>OY728156.1:741915893-743327893 GCA_963277665.1 Viscum album
TTTATTAGGGAGGTTCCTCGGTTTGGAAGAAGATATAATAGTTGTTAGATCTGAAAACAAGTTCATGCATGGATGTCAGATCCCAAAGTTGGGTGGCCTCTCCTACACTGTCTGATCAACAGGCTACTGAATAGGTCAAATAAAACCTGGCTTAATCTCAAACTGATGTGAGGGACAAATTTTCTATCAAATGGGGTAACTGAGACCCAAGAAATATCTTGGGTCTAAACCTATAATAAAAAAAGTGTGAGGGAATTGATATGTGTAAAATATAAGCTATGTGGATTCATAAGATCATGTCCACATATGCATTCAATTATTTTATGTTCCCTTATCACCATACCACATGACATACCATCAATATTCCATGTGGATTATTTTATACAACAGTTGAGAAATATAAGGATTTTCACTTGGGATCGATTTTAGGGAAATGAGTAATTCATTTTAATCTTTTACACTTGTCAATTTTGAAAATTAGGGAATTAAATCTATTTAAGTTCATATAAATAGATAAGGAATAATTTTTAATATTTAAAATACATAAACACTAAATTTGATGATGGATTCCCCTATGAATGTTTTAATATTCCACCATGTTTATTTTCTCAAGTTGAATAAAATGATGTTTTATTTTAGGAAACATGGATACCCTATGATAGTTATTTTACAAAAATAATATCTTAGATTTGGATGTGTGTGCATACAGTATAGTGAATATTTTAGAATAAAATGCATGAGAATATTTTTATTGGACACATAATATTCTGTGAGACTATACTAATAAATATGATTTATTATTTCTCATAATAAATTTTTTTTATGAAATTATAGGAAAAAATATTCAATGTTTTAATTTATCTAGGTTAATACATCTACGAATAAACTTCAAGTTTGATGAAATAAGAAACAATCATTTTGGATTTAAAATATCTAAAGTATATTTTGATGTAATGATTTAATGATATGATTCTATTATTTATTCTCTTCTACTATAGTTTGGTAAAATGCATAGAGTTTTATTTTGTATTATTTGGGAGTTATATAAAAGTTATTTTTTAGTAACTCAGGTTTTTATTTTAGTAATACTTAACTTATTCTTGAGTTTTTCAAGACTTGGTCCCTTTGTTCTCAAGAAAAGATGTTTACCATTGGGCTCAAATTTGGAGAAATTATGAGCTGCTAAATTTTATAGGTATATTTAATATTTATTATATATATATATTTGTATCTCATTCTTATGAGTATTGATATCTCCTAAATAAATTTATTGTTATAAAATTTTACATGAATTTTTTTCCAGAATTGATAGTTTTACCTGGGAGGGCATGAATTTAACGTTAATGTTCTGAGCCTTGTACAAGGACAATTTCATGTCTATAAATAATCACATAGCTAACCTAATTCAAATTATATTAACACCCTATAATTCACTCTAATTTTTGAGATCCTATAATGATGACACCAACTCGATATAGAATTGAAAGTAAGGATTAAAAATCATCAGGGTACCAATGTTGGATATTGAATCGAGAATGTATCATTAAGTAAGGATGAATGAATCCATAGAGTAATATAAAACATTGATTCTATGACCAATCGCAATGAAGCTGTACTTTAATTATCATTTATTCTCAATTATTCATACTTATAAATTTAAATTCGTTATTGAATTATCATTTATACATCAATATTGAGAACAATGTCTTTATAGAAAATTATACTTTTTGGAAATATTGTTTTTTTGTAAGGAATGATAAAGAATTTTTTTAATTAATTAGTTTTCTTCCCATTTATTTCTATACTCTATTTCCTGTGGGATGAACACATTTAAATTTTTAATGGATAAGGTTTTGATAGTGGAAAGTTTGGTGGTAGAAAATTGATTGGATGTAAATATTGACATTGGATCTGGTGTAACTCAGAGAGGGGTTGTGGTGTTGTGTGTGGATTCAGAAAGAATATAGTACATGGTTTTTGAGGTAGAATAGATTTACATGGATAAAGGTGAGTAAGTGGTTCCATTCATAGAGAAAATGGCGTGTGGTGGGTTCATGGGGTGGCCCTGGTACATGTGATTTTTAGAAGAGAACGATTGTGTCGGGTAGTGGATTATAGATTTGGCACAGAGGTTTCCTTGAGAAAAAAACCCAATTACATAGTGTGTGGTATTCCAACACACACTATGTCTTGTTGAAGTATATTACTATGGTTTTTTAAAATAGTTAAAAAGGACATGTTTTATAGGTTTATTTAAAGAGGACATGTTTTATAGGTTTATTTAAAGTAAATTGGATGAGAATTATAGACTCTTATATGTTTTAAGATGGAAATGTCATGTCACTAGGAATAAATGGTTTTTATGTTGATATGAAACTCCTAAACATTATAAATACATGTCTTGTTGTTTACTATGGATCACCCACTATTTCTGACTGAGTGCATGTCATATAATTTTCCTCCCTTGGATGTTTTCATATTTAATCACCTTGGTTTTAAAATTAGATAAGTTAATAATGAATTATAATTATATTTTCACATAGTTTACAATGGATGGGATACTCTTCTCTATATGAGATCAATTGATAGTCGAACTATAGTGATAATGAATGGTTTTGGATAATGTGGTTTGAGAAACCATGAGGTTTGGTATACATTTAGAAACATATTGATAACCTATAATACTCCCCCTAAAAACTTATGGGTTTTTTATTATTTAAGATTTTATTGGTAGCTATGTATTAATTGATGTTTAGTGAAGGATTTTCAGATATGGTTGCACACAGATAGTATTCTAAAATTCTTTCTTAGTAGAATAGATGTTTTTTGAGACTCGTATATCAATTTTCTGCATAAGAGGATTAATTGTAACCCATATAATATATAGGTCAAGTTTTATGTGTGTATCCTCAATTATGAGTATTTAGAGATTACTAATATTCTCTCTTCATATCTCAACCATTGACAATGACTCAGGGTGTGGATGGTGAATTCATATATCTCTTTATACCATGTATATGGTGTTGATATGAAAGTTAGATAGTGAGTATCATTTAATTAATATACATGATGTTATATCCTCATTGACACTAATATTTCATGAGACTATGATACCTAGTGTGGTGTGATATCAGTGTTAGGTAATCCCTTGGTTGATGTATCACAAATGATGTATGGGTTACCCCTATATTGATGGCATAAATACTTCCCCATACATCAAGGAATGGGTTCTCCATGTTAGTCATGGGTTCTCCAAGGTTTATTTTTTTATTGTGTATAATTGGGTATGGAACTCTCCCAAGGGATAGGTCATGGTTACTTTATACAGGTATTCTATAGTCCTTAAATGGTTATGTGTTTACTTTGGTGTTGTATGGGTCCTCTACTACAACCCGAATTTTAGTGCGGATTTTCGGCAACCTGGAGGTTGTTTATTGTATTTTTTGATAAAAAAGGTTGAGAATCATGAAAGTAATAAGTAATGATAAGAGGTTGATATACATGGAAAAAAATTAATAATAAATAGGATAATTAGATAGTTATGATCAATTTTAATGGAAAAAAATAAAGAATCAGCATAGTAGAAACCCCAAGGTGATATTAAGAATGACCTTGGAGAAAAGAGAATATTGTTACCATGGTGTAGTTGGTATATAAGGGTGCGAATGATATATTTGGAGAGGAACTGAATAAGTAACTATAGTGAGTACATAGATTATTTACTAACAAAAATGTGAAGGTGATTCATAGAATATATGGATATAGAATATTTGGAAGATGAATACTACTTAATAATGTATGGATTAATTTTGTGTTAATGGACGGTTTGATGAATCAAAAATTGAAAATTTTGACTTTACATGGAATTAGATGATGTATGAGTTTATAGGGTAGAATTTTTAGAAGTAAAGTGATCATTTTGGTGAAGGAATCAAAACAAACAAATTGAAACTACATTGAATACACCATGGAGGAAAAAGGTTTTACTGTAGAGAAGACCCCATGAAAATTTGGTTGGGGGATATCTGGATTTAGAAGTTGTATTTCATCATGAAGTGGGATATCATTCCACAATAGTCATGAAAATGAATAAATGTAATCTATGTAAGAATTAGTGTTTAAGAACCATGTTGTAATATAGTGTATCATGTTGAAACTATTAGGAATATACAGATGAATAAATAATTATCACACCGTAATAATTTTTTTGATTATTTGGGGAAGCTATGTTCCCAAAATGAAGAAATAATTTGTAAAGATTTTTAGGATCACACCACAAATTTAATGGAGTTTAAAATGATATTTGGACTCTAATTTTTTGGATCCATGGTTTTTTGAAGTTGACATTATAATTAAGGATTTAACACCACAATCATATGGAATTCTAAGGATATAATGAAAAAATTAGGTGAATTATACCATGATCTATTAAAATATAAAATATTTTAAATATTCATTTTTAATATCAAATTGGTAAGACAAGGATCGTGATTTGGGAGATATGGATAAATTTAATGGGTGAATTTGGCAAAACTAATTACTGTGGGACACATAGAAATAACTGATAGCATTAAAGGAATGAAAATTGATCACAATTTATGATGAAATTTTTGGATTTTTAGAGATTTATAAAAAATATTTGGGATGTTCTGTAATTTTTAGGGTGAATTTTTAGGCTTTTAGTGAAATACTTAATTTTTTTGTGAATACTAAAATATTATAATTTATAGTATAAATACATTGTACGTTAAATACACTATTCCTTGAGTCATATATGATGTAAACACCATAATATAGAACTCCCATTAATTATTTTAATATATTTTTTTATAATTCTCAAACTATTCAATGTATTGAAGAAAAAATAATTAACTAATAAATAAAATAATGAGAAAACTCCCCTCTCCTCCACTATAAATACCACCCCTCACCACCTCTTCTCCTAACACCTCTAAATATTTGGAACCTATACAAATTCTACTCAAATATATTCACAATCCCCTCCCCCACATCCAAGATCCTTTGGTCTCAACAAAATACCAAAACCAATCCCTTAAAGAAGGTTCTCAATGAGGAGAAAATCAAGAGGTAAAAACCTCTCTCTTTTATTTTAATTTCTTTTCAATTTCATTTCTTTTCTTATTTTTTCCTCACCTCCCTATACCTAATTAGAATTATATATTTATTATCTTATATATAATATAATTTTATTGATTTTTGGGAATAATCCATCATCATTTATCTTCCATCTCCTTTTGTTCTATAAAATAAAACATCATTCGTGATGTGTTGATTTATCTCATTCAAGGATGATGAGTTTTCAATTTCCATTAACACCTTCAAGGATGGTCATAAAACCATTTTTGTGGTTAAAAAATATAATATATTTATTAAATACTATGTATTATTATGTAACCATTATATATACATGATGTTAATTAATAAAAGTAAACTAGTTTGTGATGATCAAAATACCGCTAAAATAATCTCTATGATTATCACTAGCCTCTTATCAAATGATTCTTCCTCACAATAAATAACTAAATGACTTATATAACTATTTAGTATTTTGTATTTTCATTAATAACATATAACTTCAATTCTGGATATTTATTCCCATTTTACATGAAATCCCATACTCATATACACGTAAACCGATCATGAAAACCAAGGAAACGAACGCTTCTAAATGATAAAATTATATCTTATAGCTCATCAAAAAGTCTATGAATGAACTTAATAAAATTATACTAAATAAATTTAATGTAGAAATGTTTGTGAAATAAATTATTAATTAATCTAATTTCATTATCCAAGACTTTAAGGTCAAGTGCAGAACACTTTCAAACATTAGGTAAGGGTTTCTACCCGAACATCCATTTTTCATTTGGGTTACTCATTCTGTCTCCTTAACCCAATTTAATTTTAATTATTTTTATATACATATTAAAAAATATATTTATATGTTCCAAAATTATATATCCATATCATTTCATTTTTATTTTATGGGAAATACATGTTTTTACAATGTTCTCTACTTAATTCTTCCTGGTATGCAAGCCCGATTAAAGGGAACTTCTCGATTTCTTACCCATTTTCAAGTACCTTCCATATTCTATTTTATGAAACCATTATTTTTATAAAACCACTAATTTTTGCATGAAAATATCTATTTTTAATTTCTGGTTTCATAAAATAATATGACAAATTAAAATTATTTTTTTAAAAAAACTCTTCTTTGAAAACTAAAAATGGTATTTCTCTCTAGAATTACTCAATGATTTTATTAGAGTATTTTTATATATTTCAACACATATATTAAATATTAGGATTTATTTATATTGATATATAATTACTATCATATAACTTAATTTTATTTAATGTTTGATTATTTGTTTAACTATGGATGTACTATCTTGATATCATTCACCATACTACTCATAATGGTTAGTGATTATGTTTACAGAGTGGGGAAGGTTACATGAATTTTGTATGTATATGTTATTTATGTTACACCCCATTAATATGAGGAATTAATTGGACTTATTAAGTGATGGATGGGGTTTTCTATAGCCCCTTGATTAATTAGTAGGTCTCATGTGACAAAACAGAAATGGATTTTGGTCAAGGCCTTAAACATTTATTTTTAGGTATCTCGGTCGTGGCCTCAACAGTATGTTTGTAAAGTCTTAAAATTTAATTCCATCATTATGATATTAGTAATCGATTATCCATGTGAATATTAAACTATTAAAATATCCATGGTTAAGCTTCTTTATCATTTTATTATTTATATGGTATTATTTATTCCGTTTGTATTCTTTCCATAATATGATCAAGATTATGTTCTAACAGAATGTGTTTTTTTCATTCACCATGACTTAATATTGATATTAATTTCCACTATATTACTTACCCTTACTGATCATCTAATCTCACCCCTTTATTATGTTTTATTTTTCTCATTGATGCAAAGATTTATATTGTGAATTACTATTAGGTATAATCTAAAAGTTTATGGGTTTTTTTCAATGTATGTGTTATGTTTTATTTCATTAAAATTTGTAATGTAAAGTTCATGTATGTAATCTAGATTCAAAAACTTCTAAAATAATTAGTCATTTGGGATTAATTTATTGTATATTTTCCAATGTAATAAAGTAATGCACTAGCTCTGGGCTACTAGGGTTGGGGTATTTACAATTGCTATCAAAGAAAGAACCAAGCCTTAAATACAATGCACTGTCTGGATTGAGATCGTGTTGAATTGACTTTGAAGGTATGTGGGACCAGTATTTAACTTTGGTAGATTTTTCCTAAAAAAGTTGTTTCTGTTCAAGGATTCAAATGGAACCATATGAATCATTGTATGGAAAGATATGTCATACACCAACTTATTTAGATTACTTGGTGAAAGGAAGATTATAGGCCCAAAGATTGTGGAGGAAAAACGGAAAAGGTAAAGACTATTCATCCCCATATCAAAATAGCACAAAGTATGTAAAAGATCTATGCTAATAATTGAATGAAAGATTTGTAGTTTTGAAGTGGGATATTATGTTTTCTTGAAAGTATCTCCATGGAAGGGTGTTATATGATTTGGAAAGACTGGAAAACTAAGTCCCAGATATATTGGTCCTTTTTAAATCCTAGGATGAATTTGAGTTGTGTCATATCCTTTGGAAATGCCACCTATCCTTTCCAAATTTGATGAGGTGTTATACATATCTTTGTTAAGGAATTACATTCCAAGCCCAACTCATTTTCACACTTTTTTATAAATAGAATTCAAACCTAGATTATCCTACTGTGAAGTGCCTATTCGGAATCTGGACACTAGAGGGCAGATGTTAAGGAATAGGACAACTCAGTTAGTAAAGGTACTTTAGAGAAATCATAAAATTGGAGAGGGTTCATGGGAAACATATGAAATTATAATGAAACACTATTCATATCTTTTTATGTGGTGACATTATAGAAATTCCAAGGATAAAATTTTTATAAGAGGGAAGAATGTAATGAACCAGAATTCTATCAATGAAATTTCACTTCTTATAATTATTTCATATATTAAAAATCACATAAAATCACTTAGATAGCAAAATAAATACTTTATAATTTAAAAATGAATGAAATAAGGTGTATTTAAAGAAATTAAGGAACTTATACCGATGAAATGGTAACTTGACCTTAGGAATAGTAATATGACCCATATGAATAGTACACTAGAAAAATGAATAGTAACCTCACCCATGATAGTATAAATAAAATTTACGCTTCTTATAAATGAATGTGTGATATAATTATATCATAGTATAAGTGAATGAATATTTTAAAAATTAATGATTAAGTGTTGGAATTTTTGTAAGTCATAAATATTCAATTAAAATTTTATAAATAATAAAATAATTTAAAATAAAATTTATCTTTATAAAATTTATTCTTAAATTAATATTTTTATGTTTTATGGTTTTAATATAATTTTATGAGACCTTATTTAATTTTTAAAGTGTTATAAAATCAGTTATAATTTTAAAATATGTATTTTTCAAGTAAAGGATGATTTTAATTAAAAATTAAATTTCTCATATTTAGAAAATTATTTTCATAAAATGGAGTTCATTTTTTAGTTCTATATTTGGAGAAATGGTTTGGGTGAATTTTGGGTATTTTTCTGAAATACTTGAATTTATGGTGAATAGAAAAATATGGTAATTTGTGGTATAAATACATTATAAGTTAAATACACTATTATTTGATTCTTGGATGATGTAAGAACCATAATCTCAAAATAAAATTAATTTTTTTAATATATTTGTTGATAATTCTCAAACTATTCATAGTTTTGAGGGAAAATAATAAAATAATGAGAAAACACACGACTCCTCCACGATAAATATCACCCATCACCACCTCTTCTCCTCCCACCTCTCAACCATTGCTCCTTGTACAGATTCTGATCAAATATCATACCAATCCCCTCCCCCACATCTAGTAGAATTTGTTCTCAAAAAATGATGAAAACCAATCCCCTTAAGGAGGTAATCAAGGAGGTAAAAAATCAAGAGGTAAAAATCACTCTCTTTTCTTTTTATTTCTTTTCATGTTCTTTTATTTTCTTATTTTATCCTAACCTCCCTATCCCAAAGTAACATGATATCTAAATTATCATATATATAATTTAATATTATTTCGTTGAGGTAATAATCCATCAATAATTCTCTTCCCTCTCCTTTTCTTCTAAAAATTAAAATATCATCCGTGATGTGTTGATTTATCGTATTCAAGGACAAAGAGTTTTCAATTTCCATTAACACCTTCAAGGATTTTCATAAAACCATTTTTATGGTTAAAAATTTATTATGTATTTATTACAATCTATGTATAATTCTAGAACCATTAAATATACAAAATGTTAATAAATAAAACAAAACTTGTTTATAATGATCGAAAAACATCCAAAATAATCTAAACAATTATCACTAACGTCTTATCTAATGATTCATCCTCACCACAAATGAAAAAAATAGATTTTATAACCATTTAATCTTTTGAACGTTAATTAATAATATATAACTTCAATTCTTTATATCTATTACCATTTTACATGAACTATCATACTCATATACAAGTAAACTGATCATGAAAACCAAGAAATTGAACGCTCCTGAAAGATAAAATTGTAACTTATATCTCATAAAAAACCATAAATGAAATTAATAAAATTATAATAAATAAAATACATATATAAAAAGTTATGAGTAAAATTATTAACAAATCAAATTTCATTATCCCTGACATTAAGGACAGTTGAAAAACACTTTCGGACATAAAGTAAGGGTTTCTACCCAAACCTCCATTTTTCATTCGGGTTATGCTTTCTCTATATTTACCCCAATTTAATTATTCATTATTTTTATATAATTACTATAAAATATTTTTATATGTTCCAAATAATATATCCAAATTAGTTCATCTTTATTTTATGGGAAATACATGTTTTTACATGGATCCATTCTCAATTATTCCTGGTATATAGTCCCAATTAAAAGGAACTTCTCGATTTATTACCCATTTTCAAGTACCATCCACAATATATTTTAAGAGCTAATTATTTTGATAAAATAATTAATTTTGGAATGATAAACTGTATTTTTCATATCTAGTTTTATTCAAATAATTATGACAAATACATATGATTTTTCTAAAAGACTGTTCTTTGTAAAGTGAAAAAGGGTATTTCTCTCAAGAATTCCTTGATGATTTTATTAGATTATTTTAATATATTTCAACACCTCTATTGAATATTTTGATTTGTTGATATTTATATATTATTATTATTATATATATTATTTTATTAAATAGTTTATTTTATGTTTGAATGTGTATTTTCTATCTTCATACCATTCACCATACTACTCAGAATGGTTGGTGATTATGTTTACAGATTATGGGATGTTATTTAAATTTTTTATAAATATGTTTTTTATGTTTCACCCCACTCATATGAGGAAATAATTTTACTTATTAAGTGATTTTTGGCTCCCATTATATCCACTTGATTCATAGGTAGGTCTCATGAGACAATATAGAAATGGATTTTGGCTGAGGACATAACCATTTATTTTCATGTGTCTTGGATAAGTCCTTAATAGTATTTTTATGATGTATGAAATATGAATTCCCTAATTATGATATTATTAATTGATTATTCGTATGAATATTCTATTAGTAGAACATTTATGGTCAATATTATTTCTCATGTGATTTTTTATATGTCATTATTTATTCAGATTTTATTCTTCCCATGTTATACTCAATATTATGTTCTAATGACATGTGTTTTTTTAATTAACCATTCCATATTGTTTATATTATTTTCCACTATATTAATTCCCCTTAATGAGAATCTGATCTAACCCCTTTCTGATGTTTTATTTTTCCCCAGGATGCGAAGATGTATATTATGAATGACATCCAAGGATAATCTAAGAGTTTATGGGTGTTTAAAATGGAGTTTATATGTCGTATTTCATTTAACATTGTTAATGTAATGTTCATATAAGTAATATATATTCCCAAAGTGCTAAACCAATCAGTCCTTTGAGATTCATATCTTGTATCTATGCCAATTTAATAAAGTAAGGCACTGGATCTGGGCTACTAGGGTCAAGGTCTTTACAAGGTGTATCTCAACTCGTGGTGAATGTTTTGGCTAGGGATTACACCTAGGAGGATTCCCAAATAAATTAAACCATTAATATTATCTCAAAATAGGGTTAATTAAAGGGTTTATTGGGTCTTACACCTAGAAGAATGCCCATATTCCTGGAACCATGAGGAGTATTTCAACTAATGGTGAAGGTTTGGTTGGGGATTACACCTTAGAGGATGCCCATATTTCATTTCACCCCCTGTCTACTGGTCAAAATATAAGGTAGAGATATTGTTAATATTGGGAGTTAAAGCTATTAGGAGGCCCAAAACTAGAGAACTATTTCAATCCAAGATGTATAAATAATGAATCAATTCCCAAATATAAGACCTATGTGAATTGGTGAATAGCCCTAGTGTTGTCTTGAAAATATTCTCATCATATGTTTGAGGTCTAACAAAGGTACACATCATAATTCAGGTCTAGAAAAGTAGATTATCCCTAATGATATGGTTATAGTGGGTGTTTATCCCAACTTAGGGATAAAAAAGGATCTTATCACAAATTATATGGCTAAAGAAGGTTTTTATCCATAGAGGGGGATAACAAAGGTTCTCAGTGCTATTTAGTGGCCTAAAGAAGGTGTTTATCCCTTGTGATATCTAAAAAAATTATAGACCATGTTATAGGGATAACATGGGTGCTTAGACTAAGTGAGGGCTAGTAAAGGTGCATAGTGCAAGTGAGAGTGCTAGAAAAGGATATTATCTCATTTTAGAGGGATAGAAGAGGTTATTAGTCCAAGTGAGGGATACAAAAGGTGTTTATCCCATATTATAGGGCTAGTGAAGGTGTTTGTCTCTAGTGGGGGCTATAAAAAGAACTTAACTTATCTTAGAGGGATAGAAAAGGTTCTTATCCAAAGTGAGGGATAGAAAATGTGTTTATCCCTAATTTAGGATATAAAAGTTACTTTTCCGACGTTAGAGGCTAGTAAATGAGATTATCCCAAGTTAGATGGAAAGCATGGGTTTTTAGCCCATGTGAGAGGGATGGTGAAGATTATTAACCCATGTGAGTGATAGCTGAGGTGATTATCCCAAATGATGTCTAAAAAAGGTTCGCATCCCATGTTATGGTGATAACAAAGGTGATTATCCCTAGAATGGGATAAAAAAAGATTTTAACCCAAGTTAGATGGATATCGATGGTGATTATCCCAAGATAGGGCTACAAAGGTTCTTATCCCACATAATATGGATATCAAAGGATCATAGCCCAAGTTAGAGGGCTATCATGGGTTCTGAGACCATGTGAGGGATAAGAAAGGCGCTTAGCCCAGGTGAGAGGTCAGGTAAAGGCATTTATCCTATGTGAGGGATGGATAAGTATATTATCCTATGTGAGATGTTTTGAGGAGGTTCTCATCCCATTTTATGGCTATCTTCCCTGAGAAAGATTCCCCGCACAAGTGATCCATGCAATCTTCCATGTGAAAACTTCCCCGTGTAAGTGCTTCGTGCAAGATACCCTATGAAAGTGATATATGCAAGCTGTTTTCATAATCTAGAAGTTGTTTTTCATAAAGGAAATAGATTAACCTTAATTTTAATTGATTCTCTATAATTTTAAATCATGTTAATCTACCTAAGGGTCTTGAAAACTCAAGCAACAGACTTTAACAAGTAGAACTTCAAGTTGTCTCTCAGTCCTCCAACCTTTGCAAATGAGGATCCAAAGTGTCCTATTTATAGGAAAATTTATGATCTTTGGTGAATGTGGGAGTTTTCATAAGTTCTCAAAAAAATACACCCCATGAATATTCTATTTTAAAGTATCCCTAAGAATGTTCTTCGCTCAAGATTCCCTAAGAAAAATATATAATCTACCTTTCCATGCTAGCTATTTTTACTAATGATCTGTGCTATCTGTCTGCACTAGTTTTCTTTGCTAGTGGTCCACACTATCTATTTCTTTCTAGTTGTCCATGCTAGTGATATATGCTAGATATTTTTGCTAGATAGTACACACTAGTTGTCCATGGTAGCTGTCTGTTCTTGTACTCCATGCTAGATACCACACTATTCTGTAATGCTAGTTTTTTTCACTAGTTATCTACACTATTTATCCTTGATAGCTATTCATTCTAGTGATTTGTGCTAGCTTCCTTCACTAGTCGTATACACTAGTTTCCATTTTAGTGAACTATGATAACTTTCCATGCTATCTATCCCTGACAATGCTTCTGGTTGTACCCAAATTTACCCTACAGGTATAAGCAGTCTTTGTAGTACATTTAGGGGTTGAATAACTACTGGAAAAATAACCTATACCAACAGTTTGGAACCATTGGTATAGGCCTCCAAACCGTTGGTATATCCTATACCAATGGTTTGGAGAACCGTAGGCAAGTAATTCGTTGGGATAGGTCTATACCAACTGTTTTTGGAAAACTGTTGGTATAGATCTATACCAATGGTTTTGAAAATCTTTGGTATAAGCAATATGAAAATATATACCAACGATTCCATAAAACCGTTGGTATATGTATTTCCAAAAAAAACATTCGCTGGGATTTGATCCAAGGACCTCCATTTTATCATTGAACGGCCTACCCACTAACCTAACATGACTTTTGTGAACATAATTTCATAAATATATATATGTATTATCATAATTATTTTAAATATTGATTTATAGAATGTTCTGGTTAAGAGGATCCGATAAAAAATCAAAGGACCTATACCAACGGTTTTGACAACCGTTGGTATATGTCTTTAGAATCTGGGGGTGATGTTGATATATTGGGGACCTTTCCCAACAGTTTGGCCAAACCGTTGGGAAAGCCTACCCTTTCCCCACAGTTTTGGAAAACTGTTGGGAAAGGTGGCCACAAATTGGACCTTTCCCAATGGTTTTGGAAAACCATTGGGAAAATTGGCCACAAATTGGACCTTTCCCAAGGGTTTGGCCAAACCATTGGGAACGTTTACCCGTTCCCAATGGTTTGGCCAAACCATTGGGAAGGGGGGTATAGAAGTGTTGGGAAAAGTCACATTTTCAGTAGTGAATCCAAGGGGACCGAAGAAGTAACCTCGAGACACATGATTTTTTGAGGTTTTGGCTATGGAGTGGCCAACTATTTGGATTGATTTAAATTGTGAAAATAAAATAATACATTACCTAAGAAAATGTTTTTTAATTAACAATGAAACACCTAATTATTTTAATTGGAAATATTAATAGAGATGGTTTGATCCAAGGTTTTTGTAAGGGATATAATATATGTAATTGTTTTTCTTTGGATTTTTTGTTCACTAGTTCAAGAGGTATCCAATCAATGAGGTAACTCCCTGATATCATTATCTAATTTAATACATATATAATTTTAATTCTAATCAACAATGCACTTATAGGATCACATTCATGATCACTCCATGTAATTGGATCATACTAGCACTCAAAATGTGTCATCATTAAAGTCGGTGAAGACAATGAAGAAAATAACTCCAAGAGTGGAACTCTAAAACAATATAACTAATTTTAAGATTTAAGAACATCAAATAACATCCAATCCAGCACTAAGAAACTATCTAAAATCGAACCACAATTGTTTTATCCTTACATTCATGCAAATATCTCAATGGAATATGGAAGTTGACTTTAAGAAGAATATTTGAATAAAAGAAAGCAACGAAATAATGAACACTCCACCATTGTGTAAGGAATTTCACAAAAGATTATGTGAATGAATTTAATACCTTAGTAAATGGTATCAAAGTATTAAAAAGGATATAAAAAAGATAATATTAATAAATTTTATTAAGAAACTAGTATGATTGATAAATCATAAATGAAAAAAGAAACCAACAAGAAATTACAAAATGAAAGATTAACAATACAATTGAATTAAAAACATGGATTATAATTCCTTTCACCACTATCTTCTTATATATGAATATTAGGTGACTTAGGTCGACCCACAATAATTAGTTCCCTCCCTAATAATTTAGAGAGTAAAAATGTTCATGAGATTAAAGGAAGTTTAATGTTTCAATGTGGACCACAAAAATAGGACCAGATTCCTCCCCCTTACAGGTGTGAAATTAAGTCATTATAGATAGAATAATAATTGATGGTCTTAGAATATAAATATATTAGTCTAGTTGTACTATATAATTTTTAAAAATTTCATGACAATTGGTTCATATGTTTGGATTTTATGATCTAAATGGTGGGATGACTTTATGGGTGTTCAGATTTGGAAAAACATTTAATCTGCATCTTTGACCGCCTGGTTTATCATCATAACTTTAGAATTAGATCTGGAAATAGTTAAATGAAATGATACCAATAATTTTATATTTATACATTTAAAATTTTAGCTTCATTGGGCTTGGATTGTTGGACCCACTTTTGTTTGATGGGCCTTTGGCCCAATATGATTTGTCTAGAAACTTTCTACATTCATGCCCAAAAATATCTATCTTCTCTTGGGATTAATACATTGATCCTAAAAGATAAAATGTTCAAAAAAAATGATAAATAATATACCAAAACATCAAATTAGAAAAATAAATATTATTTTTTCCACAAATAGATGATTGATTGGTCACAAATTTTCACTTTAAACATAAATTTCACTTGTGATGAGAAATGAAGTTCAATTTGTAAAATGCATTGAAATTGATGTTTATGGACATTGAAACACTTGAATATTAAAATATTATCAATTAATATTATCCAATTTCATTGGATAATAACACACCCTAACTTTATTTTTTCTAGTCCCAGGACAAAAAGTATCTCAAAAATATGAAATTGAATTCTCTTTTTTCAAAAATATTCTAGCATAAAATGATCACCAAAAGACATCATTCCAAAAAATCATGAATCCTTTCCAAATAATTTATCACAAGATAGTTTCATAAGAATATCACAATTCCAAGCCTATTCCTTTGTTAAAAATCATTTCCATATTTCATCAAATTTCAATTAAGCATGATGTTGTGTAGTACATCGTAAAATACATGGGTCCCATTTTCTAGTTCAAGGGGAAAAAATAGAAGTGCTAAGTGGGAATCACATTAAACCATAAGATGCGTATCCAATTTTTTTTCTTTTTTTTATTGTCTTTTTTGTACTTTTTTATAACCACAATAAATATTAAAATAGTAACTCTGGGAAATAAAATTATGGATTCATGATCCCAATGTTTCTAACGTCACACATATTGTCAATTTCATGGTCAATAATAGAGATGTAAATCCTAACTTTGGGAAAGAAAACTATTGAGTCACGATCCCCAAGATCCGGACTGTAGCACCCCTAGTTTTAGTTATATAACACCTTTTTATGTCCTTTTCTATATATAAAGTGGTTGGGTAGGGTTTTTTAGAGTTTGGGAAATTTTTGATGGGTTTTAAAAAAGTTTTGGAAGATTTTAAAAAAAGCTAAGTTTGAGCACAATTAAGGAAAACCGTACAGAATCCCCCGGTAACCTTGAAACACATGACAGTGGGATTTCTACAATTTTTCATGGTTTTTATAACCATGTGAGGAGGTCATGCGAGGGTCCTTTATAGGCATTATTATCCACACGGTTAGCGCATGGTTTTTATAACTGTGCGAGCTAATCGTGCATGACGTAAAAATTAGTTTTTTAAAAAATCAAGACCACTCGATATTTTCCCTATTTCCATCATTTCCTCTCCCGCTAAAACCCAACATGGTATTTTGGGCTATCTAAGGTTATAGGGGATATCCAACTATTTTTAGAAGAGAATCTAAGGGGTTTCAAGGTGCGGTGAAGGCGATTCTCTCTTAGTAAGTCTCTACTCTTAATTTCTTTGGGGTTTTACATAGATCTATATCTCCCTCTCTCCCAGTTTTCAATATCTACACCTATTTCATGTAGATATAGGGTATTTTATAATAAAGGGATGATTTCAAATATTTTTTATGATAGATAAGGAGTTCTTCAGGGGTTTTGGTGGAGTGTTCGCCCGTATTTTTGGTGCGATTTCTTGTGGGTTGATTTCGCCAGAAATCTAAGGTAGGTGGATTCTCTCTTAACTCCACATCACTAGAAGTTGTGGCCTTATTTGAAATTTATTTGTTTTTCTTGAAATTAATTATGAATATGATGTTCAAATCTTTTTGGAAACCCATTTGCTGATGATTTTAGGATTTTGGTTAAAATGGGATATTTTTGAAAAAGGGGCTTTGTTGTGTGATTTTAAAATGTAAATTTTAAAATTGATAATTGTTTAAATTGTGGAAATTTTTTATGAAAGATGAATTTTGATATAAATTTTGTTTTATTGAAATATTTCTTGGCATGGAAAAGGGTTTGTGGGTGTTTTTTTACAAATGGGTGATTTATTGAAGTGGTTATGGCTTGTGTTGGAATGGTTGATGTGCTTAAGGTATTGTTGGTTGGAATATGTTGTTTGGATATTGTTTTGGACTTATGGGTGTATATGATTTCATATTTTCTTGAGAATTATTTATTGTGTTGAATTTTATGTGGAGTGGGTGGGAAGTACCACTATATAAGAGTGTATGGGTAGTGGTAGGAAGGTCCACCCTCAAAGATAAGTGGTTTAAGAGTGCCACTAGATTGGGAAAGTAGTGTGACGTCTTAAACAGGAAATTACACACTGATATTTTACCAGTTTTATCATGTGAACCTCTTTGGTTATGATTTTTTGGGTGTTGTTATGCAAGGTGGAAATTGTTGTTCTAATTTGAAATGGTAAAAATAGATTATGGCATGGTTGTTGGCTTTCCATATATTGGGGTTAGTTGGGTGGAAGATGTCTTGGTAAGAGTGTTTTTCGCTTATTGTAAATGGTTGAACAATAGTTGGTTTATATAAATTGTTTTATATAATTGTGCTATTGGTTTTATCCTATTGGAATTTGTAGGGAAGTCATTTGGGGATAACCTACTGAGTATTTTTACTCACCCCCTGCTTTGGCACTTTGGTGCTTTTTCAGATGCCATTTTCGGGATACAGGTAAAGGTAAAGAATCTCTTTCATTTTTTGGTACTTCATGATACATTGGTGGGTTGTGGTGCTTGGAGCATGGAGCAGTCTTGGAGCTATGGATTTGTGTCAGATATTTTTGTTGTTTTTTTATAGTCTTATACTTGGTACTCTTATAATTGATATTGTGGATTGTTGTATTGGTATTTTGGACTTGTTTAGTTGTAAAATCCAATTAACATACATCATGTAGTTGCTGTTTTTTTACTTGTTTGGTTGGTTTCTTTTATTCTAATTTAAAATCGTTCCCCAATTTCTCTTGAAATCCTCTCCATTTATTTTCAGCCGTTGGAATCTTGGGAATGTCTCCTAAGTCCTAGAATAATATCTCTACCTTCTCAAGCCAATGAGGGAGGGGTGGGATGTTAAAATTGGTATCAATTTTTTCAGTCATTGACTTTCAAGTGAAAACAATTGTTCATTATTTTAGAATTGATTTTTGGTCTTGGTGTTAACATTCATTACTATTCTATCCTTTGAGTCGATATGGTATCAAGGTGTAGGATTGTAGAAACTTGGAATGTATAGCATAAAAGTACATAGCTAACCCTTTTATGTTGAACATCAAGTTACCGTGTAGTTGGGTACTTAAGTGTTTTAGAGACACTTATAAGCATTGGAAATCTCATTGTCATGGGTGTAGATAACGAGATGAGCATGACATGCATGTCAGAAATGACTTCCCACTAGTATGTATATTTCATTGAGTATAATGATTTATTATGTGTTGTGACTATGTTTATTTGTGAAAAATCTAGAAATTACTTTCAAATGTGCATATTTGAAAAGTGGATGGTTGTGGTATTTTGAAAAAGGATCGATTTTCAAAACGTGGTAGATTTTTCAAAAATGGTGCAACATGGGAAATATGAACTTATGGAAAGCCTCATTGTGTTAGAGGAAATTTAATTGAATTTGAAATGGTAAACCTTATCTTGATAATGGAGTGACATTTATGGTTATTTTTGTGTAGATAGAAATTGAACCAGGTAGTATTTATAGAGACCAACTGAAGGTGGTAGCTAAAAATGTGGTTTCACCTATGCCCCAGGTGAACCAGAAGGTAGTGCAGAGTATAGTGCAAGATTTCCAAGTTGTGGAAAGGAGGAATAAAGCAGATGAGCTGAAACATGTGCGTCATACGGTTCAATTTCAAAAGTAGAATCCACCCATCTATAAGGGTGATTCATATCTGAAAGGGGAAGAAGCTTGGTTGAAAAGAATTGACATAATATTTTAATTATTATGAACACAAGATAAGCTAAAAGTGAAACTATTAGCGTACATGCTTGAATGTCTTTCCCTATAGTGGTTAGAGTTGGTGGTCCAAGCTGGAATGGACCAAGGGGTTTCATGGGAGGGTTTTTAGGAATTGTTTAATAAACAATTCTACCCTCATATGTTCAAAATTCATGACACAATGTATTTATTCATCTTGAAGCAAGTGAGTATGTCGGTAATGGAATATGCTAGTAAGTTACTGAACTTATTATGGTTTCCACCTGAGGTGGCGGGTAGAACATCACTAAAGGCACATATATTTGAAGTTGGTTTGGGGCAAAAAATTCATTCTAAAATAGCAGTGTTATGTATAAGTGACTACATAGTAATAGTCAATAAAGATATAGTGGAAGAAAGGGATATTTAGGGATCTGTAGGAGTGGAAAGTATGTTAGTACCCTTGGGGAATATTGGGAACTCTAACACTGGATTTAAGCGAAAGAAGGACACTTATTCCATGGGTGGGAGTACGACTCAGAATCCGATGGAAGGATCATTGAATCTTCTTCTGAAGCCTCAAAGAAAGCTAGGATGTTTTCAGTGTGTCTCTATAATACATATCAAGAGGGATTTTACATCACAACCTCAAGCATGTCATAACTATAAAAATATGGGTAATCCTCAACTGTATTGTCAGAATGCTTCATGTTCGGGTGTTTGTGACACTACCCACGGGTCGGAGGCATCCTACGCCTTAACAGGGCGGGGGAAGCAACACACCCCTCACCAGTAGAAAAAAGCTAGTAATGGTTATTCAAGGAATACCAAAACTACTCAGTAGGGAAATAAAGAGAAAAGTGTGGAAAGAAATCAGTGGTTTGGATGGGATGGCATCACAAATATCTTTAGAGGGGAGAAGAATGAAAAGTTGGGTGCAACAGATTTTTTGTCACCAAATGTTTGCAAAATCTCATATCAGTTAGTTGAATTTTCATTAGCATCAATGGAAGTAATGTAGAAGATATTCTTTCTAGTGGTGGTTGATTAGTTTCTCGATGTTTTTCCAAAATAATTATCAGGGTTTACACCCATGATAGAAGTGGAGTTTACGATTGATCTCTTCATAGGGACCAGTCGTATATCACTTATTTCTTACCATATGAATCCTACATAATTAAGATAATTGAAAGTGACATTGGAGGAGTTATAAAACAAAGGTTTCATTCAGACTAGCATGTCTTTGTGGGTAGTGTCGATTTTTTGTTAAAAATGAAGAAAGAAACATGTGTCTGTGTGTTGATTATCGTAGGTTGAATCAAGTTACGATAAATAATTGATATCCACTTCCACACATTGATGGTTTTTTGGAATAGTTTAGGGGAGCTTAGTGGTTCTTTATGATTGACTTGAGGTCGGGATATCATCAATTGCGGGTCAGGAAGAAGGATATTTCCAAAACATCCTTCAGAAGTAGATATGGCCATTTTGAGAATGTGTTTATTCCCTTTGGTCTGAATAATTCACTAGTGGTGTTCATGGAATTGATGAATCTAATATTTCAAATATATCTTTATTTTTTTGTAGTGGTATTTGTTGATGACATATTGGTTTATTCTAGGACAAGGGTGGATCATGAGCAACACTTGGCGATATTGTTGGGGATCATGAGAGATCATCGCTTGTATGTCTGATTAGCCACAGAATGATGCTAATATTCATTTTTAATATATATAATATTCATGTGATTTATTTTTTATAAACACCATTTTGGTGCATTTACACATTGAACATTATTTCATATTATAATTGCAACTCCTTCTTAAAATGAACTATTACATGGTACATTTTTTAACATCATTTAAATTAACCAATGATCTTGATTTTATTTTAATATTTAATTTTCAGGTTTATCATTACATTTTTAACAACTCATACTTTTGGATTACTTGAAGATTCATATTTGAAGACCATCAATGTTGTCCTTGAACTAACAACATTCTGGGTGAAGTGAACTGGACAGCAGCCCAATAAAACTACTGTAGCGGCCAATATCCAAGCATAATAATTTTGAAAATTGAATTTAAGATATAATAAATCATGGGTAACATTTTATTACATAGTTTACAAAGAAAATTATGATTTTTGAATGGTGTTACAGGCATCCCAAGTTGGAAATAAAATTCTGGGCCAGATTCTGCGGCCCAGAAAAATAGTCCACCATTTCAATAATAACTCGCACAAAAAAATTTCATTTGGGATGAAAGTTTATAGAAGGTTATTATAAATTATAAGAATCATTTTCTTCTTCTATGTCCCACTCTAATTTGTCCATATAAAAGGTTATTTAGACACGTCTGTTCGGTGGATGCAAGATGCCTACCACCTCAGGGCAAGAGTGGAAAATTCTGAGTTACACAAACTTTCCACCACCCTAATCCTACCATACTAAAGTGAGATGACTTTAAATATTGTATAATAGACCCAAGGCTCAAAAAATTCCTATTTAAGGTAGTGGTGTTGGAGGATTTATGGATCCTTCGTGCTTTCTTTCATTGTAATGTTATGTTGTAATTTTGTTGTCTCAAGTTTGTCTTTCACATATATGTTGTTCTAATTCATCTTACTTTCTTAATAAAATTTCTTATTTTCCTATTATTCTTTTATTATTCATAACATGCTGATACCATTGTCTTGTGGTGTGAATTTATTCACAACAAACCTTGTGAAATTATCACACATTGGTGGGGTGATTATTATTTCATTGTCTTTTGTTTACTTCTTCCATTCTTCCCTCATGAGACTACTTCCCACTTCCATTGAATCCATAGCATCAATGGAGGGATATCCTGATTATGGGTTGATCCAATGGAGTATAAAGGGTCTGGATTGGATGTTATTTATCACCCCATTAATTTCTAATCACCTCTTTTAATTGAGATTTTTATTTGAAGATTTTGAAACTTCTTTATCCTTGTTGAATTTTAAGGCCACATGCTTCAAGTGATAATATGAACCTTTACCTTGAATTGATCCTAAATTTGATCATCCAAGTGTATAGGTTATTATTATTATGGTTTTTTGGTATTAAACCAGTAAGTGGTGAAGTTGTTTGATCTTCTTGAATAAACCTATCTCGAATATAAGATGTTTAAATCGATAAAAAAGAATTTCATCCAATCCACCCCCATGTGAGAACCTAGGATCAACTCATTATTTAAATATGAATTCACTTAACACACTTATATTTTATTTAAAATCATATAAAATCAACCCAAGTTGGACACTTCATAGCTGAAAACAATCCATGGGATTTACGTGTCTGTAGGTTACTTCATAGGTCTCGGAGGATTTGACAACCCAAGGTAAACTACAAGTGACCGCTTAAACCTAAACTCTTGGGTAAATTTGGGTGAGAACAAATTTTGGTACCATTTATAGGGACCTAAGTAAGTTATATTAGACACTATAATCCTTTTCTCACACCAAGTTCTCTATTCTTTCCCCCATTCCTCTTATCTTTTCACCTTTCTGTTTGTGTGTGTCTTAAGAATATCAAATCCAAGTTTCAGTCTACTCCAATGGAGTCTCTTCAACATTACCCTATCATAAACCCATGTTGGAATAAAATTGGAAATAATTATTGGGAATCCCTTACTTAGTTAATTTCTTTGATCAATCCTTGAATGATCACTCCACACTCGGTGAGATTCACAATCATTTAAATGATGACTGTTTAAAGGATAAATTTCCAACCCCCTCAGGGATGGTTGAAGAGATCAATATTAGGGAAGTACATGATGCTCAAAATCATAAAAATTATATTACTCAAAAAATTTATTGAACAATTGTTTAATCAAATGGATATAATGAATTATGATGTATCATCTTTGATATTAGAACTAGAATGCATTAATACTTGTGAGGAACTCATCCCTACAATAATCATCCCTTCTATAACCTTATGTGGAGTGTCTAGTTTCCCAAAAACCTCTCTTGAATTTATTGAATAACCAAACTTTGGATTCGGGGTAGGGAAACTAATTCAAGAAATTGTTTAAGGGTCTTTAAATCATAAGGAAATGGATTTCATGTATTCACAAGAGGGAAATTTCACATTTTGGATTGAGTGCCCCAATTATAGCTTCATTGATGATTTTCTAGAAACACCAATCACTAAAACATTGAGAGAAATAAAAAACATTGAGTCCATACCCATTACAAAAACTGATATTTTTAATTTTTTGGTTGAATCTTTTTTTCAAAAGGAACCTATTCTATTGAGAAATTTGGAAAATGAAACTGAGTTGGATTCAAAATCACAACCTGTGTCTGAATTCCCTATCCAAAACAAGATAAACATTATTATCCTTCCTTCACCACTCAAGTATCACTTCATAAGGTATAACCATGACCTTTAGGCTGGAATTTATTCTTCTATTAAAACCAAAAAAAATTGGAATGATCATTGATGTCTTATGTAAGACAATAGAGAAAACTAGATCCACCATTTCTGATATTCCTTGGATTTACCCACTCATTTTAGAACATAGGCTTTTGAATGAAACAAATTATAAACATAGAATAAATCTAAACCTAGTATAATTGGTGAAACATGTGTTACTTAAAATTTTTATACTTGGTATTGGGTAAGTTGGGGGATTCAGGTTGAGCTAATGACGTTAAACAAAAGAGCTGCACGAGAGGCAACTCATGGTTTTCATGTTTCTAATATTTTTTCATCATCTTTATTTTTTAAAATAGATAAATGAATCATTTTTATATATTAAAAAAATTAAAAAAATAGACTGTTGAGCTGTTCTTCTATTATTAGTACGGATGGGTATGAAAGGGGAGCATCATATTCATCTGTGTCACGTGGTGTGATCCTTGAGTAATACCTTACCCAGAAATTTAAAAAGAAGACAATGTATCATAATTTCATTTTATTTTTATGTGTTTTTAGGTTAAAATAGAAATAATAATAAAAATAATTAAAAAAATAAAAGGACACATCGTAGGTCATGGGGAAAACCCCATCACAACCGGCGAAGCCGTGGGGACTCGAACCCGGGACCGAAGGGAGACAAGGGAGTGCGCTTACCACTGACCTACATCTTATAGTGATTCCTTATTCTATAATTTTTTTATATATACTTATATTTTACTTTTTTATTATATGAATATATATATATATATATATATACATTTGTTTCATTTGTTTGTTTGTTTTTTCCTTTTTCCACTAGGGAACTCTACAAGTGACATGGATATCAAAAGACTAAATTGGAGCAGCAAGAACTTCAAATTCAACCACCAGGTGACTTCATTTCATGATCCTCATTTTTCAAATTCCTTTTAGAACTCCTCTCATCTACATCTACCACCTTCTAAATTTTATTTTCATTAAACACTGGGGATAGTGTAATTCTAAGTTGGGGGTGAAAATAATGAAAAAAAAATTATTAATTTTGTGTGTATAAAAAATGTGTGGAAGGAAAACTTTCTTTAACCATGAACATGATAATACAATTTTCACACTTTAAAACTGAATATAAAATAATTTAGAATTCCCTGATTCTAATTTTAATCCATGTATAATTTCATGAGCAAAGATTTTGGAAACTGTGGCTGTCTAATGTGAAATTTCATCGTTTATATTTTCATCCAAATAAAAAAGAGATCCCAACACACATCCTTTAGATAGTGGGGTATTAGTTTCAGTTCATTGGGTCCCCCAAATAAATAGCATAGGTTTGGTCATCATTTTAGTTTTAATATGTGTATTCAATAAAAAATAAACAAACTATAAATTTGTGCGTAGAGCAATGAAATGACCTAATGTGTGGCTTTTGACAATTTGGGATCATGACTCTATATTTTTCTAGCCCAGAGTCAGTAATTTTATCTTTATTTGTGGTAATTTGACTTTTTTTACTAAGTTAACTCGAGATGATGCCCAATTATGTGGGATTCACTTGGTTCCCTAAGGTCTCTGAGCCTGGGAGTCATTAGCAATTTCTCGCTACATGGGTTGACTCTTTTGAGTATAATTTCAATTACCATGGAAATATTGAAAACAAATTGAATACTCATCTTAATATTGAAATGTGATTCCACCTAGCACTTTCATCACTTCCCCTTGAATAAAGATGAACCCCCATGTCTATTGTGATACACAACACATCCTCATAATTAATTGATATTGGATGAAATATGGAGATGAATTTGAACAAAGGAATGGGCTTAGGATTCAGATCTGCTTATGAAACTATATATTAATAAAAGATTTTTATGGGTTTCATAGTTATTTGATATAAATTTTTTTGGTGATCATTTTTTATTAAAATTTTTTTGGAAAAGGAAATTCGAATTTCAATTTTTTTAGTGCATTTTACACTTTGACATTATTTCTTATTATAATTGTAATTACTTCTTAAAATGCACTATTACATGGTACATTTTTTAACATCATTTAAAGTAACCAATGATCTTGATTTTATTTTAATATTTAATTTTCAGTTTTATCATTACATTGGTAATAATTCATAATTTTGTAGTACTTGACGATTCATATTGGAAGACCACCAAAGTTGGCCTTGAACAAACAACATTCTGGGTGAAGTGAACTGGAGAGCATCCCAATAAAAATACTTTATAGGCCAATATAAAAGCTCCATAATTCTGAAAATTTAACTGAATATATAAAACATTGTGGGTAACATTTCAATAAATAGTGTAAAAAGCTAATTCTTCTGTTTGAATGGAGTTTCAGGCAGCCCAAGTTTGAGATAAAATTCGAGTCCATATTCCGTGGCCCAGAAAAACATCCCACCATTTCAATAATATCTCGCAAAAAAATTACATTTGGGCTAATATTTTACAAGGTGTTAGGATAGATTATGATGTAAATTTTCTTATTCTATATCCCACTCTAATTCAGCCGTCTAAATGTTCATTTAGACACATTCGTTCGGTGGATGCAAGTTGGCTTCCACCTCAGGTCAAGAGTGGAAAAGTATAAGTTCCACATGCTTTCCACCACCCAAAGCTTACCATAATCAAGTTTAATGACTTTAAATATTTGATAATCGACCCAAGGCTCACAAAATTTATATTTAAGGTAGTGGTGTTATAGGATTTATGGATCTTTGATGCTTTCTTTCATTGTAATGTTATGTTACAATTTTTTTGTATCAAGTTTGTCTTCCACATGTATGTTGTCCTAATTTATCTTAGTTTCTTAATTAAAGTTCTTATTTTCCACTTATTATGTTCTTATTAAAAACATGTTGATACCATTGTCCCATGGTGTGAATTTATTCACAGAAAACCTGGTGAAATTATCACACAATGGTGGAGCGATCGTTATTTCATTGTCTTTTTTTACTTCTTTCATTTTTTCCTCATGAGTCTACTTCTCACTTCCATTGAAACCATAGTATCAATGGATGGATATCCTGCTTATTGGTTGATGCAAGGTATTATCAAGTGTCTTTATTGGATGTTATTTATCACACCATTAATTTCTAATCACAAATTTTAATTGAGATTTTTATTTGATGATTTTGAAACTTCTTCAACCTTGTTGAATTTTAAGGCTGCATACTTAAAATGTTAATACAAACCGTTAACTTGGAGTGATCCTAATTTTGATCCTCCAAGTTTATAGGTGATTAGTGTTATGGTTTTTTGGTATTAAAATAGTAAGTGATGAAGTTGTTTGATCTTCTAGAATAAACCTATCTCGAATATAAGAAGTTGAAACCAATAAAAAATAATTTCATTCAATCCACCCCCAAGTGATAACCTAGGATCAAATCATTCTTTTAATTTTAATTCACTTAATTCTCTTAGAGTTTATTTAAAACCATATAAATTCAAACCAATTTGGCCACTTCATAGCCAAAATAATCCATAGGATTTACGTGTCTGTAGGTTACTTCTTAGGTCTCTGAGGATTCGACAACCCAAGCTAAACTACAAGAGACCGCTTAAACCTAAAATCTTGGGTAAATTTGGGCGAGACCAATGTAAAAAATTTTGAATTGTGTTTTTTGGATATATAAGGTTCGTTTTATTAGCCATGTAATTTTTGATAAGGGTGTTTCAATTGATCCTGAAATGATAGAGGTTTTTATTCCATAGAAACCGCAAAAGAATGTTTTCAAGATATAGATCTTCCTTGGTCTATCTAGGTATTATCAGTGTTTGATTCATGATTTCTCATGATTGGACTCACCAATGACAGCTTTGACATTGAGGAATGTTCCATTTCAATGGGATGAGTAGTTTCAAAAATGTTTTGAATAGCTTAAGGGTCACCTTACATCAGCACCAATCATGGTTCTTCCTGAACTAGGGAAAGGTTACGTGGTTTATTGTGATGCATCCATATCAGGGATGGGGTGTGTTATCATGCAGGGGGGTCATGATGTTGCATATGGCTCACTTTAGTTGAGGTTTTATGAGTGGAACTACCCAAGGCATGATTTATAGTTGTACGCAGTGGTATATGCCAGGAAAATGTGTCGTCACTATCTCTTTGGTGAGAAACTCATGGTGTTTACTGATCATAAAAGTTTAAATAATATTGTTCACAAAGATAATTGAACATGAGCTAAAGTATATGGATAGAGTATCTCCAGATGTCTAATTTTGACTTTATATACACACTGGGTAAGGGAAATTTAGTGGCGGATGCCTTAAGTAGGACGTTGTATGCTCAGGTGGTGAAACATGCATCTGATCAGTGGTAGTTGATGTCGGTCATAGATGACATGGGGATGTAATGTGAGGACTGGGGTGATAGAGGGGTTTTCTTTCTAGTATCATTTCTTCCTGATTTGGTTGGGTTGGTTAAAGAGGTAGAGGCACCTAATTCTAAGTGTATAGTGATGAGGTAGGAACTCAATGATGGGGAGACCATTGAGGACTGGGAACTGAATGGGAATGTAGTTTTTTGTTTTTAGAATCATATGGTTGTACTGGTGGATTTTCAGGAGAAAATTATCATGGATTATAATAATTATAGGTGTTTTATCCATCATGGAATTCTGAACATTTATAAGGCATTGAATGCACAGTTTTGGTGGGTTGGTGTGAAAAGGAAATTGGTCAAGAATATTTTGAGATGTTTGACTTGTCGGTAAGTCAAGGAAGATCATTAGTGGCCAGTAGGAATGTTGAAATAATTGCGTATCCCAGTGTGGAAGTGGGAGAAAATAGCGATGGATTTTGTTATAGGTCTTTCAATAATTGTTAGAAAGCATGATGCCATATGGGTGATGATGGATTGGCTTACAATGCCAACCCATTTCATCTCTATCTATGAATCTCATGCAGTGGAGGATATGCCCAAAATCTATATCTATGAGGTATTAAAGAGGCTTGGAATGATAGTTTTTATTGTATCATATGGATATTTAAGGTTCATATCTTGTTTTTGTAAATCCTTGCAGAAATCCCTTGGGACAGAGTTGACGATGAGCATGGCATATCATCCTCAAACATATGGCCAATATAAGAGGATGGTACAAACTTTTGAAGATATGATAAGGGCTTGTGTCATGGATTTTGGTTGTTCATGGGAGTATAACTTGTTGTTGGTGTAGTTCTTATATAATAACAGTTACTAGGCCTTGATACATATGGATTAATTTGAATTATTTGATGGGCATTCGTGTCGTACCCCATTTTGGTGGGTGGAAATAGGTGAGACATCAATGATTGGGTATAGCCCTGTCCAAGAGACTACGGAGAAGATTAAGTTGGTCAAGAAGAGAATAAATATGGATCAGATTCATTAGAAATCATATGTGGAACATCATCAATGACTTTTGTCATTCAAGGTGGGTGATTGTGTGTTTTTGAGAATCTCTCCTAGTCTTGGACATCGTCAGTTTGGAAAATAGGGCAAGTTATCACCAAGGTATGTTGGGCCTTTTGAGAAACATGAGTGGGTTAGAGAGGTGGATTATCAGTTGTCTTTTCCACCATGGTTTAGTGTGGCGCACATTGTGTTCCATGTATCTCAATTGAAAAAAGTATGAATTGGATCATGACCATGTGATTCGTTGGGATCATGTTGAGCTAGAACCAGATGCTTCTTTGGTGCAGGTGCTAGTGTAGATTATGTATAGGCAAGAGACAGTATTTGTGGTAAAATGATATGTTTATTTTGGGTGTTTTGGCATCATGGTATGATTTAGGAGGAGACTTGGGAGTGGTAAAAAGATGTGGTTGATCAGTTGACCGAGCTCTTTCGGCAAAGCAATGATTCTCTACTTTCCAAGAACGAAAAGTCCAATGGTGGGGAGAATGTATCACCCCCCCCCAGTTTGAGGTATGTAACCCTTTTTTATGACCTTTTATGTGTAAAAAGTTATTTGGTAGAGTTTGGTAGAGTTTCAGAGAGTTTGGATGGGTTTTAATAAAGTTCTAGAGGCTTTTTAATGAAGAACAATTTAAGTATGGTTAGGAAAAACCATACATAATCCTCAGGTAACCATGAAACATGAGATAGTGGGATTCACACAGTTTTTATAATCATTTAATGGGGTTGTGTGAGGTTCCCTTTGAGGTAGTAGTATCTGCACTGTTAATTCATGGTTTTCCTAATAGTGAGATCTAACCATGCGAGACATAAAAATGGGTTTTTTTTTATCAGGACCACTCGTGATTTTCCCTACTTCACTAATTTCCTCTCTCACTCAAATGTAACTTGGTATTTTTGGTTCCCTAAGGTTATAGGGGCTCTCCCGCTCTTTTTTAAGTGAATAGAAGGGGTTTTAAGGTGCGGTGAAGGGAATTCTTTCCCGGTAAGTCTCCACTCATGGTTTCTTTGTGGTTTTCCTTAGATCTACATCTCAATCTCTCCTAAATTTCTATATCTACACCCATTTAATGTATATATCGGGTTTTTTATCCTAAATGGATGATTTTATGGCTTTTTGATGATAGGTAAGAATATCTAGAGTGGTTTTAGTGGAGCGTTCTCTGGTATTTGTGGTGAAATTGCTTGTGGGTCGATTTCACTAGAACCTTAGGGTAGGTGGCTTCTCTCTCAACTCAACTTTTCTAGAACCTGAGGCCTTGTTGGCAATTATTATTATTTTTTGAAATTAATTGTGAATATGATGTGTGAATCTTGGTGGAACCCCATTTGGTGATGATTTTAGGATTTTGGGTAAAATGGGATATTGTTGAATAAGGGGCTTTGCTGGGTGATTTTAAAATGTAAATTTTAAAATTAATAATTGTTTGAATTATGGAAATTGTTTTATGAAAGATTAATTTTGATATAAATTTTTTTTATTGAAATATGTCTTGGAATGTAAAAAAATTTTATGGGTTTTTTTGAAAAATGGGTGATTTATTGTAGTGGTTATGGCTTGCATTGGAATGGTTGATGTGCTTAAGGTATTCTTGGTTGGAATATGTTGTTTTCATATTATTGTGGTCTTATGGGTGTATATGCCTACTTATTTCCTTGTGAATTATTTCTTATGTTGAATTTTATGTGGAGTGGGTGGAGAGTACCACTATAAAAGAGGGTATGGATAATGGGAGGAAGGGACACCATCAAAGATAAGTGGTCGGGAAGTACCACTAGATTGGGAAAGTAGTGTGACTGCTTGGATATGAAGTTCCACTATGATAGTTTACCAGTTTGGTTGTGTGAACCTCTATGGTTATTCTTTATTTTCATTTCTATGCGAGGTAGAAATATTTGTTCTAATATGAAATGGTAAAAATGGATTATGGCATGTTTGTTGACATTCCCTATATTATGGTCAGTTGGGTGGAAGATGACTTGGTAAGGGTGTGTTTGGCTTGTTGGAAATGGTTTCACTATTTTTTTTGTACAAATTATTTTATACAATTGTGATAATGGTTTTATCATAGTGTCATGTGTAAGGAAGTCATTTGGGGAAAACCTATTGAGTATTTTTACTCACCCCCTACTTTGGCACTTTAGTGCTTTTACAGAAGTCTTTTTTTGGGATACAGGTAAAGGTAAATAATCTCCTTCCTTTTGTGGTACTTTGTGATACTTTAGTGGGTTTTGGTGCTTAGATCATGGATCATGGCTTAGAGTTGTGGAGTTTTGTCATAGATTTCAGGGGTTTGGTTTTGTAGTCTTCCACTTGGTACTTTGATTATGGATATTTTGTTTTGTTGTATTGGTCTTTTTGAGTTGTAAAATCCTGTTGACAAGAATCATGTAGTTTCTATTTTTTATAACTTGTTTGGTTGGTTTCTTTTATTATAAGATAAAATCATTCCCCAACTGTTCCTGAATCCCTCAGCATTTATTTCCATCCTTTGGTGCGTTGGTAATATCGCATAAGGCCTAGTAGCATCTCTCTGCCTTCTCAATCCAATGAGGAAGGGGTAGGATGTTACACAGAGAACACACATTTGTACAAAACATTTCTCTACATGGTTTTTCCTTTTAAAGTTTTTTGGATACTGAAATTAAAATGAAAGTGGCCCCAAACCCTATGCTATGATTATAGGTACCCGTGAACTCAAATATACACCAAATATCCAATGAACATGAATTATGTCATGTTTATTAAGAGGATAAAAATTTGGACGTTGAGAAATTACATTGGACAACCGCACTTTCCAAAAACTATGCTCATGTGTTTCAACTTTCATTAAAATCATAATCAAGGAATTTAAAATTATTTGAAATTTATATTTCATGTTTCACAATGTACATTAATGCATTAAAGTTTTTTTTTAAAAATCATTAAATCCAAATTTTATTTGTTTCAAATTCCCAGATTTTTACTCCCTACAACTTTGAATGAAACTACCATCAACGTAGAAAGAGAAGAGAAGAGAGAGTTTTGAATTGGGAAGTAGGATGGGGAGAATGCAATTTTAAGGTAATTCATCGAACAAAAACCACTTGGTTTGAAGATGGTGACCCATCAATAACAAAATGATAACTTTGGATTCATGTCACATGCAGACTCCTTAAGGATGATTGATGGATGGGTTTGAACATTAAAAATAATTTTTTTATTTTTATCTACTAAAATTATTTAGAGCTAAACCTCACATGCAAAATAAATTAGATCACATTGGAAACCCCAAGGGTATTCCCTCAACAAAAATAAAACAAAAACACAAAAAATAAAAAAAAAATGAAGAATCTAGGTTGCATCCTGGAAGGAACTTAGTTTAAAGTCGTTTTCTTGACTTGGACCCTCCAACTTACCCAATACTAGCTTTCAACATTTTTAAGATTACATTTTTCGCCACTTCTAAAAGATTTATATTGACACCCCCTAGGTTTTTTGGTATGGTTTGAAAAATAATTCAAGGAAAATCATATAGATTCTAATGAATGGGCTAATTCCATGAATATAAATAAGGGTCCATCTAATTTCTTTTTTAATCCTATAGAAGTATTCAAGGATAATTTTCACTTTATTAGCTTCTAGATAGAATGAAATGATGAAAAAATGTTTTTGATTATACCCTGTGATGGAAGACTTGAGAGAGGATGTAAGGAACATGAATTCAATATCAGGTTGTCTAACACTTTTAGACACAGATTGGGGTTTAGAATTGAACTCAGTTTCATTTTCAAAATTTCTCAACATAATTGGTTCCTTTTGAAAAGAAGTTTCAACCATAAAATTTTTCATATATGTGTTAAAAATGGGTATCGAATCAATTTTTGTGACTTCCCCTAAATTTCTATTCAGTGGTGATCTAAGAAATTCAATATCATTTCCATATAGAAGAGATTAAATCCATGGATACAACTTTCCCTTATGTGAATTCAAAAAATCAATTTCATCATGTTATAGAAACCCTTCAACAGTTCTCTCAGGTTACTCGGGTCGTATTTCAACTTTCCCTACATTCAATTTATTTTCTATCTCTAATTTATCAAATTCTATAGTTGGTCCTTCTATATTTTCATGTGATTTTGAAGCCTCTTATGGTATGAGAATCAATTGTTCAATTTTTTTTTATATTTATAACTCTTGAAAATTGTCACATCTTAGAGTTTTTCATGTGTGTTTTTTGGGTGAAAATATTCTTTTATAAATGTTGAGAAGGAGGAAACATTTGTGGGAATGGGTTCTAAAACAATATCAATGCTTTTTAGTCCAACTCTCAATGATAAAACATACAAATTCATTTTCTCCTTTTGTTCACTAAATTGTCCAAGTATTTGTTGGTGATTTTGTTTGATTTGAGTTTGGACATCATGGACATCCCTATTATTGATCTCTTCGACTATCCAATAGATGGTGGTAAATTCATCATTTAAAAATCATTATCCAAGTGATTGTATATGTCTTCGGTTTGGTGTAATCATAAAATGGTTGATCAATGAAATTCCCTAATTTTAGTGATTCCCAATACCGATTCTCTATTTTATTCCAACATGGGTTTATTATGGGGTAATTTTTAAGATAATCCATTGGAGAAGAATTAAATTTGTATTTTAGATTTTTTGGAGAGACACAAATAGAAAGGGTAAAAGAGAAAATAAATGGGGGTGAGAAAATAGAATTGGTGGGTAAGAAAAGAAAGTGAGTGTCTACGATAATAACTTGGGTCCCTAGAAATGACACCAAAATTTTGTTGCGCCCAAATTTACCCTACATGTATAAGCATTAATTTTAGTACATGTGGGGTTCAAATCCATATGGACCGAAGAAGTAACATCAAGACACTAGAATTTTGGAGGTTTTGGCTATGGAGTGTCCAATTTTTTAGATTGATTTCAATTTTGAAACTAAAATCTTAAAGAACATAATAAAATGGTTTTTATTTAAGAATGAAAAAACTAGTTATTTTAATGTAAAATATTAATATAGACTGGTTTATCCTAGGTTGTTGTTAAGGCTATAATATATGTAATTTTGTTTCTTTGGATTTTTCGTTCACTAGTTCCAGAGGTACCCAATAAATGAGAAAACTTCCCAATATCATTACCAGATTTAATCACTACAAAATTTCAAGTATAATCACAAATGAATTTATAGGATCACTTTCATGATCACTCTAAGGATTTGGATCATACTATCACTCAAAAATGTGTCATCATTATAGTCGGTGAAGTCAATGAAGAAAATAAGTCAAAGAGTAGAACTCTTAAACCATAGAACCAATTTAAGAATTTAATAACAAAAAATAAAATCCAATAAAACCCCAATAAACTCCCTAAAATCTAACCACATTTTTTTTATACTTGTATTGATGCAAAACTCCCAATGCAAGATAGATGATGAATTAAAGAGGCCGGATTGAATAAAATAAACCAATGAAATAATGAACACTCCACCATTGTGTAAGGAATTTCACAAAGGATTATTTGAATAAATTTCATCCCATATGAAATTGTATTGTAATGTTAAAAAGGATAGAAAAATATAATATTAATAAATTTTATTATGACACTATTGTGATTGTGAAAGCTTACACGGAAAAAATGAATAAGCAATTACAAAATGAAAGATTAACAATAAAATTGAAATAAAATCGTGGATTATAATTACCTTCACCACAATATCCTTATATAGAAATATTAGGATCCTTAGGTAAACCCCCCCAATAATAAATACCCTCAACATTAATTATTAGAGTCAAAAGGTGGGTGAGAATAAAAGAAATTTGATGTTTCAATGTTTACCACAAAAATAGGACCAGATTCATTCCCCCTTTAGTTTGAAAATAAATCATTGTAGATGGAAGAATAATTTATGTTCATAGAATATAAATATATTCATATAGGTTTCCTATATAATATGTAAATCTTTCAGGACAATTGGTTCATTTTTTTGGATGTTATGATCTAAATTTTGGGCTAACTTTATAGGCTTTCAGATCTGGCCAAAAAAACAATCTTCATTTTTGACAACATGGATCATCATGAAAACTTTATAATTAGCTCAATCCACATTTTAATGAAATTATAAAAATAATTTTATCTTTCTACGGTTAAAATTTGAGCTTCATTGGTCTTGTATTATGGGCCCCACTTTTGTTTTATGGGCCATAGGCCCATTATACTTTGTCCATAAATGTTTTTCATTCACACCCAAAAATATTCATCTTTTCTTGGGATTCATCCATAAATCCTAAAATATAAAATTTTCCAAAAAATTTGATAAATCATATCCTAAAATAGAAAATTCAACAATGAAATATAATGTTTTCCACAAATAGATGACTGATTGGGACAAAATTTTCACTTTAAACGTGAATTGTACTTATGATGAGAAATGAAGTTTAATTTGTAAAATGCATTAAAATTTATGGTTTTGGACATTGAAACAGTTTAATATTAAAATATACTCAATTAATATTAGCTTATTTAGATTCTAATCAGCTTCACACTAGATATTCATTCTATTTGTGTGTGCTAACTCTATGTGCTAGCTGCCTGCACTAGTTATCCATGCTAGTTGACTTATGATGACTTTAAGTTTTGATCCATAGTCATTTTGGGATCTGTGAGTAGTAAAATTTAATCCTATGAAGTTAAATATGCTCATTTTTATCTGAAATTTTTTAAATCAACCTCCTAATCCCAAAGTGAGGCTATCACAAACACACCTCCATATTAGGCAATGTTTCTGAGGAATTCTCATCCCTAAGTGTGTGAGCATCCCAGTTGTACATGGAAATAAAATATGCTTCTTATTTCAGTATTGAAACACATTTTTTCTCATACTTTACTTGTGTTTTTGTTGTGAGTATATTATTAGGGGTTGTTTGGAAAATTGTGTGGCATTAATTTTTCGATGCCAACAAAATTACCCCCATTAGAATTGGATTAATATGGAACGAAATTAATATGATCATAAGGTATATTTATGTCACATTGATGTGTTATATAATCATATGGTGGGGTTTAGATATACCTCAATAGTGTTAGGATTCATTCCAAAGGATGATCTCATCTAAGGGATTTTTTATGTCACAAAGTGGAGAATATCAACTCAAAGTGTTTGGGTTTCTAAGAGGAGGAATCTCAACTCAAAGAATAGTTATCCTAAATCGAGAAAGGCATATATTCTATTATGTATAAAAATGATTGGACATAGAGTTTATTTATGGATATATCCAATATCAAGGATTTTTATGTCACTACATATCTCGAGAGATCTTGAACTAAGCCACGTGTTGTTCTGATAAAGGGACTCATATTTGAGTTGAACTCATACATAGAGGGATACAATTTTCCACATAGGTTCATTGAGAAATAAATCTATGATGAATTCACCAAAATATATCTATATCATATATAATATAGGTGATATTATCATTTTATTATGTTTTCAAGGGTAAGGAATCTGGTTTCCATGGGGATATTTTATGGATCTAACTCTCATGCCAAAATTTTAGGCCACCCATAGTTGGATTCTCATTGTAATTTAAGGGAATATAGGATAAACCATATATCATGTAGTTTTTAGTCATGAAAATTAGGACTTATTACCCTAAAATAGGTCTTGAGGATAAAATATATGCTTTAATTTTTTCCTAGGTTAATGGACCTAATGAGCATACCTAGATTTTTGTTTGGGCAGAATGGAGGTCCCTATGAGATTTAAATATCTTTATTTTTTTCCATAACTTTTTCATAATACATTAATGGGGAGGACAAGTATATAGGAACGTAGATATTACTTAGTCCAAACTTTTAGGTTTTTGACCTGGTATGTTTTAGTCCTTTTCATTTTTTTTGTATGCTCATGTTTTCTTAGGATGTATGGGGTGTATGCCTAGTGAGCTGAGTCTCAACTATTTCCCAAGGTTCCCTTTGTATGTTTTGTTCTAGTGAGGACTGTGATACTTTAATTGGTATTTTAAGGTTATACAAGTCATACCAATGTATGGAAATAATTTAAGGTAATGATTCATCAACCAAATATTGTTAAGGTTTAGTGTCACATAGATTAGACCAAGAATAGTTGGTGAGACAGTCCATACTGTAAGGTTCAACAGAAACATGACATTAATGGATATTTCAATGCTAGTATAGATATATCATGTTTAATTACACTTAGTTCAAGGTCATAGTTCTTGTACTGAGGTGTTCAGTTTATGCTCATGAAGCTTAGACCCGTTTTTTCTAATAAATGTTTCTAAAAATAGAATCTTAACTTAAGGTTCAAGGTCTCTATAGGAGAAGAAATTCCAAATAGTAAAGGAAAAAATAATATAATATCATAGTATTTATTTGAATATTAGAACAATTTAAAAATGTGTTACATTTAGTGCACATGAATCCTCTTGAATAATTGAGATATAAATGATTTAAATCATAACACAAGATTTTTTGAGTCAATTGGGAATGGATATTGGTGGGAGTACAATAACCAATATTAATGGAGGAAAATTAATGTTATGCTCAGTCACTGGATAGTACATCGGGTTCGAGTAGATCTTACTTTTAGGTCTAAAATTTCCCTAAGGGGTTACTTCAATGGATCAGTGAAAACTATAATATTCACCATAACATCTTAAAGGGGTCCCTTTAGATAAATCAATCCCTACCCCCTATTTTTTTGGGGAGATAGAACCAAGAGGATTAATCAACTCTAGGTTCAATGATTCCAAGAGGAGAATTTGGATCAAGGAATTTTTTGTTATTGAATAAAATATCATATATATAAAGTGGGTTCATGGAAAATTGGAATATTCAAGAATGGATCGAGCACCCCAAAGGTTATTCCATCATGTAATGAACACACTCTCATTTTAAAGGTGTAAAACTTGTATTCATGCATACATAATCACTTAAATGGGTGGTATAATTAATATAAAGAGGTAGTATTGTCATTATTTACTAGGTACTTATGGAATATATTATGATCACTTATGAAGGGAATGGAAAATATTCTCTAACTTTTCCCTTGGAAATGGTTCTAGTGAGAATTTCATGGATTATTATTGGTTTATGTAGTTATCCCCATGATCTTTGTGTCATTTTAATTATTATTTTTATGTTCTAAATTTTGTCTTAACCATAAGATAAAATGTATTAGAGAGATAATACTTGACTTCTATTTAGGCATCCCTTTATCAGTTTTTAACCTAATAGGCCATTGTGAATCTTTTTTTTCATTTAAGTTTATGCAACTAGGGACATGAAGGGATAATATTTATGGTTTTAAAACTTTTAACAAATGTTATATAAGTTTAAGGTCATATATATTGGACCAAAAGGGTTGTACATACTATATAGTAATGGAAAGGCACAAGATGACATGGATGACAAGACCAATGCTAGTATATATTATCCCATGGGATGAAACACATAGATTAAAATCATAGTGCTTATACCCAATATTTGTGGCTATTCCTAGGATAGTAAACCTAGTATTCACGATGTATCTCATAAGATCAATAATCAACCCACACATAGTTATTAGAATAGATTGGTACCCTACATAAGCCTAAAACATCTGAAGTGGAATATGAATTTTATTCTAAGCATGGGTATATAAATGAGATAACTTATTTTGGAATCTTCTATGAATATATGTATCATATACAAAAGGCAGGACATTAATACTTTGTAGCACATGTTGATTGTGTGCCAAATACTTCTACATAGATTGAGCTGTAATGTAGGGTAGAAAGATTCCATAATGAATGGTCCAATCATAGTAGTTTATTTTCATGAAATATCGACAAAATGTTCCCTTACTTTTGTTATGGAATAACATAATCATGTGAATCAGAATAATCAACTCAAACCTATAAGCACACATGATTCATGCTTAATATGAGGAATATGATAGAATTGTAGGATTTCTCAAATTATCTTAAAATTATAGAAAATTATTATTTTTTATGAACGCTATAGGATTTTTTATCCTATAGTGGAGACATTTTCCTATAGTTCGACATTGTGTGACTAGGAATTTTGTGTTATGTAGTTTAAATCATTTCCATTGGGACTTTTGTTAGGTAGTTTAAAGTCATAAAACCTAAACTTATTTCCTTGTCGTTTAATAAAAATGAATTTCAATCTCATTAGTCAGAGATACTATCTAGTTTTTCTAAGATCATATGAGTCATTCTCATCATGAGATATAAGAGGACACATTGAAAATCATTTGAACCACACAAGAGTGCATGATAGGGAACATGTGGGGGGATTTTCATATTTTATCCTGGTATGGAATTCAAATAGAGTGGATCTCTATAGCTAGTGCCCAATATTTAAGACCAAAGTTTCTTTATAAATGGATAATTTGACCCTAATATTGATTTAGAGATGGAGATGATATACCATGTACAATTACATGGATCTATCTCTCATGTAAGTAGTGCTACACGTCGAATGGACCATGTGACATATAGTTTAATGTCATTATATAATGACTTTGATGTTCTACATTTTAGGGTCATGTGAGGAGAAACTTGAGCAAAAGTTTAACATCATGTAGCTTGTATAAATGTCATACAATTTGATGTCATGTTACCGAGATGTTTTCCATGAAGTTTAACATCATGTTACAAGGATGTATGATTTCTATAGTTTAATGTCTTATGGATTTGACCAATTTTTTTCCTTTTAAGTTCCTAAATCAATACCATTAAGAGTGATATGGTTTAGACCCATTAAACTAAGGTGATAGGTATATTAGATTGTTTTATAAGGAAAAAAGAAACCATACATGAATAAAGGGTCCTAGGTGGATCAAATTACAGAAAAAAAAAGGAACCAGTGGGGAAGAGGTTTATAACATGGCCTGATACAAGAATCTAGGATCACTACATATCCTTTAAATGGGAATAAAGTCTCATGTAGTTTTAAAAAGTGGTGTGGTAGGAGAACAGCACCATGAATAGAATTCCTCTCAAGCTTGGGCAACAATAACCCCCAATTTTCCCCATTAGATAAGGGTGTTTACAATGTAGTTTAATGTCTTGTGGTAATGATGTTGGCCATGTAGTTTAATTTTATATGGTGAGGATACTAGACATGTATTTTAATATTATATGATAAGGATGAATGGTTGTTCATTTTGAATTCATATAACTATGACCAGGTGAACACTAATGTGAAGATTATGCAAAGGATATTTATACAGACCTTGCATTGGTTATGATGATTTTATATAGAGTATATTCTCATTATTATATAGTTTTATAGATAAATGACCACATGTTGGGGGATCTTCTATAGATATAACTCATATGTAAGAAAGGTGGGTCCCATGAAATATACCATTCTATGTAGTTTATGGTTATATAGGGTGGACCAAAGCATTACACTGTTTGTGCTCACTAACTTGGAGGCTCATTAGTAAAACATGTATACTATGATGGAATAAAATATAGAAACATTCTTTATAACTTTTAATATATGAAAATGGATAAATTAAATCATGTCTTTAAATATTTGAATTGTATATTGGAGACTGGTATGAGTAGAATGACCATTAGTACTGGCATAAAACAAATTCCACACTCATTCAGTGGGGGCTGGTGGGATTTGTATGACCAATACCACACTCATTATAGGAATAGTTCATGGGGTTCAGGTGGACTTTTCCTACAAGACCAAAATTTTCTTTAGGGTTACTTCATTGGATTAGTGGAAACTATGCTATTCACCACCATTTCCTAGAGGGTTCCCTTCATATTAAGAAATCTTTGTTACCAAAGATTCCATGGAAGAGTGAACCAAGAGGATTAATTGACTCAAGGAATTTTTTGATTCAAACATCAAAAGGTATTTTGTCTGGATTAAGGGGTGTTCAAAATGTTTTTGGAAAATTCCCCAATTATACCCTCAAGTACAAACATGCTACTTAGGTAGGAGAAATGAAAATGACTGAAAGTAAAGGTTCAGTTAAACCTCACATTGAATATATTTATAAATCAATATGTAATTGGGGCATCATGATTATTGAATAAATCATTTGTGAGTAACCACCTTGATCAGTTTATGGTCATAATATCTGGACCATTTTCCACACAGTTTAAAGGTCATGTGGCTGTGACCAAATTTCATGCACTTTAATGTCATGTAATGAGGATAAATGGATTCTACAATTTAGGGTCTCCTAGATTTGACCAATAGTGAGGGTGAGATATATTTTCTATCTAGTTATAACATACATGATGTAAATAGGGGAATCAAGGGATGAATTCTAGGGAACACAACCTCATCTTTGGGGGATATTTTTTTTGGATTTACCTAGGACAGAAGGTCTAGGAGTCACTATGTATCCCATGAAACTAGGAATCGGGTAGTACATAGTGATAAAAAGTGGTATGGTTGGAGACATGTGTTATATGTAGGTCCCCTCAAGTGAGATCCAAAAAATCACACAGTTTTGAGTCATGAGATAGGGAAATGGATGATGTAGTTTAATGTCTTGTAGAAAGTACATTGGAAACATAGTTAAACATATTATGGTGTGTATGTGGAACCATATAGTTTAAAATCATGTGACAAATACATTATTCTATTCAATTTAAATTCATGCATCTCAGACTATGGTTTCATGAAGTTTTGGGTCATATGACTAGGACATTGGTGTCTTGATTTTAGGGTTTTACAACTAGGACCTCTGGTGAGGGTGAAAAAGACTTACTAACCAATAACAATGAACCCATTATGATTGGATACCTCAAGGGATTAATGCTAGTGAATAAATTCTCACATATGGGAATGAATTTTTGGATATTCCCAATATAGTGGGTCTAGGAATCACTATATATCTCATGAAATAATAAATCAAGATGTACATAGTGATATAAAGGGGTGTAGTTGGAGATCGACACTAAAGGGAGGTACTCTCAGGTGAGGTCTAATTCATAACATTGTTTTACGTAACGGGATATTTATATGAACTGTGTAGTTTAATTTTTTGTGGAAAGGACATTAGAAATGGAGTTTAACTTATTACAATGAGGATGACGAATCATACTGGTTAATGTCTTATGAAAATGAATTTTTATGATAGTTTAACATAATTTTAATAGAATGAGTTATATGAAGATTAAATTCATATATCTTAGACTTTTTATTAATTAATTTTAGGTTTATATGACTAGAAACTTGGATCCTTGCAATTTAGGGTCGTACGACTTAGACTAATGGTGAAAATTTATTTAGCATGGTGATTTTTTTGTGTAGTAAGAATAACTAGACTACACATAGAATGAGTATTAGGATTATTTAACTCTATTAGGCCTTCATATACCTAATTTTTAATCCAATATTTTAAAAAATTATTCATCTATTATATTCCCAAAAATTCGGTGGTAGGTTCAATAATTGGGATGGTCTTTCATGACCACTTTTATGGGTCTCCAGATCCTCAAAATATCATGGAGGTTATTCTTCAGTAAACATTATAATTATGAACCCACGTAATAATATTTAAATTAATGTATCTTACATTGTCTATATCTAATACAATGGTGGCTCAGAGGCTTTGGTATGCATTTTCTGTTCTTCTTAGGATGTCTGCATGGCTGAAGCAGAAACATGGGTTTTATTTGATCCAATATCCCCTCATCTATCTACTTATGAAGACAATCCTTGATGAAAAATATCATATCAATTGTATAAACTAACAAATTATAGTAAGGAAAATATTTTGGATGTCCTTTTAAATATACCTCTTTGGTTCCCTTAATCAATGAGATCTTGATCAAATAATTTTCCATGGCATAATAAAAATACTTGGGGGCTTTCTTCCTTTGGAAGGAGTTCACTTTCCTCTTCCTATAATAAATATATGGAAAAAATATATTATTCCTCATTCTATTACATATTCTTCTATTGGTATGGGAAGGTATCTGAACTCAGTATCATTATGTAGTTCCCTGATCTCAATCAATTTTTCTGTAGAAGCAGAAGCATTGAAAACTTTATAGGCTAATGATGCTTCCCCTTGATCATAGAACACTGACTCTTATAGATTCCATATGGAAACTAATTAGGTAATAAAACATCCATAATACAACTGATGATGAGGTGTGAAATATAGAAATTTTCCCAGCCCAGCAGGTGTGGAATTTAAAAAATGAAAATTCCCCCATCCTTGTTGGTTGGGGTGAGGTGAAATGATATACAAAATTCACTCGATGAGGGGGAGAAAATTTTGAAAATTCCCTCATCCCTATGGGATGGGGTACTTCATAGAAAATAGGAACTATATAAGAGGATTCTAACATTACATCATGTGTAAAATATTCATAAATCGTATTAATACTACCTCATGGAGATCCTCATTTCTTACTTCAACTAAATGGTATGTTCTTCAGAATAGATGGTCTTATTATCCTGAAGGGGATGAAGTACATAATTATTTTCTAAAACCTTTCCATTTACAATTATAGAATGGTTGGATGATGATGGTATTCTCAATGTGGAACCTAAATATTGGATATGATTTTGAAATTTTCCATAATCTTTATCAAAATTAGACTCAAGAACAAAAATAGGGTCAATAATTCCTTTTGTAGATGTAGGTATGGTATCACTGTTCCCTCCATCACCAATACTATTAGTAGAGGATGATATAACATGCTGGGTCCTGGAGGATTTTAGGAATGTACAATGATCCTCATCAAGATTTTTCTCTTTAGATAAAGGTGGAATGTCTTCAAACCTAGTTGATACCATATTGATGGAGACGTAGTGGAATCGATGATCTTATTTAGTTGAATATCCCATTTGGTCAAATGGTTCACATTGGTTCATTTGGTGGGATGATTCCTTTTGGGATATTTTGTGGGATGGTTCTCGTTCATCCATTTTGTGGGATAGTGCATGTTCACTCATTTGGGGGGTTGGTACCTTTTCACTATTTGGTGGGTTTGTTCTTATGAACATTCATCTTCATTGTTTTGAAGGATGTATGAAACATATTTTACATGTTCTATTGAATATTCTGTTATAATCTTACCCTAAAATAACATATTTTTTAGAACATATTTCATGATGAATCACTCCAAGATCATGTGACATAGGATATGATGGTAAGGGAAGTAATTTGGATGGTCATTCTGCCCTACATCATATAGAATATTTATTTTTGGAAGAATGATTAGGTTGTACACTTATGAAAAGGTGAAGTAAACTAAAACCAGATCATTATGGAAGGAATAAATATTATCCTTCCTACTTTCAAGGTCACATAGCCTCATCCTTTTTTGTTTGAGATTAGAAATAGTTTATTCAACTTTACCATGATTACATATCTTTGATGGGGTTTCTTAATAAGTTGTTTCCTTGGTTATATTAATAGTATCCATTATGTCTTATTCTATAGTCACAAAATCTCAAAAACCACCAAGGTACTTTATATGAGTAAGTATAGTTGACAACTCATCTTGTATAATTTTTTCACAGATCTAAATTAAATATTTTGGGGGGGAGCTGTGTTTTCATAGAATACAACCCACCCTTACATATTTCAGTAAAATCCATGAATCTATAATTTCTCTAATTTTTACCATTAAAAACATCAAGGGTTGTCATTTTCCATATTTTAGAGCTAAATTGGAAGAGTAATTGCTGACATAGATCTTCCCAGTTTGAGGTAGACATGACTGCCAGTTTATTATACCAAGAAAAGGTAGCACCATTCAAGGTCTGGAAAAAGCATCTGAGATTAGTATCCTCTTATTTTTCTAGGTTTACCAACATTGGGCCACACTATGAAGATAATTTGGTGAGATGTTATTCTAGATCACCCATTCCCTTGAATTTTTAGAATCTTGGTATCCCAATGTTTAGAGGTGGAGGAGTCGAATCCACCAACTCAAGATACAATTTCCTCTCTATTTTTACCGATTCATGTCATTCTTCCTAAGATCCATTTGATCGGGAATGGAATCCAGTAATTCTTAAAATACCCTGATCTGAGTTAACCTTGGATGAGTTTCCAAAAATGGTAGCTGATGTGTTCCCAATAGCGGGAGACCGTAGAAATAAATCAACACTATAGAAGAATGGGTTGAGTGATTTAATATTAATTTGATGAGGTGGATTGATTCTTCCATTATGGGTTGAGTGACCTTATCTGATTAAATAGGTTTATCTAAAGGAGGTGTAGCATCGTTTACACAATGAACAGAATCAAAAGATTTATTTACCTTTAGAAAATAAACATTGAATTTTTGAATCTATAATATTTTTTCTTTGATCTAGGAAATCTTCTCAGAATCTAAGACAGCTTCACTATGGTCAGACGATGGGTGGGTAGGGAATGAGACCACATATATCTCTTTATCGATAGTATAAATGTTTTCATAATCATCTAGTCTAGTAGTGATGACATTTATTGATTTGAAACATGTGGTAAGAAACATAGATTCACTTGGGGGAATATTTTTTATCTAAGTATGTTCCTACCCAATACATGATATGATATATGACTTCAAGGATAAAAATTTCACCATCCTTATGGCTTGGTGTTTTCCCTAGGATTTTACTATCAGTGAGGCTAGTTGTGCTGATATTTAAAGATTCTATACAGTGGAAATTTGGAATCAACCTAGAGACACTATCATAATGTTTATAGGGGCCTTATAGATTATGTCATCTGTATGTCTATAGACTATCCCTATAGTTGTAGTGGTTGGCTTCCCCTGGTAGGATCTCTTTTTAGATTTATGAATCTGGATGGCAGAATATGCACTATTTCCTCTACAATTTCATGTAGAATTGGGGTTTTACATCATTGAAGGTGACCATAGTGTATATAGTCCCTCCTGGATAGCTCTTGGGTGGTTTCCATGTTGTGGTAGAAATCAACATCCACCTCCCTATGATAGGAAAGTAATGGGTTGATGCGCTCCTTGTACAGGATCTCGAAATGATTGTATGTGGCGACAGGTTCCACTTGCTTCTTGAAAACCAGTTGTTGATAGGATGGACTAAAGATATTCATCCTATGAAGACATTTATTATTTTATTCTAGTGTTGGGATGGATCTATTACAATGATACCACCACACTGTGACAGTCACCACCTAACGCTGGAGGTTTTGCATTGATGACTGTGTACGTCAAGGCCATGAGGCCATAGTCCTTATGAATGTAAAGGAATATATTTGGAATGTTTTTTGGTTCTGTATAGTATCTTGAGGTGTCTTTTGATTATTAACAACATGTCCAATTATTTTGTAATTCATTGGCTCAATTGATGATTCCATTTGGACTGTAAGAAGTCTTGAATGTTCTTGAAGAGGAATCAAAAACAGACCCTCGTCAGTATAGAATAAAAAATAAGAGTTTATGGTTGGTCGATCACCTTAATTTAAAAGATAGAAACATGGCACTTTTTCATATTTGAGAGGCCTGGAACTATTAACAGTTTCAATTTAGGATCACCATTTTTGTTTCTAACAGGTTTCATGACCACACTCATTTCAAGTTAATGCAAATGTACTTTTTAAAGGCTGGTGGTCATTGGGACGTTTCCAAGAAAATATTATAAAATGAGTTTTCCAATAGTATTTGAGTAAAATATAATAACACCCTTTTTGGGGGTAATTATTACCTATTATAAGAATCTCTTATAGATTTAATACATATTCTTGAATTCATCCCAAATCTTAGTGTTGTACTAGTTACCCCAGTTCCAATGATATGATCCAGACAATGTATAAAATTTCAACTTATATATATAATATATATTCCCTAAATATCAATTATTAGTTTAATAAAATTTATTTTAAAGAAAACTAACTAGGATAACTAGAGTTTATTACCATCCTAGGAGGAATTTGGTGTTTTGGAGTTGGTATTGAACCTCAAATAGGCATCCTAGGTATCATATAAAAGTAAGAATCACAACCCTCGTAGTTTGATGGAATGGATGGGGATTACACCTCATTAGGAGTCCCATGAAGTATGTACTTTACCAATGATGATGGGATTATCATTGCATATCTCTAATCCCATGTAAGTCTTTCTCAGAGTGATAAATAAGAGATAGAAGAAGATCAGTCACATTGAATGGGAGCGTACCATTTAATTTGAAAGGAGGAATTATGAAGTGATGAAAACTTGAGAATAATATTGTGTCATAAAAGGGTCAAAATAGAAAATAAGGTGGGTATTGTGGATTGGATTCCCTAAGATAACCCTATTATCTCAACTCTATAGTAATTGAGTATTTGGTTAGGGAATACACCTAGGAGGATTCCCATATATCCGAACCCACAAGGAGTGTCTAGACTCGTATTAAATTTAATGTCTTTTGGGGATTAGACCTATGAGGATTCACATATTTCTCTAACCATGAAGAGTATCTAAAATCGTGGTTAATTAAATGTTTGATTGGGCTATTATCCATATTTCTAGAACCAAGATGAGTATCTTGACTCATGGGGAAAGGTTTGCTTGCGGATTACACCTGGGAGGATGCCCATGTATCTAGAACCATTTTAAGTATCTCAAATCATCAATAATTTAATGTTTAGTTGGGGATTACACCTAGGAGGTTCACCATATATCTGGAACCATGAGAAGTATCTCAACTCAAGGTTAATTTAATGATTGATTGGGGATTACACCAAGAGGATACCCATATTTCAAGAACCATGATAAGTATCTTGACTCATGGTAAAAGGATTGGTTAGGGATTACACCTAGAAGGATGCTTTTATATCTGAAACCATGAGGAGTATCTCAACTCATGGTTAATTGAAGTTTTTATTGGGTCTTACAACTAGGAGGATTCTAGTATTTTTTGAACCATGAGGTGTATCTCAATCATGGTGAAAGGTTAAGTTGGGGGTTACACCACGGAGGATTTCCATATTTATTTCCCCCTCCCCCCTGTCTACTAGTAAAAATATGGGGAATGGAAATCGTTAAGATTGGTGATTACACATATTAGGAGGCCCTAACCTAGAGGATTATTTCAACCCTATGTGTATATGTAAGGAATCGATTCACATATATGATACCTTGGTGAGTGGGCACATATCCCTGGTGATGGATAGAGGAGAATCTTGGACTATATTTGAGGGGTAGAAAAGGTTTGTAACCCAATCGATGGAAAGAAAAGGTGCTTAGCCCTAGTGAGAGTGTTAACGCTAGTTCTTATCTCATGTGAAGGCTATAAAAGTTTCTTAACCCATGTTAGATGGATATCAAATGTTGTTAGCCTTATTGAGATCTTGTAAAGGTTCTTATCCTGAGTTAGAGGGCTAGAACAAGTTCTTAGCCTTAGTGAGAGCTAGAAAAGGGGCTTATCCCAATCTATAGTGATAGTGTGTGTCATTATCCTATGTTAGGGATAGTAAAGGTGTTATCCCAAGTGATATGGATAGAAAAGTATATTAGTCTGAGTTATAGGGATAAATAAGGTGTTTAGCACAAGTGGGGATAGAAAAGGTTTTTATCCCAATTTATAGGGCTAATGAAGGTGTTTTGCCATAGTGAGGGTCAAAAAATAAGATTAGACCATGTTAGAGGGCTAGTGAAGGTGCTTAGCCCAGGTGAGGGCTAAAAAATGTTTTTATCCCATTTTAGGTCTAGAAAAGGTTCATATCCCATGTTAGAGTTCTCGAAAATGATCTTATCAAAAGTTAGAGGGATAGCATGGGTGTTTAGCCCATGTGAGGGCTAAAAAAAGTTCTCATACCAAGTGAGAGGGATAGTGAAGGTTCTTGGCCAAAGTGAGGGCTACATAATCTGCTTATCCCACATTAGAGGGATAAAAAAATTATTATCCCAAGTTAAGTGTTTTCAAAGGTGTTTACCCATAGTGACGGATAGAAAAGGATCTTACACCAAGTTAGAGGTCATGGTAAGGTTCTTAACCTAATTTAGTGATATCAAAGGTGTTTAGCTAGACTTAGGACTATAAAAGGCGCTTATCCTAAGTTAGAGGGATAAAAAAGGAGTTTATAACAAGTTAGAGGGATAGTGTGGGTGCTTATCCAAAGTGAGGGATAGTAATGGTGATTATACTATGTGAGAGAGATAGAGAAGGTGCTTAGCACATAAAAGTTTTTAGAAGGAGTTTAGCCCATGTGAGAGGGATAGATTAGGTTCTTAGCCCACATGAGGGATATTTTACCTGTATAAGTGACCTATGAAAGATGTCATGTGAGAACTATCCCACACAAGTGTTCCATTCCAGTTTCCCCATGCAAGTGATCCATACAAGATGACTACACAAAGTGTTCAGTGAAAGTGCTTCGCACAAGCTATCCACATGAGCTAGAATTGGTTCTTCATGAAGGTCATTGATGTTCTAGAACTTTAAGAACTTTATTATCCTTCCTTTTGATTTATTACCTATAATTTTAATGCATGATAAGCTATATGGGGGTCTTCAGGACTCAAGAAAGGTAATTGGGTGAGTAGAGCTTTGATCTATCTCTCAGTCCCCCAACCTATATAAATTAAGATCCCAAGGGTACTATTTATAGTAAAATTAGGGACCTTGGGTGAAGGTAGAAGTCTATGTTAGTTCTCTGCATAAGGTATTCCATACAAGTGCTTCATGAAAACAGCCATGCACAAGTGCTCTGTGCAAGCTGCTCCATGCAAGCATTCCACAATAGATTTCCATGCTTGTACTTTGTGCCAGCTATCAGCACTAGTGCTTCATGCTATCAATTTGTGATAGTTCCCCATGTTAACTGTTCTCACTAGTTCCCCATGCATGTTTTTTATGCTATCTATATGCACTAGTTGTCTATACTTGATTTCTATTCTAGTTCTATGTTCTAGATTTCCATTCTAGTTGTATATGATAGTGGTTTGTGTTAGCTGCCTTAACTAGATATCCATTAAAATTATATGTTCTAGCTATCTATGTTATATGTCTTCTATAGTGATACACACTAGCTTTCTGCACTAGCTATTTGTACTAGCTGTCTATACTAGCTATTCTCCCTAGTGCTCCATGGTAGCTATCCATGCTAGTTTCCCACACTAGTTATTCGAGCTATCTTTCCATAACACTTGTATAATTTGAACTTATAATGACCATTAATTTTGATCTATAAGCCTATTTTGGATCCATGAGTATCCAAATAAAATTTTGAGAAGTGAAATGCACCCATTATTATCTAAAATTTGTAAAAAAAATTAGCCTAATCCTAGAAGGTGGTTCTAACAACTATACCACCAGATCAAGAAATGTTTAGGAGTAATTTTCATCCTATAGTGTGTGAGTAGCTCTAATATACATGGAAATATAATATTCTTCCTCTTTTGGTATGAAAATGCATTTTTACACAAATAAAATGTGTATTGTCTAAGTGAGGATAATATTATGGGTCATGCAAAAAAGTGTGTGGCATGAATTTATTTATGCCAATAATGATTAACTACAATCCCTAGATACAAAAATAAGAAAATAGAAAGACCATGGCTGATTTTATTCTTGCATTGATAGATATGATGTCATATTTGATGCATATCACTGTATTTCACTTTTTTTACCATATTTTACAATTTTTAAAAAAGTTTCCTAATTTCACACATTGGATAATTTATACATCATAAACAAAAATATGAAATACATTTTATCATACTCATCATATAATCATATACATTTTAACTTTTATATAAGGGTGGTACATTTGATAAAAATTTAGTTTCATAGTAAAACTATTTCATTTATAAATGAATTTTAACTTTAATATCACTTAACACCTACATAGATAACCCCTTATCACACTATAATAATCCTTCAGGGTAAGGTGAAAATTGTGGTACATTTATGGGGTGGTTTGACCAACATTGTTCTGGTAGTGATTTCCACTAACTTGAACTTCTCATGTAGTTGATTTCACTCAAACCTCAATTGATGAATTTTTAGTTCAGTAAGGTCAAGGGAAAACCCTAGTGATTCTAAAAAAAATCCAGATTTGATTAATAAACTTTATAAGTATTTTTTCCACTAGCTTAGGCCATAGAATCTACCTTCTTTATCAATGATATCTCAACATTGACTTAATTATACAATAATTCTAATATCCAATTTATAATATATACATCACCAATGGTCATACTGTCAAATACTCATAATACCCAATACTGATATTTCCCAAAAATCATAAAATATACATATTTTATTCCTATATATTCATTAAAATCAATCCCCTAAAATATTAATTCTTTTTTTTAGTTCATTTATTGTGTTAATTTTTTGGCATGAATTATTTTTCTTTTGGAGTGTTCTTAATATAACTAGGATTTTTATTAGAGAATAAGAGATAGAGTACATATACATTATACATGAATTATTTATTTACTTTTATTTTCCATTATTAGTTATAACATACTTAATAAATTTGTATCTTTTATTTTTAGTATGTTGTTTGTAATAAAAACAAGCTTATTTATTAGTATAATTTCTTGGGTGTTACAAATTAGTTGAACAAGTCACATACTTTTTGAGTTATTTCTTATTTTTAGATAATTTTTTGTAAGTGTGATTGAGATAAAAGAAGGATAAGAAAAGAATTTAATGATTAATTGTCTTCATATTATATAAGTATGTGATTGAAATAGAAAACATTGAATGTGTTAGCATAATTTTTTTGTTTCCTACAATTATTTTTGACTCAATAGATTTAGATGATTTTTTATGATCCATTTCAAAGTGTTAGGTTCACTCACTAAAAATAATTATGAGCAAATATATAGTTGAAATAGTGGTTAATGTGGAAGTAAAATCAGGAATTAGTTTGAACAATTAGTATCAAAAAGATATAGAGTAGTCTTTATAGAGTTCTTAGTGAGACAAATTTTGGTATGAAGTATATAGAAAAGTTAATAAGAGAAATATTAAGAATAAAAAATAATAAATTAGGGATATATATGGTTTAAAGTTATTGAAATAAACTAAATATTTTTAAGATAAATAAAGTAGTTAAAAGAGATAAATTCTATGGAGGAGTTGTAAGACATCGAGAGAGTTATAACTCTAAAAATTGGGATTTTTGAATAAGTGGTGAAAGATCTAAAGCCCTATTTAAGCTAAAAACGTGTAAGAATAAAATAAGGTTTTTTTGGAGTATTTAAGTGACTTTCATATTAGGTGCTTATTATCTCTAAATTAAGATATTAAGTTTCAATGTTAAGGATAAGGTGATTTTTATTGAATATTTAAGTTTAATTTTTTATTAACAAAGGGGGTATATTTGATGAAAATACCCAGGTATATTTCATTGAAAAATACGGAAATATAAAAAAAATGTAATTAAGATTCTATTTTTTCTTGTTAAAGGGGGAGAAGGTGAATCCCATAAATCTATGAAAAGGATTGAAAGAAAGTTAATTTAATTAGATCTTATCAAAATGGTGATAAAATCCCTTTCTTTTGGTGGTACTTGAATTTATGGTGGGTACTTAAAAAAATTAAAGTAGGAGAATATTTTAACCTTAATGTTGTTTTTTGGATTTATTGAAAATATGGGTTAAGAATCATGAAAGTTTGATTTTTTGATTAATTGGTTTCCATATATAAATAATGTTTTAAAAAACAACATGATAGTTTTATTTTAATGATCAATGTGAATGGAAAAAATAAAAATTAGGAAAATAGTAGCATCTAAAAGGTGATATGAAGGAAGTACATAGAGAAATGGGAATGTAGTGACCATGGTGTAGCTAGTTTTTGAGGATGAGAATGAATTAATTAGAGTAGAACTACTGAATAAACTATAGTGACTAAATGGAATATTTACAAACAAAAAATTAAAGGTTTTCCTTATCATGTAAAGTCTAATGAATATTTTGAAGATGAATATTGATTAAATAAAGATGTATTGATATAGAATTGAATAATTATTTAGGAAAAAAACATTGAATATTCGGTATTTTCATAGAATTAAATAAAGTATGAGTATTCAAAGAAACATTTAAAGAAGTAAAGAGATCATTTTGGTGAAGGAAGAAAATTCCAAATTTAAACAAAACTAATTAAACTATGGAATAAAATTATTGATTGTAGTGAATACCTTATAAAAATTTGGTGTCGGTCTATTTAGTGATGGATAAGGTATTGCATCATTGAGTAAGAGATCATGCTACAAAAATCAAGCATATTAATAACTCCAATATATGTAAGATTAAGTAATTTTAGACCACACCATAATATAGTGGATCATTTCATAATTGGAATAAATCGATAGATAAGGAATGATCACACAAAAATAAAGGTCCTACTTATTTTTGAATCATTGGATGATTAAGGTTGAGAAAACTACACTGTAAAAGAGATCATCACACCAAAATGAGTAAAATATCCAGTAAGGTTTATAGGATCACAATATGATTTGTATATAGTTTAAAATGATGTATAATATAAATTTTTTAGATATTTAGTTTATTAGAATATCATGAAAAAATGTGGTCACGCACACTACAATCATATGAAATTGAAATGCTTTCATGTCACAATGAGGGGGATATAGCAATGATCTATTCAAATATATAATTTTTTTAAGGTTTAGTTTGAATTTAAAATAGGTCAGATAAGGGCTGAGATTCAAGATACATTCATGACCTCGATGGATTTATTTAACCACATTAATTTACATGGGTCACATGAAATTAACTCTGAGTATTAAAAGAAGAATAATCGATCCCAATCATTGATTAAAGGGTTGGATTTTTTAGATCTTTATAGAAACTGTTATATAAGTTCTGAAAATTGGGGAATGGTATTGCATATATTGTTCTAGAGGGAAAGTATGAAGAGATAAAATCCAAATATAAAGATCCATTGATCACAATATGCTCATTTTTGGAAGATTTATGCAAAGATAGTGTTCCATTGATTAAGTATGACTTAATAAAGAAGACTATATAAAATAAAGAATGTAATTATAGAATAGAATTATTCTCCATCTGGAGTTTTCATCACCACAATGTTCTTCATGTGAAGATAAACTGGTCAACTCTCTCATTTAGGTTTCATTATAATATATCATTATAGTGGAATGAGCACAATAAAGTGGAGTTAAACATCACATCAATTATATATATTAGGAATAATATTGAATTAGACTCATATGGTGGTATTAGAGAGACCTAATAGTCATGAAATAAATTCAATCCTTAAAGAAGTGTGTAGATATTGAGAGAAAGGTATTGGTCATTCGGTGAGTAGTATGTTAGCCCAAAATCTTTTTAAAGCAATTTCAGCTTCGTTTGGAGTGACCATAAATGAAATTTGTATCCGCAATATAATAAGTATATTGAATTATGGAACACCTTAATATCTTTATCTATAGGATCCTTAGACATATCCAAGTGGGGGTGAACCAAGTATAAATCCATCTGTTATTATGCTTTATGTTTCTATGTGTATGGTTAATATTCGATGTGAGTAAAATAATTGTATAATGATAGATTGAAAAAACAATCTTTAATTATGGGAACACAGTCCAATGGATGGTCATAGTATAGTAAATAAAACATTTAAATTGGATAGAACCCTAATTTACGCCCTCTCATGGTGTCTTGGGATATTTATCATAATCAGTTGATCTTAATAGGAATCTTAGGGTACGTAAATCTAGTGGTTTCTCATAGAATAAGACATTATTTTGTTAATAAAAAGGAGTTGGTATATTCAACTATTTTCCCTTACCATATTTTGATATGTGATCTAAGTGGTATAAGTGTATAAAGTTGATCAGAAAAATCATAGTTTTTTATTTTTATTTTCCAGTTACCAAAAGAATATAGTAACGTGTAAACTATATAGCCTCATTATTCATTTATTTTTTTCCTTACATTTTAATGATTAATAATATATGTTTATTTATCTATGGAGATGAGGGATTTTTTTCTAGGGTTATTAACATAGTGGGATGAGAAGACTATTGGTTTACCTCTGTTTTCTTTTACTGGGTTAGTTGTGGTTCATTTGATAGATATATTCATAACTTAATATTATCTCTATTTATTTCTATCATCTTACATTTTATATGGATTGAGTTGGTGGTTAATTTTATTATGAATTAGATAAAATAATACTAATTATTTTATCCTTTCTTTTGATTTTAGTGTGTCATACTAAGTATTTTTATACGTATCCCATCTTGGGATCTTTATCCCACATATGATGTGTCTATACAAAAATATTTATATTTTGGGATGTTCATGCTAGGAATTGAGTTGTTGGAGTTTATTCTTAGTGATTATCAACACTTACGGAAACTGATTGGGACCATTTTTTATGATTTATTTGGTCAATGCAGAATTTCCCATTTACAAGTGGTGGGGGTTGCATATATATCTTCTTAATGTCCCCTATTTTTCCTACTTTAGATTTTATTTCTATACTAGATATGGGTAATTTTTGATTAAGTTTACTATAAATGAATGACTAATTAAGATGTTTTTATATGGATATAATTTTTTTAGATTTTAAAAGAATGTTTTTGGAGAGAAACTATAGTTGAAGGGAGATGAATTTGTGAAGATAAGTCAAACTACCACATGGGGATGACTATTTCGGAGCCCACGGTTTGAGTGTGATATCATTTAAAAGAAATTTGATATTTTATGTAAAATATATTTTCAAATTATGTTGTGACTGATGTAAACAATCCATGTTGGGATGGAAAATTACATGGTATTAGGTGATTCTATGTAGAAGAAGTTTCATGTTACAGGATTCCATGCCATAAAAATAACCCATATCACTGTAGAAGAGGGATAATGGTGATCGACTATGAAAAAATTGATGGAATATAAATTCATATCATTGTAGAATTCATTATGAATTGAAATTTTTACAAACTTACTTGATACCAAGGGGATCTATGGAAAATGTACTATGACACTTGGGTGTTTTATATGAAAATTCCAAGAAAATCCAATGAATATTGATGTTTAACTGGTGGAAATGAATCTAACAAGTGGTTTGAAAAAACCATATGATGGTTAGGGAAACCACACCAAATATTATAAAATCTTAAAAGGATAGAAATGGTAAAAAATATCATGAAATAAATATATCTAAACCTTGGATATTGAAGTTAATTTATTGACTAAGGAGATAACACATGTTCGGAAAAAAACTATGCTTCCAATTTGGATATGTGGGAGAAATTAAACTTTTTTATCCTTTTTTATCTAAGAAACATAAATATATTTTTAGAAGAATGATATCAACAATTATAATTTTTTTAGTATTCTTTTAATTGGTATGACCCATTGAATAATATATAAGATATCTTAGAGAATTCTATAATATCTTTTCTTGATTGGGTATGCTTGAAGAATAAATATTTTTTTCATGACATGGAGAAAGTAAAAGAGATGAAAAAAGACTATAGGATATATAATATCTTAGATTCTCCTTAAGAAGTAGTTTCCACCTATTGATAATTTTGAATTTTTTATTATGATTTTTATTGGTGATCATATTTATTGAATTGTGAATTTGTATATATTTTCTAAACATTGAGAAAAGTTTAGAGTGAAAATATAAAAAATGAAAATTCCATAAACAAGGGCATTTAGTGGAAAAAATTAAAATATATTGAAAAATAATATTTTAGATTTAAATTCCATACACATATTGTTTATTGATATAATTAATTTCATTATGTGGTGTGGTATGTTTTTTGGGCACTAATCCCCCTATCGGTAACACCCTGAAAATTCTAAAAGAGTAACTTTTTATTCGATATTGTGTATGAAAAGAACAACCAAATGTTGAAAGGAATATAACATCTCTATACTTTATGGTATATTTGATATTTTAAATAAATTTAATATATTATATATCTTGAAATTCATGAAATACTGAGTTATCTTTCATTATACTGAACAATGATTTTCTTCGATAGATTGCGTTTCATGCAAGAATGAGTTTAACTAGACAAAAATATATTAATAAAATATTATTAATTAATATAATAAGAAATAACATAACCATTAAATTGGATGTTAGGAATATGATTAAATAATTTATGAGAATATATATTATATATCCAATATGATATTTTTTCATCCATCCAATATATTTTATATGCATAATATAAGAACAAACCTAATTTTACAAATAAAAACCAATATTTTTCTAAAGTCAATTATGTCACCTTTTAATGGAACACCTAATTAAAATATAACTGTTTATAATTTTATAAATTTAATAAGAATAAATAAACCTCATTTTTGAAATATTAATACTTTGGGTGAGTTTTTGGTATTTTTCTTACAAGTTTCACTTTTTGATGAATAGTGAAAAATACTAGATTTTAATTAAAAACTGCTTTTTCTTCTAAATTATTAATCTACATAAATTATATTTTAATTGGGGTTAAAATTATATTTATTCAAATTATAAATAAAATAATACGATTTATGTTATTTAATAAATTTCACATTGAAATTCGATATATAAATATTTTAAACTTTTGAACATTTTCACTATAAAACCCTGATTTGTCATCATGCCTCTAGGATTAATTTTAAATTAATTTCTACCACTTATGTGATTGGAATTTGGAAAAATGGATTTCATATTTGGAATAAAAATAATTTATAATGTTTAATAAGTTTAACTTTGTTTAACTTTGTTTTTTACCAAAAACATTAGTGAAATTAATTAAAATTAATTACATCGATCATGAGAAATTTTAGTTTAACAAGGGACCAAACCATAAACATAAGGGACAAAATGACCTAGAAATGTGTCCAAGACCTATTTTATAGCCATATTTAGACCATATACATTATTTTATATAGTTGTTTTTATTATTTTATCCACTTTACATGTAAAAACATGGGTGTAATTTCCTCTTTCAAATATTTACAAGAATGTCACTCCTCCTCCACTATAAAAGGGCACTCACCCCTCCTTATTATTCACACCTCTCAAGAACTTTTCATCATAAAACATCCACACATAGAAGATAATAACATATTTACCATGATCTTATAAGATTAAATTTTATCATAAAGCAAACCAATGAAGTATTTTGGTATAAACCAAAAGGAGTTACCTGAATAAGGCGTAACGTTCTTCAACGGTCACTTTTGTATCATTTAATTATACACCCATTAAATTTTTTTTATATAATAAAATCAGTTTATTTAATATACATAGATGTTTTTATGATAATATTTATGCCTAAAATGTTACACACATCCACAAATGGGGCACACAATCATTGTTCGTGTGTACGGCGGACTACCACATCGTGAACCAATGTCATTCATTCTTCCATTACCACCTTTAAAGGTTGGAAATAATTATGTATATATGAATTTTATATTAAATATATAGTATTAATAATTTATTTACTCTTTTTTAATTCTTTATATAAATAATAACTTCATTCTTTCCATTTTTTTTGAAATATGATAGTATCGTTTGTTGATGTGTGGGCTACCATCTTCTCAATGCGAGGTGATTCATTCAAACATTACATGAAATATATTAAGGATGGTTTTAATAAAAATATTAGATATATATATAATAAAAATTATAAATTAATGATAATATACATATATATATATTTATATCACTTAGTTTTAAATATGACAACAAAATGTAAGTAGAGTTCATGCGTACATACGGCCCACCATCTCTAGAAATTGTGTATTCCATTTCCTATCACCATATTTTTAGATTACTCTAAATACATATATACTGAATATATATGATAATTAAATCATGTTTTATATTCTTTAGATTATTAAATCATGATCTAGGTAAAATGAATAAAAAATAACAAGTCAAAACATTCTCGAAAAACAACGAAATTAACACCCAAAACTGTGAGAATAATGAAAGATTATTAATAATAGATTGATAATATGTTATAAAAGAATAATATATTATATAATATATATTATTATGGTCCTATAATAAGTTAATAACATGTTTAAAACCATTATACATGAGTTTAAAGGATGTTCACCCAAAAGGAAATCCAATGTAAGGTATTTCCATCCCACTTTTTACAATTGTGAGATAAATGTCATATTCACCACTTATTTAATTTTTGTGGTGTATATATTGAAAATTTTGATATAATATATCATGTGATAATTTATATTCATGGTATTGAAATTTATAATTTTATTATTATTACTTTTTGGGCTTCTGATTCTGATATTACCATAGTTGTAAGGGATTTTATCTCAATTTGCATTCCATTGAAACTTACTTTTTTATATACCAATTCATATTAATGTGGTATATATAGTTCTCCACTATCATTTAATATCATGATTCACTAATATTTCATGTTATTATAAGTTTCACTTTGAATAATCTCACCACATAGGATTATCTTGGAAATTACCAAGTGGTAAAAGTTATCTTTGCAATCTCACTTTCTTTTTGTTATTGTTAACTTTATCTTGAAACAATAACTTTATTATAATCATTTTTCATTATAAATTTTTATAAATATCCACATTATTGGGTTATGGATATTATTATTTCCTAAACCATATACCACTTTTACATATGGTGTTTACATGGACTATTATTTGATTATCTTTGGAAATATTGAAAAATATGTATTCATTATTCAATATAGATATTTGATAGGGAATATTGTTTATTAAATTAAATTAATTACTCAATATGAGAAATGGTTTTTACTGCTAGTTATGGGTGGGGCTCAGAATTTATATATCCCCTTGATTCATCAATGGGTTATCATGAGACAAATCAGTTGCACAAATTGAATGGGTTTCTACGTATAGTTTTAAACTTTCTTGTGAAAGTTCTTGATGGTATATATTTCCATATGTCTCATAAATTCATCCAATAATTAATCATTTCCTTAATTTATATTATAATAATTATTATTATTATCCATGATATTTTCACATGATAAAAAAAATGTATGTGTCTCATTCTCGTTTTATTTATAAAATAGAATGTATTCTCATATATTTACTTTTCCATATTTTTTATACTCTTACTTATCAGTTTATTGATTAAATGGAATGTATGTTCATATATTTACCTTTCCATAGTGATTATTCTCTTTGATTAGTTATTTCTTCAAAATATATAGTACCCTTAATGAGAATTTGAAATCACCCTTATTTTTTCCTTTCCCCAAGATTCCCTGAAGTATACTAATAAATATATTCAAGGATACACTAGAGGGAATAAAGTTATTATCGAAAAAAAATATGTTGTAATTTTTGTATTCATTTGTAATACAACACTCTTGTATGTATCTATTTTACCAATACTAATAAACTATTTAGGCCATTAAGATACAGTTTACATGTATATTATACCAATGTAATAGTAGCACAACGCCAACTTTGGGATGCTAGGGTCAGGTCTATACATTTGATATCAAAGAATGTTTAGTAGCAGCATTGGGAACTAGATTTATTAAAACATCGATAAGGGAATATAACACGAATATTTAATTTGAATATTATCATAGAATCACATATGTCTTCATTAACTTAATATATATGGATACCATCATAGGAATATGATATTAAGGTTGATCATAAGTTCTAAATCATAAAAATATCTTTTTAGGTTTTATATGATAGGAGTCTACCAAGATTAAGGACATTTTTAGAAACAATTATGGAATGTATAGGTTTTAGTAGAAAAGTTATTTGAGAAATAATTCCTTTAAATTTTAGAGACATGAGTTTAAAGGAATTTATAAACTTTAGGGTTGATATACAAGTAAGATTATAATATTTTTTAAAAATAGATTATATTTAAAATCCTAGAAAAAATGTATTTTATGATTTAATTTATTTAAAGTATTTCCATAATACTTTCTGGAAACATTATAGGAATTATATTAATGTAGTATAGAAAAATAAAAACCCTTATGCAATATGAAAACCTGTCATATCTGGTGAGGTAGTGGGCCCTGAACCCGTGAATGAAGGATGATAAGGGTTTCATGCCTACCACTAGCATACATGATGTCCTAGTTAATATTTTATTTTTTAGTAAAATAATTTTATGGAAGAATATTATTAATGAACTAGTAGTGTTACTTTTTAGGTTTATATATTAATTTATTAATCACATTGTATTTGGAGAATATTTAGAGATAAATGGAATGACATATCAATATTTTATGTGCCTTATGATCCATTAAAAGTGTATTTTAGTGCTTTGGGAATCAAATTTTATTTTTGGATATCCATTTCTTGAAGTAATGGATGAATTGGAAATTTATGAAATCATAAAAAAAGGATAAAAATCGTGTTTATAGAAACATGTTAAGTAAGTATATTTCCTTATATTCTTAGGTAGTAAGATAATTACCCAACATTAGGTAAATGATCTAGAGATAAAATTTTGTCCTAATACCTAATTTTTTGTCAAATCGTTGGTCATTTAAATCATCACAGATTTATGACTTTCAGGCCCGTAACTTTCCATTGATCATTCACTTTTTTGTGATCAATAACTTCAATCACCAACTATAATTATTTATTATTTTCCTCTAAGTCTATATATGCACTTTACACTGATGTTCTCTTACTTGTAAACCTTTTTATGTGTTGTTCCATATGAGCTTCGTACTTCCCATTTTCTTTTTTCAAGAGGATGTTTTACTAATCATTATCATGATGTGGAATTTCAATAAATTAATTTCCAAATATCAAAAAATTCAATACCAATATTTATTTTAAATTGTAAGGATGAAATTTATTTTAAGGTTGGGAGAATTTAACACCTTGAAAATTCTAAAAGAGTAACTTATTATTCGATAACGTGTATGACACACAACACCAAACATTGAAAGGAATATAACCTCTTGAGGCGTAATAGTATATTTAATATTTTAAATAAACTTAATGTATTATATATATTTCAATGAATTAAATACTAATTTATGTTGTGTTTCACTCAAAAACAAGTTTCTTTATAGCTTGTGTTACATGAAAGACTGAGTTTTACCGAACAACAATATATTTTTAAAATATTATTATTTAATATAATAAGAAATAAAATAGATCTTAAATTGGAGGTTATGAATATAATTGAATAAATTATAAGAATATATATATTATATATCCAATCAAATATTTTTGACATCCACCAAATTGATTTTATAGTCATAAGATAAGAACAGATTCAATTTAATGCATACAATCCTATATTTTTCTAAAAGAAAATTTTGTCGTCTTTTAATGGTGCACCTATTTTAAATCTAAATTTTTATAAATTAATAAGTTTAATTTTAAATGAAACTTAATTTTTTTAATTGGAATATAAAAATATACTGTGGTTAAATTTTTGGTAATTTTATGAGAAAGATTATTTTTTGATGAATATTAAAAAATATGGGATTTTAATTGAAAATTTATTTTTCATCTAATTTATTTATCTAGTAAAATAATATAATAATTTTGTCTTAAAGTATATTTATTTAAATTATAAATAGATTAATCAAATTTATTTCATTGGAATGAATTTCACATTGATATTGGTTATATAAACATTTCAAACTTTTGAACATTTTCACTTTAAAAATCGCTTTGTCATCCCATCTACGGGATTAATTAAAAATTAATTTCTTCCACTTATTCGATTAAAATTTGTAAAAATGGATTAAATATATAAAATTATAATAATTTATAATTTATAATAAGTTCAACTTAGTGTTCTACCAAAACTCTTAGTGAAAGTAATTAAAATTAATTACAGTCATTAAGAGAAATATTAGTTTAATAAGGGAATAAACCTTAAAATTAAGAGCCAAAATGGCATACAAACATGTAAAAGACCTATTGGATGAATTTATTTAGACTATAGAATATATTTTAACTAATTAGGTTCATTATTTTATCCACTTAACTTGGAAAAAATATGGGAGTAATTCCTTCTTTTGAAGAATTAAAAGAATATCACTCATCCTCTACTATAAAAAGGCACTCACCCCTCCTACTTATTAACACCTCTCGAGCACATTTTATCATCCAAAATATTCAAAAATAATCTCCCCCACCCCTCCCTTATTTTATAATCAAAAATTTTGGGAGAAAAAAAAAACCAAGGATGCCTTCTGGTATAAACCAAAAGGAGTTACCCGAATAAGAGGCAACATTGTCCAATAATCACTTTTATTTCATTTAATTTTCCACCCATTAAAATATTTTTATATAATTATTATATAATAAAATAATTATCTTAAATATACTAAGATTTTTACCTGAAATTGTACACACATCCATCAAATGGGATACAAAATCATCATTCTTTTGTACGGTGGACTACTCCCTTGGGAACTGATGTCATTCATTCTTTCATTACCACCATTAAAGGTTGGAGATAATGATGTATTTATAGTATATATATTTTATATATAGTATTTATATTTTCTTTATTCTTCGGTAATTATTTATATATTACATAACTTTATTCTTTCATTTTTTTGGGAATGTGATAACATCATTTGTGGATGTGTGGACTACTGCCTCCTCAAAGCGATGTGATTCACTCAAAATTTACATAGAATGTATTAAGGATGGTTTTAGTAAAAATATATGATATATATAACAAAAATTTGATACTTTAATTATAATATAAATATATATATTACTTACTTTTAAATATAATTGGAAATTTATTAATTGTTCGTGTGTGAGTTTGGCTTACCGTCTCCATGAATGGCGCATTCCATTTCCTATCACAAAATTTTATGGATTAATATAAATACATATATACTGAATATTTAAGATATTTACATCATGTTTTAACATTATTAGTATTATTAAATAATGATATACATAAAAAGAAAAAAATAACAAGTCAAAACATATGATAAAAATAAAGAAATTAACACCTAAAACTATGAAAATAATGAAATATTGTTAACAAAAGAGTAATAATATGTTATAAAAGGATCATATATGAAATAATATATTTTTTTATGGTCCTTTAATAAGTTAATAACATGTTTAAAAACATTATACATGAGTTTAAAGGATGACACCCAAAAGGAAATGAAAGGTAAGGGATTTTCATCTCACTTTTTACATCTATGAGATAAATGTCATATTCACCCCTTACATAATTTTTGTGGTGTATATACTATCCATTTTTATATGATATATAATGAATTATTTTATATTCATTGTATTTAAATTTTTCATTTAATAATTATTACATTTTTTCTTTCAATTCAGATGTTTTCACAAATGTAAGGGATTTCATCTTTGTTGACATTCCATTGAGACTTATTTATTATTATTCGCTAATTTACTTTAATTTGGTGTATATAATGACCCATTGTAATTTAATATCATTATTACCTCATAATTCATGGTATTTTATGTTTTCCATTGAATTATCTCACCCAAAGGGTTTATCTTGAAATTTACCAAGTGGTAAAAGTTGTATTATCAATCTAACTTTCTTTTTTGATTGTTAACTTTATATTGAAACAATAAATTTATTATAATCATTTATAATTAAAAATATTTCTAAATATCCACATTATTGGGAGATTGATATTATTATTTCCTAATATGTATACAACTTTTATATACAGTGTTGACTTTGATAATTATTTGATTGTATTTGGAAATTTTGATAAATATATATTCTTTATTCAATATATATATTTGATAAGTCATATTGGTTATTAAATTAAATGGATTACTCGATATGAGTAATGCTTCAAACTAGAAGTGATGGTTGGGGCCTAGAATTTATATATCTCCTCAATGCATCAATAGGTTCTCATGAGACAAATCAGTTTCACAAATTAAATAGGTTTCTACCTGTAGTGTTAAGTCATATTGTGAATGGTATTGACTAATATAGGTTTTCATGTGCCTCAAATATGACATAAAATAATTAAGTAATGTACTCAATGACATTTTATTTATTATTATTATTATATATGATATTTTAACATGATAAAATATATAGATGCATTTCATTCTCAGTTTATTGATTAAATGGAATGTATTCTTAGTTATTTATCTTTATATATTATTTACATGTTTCCTTATCAGTTTATTGATTAAACTAATTATTTGTTCAGATATATACCTTTCCATAATGATTATTCCCAATGATCTGTTATCAATTACATTATACCTAACCCTTACTGGTCACTTTACCTCACACTTTTTTTCTTACCCTATGATTCCATGAAGTGTACTAAGATATATATATAAGGATACACTAGATGGAATATTGTTATTATTTAGAAAAATTATGTTGTAATTTTTGTAATAATTTTTAATACAAGACTCATATATTTATCTATTTTAACAAAACTACTGAACTATTTAGTTCTTCAGGGAAATATTTACTTGAACCTTATTCCAATGTAATGGTATTATGAAATGGCTTTGGCCTTTCTAGGTTCGGGTCGCTATACTATCAGTACCATGTTAACTATAAATAGACTAACCTACCTCATCTAACACAATTTTAATGGGAAACGTGAGGTAGCATTGAAATTTATAGTAAGAGGAGGTTATAACGGTCCCCTTTACATAGGAAATTTGTGATGACCCAAACCCTCACTCCTAGATCTGGTGCCATAAACAAATACTTTACATAATCACTTTGATACCAACTATAAAATAGTAGATATAACCATCCTTAATTTCAAAATTAATAATAATGATTTAATCTCATACATCTAAAGGATATTTTTAGGTTTATGTCTTTAGATAATTATGATAAAATATAAAATGTGAAGTCAATGTTATTTGAATCAAATGAACAATTTTCCCATTATATAAAAAAATAATTACTTGATATCAAGTATTCAACATCTCCCAAAAATTATTTCACACATGTTATCCTTGTAAACATGTCACATGTATTACTTTTCTCCATAACCCAGGGAAATTGAAATATATGAAGGGATGACCTCAAAATCTCAGTAATAGAAACTTATAATTGAATAAATCATGGATTAAACATGGTATAAATATTATGGAAGGAATAGGTAATCAAAAAAATCCATAATCAAATGAATTCATAATTAACATGAAACTTGGAGCATGTTATATCCATGAGAATAAATAGAAACATGGATATCAATAATACTTATATCATATTGATGAAATGAATAATGTCTGACATCAAAAACCTATTGTCAAGTTCTTATGCCAAGGCACTTTAATTGTCATATAGACCACATACAATACATCTTACTGAATTGGGAAGGCATACACCAAATACCCAAACCTATTTTTCGTCATGATACTTGTCAATGCATCGAAGGTCTATGTAATTCTAGGAACTATTTGTCGCCTAATTATATCTCATGTATTCATTATAAGGGTCATCAACACCTTCCACACCATTCCTAAAGGAAAATCTTACTCAATAAAACATTTATATCTATATAATGAGAAATATGGTAATTAAATACATAATTAACCTACATTAACTATTAATAATTGTCAAAAATTCCAATACTTTTTCCATTTCAATAAAAAGGACAGCATGATCATAACTCATCTAGAGGAATAAGGTGGATGGTTAATAAATACAAATTCAAATTTCCAATAATCATCTATTTTGGAATAAAAACATAGTAAATGCTAATACTTTTCGTCATTCTAATAGAATAACATCATTTCTTGGTGAAAGTTATTTAATCTAAAATATATAATATGTGATGTTCACACCATATAGAGAAATTGTATATGACTATGTCAATAATGGAATAATCATGAACATAATATATATAAAGAAATAAGTTTTATGGTTTCATAGAACATATCCCTAGTGTAACAAAGGAAACCTATAAGGATATTGACATAGATGAGAAACAACCTTGCCAAAGGATTCTTGAATGATATCATATAAGAAGGCATCATAAATTAGATTATTTAGTATCATGAGTTAATTTACTCTAAATTAAAACATATATATTAGAGTATAAATATTTACACATAAGCCCTGTTAGGGTAAAACCTTTTGAAAATCAAAAAGGAAAATGGAACTTAATACTTAAAAGATATTTAAGAAAACATATATAACATTGATGTGAAAATGAATTTGTTGGTCACTTATAAAAGTATATTTCAAAATTTTAATTGAAAACACATTATATGATTTTTGTTTTAAAATAATCTACAATAATTTATTCTTGAAAATAAAATAATGTTTTCTATAGGAAATTTAGATCCAAAACATTTTATTTTAAAAGGGACATTTTTAATTCTTGAAATTACTTTGGTTGAAAACCTACATTGAAAAAAGAGTGATAAAATATTCTTTGTATTGAAACATCATTTTACCAAATAGGATCATAAAATACCATATAATAAAATATTATGGTGGGAGAACCCAAGAATGGGAGGAAAATTTTAAATATAAAACATTATAACTCAAAAAGGAGATTTGAGTTACCAATATCCCTTGTGGGCAACATATCTCAAAAAGTGTGAAATACTTATTGAGGGTTTATGTGGTAATATTTTATATCCATAGAAAACAATTAGATAATATAACATAATATAATAAAAGTAATAAATTCTCCAAACTTATAAGTTCAAGAGAATGGCCATAACTCAATGAATGGAACTTGAGTTACAAAAAAACCTTACTATGGGGGAAAAAATGGATCCATTGGAACTTGAATAAGTGAACATGAATTGCCTATTAAATATCATGAAATACATGTATTATAATAAAAATTAATCCATTTGAAATAAATACACAATACTAATAAATCATGGGTAAAAATTTATTTTGTCTTAATGAATTAGAATTGAGACTAATAAAAACCCATGAAACTTCAGTAACACTTTAATCAAAATACATTGAAATTAATATGATATAATTGAACATCAAATGATGCTGATTGAAGTGAAAAAGTTCATAATTTTTTATTGGAAGTAGCTGATACATTTCTCACTACAATATGGTGGTCCTGCAATGATAAAATGTTTTAGGAGGAACAGTCTGCTCCATAGCTGGGCATGATCTCCATTCATCGTGTGGTCTCTGCAGCAACCATGGTTCAACCTGTAAGGATTCATAATAGCTTCTCTGATTTAAATACGATTTGGATCATAGCTATTACAGGCTATCCATGAAAACCAAAAACTAGTAAAGTATATTCAATGGATACCTCCAATAAACCCATGGCTCATAATGAATGTAAATGGGGTAGCCTCTAGTACATTGGGGCCATCGGGTTGTGGCTGTTTCTTCTAAACATATCATGACTTTTTCAGGGGATGCTTCTACCACTACACTGGAGTTGGGGTTTCTTATGAAGTAGAGTTATAGGTGATGATATATTCAGTTTTCTATGTTGAAATTGTGGTGCGGGATTTAAAAACTAGAATAATGAATTTTCCTTGGTGTATCCTACCACATTGGTTTGAATGTATTACTCAAGATAATCATCTCAACATGGTCGTCTCACATGCTCAGAGGGAGGAAAATCAAGTTTCAGATGTTTTATCAAAGAAATCATTTGTGGATATGGACATTATGTGGTCCTTCATGGACCCATAATATATAATCTAATGTTGGAGGCTGACATATATGGTAAAATTCACTCAAATATCTATAATAACCCCTTTTAATGCATGAAGAATATTTATTTTATATATATATATATTTTAGGAATAGATTACACTGGACCATAGTCTTTTGGGTATAATTCATGATATTAATTCTCAATTAATAATTATATACACCGCAAAAAATGAAATTATGTGCATAATATCACACATGTCTTAAAGAGAGGAATTTGTGATGAAAAACCTTACAACCTTAGGAAAATTGGAACCAAAATACCATGATATAGTTAACATGAAATTTTAAATTTAATATCATGAAATATAATAGAATAATTATATAGATATCACGATGGGGTGTTAATTACACCATAAAAACATGGTTTATAACATATACATGTCTCAATGAAAGAAAATTGAGACCAAATCCCTTACCTCTATCATAAAATTAACAAATTTCATTTAACCTCTTGTATCAAAAACATAAATATATTAATCACTTTATTTAGAACCTTACTTATAAGAATTTTCATTGATAATCTTGATAAATAGTTTTTCCCTATACGAATTCTTCTGATTTTCCGCATTAGGTGTTCATAGCTTTAACTATTTTATGCATGTTTAATAATTTTTATTCCATTAACAATCATTTTATACCAAGTTAATTGTTGGTAGATAATTTAATATTCAATAATATATAAATTATATTTATTTAAAATGGTATTATTTCATTTCATATGTGTTTTGGTTATGTTATGTGAAAACTAAATTGATAATAACTTATTATGGTAATTTTGGTAGTTGAAGATGATTTATTAGAATTAAATTATACAACTTATATAAAATTTTAAAAACCATAAAATGATATTTATTTCCTTATTAACCTATAATAATATCAGTATTTAGTTTCTCATACTCATCCTTGATCATATTTTAAAGCATCGTTCATGTAGGTCGTTAAACTAACCCAAACATGAACATGTTGCAACTTGAAGGGTGGGTATGGTAAGGAGGTGTTTATTTTGATATTATATCACTATAATAGAATAATAATGATATTATATTGAGGTTTTTATGATGGTGAACCATATTTTTAGATGTTTGGATAAATAATGAAAAAATAGAATAAAATTTAAAAAAATATATATTTGTTCAGGCAGTAGTGTGAACACACACACAGTTGATGTTTATTTGGTTTTCTAAGTGGATGGGAAATGAATAAATAAGGTTTGTTCCATTAACATAAAAAATATCAGTATACTGATGATACTGAATTCATCATATCATTATGTTTTCATGATATTTTTAAGATTGATATTACGAATAAATATTAAGAGGGAGATAATACTTACAATAGGGGATTTAATTTTCCTTGGTAATCTCCTACAAATTGAAGGTATTTGGATAACTATGCCTGAAAAGGGAATTATGTTGATGGGAGCAGGTTATAGGGAGATTAAAATGAAATATTTTAAAGATTAATTCAAAGGATATGTGTGTAACACCCTGGGAGTTTTTGAATTGTTTTTTCCGAATTAATTTAACCATTGTAATATTTTTCATTACACGTAAAACTAAAAAAATGTTTATTTTATATTAAATCACTATATTTTTCTTACATTATACACAACCCTAAATTAACTATGAACAATACACAATGTAAATTTTATCTTTCTATACACATAACACAGAGTCTAGCTTGAAACATGGCATACATTACACTCAATACTGATTTGGCATAAACAACATGCAACACTAACTTGGAATACGTTATATGTAATACAGATGTTTCTATGAAACATCATTTTATTTTTATAATTATTTAAATAATAAAATTATAACATATCCATTAAAATTAGTAATATAAACATTAATAAATACTTTTCAAATATTTTTTATAATGGTTTTATATAAATAAAAAATATTGATAATGAAATATATAATTTTTGGTAAAGTCTGTATATGTTCAAAAATACTATTTTCTCAAACAAACTACTTTTTATTTCCTTTGTGAAAAATAATAAAATTAACTATATATATATTTCTAAATTTAATTTAATAAAATAAACTTAATTTTTAAATTTTTAATGTCTAAATTATTTTAGGGTGAAATTTTGGGATTTTTCGGAGAAACTTTATTTTTGGATGAATAAGGAAAAATATCAGATTTTAATTCAAAATTGTTTTTTCATCGAATTTATTTATAAGGTTAAATTATATTTTAAATTTTTTTAAAAATATAATTATATAATATTTTTATCAATTAATCCAATTTTGGTCATTGGAACTAATTTCACATTGAAATTGGATATGAAAACTAAACCGGCATTATCGACCCGACTGTGGGATTAATATTAAATTAACTTTTTCCACGTATTTGATTAGAATTTTGAAAAAATTATTCAATACTTAGAATTATAATAATTTTTAATTTTTTATGTTCAACTTTTTTTGACAAAAAATATTAGTGAAAATAATTAAAATTAATTACATCGATTAAGTTAAAATTAAGGTTAACTAAGAACTAAATCATAAATTTAAGACCCAAAAAAACATATAATATTGTACAAAACCAATTTTATGGACATTATTATTACATTCACCATCCATTATTGAGTTTTTTTTTGTTTTCTATGACTTATTTTAGGGGAAAACGTGGGTACACCTATCTTTTTTCAAAAATGAAAAGTGTTTCCTTTCCCTTCCCTATAAAAGGCCACCATATCTCCCTCCTTTTCACACCTATAAAACCAATTAGGTTTTCCCAAGATCTTCCAAATACACTTTAAAACATCCCTCCCTTCGTCCTAGAATCCTCCTCTTGAGAATAAATAAATCCAAGGAAGCCTTTTGGCACAAACCAGAAAGAGTTACCTGATTAAGAGGTAATGTCTTCCCCCAAGCTCCTTTCTTTTATTTTCTTTCTCCACCCCTCCAATATATTTATTATGTGATTTTATAAAAACACTAGTATCTTTAATATACTAGTATTTTTTTATTCTATGGGTTCTACCTACACTTACACACTCATCCATCTAATTGGATAACAATATATTGTTTACATGTACGACGAACTATCGCCTCACTAAACAATGATTTTTTATTTTTTATTTACCGACACTCATGTTGGAAATTATGATCGAAACTATATTTATATATATATTATATATTAAATTTACTATTTTATTCATCTATTTTAATTTTGTTACTACATATATCTTTATACTTTCTATTTTTTCTTAATACGATAATTTCATTTTAGGAAGTGTGGACTATCGCCCCCTCAAAGCGATGTGATTCGTTAATACATTACAAGGAATATATTAAGGATGGGTTTAGTGAATATTATATATATATGATATAATAAAGCTACTATAATAATGATATATATAAATATATATAGATCTATTTCTTTTACTTTCTTTCTTTCAACATGACAATTAAATAGAAATAGAGTTCATGAGTACGTACGGCTTACCGTCTCCGTGAATGGTGCATTCCATTTCATACATATATATTATATGGATTATTATAATACACATATAATGAATATACAATATATTTTTAAATAATTTTTTACATTATTGAAATAATTATATAAGTATAAGGACCAAATATATAGCAAATTAAGACACATATGACAAACAAAGGGAATATTACCTAAAGTGAAACCATAACATAAAATTGTTAACAAGCGGGTAATATAAATCAATATTAAAGCTACATATGGTATTATAATAAATAATATGGTTCTATTATATATTTATAATAAATTTTTATTTATTATACAGTAGGTTTGTATGAGTACGAAGAGAGTGAGAACATAAGGTGAGGGTATTTCATCTCGCTTTTTATTTCTTTGAGATAAATGATTTATTCACCACCCATTACTTTTGGGTGGTGTGTATACTAAACATAAATATAATCAATGATTATTATATTTTAATTTATGGGTATTTACATATCCATTCTATGAACATTATTTCATGGGGTTTAAGTTTCAAATGTTATCAAATTGGTAAAATAGTTTTCTCTCAATTTTCCTTCTTTGATACTCGTGTTTATTAAGCGCCTAAATTTGTTTTGAGGTGTATATACTTCCATTTTACATGATATATCAGGAATATCATATTTTCATGATATTATAAGATTTATGTGATTTATGTTTCTTATATAGATAGTATGATCCCAATATACCAAATGATAAAAGATTATTGAATCAATATCATCACTTTTCAAGATTGCCTATATTTATGATTCCTTTGATGAAATATTATGACCTGTATCTCAAGAACATTGATGAATTTTCTTATCCTATGGTTATTAATCATATATTCATTTACTTGGTACCATTTTTATACTCTTTGTTATATAACATAGTTAATAAAGTGTTTATAAGAACTCTTGACTTTACCCTCTCTTCATTCAGAAATCTATGTTCCTTCAAAAACATGTTTTCTAAAATGGTTTTCTAAGAATATTGTACCATTATACTATAAATATTAAAATAAATTTTACCATTTTTTTCTTTTACCAATATCTTCACAATAATATTCTTTTCTCTTTCTGAACATGTCATTTTTTAGCTTTTTTACCATGAAAAAGGAATGTTCTTTTTACCTTAGACGGCATGTATGGATTTACCAGTCATCATTTCTTTGAAGCTTCATTTTCAATTTTAAAAGGATAATTTTCAAGAAAATATTTTAAGTATTAATTTTCAAGGAAAATTGTTTTCAATGAAAAAAAGTTCAAAATAAATTCAAGCCTTATTTATAATTTCATAATGTTTTTTCAAATAAATTGTTCTCAAAACATTTTCACACTTTTTTTATAAGTTTTTATAGTGTTTTCAAAGAAATTTTTTTTTGAAATGTTTTGAATCTTATTTTATAAGTTTTCAATGAAATTTTTTTTCAAATTATTTCAATTATTCTTTATATGTTTTCAAGGTATTTTCTAATAAAATGATTTTCAAATGGTTATATGCATTGAAAACATTTTTTAAAGAAGTGAGGATATTTTCCCCAAGAAACATTTATTTAAGATATTTCTGGATTAATTTCCATCTAAGATGATATCATTTGATGTTACTCATTTCATTCTAGGAAATGATATAAAGGTTCCATTCATTTTATTTATATGAATGGGTTATTCTTAATGTCATCATATTTATGGAACATGTTTCTCTTTCATGGGTTATATGTTTATGAAATATATTTCCATTTAATGGGTTATATTTTTATGAAATCCATTTCTATTTCATGGTTTATTCTTTTGATGAAATGATTATTAAACCTATATCTTTTTTCAATGGTTGTGATATGATTACATGTTTATGATAACAATTTCATTTCATGGGTTATGATATTATTGTTTATGATTTTTTGGAACATGTATATATGATTTCATTATGATATAGGTGTGAATTATATCTACCTTTAATGAATTGGGTAGATATTTATATCTCATGAAATATACATGGCTGGAATGAGAAAACAACCCAGTTCAGTGTTACATGGAAAGATCGAGAAATGAACTTGGTTTAGTATTATAGGGCTGTGATGAGAAATAAACTTGGTTTAGTATTACAGGGTTGGAATGAGGAGTGAAATTAGTTCAGTAATATAAGGCTGGAATGGGGTGTGAACCCGATTCACTAAAGGACTTTTTCTACTAATATGGACTCAGAAGCAATGTCTTGACTACTATGTAAATAATTATATATTTTTAGGTGTTTACCATAATTCCATGATTTATTCCTATGTTATTTTTTCATGGATTATGTTTTTTATTTTATTATGATTCATGTCTTATGAACTTTGATGATATATACCATGATTCATGTATATGATCTTTCATATGCATGGTATGATCTTCTATTTTCATGATCATGTTCTTATACCCTTATGCTCAATATTATGCTTAAATATCTCCCTTGTTTACCCTTACTGATAATTTTAGCTCACCCATTTTTATGTTTCCTTCCCCAGGTTATGAATATATGTGTTATTTTTTATGTGTCTATGAATGGTGATAGTCAAGAAGAACCTAGTGAGAGATAATTTAGCTCATGTTTGTACCAGTGTTTATGTTTCCCTGTTTCCAAAGTCACTAGATTAGTACAGTTTTTAGGCATCTATTTGTATAATGTTTTAAGTATTCTATAATATTTTCATAATGTATATGTATGAAAATATAGGGTTGTTATATTTCATATCAGTGAAAAGGTTTTGTTAAACTTTGTAAACTAGAATGATAGACCTTTAATGAGATCCCTAGGAATATTTCTAAGGGTATTTCTTGTTATGTTTCTAAGGATAATTATAAGGATGAGTTAACATTTAGGAAAATGTCAAGGAATTTTGGTAATGTATAGAGTGAGTGGTTTCTAGGAAATACATCCATGTCTGGATATGACAAGTGGATATGGCTCTATAAGAAATGTAATTAGGGGTAAAAACTCTGACAAAATGTTCCGGGTTTTACTCGGGGTAATTTGGTACAAGAAAATAGGCCTTGATGCACACCTTCTTTGACACTCCTAGGGGATATTCTTTGGGAATTCACAAACTCTTCATAGACCATCTATAAGAATATAAATAGAAGTTAACTATGAATAACCTAGGATAAACCTATTGTGTCATATATTAAGGAAGGTGTCATAATTTAGACATATTATAAGTAATTATTCTCATGAATATGTGGTTTTCTTCTATGATATGTAATTATCACACTATGCTTTAGGTTTTAATTAATGGAATGAACTATAAGGAACTAGATTAACGTTGAATGTGAAGGATGATTTGCTGATGAGAAATCAAGTGGGATGATCACTGGTGTGAAAGATGTTGTGATCATTCCAAACCATTTTACATGTAACATGATTAAAAATGTATACCTTAACCAAATCTTGGAATCATCAAGGAAGAGAAAGAAGGAGTTCACTAAGATTTCAGGGAATAAAGACTATGGAGGAAAGAATATTTGGTTTACTTTGTGTTGAGAATATGAATTGAATCACCTAAGATAATGTATTAGAGGAACAAGAAGATGTTTTGACTATGGAAAATAAGGACACAAAGAAAGTGATTGTAAGGGAAAAAATATGAGTTTGGTTAATGAAATAGATTAGAATATTGGCCTCCCAATGACATCATCAAAGGTTATGTTTTTTAAGTGTTGAATAAATTTTCATTATGAAACTTAATTTCCCAATAGGAAATCTCCTAAAGAGGATTAACAAGGTAGTACGATTAATGGTTACATTGATGATTATAAAGAGACTACATATGAAATGTGAAAGAAAAGAGTTATTATAAAATATGATTATATATCCTTGTCAATGGATTAAAGATGAAGTAATCGAAGTTTTTATGTATTTGGATTTAAGAATTATGAAAGGTGAAATATATAAGGATTTTTTATTTTATGTTTTTTTTATAATAATTTACAAGAATAAATTGAATTGATCTGATAAAATAAAATATTGATTAATGGAATGTTGATTTCAAGAAGAAAACATGTGATTAAGGGAAAGATAACCCTTAATATGTTCCTGATGTTAAGATATTGTTGTTTGGATAAAGATATGTGGGATATGAATAAGTAAATTGGATAGCACTAATTACCTTGGAACAAATTAAGGACTGGTTGATAAGTAGTTCATGATATCATAGATGATGTTTACAAATTATTGTATTTATGGAATATATCTAGTAATCTATGGAATAATGAAGCATGCATGTTTTCCAAAATGATTTATGGTAATTCAAGTTGTTACCATGTTCTAGATGAATTTACCATGAGTGTATTCCCATTTTGGAATGTGACAACCAAGAAAAACATTGTGACATATGGGGGAATTAGTGTTAAGCTAATTTCATGTGTTTCTTTCTAAAGTGTTGGATTTTCATCTATTAGAAGGTTTATAAGGTTAACCATTCGAGAAATTTTAATGTTAAACTTTGGAGGAAGTATTTATGTATTGATATTGTATTAAAAATCATTGATAAAAGTCTATTTAGTGATTAACATTATTTTAAGTATTTCTCTCTTATTTATTTAGGAAATTATATTAGTATGGTTTTAGAAAAGGACATCATGTATGTCGGGTGAAAACCAATCAATTCTGGCAAGGTCGGGGTTCTTGAACCCATGACTAAAGGATGATAAGGGTTTCACGCCTACCACTGGCCTATGTGATGTCCTAGTTAATGTATAATTATTTTTTATGAATAATTATTTATGATGAAACAGTAGTGTTACTTTTTATGTTTAGATATTAATGTATTAACCATATTTATTTTTAAAAATAGTTATTGAAAAATTGTTATACTTTTCATTTTTTTATGGGCCTTAAGATCTGCTAAAAGTTTATTTTATAACATCATGCATGAGGTTAATTTATGGATGTCCATTACATGAACTAATAGATGAATTAGAAATTTATAAAAGCACAACCAAAGAATGAAATTTTCTTAATAGAAATATATCAAGTAAGTATATTTCCTTATATTCTTGGTCAATAAAATAATTACTCAATGTTAGGTTTATGATCAAAATAAAATGGGTTTTCCTAATACCCAAATTTTGGTGAACTAATGGCCTTCTAAATAGTCACTGATTTATGACTTTGAGGCCCTCAAAATTTCTTTGATCAATCAATTTTTTTATTTATGTCCTCAATAACTCCCTATAAATATTTTTTCTTTTCTTCCATCTCTAGTATTCACTCCCAACCTATGTTCTCCTATGTGGAAACATATTTATATGTTACTTTAGGTAACCATTATGGTCCCAACATTCCCTTTTTAAGGGAAGTTTTAGTATCCATTTTTACAATGTGGGTTTATATGAATAAAACATTAAAGTATTAAACCTTTGATAACCCAAATGAATTTCAAGGGTGAAATCCATTTCAAGGGAGTATAATGTAACACCCCAAGATTTTGTGAATTGTTTTTTTTTGAATTAATTTATCCTTTGCGATATTTTTTATTTCACATATCACAAACTGTAGTTTATTTTATACTAAATCACTATGTTTGGCTTGGTTTATACGCAACACCAAGTTAATTGTGCACTATACACAACATAAATATTAGTTTTCTCTACATGGAACATGAAGTTTAGCTTGCAACTTGGTGTACATTACACTCAACATCGACTTGGTGTATGAAACACACAACGCTGACTTGTCGTACATGACACACAAAATCGATGTTTCTACAAACCATCATTTTATTGTTATAATTATTTAAATGAGATAATTATAACATAGTTGTTAAACATAGTAATATGAACAATAATAACTAATTTTCAAATATTTTTTATAATGGTTTTATATAAATAAAACATATTGATAATGAAATATATAATTTTTGTTAAAGTCCTTATATGGTTAAAAATATATTTCCTCAAACAAATGGCTTTTCATGTCCTTCTCTAAAAAACAATAAAAATAATTTTAGAAACATTTAGAAATTTAATTTGATAAAATAAACTTTGTTTTTTAATTTATAATGTCTAATTTATCTTAAGGTTAAATTTTGTGATTTTTCTAACAAACATCATTTTTAGAATAATAGTGAAAAATACTAGATTTTAATTCATAACATATTTTTTATCTAATTTATTTATAAGGTTAAAATATATTTTTTAATGGCCCAGACAGTGACACATTAAGGAGTTTTCCAAAAAATCAGTTCTATCAAACGGTTTCACCAAAATGGTAGCACCGGTCATGGTAGCAATATGATGGTGGAACTGGTTATGGTCGCACACCGAAACGGTGGCACTGTGACAGTGGAAACATTATGATGTCTCACCACATAGTGTCCCACCATTTGTTTTTTTTAGTTCCTAACTTTTTCTATTTCTTCCCCTACAACATATCTTTTGACGTAAAAGTGCTTTAATACCCTTTTAAAATCCATTAAAATCCCATAAATGATATCTAAAATCCCCCAAGAGTTGGGTGAACCTTAACTTACCAGAACTTGTGCCTTTTTCCTCGATGTCACACCCTTTTCCCAAACCTTCCAGTTCCACCCCTGTTATGCGTTTTCCTTTGTTTATGGTAATCCCTTTAACTGAAAACCATTATGGTCACCTCTCTGATGGGAATTATTAAAAAAAATTAATTAAATTGTGTGTAATTGTCCAATCGTGTGGTGAAACCATGATCTTCCTTTTAATCTATTCATTATTTCCTATCTTGTAACTCTAGGATCTCGCCTGTTATTGCATGGGGGTTCTTTCTTCTTCAGGTCTGGTCTCTTTTCCATTCCTTGGTTCATTTGGATTCCCCCTTCCTGAGGCTAGTGGTGTGCCTGTGCTGGAGGCTTTCCTGCTCACTCTTGGAGTCCACGGAGTTCCTCCCCTTCAAGTCATGCATCCCCACTTCTTGGTGCATAGAGAAAAACTTTGATCATTCATCATCTAGGTAGAATTTTTTTCTTTTCTCTCTTTATTATGTATCATACGGGGTGGGTATGATAATGTTCCAACAGGGATGGATGAAACTAAACCTTAACAAAGATAATAAATGGTTTTTAAATAATGAAGGTGTGTGTTTGATGATGTTATTGTACTCTTTTACCTTTGCTTATATGTTATAAATTTTATGGGATTATGTCCACTAAAAATCATGGTTGTTGGTTGTCCTTTCTTACACACTAATGAACCTATGTTTTCTGGATAATTCTGTGATTGAATGGATTTAACAGGGAAACTGGTTAATCAAGTAAACTCGGTTGATTGAATGGATGCCAAATGAATAAAAATACTTTTGTGGTCACCCTGGTTATCCAAATGGAAAGAAGTAACTAAAGAAATGGTGTTTTTAAATCTGAAAATTCCCTTGATCTATTATGGTGATGTGTATAGTTGTTCTACTTGATGCTTTTGAGGTGACATGGATGGGTATGGGATCCCCGATTGTGCAGTTGTTAGTTTTTAGATTTGGGGCCATGTGGGGTGGTATGTTGGGGCTTGGTTTGGTTCCAATACTTAGAGGTATCCCACAGAGCATTTTTTTTGTTGTGACTTTACAAGAGAACCGGGTGTGAATTCTTAATTTTCTATTTGGCTATTTTTCTTTCCTTAGCTTGTGGCTATGCCTGTTAGTTTCCCTGTAGTGAAGAATTATTTAAATGGAACCACTCTAATGTGATTACAATAATGGGTTCAATGGGGAATTGTTTTCCTGGAAATAGTTGATCCCTAGTTGTGGTTGTTGTGCTTTTTTTATGAATGAATAGTAACGAGGGTGTTTGTGTATGGGCTGATTTTGGAACCCCTAGGTTGGGATGAGGTCTTGTTTACCTATATGTATAATTGAGATCTTATGTTTCTTATTCGTGCCCCACCCAAGTTTAGCACTTCGTGTTGAACACCCCCATTTCATGGGGGAGGGTGTTTTTTCCAATACTCCTATGAGTGGCAGGTTATTAGCACTTTTTCTGCTCCCTTTACTGAGTATCCCAATACTCTTCGGGTAGGTTGTGACGACCTGAGTTCCATTATAGCCCAAGATTATTCAGGAGGGAAGTTGTGGTGGTTGACCCCGGTGTGTGTGGGTAGTTTGTTTCCCAAGTTTCTTTGGGATGAGGCCTAGGTGTCTTCGGGTGTGGTAGTAATTTTTGTGGCCCAGGTGTCTGCAGGAAGGGATGTGTGTGGTTATTGTGTCCCAATTGTATGTGGGTAGGTATGTGTGTGGTTATTGTGGCACAGGTGTCTGCGGGAGGGATGTGTGGTTGTGGTGGCCCAAATGGTTGTTGTTGGGGTTGTAGTGAGTTTGTAGTGAAAATGGTGGAGGAGGTCTGACGCATTGGATGTCTTAAATAACTAGTGGTAAAGTGGTCTGGGGTACCCAAACATCAATGTGGTATTACTGTTACTTTACATGACTTGAATTATTTGGGGAGTGTGCCTTGGTGAGGTTTGGGTAGATAGTTTCCTTACTAGTTTCTTTGGTTATCTCCTTTTCTCATAGGGCATTAGAATGCCCCCCACTTGTGCACGAGAGATTTTGGTCTTCCCTATTGAGTATACTTGTATACTCAACCTATGTATATAAAACAATTTTCAGGTTTCTAGGAGGAATTTTGGAACCGTGTGGGGCCGTATTAGCTTGGACGTCGGGATCGTTGACGTTTCTTCTTTTCATTTCTTTTTGAACTTCCCTTTGGAGTTTTCTTGTACTTTTTATCACTTTATTTGAAACATGCATATGGGAATGGATTTCTGGTTTTACTTTACTTCTACCTTTAGTTTTGGAGTTGTTTGGGTTTTTACCATCATTTCCACTGATCCTACTAAATAAAAAGGGCAATTACTTCCATATTCAATGTGATTATATACCCTTGGTGCTAGTCGCCACTCTGGGGCCTAATGAAGGTGGTACTTGGGGTTAATTATCTCTCCTTCAACATGAAGAAGGAAGGGTATGGAAGTTTGTTGTCCCATCCCTCATCTTGGTGAAGTCGGGTCGTGACAGAATGGTATAAAAGGAAGGTTGAGAGATAGGATGGATTCCAGGGTTAGGCACAGTGAGGATTGCATGGGATGGTAAGGCAACAGTGTTAGGCAATCTTGGCACGTGAAATAGGTCAGGGAAGATCGTCTAGGACACAGGATTTTAGGGGCCCCTGTGATCCGATGTAAGGACTCTGGACCTACCGAACTACCAAGTGAGGGTACACTGATTGCATGTTAGAGACCCTAGGAAAGGTACCTGCACCATAATGACTTGTGTTCTTATGTGCCTTGGTTATTTTAGGGAATTAAAATAAATAAAAAGTCTATGAAAAATTTAAAATAAATCTTTTACACTACCCGGGCTTAGGAATTCCTTATTTACTTGTAGTTATGGAAACCAGATGGTGACTGTGGGTAGTGCAGGTGATCGAGGCCTAGGAGGCTGATTTGGCTGATCAACAGAGGGATGATCGAAAGGAGGAGGATGACTAGTGGCAGAAGACGCTTCATGCCTTTTAGTGGTAGACCCTCGGGAAGTATGAGGGTAGCGTCTCGGACATAGAGGCAGAGAGCTAGCTCGAGGAGCTGGTGATAGCTTTCTTCTTGATCTGGGCTTCAACAGAGTACTGGGTCCCTCTAGCTATAATCCAGATGTGGGGAGTGGTGCATCAGGGGTGGACACTCAATCTTCGGAATAATAGGGAGGCTGAAGTTTTGGGGAATGACTTTGAGAGGGAGTTCCGGGTAGAATTCCTCTCATCCACGATGAAGGCTGAGAAGAGGTAGGAGATAGTCTCCCATCATCAGGGGAGTTTGTCAGTGAGGGAGCTAGGGATCAAGTTCAAGGATCTCCTTTTCTTTTCTCTTAACCAATTTTCGGATGAGGAGTCTCAGGCAAGATGTTTTGAGGAGGCACTCAAACCTTCTCTTCAGTATTTTGTTACTCACTTCACTTTACCGACATACTTGGAGGTCTATAATAAGGTCAAAGTGGTGGATAGGATGCACACACTGGGAAGTGTGCCACGAGAGGGGAGCCAGTTGGACTCGTCAAAGGAAAATGCCTTTAGCAGTATGCCTCTAACATCAGGTTCTTCGAGGTTTGGGCCAGTGGGGATCAGACCCCAGCAGTTCTAGTTTTGATCTTCTTGTCCTCGCCCCTTCTTTGTGAGCCCAGGACCAAGATGATTCATCTTTGGCAGTCGTGGGAATATTCGGAATTAGTGCCCGGACCAAGTGCAGTATAGTGGGGGTGGGTAGGATCAATGGCCACCTCAGCAGCAGTAGTTTCTAGCCATACCTTTATAGCAGTAGTAGCAGGGACAGTATAAGGCCCCATCCTTAAAACATAATATAATCTAGAATTAAATGAATAATTCACATTGAGGATCTTTTCTAGTTTAGAGTCTTGTATAATTAGCCCATAACTATTACATTACATAACAAAAATTACAAAGTAGACACTTCTACTCAGTTCCCATTTTTTCATAAAATAAAAACTCTTGAAAAAAGAGTCATATCTAGTTCCATGTTTTAGATAGTTTGACTTTTCCTTTATCCCAACCTAGACCCTATTCATCTTTAAGTCCAGTGAAAGACATTTCAAAAAAAATTGGGATGAGCATAAAAATCTCAGTAAGGGTTATAAAACAAGGAAAGAGAACACTATTCCATCAATACATACCATGCATAATCACTTTAACATACCTCATAAAATCATAAGATTTATGAATAACACATAGAAAACATTAATATTAATGGAAACTTGTGGCATCCATAACATACTTAAATTTTAGCTTTCACAGCTACGTAGGGAGTTACATTTGGAATACTCATCACAATATATTCTTTAAATCTCTTAGGATAAACATTAACATTTACCTTAGTCACGTTACCCAATGCATTGGAGAGCTATCTCGGGCTCACCCTCCCTAGTTTTATCAGGGAACCACCTATATATGTAAACAATTCCAAATAACCATAACATATTCATAACACATAAAACAAACATAAAGTAAAGATAACATTTCCACATTTCAATCACGATATATCATTTAAATATATTGACATAACAAATCCATTATCAAAACCATTTTCAATACCAAAATATGTAATAGAGTATATGGTATTTATTTTCCTTTTAAATACATTACGGCTTGGTAAGGAAGCCAAAGATCAAATAATACTCGCGGTGGTGTAAAAGGTCATTGTCACCGCTTATGTTAAAAAGAAACATTATTTTTTTCATTTAGTAAAATGCCTCATTGAAAAATATTCCCTTTGAATTAAATGAAAAGTAAAAGGTGTTTATACACCGTATAAAAAAAGTTTTGTATAAAACAAAATATGCCTCAATGAAAGGAGATTGAGACAAAGTCCCTTAACTCATGTCCAACCGGACTCGTTCATTCTTTAATCTCCTGAAAATAAACTAAAGTTAATTTCTACATTCTTAAAAATATTTCTCAAGTTAATTATTATTTTTATATCATTTATTACCATGTTATAAACAATACATAATCATTTAAGTTAATAATGGTCGTCTTGTTGATATTTGGTACTTGAGTCAAAAATAAACTTCTTATAATTACAAGTTGTTCATGTGGTAAAAATCATATTATCTCTATAATGATATTAATGATATAGATATCATATATATCATATATATCCAGTATATATATATATATGTATTTATACTTGCACATAATGTTCGGAGGTAATAAATGAATTGCACTGTTCATTGAGACGGTAAGTCGTACGTATGCATGAACGCTACTTTCATTTCTATTTCATATTTAATGGAATGAAAACTTAATGATAAATAGGTATATTATAATTACATTATAATATCATATATAATTTCAGTAACTCCATCCTTTATATGTTCCATGTATGGCATGAACGAGTCATATCACTTTGAGGGGGCGGTAGTCTGCACTTCCTCAAATGAAATTATCACTTTTACCCATTATGGAAACCATAAAGGTAGGATATAAATGAAATATACAGATGAATAGAAACGATATAAATATAATATTTATTACCTATAAATATAGTTCCATCATAATGGTCACCATGAGAGGTGGTAGTAGATAATTGAACAATCACCGTTTCGTGAGACAGTAGTTCGCCATCCACAGAAATAGTATGTTCTTTACCCATTAGATGGAGGTGTGTGTATGTGTAGTTAGAATAATTCTCATAAAAACAACCTAGTATATTCAGGATACTTCTTTTGTTATAAAATAATGTAATAAAAAGAGTTTATGGGGGTTGGATAAGTAAAATAAAATAAAATAAATTAAGAGAAGACATTACCTTTAAATCGGGTAACTCCCTTTGATTTGAACCAAAATGATTTCTTGAAGTGCCGTCTACCTAAGGTAAGGCTTCTAGATGAAAGAGAGGGATATTGAGATCTTATGTGGAAAGTGTTTTGTTGAAACAAGGGGATTGAGATGTGTGAGTAATGGGTTAGATGTGATGGGTTTTTATAAGGGGGGAGGGGATCATTCGGAATGTTTGAAAATATTATTTTATTATATAATGATTTTTGGTTTATAAAGGTCCAAAACATATTTAATTTGAACAAAAGATGACTTTTTTTTCAAAATAAAATCATCCAATAATAATTGGACAGGTTTTTTATAGTTTTTAAATTTTATAATCTCATTTATTTAAATCATTTATTAATAAGGTAATCACTACATCATCATTGTGTCATATATAATTTTATTTATATGATGTCTAAAAAATATAAATAAAATACCATGATGTAGCAAATATTTTTATATTTCTAATGAATATTTATAGTCGAAGATATAACATATATAACCCCATGTAAAAATTTATTTAATAAAGATATATGTTTTTGTCATTTTTGTCATTACATTAAATTAATTAATATAAAGTGTCATTATCACTCTTAAGTGGCTCTATGGGATCCCAAAATCGACCCAAGTATGACCACATTCGAAATGGTATCAACCAATAGGATTAGGACACATATTAGGGTAATTTAATATTATTATAATATTATTTTTTTACCCTTATTTACCTGATTGGCCCTTTTACCATGGTAAATAAAATATTTACCGAAGTATTCATAATGTCTAAAAATAAAAGTTACCTATTTACACAATTTGGAAATCCTGATTCCAAATATATAATTCATTTTTCCAAATTCAAAACATAGAAGAGGAATAAATTAATTTAAAATTAATTCCCATTTTCAAAACAAAAAACATGTTTTTATGAAATAATAACTATCAAAAGATTGAGACTTGTTTATGTCCAATTTCAAAGTGAAATCACTTCCAGTGATCAACATTGAATTAAATGGTAAATATATAATCCAATTAAACTTTAAAACCAATTAAAATAATATTCTAACTATATAAATCAATTAGATTAAAGTGATGTTTTGAATTAAAATGCTGTATTTTTTCACTGTTCATTAAAAATGAACATTATCATAAAAATACCAAAATTTCATGCAAAGTAAATTTTGATGTCCCTATTCTAAAAATGAATATTATTTTTTCAAATAGAACATATAAAAGTGAAAAAAATAGATTTAAAATGGGTTCTCCATCAAAAGGTGGTAAAACGACCTTTTAATGAATATTAGAGTATCTATGCTTAATATCATATTCTTTCTTATTTTATGCCTCAAAAATTTATTGGATAAATGTAAAAACATTTAACAAAAATGTATAATCATTTTTTAGTTAGTTCTTTTCATTCCTGTCATTACAACGGCTAGGCATTAACTACAATTTAAAATAATAATATTATATCATTATTTTTCAGCATAACTCAACATTGTGTGCAACATAAGAGTTCAAAGAAACTCGTTGTTACGTATCGGGTACGCTGTTGAACATATCATACCATTTAATGTAAAATTAATATTTAATTCACAAATATTAATAAATATCAAAATGTATTTATTTACTTAGGATGTTACATCCTTCCCCCCTTTGGAAATTGTGTCCTCACAATTTTATTCAATTATAAAATAAATGGGGGTATTTATCCCTCATAGCATTTTCAGATTCCTACATTGGCTCTTCAACCATATGGGTTTTTCACTAAACCTTTACCTAATGAATTACCTTATTCCGCAACACTTGCTCTCTTTGGTCAAGAATCTGGACTGGTTGTTCCTCATAAGAGAGATTCTCTTCCAATTGAACTACCTCTGGGCTCAAAACATGAGATGGATCCGGAAAATACTTCATCAACATTGAAACATGAAAATCATTGTGTACCTGGGATAAAATTGGAGGTAAATCCACTATTTAGGAAACTGATCCAACTTTCTCCAGGATTTTATAGGGTCTAATAAACCCCGGACTCACCTTTCTCTTCTTACCAAAACGCATCACACTTTTCCATGGAGAAACTTTGAGAAATACATAATCACCAAACACAAAAGAAATATCCTTCCTCTAGTTATCTTCATAACTTTTCTACCTGCTCTGAGCTATTCTCATGTTCTTCTAAATCAACTGAAATTTTTCTACAATCTCTTCAACCAATTCTGGTCCCATAAACTTCCTTTTAGCTACTTCATCCCAAAAATATAGAGTTCTTCACCAGTTCCCATATAATTCCTCAAATGGATCCATCTGTATATTGGAATGAAAACTTTTATTATAAGAAAATTCAACCAAAGAAATATATTGGTCCCAACTTCCCTGGTAATCTAGTGAATAAGCACGTAGCATATCCTCCAAGGTCGGAATTGTTAGTTCTGACTGCCCATCTGATTGAGGATAAAAATGTGTACTAAAATTTAATTCAGTAACCAATGACTTCTAAAGGCCTTTCAAAAAGTTATTAGTAAACCTGGGATCACGATCAGATACAGTGGAGAGAGGAACTCCATGAAACCTGACTATCTCTTTAACATACAATCGAGAAAGATGATCTAGAAATAATGTATCTCGAATATGAAGGAAATGAGCATATTTAGTCAATCGTTCAATAATAACCCAGATTGCATTATTACCTTGAGATGTCTTTAGTAATCCCACAATGAAGTCCATGGATATGTTTTCTCATTTCCACTCTGGCACCGGTAAATATTGAATCATCCCTTTAGGTAACTGTCGCTCTACTTAATTCTGTTTGATAGAGATCATTTCACTGACACCTAAAAAAAAGAGGAATCTCTGGCACCAACAACTGTTATTCCAATGTTCATCAAATCATTAATCAAAGGATATTGTTCTCAATTTTACATGGTTAATGAATCATTACTCTTTCAACTCAAAGAATAAGCCACTTTATTTTCTTTTCCTAGATGGTAATAAATCGTGCAATCATAATCATTGATTTATTCCATCCATCTCCTATGTTTCATGTCCAATTCTTTCTGAGTGAATATATACTTAAAAATTTTGTGGTAATTATATATTTCACATTTTACTCCATACAAATGATGCCTCTAAATTTTTAAAGCAAAAACAATAGCAGCTAATTCCAAATCATGTGTAGGGTAATTTAACTCATGAGGTTTCAACTGACGTGAAGAATAAGCAATTTCCTGATCATTCTGCATTAGGACACAACCAAGTCCTTTCAACGAAGCATCACTATATATAACAAACTCACTATTCCTGGAAGGTAGTGCCAAAACTAGAGCATTCACCAATCTTCTTTTCAATTCATGAAAACAATCATCACATTCTTTTGTTCAAATAAACTTAACTTCTTTTCGAGTTAACTTAGTCAGTGGGCTAGATAACTATGAAAAAATTTCAATATACCTTCTAAAAATAACCTTATAAACCAAGAAAACTATGGATATCGATTATATTTGTGGGACTTGGCCATTCTTCAACAACTTTTGTTTTAGAAGGATCAACGGGTATGCTATTTTTTGAAACAATGTGACTAAGGAAAGAATTTTTTTGTAACCAAAACTCACACTTTCTGAATTTCCCATGTAGTTTACTTTATTTTAAAGTTTTCACGAAAAACCTTAAATGAATTTCATGATCCTATTTTCTTTTAGAATAAACCAAAATATCATCAATAACACAACCACAAACTTATCCAAAAACTCACGGAAAATTCTATTCGTAAGATCCATGAATACAAAAGGTGAATTGGTTAACCGAAAAGGCATAACTACAAATTCATAATGGTCCTATCTAGTATGAAATGCAGTCTTAAGAATGTTTACTTCCTTTACTTTCAACTGAGGGTACCCTAATCTCAAGTCAATCTTCGAAAAATACTGAGCTCCTTGGAGCTGATCAAACAAATCATCGATATGAGGAAAAGGATACTTGTTCTTAATAGTGATATTATTCAATGCTCTATAATCAATGCATAGTCTCATTGAACCATCTTTATTTTTAACAAACAAGATAGGATCACCCCATGATGATGTGCAAGGTCGAATGAAACCTTTATCTAATAACTCCTGAAATTGCTTATTTAACTCTAAAAGTTCAATTTGAGTCATTCGATAAGGGGATTTTGAAATTAGATTACCATAAGGAACTAAGTCAGAAGTAAATTCAACTTCCCGATCAGGTATTATACTAGGAAACTCATCAAAAAAACATCAAGATACTCATTTACCAGTGGTACATCATTAATCTGAACAGTTCCTTTGTTTTCAATAATATGTGCAAGGTAGAATTCATTTCCATCTTTTACTAGTTTCTTAGCTTCCTGATATGTTATCAAAATTAAGGGTTCATTCTTGTACACAAACTAAAATTATTTCTGAAAAGAAACCTATTTAGCTCTGCAGTCAATCTTAGCATGATAAACTGAAAGTCAATCCATAACCAAAAATAACATCAAACTCTACTATAGGAAAAAAATAAGGTTTTTAGTTAGATTCTTTCTGCACACAAGGATGGAAAGGATCTTATAATTTCTTTTTGTCTCAAAATTTCCTCCTGGTGTTTTTACCATAAGTTCAGGATTCATATCTTGAGATGGAATTCGTAATTTACTATAAAACTTCTCATAAATGAACGAATGTGTAGAGCCTGAATCAAACAACAAATTGGCATAATCTGAACAAACAAATAGTGTATCTGATACTACTTCATTTGATGGACCAATATCTACTGAAGTAGTTGCAAAGGATTTCACCACCCCTTTTTGCTTGTAGTCTGGATGTTTTCCCTCAGTTGAGTTCTTCGTAGGACCCTCATTTTCATAATAATCCATTTCATTGCACTTAAAACATTTTACTAATTATATATCAGATTTTGTCTTACCATTAGCCTGGTCTTTTTCAGTGCAATTATGAGCCTTATGTCCCATTTTACCACATCGATAGCACTTACCAGAATTCAAAAGACATTCCCCAGCATGCTTTTTACCACAATTTTCACAAACTGTAAACTTAATTTTATTACCCTCAGACTTTTTTGAAGAGTTATTTCCTTTCTTCTTCCACCTCAACTTCTTATTCTGTTGTTTTTCAAAGAACACATGATCATCGAAAAACATCATTTCCACAGTCTCTGTACATCGAACAAGTTTTTTATAACTTTTAAACTCACGAGAAGATAAATCCCTTAGATAATTTGGATTTAATAATGAGTAAAAAAAGGTTGATTTTACTATCAAGATCTTTTATGAAATTTGGAGCATACCTTTCTAGTTGAGTGAATTTTTCTTCATAAGTATCCACTGATTCATCCTTCTGCCTCAATTCTAGAAATTTTTTTTCCATCCTAAGACGAACCACCTTAGGAAAATATTTCTCAATAAATATACCTTTGAATTCATCCCAATCAAGAGCACCTATCTTCTCACTATCCCTGATATTTTTCACAATCGACCACCACTGATCGACTTCACCTTCAAAATGGTAAACAACGAGACAAACCTTTTGATGTTCTAAACACCCCATGACATCAAAAATATTCTCCATTTCTTTAATCCACCCATCAGCTAGAAATGGGTCATATGATCTTCTAAATGGTGGATAATGTTGCCTCATGAAATGATCCACTGCTGACATGTTTCTATGTGGTTGATCTGGCTAATCTCGTGCATGGATACCACCACCATTTATAGCCTGAGTCAACTGTGTCATCACTGCAACAAACTGTTCAGTTCTGATTCTGACCATCTCAGGTTGTAGATTTGGAAGGTTATCTTACCATTGATGTCATCTCAACATAGTTTCTGTATTTCTTCTATGGAAAACCATTCTAAACACAGAAATATCTTAGGTGAAGAAACATGGTAATCTGTAAATGTTATATCATTTAAATCTTATAATAAATTAAAAATAATTTATTGATATTAATTTAACAATATCCTAAATTCTAAAGTTTTCTAAACTGACCTTTAATACCAACTATAAGTCCCCAACCTTAAAACATTACATAATCTAGAATAAAATGAATAATTCACATTTAGGATCTTTTCAAGTTTAGAGTTTTAGAGAATTATAATATAACTACTACATTACATCACAAAAATTACAAAGTAGACACTTCTTCTCAGTTTCCATTTTTTTCATAAAATAAAAACTCTTGAAAAAAAGATCCATGTCTAGTTCCATGTTTTAGACAGCATGACTTTTCCTTGATCCCAACCTTGACCCTATTAATCTTTAAGTCCTGTGAAAAAACATTTCAAAAAAAACTTGGGATGATCATAAAAAGCTCAGTAAGGATTATAAAACAAGGAAAGAGAACATTAGTCCATCAATACATAACAAGAATAATAACATTAAAAAACCTCATGAAATCATAAGATATATGAATAACACATAGAAAACATAAATTTTAATGATAACTTGTGGCATCCATAACATACTTACATTGTATCTTTCACATCTATATAGGGTGTTACATTTAGAATTTCTCTCATAGTATATTACTTAAATATATTAGGAGAAATATTAATGTTTACCTCTGTCGTGTTACCCAATGCGTTGGAGAACTATCTCGGGATCACCCACCCTAGGTTTATCATGGAACCACCTGTATACGTAAACAATGCCCAAGAAATATAACATATTCATAACACATAAAACAAATATAAAGGAAAGATAACATTTCCACATTTTAGTCACAATATATCATTTAAATATATTGACATAACAAATCCATTATAGAAACCATTTTAAATACCAAAATATGTAAAATAATATATGGTATTTATTTTCCTTTTAAAAACATTACAGCTTGTTTAGGAATCCAAATATCAAATAATACTCACGGTGGTGGAAAAGGTCATTGTCACCACTTACGTTAAAAAGAAACATTCTTTTTTTTGTAGTTTAGTAAAACACCTCATAGAAAAAGAGTCCCTTTAAATGAAATGAAAATGAAAAGGTTTTTATACATCGTATAAAATAAATTCGTGTATAAAACAAAATATGCCTCAATGAAAGGAGATTGAGACGAAGTCCCTTACCTCATGTCTGACTTGACTCGTTTGTAATTTAATCGCCTAAATAATAAACTAAAGATAATTTATACTTGATTAAGAACATTTTTTAAGTTTATTATTATTTTTATATAATTTATTACAACATTTTAAATATTACATAATTATTTAAGTTAATAATTGTTGTTTTGTCAATATTTGGTACTTGAGTCAAAAATAAACTTCTTATAATTACAATTTGTTCATGTGGTCAAAATTAAATTATCTCAAAAATTATATTCTTGATTTAGATATCATATATATCATATATATTCAGTATATATATGTATTTATAATAGTACATAATTTTTTGAGGTTAGAATTAAATTGCACCGTTCATGGAGACGGTAAGCCGTACGTACAGATGAACGCCACTTTCATTTATATTTCATATTTAGGGGAATGAAAACTTAATGATAAATAGGTATATTATAATTATATTATAATATCATATATAATTTCAGTAATTCCATCCTTAATACATTCCACGTATGGCATGAATGATTCATATCACTTTGAGGAGGCGATAGTCCGTACTTCCCCAATTGAAATTATCGCATTTACCCATTATGGAAACCATAAAGGTATACTATAAATTAAATATAAATAAGAATAGAAACAATACAAATATAATATATATTACATAAAAATAGAGTTCCATCATAATATCCACTATGATAGGTGGTAGGAGTTAATTGAACAATCATCGTTTCGTGAGGCAGTAGTTCGTCTTCCACAGAAACAGTATGTTCTTTACCCATTAGATGGAGGTGAGTATAAGTGTAGTTCCAATAATTCTTATAAAAACAACCTAGTATATTTATGATACTAGTTTTTTTATAAAATAAATGAATAAAATGAGTTTAGGGGGTTGGAGAAGTAAAATAAAAGAAAAGAAAATAACAGAAGATGTTACCATTAAATCGGGTAACTCCCTTTGGTTTGAACCCAAAGGATTTCTTGAAGTGATTTATTCCTAAGGTAAGGAATCTAGGTGGAATATAGGGATATTTAGAGACTATTTGGACTGAGTTTGGATGAGACAAGGGGCTTGAGAGGTGTGAGTAATGGGTTAGAGATGATGACTTTTTATAAGAGGGAGGAGGGTCTCTTTAGGGAAGTTTGAAAATATTATTTTATTGTATAATGATTTTAGCTTTATAAAGGTCCAAAACTTATTCAATTAGAAAATAATATGAATTTTTTTAAATAAAATCATACAATAATAATTGGACTATTTTTGGATAGTTTTTAAATTTTATAATCTCATTTATTTAAATCATTTATTAATAAGGTAATCATTGCATCATCATTGTGTCATAAATAATTTTATTTATATGATGTCTAAAAATTCTAAATAAAACACCATGATTTAGGAAATATATTTATATTTCTAATGAATATTTATAGTCTAAGATATAACTTATATAACCCCATGTAAAAATTAATTTACTAAAAGATATATGTTTATGACATTTTTTCATTACTTTAACTTAATTAATATAAAGTGTCATTATCACTCTTAAGTGGAACCATGGGGTCCCAAAATAGACCCAAGGATTCCCATGGATAGAAATGTATCAAAAAAATAAGATTAAGACACATTTTATGGTTATTTAATATTATTATAATATTATTTTTTACCTGTATTCAGTTGATTTACCCATTTACCATGGTAAATAAAATATTTACCGGAGTAAATATTCATAATGTATAAAAATAAATGTTACCTATTTAAAAAATTTGGACATCCTGATTCCAAATATGGAATCCATTTTTCCAAATTCAAAACACAGAAGTGACCAAAATTAATTTAAAATTAATTCCCGTTTTCAAAACAAAAAACTGGTTTTTAAGAAATAATTACTATCAAAAGATTGACACTTTTTTATGTCCAATTTCAAAGTGAAATTACTTCCAATGACCAAAATTGGATTAAATTATAAAAATATAATCCAATTACACCTTAAAATCAATTAAAATAATATTATATCTATATAAATAAATTATATTAAAAGGTAGTTTTGAATTAAAATGCTGTATTTTTCACTATTCATTAAAAAATGTACATTATTAGAAAAATTCCAAAATTTCATCCAAAGAAAATTTTGATATCCTGATTCTAAAGAAGAATATTATTTTGTCAAATATAACATATAAAAGTGACAAAAACTATATTTAAAAAGGGTTCTCCATGAAAAGGTGGTAAAACAACCTTTTAAAGAATATTAAAGTATTTATGACTAATATCATATTATTTCTTATTTTAAGCCTCCAAAATTTATTGGATAAATGGAAAAACATTTAAAAAACATGTATAATCATTTTTAATTTAGTTCTGTTCATTCCCACCATTACAATGGCTAGGCATTAACTACCATTTAAAATAATAAAATTATATCATTATTTTTTAGTATAACTCAACGTTGTGTGCAACGTAAGATTTCAAAGAAACCCGTCGTTGCATATCAGGTATTCCATTTAATATAGAATCTCGTTTAATTAAAATTAATATTTAATTCACAGATATTAATAAATATGAAAATGTATTTATTTACTTGGGATGTTACAGACAGTGAGCTCCCGCTCCTCCGAGAGAAAATGATGCTGGAGGCCGGCCTCAGGGTGCTCCTCAGGGACCTCGAATAAGGCGTGGTTGGGGAGGCGGCAGATAGTCGAGGGGTATAGGATCTGGGTGTGGGTAGTTGCACACTGCAAAGGCAGCTGTTCCAACAGTTCTAGAAGTTGTTCGAGGTATGATCATCTTGTTTAGCACTCTTAACTGCACCTTGTTTTATTCAGGAGCTTCACACTACTTTGTTGCACCCAGTCTAGCCCATGCTTTGGGTCTACAAACAGAGAGACTTCTTGTGCCCCTGGTTTTGAGTACACCAATCAGAGGTTAGACTATCTTGTCTTATGTTTTTCGAGGATGTAGATCGATGATGGGGCCACATCAGTCCATTGGGGACCTTCTTTTGCTGTAGATGCAGCCATATGATGTCATTTTAGGCACCGACTGGTTGTTCTCTATATGTTACATTATCGTCTACTTCTAGATAAGGGTCGTGTTTTCATAAATGGGTGGCCAGTGTGTAACTTTTGTCGGTGATCGGGGTTTCTAGGAGGGAGATCGGTGAGTGGAGCACCTATTTTCCTTGTTATATGTGCTATCAGTGGAGTCGGTTGATACAGAGATCGTAGAAATATTGGGATCGTTAAGGAGTTCATGGACATGTTTTTTAAAGAGGTTGCGACTCTACCCCCTAAACGTGATGTTGAGTTTGGGATGGACTTGCAACCCGATGCCCGTCTGATTTCGATGGATCTCTGTTGGTCGGAGTGGATACTCAAGAGGTGGGTGAATTGAGTTCCAATTAAAATTTCTGTTAAAATATTGTCTATTTAAAAATCCCCCAATTTAGAAAACAAGTTAAACTGTAGTGAATTTATACAGATTATAAATGTTCACTTAGCTTCTCAACGATTGATTAGGTCTCGGTTAATTTAACCACAAGGTCAAACTAACTTTTGAATCTAACCTATTGATTTACAATAAGTGTAAACACTTGCTAATTTAACTTTCAAAGTAGCTTCAAAATAGTTTTGTATTTCAAAGTAATAGCAGCGTAATAAATAAGATATATGTAGTATAATTTAAACCTAAATTAAAGATGCACAACAAATATAACAAGTGGTTCAGTCTCAAGCCAAGACTTAGTCCTCTCAAATTTATATAAATTTCATCCACACCCTGGATCGGGGTTAAAAATGGTTTACAAAACTGTCCAGGCCACACAGGGACCTCTACCACTGTTCTACGTGGGAAACAAAGCAAAGACCAGGCCACATAAGGACCTCTTCCACAGTTAACGTGGGTAAACAAGAGTTAAGGGATTTGGAGTGAGGATTTTGATATCCTCCAGTTCAGTGCAGGAAATAGTGTGTGTATAAGAATTATAGAGTACACCACACTGCTCAAAAGTTAATAAATAAATCATGTAGATAAGATAGATGAGATTTTAGAACGCTCTAGTGATTATCAATGTAGCTCTGGACTCGTTGTATTTAGCAGGAATGCTTCTGAGTCCTTCTCTGGTTTTTCTGTTGAAAAATAGATTGTCGTAATTCATCTTGTCTTTTACAGGAGTGAGAATGGTCTCTTGATTCGTCGTGTGTTCTTTATCAATATTTGATTGCACTCATGAGAGTTCTCTGAAGGTCTTGCAATCTTCTTCTTGTTTAGGATTGTTCTCTGATGTATGTATTTTCTTCTCATTGTATCGTCACACTTTTCTTGCTTTTTCACTTGCACGTTGCCTCACCCTCTCTTGTGTACTGCATCTCAGTCTTTCTTATATTCTAATAGTTCTGGCAGTATGAATGATTCACTTTTCATAGGTACGGGATACAGTTTCCTGACATGCCAACAACTAACATTAGACAACATTAAATGCATTAAAAACAACAAATATGACCATTAGAATTATTTAAATAGTATTGACAAAAGGTTAAGAAACGGTGTCTTCTTCACGGTATGAGCGTCACGGTGTCTGGGTCACGGTGAGTCCTTCACAGTGTCTGGGTCACGGTGAGTCCTTCATGGTGTCTGGGTCACGGTGAGTCCTTCACGGTGTCTGGGTCACGGTGATTCCTTCACGGTGTCTCCATACTTAGACAAATATCAATTTGGACATAGACAGTAATATGCGGAACATGGATTAAGTTTAATCACTAGATACTAAAAGATCTTGAATCATAAATATAAAGGCTTGATAATATATGTGAGATTTAGGATCATGCATGAGACTTATAAATAATAAAGAGATTAATTAACGTCATAAGAGTTGTTATTATTAAAACATGATGTGTAGTTATTATTGAGATTGAAGAGAATTAGCAAGATGTGCAATGAAGATTGAGATTAATTAATAGTAATAGGATTTTTGATCATTAAAACATGATTAGCACATGTGGAGTCCAACAATCTCCCCCTTTTTGATGATCAAAAATCAGATATAGGCAGAATATAAATGAAATGTAACAAAAACGAAACTAGCATAAAAGAATATAAAAAATCATTATAGAACGGACACTAGTATTTTTTTTTCTTTTTTGTTATACTTGGAGTTTTATCCCCCTTTTGGGATTATAAAAAAGTACCGAAAATGAAATGAAACACTACATTTGGCATTAAACAAAGGGTTCAGAATACAATAAAACATGAAGCAAAAAAAGACATCCCATCAAAAAGAAATAAAGTCCTCGGACTCTTCATGGATCCACTTTGTTTTTGCCTTTATCAACACCAGGAGCTGGTGCTGATGTAGAAGAAGGCATAGATGTGGTAGACAACAAGGGTAAGGGTAGACCTTCAAATACAGAAGGAGACAAAGTGGGAGCAGTAGAAGATCTAGGATATGGTTGGTCAAGAATGACTGGCCGGATCTGAGAAACAGCTTGACTAACTGTCATGGCAGTTGAGGCTAAGGTAGGTAGACCAGGTCTAAAGGGTGTAGCAGCTGGAGAAACTATAGCAGTGCTCTACACATGAAGATACGGCTTTAAAAGATTGATGAAATCAGTAATGATTTCACCACCATATTGCATAGCCTTTTCAAAATCATCCTTATTCTCCAGAAATCTGTCCAACAATCTAGTGAACTCTTTAAGTTTATGAACTTGAGCCTTAAAAGCTTGAGTCACTGGAGGGATTCTAAAATTTTACACAAGATATCTAAAATGATCTGTCATATCACTTTTAGAGAAAATCCGGGAGAGATACAAATCAATTTTCTTGGTGATCTCTTGTTGAGCATCATTGGTTATCTTAGAATGAATTCTAACCAAGTCCAATGCTCTATCACTATTCTGAATCACTTCTGACAAAGAGGATAGATCCAAGCTACTCAAGGCACTATGAAGTTCTTCCTTTATTATGTATCTCAGTATAGAATCATCCAATGATGGTGTGGAGGACTGACCAGAAGCAGGTGAAGCCTTGACAGTTTCGGTTAGAACTTTGAGCTGTTTCAGAACTTTTTGCAGGCATCCAGTGTATTCATCTATAAGCTTATTCAGATTTTACACAAGCTCTTTCATGCATTCCAGCATCTTGGTGTGCCTTTTTCTAATATTCTCATCAACATAAAGTAGGTATGGATGAACTTCAGACACAATCTCCCTTGCAAGGAGAGAATCAGAAGACTTAGGAGAAACAGCAACAGGTGTAGGGGCAGAAACAGGAGCAGGCTCTGATCTCAAAGATAACTCATTCTCCAAACTTGCTACCACACTTTTCATATTTGCAACATCAGCACTCAGCAAGTTATTCTCAACTCTGACTTCTTGAATTTCATGGAACATCCTTGGTTGTATATGCAAGATAATATTTTCCAAGATAATTGATGCATCTTCTTAACTTAACTGAGTCACTGGGAAAGGTTTAGTGGAGACAATTTTCTCAACTCCAGCTAAAAAATTCTCTCCAAAAACTTTTAGATAATCTTTGGTCAAATAGGAGTGATGCTCAGGTAAGGGTGCAGGTAAAGGAAGAGGTTTAGATTCTGTTTGAGGTTCAGAGTCATCTTCAGACTCAGATTCTGATTCGGATTGAGGTTGGGGCTTTGGTTTTGGTTCTGGATGAGCTAAGGACTTCAGTTGAAACAAAGAAGAAAGATCCATTCTAGTTTCAGTCACTTTCTATGACTCATTTACATCATAAAATCAGGGGAACTCATACCGAGAGTACACAGAAAAAGTGATAGAAGGTTGAGAAGCTTCAGCAGATCTATCTTCCACAATTTCAAGGTTTTGAGGTTCCTCCCCCTCAACTTGTGATTCCCTTCTAGATTCTTGAGGTTCATGAACATGGAAAAGATCCACAGGGTCATCCCTAATCTCTTCAGCAAACTCTTTCCTTGCCAGCTGAAAGGCAATTTCCATCCTTTCTTTAGAAGAGGGAATAATCTCAGGAACTGACTGTTCCACTGTCTGAACTTCCAGACTTGCTTCCTTCTCAACAAAAAGATCCTCTTCAACAGGGTGTGCCTCTAAGGTTTCTTGCTGTTCTGAATCAGGAAAACCCAATTTCCTTGCAGTATTAGGATGAGCTTCTGGATTTACATCCGCACTAGAAGCAGGAGTTTCCTCTTCTATCAAACTAACACCAACTTCTTCCTCTTGAGGTGTTTCAGCAGGGATAACAGTCCTTTCTTTTTCAATAGGAGCTGTTTCCATTTGAGGTCTTCTAGCTTCTTCTCTAAGAGATACATCAGCTGTTACTTTCTCTTCTTCTTCTTCTTCGGAATACTCATCCACTTCATCTGGTTCCAAACCAGGATCAGATAGATTTTTAGGCCTTCTTGGATAGTCAACAGGATTAATCTTTTTATATAGTTGATCATTATCCTCAACCCACTGCTTCTTCCATTGGTTCCAGCTAATCTTCATCCTTCTGATGATAGGCAAGGATAGGTAGTAATCAAGGTCTTCTAATTTTTCTTCATTAGTTCTAACCATCCCTTTTGCAACTAACATAGCTGAAATCATCCTTGAATAAAATAGGGAGGTGGATTTGGAATTGACTTTGATCAGTTCACAAATATGGTTGTTAACATACTTCCAAAGATTTATTTTATGGCCATTATTTAACAGATGGATCAGGAACACATCATGATACTTCATCATAGCAAAATCCCATTTTCATGGACTAACCAAATTCTAAACAAACTTGAACATAAGTCTTGTCTCCCCATCTAGTTCAGCAGCTATGGCCCTTCGCTTGGTGCCATTTCCAATCAGGTTCTCCAAAGCATTCTCTAGGTCAAATATGTCGGTTGTTGGAGGAGGGTCTCTTTGGTAATCTTCACAAACTCCTTCATGGGGAATTCTTAGGCATGCAGTCCACAAACTTGAAGAGAAAGAGCACTTATGACCATCGATCTAGCTGGTCACCATAAAAATTTCTCCAAACTCAAAAGAGAACTTCACATACTAGTAGAATTGAGATACAAGCCTTGGGTAAATCGGTCTATTCTGTCCAATGAACCATTCAAGCCATCCTTGTTCTCTTAAAACTTTCAAAACTAAAGATCTGATAGATAGCAACCACTCTGTGAAAACCTCTTTTTCAGGTACAATTGTATGACTTACCAGGTTTGGGTTTAGAGGTCCTTCGGGAGCTATCCTCGGTATCCTCTTTTGTTTCTTAGAGTGATGCTTCTCAGACGAGGGTGAAGATGGACGCTTCATTCATGGCATTCACTGAAGGTTCATGTGAGAGGGAAGAGAAGGTTCAGGAGAGAGTTTCGGTAAGGAATCGAATAAAACCCTTATGTTTTATCATTTGGGAATGTCAAACGTCATAAAAACAAAAACGCGGGAAATCAAATAGTGGTGAAATAAAAATTACCGCGATACGGGTTAAAAATAAAAATATAAATAACTCTTCATGGTGAGATCGTGAGTAGGTATTACGGTGAGATGAAAACTAGTCATTACGGTGAGATAGTTTATAGTCGTCACGGTGAGACAGTGAGCATTTTATATAGTCATGGTGAGACAGTGAGTTGTCAGACCGTGAGCATAAAACAGTAACATAGAAATAGTGAGTATGAAACTGTAAGGTAAAGTACAATAAAGTATTAAAAATTAAGATCAGTAAGATATTCATTTATGATTAATCATACCAAGATCGTGTATGATGTAGTCTAATCTTTCATAATTTAATGGTTTGGTGAATATATCAGCAAGTTGATATTCAGTACCAATGAATTCCAAAGTGATATCACCTTTTTGATAATGATCCCTCAAAAAGTGATGTCTTACATCAATATGTTTTGTTCTAGAATGAGAAACAAGATTCTTAGAAATGTTAATAGTACTTGTGTTGTCACAATTTATTGATACATGTCTAAATTGATATCCATAGTCTAGTAATGTGTGTTTCATCCACAAAATTTGTGCACAATAACTACCAGCAACAATGTATTCAGCTTTTGCAGTAGATAATGCAACCGCATTCTGTTTCTTACTACACCATGATACTAGTGACTTGCCTAAAAGGTGACATGTTCTATAGGTGCTTTTTCTATGTAGCTTATATCTAGCAAAATCAGCATCAGAATAGCTAACTAATTCAAATGATTGTCCTTTGGGATAGAACAGTCCTAAATTGGGAGTATGCTTGCGGTATTTGAAAATTCTCTTTACATAATTTAAATGTGACTCTTTAGGGTTTTCATGAAAATGAGCACACATACACACACTAAACATAATATCAGGACGACTAACAGTTTGGAAGAGTAGACTTCCAATCATTCCTCTATAAGTGGTTTGATCAATAGATTTACCATTTTCATCAAGATTCATCTTACATGTGGTACTCATGGGAGTGTCACTACTTTTTGTTCTATCCAATCCAAAAAGTTTTAAAAGATCTCTAGTATACTTACTTTGAGTTAAAATAATTCCATCGTCATTTTGAATGATTTTAAATCCAAGAAAGAATTTAAGTTCACCCATTAAACTCATTTCAAATTCATTTTTCATCATTTTAGAAAAATCAGTATATAATGTAGTCATTGAAGATCCAAAAATAATATCATCTATAGAAATTTGTACAATTAAAACATCTTTAGAAAATCGTTGTATAAATAGAGTAGGATCAGCTATTCATTTTGTAAAACCTTTAGAAATTAGAAAAGTACTTAATCTATCATACCAAGATCTTGGAGCTTTCTTTAAACCATATAATGCTTTTGATAATTTGAAAATATGATTTGGAAAATGAGGGTTTGAAAAACCAGGTGGTTGTTCAACAAAAACGTCCTCAGCAATATACCCATTCAAGAATGCACTTTTGACATCCATTTGATATAGTTTGATATTTAGATGTGCAGCATAAGAAAGTAAAATCCTAATGGCTTCTAATCTGGATACTGGAGCAAAAGTCTCCTCATAGTCAATACCTTCTTCTTAACTATAGCCCTGTGCAACTAGCCTAGCTTTATTTCTAACTATGTTTTCGGATTCATATACTTTATTTCTAAACACCCATTTTGTACCTATTGTGAAAGTGTCTTTAGGTCATTCAACAAGATTCCAAACTTTATTTCTTTCAAACTGATTGAGTTCTTCTTGTATAGAAGTTACCCAAAATTCATCATTAATAGCATCATCAATTTTTTTAGGTTCAAGTTGTGACAAGAAGGCTTGATGTTCGGCCTGATTTATAAGAGAATCTCCAGTTTGTGTCCCTCTATCAAGATTTCCTACAACAGCATCTAAAGGATGATTCTTTAGAATTCTAGTTGATCTAATAAAGGTAGGACTAGAAACTTCAGGTTCATCAACAGGTTGGGAATCAACAGAAGTAGGTTCTAGAAAATTTCCAGAACTGGTTGTCTTTATAGCAGGTTCATTTGATTTGTCCTTAAGGTCTAGAATAGATAAATCTTCTTCAAGATTTTCAAGATAGATTTTAGGATCATGTGGATCAATTTCATCAAACATGACGTGAATATATTCTTCTACACACTTGGTTCTTTTATTGAAAAATCTATAGGCTTTACTAGAAATATAATAACCTAGAAAGATTCCTTCATCACTCTTGGATGCAAACTTGTCAAGATTATCTTTGGTATTAAGAATAAAGACTTTGCAGCCAAAGACTCTAAAATAGTAAACCTTTGGTTTCCATTTGTTCCACAACTCATAAGGGTTCTTCTTATGAATAGGTCTAATCAAGAATATATTGATAATATAACAAGCTGTATTCACAGCTTCATCCAAAAAGTAAATAGGCAGGTCATACTCATTTAGCATGGTTCTAGAAATTTCTTGCAGGGTTCTATTCCTCCTTTCTACTACACCATTTTGTTGAGGTGTCCTAGGGGTATAAAATTTATGAATATATCCATTGTGTGAGCAATAGGATTCAAATTCATGATTCTCAAACTCACGGCCATGATCACTTCTTAGAGTTTTAATCTTAAGTCCACTAAGATTTTCTACAGATTTGGAGTATTTAACAAAGTAAGAACAAGCTTCACTTTTGTGAGCTAAGAAATATTCCCAAGTATATCTAGAAAAGTCATCTACTAAAACATAAACATATTGATTCCCAGTTAAGCTAGAAACTCTAGAAGGTCCAAAAAAATCCATGTGAACCAACTCGAGAGGTTGAGAAGTTGAAACTTCTTTCTTTGATTTAAAAGAAACTTTATGTTGCTTTCCCTTTTGACCGGGATTACAAACTTTGTCATTTGGAAACTCATGTTTGGGTAGGTCTCTCACTATGTTATTCCTAGTAAGTTTTCTAAGTGAGTGTATATTGCAGTGTCCTAATTTTATGTGCCAAAGCCAAGAATCTTTATGAAAAGCATTTAAACATGTAATATTTTGCATGAATAAATAATTTAAATCAACATCATAAACATTTTCATTCCACATGGAAGAAAATACTAAAGAATTTTTACAATTAAAAACATTGCATGAATCATTTTAAAATATAAAATTAAAACCATCATCACATAACTGAGAAATACTTAGTAAATTATATTTAAGTCCATCAACAAATAGAACTTTATAAATTAATACTGAGTCATCATTACCAATCTGGCCTAGGCCGATGATTTTCCCTTTAGAATTATCACCATAGGTGACAAAGCCTCCATCAACATTTATTAAACTCTTGAAGCATGAGTAATCCCCAGACATATGTCTTGAACATCCACTGTCCAAATACCATGTCTTCTTGTGAGAACTCTTCAAGCAAGTTCCCTACAAAACAGATTTAGATAGGAAATGATTTTGGTACCCAGATCATCTTGGGTCAAGATACGTTAGCTAACAAAACTTTAGGTACCCAAATTTGTCTTATGGGTCTCATAAAATTTGTAGAATCAATACATTTTTAAAGATAAACCATATTAGATCTGTAACTATGAATATAACCAGTTGAAGCATATAAATGTCCAGAACTAGAACTATCAATATTCTGTCCAGATTTAGGAATAAATCTATTCTTAATAATCTGTCTTTGTCCAGGTTTTTAGCCTATTCCAGTAGTGTATTTTGGTGCAACTTGCTTTCCTAGCTTTTGAGTTAGTGTATCCTTTCCATTTTTTAACTTCTCTAAATCCTTCCTAAGTTGCTCATTTGAAAATTTCAGTTCAGCGTTTTCTTTATGCAACTGAGAATTCTTTTCCATTTCTATGTCAAGATCAGATTTATGTTTAACAGTTAAAGCATATTGTTTCTTTAAACCTTTGTATTTGTCTTTCAGTTCATTACAGGTTTCTTCCAACATATCACAGTATTCAAACAGTTCATATTTTGGCAAGTTTTCAGAATCAGAATCATCTCCAGAATAATATGAATTTAAAATGGAAGTATCTAAGGTTACCACAGATTTGTTTTTCATAAAACACATGTTTGCCTTATTTCTGGTTTCAGTCTCAGAAGCTTCAGATTCATTGGAGCTATCCTCAGAAGTGCTCCAAGTATCCTTCATATCCTTTTTGTACTTACTATCCTTGTAATCATATTTATTCTTGAATTTGAGCTTTGGGCAGTCTGCTTTAATATGTCCTTTTATTTTCCACTCATAACAGACAACTTCATCATTTTTATCTGGATTTTTCCAATCCTTCTTCCAATGTCCCTTATTGTCATAATTTCCTTTGTAATTTGATTTTCTGAATAATTTCTTCTTCCTATAAAATTTCTTAAACCTTATAGCTATCTGATCCATTTCAGCATCACTATCAGAGACTGAATTTTCACTGGTTGAACTGTGAGTAGGTATTTGATCTTTATCTTTGTCCTTACTCTTTGAAGCAGTAGTCTTGAAAGACACTGATTTTCTATTAGGATCCTCATCTTCCTCTTTATTTACCTTGAGTTCTTCCTCATACATCATAAGATTAGCAATGAGTTCTTTGACAGGTAGTGCAGCAATGTCACATGACTCTCTGATTGAAACAGATGTGTCTCTCCATCGGTCTGATAAACATCTCAAGATTCTCATAATTTGTTCCTTCACTGGAACAGCCTTTCCAAGTGAATTAATTGTATTGACTATCTCATTAAACCTGAGATACATATCAGAAATAGGTTCATCAGTCCTCATTTTAAACTTATCATATTTAATAGTATAAGTATTTAATCTCATTTATTTAACATTGGTTGTTACTTCATGAGAAACACCCAAAGTATCCCAAATTTCAATAGCAGTTTTGAAAGCAGAAATATTGTTAAACTCTTCATCTCCTAAAGCACAGTACAAGGCATTCATTGATTTACAATTATTATTGTAAGCAGTATTTGTAGGTTCATCCCAAGTGGATCTAACGGTAGTGGGAAGTTTGTATTCTTATTCTATGGCAGTCCAGATATCAAAACTCATGCTTTCTAAATGAATTTTCATTTTCATTTTCCGCTGATCAAAGTTCGTACCATTGAAGAAAGGTGGCCTGTTAGTAGCAGCACCCTCTAGTCTATTATCCATAGTGATATTTTAGAAAGATAATTTAAAGAGATAAAAATTTAAAAATAACATAAATTTTAAGAACATTAAAAAACAACTAGAATCAGAGTTGAAAAAATAGAGAATTTCAAAAATCTTTTAATCAAAAACAAAACCCTCTGATACCAAATGTTGGTCGGAGTGGATACTCAAGAGGGGGGGAATTGAGTTCCAATTAAAATTTCTGTTAAAATATTTTCTATTTAAAAATCCCCCAATTTATAAAACAAGTTAAACTGTAGTGAATTTATACAGATTGTAAATGTTCACCTAGCTTCTCAAAGATTTATTAGGTCTCAGTTAATTTAACCACAAGGTCAAACTAACTTTTGAAGCTAACATATTGATTTACAATAAGTGTAAACACTTGCTAATTTAACTATCAAAGTAGCTTCAAAATAGTTTTGTATTTCAAATTAATAGCCGTGGAATAAATAAGATATATTTAGTATACTTTAAACCTAAATTAAAGATGCACTGTAGAGATAAAAAGAGGATCGGTATCAATCTGAGACCTAGTCCTCTCAAATTTATATAAATTTGATCCACACCCTGGATCGGGGTTAAAAAAGGTTTACAAAACTGTCCAGGCCACACAGGGACCTCTACCACAATTCTATATGGGAAATAAAGCAAAGACCAGGCCACACAATGACCTCTTCAACAATTGACATGGGTAAACAAGAGTTAAGAGATTTGGAGTGAGGATTTTGATATCCTCAAGTTTAGTGTAGGAAACAGTGTGTGTATAAGAATTACATAGTACACCACACTGCTCAAAAGTTAATAAATAAATCACGTAGAGAAGATAGATGAGAGTTTAGAAAGCTCTAGTGATTGTCAATGTAGCTATGGACTTGTTGGATTTAGAAGGAATTCTTCTGAGTCCTTCTCTAGTTTTTTTGTTGAAAAACAGAGTGTTGTAATTCAGCTTGTCTTCTACAGGAGTGAGAAAGGTCTCTTGATTCGTCGTGTGTTCTTTAGCAGTATTTTATTGCACCCATGAGAGTTCTCTGAAGGTCTTGCAATCTCATTCTTGTTCAGGATTGTTCTCTGATGTATGTATGTTATTCTCCTTGTATAGTCACAATTTTCTTGATTTTCACTTGCACGTTGCCTCACCCTCTCTTGTGTATTGCATCTCAGACTATCTTATATTCCATGAGTTCTGGCAGTAGGAATGATTCACTTTTTATAGGTACGGGATACAGTTTCCTGACATGCCAACAACTAACATTAAACAACATTAAATGCATTAAAAAAAACAAATATTACCATTAGAATTATTTAAATAGTATTGACAAAAGGTTAATAAACAATGTCTTCTTCATGGTATGAGCTTCACGGTGTATGGGTCACGGTGAGTCCTTCACGGTGTCTAGGTCACAGTGAGTCCTTCATGGTGTCTAGGTCAGGGTGAGTCCTTCACGGTGTTTGGGTCACAGTGACTCCGTCACGGTGTCTAGGACACGGTGAGTCCTTCACGGTGTCTGGGTCATGGTGAGTCCTTCACGGTGTATCCATACTTAGACAAATATGAATTTGGACTTAGACAGTAATATGCAGAACATGGATTAAGTTTAATCACTAGAGAGTAAAAGATATTGAATCATAAATATAAAGGCTTGATAATATATGTGAGATTTATGATCATGCATGAGACTTGTAAATAATAAAGATAGTAATTAATGTCATAAGATTTGTTATTATTAAAACATGATGTGTAGTTATTATTGAGATTGAAGAGTATTAGAAATATGTGCAATGATGATTGAGATTAACTAACAGTAATAGGATTTGTGATCATTAAAACATGATTAGCACATGAGGAGTCCAACAATCTCTATCCGATGATGCCTTCTGAGTTGCGAGAGTTATGGACTAAGATTAACGAACTGATGTAGATAATTTTTGTTGGACCAAACTCATCACCATGGGGTGCTCCAATCTTGTTTGAAAAGAATGAAGATGGTGGTCTTGGGTTGTGTATAGACTACCGAAGGCTGAACCAGATGATGGTATGGAATAGTTACCCCCTCTTGAGGATCGACGACCTTTTTGATCAGTTGAAGGTGGAAAATGGTTCTCCAAGATTGATCTATTGACAGGATGTCACTAGTTGAGGGTGAAGGAGGGTGAAATCTCTAAGACTACCTTCAGGTGTAGATATGGGCTGTTTCGCGCGGAATCCGGGGATGACCTCCTGGACGGGAGATTCAAACGTTCCGATCGGTTTCTAACGGGTTTGTTCGTAGAACCGGAAACATCCAATGATTCCACATCCATTTGGACCTACTTTCCAAAGGCAGGCGCTCACTAGCTTGTGGACTAATGAGGCTTAGGAATTTGCATTGGTCGAGAGGATGGGAGGTCGGACTCATCACACCTTTTTGAGGGGAATTATTGTCTACTCCGGGACTCTCTTTATAGATTTAAGTTAAGTTCGTGAATCCTTATTACATTACCAAGTATAAAATGAGCTTTCCTTTAGTTTTAATAATCAATGATTAAATATGCAAGAAATTTAGAGAATCTTTTATATGTATTCGAGGTTCTTCATCAATATAGAATCATCTATATTTGTTTAGATATTCTTGGTCAATGGTATCCTTCAAAACATTTATATAAAAGTCTCTTGGTCATTTTGATGACCAGGCTGGTTTTAAAGCCACTCAGTGGGGCACTTGAAGTTTATCGGCATTCAGAAGGACAGAGATTATTTCAATGTTGGGATCGAACCCATGAATGGGCTACCTACGTATCCTTTGTTTTGAAAAAGGAATCAGAACCCACGTAGTTCGAGGAATGGGATATGATGTTTATGATTGATGGCTCAAAGATGAATGTCATAATTACTTTTACACTCTAAGCTCACGTGAGTCATGCTCGGTGTGAGAAACAAGAGGTATTGGTAAAATTTAGACAATTGTGCCATGAAGGATGCAATCATAAGAATTTTGTTTGGGGCTTATGTATGGATGACTGCCCAGATAGATGAAGGTTTAGGATTTACTTTTAGGAAGAAAATCCATGAACAGGGTCCACAAAGTTATATGTGCTTCATGGAGATTTGAATACTCTAATCTTGGGGCTTACTCCTAAGGAGGATGCCCAAGTTAGGAGGGGACTTATGATTGGGTTTTATTCCTGAAAAGGAAACCCAAATCAAAGGAAATTTATCACTGGTTAAGAGAAATTTTAAGAGACTTGGGGCTTACTCTTAAGAAAGATGCCCAAGATTTATGACTAGGACTTATTCCTGAGAAGGAAGCCTAGGTTAGGGGACTTGGGGCTTACTTCTGAAAAGGAAGCCCAAGGTTATGACTGAGTCTTTATTCCTGAAAAGGAGACCCAGGTTAGGGATTAAGGTTTGGGGCTTACTCCTAAGGAGGATGCCCAAGATTAAAGGTCTTTGATTGGGGCTTATTCTTAAGGAAGATGCCCAAGATTCATGACTAGGACTTATTCCTGAGAAGGAAGCCTAGGTTAGGGGACTTGGGGCTTACTCCTGAAAAGGAAGCCCAAGATTTATGACTAGGACTTATTCCTGAGAAGGAAGCCTAGGTTAGGGGACTTGGGGCTTACTCCTGAAAAGGAAGCCCAAGGTTATGACTGAGTCTTTATTCCTGAAAAGGAGACCCAGGTTAGGGATTAAGGTTTGGGGCTTACTCCTGAGGAGGATGCCCAAGATTAAAGGACTTTGATTGGGGCTTATTCTTAAGGAAGATGCCCAAATCAAAGGTTTTAAAACTGGGGAATATTCCTGAAAAGGAAACCCAGGTTAGGATTCTCTCATCTTAAAGGATGAGGTTGAATGAATGAACTCTCAATCTTTGGTGACATAAAGATGTTTAAATCACTAGGTTTTGAGAGATATTTCATAGAATTCCTTTCAGATAAGGATGTCAAATCAAGAAATCATGCCATAAATGGCTTTGAAGAGTATCTTGAAGACTGAATCTTGAATAGGAAGGGTGAAATGGCTTAAGAGGGGTGAAAAAGGGCAAGATGGGCACCCAAAAAGATAGGGGCGCGCAAGTATTGAAGGTCGCGCAAGTCCTGCGGCGGCGCGCAAGTATTGGTCGCGCAAGTATACTTGCGCGACATAAGGGATACTTGCGCGATTTTCAACCAGAGTTGAATTACTTGAGCGACTCTTTATTAAACCCTTTCCCATCCTCTTGAGGTTCTTCCAGAAGAGGGACGCGCAAGTTATATTGAAGGAATTAAGTCGGCGCGCAAGTGTTTGATAAGTTTCAACACTTAGGCCTTCCTTCTTCCCTTTAGATCTTCCATTCTAGGTAAGAAATTACCTTAGAAGTGTTCTGGAAGCTTTGAGAAAAGACTTGGGCTTCGGGAGCTTTGATCCGAGTTTCTGGGAAGAGATCTCCTCGAATGGGGGGCCCACAGGGTCTATTTATAGGCAAAAGAAGACCCCGGGCGGTTACTGGGCGGTTACCAGATCTGTCGCGCAAGTCCCTTGCACGACCATGAGGGGTCGTGCAAGTATTGAGGCGGCGCGCAAGTGTACTTGCGCGACCAAGATGGAACTTGTGCGATACATGGGCAATGTTCTCCTTTTCCATCCCTTTGTCGATTTTTGATGTTTCTTCAAAGGATTAATCACTTTTTTCTTAGATATTCCCCTTTTCCGATCTTTGGATTCTGTGACGAAAGGAGCGTCAACAAAAGTCCCCCCTCAGAGTTGGATTCGGAGAGAAATGAGGATTTGACTCTGAGGAAATCGAATTCCTCTAAAGGAAAAGGGCGGCGCGCAAGTCTCCAGTCGGCGCGCAAGTCTTCGTCGCGCAAGCGTTTGAGCGCTCTGGGTGCGGCGCGCAGATAGGCCCTCTGGCCTATAAATATGCCACTTCCGGCCGTAGATGGCATCTGAAGTTCCGGATTTCTCGAGCTCTCGCCGCGCAAGTCTTTTGTTTTCGCTGTTTCTTCGCTGCCGCGCTACTCTCAAGGTAATAGGGCTTGCGCGGTAATACTTGCGCGACCAAAACTTGCGCGGCACATGTACCACTTGCGCGACATCTCCATACTTGTGCGCCTTAATGCCTTAGCCATTTTTTCAAATTTTTGCACAAATTTTATGAAAAATAAAACCCATTTAAGAGTTTAATTTATTCAACTCCTGTGCAGATTCAATGGCTCTTAGACCTGGATTACTTGATGAACTGGCTAGCAAGCGGATAGATGATATGATGAATATCATTGGCCCTGATTACTATACTGTCAAAAACAGCACTCTTCCAGATTTGGCTAAGTATCTGAAGAAATATCATCACTACTTTCCTCACTGCACTTATCTACCTTTGTATGGTCATGGTCATCTACAAGAAGTCATTATTCCAGAAGTAAAGAATTATCTTCCATTTTCTTGGTTTCAGAATTATACCAATTTTGCTTCAGCAAATATCTCAGGCGGAGGAGTATTTCAAACTGCTGGAACAGTAGAGAAGGCGTATGTGATGCATCATAGACCTTGCACACCAGATCTGAAAAAACATACACCTGAGCTTCAACCACATTGTCATCCTTCAATCTTCCGAGATGCTCAGATGGATCAGTCCAAAGGCTGGAAGAAAAGTTGGGATTTCCGCCCTGGGGGAGGTGTGAAGCCAACTTGGATGTGGGCATACTGGGTGCGACAGACTTGCGCAGAGTTTATTGAGGATCTGAAGAGAGCTGCAATATATGAAGCTGTTTGGGTTGGGCAGACATATATTTACAGACATGATATCTTCGTGCCAGAGATACTCAGTCACTGGAGTCCAGCGACTAATTCTTTCCACTTGACTCATGGAGAAGTAGGTATCAGTTTGTGGGATGTCCACAAGATTTCAGGAGCTCCAATCTTGGGCGATATGTATGATGAATTCATTCCTCCCAAGGTGACTTGGAATGATCCAGAGAAGACTCCTGTTTTGGCTCGAGAATTATTCAAAATCTTTCACAAGCTCAAGAGTTCAGAGACCTCATTAACTCATTTCAGAAAAGATATCCATCCGGAAGAATGGATGAAGGTGTTTCTTACTGAGAAGAAAGGGATGGAGCCAAAGGAAAAAGGATCCAAGAAAAAGAAATCCAAGGATACCCGGCCCAGACGTCCTACCACTTGCCCAAAACCTGAGAAGAGAGGAGCTCCTGGCACATTCTGGCCAACTCTAGAAGCAGGAGAGTTTGAAAAATGGGGCTATGAAGTGAATCAAAGAATTCCAAAGAAAACTCGTCTGGCGGGTTTCTTGGCAATGTGGCTCAGTATTTACCTCTTGCCGGTCAGGGATTCGAAGGGAGGCGTTAGGCCAGGGACCTTCATCATTGCGGCCAAGTTAGCTGAAGGAAAAATGGTTGGGTTAGCCACCCCCATTTTAGCAAAGATCCACAGGAGTTTACTTCACGTCTTCCAGGGTAAATCTCCTTTAAGAATAGTGGGACCATTCCAGGTTTTGTGGGGATGGATCGCCACTCACTTCAGGACTTACAATGTACAGAATGGATTATAAATTCCTGGAAGCTCTTTCAGACCGTCAGTGCAAGCATTCTCTAGAATTGCTCCATTAGATGTCAATGGTTATGACATAAAAGTAAGACTAAGCATGTATAAGGAATTCAACTTCTTTCCTTATGGAAGTCCGCCATCTGGGCGGTTTGTTGATGATGGGAAAGCCCCTTTGGATTTGAGGGCATACATGCTAGCTTGCAGGGATGGCGTGTTAGTAGCCAGGATTGATGGAGAAATCATATGCGAGGCCTATGCTCCATATAGATTTGCACGCCAATTAAAATGTTTGCAACAGATTGTTGTATCCCCTCAAGTACATGTCAGGTTAGAGCAACATCCGATGGTTTCTCGACAACTATGGTTGCTGACATCAAGAGAGAAGACTGGGGCAGTATTTGATCTACCAGTTGAAAAAGCGGCACATTATCTGACTACATTTTATGCCGAACACTGGATAGCATCATACCCTAAAGGGATATTGAATCACCCTGTATATCAAGTGGGAAAGAGGAAGAGGACTGTAGAGAAAGAAACTCTTCCTCATGAAGGTGCTGCTTCTCCTACTGAAATAGGTTCAACAGACTCCTCCTCTAGAACTGATTCCTCGGATTATCATGATGGGGATGATGAGGCACAACCGGCAGCAAAGCGGTTTCGTGCCCGATATAATCCTCCGGCCAGAGTTAAAAGACCCACTCCATCAGCTCCTCGTGAGTTATTTGATTGTAATAACTTCAATCACTGCTACTTTATAAAGTAATAAGTCTCACTTTCTTATTCTCTATCTGTAGTTGCAGGAGTTGGGAAGAAATTAAAATCAAAAATTGTAGGACCTTCCTCACAGCCTTTATATCTGAGACCAGAGGCTGTTCAGCTATGGCAGAGCTTATACTGTGATACTGAAACCGCCTGGCTGGATTTGTGTGAGGGCCTACAACTTCCTGGGATAGGATATCTTCTAGCTTCCAAAGACCTTCAATACGGAGATAACCCCAATGAAGTGCGGGCTTACATCAGAGAGCTGGAAACGCTCATATATGCCACTGATAATTCGGTTCCTATCACCAGGCGGGTGAAGGAAATGATTGATCGTGGCACCACTAAGGGGGCTGGTGGTTCTGGAGATGAGGAGTGGCAAGAGTACGTGGCTCCTGAAGATGTAAGTTTTCCTTCCTTATTTTCTTTGCAACTTGATTTCAGTTGAAGCTTTGTTACTTAAGGAAGTTATTTTCTTCATCTTGCAGCTTGCAAAGAAAGGGACCGGGGTTCCTTCACCACAATATAGCCCTGGTGGTACTGCTGTTGGGGCTGCTGCTGATTCTCCTCGCGAACCAGGCGAGATATCTCCAGGCCAGCAGGCCATGAATGAGGCACTGGACATAGCCTTTCATTCGCCAATCCAAGTGCCAATAAAGGAGACAGCTGAAACTCCAAAAAAGCAAAAGAAGCCAAGGCAACGAAGGAGGAAATCCTTAGCTAAACGTTTCATTAGCAGTGGTAAGTCATTCGAACAATCATGATTTTATACCCATAATCATATGGTTACTCATATTTCTGGGGATTGCAGGGGCTTCTTCAATTTCCCCCTCGAGGGAAGGGACTGATCCTTCTTCAAAGGCCGTGGAGGGTGCTGTAGAACAACTACAGACTCAAGCTGACTTGGTAGCTCCTGGAGAAGAGCTACCATCCATTCCCAGTATCCCTCCCACTACTGAAGATGCTGTCCAGGGTCAGGGGTTGCAGGACATAAGTCAGCAAGAAGACATAGCAAATGCTCCCACTGGTGAGACTAACCAAGATTCTGAAGTATCATTGGATGAAATGATGAATCAAGGAATGACTTTTGAAGAATTTTATGATCATGCTAGATTGTCATGTGATTTAGAAGACCTTGGGCGTGAGTGTTACCCTTCGCCCAAATTTTTCTTTTAAAAGAAAATATTTCTAACCATGATGTAAAATAATATGCAGTTTCTTCCGTAGAAGCTGCTGAACTGCCAATGCCTGAAGAGGGTGTGGACACTAATGTGAACCCTATCATTGCAGAAACATTAGCTCAAGTAGAGCTAAATCCAATAAACTCTCCTGAGACCCATCCTGAAAATCCTGTTGAAACTGGGAAAGATGGGGAGAAGTCTTCTCATGTTGCTGAACCACCATTGGGTAAGGGATAACAATATTTGTGATTGTACTTTATTTGCAAGACAATCCATTCTTTTGTTATCCTTTAAGATTAAACTAAAATCTTTCAATTAATCATGCAGGACCATCAACTGCAATGAATAGACCCGAAGATGAGGCCTCAGCCTCTGTCCCAACGGGAATTGAAAGTGAAGGAGCACAAGTCAGAGGGGAAAGAGCAGAACGAGGCACTTCCTTGAGCATGTTAATTCCAGATTACATACCCCCTTCTGACGAAGATGTTGAATCAGATCCAGAGATGCTCAAAGCGTTCAGCTTTTCACGACGTAAGGCGTGGAACAATATATGGAACATCATATCGGGGGTTCCCTTAGAAGAGCTACCATCAAAAATCTCCCGATTGTCATCCCAATTTGTTATAATGGGACTTGGTGGTTTTGGGTATGAAAAGATCCATGCTGCAGTGAAACAGATTATCTTCAGGAGGGAGCAAATGCAGACAAGTCGCGAAGATTTGACCAGAGTGAAATTGTCAGTCAACATAGGCGAATTTGAGGCTGCGATATCCCAGGCTGAAGCTGATTATGTTATCAAGATGAAGGATCTGAAACAAAAAATCAAAGAAAAGGTCGTCCAGCAGGTGCAACTCCAGCAACAGTTAGATGCTGTTACAGGGGAACTTGATCAGCTTAATGAATCCTTGGATGAAACTCATATAAATTGCATGAAAGTCATTGCAGATGCTAAGAAGGCACTTCAGCAAGCTGAAAAGAGTGAAGCTGGTCAAGTGCACGAGCTTCAAGCAACTGTTGATAAGGCTCAGGATGCTATACATCAAATGAAGACTTTTGTTGACAATCTCCTGTAATTTCTTGAAAAAGAGAAGAGATTCCAATCTGTGGATGTCCTTCTAACTCTTGTGTATCAATGAAAAACACTTTTGTCTTCAATCATTTGTACTTGCATTCTTCCATTACCTGCTTCAAATTTACTTAAGCCAATGGTCTTAGTAAGCATAGTTTGATTTTTACTAGGATTACTACAAATAACCCTACAAACTTTGAATCTTTTAACTGCACAATATTACCTAAATCATACAAAAAATGTATATTTAGTGAGCTGGAACTTGACTTTTATTCATAGTTCCTCTGTCTTTTGTGTGGGCAGTTTAAAGTCATGCAAGCCGGACATAAAGGGGCTAATGTTTAAGGTCGAAATAGCTTTGACCGAAAAAAGGATTAAAATGGATTCAATTCCTTGATAATTTATCTGAAAACAAATTACCATACTCAAGTATGAGAGAAAATATGTAAACTATGGCTTAAGAATATTTGAATCTGAGGAATGATATGAAAAAGAGCTAGAAGGCATTAGAAAAAGTAGTTTCCAAGAATGAAGTTACTATTATTTAACAAAACCCGTTAGGGGGTTGAAATATGCAGGGCCACCTATGGGCATTGGCTGCATAGTCAAATAAAATAGCATCTTTTGGCTGACAAGTCTGTTATGTGGACTGTTTATGCAAGGCCACCTATGGGCACGTGCTGCATAGTCGGGCAAAAGAACTCTCAGAAATTTACTTTCCTAGTGCTAAAAGCCAGTGAAAGTTTATGGAGATTCAAATTTTCTAAAGCATAGAGTTTGTTGTATGGAAAGAGGTACTTGAATATGGAAAGGATATTTCCGAACAAGAATATCGAAGAACTGGATGAATATCACTCCTACGAAGGTCTGACCCAAACGTAGGGAAGAAGAATAAACCATGGACTTGAATACTTTCAGATCATGAAAAAGGATATGGGACAAATATGTTAAGGATGGCTATTTTTGCGGATCCCTACATACTGTCGTTTAAGACAAAATAAGAACAAAAGAGGCATTCTTCCCAAGAATGAAGTTACTATTATTTAACAAACCCGTTAGGGGGTTGAAAACATGCAGGGCCACCTATGGGCATTGGCTGCATGGTCAAATAAAATAGCATCTTTTGGCTGACAAGTCTTTTATGTGGACTGTTTATGCAAGGCCACCTATGGGCACGTGCTGCATAGTCAGGCAAAAGAATTCTCAGAAGTTTGACATTTTTGTGACTAGAAGTCATGAAAAGGGTTATGAAGATCTGAAAATATTTTCAAGTTAGGATTATAACACATAAATATGGGTGTTGTCCAATGTATGTAGAGATACATAGGTCAATGATAACCATAATCATGTTGTGGCTGGGTCCTGAATTGAAATTTTGGACTTCACTACGTATCTCATAAGAATGAGAATCAAGCCATACGTAGTTCTTGAAATGCAGTTTAATGTCGTGCAGGACGAAAGGATGAGTGATCTTAGTTTAGGGTCATAGAATTTGGACCATAATAATGAATACACAGTGTGTGTTTTCATGAGGGCTTTTCAGCCAAGGGACTGAAAGTGAAATTTGGGGTTAGGCCCAAAAGACTTGGGACTGGATTCGAGGGACACTCGAATGTTCCTACGTATCCCATAAGGATGGGAATCAAGTCCACGTAGTTCTAGAATTACCCTTTGTACAAATTTGGTTCGTACATGTGAAGGGTGAAAGGGGACTTTAGTGCAATGATGGTTTAACCTAAAAAAAGATCAGGCATTACCATGTATGCACGTAGTCTTTTTTTAAAAAAATGAAAAACTATGATTGAAAAATCAATGTCAATAATAGTTCTCTCTCAAATGAGGAAATCAAAGAATATTGTAGTTTATTGTCGTACAGGACAAAAGTGTTGTATAGTTTAACATCGTATAACAAGGACGAAAATGAATCAATGTAAAGATATTGATTCCAGGGGCGGTTTCACAAATCAACATCATATGAGATGGTGGTGAACCGATGTGAAGAGATTGTTTTTTGGGCTTGAACCTTGGGAGGTTGCCTACATAGCTAGCCTGGAGGGAAAGGATCAAAGTTTGTGTAGTTCAATTAAAGAATGAATTAATGATCAAATTGTTTTTGGGGACAATGATCTAATAAAAAAAATGTTGTTGGGACTTACACATGGTTAGTGGCCCAAAGGGAGTGTTATGGTTGATGTTCGCTCTAAGCTCACGTGAGTCATACTCGGTGTGAGAAACAAGAGGTAATAACAACCTTAACAATGTACAGTTTAATGTCATGTAGGACATAAAAAAGGGACTTTCTGTACAGTTTAGCGTCATGTAGTTAAGACGAGGGGGACAATATAGTTTAACGTCATATTGGACGGAAAAAAGGGGGACTGTGCAGTTTAATGTCATGCAGTAAGGACAAGGGAGTGTACCATTTTAATGTCATGTCGGACGAAAGTGCGAATAGTTTAAGGTCATATGCATGGACCATGGATGGTGCAGTTTAATGTCATGTTGGACCTTTGATGATTATATAGTTTAACGTCTTTCCGGACGTGAGGGACTTTTATACAGTTTAGCGTCATGTAATTTAGGACGTCACAGTTTAACGTCTTGCTGGACATAAGGGATTTGCAAAATAGTTTATGGTCATATACATGGACCAGAGATGATGCAGTTTAATGTCATACTGGACCATTGCTGTATAGTTTAACGTCATATAGCAAGGACGAACTTGTGCTGTACAGTTTAAAGTCACGTAGCTAGGACTAAGGTGAATCAATATGAGGATATCAGTTCTGATCTTTTTACAGTTTATCGTCATGCTGGACGTTGGAAGTGCCACACAGTTTAATGTCATGTTGCTAGGACACAATATAGTTTAATGTCATCTCGGACAGAATACAGTTTAGTGTCATGTAGGACAATAAGGGACTTAACACAGTTTAACGTCATGCTGGACGATGAAAGTGCCACACAGTTTAATGTCATGTCGCTAGGACAAAATATAGTTTAATGTCATCTCGGACAAAATATAGGAACTTCCATACAGTTTATTGTCATGTAGGACAAAATCAGGGACTATGTAGTTTAAAGTCTTGCAGTTAGGACTATTGGTGCTGCACAGTTTAATGTCATGTTGCAGGGACATAAGTGCGAATAGTTTAAGGTCATATGCACGGACCATACAGTTTATCGTCATGCTGGACGTAGTTGTAGTTTAAGGTCATACTGTACCATTGCTGTATGAACCAAATGTAAGAGTCTTAGTTCTGGGAACAATATTTTGTGTTTATACAAAATACTTCTTCATAAATCTGGCATTAGTTGGAGTCGTGATGTGTTCTCCATCCATTGAAATCAGAGAATACGCTCCATTGGAGTAGACCTTATGTACTGAATAAGGTCCTTCCCATTTTGGTTCAAGCTTGGGAGGCTTCTTTCCTGGTATCATTGGTGTTCTGAGAACCATACCAATTCTCCCTGAATGAATGAACGAAGACGAACTTTTTTGTTAAAAGCTCGTGCTATTCGATTCTGATAGATTTCCAAGTGGTGCAAAGTGCACAATCTTTTCTCATCTAACTGTTCCAATTCATTCAACCGCTTTTGGGATTGCTCATCTGTTGATAACTGATCACAAATGGCTATTCTGAGTGAGGGCAATTGAACTTCAATTGGCAAGACTGCTTCTGTTCCATATACCAATGAATATGGAGTAGACCGCGTTGAATTGCGAGTGGTAGTCCGATAAGCCCATAAAGCATGATAGAGTTTATCAGGCCATGACCTCTTATCTTTATCCACCATCTTTTGCAGTATATTTGAAAGAGTCTTGTTGAAGGCCTCTATCTGTCCATTAGCCGCTGCATGATATCGAGATGAATGATTGGACTTAACGTTGTATTCTTGATACAATCTCTTTACCTCAGCAGAACAGAAGTTGGTGCCGTTGTCTGTCAATATGGTATGAGGGACACCAAATCTAGTAATGATGTTAGACTTGATGAAGCTAACAATGCATTTAGAACTGACTTCTTTGAGAGGTACTGCCTCTGCCCATTTGGAAAAGAAATCAGTAGCAGTAAGAATGTACTTAAACTGCTTGGCTGTAGCTGAAGGGTAAGGTCCCACCACATCCATTCCCCATGTGGAAAATGGCCATGAGTATTTAGATGTATGAAGCAACTCTGGAGGTTGATGAATGAAGTTGGAATATACTTGGCATGAATGACACTTCTTTGTGAAATTGATACAATCTTGTATCATTGAAGGCCAGAAGTATCCAAGTCTTCGAATTTGATCAGACAATCTATGTCCAGACTGGTGGGCACCACAGACTCCTGCATGCACTTCTTTTATGACAGCCATTGTCTCTTCACCATCAATACATCTGAAGAGAACTCCATCAAAACCACATTTGTAGAGAATTTTCTCGAGGTGGTTTGGACCATCATAAAGAGTAAAATTGACCACACGTCGCCGAATTTGTTCTCTCTCGGCTCTATCCGGTGGAAGTGTTCCATTTTGAAGGTATTCCCTGATAGGTGACATCCATCCTGTAGTATGACCATATGGTTCAGGAATGGGACTAATTTCATTAATTTCCTCTGTTCTGACTTGAACATAAGGTGAAATTGCATGACGGTGGGCAATACAGATGGTTGTCTCGTCCCGATTTGGATCTGCTAAAGCTGTGGCTATATTAGCCAGTGCATCTGCTTGAGCATTTTGTGATCTTGGGACATAAGAAAATGTCGGTTCTGAAGAGAATTCCGACATTAACTCTCTGACGCAATCATACAAAGGGATTAATTCTTCTTTTCTGATAGCATAATCCCCATTGACTTGTTTGATTACCAGGTCTGAATCACCTTTTACCTTTAAGTGATTCACTTGTGCTTGAAGCGCTAACTCCAAGCCTGCAATGAGAGCTTGGTATTCAGCTTCATTATTGGTACCACCTTCCCACAACAAAAAGGAATAAGGTAACACTGCCTTATCTGGAGAAATGAGCACAATTCCTAAACCAACTTTGTTGAATTTAGGATTTTCCATTTTCTTCCCTGTTGGACTTCTAGAAGCACCATCAAAATACATTTCCCATGTTTGAGGATTCTCTTGAATAGAAAAAACTTCCTCATCAGGGAGTTCGATATCTGAATACGTGTCTTCCACTGAAGGGTGTTCAGCCAGGAAATCAGCCAGAGCTTGGCCCTTAATTGCCTTTTGAGACACATACTGAATGTCGAACTGATGTAAAATAACCGCCCACCTTGCCAGACGTCCTGTAAGCATTGGACGACTAAGGATGAATTTGAGTGGATTATTACGAGATACCAATTGGACCTCGTGATGTTGCAGGTAGTGTCTCAGTTTCTGAACTGCAAAGATTAATGCTAGGAAGCATTTTTCAATACTCGAATACCGGGTTTCTGCTTCAAGCATAGTTCTACTGAGATAGTAGAGACTATTTTCATTCCCAGCATCATTCTTTTGAGCGAGAAAGGCACCCAATGATCGCTCTAAAGCTGTCACATAGAGGATAAGAGGTCTACCGTCAACAGGTGGCATGAGTACTGGTGGACTTAAGAGGTATTTCTTGAGAACATCAAATGCTTCTTGACATTCTTTAGTCCACTGGTAAGTGACTCCTTTCTTCAATAATTTGGTAAAAGGTAAACTTTTGCCTGCCAAATTGGCGATGAAACGCCGAATATAGGCTAAGTGTCCTTGAAGTCCTCTTAATTCTTTCAAATTCTGAGGAGGTGACATACCAAGGATTGATTTGGTCTTCTCAGGATCGACTTCAATACCACGATGGCGTACAACAAAGCCGAGGAATTTTCCTGAGGTTACCCCAAAAGCACATTTTAAGGGGTTCATCTTCAAATTATGTTGTCGAAGCTTGTGGAATATGATTTCCAAATCATCCAAGTGATCAAAACGTTGTTTGGATTTAACCACCAAATCATCTACATAGCATTCAACAAATTTCCCTAGAAAAGGTTTGAAGATACGATGCATGGCGCGTTGATATGTTGCACCTGCATTCTTTAAACCAAAGGGCATCACCCGGTAACAAAACACACCTTGAGGAGCTCTGAAGGCTGTATATTCCTCATCTTCTGGGGCCATTCGGATCTGATTATATCCAGAATATCCATCCATGAAAGAAAGTACTTCATAGCCAGCCGTCGCATCAATTAAGAGTTCTGTAATCGGAATTGGGAAATCATCTTTAGGACAATACCGATTAAGATCTCTGAAATCGATGCAAACCCTAATTTGTCCATTCTTCTTCTTTACAGGGACAATATTAGCCAACCACTTGGGATATTGAACTTCTCTGACGAAGTTAGCTTTGATAAGCTTATCCACTTCAGCCTCAATTTTGGAAGCATAGGTCGGGTGTGTTCTTCTTGCGGCTTGCTTGAATCCTCGATGTTCTTTTGGCAAACCCAAATGATGGGTGGCAACATCAGGATCAAGGCCAGGCATCTCTGTATAATTCCAAGCAAAAATATCTTTATTTTGCTTTAGAAAAGAAATATACATTTCTTGCTCTTCAAGGGTCATGGCCGCACTAATTAAATTGGGGCGTGGATCTTTCTCTGTACCCAGATTTACTTCTCTGAGTTCATCCACAGTGGTAGAGATACCCTCTTCAAATGCTGGAGGAGCATCTCTAAGATCTTCCTCTTCCTCTTCATCATGTGTTATTTCTTCTGTTTCTACTTGCAAAGTAGATGAAAAAATGAAATTCTCATGATCATAAGAGATGTCAAAATTTTCACATTTTGAAGAAGAAGCTTCCATTTCCGACCCTATTGATGATAAAAGGTCTTCTTTGGGAATCAAAGAGGAGATGATGGATTGAGAATCGACATCAATATTCACCTCTGGTGTTGCTATAACTTCTTCTGGCCCGATTAGCGAAGTATAGACTTGTTGGATTTCAGCAGACGAAATGAAAACGTCACCACTTATGCCTTCATCACTGCTTGGTAAGTTACCAATTTCTCCCATGTTGTCTGGCTCGATTGCCGTAATTGACATTATGGATCTTTCCATAAGAGTATTTTGATTTGGGCCTATTTTGTCAATTTGACTGATAGGTAACACATAATCTGTACTCACATGTGAAAATGGATTTATTGGAATTTTTTCCAGACCATATGGAGCATTAACTTTGGTAATTTCCTTCATTGTAGATTTTTCTCTTCTCTTCATGTGATAAAATTCCGCCTCAATGTATTGAGACTCACATGTCTTGAACGGGGCCTTATCACCATACAATGTTCCAACTTGACCATCGAAACAGTATTTGAGACATTGATGGTATGACGATGGAATATCTGCATGCTGATGTAGCCAGGGTCTTCCAAGCAAGATATTGAAAGCTGAGTCTTGATCAACAATCATGAAATCTGAATTGGAAACAAGATCTCCAAACTGAGTTCTGAGCGTAACTTCTCCCAGTGGTTCTTGTTCATTTTTATCATATCCTTGCAACATCATGGTAGAAGGAGATAAATCAGATTCTGTGAGGCCCAATCGACGAAGTGTGCGAATGGGCATGAGGTTGACTCCTGAACCATTGTCAATGAAAGCTCTTCGAACATCTATACCATTGACTTTGCCAGATAGGTACAATGGTTTTATGTGCCCATGCACAACATCATCTTCATCTTTATCAGTAAAAGATATCACTGCATGGCATTCTGCAGGATTATTTTCTATGTGATAAATTTCAGCTGTAGCAATCTCAGCTTCAAACTCTTGAGGACTTGACAAAGCTTCGATGAGTGCTTCCCGAAGATCTCTTGATAGATTCAAATCATCCAAAATTGATAATTTGGCTGGTACTTGGGCCAAGTGTTTCAATATATCATACTTTTGATCTAGAGGCCTGCGTTTCCCAATAGGAATATGTGGTTTAGCAGGTATCTTGGAAGCAGATGCTTTGGAAGCTGATGCCTCTTGTATTGAAGTTGGAAACATCTTTGGTTTTGGAAAATTAGACTGATTAGATCCATTTACTTACTGAGATAAAGAAGATGGAACATTTAATCGGTCTTCCAAAATAACTGTGCCGAAGCTGAGTTGGCCATTGGCAGAAGAACTTGCTTGTTCATTTTGAGCTCGCTGAAGGGCTCTACCACGAGTTTCTGCTGCATATACAGTGCTAGCAGGGGTAGAATTAGAGTAGTGGCTTCGGAAAGATCCACGTCTTCCCCTATATCCTGAACCTCTAGAACTTCCTCGGGTTCCTTTATTTGATATAGGGAATTCAGGCTCATCAAGACTGGAATATGAATCTGTTAATTGAATCATATTAACAGAACCAAAGATCAATTCTTCGTCTGATAAAGACTCTGCCAAGTTAGCCTGTTTAGGCTGTGCCGTTTGGTGGGACGGTGCCCGTTGTTTTGAAGTAGATGGCATGAAATCTGCCAGAGTCAAAGACAATTTAGGCTTTGATACATACTCATCTTCTTCTGATTCCTCTTTCTTCTTTGAATTGCTCTGCCCTTTTGAGGATTTATCCTTTGATGGAGGCTTTACTGCAGCTTTTATAGGAGACACAATTGGCTTCTTCAATTGTGTTCGCAAAATGGAATGGGTCCGATTGATTGTCTTTCTGACCATCCAATCATCATATTTTTTCGCAGTTTTGCTTTTGACTTCCTGCCACTCGCCTCCTTCCTCTGGATCTGTAGCGGTAATACACGCTACATGGGCTGAAGAACCCTTCAATTTGACTTGTCCCAAGTCGACCATCTTTTGCAGGAGGTCTTTAAGGACAAAACACTCCTGGATGGGATGCCCCAACATTTGATGAAAGGGACAATAATTGGGACGGTCTTCATCTCCTTCCTTGTTTGGTCTCTTCGGCACTGGTAGTTGGACCAAATTATTTTCCAGAGCTGAAATGAAGTAACCAGGAACTTGCTCACTTCGGAAAGAGTATGTTTTACTCTTCATATCCTCAAATTGTTTTCGTCGTTGATCTTTTTGATCATTTGGACGAAACAGCCTTTGTTGTTGGCGTTCAGGAGGTGGAGCTCTTCGAGAAGATGAAGGTTTTGAAGTAGAAATAGGTACAGGTGCCTGTTTAAGCATAACTGTAGCAGTTTCTGCTTTACCCATTCTTCTTCCTGGAGCTGATGGAATTACACGAGATTTATCCTTAGCTTGCATAAGGGAATCTTCAATCTGTTGAGCGATTGAAGTAAGGTCTCGAAACCCTCCTGTGTATTTCACAGGGATCAATGGCGTGCGTAATTTGTCACGCAAATTTGCCACACAGATTGGCAATAATTCCTCCTGAGGGAGTGATAAACTCAAGGAATACGTTAATCCCTTCCAACGAGCAATGAAATCAGAGACTCTTTCATTCTCCCTTTGCTTGCAGTTTGTAAGATCGAAAACTGTCGTTTTTGGCAAAGTTGAGCTGAACTGAAGAAGGAATTTTTGACGAAGATCCTCCCATCCGATGACTGACCGGGATTGCAAGCTTGTATACCAGACAAAAGCTGGTCCTTGCAAGGTTCGCACGAAGCATCTGAGTTTCACTGCTTCCTGTTGTTCTGGAGTTCCCATCATAGGATCACAACAAGACACGTAATGCGTCAAATGTTGTTCAGGGTCGCCTGATCCATTGAAAGTAGGGAAAATAGGGTTTCCAAAACTGGATGGAGGAGAAATTGAATCTACCCATTCAGGGTAAACTTTCTTTTCAGGTTGAACTTGCGCCCGTTTCCCTTCCATAGTTTCTAACCGAGCTGTTAGTGACTCAATAGTAGTTATTAACTTTTGAGAAATGTCAGGTTGAACTTGGTTTTGGGTAGGTGCAATGAATGGAGCTTGGACAGCCGTGGAGGTTGGTGCTGCAACTAATGGTAGTGCTGTCAACCGTTGTTGCGTTTGACCCGTAGGATTAGACCTCTGTGGGTGTACTGACAAAGGAGGATATTCCTGATCCATCTCAGTAGTTACAACAAATTCCTTCGGCTGTTGGACTTCAGCATTCTTAAGAAGAAGACTACTCTGAAGTAGTTCTGCATTCAACCTTCTTAATTCTTTCATTTCTTCCTCCTGTTGTGCAAGCCTTTGCTCTAATGAGAGCGATTGACCTCCTTCAGAGGAAGGGTGAGAAGTAACCTGATTCTTTCCTTTCCCCTTATTGGATCCTTTTCGGAGAGGGGGAAGTGGGTTACTTGAAGGAATACCCAGATTTTGGGTAAGCCTTTGATTACGTGTGCGCACACCTTCTTCATTTAGGTCTATGTGCGCAACTTCTTGAGCAGGAACCTCTTCGTCTGATCCCTCTGATTGAGCCTCATCTGGTGAATCAGCAACAACGGCGGTGATGACATTAATGGATGCATATTTCATGGAATCCTTTCTATCAGCATTTCTGTGATATTGTCTCCTTTTATGTCCATGATAAGACATGGCATTCCGTTGACTTGATCCCTCAGGAATTTCTTTGTGAACCGTCACTTGGAGAGAATCTCCTGATAGCTTGGCTCTTCGTTCCTCTTGAGGCTTCTTCCCTAATCGAGAGAATACTGTCTTTCTCTGAGGGAGGGATTGAAGATTTGAAAAAGTCCCCAGTCCGGTGGACTGGGGGTGTTCCTGTTGCTTCCGCTCAACCCCTCGAATCCCATTCGTTGATTCTGAGGGTTGGGTTAGAGAAGTCCCCAGTCTGGCAAGCTGGGGTGTCTCTTGACATGCTATGTCTGAGATCTTCTTGAAATCTCTCTTGATCTTGCGAATCTTAGTTCGGAAATTAGCTGGATGCATTAACCTGTATCCACTTTTATCACCTAGTTCAACAGACCGTTGGATGATTTCCGAAACTTCTGTCATTTGATGACGTGTTTGCTCCAGACGAGAGGCTTGTGCAATATTCTCGCCTGCTTGGTGTAGGAGCAATTCAACAACCTGTTCTCTATATACTTGATTTTGAGAGGAACTAGTTGAAGCTTGATCCCGAGCAAGATTTTGATTACGAACAAAGCCCATTGACTGTGGCCGGCCATGGGCAATAACATTGCATGAGACCATTTTCGGCGGGCTTTGCTGACCGGAAAGCACTGTGAAATGTAGTGCTCCGTGAACACCCCATCCTCTGATATGAACATTAGATGGAGCATTGGAAATTAACTGACGCAATTTTCTCAGCGCGCCAAGGCATGAACGTTGAAGGGTTCTCTGTTGCTTTTCAGCCTTCGGATATCGAGAGACTGATAGAGATGTCAAATCAATCTGGCGTTGTAACCCTTCTATTATCTTAATATGATTTTCATATTCATCGTAAGATAATACCTTCTTCTTTAATTGAAAAAGAGTTTTCCATATGTTAAGACGAATATCATGGATTCCATCATCCGTTAACATCTTTGGAATGTCATACTGTGAATTAGCCAAAGGCCAAAACATGACTGGTACTTCACCTTTTGCCGGTTTTTTCCTCATGTTCAGCATTTCCTCTTTATCATTAAATGAAGATTCTTCTACCTGTTTGGACCAGAGTTGGTGTTTCCTTGTTGCTTCATCGGATTCAACAAGATTGGTAGAGGAATCACTATTCATGCTGGAAGATGAATGACCCAGGGAAGGTTCGGAGAATAACCTGAACCCTAAGCTATCTTCTGATGGAGAAAGAGTTTCACCTGCCGATAGTAAAACTTCAGACATGACTGGTTTTACGTTTGCAAGTGCCTCGAGATAGGAGGGCTTTCTCATCACTACATTGCCTTCTGAAGAATTTTCGAGACAATGTGAATCACTACTGCGGAGAGGACTTTCGCAGCGAAGTTCATCACCATGAGGAGGACCTTCATGATGGGTTACAGCAAAAGATGAGATCTCTTGCTCCTTGGTCTTCTGACCACACAGATGGTTCCTGTGGTTCTCATCTGAAGAAGAAACTTCAAGATTGACCGAATTTTCATGAAGCAAGTCTTCATGAGGAAGTGTCTGTTGAAGACCTTCGGGATTAATGTTCCTGTTATTGGGAACTGAGGGAGTAGAATCTTGAATTCCGATAGATAAATGTCTGAGGGCTTCAAGAACTCCAGCATCGAGCAAGGCCTTGTTGCAGATTGGCCTTTGATCTCCTGACTGTGCTGGGCAGATCTTTTTCTTAGATGCCTTCTTACTCGCTTTAGAAATCACTTGATGACGAAAGTGATTGCTCTGAGCAGGTGTATGTGCCTGATCAGGAAAGATGGTCAGGTTAGGCTGACGATCATCGCTCAAATCAGGTGTATGTGCCTGACTTGGTTGTCCATATGATATGGGGGAGTAGGCCCCACAACCCTCTTGGACTGGAACAGATGTGTGTGTCTGTTCCGGAGTGAATTGTTGATGTGTCACTCCACTGCTAGGGATAGATTTATGTGTCTGTCCCTGAGATGATGCTGAAGATGTTATGATATCCTGGCAAGCATCCAGAATATGAGCAGGAATTTGCTTCTGCTCTTTCACCATTGATAAAATATGCTTGGTGACTTCAGCCGCCGGAACAGGGATATACGTCCATTCCGGGCTTGGAGTAGGTGTATGTGCCTGCTCCTGTCCTCCTTTTCCTGTCAGTGAATTCTGACAGTACTCAAGTGTGGAGGTAGAGAGTTTAGTCCGCCTCCTGTTTGTCGTCGGGACTTTCCGACTGACTTCTCCGGGTGCTACCAAGCGAGACTGTTGGTAGACTTGATTAGTATTAGCAGGTGTATGTGCCTGCTGATTACACTTCGTCAAACGCGGTTGACGAGATCCATCATATGTAGTCAGACGAGCTTGCTGACTAACTGCTGATGTATAAGCAGGTGTATTTTCCTGCCTATGGTACTCCGCCGGAATTGCCTGGTGGGATCGGCTTGATGCTGCCAGACGAGTCTGCTGGACAGCTGAATTAAAACGGGCAGGTGTGTGTGCCTGCTCATTGTTTGCCACCAAGTTAGGTTGGTGGACTTCTCCGGAGATGGCAGGGATGACAACCTGCCTATTATTAACCGGATTCCGTCTCTGGTGATTCATCTTGCCTGCTCGGGTTCGAGGAACCTGAGCTGAATGCCTGGAGCCGGTACCCTCATCATGTTGAGGGCGCACTACCGCACGAGTCTGGCGGCGATTGTTGATGGGATCCCTTGAGAAGGACTCCTGTCTTTTTGAATTAAGGTCCTGCGGGACCTGCTCATTCACTTCCTCGGAGTAAGGGAGTGAGTGGAAACTGCGTTCCGGGGATAACGACCCGAAACGGTTGGAGACGGTAGTCAGCACCGTCTGCTTCTTGATTGCTGGTCGCCGTTGTCCGGACGACCAGGTAGAATTGTTAATTTGGAGGGCTTGACGAGCGGCCTCCAGAGTTGGGATAGTACCTTTACGACAGTACTCCTTAACCAGTGCATTTGAAACACAGCGTTGAAGACGCTGAGTTGGTGATGTCATCCTCAGAGCGGATGACGTTCCAGCAGGAGTAGCAGCATTGGTTTTCACGGCAGCAGACCTCACAGTAGAGGTGTTCCCAGCAGCAGTATTCACAGGGGTGAATTTAAGGAAAGCCATTTTTTGTAGAAGATCTTGAAAAAAGAGTGCCTGTTCCATATAACAGACATAATCAAGATGAATCCGGCCACTGCATCTTTTGGATGAGCACTTGTCAATGATTGCCTTGTTGGCCCAAAGGGCCTAACAGATAAGAAGAACATCACTTTAACTTGGTTAAGGATTCACGTCGGGTTCACGATTTTTGTTTCGCGCGGAATCCGGGGATGACCTCCTGGACGGGAGATTCAAACGTTCTGATCGGTTTCTAACGGGTTTGTTCGTAGAACCGGAAACATCCAATGATTCCACATCCATTTGGACCTACTTTCCAAAGGCAGGCGCTCACTAGCTTGTGGACTAATGAGGCATAGGAATTTGCATTGGTCGAGAGGATGGGAGGTCGGACTCATCACACCTTTTTGAGGGGAATTATTGTCTACTCCGGGACTCTCTTTATAGATTTAAGTTAAGTTCGTGAATCCTTATTACATTACCAAGTATAAAATGAGCTTTCCTTTAGTTTTAATAATCAATGATTAAATATGCAAGAAATTTAGAGAATCTTTTATATGTATTCGAGGTTCTTCATCAATATAGAATCATCTATATTTGTTTAGAGATTCTTGGTCAATGGTATCCTTCAAAACATTTATATAAAAGTCTCTTGGTCATTTTGATGACCAGGCTGGTTTTAAAGCCACTCAGTGGGGCACTTGAAGTTTATCGTCATTCAGAAGGACAGAGATTATTTCAATGTTGGGATCGAACCCATGAATGGGCTACCTACGTATCCTTTGTTTTGAAAAAGGAATCAGAACCCACGTAGTTCGAGGAATGGGATATGATGTTTGTGATTGATGGCTCAAAGATGAATGTCATAATTACTTTTACACTCTAAGCTCACGTGAGTCATGCTCGGTGTGAGAAACAAGAGGTATTGGTAAAATTTAGACAATTGTGCCATGAAGGATGCAATCATAAGAATTTTGTTTGGGGCTTATGTATGGATGACTGCCCAGATAGATGAAGGTTTAGGATTTACTTTTAGGAAGAAAATCCATGAACAGGGTCCACAAAGTTATATGTCCTTCATGGAGATTTGAATACTCTAATCTTGGGGCTTACTCCTAAGGAGGATGCCCAAGTTAGGAGGGGACTTATGATTGGGTTTTATTCCTGAAAAGGAAACCCAAATCAAAGGAAATTTATGACTGGTTAAGAGAAATTTTAAGAGACTTGGGGCTTACTCTTAAGAAAGATGCCCAATATTTATGACTAGGACTTATTCCTGAGAAGGAAGCCTAGGTTAGGGGACTTGGGGCTTACTTCTGAAAAGGAAGCCCAAGGTTATGACTGAGTCTTTATTCCTGAAAAGGAGACCCAGGTTAGGGATTAAGGTTTGGGGCTTACTCCTAAGGAGGATGCCCAAGATTAAAGGACTTTGATTGGGGCTTATTCTTAAGGAAGATGCCCAAGATTAATGACTAGGACTTATTCCTGAGAAGGAAGCCTAGGTTAGGGGACTTGGGGCTTACTCCTGAAAAGGAAGCCCAAGATTTATGACTAGGACTTATTCCTGAGAAGGAAGCCTAGGTTAGGGGACTTGGGGCTTACTCCTGAAAAGGAAGCCCAAGGTTATGACTGAGTCTTTATTCCTGAAAAGGAGACCCAGTTTAGGGATTAAGGTTTGGGGCTTACTCCTGAGGAGGATGCCCAAGATTAAAGGACTTTGATTGGGGCTTATTCTTAAGGAAGATGCCCAAATCAAAGGTTTTAAAACTGGGGATTATTCCTGAAAAGGAAACCCAGGTTAGGATTCTCTCATCTTAAAGGATGAGGTTGAATGAATGAACTCTCAATCTTTGGTGACATAAAGATGTTTAAATCACTAGGTTTTGAGAGATATTTCACAGAATTCCTTTCAGATAAGGATGTCAAATCAAGAAATCATGCCATAAATGGCTTTGAAGAGTATCTTGAAGACTGAATCTTGAATAGGAAGGGTGAAATGGCTTAAGAGGGGTGAAAAAGGGCAAGATGGGCACCCAAAAAGATAGGGGCGCGCAAGTATTGAAGGTCGCGCAAGTCCTGCGGCGGCGCGCAAGTATTGGTCGCGCAAGTATACTTGCGCGACATAAGGGATACTTGCGCGATTTTCAACCAGAGTTGAATTACTTGAGCGACTCTTTATTAAACCCTTTCCCATCCTCTTGAGGTTCTTCCAGAAGAGGGACGCGCAAGTTATATTGAAGGAATTAAGTCGGCGCGCAAGTGTTTGATAAGTTTCAACACTTAGGCCTTCCTTCTTCCCTTTAGATCTTCCATTCTAGGTAAGAAATTACCTTAGAAGTGTTCTGGAAGCTTTGAGAAAAGACTTGGGCGTCGGGAGCTTTGATCCGAGTTTCTGGGAAGAGATCTCCTCGAATGGGGGGCCCACAGGGTCTATTTATAGGCAATAGAAGACCCCGGGCGGTTACTGGGCGGTTACCAGATCTGTCGCGCAAGTCCCTTGCACGACCATGAGGGGTTGCGCAAGTATTGAGGCGGCGCGCAAGTGTACTTGCGCGACCAAGATGGAACTTGCGCGATACATGGGCAATGTTCTCCTTTTCCATCCCTTTGTCGATTTTTGATGTTTCTTCAAAGGATTAATCACTTTTTGCTTAGATATTCCCCTTTTCCGATCTTTGGATTCTGTGACGAAAGGAGCGTCAACATGGGCACTTTAAGTTTGTGGTCATGTCGTTCGGTGTTACGAAAGCACCACCCATGTTCATGGGACTCATGAACTCTGTCTTCTAGGAATATCTGGACCGGTTCATAGTGGTTTTTATTGATGATATCCTGATCTACTCAAGATCAGAGGAGGATCATTCCAAACATCTGAGGAAGGTTTTAGTGGTCCTCCGATAACACCAGCTCTATCGGATGTTGTCCAAGTGAAATTTCAGGACACGATAAGTGAACTTCCATGGACACGTGGTGTCCAAGCAGGGGATAGATGTGGACCCATAAAAGGTCGAGGCAGTTGATTCTTGAGCGGAACCCAAGGAAGTGTCAGAGGTTCGTAGTTTCTTGGGTCTAACTGGTTACTACCGGAGATTCGTGCCCAACTTCTCCCGAGATGCAGCACCCTTGACAGCCATGACCAAGAAAGTCCATGATTTTATATGGAGTGAGAAGTGCCAGTTAGCCTTCAGTTATCTGAAGGGGAAGCTGGTTAGTGCCCCAGTACTAAGGTTTCTAGAATTAGGGGTGACGTTTGAGGTGTTATATGATGCTTCGGGATGAGTCTTGGGGTGTGTGCAGATGCAATAGTAGGGGTGATCTCTTATGGGTCAAGGCAGTTATTTCCCCATGAGCATAACTATTCCACCCATGATCTGGAACTTGCATCGGTCATGTTCACACTAATGTTGTGGTGGCATTACCTCATCGGGGAGTGCTTCGTGGTCTTCACGGATCGCAAGAGCTTGTGGTATATATTCTCCCAGCAAGACCTAAAATTGTGGTAGAAAATGTGGATGGAGTTTCATCAGGACTTCAACTTTGAAATCTCTTACACTGAAGGTAGGGGGAATGTGGTGGTCGGTGCCTTGATCTGGAAGTCGCAGAAGGATGTGGTTTGGGAATCGTAATATTCATATAAGACAATAGAGGAGTTGGTTGTCCTATACCTGGATGCAAGGGTGGAGGATGGTAGAGGTTGTATGTTTCAGATGAATGTATAGTCCTCTCTGTTGCAACAGGTGGAAGAGTCTCAGTGGGGGGACTTAGAGGCTGAAGTGATGCGTGATCATGTTAGCCAGGGCGATACTCTGGGAGGACGGTCAGAAGAAGGGCATAATCAGATGTTGTTTCATGGGAAATTTTTTGTCTCGGTGTAAATGCACAAGAGAGTTATTGGTGAGTTCCACAACTCACCCCTAGCGGTACACCTAGGAGTTTCCAAGATGTACCGGGGTTTGAGGGGTCAGTTTTGGAAGCTTGAGGTGAAGCGGGAGGTGGCATAGTTTGTTGGAAAGTGCCTCATGTGTCAGCAGCTGAAGGTTGAACACTTTATCCGAAGAGGTCTGTTACAACCTTTAGATGTCCCTGAGTTGAAATGGGATGAAATCTCAATGAATTTTGTCATGGGACTACCAAGAGTTCAAGGGGTTGTGATGGTATCTAGTTAGTGGTGGACCAGCTGATGAAATTATCTCACTTCCTGGTAATCAAGGAGTTGAGTGCGGTGGATGCCTTAGCACAGAGGTATGTGGATGAGGTGGTGTAATTGCATGGAGTTCCATGGTACATAGTCTCAGATTGGGATACCCAGCTTACCTCACGGGTCTAGAAAGGATTTCAACATGGTTTTTGAACCCAGTTATGCCTCAGCACTTCTTTCCACCCCCAGATAGATGGGTAGACAGAGCGGACCATCTAGACATTAGAGGATATGCTACGGGAATGTGTTTTGGACTTTGTAGGATCGTGGGTATGACACTTGCCTCTGGTATAGTTTTCCTACAACAATAGATATCACTCTACCATTGGTATGGCTCCATTCTACGCCTTGAATGTGAGGTCGTGTCTCTCACCCATGTGATGGATAGAGGTTGGGGAAGTAGGTGTTCTTGGCCTGGAGGTGGTGTAGAGCACAACGGAGAAGGTGTAGCTTATACAGGAGAGGATGAAGGTGGCTCAGGACCGGCAGAAGTTGTATGTCAATCGTAAGAGGAGACCCTTGGAGTTTCAGGTTGGGGAGTAAATCTTCTTGAATGTCTCCCCTCGGTGCGGGAAATAGAGGTTTGGCAGGGGAAGTAAGCTTTCTTCCAGGTTATTCGGACCCTTTGATGTGTTGTGGAAGGTCAGAAAAGTGGCTTATGAGCTGTAGCTACCACTGCCGCTACTGAGGTTGCACGACTTCTTCCATGTGTCTCAGCTCCGTCAATATCTACCCGGTGATTCACACGTCCTTGACTAGGGGGAGATGGATATCGAGGATTACAGAAAATTTGTAGATAGACCAGTGAGGATCGAGGATCGTGAGGAGAAGTTTCTTTATGGATGAACCCTCCCCTTGGTTCGTGTGCTATGGAGGCATTGTGTCCTTGAGGAGAGTACCTGGTAACGGGAGGCACAAATTTGCACCCAGTACCTAGATCTATTTTGAGTTTTGTTCTATTTTTTTTTGTACTTGTTAGTGATGTAGTGATTGACCTTGTAAACTATGAAATTGACTATTTCCCTTATTCTCTAGATGTGTGTGAATAGTCCAAACTGTGGGGAGGGGAGGACCTGATCCCTAATCAAGACGCATTAAAGTGGGTTCGGTTAATCCCGTGCAGGAGATTCAATGCCGCCCAAAGTGGATAGCATATGGACATGGAGGAAGGGAATCCCTAATCCATATGACTGGACGGTATGACCTTTACATGTTTGTGTGGTTACTTGGGGGAGAAGAGTGGTAGTGTATCCGTGGTTGTTTAGAAGATAGATGAGGGAGAGGTGTTCCTACATGTCGAGGATGTTTACATATGAGTGGTATCTTTCGAGGCAGTTGCTCAGACCCCTCTCTTTTATTCGGGTTTAGTTTCGATTCTCGAGGACAAGAATAGTTTGAGAGGTATCTGATGTAATGGCCTAGACAGTGACTCATTAATGAGTTTTCCAAAAACTCATTTCCAACAAACGGTTCCACCGAAATGGTGGCACCGGTCACGGCGGCACTATGACGATGGCACCAGTCATGGTCGCACACCGAAATGATGGAATTATGGCAGTGGCACCATTACGGTGTCTCACCAAACGTTGTCCCACCCTTTGTTTTTTTTCTAGTTTTCAACTTTTTCCAGTTTCACCCCCGCAATGTATCTTTTGATGTAAAAGTGTTTTAATACCCCTTTAAAATCCATTAAAAGGACATAAATGATATCTAAAATCCCCCAAAATCTAGGAAACCCTTGACGTACTAAAATTTGTGGATTTTTCCTCGGTTTCACACCCTTTTCTTGTACCTTATAGTTCCTCCCCTCTTACGCATTTTCCTCTATAAAAGAAACCCTTAAACTCACAGCTGTTATGGCCACCTCTCATATGAGAATTATTAAATAACAATTAATTCCATCATGTGTAACTATCTAACCACATTGTGAAACCATGATCCACCTTTAAAGCCGTTCAAGATTTCATATACCTCAACTCCAGGATCTCTCCTTTTGTCGCACAGGGGTTATTTCTTCTTTTGGGCTGGTCTCTTTTCCTTTCCTTGGTGCGTTTGGAGTCCCCCTTCCTGAGGCTAGTGGTGCGCCTGTGCTGGAGCCTTTCCTACTCACTCTTAGAGTCTTCGTAGTTCCTCCCCTGCAAGTCATGTATCCCCAGTTCTTGGCGCGTGGAGAAAAACTTCAATCATTGATCATCTAGGTAGGTTTTTTCCTTCATCTCTCTTTACTGTGTATCATACAGGGTGGGTATGATAATGTTCTTTTAGGGATGGATGAAACCAAACCTTAAGGAAGACAATAAATTGTTTTTAAAGAATTAAGGGGTTTGTTTGATGATGATTTTGTACTCTTTTACCTTTTCTTGTATATTGTGAATTTTATGGGATTATGTCCATTGAAAATCATGGTCATTAGTGATACTTTATTTAGCACTAATAAATATATGTTTTTTGAAATATTCTATGATTGAATGGTTGTAATATGGAAAGTGGTTAATCACGTAAACTCAGTTGATTAAATGGATTCCAAATTAATAATATTCCTTGTGTGGTCACCCTGTTTAACCAAATGAAAAGATGAAACTGAAGGAATAGTGTGTTTAAATCTGAAAATTCCCCTGCTCTGCTCTGGTGATGTGTATGGTTCTTCTGCTTGATGCTTTTGAGGTGAAAAGGATGCGGATGGGATCCCCTATTGTGTTGTTGTTAGTTTGTGGATTTGGGGCTATGTGGGACTGTATGTTGGGGCTTGGTTTGGTTCTAGTACTTCGAGGGATCTCACATATCCTTTTTGTTGTTGTTACTTTACAATATAACTGGGTGTGAATGATTAATTTTCTACTTGGATGTTTTTCCTTACATGGCTTGTGGTTATGCCTGTTAGTTGCCCGGTAGTGAATAATTATTTAAATGGAACCACTTTAATGTGATAACAATAATGGGTTCAATGGAGAATTGTTTTCCGAGAATGAGTTGTGCCTTAGTTGTGGTTGTTGTGATTTTTTTATGAATGAATGAAAATGAGGGTGTTTGTGTATGGGCTAATTTTGGAACCCCTAGGTTGGGATGAGTGCTTGTTTACCTAAATGTATAATTTAGTTCTTATTTTTATTATTCTCTCCACACCCAAATTGAGAACTTCGTTCTGAACACCCCCATTTCATGGGGGAGGGTGTTTTCCCCAACACTCTTATGAGTGGCGGGTTATTAGCTCCTTTTCGGCTCCCTTTCCTGAGTATCCCAAGACTCTTCGAGTAGGATGTGATGGCCTGAGGTCCATTATAGCCCAAGATTCTTCAGGCAGGGTAGTTGTGGTGGTTGGCCCAGGTGTGTGTGGGCAATTTTTTTCCCAGGTGTCTTCGGGATGAGGCCCAGGTGTCTTTGGGTGTGGCGTTAATTGTTGTGGCCTAGGTGTCTGTGGGCGGGGATGTGTGTAATTATTATGGCCCAGGTGTCTACGGTTGGGATGCATGGTTGATGTGGCCCAAAAGGTAGTTGTTGGGGTGATAGTGAGAATGAAATGAAAATGGCGAGGGAGGTATGACATGTAGGATGTCCTCAATAACCAGTGGGAAAGTGGTGTGGGGTACCCAAACATCAATGTGTTATTAATATTACTTTACTTGACTTGTGTTATTTGGGGAGTGTGCCTTGGTGAGGTTTGGGTGGATAGTTTCCTTTCAAGGTGCTTTGGTTATCTCCTTTTCTCACAGGGAATTATAATGCCTCCCCACTTGTACACGAGAGCTTTTGGTCTTCCCTACTGAGTATACCTATATACTCACCCTATGTATATAAAATTTTATTCAGGTTTCCTGGAGGACTTCGAGGACCGTGTTGGACCATATTATCTCATACGCTGGGACCATTGACATTGCTTCTTTTCTTTTCTTTTGGTACTTCCATTTGTAGTTTTCTTTTACATTGTATCACTTTATTTGGAACATGCATATGGGAATGGATTTTTTGTTTTACTTTACTTCTACATTCAGTTTTGGAGTTGTTTGGGTTTTTACCATCGTATCTCCCGATCCTAATAAATTAAAAGGGTAATTCCTTCCATATTATGTATGATTCTATACCCTTGGTTCTAGTCGCCACTTCATGTCATATTGAATGCGGGACTCAGGGGTCATTATCTCTCCTTCAACTTGAAGAAGGAAGGGTCTGGTAGTTTGTTGTCCCTTCCCTCGTCTTGGTGAAGGTGGGTCGTGAAAATTTAAATTTTGATTTAAATTTTAATTATATAATATTTTTATCAATTAATCCAATTTAGGTAATTAGAACCAATTTCACAATGAAATTGGATATAAAAACTTAGAAAACTTTTGAATGTTTTTACTTTATAAACCAGCATTTTCGACCCGACACTATGATTAATTTAAAATTAATTTATGCCACTTATGTGATTATAATTTATAAAAATTAGATTCCATATTTTGTATCATTATAATTTATAATATCTAATAATGTCAACTTTGTTTTTGACCAAAAACATTAGTGAAAGTAATTAAAATTATTTTCATTAATTAAGTTAAAATTAAACGTATCTAAAGACTAAACCTTAAATTTAAAACCCAAAACGACTTAGAAACTTGTCCAACACCCATTTTATGTCCATGATTCATCCGTTCAACTTAAATTATTGACTTGTTTTTATTTTTATAACTTTTTTAGGTAAAAAACGTGGGTGCACCTAACTTGTTTTTAAAAATGTCAAGTGCGTCATTTCCCTTCCTTGTAAAAGGCCACCACCTCTCCCTCTTATTCACACCTCTAAAACCACTTAGGTTTTTCCAAGATATAACCAATAAAATTTCAAAAATCTTTACCATATTTGTAGAATTTTCTCCTTGGGGATAAAACAATACAAGGAATCCTTTTGTTACAAACAAAAAGGAGTTACCCGATTAATAGGTAACGTCTTCTCACAAGATCCTTCATTTTTATTTTCATTCTCCACCAACTCCACTCTCTTTGTTATATGCTTTTATAATTACACCAATATCATAAATATACTTTTATGTTGATATTATAAGGTTTAGACCTACACTTCTATACACATACATCTAATGGGCAACGAACATACTGTTTATGTGCACGACGAACTATCACCTCACTGAACGATGATTGTTAACTTTTCCATTCTGGCCTCTCATGGTGGAAATCATGAAGTTCACTCTATTTATATATGTTATATATTATATTTACTATGTCTTTAATATTATTTAATTATTTTACAACATATATCTTTATACTTTCCATTTTGTGTTAATATGATAATTTCGTTTGAGGAAGTGTGGACTACCTCCCCCTCAAAGCGATGTAATTCGTTCATACACTACATGGAATGTATTAAGGAAGGTTTTAGTGAATATATATGATATATATATATAATATAATCAATCTACTATAATAATTATATATATACATATATATACATATATGTATTTTACTTTCATTCTTTTAACACAAAAATTAAACAGAAATATCGTTCATGCATACGTATGGATTACTGTCTCCATGAACGTTGTATTCTGTTTCATACTTCCATATTATATGGATTATTATAATAAAAATATAATGAATATAAATTATATTTAAATCATGTTTTAAATCCTTTAAATAATTATTTATGTATAAGGACCAAATATATAACAAATTAAGGCACATGTGAAAAAAAAGCAGATATTACCCGAAGTGAAACCTTAACATAAAATTGTTAACAAGCGGGTAATATAAATCCATAATAAAACAAAATATGGAATTAGAAGTAATAATATGGTTCTGTGATATATTTATACTAAATTTGTATTTATTTTACATGATTTTTGTATGAGTACAAAGAGATTCAAGACACAATGTAAAGGGATTTCATCTCACTTTTTATTTCCATGAGATGCATGATTTATTCACACACATTCCTTTTGTGTGGTATGTATACTTTCCATGTATGTAATCAATGATTCTTATAGTAAAAATTATCGGTATTTACATATCCAATCTATGACATTTATTTCATGGGGTTTATGTTTCAAATGTTACCAAATTGGTAAAATAGTTTTGTCTCAATTTGCCTTCTTTGAGACTCATGTTTTGTTATGTGCCTAAATTAATTTTGAGGAATATATACATCCATTTTACATGATATTTCAGGAATCTAATATTTTCATTATATTCTAAGATTCATTTAATTTCTTTTTCTTACATGGAGAGTATCATTCCAAGTTACCAAGTGATAAGAGTTTATTCAAAAAAATATTATTTCTTTTCAAGATTGCTTAGGTTTATGCGGCCATCGATGAAATATTATGACCCATATCTCAAGAACATACATGAATTTTCTTATAATTTGGTTATTCATGATATATTCTTGTATTTAGTTCCATTTTTATACTCTTTTGTACATAATATAGTTAATAATTTTTTTTAAATAAATCCAGACATTACCCTCTCTTAGGATAGAAATCTATATTCCTTAAAAACCATGTTTTTTTAAAAAGGGTTTCCATGAATATTATACCATTATCCAATAATATTTAAAATACATTTTTACCTTTTTTCTTTTACCAATATCCTAAAATTCACATTCTTGTCACTTTTTGAAAAATTCTTTTCTCTAAACTTCTTACCATGCCATGGGAATGTTCTTTTTACCTCGTACAACCTATACAGATTTACCCATCATAATTTCTTTGAGGAATTATTTTCATTTTTAAACAGATAATTTTTAGGAAGATTTTTTAAAAGTAATTTTCAAGGAAAAATGTTCTCAAAATTTTTTCAAGTTTATTTTATATTTTTTTAAGGAAAATTGTTTTCAAAATGATTTCAAGACTTGTTTATAAGTATTCTAATTATTTTCAAATAAATGGTTTTCAAAAAAAATTCAAGCTTTCATTATAAGTTATCAAATTATTTTCAATGAAAAAGGTTTTTAAAATGTTTTGAATCTTATTTTATAAGTTTTCAAGGAAAAAGGTTTTCAAATTATTTCAAGTATTATTTATATGTTTTCAAGTTATTTTCTAATAAAATGATTTTTAAATGGTTTTCTGTAATGAAAATAATTTTTCAACGAAGAAAGGATATATTCCTTAAGAAACGTTATTGAGAGATATTTCAAAATTATTTTCCATCTAAGATGAAATATTTTGATTTTACTCATTACCTTCTAGGAAATGATATAAAAGTTTCATTTATATTATTTTTATTAATGGGTTATTCTTAATCTCATGGTATTTATGAAACTCATTTATCTTTCACGGGTTATATATTTATGGAATATACTTCCCTTTTATGGGTTATATGTGTATGAAATCTGTTTCTCTTTCATGGGTTGTTCTTTTTATGAAATGATTATGAAACCTGTATCTGTTTCCATATGATATGATATGATTAAATTTTTATTATACCCATTTCATTTCATGGGTTATGATATTATTGTTTTTTCTTTTTTGTAACATATATGTATTATTTAATTATGGAATGAGTGGGACCTATATCTCCCTCCAATGCATTGGGTAATGATTTATATCACATGAGATAGACATGGAAGGAATGATAAATAGACTATGTTCAGTATTACAAGGCTGGAATGAGAAATGGATTTGGTTCAGTATTATAGGGTTGTAATGATAAATGAACTCAGTTTAGTATTATAGGGTTGGAAGGAGGAGTGAACTTGATTCAATAATACAATTTTGTAATGTGGTGTGAACCCAATTCAATAAAAGACTATTTCCACTAAGATGGTCTAAGTAGAAATGCCTTGACTACTTTGGAAATCATTATATATGCTTATGTGTTTTCCATAATTACATGTTTTATTCCTATGTTATTATTTCATGGATTATGTTCTTTAATTCCTTATTAATCGTGTCTTATGAACTGCCTAGATTTATTCCATGATTCATGTATATGATCTTTGATATGCAGTGTATGATCTTTTATTTTCATGATCATGTTCTCATACCCTTATACTCATGATTATACTTACACATCTCCCTTGTTTACCATTACTGAGAATTTAACCTCACCCCTTTTTATTTTTTCCTTCCTCAGGTTATAAAGACATGTATTATTTTTTATGTGTCTAAGAAGTGTTCTAGTTAATAAGAACCTAGTGGGAGATAATGTAGCTCATTTTTGTAAAAGTGTTTATGTTTCCATGTTTCCAAAGGAACTAGACTTGTATGGTTTTTGGGCATCTATATGTATACTATTTTATGTATTCTGCAAATCTTATTTAAAGTCTATGTATGAAAAGTGAGGGTCACTATGAAGTGTATCTTTTAAGGTTAGAAGTGGTTTTTTTATAAGTGAAAGTAAGGTAACTTTTGGAAGAAACTTTACATTTTTCTACAATATAATGTCCTTTTCGAGGTCTAAAGGCTTAAAAATGGACCAAAGTGTAGGTTATACATTTATTTATTGACAAAAATCTCAAAAAAAATCAATTGAAATAATGTTTTTTAAATGTTTTAGGCCTTTTACATTAGGTTAAACTCAATTTACCCATTAAATTTTTACCATGATAATAAAATTTTAACCTTAGTAATTAATTTTAAAAAAATCAGATTTAACTTTTTACCTAATTTAAATATTCGGATTTTTTTTTGAAAATTGTTTATCAAATAAAAAGTTTACAGGTATGAAAGGTTAATTTTAAAATAAAAACACTTAAACGCAGAATTTTTTTTTTGAAAAACAATGTTATTAAGATTTTAAATATATATATATATGATAAAATTATCATGATCAATGATTTTAAAGACATATATTGATTTATTATAAATTTAATGAAAGTTATTAGGTTTCCAAGGAAAGCCAAAATTGAACCTCACCTTCAAAGTAACTTATTTAAATAGAAGGCAAAAAAACAATTTTTATATTAAAGTAACATTTTAGTTTTGTTTTTTTAAAAAATACAATTGCTTTTCTATGTTCAAATAATATTAAAAAATGAATATTTTATTCCATAATTTCATATTTTATAACATTAATGGTATTTAAATCTTATAGTTTATTCTTATATATTGATAAAATCATGGAAATTATAATTTTAAAAAATCATTTTTAGACAAAAAATTAACCTTTTTAGAAGATGTTAAAAAAAATCATAGTAAGTAAATTTTATATGATGAATTATAAAAGAGTTTAATTTTATTTAATTAAAATTCTATAATATGAAAAAATATATTTTAATTGAAAATGAAAAATATAATGAAAACTACTTTTATTGAAAATTAGCTCATATTAATTATTTATCTTCTAAAGGTAATTATTTTTAATTCATTAGCATATTAGGTTAATTACTAATGTTATTATAATATATTGTGGATCATTTACATAATTTTTTGTGGGAAATAAAATTTATCAAACACATTAAACTATTTAAAGGTAATCATATATTAAGATCTGAGGGTGTTGAATTCTCCCCCTTAAATAAATCGTGTCCTCGCAGTTTGACTAATAGTTACTTCTATATGGAAATTATAATTAACTATACACATCTGGATGATCATGGGTTTATTTAGAATGCGGAATGAGATTTATCTGTATGGAAAATTATTATAATGATTTATAATGTTATTTTACCCATTATTAATAGAATTATACTAATGTAATAAGATTAATATCCATAATTAATAACTTCACACAAACCCTAAAAATTATTTATATAATAATTGTAACACCCCAAGCTTCCACGGTACGTTTCCCTTTGAATAATGTAATAGCTTGCACTGTACGCAACTTCGAGATTCTAACACACTTAGACCAATCAAACTAGTCGTTATCAATAGTAATACCCACTTTTTGAAATTTTATAAATTTTATTTTTCAAAATGTACTTAATTTTTGAATTTGGAATATCAAAATTATATTAGGGTGAATTTTTTGTATTTTTCTGAAAACATTCAATTTTTGATGAATAGTGAAAAACAATGCGTTATTGGTTAAAACCAACTTTTTATTTAAATAGTGAGTTATTTTATTTTAATTTATTTTAGGTCAAAATAGATACATAATACCTATATATTTTCAACATAATTCATTGGAGTCATTTTATAATAATTTTAGATATATAAAATTTTATTGAACATTTTACCATCTTTTACCCACCTCCTAAGAGCATTTACAAATTTGCATAAAACATAATTTTACCGCTTATGTGAGTTGAATTTCAAAAATATGAGAGACACAGTTAATATCAGTATGTAAAAGGTAGTTCAATAAGATGAAAATAATTTTTGTGAATAATAACTTTTGACTTTTATTTACCACGATTAAAAGTAAATAGGGTAATTAAGGGTAAAAATGATATAATAATTACCCTAACACATGTCTTAATTCTATTGGATTAGTATAATTTGACCCAAAACAAACTTAAAAATAAAATTTTATCCTATTTGGTCTACTTGGATTAGATTAGTACATTTATTATTATTTTATTTAAAGGAGAGTTAAAAGAGTTAAATTCAACGTTTAATAACTAAACCATTTTTAATATAGGGTAACACACGATATAAATTTGACTATAAATATTAATTAGAAACATAAAAATATTTACTACATAATGGTATTTTATTTATAATTTTTAGAAATTAAATAAGTTAATTTATTTATGACACAATGATGATGTAGTAATTACCGTATTAATCATATATTAAGATTATTGATATTATAAATATCTAAATAAATGTAATTTCAGACTTCTTATGAATTAAACTAATTTTATAGGTTAATATGACATTTTAGGGTTATTTAAATAAATTTTATTAGAAGTGATAAAGTTTTTATGGCTTTTAAAAATATCAAATACTAAATAGTGTCAAAATTGACAAAATTGTGTTTTTAAAACAAATACTATATTAGTAATTGATATAATATTCCTAAAAATATAAGGTTCAGCCAAAGGACTTAGGTAAGGTTTTATATATTAATAATTAACCACATTGGTTTCTATTGCCTTTTTATAGTACGTTTATTAACCATATAATATAAAAATACAAAGAGACATAGTAAATGACAAACTATTTAACTAAGAGTTAAATCTAAAAGATAATGTTAATATGATGACCTAAACTCGTCTAAAACCTATTGGTTGAGAGATTTTAGACCCATCCCCACATTATCCTTTAAATAATTCATTTTTTAGCTAATAGATATCGAAAATTATTTTATTATGAAATAATATTTCAAGCTTTTTCTAAAGTCACCCTCACCTCTCTTATAAAAGGGCACTTCCCCTTCTCTTAATTTCACACCTCCAAAGACTTTTGGCTCAGACAACCCCAGAAAAAATATACTCCCAACATTCCTCCCTTCATCTAGAGACCTTCATTTGGTCAGAAATCCAACCTATGGAGCCCTTTTGATCAAATCAAATGGAAGAACCCAAAGAAGAGGTAAATATTTCATCACCTCTTTCAAGTTCTTTTCTTCTTCCACTTCCTATTTCTTTGTTGTTTCATTTATAAAATAATAACTCCAGTTTATTCTATATACTTTTATGTTATTATAAAAATGGTACAACCATATTCATTATTCTATCCATCCTATAAATGACAAAGTCACCATACGTGTGTACGTACGGATTACCGTCTCCACATCGTGGTGTAATTTGTTATTCAAACACTTTATTATTTGGATGGGTATAATAATGAGTATTAATTATGTAAATAATAAATATAACATGTTAATTATTCTTTATATATGATATATCATCCAATTACATACTATTTATTTACCAATATATTGATATTGTCTCTCGTGCGTACGTACGGATTACCGTCTCCACGAACGCGATGAGATTCATTCCCCATCGTAATCATTCAAGAATGATTTTCGTTTTATGATTAAAAATAATGTTTATGAACATAATATCATTCTTTATATGAATAAAATACATCCTATCCATAACAAACATGTCTTATTTAACCAAGCATATAAAGGAAAATGAATTAGTTAACACCTGAAACGATGATACTACTGAAATATTATTAACATAGAAATATTAGAGGATAATAAATGATATCATATTTATGTATATAGTTATTGTATAACTTAATTACAATTTTTTAACTATTATATAGGAGGTTAACATACCATCTACTAAAGAAAAGTAAAATTTAAGGGTTAATTCTATAATCTCTTCATTTTCTGAGGTTGTTTATACGTGAGTATCTACTGGGACCTCTTTATCACCCACATCCGTGTTTCATAAAAAAATCAAAAGGAATATTTTAAAGTTTTATAGAAGGTAATCTTTAAATATATCATCATTTTAAATGGTTTAAATATTTATTTTTATAAATCATTCTCATTAATGTCCATGTTTTCAAAATGGTTTTAAGGATTTATTTATATGGACATGAATATTTTTAAAATGTTAATTCCTTTCAAAAGTTTCAAAGTGGTATGGGACACTTTGATTCAAAAATATCTTTAAATGTCTTATTTTATAAATTGTGTGACTTTTAAATGTTTTCATGAAAAAGGGATACTTCTCTCAAAGAGTTTTACAAATCATTTTCATCTATGTCAACGTCCTTTGATGGATTTTAAACTTGTTTGAATTTGATTTATTATGATACAAGTATTCTATATTGTATTGAAGGTTTTGTGATATGTTTGACCGTGGATGTTTTATTTTTATACCATTCATGTTTTATGGATAATGTATTGACACTTCATATGCTAGTTTTAATACGAATTTTTATGTTATGTATAAACCTTTTCTTACGAGGAATGCATTGGACTTAGTAAGTGAAGAGTGGAGCCTGCTATAGCTCATCGATGCATCAGTATGTCTCATGTGACAAATAAGTGTCTTGGCATAATGCCTTGACAAAATTTTATTTGTAGTCTTGGCACAAGGCCTTGACTATGTGGTTATGCAGTCTGGCATTATGCATTCCATCATTATGAAAGTGGTTATTGATATTGCATGTGATTATTCGACTATTAGAATATACATGTGAATAAGTAAATGACATTATTTGACTTTATATTTTCTATATTATGCTGAAGTTTAAGTTTAAAAGGATTTTTTTAGTCTTATACATTGCCTTAAATGTTTGTTCTTATTCATGAAAGTTTCTGCTATATTGTTATTATTTCTGAGCATCTAAGCTCACCCTTTTCTATGTTTTATTTTTTCTAGGATGTGAAGAAGTATTTTATGGTTGACCTGTTGGGATAGAATATGGATATAAGTGTGTTTAAAAAGGTGACAAAATGTTGTTGATGTTTTTATTTTATGATGTAATGTAAAACTTTTGAATGTATCTAGTACTTCCAAGGCTACTAAACTGATCGGTCTTTTGGGACATGATTCCTTGTATAATTCCAATGTTATATAATAATGCTCTGACTCTTGGTAACTGTGGTTGGGGAATTACAGTTGGTATTAGAGGAAGTTTAGTAAAAAACTTGGAATCTAGATTTATAAAAACTCTGATTAGAGAACATCACCATAAGAAAGTCTTTGAGGATTAGTATAGAAGAACTTCCTAGAATTTTGGTATTGTAGAGATTTTGTGAGTTTTCCAAGAAATACATCCCTTTCTCGATACGAGCAGGTAGAGGTGGATCTGGCATAGATGTAACTAGGGGTAAAAACTGAAAACACCGCTTTGAGTTAGACTGGAATGGGAATTGGTGCACGACAATGGGCCTTGCTACACTCTTGGTTACGACACTCCCGGGGGATATGTTTAGGATAATTCTCATTTTCTTTACAAACCATTATGAAGGGTTTATGAGTATATACTTCCTTAAAGAAAACATTTTTATGATTATGGATTATATTCATAAATTGTTCAATTTATGTTAAGTGTTTTACAAGTTTGTAATTATGTATTGTGGTTCATAAACTAATCTATTGTTTTCCATTATTTAGAAATGGTTCCTAGTGGAAGGAATGGAAATCATATCAATGCACATAATCCATGTAGGTATTTCCGTCCTAGTCAAGATAATTATAGTAGAGCTGGTGAAGAAAATGGTGTTTATCAGCTTATCACCATACTGGGACAACTCACTCAGGTTATGAATAATAACCTTACCCGTATGGAGCACCATGATCCACAACACAAAGGATCAATGTTAGAACACTTCATGAGGAAAAAAACACCAAAATTCCATGGGAGTACAAATCCATTAGTATCTGTGCAATGGATAAATTCCTTAGAGAAAATATTTCACTCTTTGGGGAGTAGCGAAAGGGAAAAAGTTATCATGGCTATTTATCGCCTCACGGGAGATGCAGATCAATGGTGTTCATTGATTCCAAATACAAAGGAATATGATGAAGTATCAAATATTGAATGAAGGGAGTTTAAAGATATTTTATTAGAAAAATAATTTCCTCGTGACCATCGAGCGGATATGGAAAAGAAATTTTTGAGTCTGAGAAAAAAGGAGGATGAGAATGTCGCAAAATATGAGGCTAACTTTACAAGGTTATCAAGGCATGTTGCAGATTATATATGTAACCCAAGAAGTACGATTTATCTATTCTTTGATGGGTTAAAACCATTTCTCTGAAAATCATTTGTCTCACAATCCTTCTTATAAAATGAAGATATTTTTTCATGTGCTATCAATATAGAAAAATAATTCTCTAAGTCTTACAACTTTAAAGAAAAGCAGGAGAAGAAGAGATCGGTTGAACACTCTGGAAATGGAAATAAGGGGAAGAATGGAAAAGATGAATATACATTCTACCGTATATGTGGGAAGAAACACCTCGGTACTTGCCTGAAGGGAATGGAAGTCTGTAACAAGTGTGGTGAAAAAGGCCACCAAGCTCATGATTGTAAGGGGAAGAAAGAGGTAGTCAATGTTGAATGATACAATTGTAGAGAAAAGGGGCATTATGAAAATGAATTTCTAAAGCACCAAGGAATCTTACCCCCAAAAAATTACAAGGGAGAAAGGCCAAGCTTATGCGATCACTACTGCTGAGGTTGAAGCTCCAATAGACGTGTTGGTAGGTAATTTAAGGGTTTCTTCAAGTTTAGCCAATGCTTTATTTGATTTTGGATCATCACATTGTTTCATATCTTCCTAGTTTTCTAAGAAAATTAGATATATTCAATTTGACTTAACAAGGGAGTTTTTAGTCAAAACACCTAAGGGAAGTATCAACGCAATAATGTTTGGTGAATCAATTCCCATTAGGGCATATAAATGTACTTTATCTGCTGATATCATCCTCATACCCATGATTGAATTTGATATAATACTTGGTATGGATTGACTTTCGGACCATGATACAAAAATTTATGGTGAGAAGAATGAGGTTACAATTCTCGATGATGATAAGGAGTACCTAATCTTTAGAGCAGAAATGCCACCACCTGATTCTTATCTAGATCCACCCTCAGTAGCTCAACTAAATTCAATTATTGGGGAAGAAGAGAATGAAATAACTATGGGTGAAGAAAAGAATGTTCGAATAGAGGACGTACCTATTGTGCAAGAATATGTTGATGTGTTTCCATAGAATTTACATGGACATCCTCCAGAATGAGAAATTGATTTTTCTATTGATTTAATTTCTGGTTCAAGTCCCATAACGAAGACACCTTATAGAATTGCCACTGTTGAATTAGTGGAACTAAAGAAACAACTAAAGTAATTGATTAATAAGGGATTTATTCACTATAGCATTTCTCCATGGGGAACCCCTATCCTTTTTGTTAAGAAGAAATACGGATCTGTGAGGTTGTTCATTGACTATAGGGAGATCAATGCTATAACAATAAAGAACAATTATCCCCTACCTCACATTGATGATTTATTTGACCAACTTCATGGAGCTCAATATTTTTCAAAGATTGACCTTCGATCTGTATATCATCAGTTGTGTGTGAAGAAGGAAGACATTCTGAATACAGCATTTTGAACCAGGTACGGGCATTACGAGTTTACAGTAATTCCTTTTGGATTGACTAATGCACCCTCTTTTTTCATGGATCTAATGAACAGTGTTTTCAAGGAATGTCTTGATGACTTTGTAGTGGTATTTATTGATGATATCTTTTTATACTCCAAAATCTATGAAGATCCTGAAAATCACTTGGACATAATCCTAAGGACTCTTAGAAGAAATAAATTATATGGGATGTTTAGAAAATGTGAATTCTAACTTCATGATATTTCTTTTCTTGGCCATATTGTCTTTAAGGATGGAATCTTTGTTGATCCTTCTAATAAAAATGCTATACAAGAATGTCCAACACCAATTAGTATAACCGAGGTACGCAATTTTATTAGTTTAGCAGGTTATTATCGGCATTTTGTCCATAATTTTACCCAATTAGAAAACCCATTAACCAAGCTCACACGTAAAGGGGTTAAATTTGTTTGGACAAAAGAGTGTGAAGAATGTTTTGAAGAACTAAAGAGAATATTAGTCAATTCTTTTATCTTGAATCTACCATCAGGGAACAATGGATTTGTTATTTATAATGATACTTTAAAGAAATGACTTGGTTGTGTCCTTATGCAGAATGATAGATTTATTACCTATGTATCACTATAGTTAAAAAATCATGAGAAAAACTATCACACTCATGATCTTGAGTTAGCAGTTGTAATCTTTGCACTGAAAATATGGAGCACTATCTCTATGGTGAAAAAAGTGAGATTTATGCTGATCACAAGAGTTTGAAGTATATTTTCTCACAAAAATAAATCAACATTAGGCAAAGGAGATGGCTTGAACTACTCAAGGATTGTGATTGTACAATACACTACCACTCGGGGAAGGAAAATAAGGTGAAAGATGCTTTGAGCAGAAAGGATCAGGGAGTTTGGAACAAGATGAGAGTTGAAAGGGATCCTAGTTTCATGGATCTAGTAAATATGGATATGGGAATAATCATGGAAGTTGAAACATCGATACTTTTTCAAATGGTTTCCAAACCATCTTTACAAGAAAGGATAAATAGTTCTCACACTTATGATAAGGAGTTTCAAAAGAAGATTAAAGTTATAATTGATGGGAGATTGAGTGAATTCATATATGAAGATGGAATTTTGAAATTTGGGAAGAGACATTGTGTTCCCAATATACCTGATCTGAAAATGGAATTGTTGGATGATTCTCATAGCTCATACTTATTTATATACCTTGGTAGAACTAAGATGTATAGAGATTTGAAAGAACATTTTTGGTGGGACAACATGAAGAGAGAGATTAGTGATTTTGTGTCGATGTGTATGGTTTCTCAACAAGTTAAAGCTGGAAGACAACATCCTAGAAGAGTCATGCAACATCTTCTTATACCTGAGTGGAAATGGGATGATATTACGATGGACTTTGTCATGGGACTACCAAAGAATCCTAGAAGGAATGATGCAATATGGTTCATTATTGATCACCTTACCAAGTCAACACATTTTCATGATATAAGAGAAGATTTACCACTTGAACGTTTAGCAAGACTATATATTAATGAAGCTGTAAGACTTCATGGAGTACCCCTATCGATTGTTTCTGATCATGATCCCCATTTTACATCGAGATTCTGAAAAAGTCTTCATAAATCCTTGGATACTGAACTTCGTTTGAGCACTGCCTACTACCCTCAAACCTATGGACAATCAGAATGAACTATTCAAACCTTAGAAGACATGTTTAGGTATTGCTCACTTGACTTTTAAGGTATGTGGGATAAATATTTATCTCTGGTATAATTTTCCTATAACAATAGCTTCCATTCAAGTATTCAGATGGCACCATATGAAGCATTATATGGAAAGAGATGTCACACACCAACTTGTTGAGATGATGTTGGTGAAAGAAAACTCATAGGCCCAGAACATGTTGAGGAAATGATGGAAAAGGAGAAGGTTATCCAAACCCACATCAAAGAAGCTCAAAGTAGGCAAAAGAGCTATGCCGATAACTGAAGGAAGGATTTTGAATTTCAATTAGGAGACCATGTTTTCTTGAAGGTATCTCTATGGAAGGGTGTTATACATTTCGGTAAGAAGTGTAAATTGAGTCCCAGGTACATCCGACCATTAGAAATTCTAGAACGAATTGGGAATATAGCTTACCATTTGGCAATGTCGCCAAGTCTCTCCAAAGTTCACGATGTGTTCCACGTATCACTATTGAGAAAATACATGCCTGACCCAATGCATGTACCCACCTATGAGGAAATTGAACAAGAACTTGATCTTTCTTATTGCAAAGATCTTTTAAATATTATTGATACCAAAGAACAAGTGTTGAGAAACCGGATGACTCATCTGGTAAAAGTTCTATGGAGAAACCATAAGATGGAAGAGGCAATGTGGGAACCCGAGAAACTTATGATGAAGAACCACCTGAATATTTTTGTGCAGTAGTATTCTAGAAATTTTGAGGATGAAATTATTTGGACGGAATAATGTAACACCCCAATATTCCACGATATGTTTCCTTTTGAATAATTCAATAACTTGCATTGTATACAACTTCGAGATTCTAACACACCACAACCAATCAAACTAGCTGTTATGAATAGTAATACCCACTTTTTAAAATTTTATAAAATTTATTTTTCCAAATGGACTTTAATTTTGAATTCAGAATATCAAAATTAGCTTAGGGTGAATTTTTGGTATTTTTCTGAAAACTTTCAATTTTTAATAAATAGTGAAAAACACTACAGTGTTGGTTAAAATCGGCTTTTATTTTAATAATTATTTATTTTAGATTAGTTTATTTTAGGTCAAAATAGATATATAATACCTATATATTTTCAACATAATTCATTGGATTCATTTTATATTAAGTTTAGATATATAAAATCTTATCGAACTTTTTACCGTCTTTTACCCACCTTCTAGGAGCCTTTGCAAATTTGCATAAAACTTAATTTTACCGCTTATGTGAGTTGAATTTAAAAAATCCTAGAGACATGGTTAATATAAGTAAGTAAAATGTGGTTCAATAAGATGAAATTAATTTTTGGTGAATAGTAACTTTTGACTTTTATTTACCACAGTTAAAAGTAAATAGGGTAATTAAGGGTAAAAATGATATCATAATTACACAAAAACACGTCCTGATTTTATTGGATAAGTATAATTCAACCAAAAAAACCTTATGAATAAAATATGATCCTATTTGGTCCACATGGATTATATTAGGACATTTATTATTATTTTATTTAAAGAAGAGTTAAAAGAGTTAAATTCAAAGTTTAAAAACTAAACCATTTTTAATATAAGGTTACACAAAATATAAATTCAACTATAAATATTAATTAGAAAGATAAAAATATTTACTACATAATGGTATTTTATTTATAATTCTTAAACATTAAATAATTTAATTTATTTATGACACAATGATGATGCAGTAATTACCTTATTGATAAAATATTAAAATAATTGATATTATAAATATCCAAATAAATGTAAATTGAGACTTTTGGTGAATTACACTAATTTTATAGGTTAATATGACATGTTAGGGTTAGTTAAATAAATTTTATTCTAAGTTATAAAGTTTCTATGGCTTTCAAAAAAATCAAATACTGAATAGTTTCGAAATTGACATAATTGAGTTTTTAAAATAAATACTATATTATTAATTGATATAATATTCCTAAAAATCTAAGGATTGTACAAAGGACTTAGATAAGTTTATATATATTAATAATTAACCACATGGGGTTCTCCTGTCTTGTTATAGTAAGTTTATTAACCATATAATATAAAAATACAAAGAGACATGGTAAATGAAAAACTATTTAACTAAGAGTTAAATCTAAAAGATAAGGTTAATATGATTACCTAAACCTATCTAAAACCTATTGGTTGAGAGTTTTCTGACCCATACCCACCTTATCCTAGAAATAATTCATTTTCGATCCATTAGAAACCGAAAATGATTTTATTATAAAAATATTATTTCAAGATTTTCCTAAAGTGACCCTCACCTCTCTTATAAAAGGGCACTTCCCCTTATCTTAATTTAACACTTCCAAAGTCTTTTGTCTAAGAAAAAACCTTCCCAAATATCCTTAAAACTTTCCTCACTTCATCCTAGAGGCCTTCCTTTGGTCATAAATCCAACCTAATGATCTCTTTTGATCAAATCAAAATGAAGAACCTGAAGAAGAGGTAAAAATTTCATCACCTCTTTCAAGTTCTTTTCTTCTTCCACTTCCTAATTCTTTGTTTTTTCCATTATAAAATAATAAATCCAGTATCTTCTATATACTGTTATATTATTACAAAAATGGTGCAACCATATTCATTATTCTATCCATCCTATAAATGAAAAAGTCACCATACGTGCGTACGTATGGATTACCATCTCAACGTCGTGGTGTAGTTTGTTATTCAAACACTTCATTATTTGGTTGGGTATAATAATGAGTGTAACATATGTAAATAATAAATATAACTTGTTATTGATTCTTTATATATGATATAACATCCAATTACATATGATTTCATCATCAATATAATGATATTGTCACTCGTGCGTACATACAGATTACCATCTCCACGAACGCGATGAGATTCATTCCCCATCATAATCATTAAAGAATAATTTTCATTTTTTTGATTAAAAATAATGTTTATGAACATAATATAATTCTTTATATGAATCAAATACATCCTATCAATAACAAACATGGCTTATGTAACCAAGCATATAAATGAAAATGAATCAGTCAACACCTGAAACGATGATACTACTGAAATATTATTAACAAAGAAATATTAGAAGATGATATATGATATAATATTTATGTATATAGTTCTTTTATAATTTAATAACAACTTTTTAACTATTATACAGGATGTTGACATACCATCGACTAAAGAAAAGTACTATTTAAGGGTTAATTATACAATCTCTTCATTATCTGAGGTTGTTTATACGTGAGTATCTACTGGGACCTCTTTATCATCCACATCTGTGTTTAATAAACTTATTTTAAAAAATGAAAATGAATACTTCAAGGTTTTATGTTAGGAAATTTTTAACTAGATCATCATTTTAAATGGTTTAAATTTTTATTCTTCTAAATCATTCTCATTAATGTCGATGTTTTCAAACTAGTTTTTAAGGATTTATTTATATGGACATGAATGTTTTTAAAATGTCAATTCCTTTAAAATGTTTCTAAGTGGTATGGGACACTTTGATTCAAAAATGTCTTCAAATTTATTATTTTCTAAATTGTGTGACTTTTAAATGTGTTCATGAAAAAGGGATACTTCTCTCAAAGAGTTTTACAAATCATTTTCATCTATGTCAACATCCTTTGATGGATTTTAAACTTGTTTGAAGTTGATTTATTATGATACAAGTCTTCCATATTGTATTGAAGGTTTTTTGATATGTTTGACTGTGGATGTGTTATTTTTATACCATTCATGGTTTATGGTTAAATTATTGACATTTTGTATGCTAATTTTAATATGAATGTTTATGTTATGTAGAAACATCTTCATATGAGGAATGCATTGGACTTAGTAAGTGACATGTGGATCCCACTATATCTCATCAATGCATCGATAGGTCTCATGAGAAAAAATAGTGTCTTTTCATAAGGCCTTGAAAATTATTTATTTCTAGTCTTGGAACAAGGCCTTGACTTTGTGGTTATGACGTTCGGAATTATGCATCACATCATCATGAAAGTGGCTATTGATATTGCATGTGGTTATTCGACTAGTAGAATATACGTGTGAATATGTAAATAGAATTTTTTTTATCTTTTCCATATTATGCTGAAGTTTAAGTTTAAAAGGATTTTGTTTTAGTCTTATAAATTGCCTTAAATTTTTATGCTTATTTATGAAAGTTTCCGCTATATTGTTATCCTTACTGAGCATCTGATCCCACCCCTTTATATGTTTTATTTTTCTCAGGATGTGAAGACGTATTTTATGGTTGACCTGTAGGGATAGGATAAGGATATAAGTGTGTTTAAAAAAGGGGACAAAATGTTGTTGGTGTTTTTATTTCATGATGTAATGTAAAACTCATAAATATATTTAGTACTTCAAAGGATACTAAACTGATCGGTCATTCGGGACATGATTCCTTGTATCATTTCAATGTTATGTAACAATGCACCGACTCTGGGTAACCGAGTTTGGGGCATTAAAATAATCATACCACTCAATATCCAGTAGTTGGTGAGAACTTACATGGCTTAGGAAACTAGAAGATCCAAAATTAAAAATCACTATCTGAAACATTAGTAGTAGTTTCATAGGGTTTTCCTTACTGGAATGGTTGTAGGTGGATATCTCCCTTATTCTCCCTTGGATTGTGATGTTGAGCCTTATAATTCCTAACTCTTTTTAAATTGAAGTAACAATTTTTTGTAGCTTATCCTTTTCCCTAACATTTATGAGTCTTATGACCTTCTTCACTTGATCTTTTATGAGACTCCATATTTTCATATTTTATTTGTATGGGATTTCAACTATTTTCATATTGTTAATCATAATTGTTTATCGCTAGTCTGGTATAATTACAAGATTCCTCACCCCAGTCATTATCCCATTAGGTTGTTCATTGGGATAACTCCTGTATTTTCTATGGAATCCACTGTTAAATGGATTCCTTTGGGATTAACCCATTACTAAAACAAAAATAGTTATCATGAGTGAAAATAATTATATGTAAATTTTCATAAATAATGATAATAAAATTTAAACTCAATATGTTGCACGTTATCACACTATCTTGTTAGCCTATAATTCTTACAACTCAACTTGTATCATATTTAGTTCAACCTATATCATTCTCATTTGAACATATATTATTCTTGGTTCAACCTAGGTTAAATTGAGTTGGGTTCTCTCATTCATGTTACCATAATCTTTAAAATAGAGATCCCAAATTAAAGTTAAATTTCTTAAAATATTCTAAACCTAATACTCATTATAATATATGCTCTCAAAATCTGATGCATCCTTACTCAAATGACAATTATCATTCTTACAATCATATACCCAAGTATTTATACACCATAATCATATACTCTAATAAATATACCTTTACCAAAACCTATTTGAATATCTAACACATTAATCCACAATGAAATTATATATTCCTCTAAAAATTGACTCTATTTGACCCTCAAATGTTATATACCACCAATTTATAAGGTCATGCACTACTCACTATATATCATAATCTTAAAAATTATATAAAAATTACCAATTAATTATCATAAATCCCAATGATATCAATACTACATAACTTATATTTTCAAAATCACCCAAACCTTTATTATCTCAACATGAAACATATACAAAACCAAAAACTTATCCCACCCTCAAATATTTGTTCTTGAATAGTTATCTCTAAAAATATAAACTTACCATAAAATCATTTCTCAAGGTTGTGGGGAAAATTTTAATAAATGATTTCAAAACATTAATGAAAAACAAATGAATAATGATCCTTATATGTTTCACATGATCCTTAATAACACTTAGAATATACCAAAATGTCATTGATAAATATAACATCACTGATTAAAATAGTTTAGAGTATCAATAATTAATTTATATTATGATATTAACCTCACTACCATATTTAATACTAGTAAACTAAACTTTTCCATCATAATAAGAATATATTGAAATTCTTAACCATTTAATCATGCTCCATTATTCAGTTATTAGATGTAGTGGTTTCCTGGTGATTGCCTTTCTTAGCTTCATTTCAGTGATCCTATTTCGACCAAGTACTAAAACCAAAATGGTTATGATAATATCCAAAATATTCAAGTGAAAACATAAATCTAAATGGTTCTTCCCTTATGAAACCTTTTCTTAACATATGATTCTCTTAGATCAACTTACTACTCTGTTATTCAGTCCTCGTTAATCCATGGTCATTTTTTAAAAGGTTCACTAAACTAATTAGTTAAAATTATTCTTAAATACTTTATAATGGATCAAGAATATAATTTTATTAACAAAATAATATCCCCCATTATTTTATCTCTAGGTGTACAGTCTTACACCCACTAATCATGCATCAGAGTGATGATTGAGTCAATGGTCAATCAACCCTTTTCATGGTGATTACCCCTATATAAATCTATTCCACATCCACATACACTTTCTAATAATGATATAGGGATTTATTTCTAGTAAAAACCACATAATATTTATTTTACCAAAACATTAAGATGTTATCAAATACATAGACTTGTTCCTAGGGTTTTAAATAATGTTTTATTATCCTAATCCCTTTAAAATGTGCATTATTGACTTATCATTAAATCATACACTATTCTAAAGGGTTATCTGTACCTTTGAAATTATTATCAAATTAAACATATAAATCCTTAAATTACCCTCAGAAAACATCCTAATATCCAAATTTATATCAACCATTCCTTTTATACCAAATGTGATGCCCCATACATGCACTCCTAGATTTGGTGTCATAAACACATACTTTATGTACTCACTTTGATACCAACTATAAAATCCTAGATATAAACATCCTTAATTAAAAAATAAATAATGATTATTGAATATCTTACATCCAAAGTATCTTTTCAGGTTTATAGTTTTAGATAATTAGAACACAATATTAACTAATAAACCCCATATTCTTTGTACCAATTAGAAAATATTTCTATTATACATGAAATTGAATAAATCATAAAAATTATTTGAAATCTCTCTCAAATCCTTTCATACATGTTATCATTTTAAACAGTTCATGTGTAGTAGTTTTCTTCATAACCTAGGGAAATATGTATATAATAATGTGTTAACTCAAATTATCATTAAGGAAAACATATAACTAAGGAAATTATGGTGTAAAATGAAAAAAAAAATATGGCAGGAATAAGTAAACATCACGAATCCATAATCAACTTGAAATTGGGATCATTATATATCTATGAAAATAAATAAATACATGGATATCAATAATATTGATCTCATACAAATGGAATGAATAATTTCAGACTGAAATAACCTGATGTCAAGGCCTTATTCCAAGATACTTTACTTGTTTTTGAGACCATGGTTAATACATCTCTCTGAATTGGGTAGGCATACACTAAATAACCAAACCAATTTTATCTCATGAGACCTATTGATGCATCAAATGGCTATATAGTTATGGGTAACAACCATCACCTAATTATGTACAATGCATTCACTATAAGAGTTATTAAGAACTTTCATACAATTCCTTAAGGAACCCCATATTCAATAAAACATAGTTATCTATATAATGAGAAATACAAAAAATTAGCCTATGTTAATAGTTAATATTCATCAATAATGCCCCTACTTTTACCCTTTTAATAAAAGGGATAGCATTATCATAATCCATCTAGAGTAATAATGTGTATGGCTAAATAATACATTGTTAACTTACCAAAAATCACTCATATTCTAATAACAACATACATAATGCTAATAAATTTCACCATGCTAATAAAATAATATTATTTCTAAGTGAACATCATCCAATCTAAAATATGTAAAATTTGGTGTTCACAATGTATGAAGTAATGAATATACAATTAATTCAATACTATAATAATCATTAACATAATATGTTTAGAGAAATAATGTGGGTAGTTTTAAAATAACATATCCTCAAGGTAACAAGGGAAACCTATAAGGATGTTGGTATAGATGAAAAACATACCTGAAAAATAATGATTGAACAATAACACCCATGAAAGGATCAAGAATTATATTGTTTCTCAACATGAGTTCATTTCCCCCTAATGATAAAAAATATATTAGTGTATAAATAGTGAAATATAGACCCTATTAGGGTATAAAATTTGGAAAATGGAAATGAAATCTTAAAAGAGGTTTTAGAAAACATTTTTAACATTGGTATAAAAGAGGAAGCTAAAGGTAACTTCCAAAATTATGTTTCAAAATTTTAATTAAAAACTCATTGAAAAACTTCAATTTTAAAAAAATATCCAGTAATGGAGTCTTGAAAATTAAATAATTTTTTTATAGGAAATATGGATAAAAAAATTGATTATGAAAGGGACATTTTTAATAATTGAAATTACCATTGTTGAAAACCGACATTGTAAAAAAGAGTGATGAAATATTATTTTTATTAAAAAATAATTTCTATAAAGAGGATAATAAAATGATATATAGTAAAATATTAGGTTTTAAGAATCCAATCATTGTATAATAGTGTTCATGATAAAACATTACAACTCAAAAAAAAGATATTTGAGTTACTAATATCCCTTATGGGAAATATATTTCAATATGTGACAAATACTTGTCAAGGGTTTATGTGGTAATAATTTATATCCAAAAAACAATGATATAATAGCATATAATATAATAAAAGGTTATATTTTCTCAAATTCATAAGTTTAAGAGAATGATCAAAACTCAATTAATGAAATTTGAGTTACCAAAAATCCTTACTACTAGGGAAAAAACTAAATCAATAGACACTTGAATTAGGGAACATGATTTATCTAGTAAATTCCATGAAAAGAAAGGAGTATGATAAAATTATATTCATGTTTAGTAAATACATCATACCAAGAAATCATGGTGCAAAAATGTATTATGTATAAAATAGTTAGAATTGAAAATAAAAAAAACCCTTGCATCTTGAGGGACACTTTAATCAAAACCAATTGAAATAGAGGTTTTGTAATTGCAATTCAAATACCATGATTAAAATATAATTAATGATATGACTTAACAATTATGAAGTATATACATTAAAAAATGAAATTAGGAGTATAATACTAAATATGTCTCAAAGTGAGGAATTTGATATAAAAACCCTTAAAACCTTTGGAAAATCATTACTAACAACCCATGAGAAATTTAACATTTAATGAGACATTGAATATCATGAAATATAATGGAATCATGATATAAATATTTCAATTTTATGGTAATTATAACATAAAAAATCAAACCTTATGTATAACATAAACGTGTCTCAATGAAAGGAAATTGAGTCTAAAACCCCTTCCTATTGCCCTAAATTCCAATAACACACTTTAGTATCCTGTATAAAAAATATCTCTCTTAATCACTTAATTATAAACCTTACTCATACCCATTTTCATTTATACTCTTCATAAATAGTCATTATCTATATTAATTGTTCTAATTTTCCACATTTTGTGTTCATAGATTTAACTATTTTGTGCATGTTTAACAATTTTGATATCATTACTCATCATTTGATACCAAGTTAATTATTTATATATCATTAAATATTCTGTAATATACAAATTATATTTATTTAAAATGTTCTTATTTCACATCATATGTGTTTTGGTTATGTTATGCGAAAACAAAATTGATAATGAAATATTTTCGTAATTTTGGTGGTCGAATATAAGTTTTTAATAATAAATTAAATACCTTATATAACTTTTAAAAATCTATAAAATGATACTTATTTTCTTATTATGTCCTAACCCAACTCTATGAAGACCCTCTTGATCTAGAAGTAATCCAATATAGACAAACCAAGTGCGTCTCCAATAGGTCAGGGGCTGGTGATAAGTATTGAGTAGGGATATCTCTAAAATGGGAGGCCTTAATCAAATGTAATTGTACACATGCACATACACAACTACACATATATAAAAACACTATATTCTTAACAACCACCACTAGAATTCTTTACAAAGGAGCATTGGTAAACCTCTACCTCAGTTCCTTGAAGGATCTCTGACACTTCTCTATCTAGAAAAATGAATATCCTTTCTGTATCAAGGAAGTCAAAGGGGATGCAATCCTAGAAAATTCTACCATGAAAGTATGATAGTACCCTAGATAATAGAGGAAACTCCACACCTCTAGAATGTTCTTGGTTGTCTCCCAAGTGATAATTGCATCAATCTTTTTAGGATACATAGTTACCCATGCTTAAATATGACATTTCCAAAAAAGTGATCCTCTCATAACAAAAATTGAAACTTAGAGAGTTTACCATATAATTGATTCTCCCATAGTAATTCTTGGACCATCCTTAAATGTTCTGTATTCTCCTTCTCAAATATAGATTAAATAATATGTCCATTGATAAAGAAACCCACGAACTAATACAAGAAAGGATAGAAGATTCATTTTATAATTTTCATGGAAACAATGTGAGAATTATTCACACCAAAATGAATCATTAGGAACTCATGATTCCCATAGTAGAATCATAATGTCAAGTTTAGAATATCACCCTCATTAACTCTCAAAAAATGGAAGCCAGACCTGAGAACAATCTTTTAAAACTATATCATGCCTTTAAACTGGTTGAAAAGATCATCAATACTTTGAAATAAATAATTGTTCTTAATCATAACCTGATTCAGGTGATGGTGATCAACAAAATAAATCAATAACTTGTCTTCCTTTCTCATGAACAACATCAGATCTTCCCATGGGGACACACTAGGTCTGATAAATCCTTTTTCTCAAAGGTCTTCCAACTACCCCCTCAACTCCTGAATATTAGTAGGGGCCATCCAAAATGTCGTATAATATATTAATATGGTATTGGGGTGGAATTCAATGCATTAGTTGATCTACCACCTTAGAGGTTATCCCAGAACATATTTGAGGAATATGACCAAATAATACCCTACTACCTCTAGAAGACATATGTCTGAATAGCCTACTACTCCAAGGGAAAAACTTTCCCACTGATGGGTGATAGGCTACAACTTTCTATATATGAGTCCCACTCACTCTTCCATAAGGTCCTTTCTCTCATGAAGGATAACCTCATCCCATCAACATGATGACTTCAAAAATTCTTGTGATGTATGTGTATATGGTCCTACACAGTGGAAAACCATTCCATAAATAGGATATAATCACAATGTTTCATAATTATGGTCAGGATGGACTATAAGAAACTCTCTCCATTTAGAACTAACTTGTACTGCTAATAAATATGAAATATTGAAGAATCACTCTCTATAGAAACCTTTATCCATAGTTAATGGTCCAAATACTCTACAATAATCTCAAGATCTTTCACAAAGTATATGGAGATAAAGGAAATAATTGTTCTTATGTCAGTAAGTAATAGAGTTAATTTTTATAAGACATATATCGTACATTCAGTTATCTCATTTGTAGCCTGATCACATCCCTCCATAGCTTGAAATTGACCATTACCTCTACCTCTAGCCCTTTGATCCTGTCATGGTCCACCTTATGGTGGTGGTGGGAGTATGTCATAGTGTCATCCTCCACCTGTAGTTCCTCCCTCTGGGGATCAGTATACCCCTCTAGCAGCACTTCCTCCCTAGGGGACACCCTGACCATTCATAGGAGACCCATGATCATGATGCTTCCTTTTTTATTTAGGTTCATCCACTGTCTTTCCTGTCTCTATATCATGTTAGGTTGAGAAATAATAAACCATGTAACCTCATCCATCATAATAATAACATATCCCACCTCTAGAAGAATTGGACCCTTTGTGAAAACCTTGTTCTACAAATACCCATGTATGAGTCTGGGTTTGAGTATGCCTCCTATGTCGACACCTTGATGACTGAAACCTAATATATATTGTAGAAGACTCATAATAATGACACTTGTTTTCTTCTCCATCTACCTAGAACCCCTCTGATATAATAATATATGTCACTAAGTCCCACTACAGTACTCGGTATAAGTGGTAATTCATAAGTAGTTCACACTAGCCTAGATTTATCTATGATTTCCCTGGTTACACTTCTACTCCCAAAAGTATCAATATCACACTACATCAATAGAGTATCATGTAGGGTTGGTAAACCTTGATGTGTACACATAAACTGACATATCAGCCTATTAAAACTAAATAAGATCCTATATCCACACAAAGCGCAAGATCATAGGTTAATAATCATCATGGAACACGCATTGAAAGTCTATCGACAATAGAATCTATAAATACCCCAACCCCAGTATCTCAGAGTTGGTACATTACTTTATTACATTAGTATAAATACAAAAAAAATCTCATCCCAAATGACCTAATAGTTTAGTAGTCTTAGTAAACTAGATACAAACATGAAATTCACATTGCATTTTAAAATATAAAATGCACAAATAATTTCATTGGGAATTTCATCATTCCCCCTTTTTGTAACCCTATATATCAATCACAAAATACTTCCTCATATCCTGGAAAAAATGGAACATGATAAAGGGGTGATATTAGATTATTAGTAAGGGTAACCATATAATGTAATCCATGAGTGAATAATGAATACAAAAAAATATGGTGAGGTAAATTACTCAAACAAATTAAATTAAACATAAACTTGATCATAATATGGCTAGAATAAATGATAAAATAATCACATGAGAAAGAAATATAACCAAGGATATTCTTTTTATCAAATAATCACACGGAATATCAATAATTGGTATCATAATGATGGAATACATAATTTTGTACATCATAAACATATCATCAAGGATTTTTCCAAGATATTGTGCATAAAATGGTAAGGCCTCAGCCAGTTCTCAAACTAGTTTGTCTCATGAGACCTATCGATGCATCGAGGGGATATAGAGGGGCTCGCCCAACACTTAAAAAGTCCAATTTGTTCCTCATATTAAAGGGGTGATACATAATCAACATAAATATTCAAATTGAAAAACTAGCATACAAAATGTGAATACTTTCCTTAATCAATAAACATAGCCATAAACCATTTAGAGTAATAAGGATAATGGTATCAAAATAGCACATCCACAGTCAAACTAATCATAAACCATCCAAATAAAGAATATAGATGATATTCAAACTACATATCCCTGGTGGATCATAAGTACATTAAAGTTTTTATGTCGTTGATGAATAAAAATACCTTTAAAAACATTCTTGAGGAAAATATCCTTTTCACTTTGAAATCCACTTTTTAAAAAATAAAATTTTACAAAAAAATTGAAAATAATTTTATCTAAAAATAACATTTACAAAAAATTAAATATTATTTAAAACATTTTATTGTTCATAAAGGCTTTAAATTCTATTTATTCTATATTCATTAAAATAAATATTCTTTTCATCTTTTTAATAAAATTCAAATGGGAATTGTTTTGAAAACGACATGAATATTCCTTTGAAAAATATAAAAAATGATACAAATTGCATTAACCAATTATAGGAGAATATTAAAAACCTTTTTAATTTATTTTAAACATAAAAATGGAATATAAATAATCCTTAGTGGATGCTTGAACAAAAATAATTCTAAATAATAATGATATTGTGAAATAAACTATTACCTTCTAATTTTCTTTAGTTGAACGTGATACGACCTCATTTATAATATTTTAAAGACTGTTATTAATTTATACCAGAACAATATTCATATTTATGATATCGTATCTGATCCTATTATATTATCTTATCACCTGTTTGTTAATAATATTTCGTTATTACCTTTATTTTGGGTGTTAACTGCTTCATTTTCTTTTGCATGTTTCGTTGTTTAAATCATGGTTTTTGTGCATAGGATATAGTTATGTCATATATAGAATGATATTAATTTTATATATATCATATTTATTGATTATATAAATTTTTTATAATCATTATTTAATGTTTAACATGGAAAATTAATCACATCACATCGTGGAGATGGTAGGTCATTAGTACGCATGAGCGATGATATCATTCCCTTAATGGTGAAAGGGTAAGGAAGTGTATGGCATATTATATTTTTAAGAATAAATAAATGTAATAATTATAATATATACCCATTATTTTTATCATTATAACCTTCCTTGTAAAGTGGTGATGAAAAACATATTACACCATGATGTGGAGACGATAAGTTGTACGTACGCGTGCACAGTGCTTCTATTTTTCATAGGATAGATCAAAGGTATAATATGGATTTACCATAATCATAATAACAACTAAAAATATATATGATATAGGATTTATTACCTTGGTATTTAAAAACCACATGAAGAGGATGTAGAAGAATAAATAAACTTGAAAGAGTCGGTAAGGACGATTACCTCTTCTTCAGTGAACTTCCTTTATAACTTCTCTTCAGGACACTAGGGCTGGTATTTTAGAAGTACTAGAACCTATATAACATGTATAAGGAATTTTAGAAGATAAATTGTCAGATTTTTGTTTAGATATATGTTTCAATGTGGTGTGAACAAGTGAGTTAAGAGGTTCCCTTTTATAATTGAGGTGAGGGGAACTTTCATAAAACCTCAAAATATTAAAATATAATAAGGCTATTCTAGATCCAAAGAATTAAAAATGGTCTATAAATGAATCTATTATGACATGTTAGATCATATATTATCAAATTTGGGATTATTTAATATTTTTTATAATTTTTAAATAATTTAAAAAAATAATAATTCAATAAAATATCACTATTATCAAATTGGATACTATTCATTTAATTTGACTTTAAATACTTAAATACAAAATGGAAGTTTGAATATAATACTTTAAAACATATCTAATATATCTTATATATCTATAAAATTTGTTATAAAAATTAAATCATCCTAATTATAACAAAATTAATAATTTTAAAATCAATTATTTTATTTTTACGTGAATAAAATAAATACTATATTAGCATTGAAAAAGAATTTAAAGTAATTATATAATTTATAAAAATTAAATATAAATTTATATAATTAAAATATTTTCATTAAGATAAAATTATATATTTATTTTATTTAATATATGTATTTCTTCCCAATTTGGAAAAATAAAATATATTAAATACAATGAAAATGACATTTTGTAACTATCATTAATTTAAATAATATATAATTCATTTTTATGGAAAATTATCCTTTAAACAAATTAAACTATATATTAAGGTGATAAGGGTATAATTCTCTTCATAAAATAATTTTTGGACATGTTTAGGTCATGGTTATCCCCTTATCTCTTGGTTTTAACCCTTTTTTAACCTCTTTAACTCTTACCGCAACAATATGGATTTTTACTCTTTGAGGGTTCATATAAATACTATAAAATGTAAAAATACCCATAAATGGATCATGGATGACATGTTAAAACCTATCCAAATTATTTTTCATAATATAATAATTTTATAAATTTTATATCATTTAATAAAATATTAATTATTTTAAAATACCATTAACGTCAATTTTGACACTATTCATTACTGTGACTTCTAAAAAAATAAAAATAGTTAGATATCTTCAAGAAATATATTTTAATATATCCATAATATATCAAGGTCCTCTATAAAATTCTTGGATGATATTAATTACCTAAAATTATGTTTATTTTAATATTGTTAACATCATTTACTTGATATTTCCATTAATTAAACAATTACAACAACATCATTTTACAAGCCTTTAAGGTAATTGTTACTTCCCTAAAATTTAAAAATAAATTATCTTAATTAAGATAAATATTTAATCTTTAAAAATACTATTTATAGTCAAACATATCCTTTAGATAAACCCACATAAAACATATTTCACTTGTTAAAAACCAGAGTATGAAAAGTTTGACTTTTCTTTGAATAAAAAATTATATAGGTTATAATCTCATTCAAATGGACATAAATTGTCAAATAACTGATAATTTAATGAATATGGACGAAAAATACTCATCCGGTAAAAAAATTCAAGTGTTAGGGTCATTTTCTAATATTTATAATATTACTTTTACCATTTATTACCCGATTTACCCTTAACAATGGTAACAAAAAATACTAAAGTAACTATTAAAATTGGATAAAAAACTAAAATGGGAGATTTAATAAATTTAAAACTTATGATTATAAATATATAACCCACTTTTCAAAATTCAAAACACAAAAGTGGCTAAAATTAATGTTATAGATGGGGCGAGAAATCGGGTTTTTAAAGTGAAAATGTTCTTAAGTTCACATAGTTTTTTAATTAAATTTCAATATGACATTGATTAAAACTAAATATATTTGATTAATATATATATAATGTATCAAATTTTACTTGAAATACAATTTAAAATATAATTTAATGTTTTAAATTATTTAAATGAAAAGCCAATTCTAAATTAACTCGCAGTGTATTTCATTGTTCATCAAAAAATGAAACTTATCAAAAAAATACCCAAAAAACAACCAAAGTAATTTTTTTGTATTAAAATTTCAAAAATTGAGATTTTTTCAAATAAAATTTATAAAATTTATAAAATTTAGTTTTAATACAAGTGCGTCATCAAAAGGATGCAAATGGACTTTAGAAAAATAAAACATTTTATGCATACAACTAGATTTATTATTATTTTATGCTTATTAAATTTATTAGATGAAAAAAATGATTTAATATATAATATATGAACTTCATAATATGTTTAATACTATTCATTTCCCTCCAATTTAATTTCTAGGTTATAATAATATTTTATTATTCATTTAGGTTGGGTGTTGTGTGCAACATAAGCTATCAAGGAGATTGACCTTAAAAAGAAAAATACCATATAATATTATGTGTTACATTCTCCCCTCAAATAAATTTCATTTTATAAATTTTAAATTTTACTTAAAAAACCAAATTTTTATACTTTATAATTACTTTGTGAGAAACTTATATCAGAAATAGTGTTAATAAATCATCCTCTTAATAAAAGGGAAGGGAAAATGAGAAGGTCGCCACAAAAGTAGGCTTTCAAACAAGATAAAGTTAGTGGGAAGTAAAAACATGGACATGGAATAAAAATATAACTATAAAGTTTTGTTGTATAGTGATATAGAATATATCTATTAGAAAGTTAACCATCACAGAACTGTAAATTTTTTGTCGGTTCAAATTCCATTGAATTTTGAGAAGGAAAAGTAAATGAATATTATTTTTGATCCAAAATACTTTTCCCTAGAGTTGTGGTATTCATTTAATATTCAGATAATCACATGAGAAAATAAACTTACTAGATTACTTTCAATTTCATAATAATAATCTCATACTTTGATTATGCTTTGATCTATTTCTACTTCATTTCTTAAATCAGGAGATGGATATTCAAGATAAATTTTATGCCTAAAGTAATTTTAATGAATCATAAGATCCAAAAGTCATTCCTTATACCTTTAAATATTTATCAAAACTGAAATGGTTAGAATATTTTATCCAATATGATAAATCATGCTTTAACATCAAACAATAATATCCTTAGTCCATTCCATAAGTAGTTAATCTTAAGACTCATCCAAAATAAATCTACCCAAAAATTTAGAAGGAAGGTCACAAAATTACTAAAATAAACTTAACATTATATTCCCCAAAAAATATAAATTTTCTATTATTATAAAATATATAAATACCTTTATCACTTTAAAACCTTAATTAAAAAATGCATTCTTCCAAATCCTTAAAGAAGAAGTACTACAGTAAAATCCTTATTTATTCCATAATTCTTATGACCAGTACATCATTAATAAAATATTAAAATTACATAATTCATTAATTCAACCGTAATAAAATTAATCATTCATCTTCATCTACGGTATGATCATAAAATTTTCCATAATTCATTAGCTTCTTTTGAGGCATATTCCTTTGATACTTGGGGCATTCTCTTGTATAGTTTCCTATATCCTTACCATTGAAGCATTGAACATTGGAAATTTTTTTTCCTTCCCTTGAAGTCACGATCATAGTGGCCTTTTTCTCCATACTTTAAGAAAACTAATTTTCCTCTTAATAATACACCATGGTGTTTCTTTCCATGATTATAACATGTGATAAAATCCGTCTTTCCCTTTATACATATTTTTCCCTTCTATCCTCTTCTTCATGTGCTTCCTTCTAAATCCATAATACTTAAAAATTATTTTCTTCTTTTTGTTTGAACATGATGATGTTTATTTATATGATTAGAATGTTTGGGAGACTATTCTCTTTAGAAATATTAGATTAAACCCATCAAATAAATGAGCATTCTTACTCTTTGGACTAGGTTCATTGATGTGGATAATATTCCTTCCACTAGGTTCCATTCATAAAAAAATAATTCACTAGATTATATGATAACATTATGAAAAATAATTTATAATCTTATAAATAGTGTGTAACATAACCAAAATTGAAAATTTAGGTATAACTAACCTTTAAATCATAAGCTTGGTTTCGTTGGAAATATTTTAAAATTCTATCATTGGTTTCATTCTATAATATATGTTTTCATAAATCTAGTTCCCAATATTTATTCTAAACTTCCTCGGATACTAACTATAAATACCCTGACCCTAGTAGCTCAGATTCAATGCCTTACTTTATTAAATCGGAATAATATATAAGGAATCACATCCCAAAGTACTGAATACTTTAGTAGTCTTGGTAAACTAGATACATACTTGAAATTCAAATTAAATTCTAAATATAAAATACCCAAAGAATTTTATTGATAATGCCATTATTCCCCCTTTGTGTAACCCAGCATATCAATAATAGAACACTTCCTCATATCCTAGGAAAAATTGAAACATAAGAAAGGGGTGAGCTCATATTATTAGTAAGGGTAAATGTACAGTGTAATCCATGAGTAAATAATGGAAACAAAAAAATATGGAAAGGTGAATAACTAAATCACATGCCATTAAAAATAATCTTGAACATAATATGGAAAGAATAAATGATCAAATAAATCCATATAAATAATCACATGATAATTAAACATAACTATGGATATTATACTTGTCAAATATTCGCATAGAATATAAATAATTGATCTCATAATGATGTAATACATAATTATAGACATCATAAACATAACTTCAAGTATATGGAAAAGGCACTATATATAAACGAGTAAGGCTTTGGCCAGTACCCAAACTTGTTTTTCTCAAGAGACCTACTAATGCATCTAGGGTCTATAGCAGGCCTCACCCAAAACTTACTAAGTACAATTAATTAATAATAAGAGAGGTGTGAAAATAATTAACAGAAATATTCATATTGAAAAACTATCATATGAAATGTTAATACTTTCCACAATCAATAAATATAACCAAAAACAATTCAGAGTCATTAAGAGAATGGTACCAAAATAGCACATCCATAGTCAAACTGATCATAAACAATCCCTAGAAAGAATAATTATTATATTAATAAAACATGTCCCATTGGATAATAATTACATTAAATGTTTTATGACATTGATGAATAAAAATATCTTTAAAAACATTATTGAGGAAAATATCCTTTTTCACTTTGAAATTCACCTTTAAAAACTAAAATTTTACAAAACATTTTAAAAACAATTTTCTTGAAAAAAAACCTTTTAAAAAATAAAATACTATTTAAAAAATTTGATTTTTCATGAAGGCTATAAATTCAATTCATGTTGTACACATTAAAATAAATATTCCTTTCACCTTTTCAATAAAATCCAAATTTGCATTATTTGGAAATTGACATGAAGATTCCTTTCAAAAAAGAAACAAAATGGAAAAAATTACTTTATCCAATTATAGGGGAATATTAAAAACCTATTGAGAAAAAAATTTCAAACATATACATGGAAGAGAAATATTCCCTATTGGACACTTAAACATAAACAATACTGAATAATAATGAGATTGTGAAATAAACTCTTACCTTGCACTCTCTTTTAGTTAAATGTGATTTAACCTCAAGTATAATGGTTTAAATCGTGTTATTAATTTATAAAAGAACCATATCAATATTTATGATATCATATATGATCCTCTTATATCATCATATTACCTTTTTGTTAATAATATTACTTTATTGCCCTTATTTCGGGGGTTAATACTGCATTTTCCTATACATGTTTTGTCATGTAAGTTTATGTTATTGTGCATAAGATATAGTTATGTAATGTCCAAAATTATATTAAGTTCTTAGATATCATATTTATTCATTATATACTTTTTTAAAATCATTCCTGAATGGTGAACATGTAAAAGAAATTGCATCGCGTCGTGGAGACGGTAGGTTGTACCTACGCACGAGCAACGGTATCATTCCCTTAATAGTGAAATGGTAAGGAAATTTATGGTATATTAATTTTTCCAAAATAAATATAATGTCCTAATTATCATATATTTCTATTATTTCCATCATTATAAATATCCTTGTAAAGTGGTGATGAAAAAAAACAAATTACATCACGGTGTGAAGACAGTAAGTCGTACGTACGCACGTGCAGTGCTTTCATTTTTTATATCATGGATAAAAGGTAGAATATGGTTGTACCATAATCATAATAACATCTCAGAATATATATTATTCTAGATCTATTACTTTATAATGGAGATAATATGTGAATAGGAAGTAAAAGAAGAAATAAACATGAAAGAGTCGATAAGGACAATTACCTCTTCTTCAGCGGACTTTCTATATAACTTCTCTTAAGGACACTAGGGTTGGTCTTTTTGAAGGAAAAACCTATAGAAATTATATAATGAATTTAATAAGATAAATTTTCAGGTTTTGGTTAATATATATGGCTCAAGGTGGTGTGAAGAAGTGAGGTAGAGCTTCCCTTTTATAATTGAGGTGAGGGGATCTTTCAAAAAACCCCTAAAAATTAAAATATATTAAGCTTATTCTTGATCCAAATAATTTAAAATTTCACATAATGAATAGGTTATGAAATTTTAGAACCTTTATTATCTCATTATTTCTTATTTAATATTTATATTATTTTTAAATAATTTAATGAAATATTAATTCAATAAAATATCTTTATTGTCAAATTAGATACAATTCATTTAATTTGACTTCAAATGCACCAATAAAAAGTGGGAATTATAATATTATTATTTAAAACATATATAATATATCCTATAGATCTGGAATAAAATTAGGCACATTAACTCACCCCAAATATATCAAAATTAATACTTTTAAAATCAATTATTTTCTTTTCCGGTTAATTAAATGAATATTATGATAGCATTGCAGAAGCATTTAAGGTAATTATATAATTTATAAACATTGAATATAAATTTATATAATACAAATAATTTTATCAAAATAAAAATATACATTTATTTTTGTTTATATATTGATTTATTCCCTATGTGGACACATAAAAGATATTAAATGGTTGGTATAACTGCGAAAGCGGCACACGAAACAACAAAGTAAATGGAAATAAACCACTGGCATGGGTATTCGACCTTGTGACCACATCTCAAACCCCTAGCCGCCCTCACCACCCTAGCCAAACTTGGGGGGTAGGAAATATAATAGATATTAAATACAAAGAGAGTGTCATTTTCTAACTATCTTTGAATTAAATAATATATATGTTTTTTTGTAAAAGTGTCCATTAAATTGTTATAATTAGATATTAAGGTGATAAGGGTCTAATTATATTCATCCAATGATTTTTTGACAAGGTTTGGTCATGGTTATACTCTTATCTTTTGGTTTTAAACCTTTTTTAATCTCTTAACTCTTACCGTGACAAAATGAATTTTTACACTTTGAGGGTTAATATAGTTACTATAAAATTCAAAAAAACCCCATAAATAGATCATGAATGATATTTTAAAACTTATCAATATTAGTTTGCCAAATATAATATTTTTATCAATTTTATATCATTTAATAAAATATTATTTTTTTTTAAAATATCATTATTGTCAATTTTGGCACTATTCATTACTTTTACTTTTAAAAAAATAAAACTAACAAGATATATTCAAATCATATATTTTAATAAATCCATAATATTTTAATTTAATATATAAAATTAATTTTATAGAATTAATTACCTCAAATTATGTTTATTTTAATAGTTTTAATATCATTTATTTGATATTTACATAAATTAAACAAGTATTGTATCATCATTGTGAAAGCCTTTAAGGTAATTATTTGTTCTCTAAAAATTAAAAATAAATTAATAATATTAATATAAATATTTTATATTTATAAATACTATTTATAGTCTAACATATCCCCTATAAATCCTCGTATTAAAAAATATTTCTCATTTGTTAGAAATAAGAGTATGACAAGTTTGACCTTTCTTTGAATAAAATTTTATAAAGGTTACAATCTCATATAAATGGCCATAAATGGTCAAATAACTGATAATTTAATAAATAATGATGAAAGTGACTCATTCAATAAAATTGGTGTAAGTGTTTCGATTATTTTATAATATTCTAATATTATTTTTACCCTTAATTACCCGATTCACCATTAACTTTGGTAATAAAATTTACTAAAGTTACTATTCATGTTGGTTAAAAATAAAAGGGTAATATTTAATAAATTTGGTCCTCATTATTCGAAATATATAATCTATTTTTAAAAACTTAAAGAACGTAAGTGGTTAAAATTAATTTAAAATTAATCTCGTAGATGGGTGATGAAGCGGGTTTTTAAAGTGAAAATGTTCAAAAGTTCACACAATTTTTATATCTTATTTAAATATGAAATTGATTCCAATAACTTACATAGGATTAATATATTTATAATTTATATAATTTTACATTAAAATAAATTGGAAATATAATTTAACAATAGAAATTATTTAGATGAAAGGTCAATTTTTAATTAAAATAAAGTGTTTTTACTATTCATCAAAAGATAAAAATTATGAGAAAAATACCAAAAAAATAAATCAACGTAATTTTTGGTATTCTTAGTTCAAAAATGATGGTTATTTGGTCAAATAAAATTTATAAAATTTTCAAATTTTTCTTTTAAAAAAAGTGTGCCATCAAAAGGTAGAAAAACTACCATTAGAAAAATAAAGCATTTTATGTGTAAAAATATATTTATTCTTATCGTATGATTATTAAATTTATTTTATGAAAAACATTTGATTGAATATATAATATATAAACTTCGTAATATAGTTAACACAATTCATTCCAACCAATTTAATGGCTATGTTATAATAATATTTCATTGTTTATTTAAGTTGGTTATTGTGTGCAACATAAGCTATCATATATATTAAATTTAAAAAGAGACCTAACATACAATATAGTGGTGTTGAAACATCTCCTCTTCATGGGTCTAAGTGATCAGTCTTCACTAGTTCCCTACTTCTCTATCAAGAATACTCATTTCAAGTGCAACCATCTGATAGATCGGGGTCTGTATAAAGAAAAAAACATAGAACACTACCTTGATCTAATCCTCTACCGCCTGAAGGTCCATATTTACATGAAACAAAAGTGGTCTCTATCACTGTAACTCATGTAACACACTAAGTTAGTGTGTATCATTTTCATGAATGAATGGAGATATCGACTACTCAATATGAAGTTGCTTACCCACCAGAACCACTAAAGGTGGATACACTTACTACTAATCATGTGTAAGCATTGCACTATGTTTTCTTAGAGGGAAGAACTCGAGAATAGGTCCCTTCACTATGGCTTCATCAATCAAATTGTAGAGACCCAAATCTTAACGTACATAGACATTACATTACTTTTGCTGAATATCTAATACATAACAAAAATAGACACCAAAGGACAGTAATAGTTTAGTGTCTTTGGAAACTCAGAATATAATCTTCTAATCTTGGTGAAAGATCTTCAACATCTACCATAAAGATCTTCCTTTTTTTTGTTACCTAAAACCGTTCTTTATATCCTAGGGAAAATAAAACATATAAAGGGTGAGCTCAAATGCTCAGTAAGGGTATGCATGGAGAAAACAAAACAAACCATATACATTTGAACTTCAAAACATGAACATAATATTTAAACATCAAAATCTTGAGCAATTACAAAAAACATGGCATTACGTAAGGAATAGATCACAATAGATCATAAATAATGATAAAATAGCATGGGAATGAAACGTGTAATTGTGGAAACCATTAAGCACATGTTATGATTTCCATAGTAGCCAAGGTATTGCTGCCAAGACCATCTTAGTGGACAAAGTCCCTTTCTGAATCGAGTTCACTCCTCGTTCTAGTCCTGTAACACTGAACCAGATTAACTTTTCTTTCTAGACATGTCTATCTCATGAGATATGAATCTTTACCCAATGAATTGGAGGGAGATATAGGTCCCACCCATATCATAATGAAATCATTCTTATGTGTGCCACAAAATAAACTTAAATCATTCATCATAACCCAAAGAATAAAATGGGTTTCATAAACATCGTCCCATCATAACATAATCCATATAAAACAGTGGATATCATTTCATCATAAACAAAATCAAACCATGTAAATAATTGGAACATTATACTTGAAACATACACATATGAAATAATGTCATCTTAGATGGAAAATGGTTTTGATAAAACACTTGAAATAAATTCTTGAGGAAAATATACTTTCTTATTCAAAATCATTTTCTTTTCACAAAATTCCATGAAAGTTTAAAAGAAAAGTATTTTGTTCAAAATATTCATGAAATCTTGTAGAGTAAGCTTCAGGAAAATAAGGTGTTATAAAACCATAAAAATACGTTCATGCCGTATAAGTTAAAAAAACATTCTCCTCGTACTTTTGTCTAAAAAGTCAAAAACGTCCTCGTATGGTAAACAAAAGAAATATTCCATTCATAATATGTGGTAAAAGTAAAAAATGGGTAAAAAGTAATTTAAACATACATAAAAACACTTTTAGAAAACATGGACATGGATGATAACAATAACCCCAGTAAATACTTACGAATAAACAATCTCGGATAAGAACGAGATTGGAATAATTATCCCTTACCTTAAGTCTGATATGCTTAGTACGTATCCGAACCTCCTATATAATGATTTAAATAATTTTATTGACTTATTAAAGAATCATATTCATTGTTATGATATCATATATGGTTCACGTATGACTTTATATTACCGTTTCTTTTGTAAATTCCATGTTAATGCAGCGTTTTGGGTAAAATCGTTTTATTTATCGTATGTGTTTGGACTTATTGTTCTTGATATTATTATTAATTATATCATGATTTAATTACTTCCAAAATTTAAATCATGATTTATATATCATATATATTCAGTATATATATATATATATATAATAGATAGATAAATGAAATGAAATACACCGTTCATGGAGACGGTAGGTCGTACGTACGCATTAACATTGTTTTCCTTTCCTTATTGACTTGAATGGAAGTAAGTAGATGACATATATATATATATAAATATATATATAAATAAATTAGCTTTATCATGTCACATATTTCATTATCATTCATTATATATACATTATAATCATTCTTGAGTGGTTAACATGGAGAATGAATCTCATCGCGTCGTGGAGACGGTAATCCGTACGTACGCACGAGAGATGATATCATTATCATAATTATTGAATTGAATTATAGTGGATGATATAATATCTCAGAATCAGTATGATGTTATAATAACTATATATAGTTATTCTTTATACCATTATACCCATCCAAGTAAGGTGGTCGTGGAAAAACAGATTACACCACAACGTGGAGACGGTATTTCGTACGTACGCACGCGTGGTGATTTCGTTTTCCGTGGGATGGATAGAAGGTGAAATGGGGTTGTTTCATATTTATAATAACATATCAGTATATTAGTGATACTGGAGTTATTAATTTATAATGAAACAACTAAATAACAAGATGTTTAAGAAGAAAGAAACATGAAAGAATCAGTAGAAGAGATTACATCTTCTTCGACGCACCTCTTTTAAGCTTCCTCTTAAGGGTCTAGAGTTGGTATTTTGAGAAGACAAGAACCTCAAGAATGTTTCTAGGGAAGTTGAAAAGGGAAATGGGCAAGGTTTGTCGGAGATTTAATTCTCAAAATTGTTTAAAGAGAAGAGGGAGTAGGTGTCTTTTTATAAGGGAGGAGAGGGGATCCTTAAGAAAAACTTAAAATATTATTTTATAATAAAGTCATATTCGGTTTATAATAGCTAAAAATTGATTTATTTTGAAGATAAAGTGTTGATGGGTCTAAATACTCTCAACCAATAGGTTTTAGACAAGTTTTGGTTACTATTTTAACCTTATCATTTAGATTTAACTCTAAGTTAAATAATTTAACTATTATCGCGTCTTCTTGTTTTCTTACACTATATGGTTAATAAACTTATTATAACAAGACAAACGAACCCCAAGAGGTTAATTATTAATATATATAACCTTATATAAGTCATATGGTGGAACCTTATATTTTTAGGAATAGAGTAACAATTAATAATATAATATTTGTTTTAAAAACTATTTTATGTCAATTTTGACACTATTTGGTAATTGATTTTTGTGAAAATTATAACCGAATTATTAGTTCGAACAAAGTTAATTGAATCAATAATAACATGTCATATTTACCTAAAACATTATTGTAATTTATAAAAATTCTAAAATTTCATTTATTTGGGTATTTATAACATAAATTATGTTAATATTTCATTAATAAGGTAATTAATGCATCATCATTGTGTCATAAATAAATTAAATTATTTAGTGTCTAAAAATTATAAATAAACTACCATTATGTAGGAAATATTTTTATCTTTCTAATGAATATTTATGGTCTAATTTATCTTATGTATAACCCTATATTAAAAATGTTTTAGTTACTAAACTTTGATTTTAACTATTTTAACTATTCTTTAAATAATATAATAATAAATTTCCTAATCTAATCCAAGAGGAAAAAAGGTATTATTTTATTCCTATGGTTGTTTTTGGTCTAATTACACTTATCCAATAGAATTAGTACATGTGTTAGGGTAATAATAATATCATTTTTACTCTTAATTACCTTATTTACTTTTAACCGTGGTAAATAAAAGTAAAAAGTTACTATTCACAAAAAATTATTTTTGTCTTATTGAACCACATTTTACTACTTGATATTAACTGTGTCCCTCATATTTTTAAAATTACACTCACAAAAGCTGTAAAATTATGTTTTATGTAAATTTTCAAATTCTCCTAGGAGGTGGGTAAAAGACGGTGAAAAGTTCAAAAAAAATTATATATCTAAAATTATTATAATCTGACTCCAATGAATTACATTGAACTTATATAGGTATTATGTATCAATTTTTACCTAAAATAAATTTAAGTAAAAAAATAATTATTTAAATAAAAAGTCGGTTTTTAAATAGTAACCCAGTGTTTTCACTATTCTTCAAAAATTGAAAGTTTTCATAAATATACCAAAAATTCACCCTTGTCTAATTTTGATATTCTGAATCCAAAAATGAAGTCCATTTTGAAAGATAAAATTTATAAAATTTCAAAAATTGGGCATTACTATTCATTATGGCTAGTTCATAATAATATTATAATAATATATCGTTTAGTGAAACTCGGTATTGTGTACTACACATGCTATCGAGGAAGGTCTTGATTGCGTGTAATGCAAGCCGAGTCAGGGCTGCGTGTAGTGAAATCTTTGTTTGGTGTTGCGTATAACATAATCAAAAATTATTTCATTTATACATTAAACAAAATCTATACTTAATGTTGCGTAGAATAATTTCCACAAAATGAACTTGAAATTGTGTGTAACACGAGCCAATAATAGTGTTGCATATACTGCAAGCTAATATGGTGTTGTGTATAGTATAATATAATCATGGTGTATTGTTTAATAGAAGACATCAAAGAAATTAAAAATAATATATCTCATAAAATCTTGGGGTGTTACATTCTACCCCCCTTAAAATGAATTTCGTCTTCGAAATTCATCAAGGTTATAAATCGTTTACTACTTGAAAGTTTCTTTCATAGAATCCCACATCGTAAAAAGGAATACCAAAACTGAACTTTAAAAACTAAATTATGAAATGTATCGGTTACCCAAATTAATTAATCACTAGGTTTCCACATAGGAGAACATAGATGAAAATATGGATATGGAAGAGAAATCTAACCATCATGTTCTGATGGAGAGTGGTAGAGAACCTGGCTATGAAAAATCCAACAATCACAAAGCCATAAATTTTTGATGATTTAAGGTACCATCTGATTCATCGTATATGAGGACACTATGACAACATTTTTGGTTTTTAAGATCATTTCCCTAAAGTTAAAGAATTTGAATTAGAAGAAATACTTACTTGATTTTGGTACAATCTTACTGTTGTTTTTTCCTTGAACAATTTCCACTTCAACTCTTAAAGAAATGAAGTTGAATTTGTCTTCCGTCAAGTGTTAGTAGATCATGTGATAGAATGATAGGTCATTCCATCTGTCTCAAACAAAAGGATATCAAAAGTTATTAAATATAAATAAGTCCATATATAGTGAGATTAATCATATATAGTTCCTAAAATGGACTTATACTTCATCTATCATACCGCTTAATAAAATAAAACTAGTTTCTACTAACCAGGGACTTCCTGTAGGCCAGTGATATAGGCCTGTCACACTTCGGTTGTGCGTTCGATTCCCACAGCCTTGTCCGACATGACGGGTTGTCTCCCTTCCTGTAGGTTATCCCTCTTTCTAAAACTGTACTATCATAACATTTCAGAAAAAAAAAATTATAGCCTTAAGCAATACAATATGATGTCCATTCCAACCTTTAGGCTTATCAAAAATACATCTGTCTGGTTACTAGGAATGTCATCTACTAAGCATGTGAATTCCTTCATTTGTCCCCCATATATCATAAGATATATCTTATTGTTGGTTACATTCCAAACATGTGAATACCTTAATCATGTATTCTCTTGAAAAATGAATACCCATTGAACCTTAGTGAAAACATGAATGTTGTCAAAAGCTAACTCTTTCTATATACCAAAATTCCAAAAATTCTATATACTCAAACCATGATATCACTTTGCACTTATATCAGTCATGAGTTCAATAATACTATCAAACATTTCATTATCTCATTATCCCCTATTTATGCGCATATTAGGCGCTTTCCAAAAATATCTGAATAACCTTTCATGGTTACCGATACCATTCAACATATACTTTCAAAAACATAAGTAAAAACAATAGTGTAACAATCCTTAGATGTCTTTTTATTCCATAGTACCATGAGATTACTTATACAACATTACTCTTGATAAACATGTAATCACTCCACTACCTTCTTAAACCATTGACCGATCTTGAAAAATTCTTTCATCTCACATATCATTTGTAGTCTCTTCATCATCATCAACATAAATACTACCCATACGACCATGCTGATTCTCTTCATGAGACATTCCCTTAGGGCATTGGTTTGCATAATGCCCATACATTCCACATTTAAAACAATTAACCGTTGTTGATGTCTTAGCAATACCATTATCCTTGTCCATGGTGTTAATTAAACCTTTTCCTTTTCAATTATTGGCCTTGTGTCCATATTTTCCACAACCAAAGCATCTTCCAGATCCTTTGAAACATTCTCCTTGATGTCTCTTCCCACATGACTCACATGAGGAAAATTGAACTTTCTTTCCTCTATGATCATCATGAAACTCTTTCTTTCTCTTATTAACTGAGTTAGGAAACTTACCAAAGTTGAGATTATTGATCATATTATGAGATTGCTGATTAGGCATAATAACAATGTTTCGGCTTCCAAATCCCATTTCATTTGCTTGATCATCAATAATATCATTCCATTGTCCATCATATTCTCCATTAACATGAATCTTCTGATTTCAAGTCATTTTCTAAAACCCAAAAAGAATAGTGTGAGAGGAAAAAATCATGCTAGGAAAACAACATAATCAAGGGGAGTACTTTCAATCTCTAACATCATTGGTTTAATCCTAGGTTATTCATGATCATTATCATAATTCTAGTATTGTGGCCTATACTTATACCAAACCTTATATACATCCCTAGATATACCTTATAAATATCTGTAGGGATTTGAATAATGTTTTCGCATCCTAGTTTCCAAAGGTTAACTAAACATTTCCTCTGATACCAACTATAAAGACCCAAAGCTTTATGTACATAGATATTACATTAATTTTGTGGAATATCTAATACATAACAAAAATAGACACCAAAGGACCGTAATAGTTTAGTGTCTTTGGAAACTCGGAATATAATCTTCTAATCTTGGTGAAAGATCTTCAACATCTCCCATAAAGATCTTCCTTTTTTTGTTACCTAAAATCTTTCTTTATATCCTGGGGAAAAGAAAACATATAAAGGGTGAGCTCAAATGATCAGTAAGGTTATGCATGGAGAAAATAAAACAAACCATATACATTTGAACTTCATAGCATGAACATAATATTTAAACATCAAAATCTTGAGAAATGGCATAAAACATGGAAATATATAAGGCATAGATCATAATGGATCATCAATCATGATAAAATAGCATGGAAATAAAACATGTAATTGTGGAAACCATTAAGAACATGTTATGATTTCCATAGTAGCCAAGGCATTGCTGCCAAGACCATCTTAGTGGACAAAGTCCCTTTCTGAATCGAGTTCACTCCTCATTCTAGTCCTGTAACACTGAACCAGATTAATTTTCGTTCCAGCCATGTCTATCTCATGAGATATAAATATTTACCCAATTCATTGGAGGGAGATATAGGTCTCACTCATCTCATAATGAAATCATTCTTACGTGTGCCTCAAAATAAACATAAATCATTCATCATAACCCAAAGAATAAAATGGGATTTATAAACATCATCCCATCATAACATAATCTATATAAAATAGTGGATATCATTTTATCATAAACAAAATCAAACCATGTAAATAATTGGAACATTATACTTGAAACATACACTTATGAAATAATGTCATCTTAGATGGAAAATGGTTTTGATAAACCACTTGAAATAAATTCTTGAGGGAAATATCCTTTCTTATTAAAAATCATTTTCTTTTCACAAAATTACATGAAATTTTAAAAGAAAAGGATTTTGTTGAAAATAGTCATGAAATATTTTAGAGTAAGCTTCAGAAAAATATGCTGTTATGAAACTGTAAAAATCCGTTCATGCCGTATAAGTTAAAAAAACATTCTCCTCGTACTTTTGTCTGAAAAGTCAAAAAGTTCCTCGTATGGTAAACAAAAGAATATTCCATTCATAATATGTGGTGAAATTCAAAAATGGGTAAAAGGGACTTTAAACAAACATTAAAACACTTTTAGAAAACATGGACATGGATGACAACAATAACCCTAGTAAATACTTACGAATAAACAATATCGGATAAGAATGAGATTGGAATAATTATCCCTTACCTTAGGTCTGATACACTTCGTACATATCTGAAACTCCTGTATAATTATTTAAATAATTTTATTGACTTATTAAAGAATCATATTCATTTTTATGATTTCATATATGGTTCACTTATGACTTTATATTACCCGTTCTTTTGTAAATTCCATGTTAATGCAGCGTTTTGGGTAAAATCGTTTATTTATCGTATGTGTTTGGACTTGTTGTTACTGATATTATTATTACATATATCATGATTTAATTACTTCCATAATGTAAATCCTGATTTATATATCATATATATTCAATATATATATATATAATAGATAGATAAATGAAATTAAATACACCGTTCATGGAGACGGTAGGCCGTACAAACGCATGAACACTGTTTTCCTATCCTTATTGACTTAAATGGAAGTAAGTAGATGAAATATATATATATATATATATATATATCAAGTATCTTTATCATGCCATATATTTCATTATTATTCATTATATATACTTTATAATCATTCTTGAGTGGTTAACATGGAGAATGAATCTCATCGCGTCGTGGAGACGACAATTTGTACGTACGCACGAGCGATGATATTGTTCCCATAATTATTGAATTGGATTTTAGTGGATGATATAATATCTCAGAATAAGTATTATGTTATAATAACTATATATAGTTATTCTTTATACCATTATACCCATCCAAGTAAGGTGGTCATGGAAAAATAGACTACACCACGGCGTGGAGACGGTATTTCGTACGTACGCATGCGCGGTGATTTCGTTTTCCATAGGATTGATAGAAAGTGAAATGGGGTTGTTTAATATTTATAATAATGTATTAGTATATTATTGATACTGATTTTATTGCTTTATAATGAAACAACTAAATAAGAAGAAGTTGAAGAAGAAAGAAACTTGAAAGAATCGGTAGAAGAGATTACCTCTTCTACGACGCACCTCTTTTAAGCATTCTCATAAGGGACTAGAGTTGGTCTTTTGAGAAGATCAGAACCTCCAGAATGTTTCTAGGGAAGTTTAGAACGGAAATGGTTAGGGTTTGGCCGAGCTTGAATGCTCAAAATTGTGTAAAGAGAAGAGGGAGGAGGTGCCTTTTTATAAGGGAGGAGAGGTGTACCTTAGAAAAAACATAAAATATTATTTTATAATAAAGTCATATTCGGTTTATAATAGCTCAAAATTGATTTATTTCGAAGCTAAAGAGGGGATGGGTCGAAATAATCTCAACCAATAAGTTTTAGACAAGTTTAGGTTACTATTGTAACCTTGCCATTTAGATTTAACTCTAAGTTAAATAATTTAACTATTACCATGTCTTCTTATTTTGTTACACTATATGGTTCATAAACTCACTATAACAAGCCAAATGAACCCCATGTGGTTCATTATTAATATATATAACCTTATATAAGTCATTTGGCCGAAAATTTTATTTTTAGGAATAGAGTAGAAATTAATAATATAATATTTGTTTTAAAAACTATTTTATGTCAATTTTGACACTATTTGGTAATTGATTTTTGTGAAAATTATAACAGCATGATTAGTTCGAAAAAAGTTAATTGAATCAATACTAACATGTCATATTAACCTAAAATTTTTGTTTAATTTATTAAACGTCTAAAATTACATTTATTTGGGTATTTATAACATCAATTATGTTAATATTTCATTAATAAGGTAATTACTGCATCATCATTGTGTCATAAATAAATTAAATTATTTAATGTCTAAAAATTTTAAATAAAATACAATTATGTAGGAAATCTTTTTATATTTCTAATTAATATTTATAGTCTAATTTATCATATGTATAACCCTATATTAAAAATGTTTTAGTTACGAAACTTTGATTTTAACTATTTTAACTATTATTTAAATAAAATAATAATAAATGTCCTAATCTAATCCAAGTGGACAAAAGGATAATATTTTATTCCTAAGGTTGTTTTTGGTCGAATTACACTTATCCAATAGAATTAGGACATGTGTTAGGGAAATAATAATATCAATTTTACCATTAATTACCCTATTTACTTTTAACCATGGTAAATAAAAGTAAAAAAGTTACTATTCACAAAAAATTATTTTTATCTTATTGAACCACATTATATACCTTGATATTAACCATGTCTCTCAGATTTTTGAAATTCCACTCACAGAAGGGGTAAAATTATGTTTTATGTAAATTTTCAAATTCTCCTAGGAGGTGGGTAAAAGACGGTGAAAAGTTCAAAAAAAAATATATATCTAAAATTATTATAAAATGACTCCAATGAATTACATTGAACTTATATAGGTATTGTGTATAAATTTTTACGTAAAATAAATTTAAATAAAATAAATAATTATTTAAATAAAAATTCGGGTTTTAAATTGTAACCTAGTGTTTTCACTACTCATCAAAAATTGAAAGTTTTCAGAAAAATATCAAAATTCACCCTTGGCTAATTTCAATATTACGAATCCAAAAATAAAGTCCATTTTGAAATATAAAATTTATAAAATTTCAAAAAGTGGGTATTACTATTCATAACAGCTAGTTCATAATAATATTATAATAATATATTGTTTAGTGAAACTCGGTATTGCGTTCTACACACGCTATCGAGGAAGGTCTTGATTGCGTGTAATGCAAGCCAAGTCAAGGCTGTTTGTAGTGAAAGCTCTGTTTGGTGTTGCGTATAACATAATCAAAACTCATTTCATCTGTACATTAAACAAAATCTATACTTAATGTCGCGTTAAATAATTTCCACAAAACGAACTTGAAATTGTGTGTAACACGAGCCATGAATAGTGTTGCATATACTGCAAGCTAATATGGTGTTGTGTATAGTACAATCTAATCATGGTGTAGTGTATAATAGAAGACATCAATGAAATTAAAAATAATATATCTCATAAAATCTCGGGGTGTTACACAAATAGTCAACATCATGACCCAATATCGGTATCCTTGATACCTATCATTATGGTGGCATCCTGAAAATTAACAATATGTACTAGGGTCATATGAGAATATTTGGGGTTATAAATCAAGTAGGAAACAAATTTCAAATGACCCAGTCATATATGATACATATACCATTAGATTCCCTACAACTGGTGCCTCGGTATACCGATTTTACAAACAGGTTGTCAGAGTCCTGGAGTATGGATATGTCAGATGTCGCACCATCACTAGGTTACTTGGTCTGAGATCTGAACATGAGACACTTCAACATTACTGGCCTAAATTACCAAAAAATACTCATGACATATAGAACTCCAAAAATTGACCCTAAAATAATCCTACGTTGATATCACTCTTTCATAACTCGATCCACTTAGGGCCCTCCTTGTCTAGTAGTAGGTTTAGAGAGACATCCCAAGCCTGCCTCCAATGGGCCAAGGGCTGGAAATAAGTTTCAGGTGCAAATATCTATCAAATGGGAGTCATTATCCTAATGTATCTATAAATACTCACACACCTAGATCCATGAAATAGTTCGTATATATAATAAAAACTGAATCCTCTAAAGATTAAAAAAATGCATATAACATCCTCTAGTAAAAACATCAAAGTGAAGAAAGGTAATACAAAATTATAACGGTAGAATATACACACATCCATAAATGAAATAAATTTCCCAACCTGATAATGGTTGAAAAATGAATAAAAAATGAAGTTTAATTGACTCGAAATCTCTGAGTTTGGCCACCAAACACAGTCAATGCCTCAGAGTACTAATATGATTCACCAATACTAGGTCGACCAAATTAACATTTGATCTATCTTTCATTTTAATAATACACAATACAAGTAGGAAATATCATACAGGGGTGAGTATAAACATTCTCATTAGGACACCCTGAAAACTAAGAGGGAAGCAGTTGGATAAAATATTTATCTCTACCCAAAGTCATAGAGGGAAAAGAAACACAACATTTAATATGCTCAAAATAGTTACCATAGTCATAAAAGGATAGAAGTTTCAATATTAATGGAAATTTATGAATAATGATTTCAAAATCATATCCTAAGGTCCCATCTCTGATTTCAAGCACCATGTTCAACCTCACAAGAATCAATGTGATGGGATCACTCCTCGATGTCATGATCCACAACCAAGGGAGCAATAACTCTAGTGAAGGACCCTATCCCTACTAGATATCAGTTATGGGGGAGTATCACTCTATAGATAGAATACCCACACCCTCTATTTTTTGAGGGAGTACCGACTCTAACTATATAAAGAGTATATCGGACCCGCACCCTGGTGTGGAAGGGGACTACCGACCCTGAGATCTCCCTGATTATCAAAACTCAGTCACTACCATCTATTGAGCATAATTGTAAAAATATTCCCACTCATATCACCTCATGTCAAATATCTAATTCTAAATAAAAGGCCAATATCATGTCCTATATATAATTTTACTCAGGAAATACAACTCAAAGGCCCGAATATGAGTCCCAAAGAAGGATATATGCAAAAGAAGGTTCTTGTAAAGGTAAACCATGTGTGTGTCAAGGAACATGGTGTGTGGTATCACCCAAGAACCTAGGAATTTTCTTCCGTGGACACAACTCAAATATCTATAACTCCCCAAATGACATGTCATTGAGAGAACAAAGTCTTTCTGGTCACTTGGGGTCCTATAACTGTTTTCTCGTCACACAGATCAGTAACCCAAGTGGTATTACATGGTGTGTGGGCCTAATAAAATGTAATGATATATTTAACTTGATATGAAACACTACCACTATGATAATCTAAGAAACATAGAATGTGTTCTTTCGGATTACATGACGTGTAGTTTATATTTTCATAGAAGGTCATTTGTTCATATGGTTTACCATATTCATTAAATCTGCTTTAATAAATTGTTCTTGAATTTACCAAATCTTCCAAAAGTAAAAGGAATGGATCTGAATATTAATTCCAGGAATCCAATTCTTTTAAAACATAATTCTCATCGCCCGTGCATGATTCTCCGCACCTTTCATCACCAAAATAGGTTTATGACCCATAGATCAAAACATTCACAATCCACCATTACCTATCAATCCCTTCTGAAAGCTTAAGTTTGTTATTTTTCTCATATCCATCATGAATACATAGGTTTGATCATTGAACTAATACAGATGTATTTAATTGATGACCCCATGGTCCCACAACAAATAATGCAAAGAAATATATAGAAAAAGGTACAAGAACAAAGTTTCATTAACATTGGACGATGTGAACCCAACCAATAATCACAATTGCGGAAAATATAGGGATGATACATGGAAAAAATGAAAACAAATAATCATAATCTCAAATACTAATTTAAAACCAGATCATGTGAATAATCGGACCCAAGTAATACTAAGTGTATAAATAATACATTCTCAATAATCAAATCAAAAGGGATGAAATCCAAAAAATAATGAGCCCATCATCATGGGAAGATTGATTGTTGGTGAATAACACATTCAAAACAATGTTGATGAATATTCATCTATGTTTTTTACTTGTTCCATGATCCTCCTCGATCATTTATCATCAATCGACATTCATAATTCTTTCAATTTCAATGATGGCTCCCCCTCCTCCTCAAATCTCCCAGGGTTATGCGACTAACCCTAGAGAATTTTTCATAGTATCATATTTATAGATAAGAAAGATAGGTTTACACATTTTATGTGTTAATTATTACACTATAGAAAATCTCCAGGGTTATCCACATAACCCTGTGAGATTAGAGGAGTATGAGGAGACACTGTTGTCATTGAAGAACTTGGGAACTTGGATGGATGATGAATGATCGAGGAGATTCATGAGATGAGCGATAAACACTACTGAATATTCAATGACACCTTTGTGAACATGTTATTCACCAATTATCGAACCATTATGTAGGTAGGGATCATTATTCTGTGGATTCCCACCCTTTTTATTTGATTGTTGAGCATGGAATATTTATCTACTTAATATTTATTAAATATTATTATTCGAATGGTTTAGTTTTAAAACAAAATTTGTGATTATAATTATTTTTTTACATTGTGCCCATTTTTCTTCCCTACTTTCTCTGTATTTGTGATCATTAGATAGGTTTTCATCATCCACTGATAATATCACATCATTATTGTACTTTTTCCTATCTATGTTCTTTTTGTTTTTCATTGATGGCCCATGGGGTTAGAAATTCTACATTTATGGACCAGTACAAGTGTGATCAAACCTCTTGATTCATGATGAATATGCGAATGGAAACATATTTTATCTTTGAGGAAGGATGGAGAGGTAATAATGGAATGAAAATGCTTTTCTCTAGCTATCAGAACACCATTTTGGTGATGGGAGGAATGAAGCATCATGCATGAGCAACAAGAATTTTTTATTTTTGACCATTGGAGGCTGAGAATAAATTATTGAAGGCATTTCCTATAATTCTAGTATATTTGGGTAAGTCAGCAGCAACTTATGGTGGTGGATTTAGTGGATTTAGGAAATTTTGTGAAGACCATACTTTCTGTGAAAATCCCAATGACATGCCATGTAAATCTGGAAGAACTATCACCATGTTTCTCATATTCTTTTGGTGGCTAGGGTTTTGGATCAAGTTAAATATAAAATATCATATGGTCAAGCCTACATGCCTATGATACTACCTGAGTTTTTGATTTGTGGGACGGGAGAACACAATTCGGACCCCTGGTGATCAGACACTCCATGTTCCCTTAAGAACACATAGTTTGGAGAGACATGGTTGGCTAATCCATGTCAAGGTAAAAACACACCTAGGTTCTGGGGTGGTTCCATATCCTTTGTGCCCTAATCCACGCACTATGTACTTTTAATAGAACCTTATACCTTGCATATCTCCTTCTTAAAGACTCATATTTGGGCCTATGAGTAGTCTATCCTGAGTATAATTTCACATAGGATGTGATGTTGGCCTTTACATTAGTATTAGATATGTGACATAAGGTTATATGAGAAGGAAAAATCTTATAGTGACACTCAGTAAATGATTGTGATCGAGTTTTGATCATCAGATAGATGTTAGGGTCAGTACTCCCCTACCTCACTAGGGTGTAGGTCCCCCATACTCTTTATACATATAGATTTGACCCCCCCCCCCCCTCACACACACATTATAGAGGGATGGGTATTATATCTATGGGGTTGTACTACCCCATCATCAGGCTCTGGCCGGGATCATTTCCTCCACAATAGTTAATACTCCCTCATATGTGGAAGGAAGTAGTGAAGATTGGGCCCTCCACACTAATTATTTTTGATTTTTTGTGTGGTTAATGGGATGTGATATGAGACCATTGGAGATACAAGTGGACTCATCATTCTTATAAATCTATGGATAATAATACATCTATCCTTTTACAACTGAGGTTTCAATATTGAGTATATCTGATGTTTGGTTTTTACCCTCCATGCCTTTTGGTTGAGATGATTATTTTACTCTTCTGCTTCCCTCTTGGTTTTCAAGTTTTCCAACAGAGTATGTTTATAATCACCCGTACATTTACTTTTCTCTCATTTTCATGTTTTATTTAGGCGACATACAAACCAATAATGAATTTAGTGGACCTAGTACAGTTGGAGAATAAAAATACATGGAGGTTCTGACCGTGTTTAGTGGTCATACATAAAGATTGCGACTTAGGCTCTCTTCATATTTTTTTCTTCTCAATTTTTTTTAGGTTATGATCTCCATTTTATTTAGGTTTGGGTGTGTATTTTTTCCCTCAAACTTTTGTATTACCTCGATGCACTTTGATGTTTTACCTAGAGGATGTCACATTTATTTTTTAATCTCTAGAGTATTGATTTTTTATTATATCCCTAAATTCTTTCATTGAGATAGTTATGTGAGTGTGTGTTGTACATTAGGCAAATACATCCCATTTTAGAGACATGCCTACTTAGTGCTTTACACTATCCTTTGGCATATTGAATGTAGGATTAGTGTGTCTCTATAAGCTTACTACCAATCCATGAGGAGCCCCATCTTTGTTTGCTGTGTTGGACTTTCAGGTAGGTTTGGGATTGTGGTAGTGGGAGTCGCGGGAAGGCGGGGATCTCTGTTTGGTGGTTGATTTTTTCTTGGTATTGGCTCATTTAGCAGGGTTTGGGGGACAAGGAGGCAGTCGCCTGCCGAGGCCTTTGTATGCTCCTTTCTCTACTCTTGCTCCAAGACTCCACCTCTCTTCTCCCAGTCGGACTTGCGTGGTGGTCTCCAAGGTGTTTTGGGATGTGCAGATTGAGCGGTCGAAGGGTCTCCAGGAGGCGTCTCATGTTGGCCTCGTCTCTGTCCTTGGGTCCCCTTTGGGCCTCCTGCTGTGGTGTTTTTTGGCGATGATGTTGGATTCCGATGGGCGGTTCTCACCGGCGAGCTGGCAATGATGTCGAAGCTTTCCTGTTGGCAACAATGATGAAGATTTGAGGTCTCGTGACAGATGCAAGTCCTCCGATGATGGATCTGGTTTGTTTCGTCTTGTTCACGCTCACCGACGACGATGGTAACAAACAACAATGACGTTTGGAGTGACGGCGACGACGTGATGATGATGGTGGCGGGGATGGGATGATGGCGGTGTCGATGCGATGATGCAGCGGACTTGACATGCCTCGTCTGTAGGATTTGTCAGGCGGCTCGAGTGATTTGTGGGATCTGTCGTTGAGCGACGGTTCCCACAACGATCGCCCGCCTTTGCATGTTTTATTTTTCTGTGCCCTGTGTTTTGAAATTTGAATGCATGTCTCTCCCTCGGTATGATGTAATTTGGTCATTTGCGGTTCCCACTCTCCCCTTTTATGAAAATAACCAAAAAAATGGTTTGGAGGTATGGTTAACCATGTGTTTCTTTACACATAATATCATTATAAAAGAAGATTAATAATATTACTTTTTATTTTTCCATGATTATGAACTAGATATAAGTATTTCTTGATAGATAATGAAAATCTATAAGAAAAATAAAAAAATGATTCTTCATCGAGGTGGTAGTCTGCACACACGTACGATTGAAAATCATTTTTTTTCTATGTGGACATAAATAAATAAATATGGCTTGTACCATTAATATAAAAACATATAAGTATTATAATTACACTTAATTAATCATTTCGTTATGGTGATACGATATTTGAAAGAGTAGGTTTAAGAAGAAAACTTAATAAGGAGATAATACATACGTTGAGGACTTTAATTTTCCTTGAAAGTTGCCTTCAAATTCAAGGGAATAGGCTAAATACATGTGACCAATGAATTATTTAGTTGGATTGGATTATAAGGATAGTATTATGGAAGAGTTTCAAGGAGTAATTCTAAGGTGAAGTGTGTCTTCCAAGGGAGTAAGAGTTTTGTTTTTATAAGTGAAAGTAAGGTTACTTTTGGAAACTCCTTTACATTTTTCAATAATGTAATGTCCTTTTCAAGGTCCCAAGGATTAAAAATAGAAAAAATTGTAGGGTAAACATGTATTGGTCAATCAAAATTTAATCCATTTAACTCAAGGTACATTTTTTAAATGTTTTAGGCCTTTTACACTAGGATAAACTTAACATACCCTTTTGATTTTTACCGTGATAATTAATTTTTAACCGTAGTAATAAATTTTAATGAAAAAAAATAATATATAAATTTTTAACTAAATTGAATCTTATAATTTAAATTTTAAAACCATTTTATAAAATAAAATTTATACAAGTATGAAAATTGAATTTTAAAATAAAAACACTTAAACGTGTAAAACTATTTTTTGAAAAATAACACAAATAATATGATATATATATATATATATGATAAAATTATCATGGTTACTTATTTAAAAGAAATAATTTTATTTATTATTAATTTAATAAAATATTTGTGGCTTCTAAGGAAAGACAAAACCAAACCTCACCTTAAAAATACATGATTTAAGGAGAAGACCAATTACATTTCTTATATTAAAGTAACATTTTCCACTAGTTTTAAATATGTTTTGCATGTGTTTTATATAAAAAAAACATATATAAATTTAAAATTTTACTTTTTAATTTAATATTTGATTACATTAAAGGTTTTTAAATATTCCTGTTATTTATACATAGTAATAAAATCATGGAAATTATAATTTTCTTAAATCCTGCATTTTCAACTAAAAATAAACCTTTTTTTAAAATGAAAATAATCATAATAAGTAAATTTTTATATGATGAATTAAAATATGAGTTTTATTTCATCTAATTCAAATTCTAAAATTTTCAAATTTATCTTTTTTGGAAAATGAAAAATATAAAGAAAACTTCTTTTATTGAAAATTAACTCATATTAACTATTAAACTACTAAAGGTAGTGATTTCAAATTGATTACAATATTAGGTTAATTACTAATGTTATTATAATATTTTGTGGCTCATTTAAATTAAGTGTTTTATGGAAGAAAATTAATTAAACACATTGACTTATTTATAGGTATAATGAGGTGTTACAATATTAAACATTCCTTCGTCAATTACATTAATATTTTTTGATAATTATGTATTTTTATAAAATATATATTAATTTCTCTTATTGAAAATTGATAATAATATTAGTGATAACAGTATTATTATTATTGGATGTATAGTGTAAATGATATTTTCCTTCACATGCTTTCATAGTCAATATGTCATAACCCCCTCATATGCCTGATGCGAATACCACTAATAGCATCGACCTTCAGAACCACTCTACCATCACTACAAGTGATGTAATGTCTTTAGGTGAATAAACTACAAGGAGATATAAAAAACAAAATCCACCCGTAATGTGAATTTTTTACATTGTTCTAGTATGTTTCATCATAAGAAAACACTAGATATAATCTCACCATGTCAAGGTGGTTCATTTGATACTAATTAGAAGTGAAGGGTTGTGGGCTAACAGTGAAAAATATATAGTGATTTTTTTGGTTAATTACACATGAAAAAAAGGGGTTTTTGTAGATATTATGATTATTTTGGAAGAAGGTATGATGTTCATTAATTCAACCCATGCATTTGATTTGTGGTTTTAAGGTTATGAGTTTGGGTGGCCTCGCTCTGTTTGATAAGAGTATTACAGACTACGTTAGATAAAACCCTATATAGGACTATACTCTTAATGAGATATAGGTCACCTTTCAAATTTTATAGTTATGACCTAAGACCGAGACTAGATCCAAAGTCCAAAAAAATGATGAGGGAATTTTAATGTGTGAAATATGTATCACATGTCTCAATGTAAGACTGGAAATAAAATGGGGGTGTTGTAATTAATATGTATTTTATGTGGATGTGTATTTTTTCCAACAATTATTTTTTAAAAATAAAACTCTTGAAGGGAATCTAGTGGAACCATAAATCTTTCGTAAAACTATGATAACTCAAAGATATATAGGATTTAGCATGATATGAGGTTTTTATAACTTTATTCATGATGAAGGATGACAAATAACTTTCATTTGGTTCGAAAAGATAGGAATTTTCATTGAATTTGATGAGCTAATAAATGATCATTGAAAATTTACAAGATTGAAAGTGTAGACCAATGTGATGATTTGATGATATGATTCTCGTATATTATTTCTACTATAGGTTGGTAGCATGAACATAATAAGGTTGTATATTATAATATAATATATTTTTCCACAACCATGATGGGATGAATGATATTGTATATGAAATTGGATTGGAATATTATTCAATTGACCTATCTGATTGACAATGGGTTGCTAGAAGTATTTTACTACCTAAAGATGAGAGATCATTTCTATTTTTTATTATAAATAAATTAATAATTATTTAATTTTCGTATTATTATAGTTTTTTAAAAGTTAATGGAATGATTTTGGATAGAATCTAGAGTTTAAGGAATATGAATTTTGAATACGGGTCAAACTACACCATAGTGATAACCATTTCTGATCCCATTTTTTGATTATTTTAACACTTAATGAATATTTTAAATTCTGCATAAAATATATTGAAATTTTATATTTTCATAATATAACCACATTATGCTTCAATGGAAAATAGAATTGTCTTAGGTGATTTTAAGGATAATAACTTGTATGCTACTGGACACCATGATACAAAAATAAACAATGTCATGATGGAGGATAACTAATGTTAAGTTACAGTCTAAAATGGGTTTCATTTAATATTATGATCATAGTGAAAAGATTTTTATGATTATTTTTTAAAAAATACTTGATACCACAGGGATATAAGTAGAGACACACCATGTAAATTGGGTGTTTTGAAGGAAAAAACTGATAAATCCATCGAATTTAGACATTAAACTGGAGGAAAAGAATTTAAAATGATGGTTAAGGAGGCTATTTCATGGATAGGGAAACCATATCTTGGTAATGAGGTATGATAAAATCTAGTAAAGGAAGGTGTACATACCATATATCCTGATGTCAACACAGTAACCAAGGAATCCATACTCATGGTGAATTAAACCGAATATTATTTTTTGTGATGTTAATAAAAATTGAAGTTTTATATATCATTAAATTTTGAAAATATTCAATATATTTTTTGTAAATATTGGTCAAATATTGTGGATGTTTGTTACTTGTCATTAATAAGTATGTCACATGGAATAATATAGGGGTGTTTGAGAATCCCAACCTAACTTTTCTAGTTTTAGAAAAAATTTCGAATAAATATTGATTTCATGTCTTGATGAAAAGTAGATTGATAAATAGAGAACATAGGATACACAAAGATTATATATAAATTATAATATCACTGCACAGAATCAGGTTGAATTATATATTTAATGAGATAGAAGACTAATATATTGATCATGATGACACATATCATAATAGTAACAATATTACAAGTTTGGTGTATTTATTACATTGTTATTTCATTGAAATGAATTTCATGCCTAATAATTTATAATCCTTTTCCAAATATAGTCAGTAGGTAATAAATAGTAGGAATTTTTATTAACAATGGTATTATAACAATCTTATACTTCTAATCATATAACTTTGTATTAGTGATTTTTAGTATATTGATATGTCACTATGTTTATTCTTCTGGTATGTAGCCCATTGAATGAACCAAAAAATACACATACTATGTGATTTAGTTTTCATTAAATGATTGATATGGTTTGAAACTCCATGACTAAAACCACCCATATGACACCCTAGTTGGTGGTGCTATAAGGCCTTATCATTCCACCTAGTATGCTAGGGGATATTAACTAGGGGAGAAAGTCTATGACCAATGTGGGGAAGCTACCCTTCATGTATCATCATTTAAAATAACATTTACATACTATAACAAAAAATGACCAATAGTAGTGATTTGTTTTTCATTTAGCAGTGGTTTAAACTACCACTAAATGGTTCCACGATGGTTTCCAAAAGCCACTAATAAAGCTGGCATTGACATCCAACTAGTGTCGGTTTCTTCTATTTAGTGGTGGTTTCTAAAAAGAATCATGAAACATTTTTTTAGTAGAGATTATTTTTTATTTAATGGTGGTTTTACTTCACAAAATTGTTGAGTACATAGCGACAGTTTAAACAGCTACTCAACATAATAATATATAGTGGTGTTTATTTCTATTTTAACGGTAGTTTTCACTCTCAAAACAGACTATAATATAACAGAAGTTTAAACCAATGCTAAATTTAATAATATATAGGGGTATTTTAAACCGCCAGTACAAAAAAATACCTTATTTAGTTGTGGTTTAAACTGCCTCTATATAATGCTGCTGAAAAAAATTAATGCTACAGAAACTATAGGCCAAAATAATCCAAAAAAAGACTAATATTATACTACAAAAAACATAATTTTTATATCATAAAATAATTCTCAACAATTCAATATATCATCAATTTAATTCCAAATATTCTTATTTATCAAATTAAAATAACTAATCTAATAATATTTCATATTTATAAATTTAAATAAATGATTTTCATGTATTTACATCATATACATTATTTCATTCATTTAAATCAACATGCATCAACATTTTAAATTCATTAAATTATTAAACTTTACCATTTATCTTACCACATGTATCATATAATAATTATCATCAACATGAAAACATGTTTTTTAGAAATAGACATCTTTTTCAAAAAAAAATCATATTACCTATACAATTGAATTTCTCAAGGAACTCTAAAATATGAAAATTCAATCATATTATATCTCCTTTGACTTGAACCAATCACATATCCATGTAAAATATTAACACTCTTTCATTAATCAAATCACAACAAATAACTATTTATGAAAAACTCAAATTTTTAAAATTAACTTTCAATTAACTAGAATCCATTACCTTATTCTTTGTTAAAATCAATATAAATGTCACATTTCATCAATACAAAATACAAACACATCATTTTCATGATTCATGTGTGTCTATAAATGAAGCAATGAATCGTCAATACTCTCAATCCTCCATGGTCAAGAGATAATATCATATGAAAAATACAAATCAAAATATGAAACATCCCTGATTAATCTCACTTTCTCAACATTCTCCAAAAACTTGTGTTTCCATTATAAATATATTAACTAGCCATATTTATAGATTTCTTTTAAATTCAAAACCCAATTATATATTCAAACCAAAATCTCACTCAATTATCCCAAAAAAAACTTTAATATCATTCCCCCATATATAGATTATTCCATGACCACACCCTATATTAACAATAAAATCAACTGTGACCCCTAAAACTCACCTCCAGTAGATCATGAGTTGGAAACTAAAACCAAGTGTATATAATCACATTCATGGGAGACATTAACCTTTAACAGAATCTCACTTTACCAAAAATAATATCATATATAAAATATTATATCATAAACAATATAAAAATCCTAAAAAACATGTACATGGAATGACACACAATGTAATAGTAAACTCAAAGAACATAACCAAAAACAATCTCCAATACCAGACTCTCAAAATCTAAAATAGTAATAAAATGAAAGACAAAAAAAAATTACTTCAACAAGATCTCCACCTTTAGGTTTATCTTTATTAAATTCTTCATCATGTTTTACATTCATGAAAAAAATCTCTTTATCCAACTATTTATGGTGATTATTATGGTTTAAGTTTCATTCCAACCATGAGGATGTGATTATGGAATTTTGTGGATATTTTTCCAAATACATTTCTTGAGAACCATAATATGGGACTATGGGGGGATGACATGCTATCCATTGTTATGGTTTTGTTTCATGTTTAGAATCAATGCCATCAATGGTCGAAGGAAGTATTTACATTCTTAGATATCATGGAAGAACCTGAGGATCGATGAATAATCTAGTTTAAGGTCTATTATATAATATTCTACATGGATAATCTATTTAATAAGATTTTAGAAGTTTTATGAAGAAATTAACAGTTTATTTTGGTGCCCTAGATGATGATTTCTATGTTATATTAATGTTGTCCATATATAACGATATTGAGACATCCTTAAGAAGAGAGTGAAGATAACAATCTATATGTTGCACAGACATGAAAAATACAAGTGGAATGCCCATATGAAATATTAACAGCATGTTTAGTTATCTAGATAGTACTTTGTGAGTTTACAAGTGGAATTTGGAATCTAATTAAGTTCATAAATGGTTGAAAGAGACTAGAGATTTTGAAAAAAACAATAAGGGAAGGAATTTCAAGGAGTAAAAAAACAAAATAGAACCTGGAGAGCCTAAGAATGATTAGTATAAGGTAAAACTCAGAATAAAACATAGAAAATTAACCAAGAATATATATTTTCAAGAAATTTAAGAGAAATATAGATATCCCCTAATAGAAAATGCAACATGGTTTTTGAATTACCATATTAGTGTTAGTTTATCATAAGTTTAGTAAAACATCATCACTAAATTCAAAAAAAACCTACTAAATATCTTATGAACTTTGATAGACATAGTCTTTGACACAATATCCAATCCCTGCTACCCACACTTACCTGAAAAGTCTCTTGAAAATTAAATAGTGTTGTATATTTAAATTTAAACTTAAAACCAATAAAAGTTTGTGTACTAATTGATTATGAAGTTATGTGATTTATCTACTTACTAAAACTATCCATCGATGCAATATAATTGGGGACACATCTAGTCATGTTTTGATATAATTCAATCAATACATTTTTCAGAGCAATGAACTTTTCATCTTATATCTTTATATGAACCCCATGTTCCTGAATTGTGCTTTTCATTGCAAAAAGCTCCCTATGATCATCTCAATGTAGGTACTAAATAAAAATAGGAGTAGACTCTACTAAAATCCCTAGTGGGCTTCCAAATACCTCATATGTTAATGGTCCCAAACCCATCTTAATCCCACATCCAGAATGCTCCTTCCCAAGGACTTGACCAACTAGATCATCCTTGGAGACTGAGAAGGACTGAGCAAGATTTCCATCCCATAGTTATTTTATTTTAACCTATAAATAAATTTTTATTCATATTTAAATCAATACATATTAACATATTGAAAACTGAAAATTAGGTATTACAATGAAAAAATATTCATACCCCAACTTTTATAGTAGGATCATTCACATAACTCCCTTCAGATTTTGTATAAACATCCAACCAAAGTTATGTTATAGAGACTTTGTTCCCTAATTTCTTTAACTACATTAAACAATGATAAATCAAAAATTTAATAAACGAAATAGATAATTTTATCTTATAAATATTTAAACTAATGAAAATATTACGAGAGCCAAACTGTTTCTGGAAAAGCACTTTGACCCAGTAGTGTGGTAGTTGATTTGTTTATCTTGACTTGGTGCATTTTTCCTTGAAACATCCTGAAATAAATAACATGTAATTTAATATTAATGTATAAAATTTCATCGCATTTCCATATACATGTATATATATAATTATATTAACATAATAATATATATTTCAATACCAAATCCTTCTCATAAAGATGGATATCAACAAACACATTCCACTACTCTCTAGGTAATACTTTGGGTACCTTATCATACTATTACTGAGTGATCAATAATGTATCATTTAATTCATTCCATAGTCTCCATTTAAAATATTTACATTTCTTACCCAAATTATTCAATTTCCATTTTCATGCGATAAGATCAGCAATGGTAACATGGAATAACATATGTAAAAAGAGATTAATTTTTAAAATATTAGAATTTAATTACATAATTACCTTTAATTATTTCATAATATATTTAAATTACCTTTATATGGGTACCAATAACATCATTCTTCCAAGATTGATTCATATGCCTCCAATTAGAATAGGTAATTATAATGGTAACAAGATCTACCACCAGTTGGCTTAGAATTTAGCCAAATAATCCTATGACGTCAACTTTGGGGACCCCATAACAGTCAAATGGGCCAACAATCTTTAATCCATTTAGATTCCAGACATCATAACTATTCATATTTTTCTCTATAGTAACATTTTTTCCATATTTTATGAAAAAAAGTTAATAGTATTAAAATTTTCAAAAAAAGAATTATTCACATTAAAATTTGTACCTATAACTGTCACCCTTCAATATCCTTGAAATCAAATAGAAGTAATGACTTTTTCCCTCACTATTTAACCTACTGAATGGGTACAATATGTCTCAAATACTGATGGGATGGACAAGGAGGGTGTTCCAGAAGCTAACTGGATAGAGGAAGGAGTGAGAGACACTAACTAGGGGTAGACATAGGGTGAATCATATGTTGTAGGGAGGGATACTGATGGATCATCAGATGTCTGTGTGGTCGAGGGAATATCAACTGGGAGATAATTGGGATCAATGAAATGATTCTTCCTTGGAATTTCAATCATTTAATCAAATAAAATTAACTTCCGAACATATATTTCAAAAAATTCATGAATAAAGAAAAATAGAAATGATAATAGATGCAAAATACTAACAAACAAGATATATATTTTTATGATAATGAATTAATTCACATACAACATAAGTGGTTGATAAATTAATGGATGTCATCATATAAAATCATTTTGAACTTAAATAATGTCATTTTCTTAATCAATCATTACTTCATCTACTTCCTCCACCCTTGAAAGACTAATATTTTCAATATCATGATGGATATATAAGTTCATTTCTTATTATTTATGGGATTCAATTTTAGAGGTCAAATCTTCTACTTCATCACACGTATCATAAAAGTTTATTTGTTTTATGTGAAAAATTACACTCCACCCTTTACCCACGTCATATTCCAAACAATATAAAATCTTTTCTTATAATGAAAATATATACGGATCATGTAATTCATAGTCACTGACATCTATCAATCAAAAAAAGTTCATATAAGTTAATTTAAATGAATATATTTTAATATTCTTAGTAATATCGACCCACTTGAATTTGAATATAACAATTGAAAAATTATCATTGTAGTTTAAATCAATTTTATCAGTCAAATTTACATAGTATCCCAATTCAGAAACTATAAATACACCACTATTCTATGTTTTCAAACCCTCTTCTTGGCTGACTATATGAAATTTAAATCCATTTGCATGGTAAGAGTTAAATTTTCTAGATTGTTTTAAAGGATCTCGAGAAAAAAACATCAAATCCTCTAATAACTCAACCTGAGTATCAGTATTCATGATCTACAAAAATTAATATATAATATTAGATTTAGAAAATATGTGTTAACCTAATTTCCATATTGATTTCAATATTTATAAACTTAAATGATATGAAAACCATTTTACAAGATCTTTATTAATAGATTTTGTTATATCTTTCTCATTTCATGTTTGGTTTCTCATTCATATCTTTGTTTATATCCTAATATATTTAATAAATGGATATATAATTCCACTATTCACCAGCACATATCTATGTGCCTGTAATAATTGCATTTATATTAGTGTAACATTTGAGATACTCCCAACTAATCGGACAATAGTTGGAATGATTTTTGATTTCCCATGTTGTTAATATTGTTTCAATGTGTCATCAATACATATAACTCGATTTAATCTTGTCTCAATATCATCCAAGTATCTAGAAAAAAGGTAAGATATTCCTTTTCAGAATATCCTTTAAAAATAGAGCCTTCAGGTTGAGATTTATTTTTCAAATGTGATTTCAAATGACCAAGATATATACTAAATAAAATAAATAAAACTTAATTATGTATTTAATAAAGTTCCAAGAATTGTTTACTTAAGATTAAAAAGATATAAATAAAGTACCGCTCAATTGGATATATCTGCCAATAATGTAAGGGGCCTCCTAATTTAGTTTCCTCAGACAAATTTATAGTTAGATGCATCATGAAAGTAAAAAGTTATAGAGGAAAGATCATCTCTAATGCACAAAGTATCTTTAAAAATCTATATTTATCATTGTCAAGATCAAATGGTTGTAGAATTTTATCACATATTTGTCTAAATAAAGTATAAAATCGGAGCACAACTACAATAACCTTTTTAGGTAATAATTTATGCAATGTCGGTGGTAGAAACTTCTATAAAAAAATATGTGAATCGTAAATTTTAAATCCATGTAAACTATGATTTTTTAAGTCAATACACCTTGATATGTTACTTTAATACCCATAAAATACCTTCACCTATTTTAAAATTTGAAGTTACATATCTTTATCCCTATTTATCATTGAATAATTTGTCGGAGCATACTTTCCATTCTCATCTAGAGAGAGATCATGATTTCTGTTCATTTTTTTTGTAATCCATTCTGGGAATTGAGATAGTCCTGCAATTTTCTATTCTCATTAATCAATGTGAAGATCACATTGTCACACAAATTCTTCTCAGTATTCATAAAATCAACATTATTCCACAACAAATTAAATTCACAATACTGAAGTTTTAAGAATATTGTTTTTTACCTCCATCGTTGCATTCTAATTTCACTTAAATTTCCACTTTGAATTCATTTCCTGCTATCATTCAAATGATGTAACTTCAAAAATTATGTTTATACATTTCCAATTTTTTCCAATATTTCAAAACTTGTAAACAACTTTGGAGGTGGTCTGTGATCAATATGAGATTCATTGAGAAATATTTGATGAAATGAGAAGGACTATTTGTTATTGTAAGGTAGTAATTTGGGATCAATATAAAAGTTACAAACAGGAAAATCTAGACTCATTTAAGTGTTCAAAACAAATAAATTCCCATGTCTAGGGAAGTCACTAATGGTCCACATTAGAGCACCAAGAATTTTCAACATTGTTCTAGAATATGTATCACATGTATCAACACCGTTTCTCCATAACTATTATAATTATTCAGTTAGAGGCTGAAAGTATACATTAATATCATTTCTAGACATTTATTTTCCAATAATAATCATTTAAATGAGAAAATATGTTTGTTTCATGCACATATATAGTGATAGATTGTAAGGTATCAAAACAACCGGACAAATGCAACAACTAGTGCTCAACGTCACAAATGGATTGAATCCATAGGAAACCAATCCCAATCACACATTCCTAGGATCAGATGAGAAATATGAATGTATTGAATCAAATATTATCCATGATTTTGAATCTATTGTATGTCATATTTACTCATCATTTTTATCATTTATATAATTTCACTTCATGTGATTAGTAGTTTTAGATGACATGAATAATCTTAAGAATCTAGGTTTTAAAGGGAAGTAATGAAAAAAATCATATTTTTTCTTTTTATTATTTTTTATATTATTTTATTGATTTAGACTTAAAACATCACCCATTAAAAGCCATCTAGTAGAATAATATTTTTTACAGTCCTATATACTTGAATCCTCTCCCCAATGAATCATATAATCATTAGGATAGGTATATATTTCTTTATAATTCATACAAAGATTGTTGACAAATTTTTCATATCATTAAAATACTTGGGGGTCTTAGCTTTAAGAAATTCATCATGAAAAAATTAAAATATCATGGACATCACCTTATTTCTAATTCCTCATAGTGATTTGATATGGTAAAACTTTAACTAGAATTTTTTTTGAATATTTCAGACATCCACCATACAACTTTTGATTTCCATTGTCAACTAAATCATTAAAATTAATTTGTTTTCTCATTTAAGTTATATCTTACATTAGTCTCTAGATAATCATGAGGAGTATCCAATGATATTTTATAATCTTGATCTTGTTTTCCTCTATTTCCAAAAACATAACTTGTCATGTTACTATTTGTAGCACCCTTAACAGGTTGTTATAATATGTTTTTATGTTTCTGTTGTTGTCTTGACATGTCAAAATCATCATTTATAAGGTTTTTCATTTCATTGTCCATTGTATATTAAGTTAGGATATCATTCTATTGAATAAAATTAGTACACAAAATTTCTATAATGTTTGATTCTCCATGAAAAATCCAATACAAATATTGATCAGGGAATTACTTTGATATAAAGTGTTCATAAATATCATTTCTCTTTAACCATCTTATAAATTTAATATCAAGACATGGAAATCATATTGTACCATCAATGGATCAATTTTAAATTCAAAAATCTATAAACGCCTCCAAATCCTTAGCATACTGAGGTGTGCTCCTTGGTAATGTGATCTAGCTTTTATCCATATATATCACAATGTTCCTACACTTTGTTAAAAAAATTAAAACACATAAGTATTACTAAGTAGGAAAAGAGATAAATGGAAGTGAAAAAAATACCACCCAAGTAGTTATATGAAGAGTCATATAAGTACTAGAAATATCAAAGTAAAAAAATTAAATCAATCATGGATAATATTATATAAAATATAAGCAAGATAAAAATAATATAATAATTTAGAAAACAATATTTTAATTTTTCTTTGAAAATAATTTATCAGAAATGAACATTGAAAACCAATTTATAAATCTAATTATTTCCATAAAATCACTTTTGAAGGCAAGAAACCCCTCTTTAAGGGAAGTCAACTGGTTCCAAGTGCCCATTTTTCAAGACAAAAAATTCACCTTCTTAAAACATTTCAAGCCACCATGATACTTATGGTCTCAAAACCAATTAAAAAAATATTAAGGTTCAACTACATTCAATTCCTAAAACACGCCTCTAAAACAAAACATTCCCATTTTAAAGACATAACTTGGGTTTAACACCCCATTAAATAGTTAATTACCATTAGAAAATCCACCATTAATTTTAACCACCACTTGGAATGTTACCTAGTTCTATGAAAATTCTTTAAACCATTTAAAACCATTTAAAGACCAAAATGGTTATTATTTCATTTTCTTAGGTTCATGATAAGTATAAGGTATAGAATAACTAAAAATAATATAATACTATGAGAAATATAAACAAATCCCAAGGAATGATATAACTATCCACTAAGGCATATTAATTACAATATAAACAATGCATATAGAATTGAATAACCAAAATCCAAGATTCACTAATAGTAATCCAAGAAATTTACAAGAGGTGAAATAGGGAACAAATACTTCAAATTAATAAAAAACTAAACAAAGTATAATAGATGACATATGATGAAAAAAAATTCAAACTAGTAGTATGAGAAAATGGATATAAATGATGGAAAATAAGACAAATTAACATACTAGTAGGAAACTGAAAAAATGATAAGTTAGCTCATAGGAAATGACTAATTCATACTAGTAGAATTCTTACTGCAGAATAAGATATTGATTTGAAAACAACCAATTCATACTTGTAGAAAAACAAAAAAAAAAGGAGATATAGTAAAGTCCATTAAATATATATACTAATAGCATAATAAACATTTTCTAAGAAATGGTACAAATAATATGAATACAAGAGGTTGTGGTTTCATAAACAATATACGTCATAATTAAAAATTTATTTAAAACCCAACTCATTCATAAAAAAATGTTAATATAAATAAAAAATTATTTATGTAATTTTTTTAATTCATATTCCATAGTAAACATTTTTTGAAAACATTTTTTACTTGAATTTAATTAATTACTTCATTTCTTATAAAACATTCCATGTATAATATTTTAGAATAATAATAAAAAGCATTATTTGTGAAGATAATAATGGTGAAAAATAATTATACACTCTCTAAAGGTATTATCGTGATGGAATAACATCAATTCCCATTATTTTTTTGATAACATGAAATGAATGTCAATTGAATATACCCAACATTTTATATTTAAAAACAGATTTAAAAACATAAAAATTCATAAAAAACTCCCATTTTATAATATATAACTAGAAAAAACATTTTCTTAAAGAGGAAACCATTCACTATAAGGGAATTCCATATAAATTATTTCCTTACGTCAAGAGGAAACATCTAAAACATGTTGCCTTTGATGACGAATGAAAAATTGAGCCAATAAACAACCTCCTCTACCTTGACAACCCAAATTCGTATCATTGGAACTTCCCCAAACCTTAATCTAAACCCAAACATTGGTTAGGGTTCATAGGAGTAAGAAAAAGTTATAGAGGGAGAAAGGGAATAAGGGAGGAGAATAAAATAGGAATAAATGAGCACTTACCACTATTTGAATTCAAATGGGGAAGGGGGATTCAGGGGAGAATGGGTAGAAGAGGATGGCAGGGATGGTTCATGGGAGAAGTGATCACAGGCGGTGAGGGAGAGGGAGAGGGCTTGGAGGATTAGGGGAAACAAGAAAACCGATGAGGGTGAGGGTGAGGGGGGATCTGGGGAAACTAGAGCATTGTTGAGGTCGACGGAGCGGCCTCAAGAGGCTCAAGGGAAGCTATAGCACTATTGAGGGAGAGGCCAAGGGATTGGGAGGCTCAGGGAAAACTGGAGCACCATGGAGGGCTTGGGCTCGATGGACTTAGGGGAAACCAAATCACTTGTGAGGTGGTAAATACAGTGGTGGTGAGGGATCAGGTTAGAGGGGGGTGCTCCGGGGAGAAAGGGGTGCTTGAGGGAGGAGGGGGTTCAATGTGAAATTTTCTTTGTTAGTAAATAGAAAAAATTTAGTGGTGGTTATTAAAAAATCACCGCTAAATTAACACAATTTTTTTAGCAGCGATTTAATAAATCACTGCTAAACTATGAATTTTGTGTACTGCCATTATAAATTATAAATTTTTTTTAAGTAAAAAAGGTGGGGAAAGGCTTCCACAAAGTAAAATAATGGAATTTTGGTGTAATGAAGACTAAATATGTCACCTCATACAACATATTTACAACTAAATGAAAGGGAAATGAGACATGAAATTGTTTTTAACCATTAATATCAATAAACACAAAATGATATAACATCATTGGTTCCCATACTCATCATACTTAAAAACATAAAATAAATCACCCACTAGGTTAATATATACAAACTAAACTAAAAAAATTGATACATAACCATAACCCAGAGTCCCTCCATTTACCTGACTCTAAACTATCCATCTAGCAACTCTAGTCAAATCCCTAGTACAACATGTTACCTAACAGTGAAGAACAAGAGACTACACATTCACCAAGTTTCCTATAAAATGTGTGATTATAAAACATGGTAGGGAACTACTAATGAGTCCCTTATATACCCAACATTTATAGTGTATACATATAGAAAAAATAAATCAAACAGTGATGTATAACATGCAATAAATGATTTCAAGTTTTGATATTCTAATCAGGATACCATGACACTTCTCCCCACTTGATTTTACCAATGTAAGAAATATTTTTTCCATAGAAAAATATTATAGAAAATAAATCTGGGAGTGGTGTAGCATATCCAACCCCACATACACCAGTATCATAACATAATTGAAAACACATTTAGGTAAAGTCATAACACAAAAAATCTCGCATATATCATAAAACCATTTGGGAAAATACTTAACATAGCTAGTCCCACACATATTGTAAATGCATCTATAAAAATTCATAACATAGATAGTACTATGTATATCTAAAATGAATATGGTAAAGTTGTAAAATTTCTAAGATAGGATATATGAATATCATCTCATATAGCAAACCCATCAAAGAAGGTTGTAACATACGAAGACTCCGGTACACTCATATGGGTAGTGTATTGTGACAACCCATATATCAGTCCACCGGGCTGCCATATCCTCTACCACACATTTCTGAAACACACTACATCATTTTAGTTAGTATGAATAATAAATCATGTAAATGATAGCCCATATCCTATCCCATGGTTAGAAACCCATTCATACCTAGTTCTCAACTATAGAATAATAATAAGAACATGAATCTAGACTCATCTCACCCTAATACAATAACTACACATAACCTATAGCTACAACCATCACATTTAAAAATTTCAAAATTCCTCAGGCTATGATTGATCCATCGACACTGACCAACTAAACCAAACCAATTTACCATGAAAAGGCCATACCTAAACTATACCCACTATAATCCCAACACCCAAGGCCCCAAAAAATATAAAATTCACCATAGATTAGAAATACCTAACTATATCAACTTACAATACACCTTGGAGGACATAAACTACTCTATAATGCCTTAAGGAAACACATTTCAAACTCTACACCCATCAACATCACATCACTGGATCATAAACAATTCCCTATGGATCCTCACATAGTGCTCTAAGTTCATTATCAACATCTTCCCATGATCCAAGTCAACTCATGGACTCAATAATACCCTAATTAGGTCTTCCCCAAAGTATCACACCCCAAACCTGAACCAAAAACCAATAATTTTCACCTTTCCCACACTAGATAATCCTCACAAAGATTATCATTGGTGGTCTATACTCATACCATACTCAAATCTTGTTTATAGGGATAGATATTATTTAGAGAGACTATTTCACCACATTACTGTCACTAAGTTCCACTAGGAACCCTATAAGAGATTTTTTTCCTCTATCATGGACTAATACCATGGGTAACTTAAGCCTAATTGCTTAATGTGGTTTATTAGACCCATTCTTGAAATTCCAATCCTCTTACTCAAGTATTCTCAATGTTTCAAGGTTATTTCATTATCCTTTCCCACACTATTCACAAGACTCATTACTAACTGGTCCACTCATCAAGGGATAACCACTTAGATACCCTTGTACTAACTTAGTAAAACTCATCCATTTCAAATAACCAGTCATGTAATAAACTAATACCACATAGGGTTCTCTTGATCAAAATTAGAAATTGGGCCACTTTGTGGAATAATCATCAACTACCTACAAAATCCATTGACCATGAATGGACCACCAATCTTAAACTTATAATGATTTACTCAATCTGATGACACAATTCTAGTACTAAAAAATCCATTTATGAAATTATTGAACCCATACCACCAAGGAACATGCATGAAATTCACATAGATTCACATGCATATGGTTAGGTATTAAAGGGATCACCCACACCAATAATAGAGTTACCATCCTCTAGCTATGATTTCCAATGCCTCAACTAAGCTTGTACTAAGCTTTACCATACTCACAATCCCCTATCTCAAACCATAATGTCTTGAAAATTAATTATAAAAATTTATAAATAGTTATCTAATTTAATTTAATGGGGTAAAAAAATAAAAAAATCACAGAGCATTTCTAATAAATAGATACCATAACCAAATAACATATGGAAGTATCATGTTATTCCCCCAATACTACTAAAAAATCCCAAGGACATATCACTTATAAAATTCTAATTCTAACCCAAAATAGTAAAAATCCCTAGTAAAATCCATCAAGTAATGTACCTCCATTGATATGGAAAGTTGTGTGCCTCCCTGTAATCCTAGATGAAACTAAAGTTCAAAATCAGGCAAGAGAAAATTTCTAAGGTACTATATCAATATTGTACCACTATATTAGTGTGGTAACTATATCAATTATTGTGGTGGGGTACTGTAAAAATGGTATTATTCAATTTAATTGGGATTTATAGCCATGTATTGGGCCTCTAGAACCCTGAACCTCTGAGACATATATATAGGTAGGTTTTACTATACAAAAGTATACTCATGATGATAGAGAAATGTGGTCGTAGTAATTTGGTAGAAATAATCAGACACAAGATAGTGGAGGGATAATGGAAAAATTCCATTGGGTTTAGGCCTTGCATAGCTCCATAGAGGGAAAGGAATGTTTGGCCATATCATTAGGTGGTCAACTAGGAATAAAAATTGAATAAGGTGATAAGGAGGGGTTATTTCAATGTATCTAGGAAAAATGTGTAAAATCCTCTATGTATCTAGGCCTACAGGATATGTATTCTAGAAATCTAGTTCATGTAAGGGTTACCTTTACACCTAGTTAAAAAGAGTCTTTATCAAAAAAATAAAAAAAGAAATTTTTAAGTAAGCGTCCTCAATACACTGAACCATGAAACCTCATTATTTAGATATGATTCCTTCACAAATTGGTGTAATAATACATAAATCCATAACCCAAAACACCCAAAACCCAAGGAAGATGAAAAGAAGAAAAACAAGAAAAATAGAAGAGGTATTGCCTCATTTTTTCACAATACAACAACTCTTGGTCAATTAAAAATATGTATAGGATTCAAGGGGGTTCATGGTTGAGAAATTAAGGAAGGGATACTGGCCAATGGTCTCTCATGAGTGTTATCTTGGCTAAATAGGAATAGGGGGATGAACCTGAAATAACAAGTATACATCCACTATAAAAATTCTCCCATAAGAAAATTGGGTACCTAGTACACGATGGAAGGGTACTCTATGACCTACTATATATCTAGTGTAGATAAATTGATTGGTCAATGTACCATATATGGGCCATTATACTATAGACTAGTCATCGGGTACCTGATGACCAACATCAGGTACTCGGTGTCTTAATGCTACCTACTCTAAGTATCAAGACCACACGACCCTTCTCATGTCTATCAATCACACCCATAAAACCATAAACACATAAAAAACACCTCTTAGAGATATCCCAACTCTCAAAATTATAATTTGAATCCTAATATTTCAATAAAACCCTACTTCAGGACTCAAAATATAAATTTTCCCTTGAATTCACCAACCCGTAACAACATGGTTCATTAAAAACTCCCCACATATGGATTATCATTCCTAGGAAGATTCCATTATGATTTTTATATACCCAATATGACCATAAAAATCATATTTCACAAGTCATTCATAATCAATATTGAACACAATTGTACCATGTACATTACTAATCAGTCCAAACGGTATTCTTATATGGACTTCAAGAGTAATACTCCACGTGTATTAATTAAAGGTACAGGGGTGAAAAGAAGAAGCTACTGGGAAAAGGGATTTTAAAATTTTTCACCACTGTGATAACATAACTTTTCATCTCTAATGATCTGATCCTCAGTACATTCTAATGATCTTTTGTAAATTAAACATTGAAAAAAAATAAAATTGAAAACATACCTTTTCAATCTGAAGTTATAATCGACACAAACTTGTTGCCGATGATGATTGATTAAAGGATCCAAAGTGTAATCCCTCTATATTTTCCACACATGCTTCAAAAATCTGCTGGAACATCGATCGTCAAATTCTTTGTGCTAGAACAGTGACCCAATGATACCTTTAACATACTGATGATCACCACAATGAGGTTCCTTCGATGCATGGAGATTACAAGATCTGATCACTTAGATTGAGAGAATCTCTCTCTAAAAAGTGGGAGAGGAGAGATATTCTTTGATGAACTATCCATGAATAGTCCCTATTGAGATCCCCTCTCCCCATTTAAATAGTGGATTATCAAAATACTTTGAAGGGTTCCTTGTCCACCGATTATTAAACATCCCCTAAATAAATAATTATGAGAAACTAAACTGCATAATAAATATTATTTATATTTTATCACATACCTATAATATATATTAAATATATTACATAATAAAACCAATTCATTTAACTTGACTCAAAATTCCTTCTTAATATTAAACGAACCTATAATATTAAAATAATATTCATTTGAATAATAGTATTTCTCATGTTCACTAAATACCTTGTGAATACTTTCAATAAATAAATTCAACCTAATTATTCTTTACTTGAATAATATGAATTTATTCATTCCTTTGGTGATCATGCATCATTGGAAAATTATCAAACCCTATTGGTGGGTCCCACCATGTATAAAATACCTATTCAACTGAATATGACATACTTTTTAATGTGCTATTGTGTGTGACACTCTAGACCCTTTTATTAATAGTAGTGAATAATATTAATTGACTAAGAGAAGAGTGTAGCAACCCATAAAGGCCCCTAAAGTGATAAGGAGTAGTTATAGAAATGATAACCAAACTATGAACACACACAGTGTAATATAATATCTTTTTCTTTAGATATATCATAAAGCAGGATGCACACTTGTTTCATCATCCTTTTATTACTATATTGTTTGTTGAACTAACTGGATAGATTTACCCTTGACTTCCTTAGCCAAGGACTTATAAAGGAACTACCATCCTGATCAGTTAGGACTTAGATATATTACTTCCTCATCTTATAAGTGATAAATCATTTCTTGGTCATTTAACCAATTCCATAAAAAGAATGATGAACCCAACACAAGCTACCTCGCCAGGATTTAATTATCATGGTTTTTCCCTTGCATCAAAGTATGCGATCAAATGGAACACACTGGTAATGATCAAAAGTCAAGAGAACAATAAACAGGTTAATAGATATGAACAAACAATAAAACCTGAAACATGTGGTTTTTCTATTAGCAGGTCTTCCCTCATGATCTCACTACTAGATATCACTAAGTGTGAACTTCATGAGAAGAAGTCTCAATGCTTATGAGCCCCCCATCACCTGAAAGTTAGAGATCAACTATGTCCAGTAAATATGATGTATCTAGACCATATAAAATTTGTTTAATATTAATTTCATGGTATCTCAAGGTTATCATTGTATCTTAATATCTACTATAACCTTTTTATATGACAATTAATCTATGGACATTACCATTAAATAGTGAATGTACAAATATCTACACTATAATGGTAAATATACATCAATCATATCTAATTGTATACATGATATTGTAATAAAAAAGTACTGATAATGTTGGGTATAGGGCACCCACTTTTACAACACTCCCACTTGCACTAGAGAAAACTTGCTAACCAACCTTGTTAGCTCTCACATGATAAATATCATGTTTCTTCTGAGTCACGGATTTAGTTTTTGGGTCTTCCATGTTTCTGCCATGTGGCTATTCTGCTATGTGAGACCTAACCTCATTGGGTACAAATTCTAAAGAGATGTTATCCCTGAGTATATCCCCATTCTTCCACTGTTGAAACTTAACATCTTGGATAATATTATTAATATAATTAGCAGAATGATAAAATTTTATATACTATGTGTCATTCCAAGAACTGGAACAAATAGTTGTGGCTAATAATTACTTCTTACCTATCTTAGAAGATACAATTTTCACAGTATTTATAGGCATGGATACCATTGTCTTGTATGATCATGTCTCTCTCATCACCTTAGACTAACTACGATATGAGATCGTATTGATCTAAGAAAAACTAGTTTTTGTCCCCTCAAAACTAGTATCCCTTCTTCTCCACATAATAGGTACATATCTTTTGTACTTTCTCATGTATAATCAGATAGCTCTGACTGATTCCCTTGTAGTTATCCTAGATATAACTAAATTTTTCCTACTATAAAGTATTTTTTGGAAATATCATTTCTTGTACATATCATGGCCTATGTGATTGATCCATATCATAAGCGTATGGAATTCAACTCACTACTTTAATCTCCTATTATGCCTATACATGTATGATTGGATGGATTTATGCCATGTGACATTGGTAAAAATTCTACCTTGAATTGTTCTAGATTATATTTTTCAATACCATGTCACTCTATGTACAGTTGACTAGGTCCAAGAAACCATTGAATCTAACTTAGTAGACCTAGTTACCTAGAACTTAGGTTGATACTTTAATCCAATAACTGGATTATTTATTTATCCAGGTCTTAACTAACTGTAAGACCAATAGATGTTTTCCATATGTTACCAAACATATTTCACTAAAATGAAAATGGAACTCCCACTGACCACTAGTAGACACATGAAAAAAATTTATTCCAATAAAAAGTTCTATGATCTTGTTGTTTACTTCAATTATAAACTGGATTTGAGTAACTTGAACTCTTTATTGTAATTTTTTGATGTCATCATCCCTTTCTAGTTTTGACAAATAGATTCCTTCCACGATTGGTGGTTATGACATCAAATTCAAAATAAAATGATCATAGATATTATCTATGATAAGTAAAATTCTAATGGATTTAGTAATAATGACTTGGTATAACCAATGGATCTATATTGGTACCACACTTTTATTACCCATGTATCATCTCTCTTTAATATCCACAGTAATATTCAAAATAATAATCCCCTTTTCACTTTGATGCATGGAATCCATTATTGAATTTTAATTTACCTTTTCAATCTTATTTGATTTCTATAAACTTCCTACTTGTAGGAAATATTAATCCAAATGAATAATTTATCACCAACCATGGTTAATATAAAACCATCACTATGGTTTTAACCTTCCTACACAGTATGTGTCTCCAGAACATTCTTATTCTACATGAACTTATGGAACTTATTACTATTACAACCATTTCTGCATCTTTAGAATTGACTAAAACCAACTCAATATTTCTCCTACTATCTCAAATAGATATGTGAACCCTCTTATATAAATTTAGTCTATCAATTGACTACTAATTTTCTGTTATATAGATTTCGATAATATCCTAAAAAAATTTAGGATAGTTACTTTATATGCACTTAGTGTTTTCCTTGATGCATGTTTGTTTATATCCTTAACAAAATCGTTGCATCTAAACAAATGTTCTTATGACATAATGGATTTCCATCATAATATAACTGTCATGATTTCCATTTTCCATGTTAGTTGGTATATGGTTATAGAGATATCACCATTATTTTCAAAGAATGTCTTGAAATAAAATTGAAGTATTCTAAAATGGATATATATCAACATTGATTATCCTTATACTCACATCATAACATTGATGTGTAAAAGGAAATGTGAATTTAGTAATTACTCCACGCAACATTTTATTGATCAATGTTAACACGTAAGACCCATCATCGATCCTCCATATAAATATAATTTTTGTGATGTGGATAAGATAATGTGCATTTATAAATTACGCCATGCTAAATTATATCGATCGATGAATGCTTGGTCAAGAAAGTCTTTGGCATGTCAGTCCAAAGAAACTCATTTATTTTGAACATTCAAATAGCATACTTCATTTTTATATTCCTTAATTACTTAAAGGAATCTTATGAAGTATATTTACCACTAGCTTACCTTTGGAATAGTTCACACTCTCTTTCTGAACCAATTATCAAAGATTTATGGCATACCTTTATTTATAAAGGTTTCTTTATCCAAACTAAATAAGAATATATGTTGATAATACCTAATGTGTTTAGTACCACTCAGTCTAAATAACATATTGGGTATATCCTGGATGTTCACTTTTAGTTTTACTTGACAAAGAATTATCTTTCAACAACTGGGTAAATAAGTATTACATTTTATATTCATCATGTATTGCCTATATTTTAGGTATCACTAATCTATTGGTTGAGTTTGAAATACCACACACCAAATTCATTCCTCAACTTGGAATAATGTCTACTTGTGTCTAAATAACATGTGAGATAAATGTTTTGGTTATACTTAATAATATTTTGACTTGAATCGTTAACTTGGAAATTAGAAGTTATGTGTATCTCACCAATTACTTAAGTATCACACTTCATCTCCCTCTTAGAGAATACACCTTACTTCTTGTACCATTTATATACTTACTTGGTTACTATATTTCAATACACATGTGTGAAAGACATATTTTAATTAATACCTAAGAAGTATGAATGAAACATTATATTTTGTATTGATGAATATAGCTAAAGAATAAGTGATAAATTGATTCTTTAATTAAGTTTATTATGATTAAACTTCCATATATTTATTTCATGATATGGGAATAAATATATTCTCTTATTGATTACCTATTTCTTTGATAGATGTTTCGAAGGTTCCTTTAGCATCTCTCCTACCATTGGCCATATTGCCTTGCCTTTCAACTTGTTTTCCATAAGAATTAAAGGTTATTATTTCTTTAATTTCTTATTTACTTGGATAAGCATACCTAAATTAAAATGAAGTATTTAAACCATCCTTTTCATTTGTAATCTTAAACAAAAATAGAATAATTGGGTGAGAAATATGTAATAATGATATTTCTTTAAATATCATGATATGTCTTCCAATTTACTCATAGCCAGTGTAATCATCATATTCATATCTTGCTTCACTTTCTCCTTGAATGATTCTCAAAGATGGGACTTCATGAAATATCATTCATGTCATGATGTATTAACTACAATTATCATCGGATATTGATGACAATATTATGACATAACCATCATATGCATCATACGTGAGTCTTCTATAACAATTTTTACACCCTTGATTCTAGAGGTAACATAACAGGTATTGAGGACACCATTGTATTACAATTATGATAAAGTTTTATTATGCACAAGAACCTATAATATACTTGGAAATTCATGAAAGTTTGTAAATTTACTTTTTCCATGATAATCGTAGTGCATTTTTGTGGTATTTTTTCCATTTTCTACAAAAATAAAATCAAGAATATTAGTACTTTTATATTTATTACATATTAGACATTATTGATTTATTAATTAAATCATTACATATCTCCCACAATTTTATTGAATTCGATGAACCCTATGTACTATAATTATAATACCTTGTCGGATGAGTATTCTAGTGGCAAGGATCCTTGAACGTCCTCTCATAGTCTACAAGATTTGGTTGTGCCACTACTCAGAGAGTTCAAGGTGGGTGTTTGACTGGCCAACTGCATTAACTCATGGTTCCTTGATATTTTGTGTGAATTCCAAAATTCTAAAATCCTAAACTCCATTTACTCAATTCTTTCCAATAAATGTTCAACAAGATAGATTTGGATAGTTATTTTCTACCAACTTCAGTTAAGTTTACCCACCACTCTCAAAAGAACTCATGCGTAGTATGAGACACCCTCAACATTGGTTGATGAGCACCTCAACTATTCGGTTTTGTTCAAATTAAAATAATGAAAGGTGTTTACAACTTATTATTTATTTGAGTGTTTTTAATAGTTTTCTCAATGAATGTATTCCATTTCTATTAATCTTGTTTATCTATGTTGTTGCGCTCACAACTAAACATTAATATAAAAACATTCATCACTTATTTATGTATTTTATTGTAAATTATTTTATGTATTGTTGCATTGTCATAAAAATTCATAAAATAATAAATAAAGGAGTAAAGGAAATAAACTAACTGACTGATCTTGAGCATATAAAACTAGTAGATCCATTTCAACTCATCGGATCAACTATGACCTAGGGGTATCAAACCCAAGTCATGTCTTAACTCATGATGCAACTTTTCCCCATCCAATATGTACACTTTTATCTAGAGTAGCCTCGACTTAGCATTGTCTGCATCTTACACCATCCTAGTCTGGTGAACTGCATTGTCTTGGTAGGGTCCACACCATACATTGCCTTCGTTAAAAGTACAACAGTACTCGCATGTAGGTGAGGGGAACCCATGAGTGCAATATACATACAAATAATGATGGAAACGTAGACCCTTATACATATTTAATAAAAGGATAATACCTAGACCATCATATAATACTTTATTATTACCAAAAATAGCACGCAGATAAATAATTAATTAAATAGATAACAGACTTACAATAGTTAGTCATTTTTTCAAGATCGTTCCATGGGTAAAAGTGGGATAAAAATTAAATTACAATAATTTAAGTATGAGGGTATTTTAATTAAATTATTTTAATTAATTAAATTTAAATAATTTAATTCTATTTGGTCCACTATTAATTTAATTTCAATTCAAAAAATTAAATTAACTAAATATTTTATTTAAACCCAAGTTTAAATTAAATTTTTGTGTATTAAAAATTATATATTTTTTAAACCAAAAATTATTTTTAACTAATTCAAATTTAAAACTAAATTTAAATTAATTAATTTTTTATTATGTTAATTTAACCCAGCCCTAAAACCATGTGTTGGGTCAGGACAAACCCACATAAGCTTATTTTTTGCCGTGAAATGCTCTCTGCATGGGTGTTCTAGGCTACGAATGTCCGTCAAGTTTTTTTTTAAATACGTTTTTTTTAAACTAAAAAACCGCTTAGGTTAAAAAAATTTAAAAACACGCTATAAAGGCAGCATTTGCAGTGCCTCCTTTTCTCCCATGTTCCACCTTTGGCCCGAATCGTTGACATGGTAAAGGCGGCTAGGGGGAGGCCACCTTTCGCCTTTGGGTAAGGTGAAAGGCGACTTATGTGATGCCGCCTTTGGCCTTATGCAGAGGCGAAAGGCAGATTCCACGATGCCGCCTTGGCCTGAACTCCCTATAAAATGGCAGCCACCCCCCTACTCAATTGATCCTTGCCTTCATCTATCATAAATTCTCTCTGTCTCCCTCTAAAAAATTCATTTGATGTGCGGATTTTTACAAAGCTTCCTTTAGAGGTATGTTTATTTATTTAATTTAAATTTTTTATTTAATTAATTAATTTTTTTAGTTTTAAATATTTCTTTTTTTAAGTAGTTTAGGTAGTTCTTAATATTTGGCTATTTAGTTTCTGTAATTAGTTATATATAGTTTGAAATTATTATTTTTAGGTAGTATAGATTAAGTATAGATTAACTTAGGATTATGTATTTTGAAATTTTTGTAGCTTAAATATTATGTGGTTATCTAAGTAATTAAATTCATGTCTAGATACAAACAAGTGGATATGGCTCTGGCACAGATGTACATAGGGGTAAAACCTGAAAACACCGCTTTGAGCTTGACTCGAATGAGAACTAGTGCATGATAATGGGCCTTGTTGCATCCTGGTTTGACAATCCCAGGGAATATGCTTAAGATGATTCATATTTTCTTTATAAACTAATAATATATCTAAGAGAAGAAAAAACAAATCAGTATATTTATCAATGATAAAATGATAAATATAATGTTATAGAATCAAATAAGGACATAAGAATTAACAAATTAAAGTTATTATTAGTTAATTATAATTAACTAATGAATATAATATGATTAATGATTAAATACTAAATAATTAAAGAATAACTTAATAATGATTAAATAGTGATTAAAGAATGATTGATTAGTTAAAAACTGTATTAATAAAATTATTTTTAAATGACAATTATAAATATTTAAAATGAAATGGATAAGAAAATGTTTTAAAATGTAAAGATTATATCGTTTAGAAATAATAGTTACTATTAGACATAATTAATTATATAGTAATTAATAAATAACATAAAATTAAAACATGGATCCATATAATGATTATCTAATGATACTGATGAACATATAAAGTGAAATGAAGTAGAACAGACACCTTAAATAAAAAGGCACCCTAAAATTACATTATAATAAATATCATATGGTAAAACATCAGTAGATTAGTTTAGGGTATAGAAATTCACCCTAAAACTAAATTCTAATTAACATCATATGGTCAAACATAATTGTTAATATTTGTTAAAGTATCATAATTTTAAGGAAAGAAACATTTTTGACATAGAGAGTCATGTTTTCCTATGTGTACTGCTATGGGGAGATTATTCAAACTGATCAAGGATCTTCTTACAGTACACAATCAATTATGGTGGTTAGTACAATTGATTTTGTAATAATAAGTGACCTTCAAGAGAGAATTCATGGATCCTTAAATCTGGGACCCGATCAATAGATCATGTCTAGGAGCTATATACATTTTCAATTTTCGACAACACTGTGGAATCTAGCTTGTCCATTCATTGCTGATGCGTAGTGGGTCTAAGAAATTAATTTATTTTCTCAATGGTCAGATGGTACCATGATGGAGTTATATGTTGATGTTGCTACTGTACAACAATAACATCCAATTTTACGAATATGAAGAATTACAAGAGCAGTTGAAGATAGTCCACCCCATGAAATTGAGTCTATTCCAAATGATGCAGTAGAAGAGGAAAACCTAGATGATCTCCTGGATATAAATGTCAATCTGACTTCTGATGAGGAGTTTCGTAATGATTGATTAGATGGGGACAATAGTGTTGATGAGGAGGGACCAACGGAAGATAGAGAGGAGGTTTTGAGACATGCATTAGTTGTACATCAACCTCGACCTATAATAAATCATCCACCACACTTTTAATCTTGGTCAGAAGAAATGACATGCATGACTAAATTCGAAAATACTGTTCTCAAACCGACAATTGAGTTCCCTGGAGTTGTACCAGATAGGTTTAGTGAGGTGGACAAAACCTTATATATTGGAAGGAATTTTCCTAGTAAAGACGCCTTAAAAAGAACGCTAAAGAGATTTCATATTGAGAGACACTTCAACTATGTAGTTCACGAATCATGCCGTAGTAAATATGTTATACAGTGTGATAAGTATGAGGATGATTGTAGATTTCACTTAAGGGTGATTCTAGACATTACATTTGGAGGTTAGAGAATCTCGAGGATTGAGGCGGCTCATACTTGCATTTATCCAAGCCTCACACAAGATCATACCTCATTGGATGTAGAATTTGTGTCATCTATTGTAGTTGAGATGATTAGGACATGTCACGATGTTCTAATAGCCCTTGTTGAAGAGAGGATTTAACAGACATTCGGTTATAAGATTTCCTATAATAAGGCATGGATGGCGAAACAGAAGGCAATTGTGATGGTATATGGTGATTGGAATGACTCATATCGGGTGTTGCCGCTATTGCTAGCCATACTGAGGCATCATAACTAAGTTGTCTTCCATCTAGATACAAACGAACATGTGTCTCATGGTAACTGACTTAATCCATCTCATGTTCAATTTCATCGGTTATTCTGAGCATTCCTTCCCTGTATCTCCGCATTTCATTTCTGCAAATAGTTTATTAAGATTGATGTAACATTTCTATATGGAAAATACAAGGGAATATTTTTGATTACCGCAACCCAAGATGGAAATTTTTCACCTCTTCTGCTTACCTTTTCCACTGTAGAGAACAAAAACTATGAATCACGGAGTTGGTTTCTGGCATGTATTAGCAAAAATTCCACCAACATTCGGGGTGTTTGTTTGATATCTGATCACCATCGAGAAATTAATGAGGCAATCAATGTAGATCCTGTTATATAGAGATACCCAAATGCACATCATCAGTTATTCTTTAGACACATTTCTAGCAATGTGCATAAAAAATTCCACAACGCACCGATGAAGAAGGCAATCACGAGGCTTGGTACGCATTCTATTCATTCTATTTTACTATTTCAATATAAAGATAAAATAAATATATGTGAAATATCATCTATTATTTTTAGCATATGAGTTGGACCAATGGTGGTTTGAAGAACGTTTTGAAAAAATTCGATAGGCTAATCAAGAAGTTTATGATTATATGATGTGGATTCCAAAAGAGAAATGGACATTGGCATACGATGGGGGGAAGAGGTACGAACACTTGAAGACAAAAATTGTGGATTTCATCAATGGTATATTCAAAGGGCTTAGAAATATACCTATAACCGCCTTAGTTTAGGAGACATTATATCTATGCGTGAAGTACTTTGTGTATAGACAAAAACTAGCATCAGACAGAATACAATAGGGGCTAAGATATGGAAGACACTTTCAACAAGAGATTGAAAGAAATATTGAAGAAGCTTTTGGTTATCATGTTTGTCTCTTTTAAAGAGAAGACTCCCAATTTGAATTTCAAGAGCGTTTAGACCTCATCACAAATCATGTCGGTGAAAAAATGGTGGTATTACTGCAAACAAGGAAATGCCAATGTGGAAACTTTCGGGCCTTACGGTTTTCATGTACACACGCCATCACATCATGTACCTCTGTGAACATCTCATGGGAAGAATATGTTGATCCAGTGTACCGAATGGATACCATTTCTAACTGTTATTCTGCACTATGGACACCTATTAGGGAGTGTCGTTAATTCCCAATGCCTGAAGTCCAACCGATAGTGATACCTGACATGAATCGGTTATGTCCTCATGGGAGACCGAAGGCGATTAGGATGCGTAATGAGATGGACTGGCCTCAAGAACAAGGACAAAGTTTGTGATGCATGATATGTCATAAAGAATGTCATAACCGAAAACATTTCCCTAACGTTGTTGGGTCGAGTTCACAGTCTCATCCATAATGATGTATTGTCTTCATTGTGACATTACCATATTGTAAACTAAATGTTGTTATCTCTTCTTTTTTTCCTCGGCTTTCTAAACCCCAAACATATGAGATAACTTTTCATAATAATATTCTTTCTTTCAAGAAATAACTTTAAATCTGAGATAATAAAATTTATTTCATAATTCTGAAAGAGGAACACTTAACCCATATTGTAAAGTAAATGTTATTAACCCATAAACATGTTTCTTGAACATTAATATTAAAAAATTTAACCCTAAAAACTCAAACCTAAACCCCAACCTAAACATGTAGGATATTTTAGTAAACTATTCTATGACAAAATTATAGTATCATAATGATTAGCATAATTTATTGAATACATAAAATTAGATAAATTATAAAAACATTGTAAATAATTGACATGATTTATCCTAATCTAATCCAAAACGTTATATTTTCATTTTACACTTGTGAATCATGTCATTTGTTTATATAAAGATGGATGGTACCGTACTACTCACTTAGTAGCCTACCCATATTTCACATGCCATGTTAGAGGGTCGTCCAGATCGATTGGTGAAGGTGCGTCGAGCGCACCATTTTCATCACATGGAGCCACCACATGCCATTAGACCTTACATACATCGTGATGGATTCTATGGCCTTGTCGTATCAGATTTCACATTTTTATATCATTAACTACTTGTTTCCCTCGTTGAGATATGGAGACCAGAGACACACACATTCCACCTGCCTGAGGGAGAGATGACCATCACCCTCGAGGATGTCATAGTACTTCTCGGTCTGCCTATATAGAGGAGACCTGTTACTGGACTCACTCATGCATCTTGGATAGACCTTGACCAATGCTTGTTAGGCATTGATATTTTATCTGACCGTAGGGACACAGATGGATCGTCCATATCTATGCCTTGGTTAGAGTCGCAGATTCCATATTTACAGGATGATGCCGATGACCAGACTATCATGTGTTACGCCCATGTATATATTTTACGGCTCATTGGTGGGACCATGTGTACCGATCACTCAGGGATGTATGTGCATATGATGTATCTACCCCTACTAGAGGACTTTGATCAGGATGTTACGTAAAACTAGGGATCCGCCTGCTTAGCATACACATACAGATCATTATGCTGGATATCCCATAGAGACCGTACAGGTCTCGAAAGATGCGTCATCCTTATTCAGATATGGGAATTGGAGCGCATCCCATAATTCCACCCTGAACTTGCTGGTTCACCGGTCAAGATAGAGGTTCTACATGATGCTCCGTGTGGACGCTGGTATGATAAGTCATTTCTATTGGCTTCCGAGTCTACTATGATTTATTAACTATAATTTCTCATTATTTGTCACTGTCGTTGATGTATTATAAAGGTGGTGTGAGCGAAACAATTTTAACATGGTTCCGAGATAGCATTTGGGCATATATCGGCTATAGTTGGACTATCTATTACCTAATCATGTATGTATATAAAATCTATCACTGTCTAAGATATTTAATAATAGCATCAATTTTGGTTTTTAGTTAGATTTTTTTTGACAAAATCAATTGTCATTTCAGATTTCATGGCTTCCATGCTGGAGTATTACGGTCCAGTTGCTAGCATACTACATTTTTGGGCTTAAGGATGCTATGGTTGTAGTTCCCCTCATTTACTTCTATATTATTGAGTGGCAGCATCCTGACAGGGTCATGCACCAGTTTTTCCGTACTCAGCTGATTCCATTACCATCGAGATAGATAGACCGAATTTATGGAATGAAGCTGACAGGCAGGCAGGATGATGACTGGTCCCAATTACATGCAAGTTTTATCGACTGCTAGCATAGATGTGCAGATTTATGTATTCAGGGTGTTCTTACAAATCAATTCTCTCTTTCAGAGAAGGTTGACTATGTGCCATGGTATAGACTGAAGTCTATACTGTATCTTACCCAAACCTCCATATAGATGCAGAGGATGGTAAGTCAATAAATTTCCATTAGTTTGTTTATTGAATTATTTTCTAATTCCATTTGAATCTATTTACAGGGATGTCACACATAGCAGCTTGTTCGCATGAGTGATGAATAGGAGGAGGGGGTCTTTATCCAGGTAGCTGTCCATGCTACAGTGATGGAGGTGAGGGCATCTTTTGTGTGCTTTCTGAGAGCATCTTTGCGCATCTGGCTCGGAGAGAGGAGGTTTCTACCCCAGAGTCACATATTTCAACTGCTGTTGGTCTGAGGAGTCATGACCATGGTGATGTAGACAGCATCGTGCTGCACGTGAGGCCTCACCTGTTCCACAGGCAGAGGTCGGCCCTCTAGTAGTCCAGTATTAGCCGATTCAGTATGTGCCTCAGGTGGCATGGGATCCATCTTTCCTAACAGGATATTCGCAGTTCTCTCCATCTTGGGTTCCAGATCCTTCAAATCCTTGGATTCTAGAGCCATTGCCGTCTTGGGGTATAACTCCATCATAGGCTTCGTTCCCCACTATGATAGAGGCGGGTCCTTCTACCACCCTAGTGGGAGAAGGATCCGGATGGCAGTACAAGATGTAGTTAACATCTCCTCCCACAGACAGACAGATGGAGGATGCGACAATTGATGTTCCAGTGCCCAAGGATCAGCCTTCTCCAGGTCATTAGACTCCACTGCGCACTCAACGCCGACGTCCTATTCGCAGACCACCATGTGGGATGGAATCTCCTTGCCACAAACATAGGCATTGATTGTACATTATTGTTTACATGTTTTATGACTACTGAAATCAAAATACTATTATTACTTGATGTTCAGAGTGGAATCTCAAGAGGGGGGTGAATTGAGTTCCAATTTAAGAAATATTTAAAATTTCATTCATATCGATCTTATAGTTTATATTATATAGGCCAGCAATGTCACGTACTTGAAACATTTTTAAGTTTCAAGTAGGTGGATATGATAGGTTATAAATAACTTTTCACCCATATTTTTTTAGAATTTTTTTTTATTTTGGGCTACTAGTTATATTTTTAACAAATGTTTAAAATTTCTTTCATATCGGGATTATAGTTTATATTATATAGGCCAAAAAAGTCACATACTTGAAACATTTTTAAGTTTAAAGTAGGTAGACATGATAGGTTGTAAATAATTCTTCACCAAGATTTTTTAAGAAATTATTTTTATTTTGGACTACTAGTTATATGTTTAAGCAATTTTTTAAATTTCATTCATATCCGTATTATAGTTTATATTATATAGGTCAGCAAAATCACGTACTTGAAACATTTTTATGTTTCAGGTAGGTGGATATGATAGGTTATAAATAATTTTCACCAATATTTTTTAATATGTTATTTTTATTTTGGACTACTAGTTATATGTTTAAGAAATGTTTAAAATTTCATTCATATTGGTCTTGTAGTTTATATTATATAGGCCAGAAAAGTCACGTACATGAAACATTTTTAAGTTTCAAGTAGGTGGATATGATAGGTTATAAATAATTTTTCACCAAGATTTTTTAAGAATTTTTTTTGGACTACTAGTTATATGTTTATGAAATGGTTAAAATTTCATTCATATCGGTTTTATAGTTTATATTATATAGGCCAGCAAAGTCACGTACTTGAATAAATGATAAATTATGTTGAAACATTAAGTTTTATTTATATATATTTATATAACCATATGAACATAATAATAAAACGTTAAAATTTTACATATATAAAAAATATAAATAAAAAAATATTGTTTAAGGGAAAAGGAGGAATCACTTATGCCGCCTTTGCAGCGTATTTTTTTAAAAAAAATACCTATACCGTTTTTTAGAATTAAAAAAACACATATAAAAAAAATCCAATGTCTGTCCAAACCCAAACTGGTACCGAGTTGGGCATATACGCTCGGACCTGTTGTGGGGAAGGTTGAGTCAAATTGACAGGGCACTCCGGTTTGAGGGACACCAGCAGTCCCATTAAAATTGTTTATAAGAGATCTCAGTCAGGGTTTCTCCATCCAGGGTGTAGTGGTGGAGATCCTGGTCAGCCTAGATCCAGGATGGTGGGTGGTTCCGAGTGGGAAGGGAACTATGGTGGCCACTGAAGCTGTGGTGGACAGCGGCGGACTCCCAAGGGAAGTGCGAGGATAATCGCAGTGGAGTAGAGGCGAGAGGAGGACACGGGCCTCTGTGGTCTTTCCAATGGGAGGTGCATCACTGCGGAGTCTCAAGTAGGCAGCGATGGTGGATTCATCGTTCACTACGGTGGTTTGGAGAATGGTACCCGAAGGTGGATCTCAGTGAGGATGGCCATATCCATGAAGGAGGCAACTTAGAGGTCTTATCTTCTGGGTGGTAGTAGGATGGAAAGGGAGGTGCTGACTGAGAGGAGCGGTGGTCTCCCGGTGGGCTGAGATCTCGAAGACCATCGAGGGGGGATGTTCTGCCTCGGTGTGGTGTTCTATCAATGAATCCTGCACATGGCCAGCATAGGTTTCACCGAATGGTAGAAGTCACGCCAGGAGATCTGCATAGGACCGCTAGACAGAGTAGCACTGGGTCCACCGGTATAAGGAGGCACATTAGTGACATAACTAGGTAACCAGAAGGGCGGCAAGGTGGGACCAGGACGGCGGGAGAAAAACCATGGAGGAGGCTGGGAACCTGATTAGGGAAGAGGGTGGAAGGGGATGGCTAACAGTGGGGGGGGCACCCTCCCACTTCAACTAAACTCAAATTTTTAGTTTATCTTCGAATTCCAGATACCACCCTAGAAATAAAAACCCATATTTATTTTTTTCTATAAAAAATAAATGAATTCCACATATCAAAAAAATTAAATACACAATTTTTTTGATAATACACAACACCAGTGGAAATAAAACTCATGCCTGATAATACAATTTTGACCATCACCGGCCAGAACGCATGAGTTTATCGAAAAATAAAAACGAATTGTTTTAAATTTTAATACCCATTAAACAACCATTTTCAATCCATAAATTGTTTTTGGGTGGAAGAAAATTGGTCATCCTTTCTTGGATTGAATCACGGTCAGATCCATTAGGGTCATTTTTAAACTGTCTACTAAAACTTAATGTAACTTAATTTTTTTATTTGGATAAAATAATTTACACGATCCCTATGATACAAATTGAAGATACCAGAGTGTGCAGTGGAAGCCAGTGGGTCAGATATTTTAAAATTTTTCATCACCGAGATGACAGAACTTGACATCTTCAGTGATCTTAGCCCCAGTATGGTCCAAGGATCTTACGTAAATTAAAGATATCACATATATAAAATCTAAAACAAACCTTTTAGATGTGAAGCCTCTCTCAACATCAGCTTTTCATAGACAATAATTTCTTAAATGATCCAAATTAGAATCTCTCTAGATCATCCACACACACTTTGAAAATCTGTTGGAACATCGATCGTCAAATTCCAGGTTTTAGCACGGTGATCTAATGATATATTCGATGTCCCTATGATCACCGCATCGAGGTTCCTTTAATGTATGGATATTAGCTCAATTAGATCACCTAAATCGAGATCATATCTCTCTAGAAATTGGGAGAGTAGAGATCAGCTCTAATGAGATTACCATGAATAGTCCCTAGTGAGAGTCTCTCTCCTCCTTTAAATAATGGATGCTCAAAATACTCGAAAGAGTTCCCTAACCTCCGATTATTAAACATCCACTAAATAAATAATTATTATGAACTAAACTATTCCATAGATATTATTTATTATTTTATCACTTACCTATAATATATATTAAATATATTACATGATAAAACTGAGTCATTTAACTTGACTAGAAATTCTCGATTAATATTAAACAGACATGGAATATTAAAATAATATTTGTTTGAATAATATTATTTCTTATATTCACCAAATACTTTGTTAATACTTTTAATAAAAAAATTCTACCCAATTTTTATTTACTTTAATAATATGAATTTATTTATTCCTTTGGGGATCGTATATACTTGGACAAATCTCTAACCCCAGTGGTGGGTCCCACCATACCTGATATACCTATTCAATTGAATAGTGCATATTATTGAATGAGATATTTTGTGTGACCCTCTAGACCCTTATCTTGATAGTATTGAATAATATTTATAGACCGAGATCAGAGTCTTGCAACCCATCAAGGCCCCTAAAGGGATAAGGGGTAGTCATAACAATGAAAACCAACCTATTAACATGCACGGTGTAATGTAATCTCTTTGTATTTAAATATCTCATAAAGTAGGATGCACACATGTTTAATCCTTCTTTACATGCTTTATTTTATGCTGATATGCATTTACCTTCATCTTCCTTGGCCAAGGACTTATGAAGGAACTATTATCCTGATCAACCAGACCTAAGATAAACTACTTCCTAATCTTAGAAGTGATAAATCCTATCTCGATCATTTAACCAATGTCATACCACCAATGACACACCCAACACAAGCTACATCACCAATATTTCATTATTATGGGTTTTTTCATGCATCAATGTATGTGATCAAATGGCACGCACTAGTAATGATCTCAAGTTAGGAGACTAATACAAATGTCTATAGATAGGAACAACCAATGACATGTGAAACATGTGGTGTTCCAATTGGAAGGCATTCCCTCATGATCTCACAACTAGATATCACCAAGTGAGAACTTAATGAGAATAAATTTCAATGCTTACGACCCCCCAGAACTTGATAGTCAAAAATAAAATAAGTCCATTCATTATGATTTATCAATACCATAAGACCTTTGTTTAAGATTAATTTCATAGTATCTTGAGGTTTTAATTATATTCTGAGATCTTCTATAACCTTTTGATACAACAATTAATCTATATACATTAACATTAAATATTGGATGTAGAAATATCTACACTATAATGGTAAGTATACATTAGGCATATCTAACTGTAAACAGGATATGGTAATTGAAAAGTATTGAAAAATTTGGGTCTAGGGCACCCACTTTTACAGCATTAATCATTGCATGAATGATGTGTTTGATTCCAAAACCACATACCCATACCCAAACACTTGTAAAAGTGATCATTGTCTCATCTATAGTCTGAATTATATAAAATATCATCATCCCACTGTGATACCAATTCCAAATCCACAACATGATGCCTAAACTGGAGGGAATCGTGAAACACACATGATCCACCCAACCTATTCATCCAAGAATTTCCCAAATAAAGTGTTGAACACACTGATGGTACCAAAAAAATTAATTGAAATTCATGTGTAGTCATAAAGTCATAAATGATTCATTATACCTCTCTTCTAGAGTGTAAAAAACATCATTGACCTACGGACCATACTAGAAATATCCATAGTTTAGGTTTTAACTATCACCCACCTAAGAAAAGGGCACTGAACAATATATTAGCATGACACTCCTTTCTATAGTATTGTCTATAAAATCATCTTAGTAACACTATCTCACCTCAAACTTGACAATTAATAAGAACCCCCACACATGATCCATGCACACAAAAACCCATCATCATTGACTCATGATCTCTACATTCACATCCTATGGTGTCAACTACCCCAATATACCCTTGATTGACCCAACTAACCCTTGATCATCGTGGTTAATTAATGACATACTTGATCCCTCAAGGGTATATTTACTCTACCCATGGAACTAAATATTCTTATTGTCTCAATAAAAATCTATAACCATCTCAATATTCCTATATAAATCCTTCTCTATACTCCACAACATGCTATAGAGATCCTTGTGAAGATGCGCTAATATACCATATCACACTACCCCTGACATTCCCTTTATCCATCACCAAATAGTGTTACTCCACCACACAAAATCCTCACTTACCCTTTAAACAACTTATTCGATTACCATCTCTACAACTTTGTGATCCCACTAACAAGACCTCTGAAGATTCACAACACACATTCTCTCAGGGGAGATTCACCATGGATATATTCTTCTAATCCATTTCAACCAAACATCAGTTTTCATTGAGTAAATCCCTATCCAATATCACCTATCGACACCAAGACACACACCCAATGGTAATTCTCCAATGATCCATCCATATAATACCAACCGAACCCAACTTTGGATTACAACTAGAACAAAAAATAAACATTAACCTTCACATCCTTATCTCAACCTAGGACACATCCTTCCATGCACCTAGCACAATAGATATGACTCATTCATTGACCCATATAGAAGTGGGATCAACCAACCCATACTATACAACCATAATAAATAACCTAAAAGACATAACCACCATCTATCCTAGGTACTAACTCAACTCACCCCTTAAGGGAACACAAAAATAACTCAATGTGACACACAAACCATCTAAACCCACTTGTGGGTCTATCATAAACCAAAATCTATCACACAGGTATAACTCGTACTAGGCGTAATGACCAACTTCGTTATGGATTAGTGAATTTGTGTGGGAATTTTAATTTTGATCACCATGGTAGGGGTTTTTAATAATTGATACTTGGATCCAAATTATAAGAGTTTTATCTTTCCTATAAGGTGTTTCTGTGCATTATTAGGTGGTTTAGTAGGCATATAGGCACTGATAAAAGTTTTGAGGGGTAAAGTCCAAATTTTCTTAAGCATCGAACCCATCGAATACCCGATGAGGGTACACTTGGTATTCAGTGAGACCCCCAGAAGCAGTGTAGCCCCTAGAAGGCTATCAGGTACCTAGTACCCACTAATCAGGTACCTGGTTGAAACCTAGGGAGTTTTAAAAAATGTTTTAATTTTATTTTTCATTTTAAATAAAAAACACTCCCTTATTAGAGCTACTCCACCTATTCCTCACTCCTCTCCCTTACTCTCATACTCCTCTCTCCCTTTCCCTTTCTAATGGATCCTGAAGGGTTATCACTTATTGTATCGATGCACCCTCTGAAGTTGGAGGCCTCTCTTGGAAATTATATGGTAAAGCCTTGAATTTTTCTCATAATTTCAATCATTTTTCTACTATTTTAGAATAATTCCTATTTTAGTCCTATTTTTTTACTTTCTCAAATTTTGGAAAACAAAGTAAGATTAAGTCACAATATCATATGGTTCAACTCCTATGATCCTAAAGAAGTTAGTTTCTTATATATATAACCATATTTTTCATATACCCATGTTCTATGGATGCATGTTCTTGGGGGTAATGGTTCGAGAATTGTGTGAAGTAGATATATAGATTCTTTGTTTAATGTGAAGCTATGTTGGATATTTCTAGATTATAGAGGATCCTATAACTTTATAGTAGATAGTATCCTATATGAATGGTTTTTGTGGTTTTAAATATAGAAACCCAAGATAAAAATATCATTATTTCACATCACTTCTACAAGATAAAAGTTAAAACTCATAAATCATCTCACAGTACCAAGAACATTATTTCAAGTGTCTTTGAGGATTAGGTACACAATTAACTTATTTTATGATACTTGTGATGATTTCTCCATAATAGAACCATACTATATTCCTTTCTAGACTTCTCATAAGTTATAATCATCTTTATAATGAGAGGAATGAAAATATAATAAAGCGGTGAGATAATATTCTTAGTAAGGGTAACCATAAGAGATATAAAATGATGATCATACGTGAGAATAATAAAGAATATGGGTATGAGAGAAAAATAAAACGTTATGGGTGCAATATTAGGAAATCATACTTAGATAAATGTGGATCATAAATAAAAATCAAAGCATAAGGATATGATCTTTCCATGAGGCATGAGTCATCAAATATAAATATAATGACAAACTTATGAATGGGGAATAAACATAAGAAAAGGAAAAACATTTCATTATGAACATAGAGTAACCACAATTATGTCTACACACAATCTTTTGAGCATATCATGAATGCGATTACACCCACACAATATTTGTGATCATAGATAACTGTAATTACACCCACATGAAGTATAACCAACCCCAAATAAACTAACAAGTAGTTTTTTGAGCATATACAACTAAAAATACTCTCAGACATGGTCTTTGTGGAAAAAAACTAATATGTAATTACAATCACATATAATATTTGTGTGAATATATATTCCACAATTATACTCATGCATAACCTTTTTTAGAATAACTAATCGCAAATACACTCCTAAATCGTCTTTATGAGCACATCTAATCTTCAATTAAACACACACACACAGTATTTAGTAATATATATAATCTCAAATTACACTCATGAACAATCTTTGTGAACATATCTAATCTTTAATTACACTGATGCACAATACTTTTAATCATAGAAAATATGCAACTATATTCGCACACAAGTTCATTATCTCAATAAACAAAAATATTTAACCAATGAATTGGAGGGAGATACAAGTACCCACCCATAATTATACTTATATGTGTACCCCTTAAAAATAATCATTTGTCACATAATTAAGAACCCATGGAAATAAAAATGGGTTTCATAACATTTCCAAACAGTATCACTAAAATTTAACTCAATAATATAAATGATTGATACCCAAAATTTAATCATACCATTAGAGTATTTATTAATAATTTTTGTAATGTGATTACTGCAATATAATTTCCATATGAATAAATCCATTATAGATAAATATGAAAACAATCGCGAAATCATAAAAGAGTTTTTAGAAAATGATTTTATCTTTCGTGTAAAATAAAAAGTTATGGTCACTTTGACAAGAAATTATTGAATATGTGAAGTGAATTTTTTAAAAAAATATTAATTTTAAAATTAACTTTAAATATTTGAGCCATGAAAAAGATATAAAGGTTTCAAAAAGGTGAAGTAAAAAAAGTTTGAAAAATTTTAATTTTAAAAAGAATATTCAACAATAGATCCTTGAAAATTACGCAAGGCTTTTAAAGAGGAGAAGTGAAAATATTTTGAAAAATTATACTTTTAAAAAGAATATTCAATAATATTTATTTGAAAATGAATAATGGTTATAGAAAAGTAATGCGTATTGAACGATAAAATATTTTATTTTGAAAGGATGGAAAACCTTATGAATATTTTGAAATACCTTTATTGAAAACCCATATCATAAAAAGAGGTAGTAAAATTATCCATTGACTAGTAGTAATTGAAAAAAGTAAGGTTACATGAGTATACGCATATTAATATTTCAGAATATGTGAGGAAAACATTTTTTATGATTAAAAAATGTGGAAATGGGGAAAAAACTATCTTTAATGAGATGAGATTTTTTTCTTAAAGACATTGCACTTTTATAAAAAATAAATTCATAAAAAAAATTGAGTTGAAAATATCATTTATATCATATTTAAAAGAGGTAATATCTAATGAAGTACTAAATAGAATAATTTATCTAACGTAGATGAATGATACTTATGGTTTCACATTTTAACTCAAATAAAGTAAATTCAAGTTAACCAAAACCCCTATAGATATCATTATTCATGATGAAAGTGACATTTAGAAAGTGTTTTATGTATTGTAAATGTAAGAAAACCGGAAAAGGGAGAGAAAATTAAAAATTATAAAAACAAATAGCATAATTTTCCTCACTTATATAGAATAGGTTCAAGAAGAATCATCATAACTCAATAAATGAGAATTTAATTTCCAAAAACTCTTATGATAATGGTAATGTAAGAATAAGAGGGTTAACATTAAATGGACATTAAAATATCATGAAATTAAATATTTACATTATACATAAAGTCAATAGGGTATTTAATACACCATATAAAATAAATGATTGTGCATGATATCAAACATGTCACATGAATTTAAAAATGGTACAAAGAAACTTTTTTCTTGTATTCTCACTTAATAAAACACACTCTATCATACTGTATGAAAAACATAACTATCATAATATTATATTTAATATCCTTACTCAAATGCATTAACTTTTATATACTTCATTTATAATCATTTATTATGAATATATTAGTTAGTTATAGCTTGTTTTTATTATCTGGTGTTAGAAAATTTAATTATTCTATGTGTGTTTTATAATGATGATATCAGTACCCATTCTTTGATACCATGTTCATAAGTCCTAGAATTTTTTTAAAATATTAGATATCTTATAAATCAATTATATAATTCTATAACTTTATTAGTTTTTTTCCTGATAATTGATTTAGAGTCAGCTTATTTCAGTAATTTTAGCCGTTGATGATGATGTTTTTTTAATAAGTTAAATAATTAATATAATCTTTCCGTAACCATATAAAAATCAATATTCTATCAAAAAATAATAAAAATATTAGTTTTTAATTTCCCATAGTCATAAATGATATATTTTTATATCATTGTTCAAGTATGTGGTTAGACTGGCCCAAATATGAACATATCATAAATAATGGATTATTATGGTAATGAAAATTGATTGTTTTTTGAATTATATCATTATTAAATAAGAATAATAATATAATTTGGATGTTTTTTAGTTTTAAAATAATATTTTAATAGGTTTATATAAATAATGAATGTCAAGATGAAAAATGAAAAAAATATTATTTCATGGAGGTGGTAATCCACACACAATGCATGATTAACGTTTTCATTTCCTAATGAATGGGAGGAAAATAAGTTGGATTATAATTAGTCTCTCCATAACTATAATTATATTTTATATTTCACATATATCCTTAAATTTATATCTTATTAACACTGAATAGAAGTGATGGTGAAAAACATAATATGTATCTTCGAGGAGGTGGTAGTCCGCACAAATACGCAATCAGCATTCTTTTGTTTTTTAAGAGGATGGGAAGGCGTAAATAACTGTCAGTTTCTCTATTATGTTTTATTCCAATATAAATTCAATATAGTATTTTTAAATGATTTATTTTACATTATAAATATATATTCTCATAGAAAAACATTTTTAAAAATTTTATTCCATTATTTTATTATGATATTGTCATAAAAAGTGAAGGTATTATCCAAATCAATATTTTTTTACTATTAAACTAAAAATGAATTATTTGAAAAAAAATCATCCTAAGATAATTTTTATATATGATAATTAAAAAATAATTTAATTTTTAGAATTAAAATTATAAAAGTTATAAAATTTTAAATGAAAATTCAATATATATAAAGAAAAACTACTTTATTTGAAAAATGCCTTTTATAAAAATTTAAGTGTTCCTAATCAAATTTTGCATGAATTTCTTAATTCATTAAAATATTTTTTATTTACTCTATGTTTTATTATTCATAAGTTTGATTAATAATAAATACATATCAAATCATTTTAGTTCATTTTTTTGTATGGAGCAAGCTATCAAACATATTATTAATTTTAGATAAAATACATATACATTCCAAAATCCTGGGGTGTTACATTCTCCCCCAATAAATAAATTTCATCCTAATAATTTTAATCATCATTCACTAAAATAAGAAGCTAAAATATCTATAATTAACTCAATTTATATCTTCTATTAAAATATCCACCTCATTATCTTGGTTTAGACTAGAAAACTATTCATCCCAAATATGATAATTTAGGATTTCTTGGGGGAATACCTTTCACAACTTTATTTTCATGATCCTATTTACAACCAAATACTACAACCAAAAAGGTTATTATAATTTCAAATAAAATTATAGAAAATGATCATATGAATATGAAAACGCAATCCTAAGATGTTTTCTCCAATGAAACCTTCATCTCAACCTATGAGAATTTCATTTTAACTATGATATAATTGAACCAACATGTCACTCCATCAAATTAACCTAGGTTTTATATAGTCATTTTTTATTACATTATATAACCTACCTCATCATAAAATCCAAATATATTTAAATCCTTTATATTGGTTTATAAATAGAGTGTGATTAACCGAATCATATCCCTTGGGAGTTTTTCATGTGGTGTGAAGTCTTAGGCCCAATCAACATGCACCATAGTGAAGATTAAGTTGATATTAAACCACCATTTTTAAGGGTGATTACCCCAAGGTTAATCCATACCACAACCTCATCCATATTCCTATATTCATACAAGGATATAATTTCAAGGAAAAACACATAATCAAAACTGTACCCAAATTTCATGATGTTATCCTATATTCTAACTTATCCTTGAGACATATACCTAGGGTTTTCACTAAATTTATCATATCCTAATATCTAAAAATTACTAAAATAATCCTAAAAAATAACTAAAACCTTCTCCAATACCATCTATAGAGACCCAATATAAACATATCTTTATTTTATGTCATTTACATAAGATAAACTTCACAATTCAAAATTCACATCACAATACCAAGAATGAAAATTTTAGTATCTTTGAGGATCAACTTCATAATAAAAATATTATATGATACTTGTGATCTTTTAACCATAATAGAACCACTCTATACTCCCTTATAGACTTCTCATACTTTATACTCATCTTGATGACCTAAGGAATAGAAACATAAGAAAGGGGTGAGCTCAAATTCTCCATAAGGTAAACATAGGAGATGTCAAATGTTGATAATAAGTGAGTATAATATGAGAATATGGGTGAAATAGAAAATTCAAATTCTATGAATTCAGCATTAAGAAATCATACCCAAATAAGAATTGATCATCAATCAAAATAAAATCATAAGGATCTAAGATTGATGTTAGGTAGGAGTCATCAAACATAAATATAATGCAAAACATATGAATTTAAAAAAAATAAGTAAATAAATTACATGTCATTAATAAAATAACATGGCCACAATTATATTCACACCCAATCTTGTGAGCATATCATGACTGCAATTACACCCATATGAAATCTTTTTGAGCATAAATAACTATAATTACACCCATGAAAAATTATTGTGAGCACATATAACCACAAATACACTCAAACATATTCTTTGTGAGTATATAAAACCATAAATACACTCACACGCAGTATTTGTAAGAATATATAATCCACAATTACACTCTCACATAGTCTTTGTGAGAAAAGATAACATGAAATTATACTCAAGAATGATATTTTTGAGAATAGATAATCTTAAATACACTCACACAAAGTATTTATGAGAATAGATAATTGGAAATTACACTCACATGTAGTCTTTGTAAATATAAAAAATTTGAAATTATACTCTCACATGGTCTTTATTATTATATCTAATTTACAATTACACTCACACATATTCTTTGTGAGCATAGCTAATCTGTAATTACACTAACACACAAATTAATTATCTCATGAGATAAAAATCCTTAATAAATTAATTATATGGATATATAGATCCCCAACCTTAATTTTCCATACATATTTGTTCCATTTGAGAGAAATGTTTCATCACATCATAAAGAACCCTTGTAAAGGAAAATGAGTTTCATGATATTTCATGATGGTATGACTATAATTGACCTCAATAATGTAAACAGTTGATACCTAAAATTAATTCACCCAAAAAGAAAATTTCATATGAAAATTTATAAGGATATTCATGAAATAAAATTTCCAAAGAAATTAATCCTTTGTATATAAATATGAAAATGGTGGTAAAATCATAAAATATTTTGGAATATTATTTTATCTTTGGTGTAAAAGAATAAGTTACAGTAACTTTGAAAGGCCATTAATGAAAATGTGAAGTTAAATTTTTTGAAAGATATTTAATTTTAAAAGGAACTTTCAATAAAGTATCCTTAAAAAGGTATAAAAATTTATAAAAAATGTGAAGTGAAAACACTTTGAAAACTTTTACTTCTAAAAATAATATTCAATAATGGAGCTTGAAAATGTAACAAAGGTTTCAAAAAGGTTAAGTGAAAATATTTTTGAAAATTTTTACTTTTAAAAATAATATTAAATAATATAGATTTAAAAATAAATAATGGTTATCAAAAAGGAATATGGAGTGGAAGATAAAACATTTTATTTTTAAAGGATGTGAAACCTTTCAAATATTTTAAAATACCAGAATTGAAAACCCACATCAAAAAAAGATGTAGTCAAATTTACCATTGAAAAGTTTTAATTGAAAATAGTAATTTTACATGATTAAAAACATATTAGTATTTTATAATAATGAATTAATTTTTTTTGGGGAATAATTAATGTGGAAATGGGGGGAAACTATCTTTAAAGGAGATGTGATTTTTTTCATAAAAATGTTGCACTTTTATGAAAATGAAATTCATGAAGAGAACATATTTTATTTGAAAAAATCATTTTACTCATAGATAAAAGAGAAAATATCTTATAAAATATAAACTATAATAATTTATAAAACTTATGAGAATGATGCTCAAGGTATCACATTTTAACTCAAAGAATGGAAAATTTGAGTTAACCAAAACCATTATGGATATCACAATTCAATAATAAAGATAAATTTATAAAGGGGTTTATGTGGTTGAATTGTAAATCTATAGAAAAAAATTATAAATTACCACATGATAGAATCAAATTTCATAATCTTCCCAACTTATATGGAATAAGTTCAAGAAGAACCATTATAAATTAGAAAATGAGAATTGAGTTTCCAAAAATACTAATAGTAATTATAATATAAGAATTAGTGTTTTAACATGAAATGGAAATTAAAATATCATAAAGTGATATATTTTAATTATAATTTAAGTAAATAAGTAAGTTAATACACCATATAAAATAAATTATGGCGTATAAAATCAAAGATGTCTCATGTATTTGAAAATGAGACAAAGAAACACTTACCTTGTATTCTTTATTAGTCAAACGCACTCTATCATCCAGTATAAAATACAAAAATATCATAATATTCTATTTCGTAAAAATAATATTATAAATTAAATTTTATATAATTCATTTATAATCATTTATTATGAATATATTAGTAGGTTATAGCTTATTTTTACTATAGGATGTTAGTAACTTTAGTTGTTCTGTGTATGTTTTATAATTTTGATATCAATAAAAATTATTTGATACCATGTTTATAAATAAAATAAAATTTAAGTTAATATAATATATAAATTATAATAATTTATAAATATATTATATAATTTCATAAGTATTTTGGGTTTTTTCATGAAAATTGAATCGGTGTTGTCTTGTTTTGGTAATCTTAGCAATCACATATGATATTTTAATAATAAGTTAAATACTTAATATAATATTTATATAACCATAAAAAAATAAATATTTTCTTATAAAATTATCATAATATTAGTATTTAATTCCCCATATTCATCCATTATATTGTTTTATAAAAGTAGGTGGTTAGACTGTCCCAAACATGAACATATCGTAATTAATATATGATTATAGTTATGAAAGTGGTTTCTTTTGGAATAATATCACTATTATATAATAATAATGATATTATATATATATATTCTAAATGTGTTTAATTATATTTTAATATATTTATATAAATAATTAAAATTAAAATTAAAAATGGAAAAACATTATTTCGTGGAGGTGGTAGTCTACACAACGCACAATTAGCGTTTTCATTTCCTAACGAATGGGAGGGTAAAAAGGTGGATTGTAATTTTTAATTCATAAATATAATTATATTATTTATTTAAAATTTATTATTCAATTAAATACTTATAAATGGATAAGGTAGTTTATGGTGAAAAATAAAAGACATCTCTTCAGGGAGGCAGCAGTCTGTACAAACACACGATCGACGTTCTTTTATTTCTCTAAGTGGGTGAGAAGGAATAATTTTTGGTTGTTAAATTTATATAACAACAATTATATATAATAATGATACTTATTTTATTATATAACTATAGTTATTATAGGTTTGTAAGTGAAAATTTAAGAATAAGAAGTTAAGGATTAAGCAATACTCATGTTGGGACCTTGAACTTTCTCCTAAAAGTATCGTTGGAAATGAAGTGATAAGGATAAATAATTGAGACTAATGGATTATTAAATTGAGATAGATTTATATCAGAAGAAGAATTTAATATTTTTATGATAAAAATAAATGTAATTAGTTTGGAATGAATGAGTGGATGTGGTCCCCTTTTATAAGTGATAGAAACAGAACTTTTTTTGGATACCCATTATTTTTCAATAATGGAATGACACTATTAAATATTAAATGGCTCTAAAATATTGAATTAATTAATTATTTGATTATTTAAGGTTGAAAAATCCAAAAATAATAATTTTAATACATTTTCTAAACATGTTTCAATATTTTTACTACTTTATTTTTATATTTTACCATTTTGGTTTTTACCTTGGTTACTAGTTTCTACCCAAGTAATTTATCTTATATTAAAAATATAAAGTAACCATTATTACTATATTTTATTTCTATGAATATAAATTTAATCACAATATAATCTAATTCAATTTATAAATAAGTTAAAATTAACTTTTAAATTAAAACATTAATATATAGGAAATCTGTTTTGTAGAAAAATGTTGTTTTCATCATTAAGTGTTTCTAATATTATTTAGTATTCATTACCAATTTAAATAGTGATAAAATATTTATATATACGTTTAAAAATTATATTCAACTCATTTTTGGGAAGATATTAATTTATTTTATTAGATAAGAATATTATAATATTGATAAAATAATCACCACTGGAAAAAAGTCTATAACGATGGTTTGAAATTGTTGTTATAGATTATACTAATGGTTTGAAAAAAATTATTATATATGTATTTTTAAAGGAAATACTTATACCAATGGTTTGGTCAAACCATTAGTATAAGTCTTTTATTGAAATAAAATTCAACATAGAGTTTTGATACCACGACCTCATCATTATGTTTCAAAGAGTTTACCACTATAAAACAACCAATTTTGTGTTATTATACACACACACACACATATATATATATATATATGTATGTATAAAAATAATTAAAAATTCAAATTATTTATTATTATAATAATTATTATTATTATTAAAATTACACATAAATAATCCACCCACCTATACCAACGCTTTAGCCAAACCATTAGTATAGGTGGAAGAAAGAAAAGACCTATACCTACTATTTGGTTAACCTATTGGTATAGGTGGTCAAAAATTACCTATACCAATATTTTTTCAAACCTTTGGTATAATTCCGTTGGAATAGGTTGGATTTATAATAGTGAATTCTTTGAAAATAATAGACTTATCATTATCATGGTCATCAAATTTAATCTTAGTAATGATAATTTTATGCCTAAAAATGAAATTAAACTTATTAAATATTATAAAAATGATGATATAAAATCTTAAATCCATTATTTAGATTTATTTTCTATTATTTATGAAAACTATTTTTTAAAATAAGAAAATAAAAACAATTTTTAGAGTAAAATATTACTTAAGTTTCCAAAATGTTAAACATTGGTTTTATGAATTGTATATAGTATTTATAAATGATTTATTTTACATTATAATAATATATTTTAATATAAAAATGTTTCAAAATATTTTAATCCATTCCTATATTATTATAATGTAATAAAAGTGATGATATTAGAAAAATCGGTATTTTTTACTATTTACCTAGAAATCAATTATTTTAGAACGGTCTTAAAAAGTCATCCTAAGAAAATTTAGATACATGGAATTTAAAAATAAATTTTATTTTGTAAAATTAAGATTCAAAAATTTGTAATTTTAATTTTTAAATAAAAATTTAATTTATATAAAGAAAAACTTATTTAATTGAAAAATGCCTTTTTAAAACATTAAGTGTTCATAATCATATTTTATATTAATTTTACAATTGATTATAATATTTTTTTATGATAAGTGTTATTATTCTTAAATTTTCCTAATAGTAAATACATTGTGTATGGTTTTATTTTGGTGTTCCGTTTGGAGCAAGATATTGAACATTGTTTTGATTTAGGGAAAAAGTACATATATATTCCAAAATCATGGGCTGCATCAATAAAGTTTCATAGAGACTATGAAACTAAGGGTCATGACCATGTATTGTATGCATCAAATCCTAAAAGGGTCTTGGACTATGTGATAAATTAAAAAGGATTAAAATAAACCATATTGCATTATTTGAGAATCTTCTGAGTTCTTGGAATATCTGGTATAGGTTATTATGGGTGTTTCACCACAAAAAGTATATAATAAGGCTCATTCTATGTCCTAGAATCCTTTAAACATTCTTATATAGGGTAGGGTGTTGTAATGTGGTATTTTTGATGTTGGAACCATGAAGCCAAGAGACAATTGGATGCTCTAAATCATGAGCCTTGGTGGGTTTTCTTACCAATTAGATTAAAGTGTTCCTTGTGATTTGAAGGTGGGGGTGTGACCTATGGGTGGATTAATAGATGGGTTATTTTTATGTCTAGATTGAAATGAAGGATTAACTTGTTTTTTCTAGTATCTATGAATTGGAATATAGTGATCTAAATCTTTCATAAATAATTATTTCCACATTTTTAAGACAAACATACATAATAATACAACTCTCAAAGTATAAAGGTTTAATATCTTTATAGAATTTGGGTTATATAAATTGAATATGTATGGGACCTTAAAATTTGTTTAATTACTCATTTGTTAGACCTTAGGACACCCTAATATAGAAGGGGTGTATCAAAGTGTCAAATTTTTATTTTTATTTAAACAATATTATCCCCACATTGGTAGGAAAGTGTTAAACCTATCAGATGGTATCACACATACACCAATCAAAAAAGTGAAGTAAAATAGAATATAAAAAAAATTGAGTGGTTCACCACAAAAGGATACGTCTAAGGAGAATACACTGATGAAATGTAAATCATACCAGAATCCACTATACTTCACTAGTATTGGTGTATTACAGTTTTTCATCCACGTATACTTCAATCTAGGAACACTGGATTTATAAATAAATTCAAGGAATGGTGCAGTTACTCCTTCAGGTTACTTCCATCGACTCCTACTTGCATATTGCACTAGATGAATTATTCCTTTGTTTAATGACTTGAAGGATACTTCATAATCATCATGAATATATTAGGTGGTTTTCATCATTAACACTAGAATAAAATGCTTTAATATAGTTCTCAATCTTTCAAATATCCTTAGAAAAACTCCACTTGAAAAATCTAACCAATTTTTCCTAGAAACAATATTCACTAAGAAACTCAGATTGTATAACCACATGTGTGTAACCCTTATCTCATAACCCTGATTTTGATACCGTAATCACGATACCCTATACATGAGACTCCCTTAAATAACATATTCACATATATCAAATTTTCATGACTTTGGTTCCCTGGCCACTTAAATGGATGACTTGTGCATAACGTCTTACAAAAATAGCATCCTAGAAACAAATTATGTGGAATTGATATGTAGTTACAAATCCACAAGCCCCCTCCTTCTCGTAAAAATATCCCAAATTTAATTAATCTCTCTAATACTCAGTTAACCCCTTAATTAAATTAAAAGTGGGTATTTATAGAGGATTTTCCAACAAATTAACTTCAAAAATCATGTTCTTTTGTTCATCCAACCACAAAGACAGATTTCCAAATATTTTGAATCCAAATTACATTCAATAAATCACCTAAATCCTTCTAATACATAGATACAAAATCATTTTAGTGTATTTTTATTCATGCGAATTACAAGTCCCCATCGCATTATCATTTCAATATTATGAGATCATTTTAATAGGTGAATTTGTGTGATCTGTATGCATTTATGTGCTTGAAATTCATCACTCATCATAAGAAACTCCTTAAAACCTATCATATCTTTCTATATGTGATTTTCCTCATGTGATCACCTAACAACTTTCTTCACTTTTGATTTGCATGACCATTTTTCCTCAAGTGGTCATCCATTTGTGGCACACCTAACCTCATCATGAGATTCTATTTAACACATTAGATTATTATATCCCTTCTATCTTATGTGATCATGATAAGATTTAAATATTATGATATTTGACTTGTAATGTCCCCAACAAGGGATCCACTAAATTGGTGCCCCGATCTGGGTTGCCACATGACCCCAAGCGTGCCTCCATGTATGCCAGAGTTTTTTGGCTAGTAGAAAGAAAAAAAAAAGTCATGTTGGGAGACTATACCCTATTTACCATATTAATCCACATAATAAAATAAATATAATAGTGGGAAAACATGTAATAACTAATGAGCATGCACAAACAATTATCTCACAAATTTGGGTACAAACCATAGACAACAGTAATTATGTCATCTCCTACTAACAATGACAAGTGAAAAAAACCAAAAATAAATAAAAAGAATGAAATCCCAAAAACAGTTCTAACATCAAGTTTGAAACCTCATCCATGGACATCCCAAGCCTATATCAACTCCCAATCATGATGCATTTTCCCTTATCCTGGCCTACAAGAATGAAATATACTTAGGTACCCAACAAAATCCCAAGATGGGTGTGAGTACAACTCAATAGGCCACCACCAACGGTGTATACAAAATATTCAGTCTAAATAGATAGTGCATGAAATTAATAAATAAATTAACAGTAAATAAAAGACAGTTCGGGTGCCATTAGATAACAACCTTTACATAAACTATTACTAACCTTAGTACCAAACTCATTTTTTTGCATCTTCTTCATTACATAATTCATTATAAATATGTGTTCTATGGGTTAGTAATTTGTATCATTAACATAAGGGTTCAAGTAATTATTCAGTATATAAAAGGGAATAACTCAAGTCCCTATCTCACTAGGGGAAACACATCTTAGAAAGCATATTTTCCTCACCTCGAAGCCTCAGTACGAGTGGAATGAAATTGTTATTGGAATAGGGTTGTATCTCCTTCCCTAAATTATTCATTGTGGGGTGAGTTTACAGAATCAGTCTAACTTGAACTGTGGGTGTAGAACATCAGTCAATACCCCACCCTGCTAAGCCATGTGGACATGCTTATTTATCTAATCGCCACACATAAATTATATCAAAACCAAACATAACCAATACATATAGAAATCATAATCCATAACAATCAACATGGGAATTGATATTATTCTATAAACCAATAACATATTCTCCATTTACATTACATAACCCATTTATCTGGATTCCCATTCTTAATCCTAGCTCACTAAGCATATTCAATAATTCCCTTATATCAAATCATTTCATATATTCATAAATTCCCTTATGAAAACCCATTTATCATATTTATCATTTCATATTCCATTACTAATTTAAAACATTCATCATTTAATATGCACTAACTCTCTTAGGCATTTCTAACATAATTCATAAGCCACTTGACACAATCTCAATTATCCCAATCAACCCATTTATGTGCCATTCTAAACAACCCCTTAAGGCATTATCAAATATAGTCACACTACCAATATTTTATTTTCAATTAAACTAGAATATCAAAATGTTCAAGAAGAACTCTACATTATCACACATCGACCTTTCACTTACTTTTCCAATTCCTAGGTATGGGAATATCAATGCAATCCATGGGTGGACCTAAATCTGTCAAATCATCCTAAATGAATCCCATGGGGACCATAAGGGGTTAAATTCATTATTTAGATACCCAATTTACCAAATCTCACAAAAGGAACAAAAATCACAATAAGGAATAACCAAGAAAAAAACTAAACAAGCACAAATCTACAACCAAACTATGGGATATAACTTTTAGACCACCTACCTTGAATCTGTCGACAAAAAAACTCATAATCATGGGTTTACATATAGATTCAAACACCCCTTTAAACCTCAACCTTGAAACCACCATAGGAAGAAGGTTTTATGTCTCCAGAATAATATTTCCCAATATACAACCCCTAATCCAAAAAAGAGAATCAAGAGGGAGATTATACTTACCCAGAGCTTCGATATGCAACTGACGATGCTCCAAATAGATAATAAATGAGGGAGTTCAACCCTTGGAAGATCTTGAGGGATCTAGATCATCACTAGGGATGTAGGTATAAGAAAGGGGGAGAAAATTTGGTGGAACATAAAAATAATGAGTTGGAAAATTGTAATTTTTTCAACTTTTAAAGGGACGCACAGTTTACCCGCAAGATTTTCCAAACCGTGTGAAAACTGTGCGCAAGCTACTGTGCATGGGGAGTTGGGTAACATGGTTACCTGGGAAATCAACATGGTTTTTGAAAATATGCACCAACCTTGTGAAATTCCATTGTTCAAGGTTTCATGGTTTACTTGGGAAGGCCAGACAATTTACTTAACCATGCGCAAACCGTTCACCTTGCACAGGTTGGCCCAATATTCTTTCCTTTCATGCCTCGAACACTTAGAACACCCTCAAGGCCCCTAATACCCCTAAGAATCATTTCATTAACCAAAAACAATATATTTAAACCAAAATTTAAACAATTACATACCTCCATGAGATTTGGAATGTTACAACCTACCAACCTTATAATGGCTCATCCTCAAGATGCACTCCCAAGAGTCAATGAGTTTCCAAAGAAAAGAGATTAGGACACTAGTTCGACACATCTGACTCCATTTAATATGTTTATTACTAAATTATTTCAGGTTTACATAAAACTATAACTAAGGGAACAACCTTTCCTTGCAATACTTTCTCACTATGACCCATGATACAAACTGGATGCTCCTCAAAAGATGCATCATCCTCAAGCTCTATATCATCAACATTAATCACATGAGATAGATAAAGGTGATTTTTTCAAAGTTATGAAACATGAAAAACATCATGCACTCCACTATAACATTATGAAATATATAATCAGTAATCCACTGGTCTGATCCTCTCCACGATCTCAAACAACCCCACATACCTAGGCACCAAATTTCCCTATTTCTGAATCTGATGGTGACCCAATCATGGAGACACCTGAAGAAACACACTATCACCCACCATAAACTCAAGAGGTTGATGACTCCAATATGCATATGTATTCATTCTACTCTGAACCATTTTCATGAATTTCTAAATCAATCGAACCTTTTCTGATGTCTCCTATACGAGGAACGATCCCAACAAATCAAACACCCCAACTTATAACCAACATAATAGAGATCTAAACAGTCTCCCATAGAGTTCCTCAAAAGGTTTCATCTGAATCAAAGCCTGAAAATTGTTGTTATAGGAAAAATCAACAAGAAGTAAGTGTTTTTTCCATAAACCATCAAAATCTAGGACACAAGACCTCAATATATATTTGAGAACCTGAATTATACACTATGGATTCCTATCCATCTGGGGGTGATAAGCTGTACTCAAAAACATCTAGGTACCAAGTACTTTCTGTAATCTATTCCAGAAGCGCGGTGTGAAACTCAGATCATGATCCGAAACTATAGTTCTCAAAATACTATGAAACCACACTATCTCTTGAACATATAACTCACCCAACTGACCAATAGTGAAAGTCTTCTGAATCGGAAATAAATTGTCTGCCTTAGTCAATCGATCCAAAACAACCCAAACTGCATCATTCTTATGGGGAGACCTTGGATGAACAACTATGAATTCCATCATTATTTCATCCCACCTCTACTTTGGAATGGGTAATGGGTGAAAAAAATTACTTGGGTGTTGATTCTCATCCTTTGCCTACTGATAGGTAAGGCATCGCGCCACAAAAACCACAAGCTATTTCTTTATTCCCAGCCACCAATACTACTTATGAAGATCACGATACATTTTAGTCAAATCAGGATGCACTTACCACTTCAATGCATGGAATTCATGAATCAACTCTTCCAGCATACACATTGGTACAGCCACACGACCACACATACTGACAATACCATCATTACCAACAACCCAACTAGAAAGTGAATCCCCACCTTTAAGACTTTACTTCATATCCAAACACTCTGGATCCTCAATATTACTCTCCTTAACCCAGCTCAAAAGCATGTACTCAAATTCTATGGATGCAAGGGTCTTCTTATCATTCCCATCCTGCACCCCCAGGTGCATCTCAGCAAACAAGTCCATCATTATCCACTCAGAGTTGGATTCCTGAACCACCTAATTCTGAGTTTTCTAGCTCAGAGCATCCAAAACACTATTCCCCTTTCTTGGTGTGAAAATGACCTCAAATTAAAAAGGCTTCATGTATTCAACCTATATTTATTTCCAAAGATTCAAATAATTTTGGAAGAAGATATAATTAATACTTTTATAATCGGTAAACAACATGAACTGATTTCCCAACAACTAATGCCTCCAGTGCTTTAAGGCATAAACCACAACAACCAACTCAAGATCATTAGTAGGGTAATTTATTTCATGAGGCCTCAACTGCCTTGATCCATATGATACCACCTGATCATCCTAAATCAACACTTCCCCAAGTCCAACACTGAATGCATCACATAAAAAGGTGTACTTATTACCTAGTTTTGGTAAGATCGGGATCAGTGCAGTCATCAAAAAATTCTTCAACTCTTGAAAAGAATTCTTACATGCCTCAAACCACACAAAATTAACTCCCTTCATGGTTAAGATAGAGAGTGGAACTTCCAAACAGGAGAAATATTTAACAAACCTTAGGTAATAACAATCCAATCCTAGAAAACTCCAAACATAAAAAAAATTATTGCACTTCTCCCAATACACAACATCCTACATTTTATTTGGATCCACTAAAACACCTTCCTTAAAAATGATGTGACCCAAGAAATGCATTTTATCAATCTAGAAATGACATTTTGATAGATTGGCATAAATACTATGCTCTCTTATTATACTTAGGACAATTTTAAGATGTTTGGAATGATCATCATGAGTTTTTTAGTACACCAAGAAGGCCTCAACAACGAAAACTATGAACTGATTCATGTATGGGTGAAATATTTGGTTCATGAAATCCATGAACATTGTCGGTGCATTGGTCAACCCAGACGGAATCACCACAAACTCATACAACCCATACCTACTCCTGAAAGTTGAATTAGGTACATCAGAAGGTCTCGACCTCAACTGATGGTATACCAATCTCAAATAGTTCACTAAGAACACCAAATCACCCCCTAGTTGGTCAAATAGGTCATCAATTCTAGGAAGAGAGTATTGGTTCGTAATCGTCATTTGATTCAACTTATTATAGTTGAAACACAACCTCAATGATCCATTATCCTTCTAGTAAAACAGCACAGGAGATCCCCAAGGAACCATAATAGTATGGATGAACCCCTTATGCTCTAACTCTTCCAGCTAAACCTCAATTTACTAGAGTTTTTTCATCTCCATTTGATATGGTGAAATGGAAACTGGTTTTTCCTCATGCAGTAACTCGATTATAAACTCAACATCTCTCTCTGGATGTATCCCTGATAAGTCCCTTTGAAACACATCCGGAAATTGATCCACAACAAGAGGAAAGACTGGTTTCTCCATTCCTCCTTCATATAGAATAAGAAAATCCACTTCGGTCATGAGTTTCCCAATTTCTAGAAAATTATCCCTTCATAGCCTGCTCGAACATCCCAATCACCATGAAGAACAAAAATGTCTCCATTTGGAGATGTGATCGTTAACCAATATTGATAATAGTTGATATGGTACTTGTACAACACCAACCAATCCATGCCCAAAATCAGGTCAAAAACTAAAATTTCGAGGATGGACAATTACCACAGAAAATAGAACCCACCAAATTCAAAAGCACAACCTTTATATTGTGTGATATCCTCAATTAACATCCCCAATGGAGTAACAATTAACATAGCCCCATACACACATTCCATGGCTAGGACCAACATAACTACAAATTTTGCATAAATAAAAGAATGTGTGGCACTTATGTAAAATAAAGCACTAGTGAGCATGGAAGCTACAAGAATCACAACTTGAATAGTAGACAGTTCAACCTATCCATATCCAAGTGTAGACTAAACTATGTGATAATGACCTGCCCCTCTACCCTAGGCTCTATCCTGAGTATCTTTCACTACACTTCCTTTCTGGTATGTATGATCTTTCCACAAAGTTCCATGTCCACCACCCCTACTAGTATGGCCCATGGAGCTCCATCTGCCTACCTGATATGGGGTAACCGAACCCTTTCCTACACTCAACATCTGCCTCTACCCTCCATCTATTCCTAGATATTGAGGTTTCTTGCTGAACCTCTATATATGTCCCAACTTTCCACACAACCGACACTTTATTGGCGGTCGGGGACACTAGTCGTGCATGTTCCCTAACCTACCACATTGGTAATAGATCACTTGATCACTACCTTGAGAGATCGGCCCTCTCTTATGACTACTCTATGCACTTTCCCCTGAAGTAAATTGCTAAAACAATGATTCCTATCCTCTGAAGCCATACCACTCACCCGCCCAGCTGGCACTGCAATTCCACCGCCTGAAGCTCCCTTTAGGTTCCCTTTTGAGATAAGGTCATGGTCCAATACCTCTTCAAACCTCTTCAAATAGGAGATATTCACCTAGGTCCTGATCTCACATCTCATCCCATCCTCTAGATGTTTCTCCATAGTTTCCTCATCTCCTACCAACATCGGGACAAAGTGCCAAAAGTCAATGAAATGACTAGTGTAATCCATCAATGATACAACCCCTATGTCAAACTCATAAACTCCATAGCCTTCTATAGCCTCAAGGTCACTGGGTAGAAGTTTTCTAGAAACTCTTCCTAAAAATCCTACCATATCATTCCTTCAGCCTACTCAGTATGAATCATGATGTCCCACCAACTTTTTTCCTGACCTCATAACATATAGGCTACTAACTTGAATTTCCTTTTAAAAGAAGTCTTTAGATGATCGAGAATTTTCTAGATGGACTCTGCCTCTGGACCATCCACTCTGATAATGATCGAAAGGTTCTATAGATGAAACTCCCTGGACTTCTTGAAAATGCTCGGCACAACCCTCCCTAGGTGTTGTTCTATCATTTGCGTGAAATGAGAAAAGTTCTCACAAAACTCCTCTTCTCTATTTCCTTAAATCACCAGGCCTTATTGCTCTACTACTGGGTGATAATTATCAAAAAAATCATTTTACTACCCTTCCAACACACATCTTCATGGTGGAATTTCTCTATAATGCCAAATATGAGTGTTAGAATTCATAACATAATGATTATACAGTTCATATAAAATAAGTCTCTCTACAGGTCATAAACAATCCATTGCATACACTATCCCAAAAGTCAATTTCACATCCCAAACACTACCCTCGACCTTTCCTACTGAGGGAAATGGAAAAAAAGGTTATACAAACTTAAACGGTTACGAATCTTATATTGTACACCATTTCAAAACTATTTCCATACTTACCATGAATATCATTCCTCCTAGGCACATTTCCCATTTCGCAATTTTCTACAACTATGATTTTGACCAATATACAACCTCCTTTAATCATAATTACTTAACCATTCTTAACATTTTATTTAACTTTTTACCCATTTTCATCATTTCATTAGACAACATTTTCATCAATTTTAATAAAATCAAACGCATTATACCCATTATTTCCCACACACCCGTCATGTGTGCGTGCCTATCACAATGAATGCTACTTATATACTTAGGTTCCTATAATTATGAATGAATTCACAACCTTGTTTCATTCCATTGACAAGAAAAATATCATAAAACTATCACATCATACAACCAGTACATCACCCAATGGTGAAATATCATCAAATGTAACAACACACAACAAGAACAACAATTACCACCCTAGGTGACTTGTGTTTCCCCCATACATGGGTTAGATACTCCTAATAAAGGGATAATTACCAAGGCCTAACACCTTAATAACCTCCTTTATATCATCCCTAAATAGTAATTCATAGAAAATACCTCCTCTGATACCACTTTGTAACATCCCCAGCTCGTGAGCCACTAAATCGGTGCCCTGATCCAGGTCTCCACATGACCTCAAGCGCACCTCCTCATATTCCCGAGGTTTCCGACTAGCAGTGTGGGTGAAAAAGGACATGTGGAGAGACTACAATTTCTTTACTAGAGTAATCCACAAAAAAACAAATAGAATAGTAGAACAAACAAGTAATAACTGATGAACATGCATAAAAAATTGTCTCCCAAAATTGGGTACAAACAATAGCCAACAGTAATTATGTCATGTCCTGATAACAGATCCAAGTGAACAAAAACCAAAATAAATAAAAATATAGAAATCAAAAAAATTATTCTAACTCTCATTTTGGAACCTCATCCACGGACGTCCCAATCCTGACTCAACTCACAAGAATGGGGCCTTTTCCGTTATACTTACCTACAAGCATGAAATCTTCTCGGGTACCCAATAGCGGTATGGGAAGGTGTGAGTAAAAATCAGCAGGCCACCACTAATGGTGTCAACAAAATATCCCATATAAACAAATAGGTCATGCAAGTAATAAATAAATAAAAATTAAATAAAATATAGTTCAGATTCAATTAGTTAATAACCTTTACTTCAACTATTACTAACCATAATACCAAATTCATTTTTTTCATCTTATTAATTACTTAATTCATTATTAATATGTTTTCCATGGGTTAGGAATTTATATCATTCACACAAGGGTTCAAGGTATTAATCACTATGCATAAGGGAATAAGTCATGTCCTTATCTCTCTAAGGAAAACACATCACAACAAACACATTGTCCTCTCCTCAAAGCCTCAGTCCAGGTGGAATGCAACCATTTAGTTAATAGAGTTGTGTCCCCTTCCCTAACCTGTGCATTGTGGGGTAGATTTTAGAGCATCAGTCTAACTCAACCCATGGTAATAGAACCTCAGTCAATACCACACACTACCAAGACATGTGAACATGATTATTTATCCATTCAACACACACAAACCATATTACAACCAAACATAACCAATAAATATATAAATAGTAATCCATAACAATCAACATGGGAATTAATATTATGCCACAACCCATTAACAAATTTTCCATTTACATTACATAGCCCATTTAGAGTAATTCTCATTCTCATGCCTATCTCACTAAACATATTTAATAATTCCCTTATATCACTCCATTTCACATATTAATCAATTCACTTATGAAAAAACATTTAGCATATTTCTCATCTCACATGCCATTACCAATTTAACACATTCATTGTTCCATGTTCACTAACTCTCTTAGGAATTTCTAACATAATTCATAATCCACCTTATAAGATCTTTAACCCAACCAACCCATTTCCAAGTTATTCCAAACAACCCCTTAATAAATTATAAAATCTACAAACACTACCAATATTACATTTTCAATTCAACTAACATATAAACTTGTTCAACAGGGGCTCTACATTATCACACATTGACCTTACACCTACTTTGCCAATTCCTAGGTCCGAGAATGTCGGCACACCCCACGGGTGGCCCTAAATCGGTCAAATCATCCTTGATGAATCCCAAAGGGACTATGAGGGGTTTAATTCAATATTTAGATTCCCATGTTACCAAATCTCACCAAAGTCATCAAAAGTACAATAAGGAATAACCAAGAACAAAATCAAACATGCACAAATCCACAAAAAAACTATGGGATATAACTTGTAGACCACCTATCTTGAATCCATTAATGAACACACTCTTAGTCATGGCCTTAGATCTGGATTAAAAAATACCTTTAATACTTAACCTAGAAACCACTATAGAAATAATTTTTTAGGTATTTGGAAGAATATTTCCCAGGATACAATCCCTAATCTAGAAAAGAGAAGCAAGAGGGACATTATACATACCCGGAGCTTCAATCCACAACTGATGATGCTCCAAACGGCCAAGAAATGAAGGAGATTGACCATTGGAATCTCTTGAGGGTTTTAGATGGTCACTAGGGTTGGAGGTTGGAGAAAGGGGATAAAATCATATGGAACGTAAAAATACCTAGGTGGAAAATTTGTAATTTTTTCAAATTTTAAAGGGGTGAACAGTTTTCCTACATGGATTTCAAAACTGTGTGAAAACCATGAACAAGACACCATCCATGTGGATTTGGGTTGCATGGTTACCTAGGAAGGCCAAAAAAATTTCAAACCATGCACCAACTGTGTGATATTCCACTATCTAAGGTTGCACGGTTTTTCTAGAAAGGTCGCACAGTTTACTTAATTGTTCACAAACCATGCACCTTACATAGGTTGGCCCAATTTTCATTCCTTTAATGCCCCAAAACACCGAAACACCCTCAGGTCCCCTCATACCCTTGATAATCATTTCATTAACCATAAAAAATGGATTGAAACTAAAATTTAAACAAGGACATCCCTCTATGATGTTTGGAATCTTACATGACTTCCATACCTTCAGATTTTAATCCAAATATTTGGAAAACATTAAAAAAACAATTCCATCTTCTCCATAATTCATTAAAGACTCATTTAGAATTATTCTAAAAAGTATCATACTCCTTAGACATAAAACTCTATGCTCACACTACAACAATATTAACAAGAACAAAAAACACAATACCTCCAACTCAGATCACCTTGGTTACAACATTATCTTCATTTGGGTTTATTGGAAATACAAAGTGAACTTCAATATCATACATCCTATATAAAGGAAAATAATACACCATCTATCACACTAAGTCTATGTGAGAAAAATAGGGTGTAGAAAACAATATTTTAAGAAGGAATCCCATTCCACATGACATTCTAGAAACTCCCTATGTATTTATGATCACATACCTTTCATAACTCATACACACATAATTCACCATACCAATGGATAGTATCTCCCCATGACTTCAACAATAGAAAATCCCCCTAAATAAAAGAGTTATTGTATCATCTTAAACCCACTCATTTAATTGAATTTCAAAAAAATATCCCCTTTGACAAAAAACCCAAATAGACAGAACCTTCCAATAATGAACAAACAATTAAACCATGTATACACTAGGTAGGATAGAACTTATGAACCTCTTAAAGATTAAGGAGGTCTATGACTGCCAAGTTTCAGTCAATTCTTCTCAAACACTGGAGTGGACAAGGGTTTTTTCATAATATCATCCACCTACCCATTTTCTAACATTTTATACTATTAAAATCCCTTATTCCACCTTCTCTTTAATAAAATGATATTGGATTTCAATATGATTTTTACGATAGTTTTGTACTAGATTCTTTATGATATCAATAATACTTTTGTTTCTACAAAATAACACCATAGGTTGTTTGAATACTTAGATGATATATTCTAACTATTTCTTCATCTAGAGAATATGATTATAGGCCTTGTCATCGAGATAAATTCTTCTTCTATAGTACTTAGTGAAAGGATTAATTGCATCTTAATTATCTATCCCACACATTTATTATTGGTGAATAAATAACCACTACCTATAGATTTATGTACCACCACATCTTCATCCCAATCTATATAATAACAACTAGATAATTCATGATCCTTTCCTGCATCAAAGAGTAAGATGAAATTAAAATTACTTTGGATGTATCTCATGATGTGTTTAATTATTGTGAGATTCTCTTCCATTATATTACTCTGGAAAGGATCCAGTAAACATGTTTTGAATTAAATATACAGTTATGTTTTATTCAAATATAGAAAACATAAAATTATCCACCAATATAAGGCGAGATCCATATATTTCCCACCCTTGTGCTTCTATAGTTTTATTACAATCGCAATTAGAGTTGGCATTGGTTTGGGATCATGCATGTAAAAAAAATTAGTTCTTTTTCATACTTTTCCTAGGATACAAAATTATATATCCCCTAATTAATCACATATAGTATGAGAGAATATGTTAAATTTAAAATAATAGGAACCTAAAATTATATTCTTATCAGACTTGAAAATTCATCCACTAAATTTTATTTACTTCCAATTAATATGATATCATCAATATAGAAAAGCACCATGAATTGTTCTTCATAGAACGTTTTTACATAAATATTATGATCTACACCATCTATTGTGAATTCCAAATTTATTAAATATGAGTCAAGTTGAGCATACCATGCTCATAGTTCATTCTTTATATTATACAAGGCCTTCATAAATATAAACACTTTATTTTCATTATTTAAAATCAAGAAACCCATTGTTTATCCTATATAAACCTTCTCTTAAAGAATTCAATTCAATAATTCTATTTTTAAAAATATTTTATATATCATTAAGTCTCTATGAAAAACCATTTCCAACAAAAACCGAATGGACTTGAGTTGAGCCACTGAAGAAAATGTTTCGTGAATATCTACACATTTTATTTGTATATAACCTTTTCACAAAATACATTCCTTATTTTGAATCAAATTTCTATTATTATCATTCATATTCTTAAATATCTAATTTATACTGATCATATTGTGATGTTATTTCTTCTTCAAATGCTCTAAAGTATTGTTTTTTTAAAATTGATCCAATTATTTATCAATGTCTTTAATCCATGACACATATTTTAAAACTTATTAAAATGAGGTTGTATTAACTATGGAATACATAGAATCATGATCTATACTCATTATCCTCTTTTTTTGAGTTAGATTATATTTATCACCAATAATATTAGATGGATCAATCTTTGATATTCTATTTATTCTTTATGGTATAGGTTGAATTTCTTCAAAAAATGTTTCCTCCTATGATTCGGCCTCTAAGAATTCATTATTTAGAGATTTCTTAACATTTTTTGAATCTTCCACTATATCAAAATTTGGACTGATATCAATTCATTCTTTGTCTTCTACTTCAAAAAACAAATTATAGATTACATTTCTAGTGTTTTTCATAGCTTCTAGCTCAATGATCTTAACATCATTTCTCTCCAAAATTTCTCTAAGACAACTATTGTAGAATTTTAAGCCTTAATTTTTATTGATTATCTAATAAATAGTATTTCACCATTTAAATATCCATAATTTCCATCATATAATTCTATGTTTCAAATATAACATCAGCTTTGAAAAACACAAAATTTCTTTTGTGAATGTTTCCTCCCTTAACACATTTTGTATGCTTTCCTTTATTATACCAGGCTTAGAATTACCTGGTTTTGATAGCACACTAAAACTTGAACAACTTGTTTCCAATTGTAATGATAAATTACACTCTCAATTTGAATATTTTTGTCCATATTGTTCATCTATAAATTTTTTTGTTCAACTACCACTTTTTAGGGAGTTCTAACCGGTGAAACCTATTTTTTAATACCAAGATTCTCAAGATAGTTCTAAAACTCATTGGTTGTGTACTATATTCAAATATATGAGAAAAATATTTAATATTATTCCCAGTCTCATTTTCAACTATTCTTAAACATATCTTTATGCAACCCATGACCACTTTCTTACTTTTTATGAACATGGAACTTTTTATTCTATTGTAATCATCTATAAATATAATGATGTATCTTTCTTCATATGTGATAGGTATGTCCATTGGACCACACACACTAGTTTGAATAATATCAAGAATATTTGATGCCTTTTTTATTTGGTAAATTGATATTTTAGATAATTTATTCTTACATGACAGTGTCATGTGTCTAATAATGATAATGTTTCAGACATAGAATATACGTAGTAGCATTAAACATAGAAAATTCCATGATATTTTGGTTAATATGTCCAACTCTCTGATTCCACAAGTTTTTATCTTCTTCAACTACAATAATAAAAGTGTTATCTTTTATGTCCACCTAGTACAAATTATTTTTGGTCCGTTATCCTTTCACGAGAGTGTGTAAGATCCCAGATTCTCTATAAGGTATAGAACATTTTATTTCTAGTTTAATTACATTTTTCAATTATTGTGGATTCTTAGTGGGTTCTGGGAGGAAACAAGGGTTTTTGGGGCTTATTCGGAGACCAGATCCCATGTTTTCGTAAGAGGAGGTTGGGAATCACGGTTAGTAGAAACTATAACACCCAATATGCATGGTTTGTCTTAACTATAATGGGTGGTCTAGTCCACTTTACAGGGTTGTATGGTTTTATGAAACCGTGAAACTGGGGCTGGATAACTATGGAAATTTTGTAGAAATTTCGATATAGGGGAAATGTGAGGTCGGAACATGGTTTGCCTAACCCTATTCTATGAACTTATGAGGGAGGTATTAAGGAATAATGGGTAGAAATATTGGTGAATAGTTTGTCCCACCATGTTTCCAAAATTTATAACCTAGTATTTAGAGGGGAAATGTCCATTTTTCCATTAAATCCTTAAAATGTTAAACCCACCTCTTCTTTCCTTTTTTTCTCCAACAGTGGCCACCTTCTTCTCCTATTAGAGAGCTCCCATGTAATCATATCCTAGGATTTTCAATATCTCTTAATCAAGACTTTGATTCTACCACGATTGGTCTAATTGGATGTGCACTGGTGAGTTCTTTATTCATCTTTTTTCCTTTCTTAATTTAATTTTCTATCAGTGATGTTATTTTGGTGGAGGCTCTTATGCCTTATTTTTAGGGTGTTTTTATTATTATTTTGTTTTCTTATTATATTAACCAAATCAGAGGATTTAATTGGATGGGTGTTCATATGAGGACTTATGGTAGGTGTAATATTCATTTTCCCTAAAAATATAGTCATTAATAGCTTTTTTCATTGTGCTGCATGTTTTACTTTCTAGGTGATGCTTTCTAAATTAATTGAACCATGAGTTAATAGATAAAATCATGTATATAACATGTTGTGAGACACTTATGTATGGTTAAAGATAGTTGAACTCAACCTAAACTTCCCATGGGGTGGGTTCTACCTTTTTACCATGATTATTCCACCCTTGGGGTGTATTGATATTTTCATGATTAATTAATAATTTACAGTGTTAATTAAGAGAATTGTTAATGGATTTAAGAACCTTATGGAACCTTATCATTTTTATGTGAAAGGTGTTAAATGGATAGTTACCTCGATGGAATATAATTATGAGGGGATTAATGAATTGATTAATTATTTGATAAATGATATGAGTATAATTATTATGGAGGTATTATAGAATGAAACTGATGACCAACTTAGATTCCATAGACATTTCTACTCCATGGATCCAGTCTACTTAGGATGCCTTAGACATTTCTACTTCTTTAATCTTATGACTATATTAGGATGAATTAGAAATTTCTTAAGGTATTGGGGTCCATAGTGAAAAATCGTGGGCCGAGGATTTAAAAAAAAAGTCATCGTTAGTATGATGGAACTTTTCATCTTAGAAAATCTGAGCCCTAATGCAGTCCCAAGGATCTCATGTGAATTATATTAATCATGAAAATAAAATTGAACACATACCTTGTTCAAAATTGAAGTGTGCACGAATGTAGATCATCACCGATGATCATTTCTTGAAGGATATGTAGTTGAATACCTCTAGATGGTCCACACATGCCTCAATAATATATGTGCTTTCCATTCATCAAATTCTAAGTGCTAGCACAAAGCTCCGATGAATCCTTTGGCATCGTGTCGATTACCTCGATCCCTTAATTTTAATCCATCGAAGGTGTGTTTTCATTTGTTCTCAGAGAGAAAATTTCTCTCTCTATAAGGTAGGAGGGGAGAAAATATCTCATTCTATTGGAATGATCAATTCTAAGCTGAGATTCTCCTCTTCTGATTATATAGTGGGTGATTAAATTACCTCGAAAGGGTTCCTTGGCCACTACAATGAAATTCCCACTAAATAAGCGATAAATAAATAATATTAATGAACTAAAATATGTAATGAAAATTATTTATATTTTTTCACATACCTATAATATATATTAAATATATTATGAAATAAAACCAACTCAGTTAACATGACTCATAATTCTCACTAATATTAAACTAACATGGAATATTAAACTAATATCCCTCCATATGATATTATTCCTTGTATTTACTTAAAACACTTGTAAAAAATTTTAATAAATAAAATCATCCCAATTATTATTTACTTGAATAATAATTAATTATTTTATTTATCATTGATCGATAACTTGAACAACCCTTAAACCCCGTGGTGGGGCCCACCATGTCCTATATACATATTCAACTGAATAGGGCAGATTCTTGAATATGCTATTGTGTGTGACCCTCTAATCCCTTATCTCAATAGTAGTGAATTGTATTCATAGACTAAGAGTGGAGTCTTGCAACCCATCAAGGCCCCTAAAGAGACAAGGAATAGTCATATTAATGACAACCAACCTATGAACATATAAGAACCTGATTCTTCCTTGTGCTATGGATCATGATTTTTCCATTTATTCCTTATTTAATTGATTAAATATGGCCATATGTAGATACATTTTGGGTTCATGGAGATCTATGAGGTGTTTGGGGCTGGTCCGGAGCCCAGAAACCAAGTTCTGGGTGAAAATGGGAGCCGCATGGTTAGTTTAAACTGTGCAGATTGGGGTGCACAACTATGAAAACATGTTTGCAGTTTTAGTAGAATTGATAGTGTAGTTCGCATGGTTACTGAATAGTTATTCAAACCATGCGGGTAACTATGTGATGTGCCCAGACTTCCAGTGGGCTATGCACGGTTTTCACACGGATAGGAAAACCATGCGTAGAAACCATGTGCCCCAGATATTTTGGGTAAATTTACATTTTTTTCCATTAAATTTTTTATATACTAAACATTTATTTCCTTATCACATTGGATATTAGGGGGTAATTTATGTGAGCCTTTGGAAGCCTAATGTAGGATTTGATATTGAATCTTTGTCTGTTGTCCATTTTAACCTTCGTTCATCTATATGGATCTGTAACAATAATGCCTTGATTCCCTTTTAGCCTTACTCAATTATTCTGGATATCAATTGTGTTATTTGGAATTAGGCTCATATTCCCTAATATATTATTCTTCATCCGTTCTTCAGATTTCTCCCAAACCAGGTCAAATCAGAGCTTGATACTGGACCAACTATCTAGCATGGGTCTAAGGTAGGTGGTTGAAACGCACGGCCAATTGTCTCCTATCGACGGGTCAAAGTTCCGGTGCTCTGCTAATGTGTATAGCAGCACTCGGGTCGAATCCTCGGTGATGATACTTTGTAATAGTCATTTGATTTTAGTTGATTGTATTCTAATTGGGGGGTTTGTTTGCAGAGCTTAATTGAAATGACTAATTGATTATGATTGATTTAACAAATTGATAATGATTGGGGTGAGTTCATAATTAGTTAGTTAATATTGTGATATCCTTGAGCTTTGCTTTATATTGTATTTAAATTAACACCCATGTCACAAGTTGATGTTGATTTGAATTCCCAAGTGTTAAGGATTTAATCCAAGCCTTAACTTAACTTAGGGTTATAATATTGATCATATATTGTTTATGGTAGTGTATTTATGGTGCTAATAATCCATGGAAACCGTACGTTAAACAAAACAAGTCATTAATCCATGACATGCTAAGTCCAACATACACAATGTTAATTCAACGAATACTCATCGAGTGAAAGCTCTCAATCGCTTAACATACCTAAATTAAAACTAACCCCAATGAGATATTTACTCATCCATTAATATGGTTATTAATATAGTAATAAATGTTTATGGTGATGAACTATAAATAGAAGAAAAAGAAAGGGATAAGAAAAGATTTGTGCGCTGAACACACACACACGAACGATGATGAGAATTAAAAACGAACGAATTTCGATTGAATGAGGAAGAAAAATAAGAGAAGGGGATTCCACTGAATTTAAAATATTTTAAGAAAATAAATATTAAACTACAGAAGTTTGATTATAATAAGAGATATTGAAGAAGTAACTTGCATTAAAACAGAATTACAAAGAAAGAGACTTACAAGATTACAAAAATGAAGAACACAAAAGTAAGTGAAGACAAAGAGAGTAGAAAATGTATATCAAGTGAAAACTAGAGTATTTAAGGTCCTAAAAAGCCTTTTTCAAGGCTTTTTTCGTTCTAATATGGTCTCCTCTCTTCTGAAATTCCAACCCCTTTCAAGGAAAGAAGGGGAGAGTATTTATAGCCCAAGGAGTGGACTGTTTGTATTCCCAATCTATCCCTCCACTTTCATCACCAAGTTGGATAATTAGAGAGACAAATATCGAGACATATCCTTATTCAAAGTTGTAGATAATAAATTTGGCCGAATACTCTCAAAATTTGGAGTCATTGGGACTTAAGGATAAATAGTTATGGCCGGTTGATTAAACAAAGCTAAACTGTCCATTTCAATCCAGTATTTTTGAAGTCCAAATTTTGAAAGGGTTTTTGAATAGGAAGATGCCTTCAAAGCTGAATGATTTCTTCAACAAAGTCGGCCTTATATATCTGCTCTTTCACACTGAAAAATCTCAGCTCTATTGGATGTTAACATCATGAGATATGTCATGAATGCTATAATGATTTTATTTCTCATCCAGAATGGTGGTCTGGACTTCAAAGCTTCATTTGGGCCCCTTGTTATTAGAGTTGGGCTCTGAAAGTTTTATCCGGGAATAGGTCACGTGTCCCCCAAACTATTGAAGAGAATAATTGAATTTGGACTTCTTTATTTATCCCAGTAAATCAATCTTCATGAATAGTCCAGTTTCTTCACAGATTCTTTGGTCTTGTTTGTGAGGACCATATGACCCTTAAAATGGAAGAATTAGCTCATGGTACCTTCTAATTAAATGTTGTATATTTAAAGGGGAATCTTAAAAAACAAGAACCAAACAATTTGGTTAAGTATAGTGAGATTTATTATTAAAACAGTAATCTAACTCAATTAGACTACTTCTAAAAATGCTCAAAAATTATACTTAATATTAAAACATTAATATTTCACACAAATTATGCACATTTCATATAAAATAAGTAAAGGGAGTATATAATAAGTAATGAAAATATTAATAACATCAGTGGTCTTGTCCTTTTTGATAAATTTCAAGCTATTTATATATGTCAGAGTGTCTTACACCCATATTTGGGGTGTCGCCGTGATTTATAAATTATACATGTTGTTTCGTATTATATTTAGGTATTTAATTAGGTGTTTCAAATAATGTTTTTGGTTTAATACCCAGATTAAGGTCCATCCTAGGGGTGAGTGCTGTTTTGAACTTTTTATGGTCATTTGGCCTAGGATACCCATGTGGTATGACTTTTAATCACTTATACAGGTTTTTTTAAAATGATTTTTTTTAATTTATTGTTCTATGTTGTTAAATGGTTTCATTTTGGCTAAGGGTATGGGATATATGACTTTCCCCTTGACCCATGTTTAAGACTATGCATGTGTTAGCTTATTTGTATGTTTTTATCTATCTATGAACCTACCCATATGAGTAATTATAGGACAAGACTTAGAGGCTGGTCCTATCTTATGAAACTCTTGGTGGTGAGTTGGGAAATTCTAATGGTTTTACCCCAGCATGTTATCAAATTATTAACTTGAATCTATTATGGTATAAATGGTAATTAGACTTGGGTGAACCATGGATTCATATAAGAACTCCATGGATGGGATCATGTGACTAATGTACCTTGTTCCTTGAGTGAACTTTGGATTCAACTTAGAATTCCTTGGAGGGGCTCAAAGGATTTATTGTAATTAAGCCGTGAGTGAACCATGGACGCCATGGATGGGATCATAGAGGCTCTCTAAATACTGAGTGAATCATCGATCCTTATAGGATGCCATGTATGGACTCAAAGAGGCATGTTTTATGTCATGGATGATACTTGATCTCCCTATAGTATTTCCAAGGATGGGCTCACTGACATAGGATATACCGCACCTAGAGTGATACCAGGTTTTTTTAAGAGGGTCATTAGGGATGGAATCATAGGGTGTTGGTAGATTTTCACCTGGAGTGATACTTGATTTACAACTTGGGAATTCCAAGGATGGTCTCTAGATTAATAGGATATTTAATGGGTTATGATTCATCCTCCAATCCAAAGCACAATCTTTCTTTCGATCATTGCCTATACTTGCCTATATGGCCTTCTGAGGCATCTGTGGTTCTTACTACTATACAGGGGATCAAGGATCTTAGGCAGGATCTCAAGACTTATACAATCAATGTAATTGAATTTTTAATTGAGTATAAATGGAATGTATATGGAACCAGTGCTTATATGACTATTTACTTTTGAGTACATCCTAGCTTACTACATTCACTATTTCACGCTGCATGTTATATATACTCATTAATAGATTGGCATAGACATTGGGTGGTTGCCTACTAGGATTTAGTCTTACACCCTATTTAGGTCATGCTTTTGGCCCAAAATTATTATATGGTTTCAGGTGTTGATAAGGGAAAGCACCCTCCGACTAGTACATGATATGATTCTTAGGAGCAGGAGAGAATAAGACCAAGCCTAGGATTGTGATGCTACTGGGATACATTTGTTCTTTTTGTACCTTTTTGGATTTTTACTGTATATGATAGTATTGTGACTTGTTAGGATGTTTACTTAGAAACATGTGACATACACCATTTTTTATATAATATGACACCTTGTTATTTGTATTACCAGTCTACCATTTTTTACTTCTATTTCATGGTATTATTTCTTCTGTTATCTGTATTTTTTTTCCATTATGTTAAACTCTTCCAATGAGGGAATAGTCTCTCCACTATCATCACCTTGTCCCTTTCTGGTAGTTAGAAGCCTTTGTCATTTGGGGAGATGTGCTTGAGGCCATCTGGACAATCGGGCTTAGAGCACTATTAGGTGGCATCTGGATCCAGGATGTTACCAAGTGGTATTAGAGGAGCCTTTTATGATTTTATTTACTATTTGGTGACAATAAAAAGTGATAGGGAGAAATTGGGATTCGGTAATAATCTGTGTCAGTGAGTAGCTACCCACGTATAGGGAAAAGACAAATTTACTTGAATAGAATTGTGAATTTTGGATTTTGATCTATTACAGTTGATTCAATTTCACCGTTGGGTGACACAATTGTATTGTGCTATTATTATTGATACTATTGTGGTTCTATTGTGTTGAAACCTGATGGGATGAGGGTATTCCATCTTATACATCATATAATAACTTGTTATAAATCACATGACATTCATTCTTTCCATGCATATAGAAACATTACTGATTTCATACTATTATGATAGGTACCCTGAGAGATATGCATGCTATTGTGATAGGTGTATTGGTACATGCCATGGTTCAAATTGGATGGACACCAAGATTTGGTCCCTAAGGTGCATGGGACCTCTTAGATCAGGATTTGGTGGATCATGTTTCAGCTTTATATTGAACTATGTTACCATGTTCTATACTTAGATTCCCAACTTTAATTCATGGGGAGTATGGGCCCCCATAGGTTAGAATTTGGCATACCATTGGTTACCCTTTGATAAAGGAATTTGACAATATAGAAATGAGTTCCAATTCCATTTTTTAATGTGGACTCAGCCTAAAACATGGAATAAATATGAAAATCAAGTGGTGTTGAAATTTCTTTGATATAGAACTCAACCAGACCTAACCTTAGTAGTGGGATCGATAGTGGTTCTCATTGTTTTATGCCTAGACCTAGCCCTTGGGGTAGGAAGAGGTACGCGTGTTTATAGGAATGTTTTTTTTACTTATCCTATTTGGTTTACGCTTTTAGTTGGGAATTTGTTTTGTTCTAGAACTAAGGTGTGTTCTTGACCATGTATCATCAGGCCACTACGATGACCACTAATTGTACACTAAGAGGGTGGTGACAATAATACATTGAAGGTGGTAGGACATGGGATACTAGTGGATCCTCTAGTAGTGTTAGTTGCAGCACCAACTGTTATAGTATACGTAGGTGCGGATGTACGTTTCCATGAAGGTTTTATGAGGTTCATGAAAAACATTCAGGGAGCACCACATCCTGCCATGTTTATGGCAGAGTAGACACCAATGTTCCAACAACAACACCCACCCATGCATTGGGGGGATGGAAGACCACAAGCTGCAGATTCATAGATAGAGGCCATTTTCTCGATCTTCGAGTATTTAGATACACCTCTTGAGAGGAGGTTAAATCTCACGATATATATGTTTTGTGATTCTATCCTGAGATGGTGGGACATGATTACTCAGGCAAGGTGTCATTGGAATATGTCATGAGAAGACTTTCAAAAAGTCTTCTTTGACTGTTACTATCCCAATAAACTGAGGGCTGATAAATCTCGGGTGTTTATGCATCTGGAGTAGGGACATTTTTTATTGATGGACTACTCAGCCGGTTTTACTAAGATCTAGCAATTCACACCTATCATGATGGGTGATGGTTTATCAATGGCTAGGCAGTTTGAGGGTGGTCTTATATGCAACATTCAATCTCAGGTAAATGTATTTAGGTTGACTACCATTTTTTCTATAGTGAATTAGGCACCGATCATAGAACGAATCCTAAGGGAATTTGGAGGTGCGATCCAGGGCGGTTTGACATCTAGATATGGTATTGTCTAGAAAGTAAGTAGGAGAAGTCATCTAGAGCTTCCTCATAGTGATGTGAGCAGTCAGAATGTTTCTTCCAGTAGCTAGGTGAGATGATACCAGTGTAGTAGGAGAGGGAATATGAGGTCACAATATCCTTAGGACCCAATGGAGTGCCGATATTACAGTAATATCTGCCATCTTTAGTGATTTTGTAAGACTTTTCCATCGGTGGCTAGTGAGAGAGGGTTTACACTGTATCCACATTTAGTAGCAGGGTCTATAGATTCTCACCAGTCAAGGAATTGGAATGCATCAGGTCATTAAGGATGAGGTGGTGGTTGTGGTCATGTTATCTAGACCCTAGGTTCTCAGAGACAGTAGGGTGGATCAGTTCAGGGTAGTCGGGTAGTGTCTCAGGGCCATGATGCAGGACAAACTTTTGCAGTGCAATAGACCCAGAAGGAGTAGATCTTATGACTTCTACTATCAGAGGTGCTATTCTAGTAACCACCATTTTATATTCTACATTTTTTGATATAGGGGCATCACATAGTTTCATATTTGTGCCTGTTTTGGAGAGCCTTGGGCTCTGTGTTTTTACTTATGATGATGTCATGATGCTAGACACTCTGTTATGAATTAAAATGGAAGGTGTGCATTAGTGCAAAGAGTTCCCCCTAGAGGTTGGTGGGTGTCACTTTTCATGGGTTCTTTATGTCCTAGAGACGGTAGGATTTGATTTCATTCTCAAAATGGACTGATTATTTTCCTTTTAGGCCTTTATTTATTTCTATCACTATAGGGTGTGTTTCACGTCACCAGAGGGAGAATCGTTTCTATACAAAGGTGAATGGGATTTCCATGTGAGCTGAGATAGACCCAATAATCATGGGTTTGGATGGATGATAGAATAGATTTCGAGTTTGTATCCGGATGACCAAGGAACATGTCAGATGGATTTCCCTCTGGTAGTTTATCATATCAAGGATATCTTCCCAGCCGAATTTTTAGGCTTACCTCTGGTGAGAGAGGTATAGTTTTCTATTGAGATAGTTCCAGGAGATGCACCAATATCCATTCCTCCTTACATGATGTCTACTACAGAGTTTCAAGAGCTCAAGAGGCAACTAGAGGACTTAGAACTTAAGGATTTAATCTAACATAGTACTTATCCATGGGGTTTTCCTATCCTTTTTGTGAAAAAGACAGATGTTACCCTTAGGATTTACGTTGATTATTATATACTGAACTAGTTGACGGTTAAGAACCGATATCCTTTTCCACTAATAGATGATCTCTTAGACCAGCTCCAGGGAGCTTGAGTTTTCTTAAAGATCAACCTAAGAGCCAGTTATCATCAGGTGTGTGTTAGATCTTCATACGTACCCTACAAAACCTTTTAGAGTAGGTTTGATCTGTATAAGTATCTTTTTATGTCGTTCGGTCTCACAAACAGGCTAGTGGTTTTCATGGAATTGATGAACCATGTATTCCATCCTTATCTCGACTCATTTTTCATGAATTTTAGGGATGATATATTGGTGTATTCTCATAATTTAAATGACCATTCCAAACATCTTGATATTATAATGAGTACACTGAGAGAGCATCGGTTATATGCTAATATCACTAAGTTCCACTTCTGGATGGATCCGATTCACTTCATAGGTCACATCATCTCGGAGACAGGATTATCAGGGGATCTAGAGAAGGTGGGAGTAGTAGTTTCCTAGGAGAATCCAAAGAATGTCTTTGAGGTGAATATTTTCTTATGGATGGATGGTTACTACAGGCATTTCAAATAGGACTTATCACATTTAGAATCACTATTAAAAAGTCTTACTAAAAAGGGTATGAAGTATGTTTGGATATATTCCTTCAAGACGACCATTTAATAGCTAAAAGGGAGATTGACTTTAGTGTTGATACTGATTTTTTCAGAGACAGGAAACAATTACACTATGTATTGTGATGCATCATGTATTGGTCTAGAAGTAGTTCTTATGAAGGGGGTCAATTCGTCACATACAGGTCTCAGAAGTTGAGGCCATAGGAGAAGAATTACCTGACGCACGATCTCGAGTTAGATGTAGTTGTTCATTCATTACATTGTTGGACACATTACTTACTAGGAGAGCATTTTTTGGCGTACACAGACCACAAAATCATCAAGTACATATTTATTCAACGTGATATGAATTTGAGATAGTGAAGGTGGGTATAATACCTTCAGTATTTTGATTTAGAGCTTGCTTACATGCCGTGCAAATTCAATGTTGTGGCTGATTCTTTGAGTAGGAGGACTCGGTTTTAGGTAGTGTAGTAGGCCAGTAGCGAGTGTAAAATTATGGAGTTGTTCTATGAGATGAATTTTTAGCTTCACAACAGTCATGGATAGAAATTTCTTTCATCCTTACTGGTTACCTCCACCCTATTGTACAAGTGACGATAAGGAAGCTATCAGATTCTGAAGGCCTAGTTCTATGGGAGCGTATGTTAGGTGAGAACCCTCATCCTAGTTATATTAAATGCAAGGATGATATACAACATTTACATGGTTGTGCATGGGTTTTTACGAACATTTTTGGGGAGATGATGTGGGATTTTCATTCCTCTATATGGGTAGTGCATCCTGGTGTCACCAAGATGTATCAAGATTTACATCACCGGTATTAGTGGCCAGGTAAGAAAAAGGATGTAGCTAGTTTTGTCATGCAGTTTTCCACTTGTCAGTAGGTGAAGACAAAACACCAATGACCAACTAGAATTTTATAGTAGCTACCCATTCCAAATTGTAAATGGAATGACGTTACAATGAATTTCATGATGGTTTTACCGAGTTCACCTCAAGGTAATGATGTCATTTGGGTTTTCATTAATAGGATCTTGAAGGTTGTGAATTTCCTACCAATCAAGGAATCATTTAGTGTTGATGATCTTGGGTGGTTGTACATCTGTGAGATTATGAAATTTCATGGGGTCCCACATCCTATCATTTCAAATAGGGATGCCTAGTTTACTTTGAGATTTTGGAAAGGTCTACAGAGGGTGCTAGGTACACAAGTGCTTTTGAGCACAGTTTACCACCCCCAGACAGACGGCCAGTTAGAATGCATGATTCAGGTCCTTGAGGATATGATTAGAGAATAAGTATTAGATTTCAAGGGTTCTTGGTAGAATCATATACCCCTGGTAGAGTTCGTTTATAATAATATATTTCCGGATACTATTAAGATAGTGCCATATGAGGCTTTATATGGTAGGCCATGCTGATCATCCCTGTGTTGGCTAGAGGTAGGATAGGCAACTAAGATGGGACCTCATCTTGTCTAGGAGAGCACTGAATAGATTTAGTTGATTTAGAAGCGTATGAATACTGCATAGTCTCATCAGAAATCATATGCCGATCACCGTAGAAGACCTATGGATTTCAAGGTTGAGGATTAGGTTTTACTTCATGTTACACCGAGGCTAGGACATAAGAGGACCAGGAGACAGGGGAAGCTCTCACCGATATATGTCAGATCTTTTGAGAATCTAGAGAGGGTTGGGCTGGTTTCCTATCGGTTTTAGTTTTCTCAGAGGTACCGAGCTATGCACAATGTATTCTATGTTTCTCAGTTGTAGTATTACAATTCAGTCCCATCTCACGCCTTTCATCTTGAGGAGGTTGAGTTATAGATAGATGCATCCTTTGAGGAGTATCCTATATGTATTGTTGATTATAGAATGAAGTTTCTATGGGGCCGGTCCATTCCTTTGGTATGGGTGCTATGGTAGAATGGCCAATTAAAGGATGATACCTATGAGAGGGAGTCCGATGTTCAATTATAGTGACCAGAGTTGTTCTCAAATACTTCTACACCACCATGGAAGCGAAATTCGGGTATAAATTACTTTAAAGGGTAAGTTTGTAAGAACCATGTTCTTCATTAAGGCATGGATCATGATTTTTCTGTCTATTCCTCATTTAATTGATTAAATATGGCCTCATGTGGGTGCCCATTGGGGTCATGGAGGTATTTGGGGTGTTTGGGGCGGCTCCGGAGCCCGGAACCCAAGTTTTAGGTGAAAAGACGAGGTCGTAGGGTTAGTTCAAACTATGTAGATTGGGTAACACAGACGTGTGGACATGTCTACAGTTTTATCATACTTGAAACTAGAATTCACAATAGTCAAACCCTGTGGGGTAACTATGTGATATGCCCCAGACTTCCAGTGTGTTGCGCACGGTTTCTACATGGTTAGGCAAATCATGCAAAGAAACCATGTGACCTAGATATTTTGGGAAAATTTACCTTTTTTCCCTCAAAATTATTATAACCTAAACACATCTTTCCTTCTCACATTGAATAGTAGGGGGTCGCATAGGGGATCCTTTGGAAGCCTAAGGTGAGATTTGCTTCTGATTCTCTTTCCATTGTCTATTTTGACCATCATTCATCTCCTTGGATCTGCAATGGTAATGCCTCGATTCCTTTTTAGCCTTATTCAATTCTTCTGGATATCGATTGAATTATTTAGATTTAGGATTAGATGCCCTAATATCCCGCTCTTTGTCCATTCTTCAAATTTCTCCCAAACCAGGGTGAATCAGAGCTTGATATTGGACGAGCTATCTGGAATGGGTCTAAGATAGGTGGTCTCATACGTTTTTCTAAATATCAAGCTGTTTATATATGACAGAGTGTTGTGAACCCATCTTTGGGGTGTTTCCTTGATTTATAAATTATACATGTTGTTTCCTATCAATTATTATGTATTTAATCAGGTGTTTCAAATCATGTTTTGGGTTTAATACCCAAATTAAGGGCCTCCCCATGGGTGAGTGCCCATTTTGACATGTTTATGGTCGTTTTCCCTAGGATACCCATGTGGTATACCTTGAATCCCATTTATGGGTTGTTTAAAATGAATTTTTATTTAAATTTATTGTTCCATGTTGTTAAATGGTTTCCTTTTGGATAATGTTATGGGATATATGACTTGCCTCATGATCCATTTTTAATGTTATGATTGTTTAAGCTTATTTGGATTTTTTTATACAACTGTAAACCTTCCCATGTGAGTAATTATTGGCCAATACTTAGAGGTTGGTCCAAGCTTATGACACCCTTGGTGGTGAGTTGTGAAATGCTTATGGTTTGACCCCAGCATGTTATCAAATTATTAACATGAACCTGTTATGGTCGAAATGGTAATTAGATTTAGGTGATCCATGGATTCATATTAGAATTCCATGGATGGGATCATGTGACTTGTATACCTTATTACTTGAGTGAAACTTGGATTAAACTTAGAATCACCTAGATGGGCTCAAAGGATTTGTTATAATTAAGTTGTGAGTGAACCATGGAAGTCAGGGACAGGCTCGCTGAGGCTCTGTAAATGCCGAGTGAATCGTGGATCCTTATAGGATTCCAAGTATGGACTTAAAGATAAAGGGTTTATATCATGGGTGATACTTGGTATCCCTATAGGACCACTAATAATTGGCTTAGTGACATAGGATATACCACACAATGAGTGATATGAGGTTCCTTTATGAGGGTCTCCACCTTAGGAATGCCAAGGACAAGATCAAGGTTAATTGGATATTGAATGGGTTAAAATGAATCTACCAAGAAAATGCACAATATTTCTTTTGATCATTTCCTATACTTTCCTAGACGGACATTTGAGGCATCTGCGGTGCTTACTAATATACAGGGGATCTCCAGGCTTAGTTTGAATCTTGAGACTTATGAAATCAATGTAATTGAATTGTTAATTGAGTACAAATGGAATGTAAATGTAACTAGTTCTTATAGGACTATTTTATTTTGAGTACATTCTAGCTTACTGGTTTCACTATTTCACACTACCTATTATATATACTCACTACTGATTGAATCATTATTTTTTATTAAAATAAAGGATGGATGTGTCCACCAGCACACAACAGGAGCATAGAGGGCCCTTAAGGGGGTGTAAGTGGTGTAAGATGAGGGAATATCCTTGGGAAAAATTCATAAAAACCGTGGGAAGCAACCCAAAACTATCATAAATGAAAATAGGGTCCTCCGACCTCCCCAAGCATGTGAGTACATCAGCAGAAAAATTGGATTCCCTCCAAATGTGATGGACAAACTCACCTTGTCCTATCTCAAAAGAGAATCTTCTGACCAAGTAACTCAAGTTCCAGGGAACCTCACATGTCCCCTTGATCATCTTCACAAAATCCTTAGAATCATATTCAATTTCATCCACCTACAAGCCCAACCTCCTGCAAATAGTGAGGCCTATGAGTAGAGCCCTCATTTTTGCCCCCAAATAATATCCTAGCCCAAAGAAGGCACTAAACCCAACAATAACTGATCTACATGGATAAAAAAGGAGACCCTGCCTCGCATTATCCCATTCCTATATAAACTGTCCACATTAATTTTCAACCCATGCATGGGGGGAATCCATCGGACCCATCGACCACCCACCCCGCCCAACACACCAGACATTCATGGCTTATTGAAGAAATTATAGAACTCGAGAGAAACATGTCCACCCTTAATAACCAAACCCAAATAAAAAATGATCGACTTCTTCCTCATATGAATGTAACAAACCAAAGGGAGAGAACCCATTACCGCCTGGTTTCTTTCCTCCCAAAGAGTCCAATAGATGGATAAAAGATTAACAACCAGAATCTTTCTCTCCATCACAGTTAACCCGACCCTATGAAACCAGGAGGACATAAAATTGTGGAAAGAAGGCTAGGGATTTAAGTAATGGGGGTGATTGGAAATCATATACCAAAGGCATTCAGCCCATTCAATCTCGAAGAAGAGGTGTAATGTTGTCTTTGTCTGCAGATGCTCACAGAAAAAACAATGGGAATCCAAGGAGATGCCTTTTCTTTGAATACTCTCATTAGTCGGAAGTGCCAAATTTATTATCCTCCAAATGAGAGAGTTCATTTTTAGGTATCTCTTTGAACCAAACCCTTGAGGACCACTCATACAAGATCTCATATGCATGATGCAACCTTTTATAATCCCAGATAGAGAACTTTCACGAGGCCGACCCTATGAAACAACACTTGTCTACCTCATTGTTCAAAATGGTGCTATCAAAAATCTCTCTCTGATCCTGACTAAGTATAGCCTAAATAAAGGATGTAAATCCACACGCCTCCTTAAAGGATACCACGTGAATGGTAAATCTAGGGAAGAAAATCCGTTCACTCGCCCAGTTCACCCTACGAATGTTAACGCCACCTCTTCCAGTAATCCACCAAGATGCTTCCTGAAGAACCTCCAAATGGGAGAGCATGAACTTTGCAAGGAGAGAGATACCAGAACTGTGGGGCACCAAGGTATTTCTATCCACTCTGTATCTTCCTCTGAATAATGAAGCCCATAAGGAACCCCTGGTAATAATCTCTAAGGACAACCACGACTGAAACCCCTGCATGGTACCATATATGTCACGGAGCCCCACCCCACCCTCATCGACAGGCCTTGCCAAATGCCTCCAAGAGGCCCAATGACAACACCCCACTTGGTTGGCATCCCAAAGAAAAGTGGTGTAGATTTTTTCCATCTTTGAAATAACTACCATTGATGGTTTAACGATTGATAATATGTGCATAGTAATAGACATGAGAACATTGTTGATCAGGGTGACTCTCCCCTCTAATGAAAGAAACCTACTTTTCCAGTTGACGATTCTTCGAAGAATTATGTTGATGGAATCTTCAAATAAGTTGTTCTTGATTTTTCCATAGGATATTGGAATAGAAAGATAAATCATTGGAAATTGTTTCCTTTGACATCCTAGGATATCTTGAATGGATCTACAATGATGTCTTGAGCATTTGATAGATATAAAAACATGGATATTCAAATAGTTGATGGCTTTTCCACTCATGAATTCATATGTGTGCATGATTTCCATGAATTCATGTAGAGACCTCCTCCTACCATTCATGAACAATGATATGTCGTCAACGAACATGAGGTGAGAGATGCCTTCCGAGCCACCATGAGAAATAAAAGGAGATAATCTACCCTCCTCCATCCCTCTATGTAAGTTTTGAGAGAGTGCATCTTAGGCTAAAATAAAGAGGCTCGGTGATAAGGGATCGCCTTGTCGAACACCATGGACCATCTTGAAGAAACCAAAAACCTTCCCCATAATGGAAATTGAAAACCAAGGAGAAGAATAACACCTAAAACACAGGTCACAAAACCATTCCTCGAATCCCAACTTCCTCATCACTTGAATAATGAAGCTTCATTCCATGGTATCATATGCCTTGTCCATATACACCTGAAAAATGATATTTGAACCAATTTCATTCTTTTTAATATCCTTGACCAACTCATTAGAAATGCCCACTTCCCCTTGGATGCTCCTACCTTGAACAAAACCATGTTACTCAATTTAAACTAGCCTTGCAATTATACTACATAGACTTCACGAGATGAGACTAGCTAGGATCTTGTAAGACACATTACACAGGCATATAGGCATATTGTGATTGAGGCTAGAGAGATATTTGATTTTTTGTATAAGAACCACCCTGGAGGTGCATATTCTTCTATTGAGGGCACCACCATGGAAGAAATACTAGATGTACTCCACCACCTAAGGACCCACAATATCCCAAACACCATCATAAAATGCCCCCGGGAACCAATCCAGTCCTGGAGAACTATCCTGAGACATCATAAAGACTGGGTCTTTGATTTCCTCTGCAAACGGCGTCGTCATCAGCTGCGTATTGTAAGGACCCTCCACCATCTATTAAATACAACCCAATAAAGATTCACCCCCCTACACAGCGCGTTGGTTCTCATGCTTGGAGGACCGCCCACCACCCAAAATATTTTCAAAGTGATCTAGAGCCATACGACCAATGACCCCCACATTATAAGTATACATCCTATTACCAAGGTTGAGGTTGAGTCTCATGAAATTCTTTTCCTTTAAAAATGAATGAAATAAAGAACTATTATGATCACGCTTCTTAAGCCATAGAATCAAAGACCTTTGCCTATAGGACCTTTCGATTTCATGTAGTTTCTCGGAAATAAAAAATCATTTATCATAAAGCACAACAAACCTACTCTATTTATAGTTATATTTCAGCTCATCCTCCAACATAAAAATATCTAATTGAGTTATATACACTCCCATGTGGTCCTCGGGTCTCTCGTACAACCATGTTTGGATATCCTTTTTTAAAAATTTCAGATGATTTTCAAGACCACACCATGACCTCCCATCTTCCTCTTGCTCCCATGAGTTCTTCAACATCTGCATGATACCCTCCACCCGGTTCCAGTTACTGGAATAATGGAAGGTCTTACCCCCAATGGGCTCCCTTAGAATATCCACCAACTACATAGTGTGATCAGATAAGAAATGAGATAAATGAGTGACCAAAACCTGAGAGAAGGAATCAATTCCTTGTAGGTTTTAAAGGCACCTATCCAGGTGACTCCAGATACGACTGGTTCCCCTATAGTTGTTGCACCATGTAAATTTGTTACTGCTGAAACCCAAGTCCAGAAGACCCGTAGTAGAAAGGAAAGCCTGTGAGTCCTGAATTCCACTGGTAACATAATAAATACCACCCCTTTTCTTATATGGGTCAGTAATTGAGTTAAAATCCCCCCTACAAACCAAGGAAGGAAAGAAAGATAAAATCAATTTAAGAAACTTCAGAGTTCAATCCTCCTTAGTGCCTCAGTACTGGAATAAATGAAATAGAAAAACAACTCACTACCTTCGCTATAAATCTTCGTATTGATGTACCAACTCATCATACTGATCACATCAAATTGAAAATTCTTCTTCCAGTAAATACAAATATGAAAATTGACTGGATATCCATACAAGGACCTTCAACATCCAATCTTTCTACAAAGGGAATGAAGTTTACAAGGGTTTTGTTTGGGTTCCAGGATGACCACGATAAAGGATTGATGATTCCTAGACTTTGAGGCCATGAAGGCGCCTTTTTATTGGACCATAAAGCCCTGGTAATTCCATATAATCAAGTAAATTATTAGAAGCGGGATCTCTTGGCCTTTTGGTTGGAGAAACTATATGAATCAGGAGTAAGAGACAAACCAGTATTATTGGATTTAGATCAATTTAATGGTCCAAAAACTTCATCCCGCGAGCTGATCTTGGGTGAAAATAACTTCTTTACCAAAGGACCATTACTGTCCTCAAACATAAAAAATGGAACTAGGGAATGTTGTTAGGTGATAAAGGATTTAACTCCCCTTACAAAAGGGAAACTAGCACCATTTTCTACAGGGAACCCTGAGAAACCTCAATCTCCTTCAGAATACCAATGGGGACCGAGTCCACCTGAGAGGATGCCTTCATTGCAGATGCTAGAATACTGCTCAGAGAGTGATGGAGAAAATTATGGAAGAGTTGAGATGAAATTCAAAATGTTGGAAAAGGAGGAGAGAGGGATCTGGGGGGGAAGCGAGGTAGGCTTGAATGGGAGGACACAGAGTTCCTAGGGGTCCGCTACAACCATCATGGAAGACAGAAAAAAGAGGGGACCATTTCAACTCTGAATGGGATATGTGATAGCAAAATCAGTTCTGAGGCTGGTGACGAGGATCCCAGGGATCGATCCCCCACCTCAGACATTCCAGCGATGTCAGAGATGTTAGACAGCTTGTGAGGATCCCTCCTTGAATTTGAATTTTAGAAAAGGCCTTCAACAGAAACCTTCGCCTCCTTTGAAGCCGATGAGGATGATATGGAAGGCTGGGTCTCTTATAAACCAGATTTGGGTGCCAGGTTCCCCGACCTCCTTTAAGGACAAACCGCCTCTGAGTGACCATGCAGACCATAAGCCACATAGAACCTGGGGAGCCTTTGTAGAAGATTCTCTACCACCCAGAAAAACCATCCCTGGAGCGTTGTAAAATACGATAAGGCAAACCCACTGAGAGATCAAGATACACATAGATACGATTATTCACAATAGATAATAGAAGCATAGTGGGTTCATCTAGGCAGAGGAATGAGCCTAAGGAGTCACCGACCAACTTCAAAATCGATGGGTTTTGTAAGGGCAATGGAAGAAAAGGAAAGAAGACCCAAACAGCTATCAAGGGAGACTCCTTACCAAAATGGAATTCCCACGACCAATGATCCTCCCTAGCCCAATCATTCATGAAATCGTCCTTGGAGAATATATGAATTCAAAAATATACCTTTTATAGATCAGAAACCGCAGTCAGGAGGCTCAGGCCCCAAGAATCAACAATGTCCCTAAAGAAACCAAGGGGTGGATTACTGCATCCAAAGAGGGCCACCAAGGAGAGTTCATGGAAGTGATAAGCCTCCTAAATTTCCTTAGAAGAAATATCCATAGAGGGAGCACCCTCCACCCTCGCCACAACCCTAGGACCCAACGCGATCTGGGGAATGAAAAGGTTGAAGGGAGCATCTGGGGAAGACGTCGCACGACAAGTAGAAGCTGTTGCAGGACCACAACAATCATATTTGAAAGACTTTCCCTTTCATTTGAATGCAACACAAGGAGACCCGCCATCATCTGGGCGAGGACCTCCCATTGGAAGAACAGGACCAGGGGGCCCCAGAGGAGGAAATGCCTCCCCTATGGGAAAGGATAGTAGAGGAGCAGGAGCAAGAGATGAAGAAGGAGGATCCATATTTTTCTTATATATACTCACTAACAGATTGGCATAGACCTTGGGTGGTTTCCTACTGGGATTTAGTCTCACACCCTATTTTCTTCATGCTTTTGGACCAAAATATTTATATGGTTGCAGGTGTTGATAAGGAAAAACACCCTCCTTCTGGTAAATGATATGATGCTTAGGAGTGGGAGAGCATGGGACCAAGCCTAGGCTTGCGATGCTGCTGGGATACTTTTATTCTTTTTATACCTTTTTGGATCATGTACTGTATATGATAGCATTATGACTTTTTTGGATGTTTAATTAGACACATGTGAAATGTACCATTATATATATGATATGACACCTAGTTATTTGTATTATCAGTATACGATTATTTACTTTTGTTTTATGGTATTATTTCTTATGTTATCTGAATGATTTTTTTCAGTATATTATGCTCTGCCAATGAGGGCATAGTATTCCCACTATCATCACCTTGTCCGTCACTAATATTCGATAGCCTCTGGAATTTAGGGAGATGCATTTGAGGCCATGTGGCCAACTGGTCTTGGATCACTTTTAGGTGGCATCCAGACCTAGGATGTTATAGAACACGTACTATGTAATATAATATCTTTTCTTTTAGATATCTCAAAAAGAATGATGAACACTTATGTCATTGTCCTTTATTACTTTATTTTTTATTGATTTAACTGGACAGATTTACCCTTGACTACCTTGGCCAAGGTCATATGAAGGTACTACCATCCTGATCAACCAGGCTTGAGATATATGACTTCCTCAACTCAGAAGTGAAAAATCATATCTGTACCATTCAACCAAAGTAATGCCACCAATGACACATCCACTAAAATTTATCTCTCCAAAAATTCATTATCATGGGTTTTACCATGCATAAAAATAAATGATCAAATGACACAAATTGATAATGATATCAATTTAGGAGAGCAATACACATGTACGTATATAGGAACTACTAATGACACCCAAAACATGTGGCGTTTCTATTGGTGGGTTTGTCCTCAGGATCTCACCTACCAGATATCACCAAGTGTAAACTTCATGAGAAGAATTCCAATGATTATGAGCCCCAAACACATAATATTCATACATTTACTATGTATATTTATTAATATGTATCTTTACTATAGGAAATATCTTTAAGATTAATGTCATAGCATCTTGAGGTTCTCATTATTTCCTAGGATCTTCTTAACCTTTTGATATGAAAATTAATATATGGACATTACTATTAAATAGTAGATAAAGAAATGTATACACTATAATGGTAAGTAAAAATCAGGGATATATCACTATATATACATTAAATGGTAATCAAAAGTGTTATTCAAGTTGGTTCTAGGTAACTGATCGCACCACGATTCACATATTTATTTCACCCTTACACCACTGTATTAAACTGATTTTGTTTTGTAAATTACAATTATTATAAAAAATTTAAGTTCATTTTTTATTCAATCATTAAATTTTTATCACTTTTAGAAATTTTAATTTCACATTTTTTTATGTTTTTATTGTATTTGGAGGTGATTTGAAGGACCCAAGATTATGTTGAAGAAAAATGGGACAAACTGTGCAAGATTCCAAGCACCTTGATGGACACAAACAAACACTAAAACTAAACTATATATCCAATTGGGATGAAATATTTTTTGAAGATCCAAAAATTTTTGGTATACAAATCTAATGAAGACTTCTTATACCAATTCTTCTATTAAGTGTCCCAAGTGAACGGATCTATACAAGACACAAAATATTTATGAAGTCAAATGTTATGTTCTGTATTTCACCCATATCTAGAGTTTTGGGCCTCCAAATGATGCCAAAATTTTGTTGAAGTTAGTAAATATGTGGTTAAAAAGTTTTTAGTTTTATCCAAAGAGAGATAAGTATTTCTACTCACCCAAAACCCTGGTAAAAGTGTTTTCTTGAAATATGGGTGCCCAAAACCACCATCCACTTTTCCTATAAAAGGGTTCAGTTGGAACACAATTTGTAAGTTAAATCTAATAGAAAATATCTTCCATGTTGTAGAACCAACTGATTAATCTCCACATCCAAGAATTTATGGATTCCCCTATCCTCAAATGGGGGTCAATTATAAAGGAGAAGCTCCACTTGAGCCTCCTCCTCCTATTAATGGTTCGCTAAATGGTGGATGGTCATCTTGAGGGTGCTACACATACATGGGAGGGATTTTAGAAACTTTTTATTCTACTAGTTTTCTATAGTTTGTATTTTAAATATTTCACTTATGTTTTAAATTAACACCCTTCTCATTTAAATGTAGTGTTTTGGTATAACTAAGTGAAACACTTTTCATTTCAACACTGATTGGGTTGAGATTTCATGTGGGAATCTTGGGTTGTTTCGATTGGAAAAAACATGCATCCTATTTCTCTCACACATACATAAAATTTATGTATTATTTTATAGTTATTTTTATATTCTTGAGATACAAACCATGAAAACATTATTTTTTTGTTAAGGGTTGGTTCTGTGTGCATCACTTTAAGAGGAAAGAGGGGAATCAAGATCATGACAAACCTCAGCCAAAGGATTCCATTAAACCATGTGATTTTTTCATAACGATGAACTAACCAAGATGTATAGTGAACATGAAATGACATACTTCTCTAAAAATTCTTAAAACAACACCTTTATTTATCAACTATTAAAATCTTTAATTAAGTCATTTTATTTTTAAAATGGTTTAACCCCCCCTCTTTTGGTAATATTTATTAAAAATACACACGTTAAACATCTAAATATCCTTGAGATACAACCTTGGGTATTCCCTTTACTATAAATAATCTTTAAAAACATAATCAATTTTATTTTACACAATAATGTTTTGAAACTTTTATTTTGTTTATGGGGATTGCTTTGGTTTTTAGTGCATTTTTTATATGATTTTTGTAAATTTTATGAATATTTATTTATTTTATATTCTACTTTTACATATATTTTTGTGTTGTGATTTATTTCTTGTGTGGGATATATGAATGATGAATTCTAATTCAGTAAATTTACCTCCTTTTGAATCTGATCCGGAGAGGATCCTACGTCAATGACACTGAGACACATAGGATAACCCGTTAAAGGAGGACGCGCCACACCTTGAGACTTTTCTAAACCCCTCTTCTTTAGGAAACAAACTAGAAATTATAACCAATAAATAAATAAATAAACTCTCCTAATGTTGATATCCAACCTGTGTATATTCAAAAACAAGGAGAAGAACCTAATTTTGAACTAAAATATAATTTAATCCACTTATTACCAAGATTATATGGACTCATTGGAGAAGATCCAAACAAAAACTTATAATAATTTCACACTGTGTGTTAAATATTAAAACCTAATAATGTGGATTAAGAATAAGAAAAGCTTAGGGAATTCCCTTTTTTCATTAGAAGACACGACAAAAGATTGGCTATATTATGTTAGTTACTTGATTAGAGGATGGGAAGACATGAAACACATTTTCCTTGAAAAATACTTCCCAACCTATTAAACTAAAACTATAAGGAAATAAATTTGTGGAATAAGGAAATCACTAGAGGAAACTCTTCATGAATTCTAGGAAATAATTAAAATCATTTCTTCAAGTTTCCTATACCACCAAATAAGTGATAAAATTTTAATATAGTATTTTTATGAAGGCTTAATTCATATTGATTAAAAAATGATTTATGAAACTACAGGTGGTGTTCTAGTTGATAAAACCACATTTGTTTTGCAAGGAACCTCATTGAGAACATGTCATATAACACTCAATAATTTAGTTCAAGGTCTAGTGTACCCATTGGTGAAAAGTACAGAATTTTATAAAAAGGTGGGAAAAAGTTTGAAGAGTTAATTACCCTTATTCAAAAAAAATTTCTTTCCTAAGGGAAATCCAAATCTCCTCCTCCAATCCATTGTGGTATCTGTTCTTCTGACACCCATTATTCTAACCAATTCCCTCAATTGAGATAAATTTCTAAGAGTTGTAAGGAAATATTTCCATGTAGTGCCTATAACCAACCCATTATGTAAGAACCATATTATCCATCCAACCCTAGGTGTAAAGACAAGAAATACTATAGGAAAGGGGGTATTTAAACCAACCTCAATAACTAGGGGAACAACTAGGGAAGTGTATTCATCCACCACCACCACCCAAAAATCCGTAACCACCACAAAGGCCTTTCCAACAACCCCTAAAAAACATGAGACTATCCTAGAATAAATGATGAAACAAATGGATGAAAATAATCTCCAATTCCAAATAAAAACTACCCAAAATTCCACACAATACCTGAAACCCCAATTATGCCAACTTTCTAACTCGGTGGGGGAAATAAAAAGTCACGGGTCAGGTAAAATTCCCTCTAAACCACTAGTAGACCCTAATGATAAGTTAAATTTCAGTGCCATCACCCTTAGAAGTGGAACACAACTTAAAATTCAAATAACCCCTCTATTAGATTCATCCCCTCCTGATTAAACCACCATCCCAACCACTAATAATGGTCTAAGAAAGGAAAAACCTTATCCAAAGAAAAATCCCTTAAAAGGAAAGAGTGTGTCTATTGATGATCCACCTATCCCAACCATTTCCCCAAAGGTATAACCAACCAAGAAAACAAAAAAAAATTGATAAGTAAATTAGGGAAACTTTCAAAAAAGTGCAGGTTAGCATTCCCTTGATTGACGTTATAAATCAAATTCCATGATATGCCAAGTTAATAAAAGATATGTGTACACACAAAGGTGACTTCATGGTGATGAAAGGGTGAGATTTTTTAGGAATGTGTCATCATTAATAGAGCCATCACGTCCTACCAAATGTAATAATCTTGGAAAATTCTCAATTTCATTCACCATAGGGTGTTATTTCTTTTCTAATGATATGCTTGATTTGGGTGCTTCTTTTAATGTCATTACTCACTCCATTTTCTCTTCAATGCAGGTAAAGGAATTGAAGCCCACAAGAATTGTTATTCAACTAGAAAATTGGAGTACAGTACACCACACTAGTGTGTTAGAGGATGTTCTTATGAGGGTGAAAATTTTAATTTTTCCTACTGTTTTTATGTGCTTAAAATGGAATATGATTGGATGAATGGACACACCCTGATTATATTGGAGATGAATTTACTGAAAACCACCAAAACCATAATTAATTTCCATAATATTACATTATCTATGGAGTTTAGAGGTAAAATTTTCCACTTCAACATCCTTTATTCCATGAAGCACCCCACAGAAGATAATTTCTCACTTTTAGTTAATTCTATCAGTGTACTCTCATCCCTTGAATAAACTTATTTTATTTCCCCTGACTCCCTTTCTAAGTTTTCATTATTTATAGAAATTCTATGTAATGAATCATGCATTGAATGTTGTAGTGGTCTATAAAAATATCATGCATGTTCTTTAATTGTTAAATTTTTGAGAACTAAGGATCCCATGACCATAAATTATACTTCTAAGATTTTAAAAGCTCATTCCTCATATGAGTATGTTACTGCTGAGTAGTTAGATGAGATTAGTGATCTATCACTTTCAAATTCACTCCCATAAATCCAAACCCTCCCTGAATTGGAAGTTAACTTCTGCCTCAAAATTTGAAATATCCATATCTTGAGAATGGAAACAAGATTCCAGTTATCACTGCTATTTCACTCCCTCTAGAGGATGAATTATGAGTGCTTGACCATTTGAGAGTGTATAAACAAGTATTGGGATGGATACTTGATAAAATTATTGGAATTATCTGATCAATTTGTAAACATCATATATTGTTAAATGATGAGGTTAAACTAGTGAGGCACGCACAATTTCGACTGAACCCAAACCTCGTAGATGTTTTTAAAAATAATCTTACAAAATTATTGGCTACTAGAATCGTGTACCTCATCTATGACATCCAATGGGTCGATCTAGTGTAGGTAGTTCCCAAGAAAACTACTCTAACAATAATAAAAAATTAAAATAATGAATTGGTTTCAACCCGTGTGCAGAATAGTTGGCATGTCTGTATAAACTATCATTGACTAAGACAAAACACAAGGAAATACCATTTACCGTTATTATTCATTGATTAAATGATAGAGAGTCTAGTTGGTAAGTCCCATTATTACTTCCTTGATGGGTATTCTGGATACTTTTAGATCCTTATTGCCCCTGAGGATTAGGAAAAGACAACATTCACATGTCCCTTTAACACATTTGTATATAGGAGGATATTATTTGGTTTGTTCAATGCTCCAATTACTTTCCAAAGATGCATGGTTAGTATTTTTTTGGATTAACTAGAGTATTTCATTGAATTATTAAAGGATGATTTTACTATTTGTGGATCCTATTTTAATGAATTTTTAAGTTGTCTTGGTTTTATTCTACGTCGTTGTATTAAAAATAATCTTTTATTAAATTACAATAAATTTCACTTCATGGTTCGAAAAGGTATATAACTTGGACATATCATTTCTGGGGATGGAATCTAAGTATATAAATCAAAATTGGATGTCATTACCTCCCTACTATTCCCCAAAAATGTGTGGGATGTGAGTTATTTCTTAGTTCATGCTGGATTTTACCATAATTTCATTCAAGACCTCAGTAAGATTTCACTCCCCCTCTCATACTTACTCCAAAAAGAAAAAGTATTTGTTTTTGATAAAGAATGTGAGGATTCATTTAATAAATTGAAATGGAGCCTCACATCACACCCGATAATCCAACCACCTTGGTGAGATTTACCAACTGATCTCATGTTTGATGCCTCTAATTATGCAGTTGGTGCAATCTTATCACAACAGGTTGTCTGAGATCCACAAGTCATAGACTATGCCTCACAAACACTGGACCCTACCCATGAAAACTATACCACAACTAAAAAAATAAATCCTTTCCATTTTGTTTTCCTTGTATAAATTTAGGTCATACCTTTTGGTTCCAAAGTCATTATGTTATGATATCATGAATCCCTCTAGTATCTACATAAGAAAATATAATCCAAACCACATATCATTCATTGGATGATCCAACTTTTAGAATTTGAAGTAGGAATTAGGGATAAAAAGGAGTAGATAATGTGGTGGAAGATTGTATTAGTAGGATATTCCCATCCATGAACATTGAATCATCCCTATGTATTCCCTTAAATAACATATTTACTTATGAGAAATTGTACCATGGGAAATATGTTATTCCTTAGTATGCTGAAATTGTAAATTATCTGGTAGCATCTTGAATTCCTACTGATTTCAATAAAAACTAAGTTGACCATCTAAAACAGGAGTTCCTTTGGTACATTTTGGATAACACCAACCTTTGGCACACATATAGTGATCAAGTCCTTAGGATTTGTTTCATAATATAAAGTTTCAGTTTGTCCTTAGGTTCTGACACACTCTTGCTTGTAGAGGCCACTTTCGTCCCCAATGAACAACTCATAAGGTCCTTGATTTTGGTCTCTTTTGGACAAAATTATTTCTAGATTACCTTTATTTATGTAAATATTTTCATCCCTGTCAAATAAAGGGGAATGTATCTAAAATAAATGAAATTCCACAACAACCCTTACTCTTCCAGGAAATTTTTGATGTTTGGGGAATTGACTTTATAGGTCCATTTCCCAATTCCTTTGGAAACTTGTAATTTCTTCTGGAAGTTGATTACGTGTCAAAATAGATAGAGGCATGATCCATAAGGATAGGTGATTCCAAGACAGTTATGGAATTATTTAGTTTCCAAATTTTATATAGGTTTGGATTACCTAGGTTTATCATCATTAACCAGGGTTCCCATTTTCGCAATCAAACAATGAAATCACTTTTACATCGCCATGGGGTGACGCATCAAGTGCCACTTAATATCACCCATAGACCAATGGTCAAGCCGAGGTATAGAATAAATAGGTAAAACAAATTCATGAAAAATGGTTCAACCCAATATAAAAAATAGACATAGATTTATTGATTCATTATGGACTTATCGTACTGCTTTCAAAACTCCAATTAGAATATCACCATATCAGGTAGTTTTTTGAAATATTTTTCACCACTCTATTGATATAGAACATCAGGAATATTGGTCCATTAAATAATGAAATTCTAATATTTCTATTGTAGGTTCTTAAAGAAAGCTACAGATTCATGAGTTGGTAGAAATCTCTAGGGATTCATATAATAACTCATATATCTATAAGGATCAAACCAAGGCTTCCCACAACCATCTCATCCTTCATCATCAATTCCACATTGGGTAGAAGGTACTCCATTATAATTCAAGGATGAAGTTGTATCCAGGTAAGCTTCATTATCACTGGTTTATCCATACAATGTTACTAATGTTTATCCATTTGGTGTTGTCTAGGTTCAAAATGAAGAAACAAAATAAACCTTCACTGTCAATTCGTAGCGGCCAAATCAATTTCACAAATCCATTATGGAGTCGCCGATAGCGTAACTCCATGTTCAAGAAGAAACCTATGAATGAAGACCATCAGGTTTTATCCTTCCTTTCCATATTCTATTTCATTATAGTGAGAAAAATGCATACTCTAGGTGTCTGTGTGGGGGGAGGGTACATTCATGGTTTATTTAGGAATTTTCATCATATTTACTATTTTTCTCTTTTTATCTTGTTGAATAGTATTGTTACTCCCCTATCCCCTCATTTTTTCCCTCAATTTTATGTCGAAATATTATTTTCTTATGAACACTTAATCATGGAAAATTATTCTAGCTTAATAAAGGAAAATGATTCCCCTTTAATCATGGAAATTATTTAAAATGCATGAGGAATTTCCCTATTTCAAGTAGTTTTAACATTTAAAAAAATTAATTGATAGAATGTATGTTTTAGAATGAATTTAATATTGAGGAGTGAATTTTATCTTAAAAAATGATTATTTTTTAATGATGTGAATGGTTGTATCATTTTGTAACCTTATAGAAGAATGGTACCCTTTATTTGAGTAATTTATGGGAAAATCATTCCACTTAATATCTCTACACATTTTTTCACCCAACCATGAAGTGTAAATTTTTCCTTCTCAATATAATGTGAATATATGTTACTATAATATTTATTAGCTTTCCAAAATTATTTTTCTGTACATTTTTTCCTTATCATATCTTTTTCATTACTATACCGAATTTACCTATGCATGTGTACCTATTATCTGACTATTTTATTCCCTTAAAGCAACAAAAATAAACTAAAAAACATAAAAAATATGATTTTTACCTTGGGAAGGTCAAAAACCACTCTTACTTTGACATTTTAACTTTTTATAACTGTTACAATTAATGTCACGGGGAGATCAAACAGGGGTTGAGTAATGAGAGTCAGATTTGTTCCATGTTTAACTTTTGAATAAAAGAAATAATAAATGAGGTGAGTGATGAAATGTACAACATATTGGGATATCTAGGTAGAGATCTTAAGTTTTGACTTTTGAGAATGCTTAAGTGAGTGGGTCTTTAAATATTATTGCAAAGGATGTAAGGAACATTTGGTGGATAGAATCATTTGAGTAGAAAAATTTTAAAATAACCTATATTTACTAGATATAAAGTGTAAATAATAGAAAGAAATGGTTATCACACACACATGTGGAGAGTTAATGACATTTTTTTACTTTTAAATTAATTTCTCAAATTGGTATCATTTATCTCCTTGAATTTATTTATGATACAATTTATTAGACATCTTTTTCCATGATCCTTGAGAATAAATCCTTGGTGAGATTTTTTCTTTGATCATATTTCTATCAGGGATTAAAATTGAATTTAATTTTAAATATTTATAAAGTTGGTAATATATCCATGAATATTTTTTTAAATGGTACTTTTCCCATGAGTGAAATTTTTTATGTGTGGGGGTGTGGTCTCACCACAATTCATAGTTTTATTTCGCCCTTACACCACTGTATTAAACTAATTTTGTTTTATAAATTGAAATTATTATAAAAAAATTAATTTCATATTTTATTAAATAATTTAATTTTTATCACTATTAAAAATGTAAATTTCACTTTTTTGATGTTTTCATTGTATTTTGAGGTGATTTAGAGTACCCAAGATGAAGTTGAAGAAAAAGCGAAAAAACTATGCAAGATTCCAAAAACCCTAGTGGACTCAAATGGACACTGTAACTAGACTTTACATCCAATTGCGGTAAAATTTTGTGGTATGATCCAAAATTATATCGGGTAAAATGAATAAATCCAAGACAAATTCTTCAATTAAGTGGCCCAACCAAATTGATATGTCCAAGACACCAAATCTACATGCAGTCAATTTTTTTTCTAAATTTCAGTCATATCTAGATCTTGCAACCTCCAAATGATTTCAAACTTTCATTGGAGATATTTAAGAGGTGGGGAAATGAGTTTTTAGTTTTCTATAAATTGATATAATCATGTTTACCCACCCAAAACCATGATATAAGTGGTTTCTTAAAATCTGGGTACCCAAAACCACCATCCACTTTTCCTATCAAAGAGTAGCTTGGGCACCCCATTTGTTAGAACCAGGAGAAAATATTTTTCATTTTGGATACCTAAAGGAGTCCTATACTTATCCAAGAATTTACAGAGGCCCTTATTCTCATAGGGAGATCAAGGATGATGGAAAAGTTCCACCCAGACCTCCCCTCATCATGATGGCGAGCTAAACGGTGGACGATCATTTTGAGGGATCTACACGTACTTGGGAGAGAATTTCACCACTGTTTATTCTTATAGTTTTGTTTAATTTGTGTTTTAAATATTTCAATTATCTTTTATCTTAATACCCTTCTCCTTTGAATTAATTTTTTTGTATAACTGGTCTCGCCCAAATTTACCCAAGTTTTTAGGGTTAAGCGGTCGCTTATAGTGTAGCTTGGGTTATCGAATCCTCATAAATCTAAGAAGAAACTTACTGACATGTAAATTCTATGTATTTTTTTTATATGAATTTGAAAATTTTGGGTTTTTTTATATGGGTTTAAAATATCACTAACAGTTATATGTGAATTCAATTTATGATAAAGTGTTCATCCTATATTATTACAAGGGATGGATTGGATGAAATTCCTTTTTAACGATTTTAATTTCTTATATTTGAGATGGGTTCATTCAAGAAGATAAAAAAGCATCATTAGTTACTAGTTTAATACCTAAAAACCATAATAATAATCAACTATACACTTGAAGGATCAATGTTTTGAGCACTCCAAGGTAGAGGTTTGTATTATCACTTGAAGTGTGTGGCCTTAGATTCAACAAGGACGAAGGATTTTAAAGATCATCAAACAAAAATATCAATTAAAAGAAGTGATTAGACATTAATGGAGTGAGAAATAACATCAAATACACCCCCTTTATACTCCCTTGGATCAAAAACATAATTTTGTTATCCCTCCATTGATGTTATTCTATCAATGGAAGTAGGAAGTAGACTCATGAGGGAGGAATTGAAGAAGAGAAAAACAATAAAACAAAACAATTACTCCACCATTGTGTGAATAATTTCATGAGGTTTTGTATGAATAAATTCAAAACTTGAGGAAATGGTATCAAAATGATCTGAAGAATAATAGAATAAGGGGAGAAAAAGAAATTTTATTAATAAACTAAAGTGAATTGAACAACTTACATGAGGAAGAAATGAAATTACAAACACAAATCGTCAGCATAACAATACAATTAAACCAAGCATAAAAGATGATAAAATCCTTCACCAACACTACCTTAAATAGAAAATTTTGAAGCCTTAGGTTGATCCTCCAACTTTTAAAGTCACCTAAATTAATAGTGGTGGGCCGATGTGTGTGGAAAGTTAAGGGAGGGTGGACTTTTCCACCCTTGACAAACAATCTGAGCCAACTTTCAACCACTAAACATAGGTGCCTAAATTAGACTATATAGGAAATAATTTAGGAGGAAAATATAAGAAAAAAATTAAGATACAAATGTCGCATGATATTATGTAAACTTTCAGCCAAAATAAATATTTTCTTCAAGATATGTGTAAAATGGTGGGCTGTTTTTCTGGGCTGTAGAATCTATACCTGAATTCTATCCCTAACTTGGGCCACATGGAAATCCCATTAACACTCAAAATTATCTCATTTCACTATTGGATGAAATGTTACCCTTGATTTTCTATATCTTCAGTTCAATTTTTAGAATCATTGGGCTTGGATCTTGGCCAGTACATTCTCTTCATTGGTTTATTGTCCAGTTTACTTTTCCCAGAATGTGTTGGCATGAAATCTCACTTTGGTTATATTACAATGTGAATTTACAAGTGATAAAAATATAATTAATTGTTCCTTATAGAATGGAAGACCTCAAAATAAAATATTAAAATAAACACATGACCATTTTATGTTTTAGGAGGTGTTCAAATATGGACCAAGTAATAGTTCACTTTAACAAAGAATTACAATCATAATGTGAAATAATGTTCAAATTTTAAAATGCACTAAAAATAGTGTTTATGAATAATGAAGCACGTGAATATTATATTATAAACAATTAATATTATCCTATTTCAGTGGATAATCAATATCTAAGTGAAATACATTTCACTTCAACACTGATTGGGTTGAGATTTCAAGTTGGAATCTTGGGTTGTTCCAATTGGACAACACAAGCATCCTCTTTCTCTCACATATACATTATATTTCAATATGTTTTAGTATAACCTTTTATATGATTTAGACAAAAACCATAACAACATGATTATTATGTTAAGGGTTGGTTCATTGTGCATCCATTTAAGAGGAAATATGGGAATCAAGTTGTTGAAGACCCTTAACCAAAGGATTCCATTAAACCATTTGAAATTTTCAGAATGATGAACTAACCAAGATTTTATTGAAATTTAAATGACCTCATTCTCTCATAATTCTTAAAAACACCACCTTTATTTATCAACTATCAAACTCTTTAATTAATTCATTTTATTTTTAAAACTTTATTCAAAACCACCCCCTCTTTTAGTAATCTTTATTAAAAATACACACTTAAAAAATACAACACTCCTTGAGAGACAACCTTAGGTCTTCCATTTACTATAAATAAACTATAAAAACATAATCAATTTTATGTTTCATTACAACACATTCAATTTTTTTTGTCATTTATGGGGATCGATTTGGTTTTTAGTTTGTTTTTTATAATATTTTTTGTAAATTTTGTAAATATTTATTTGTTTAATCTTGTAACTTTACATATATTTTTTGTGTTTTGATTTATTTCTTATGTATGATTTGTTCATGTTGTATTCTAATCCAAGAAATTTACCTCCTTTAAAACTCGAGATGAAGATGATCCTTTGTCAGTGACACTAATACACATAGGAGAACCCTTTCAAGGAGGAAACACCACACCTTGAGACTTTTCTAAATCCCTCTTATTCTGGAACCAAAATAGAAACTAAAAATAACATGTATAACATGGATAAAAATAACCATACTTGAAAGGACTAACCTCTCCTGATTTTGATATCCAGCCTTAATATATTCAAGAACAAGGAAAAGTACCTAATTTTGAACTAAAATTTGGTCTGATTAACTTATTACCAAGATTCCATGGAATCATGAGAGAATATCCACATAAGCACTTAAAAGGATTTCACAATGTGTGTTAAAAATTAAAACCTGCTAATGTGGATAAAGAATAAGTAAATCTTATGAAATTCACTTTTTCATAAGAAGACACTGTAAAATATTGGCTATGTTATGTTAATTCTCCAATTAGAGGTTTAGCAGACACAAAATTCCTTTTTCATAAAAAAATACTTCTCAGACTCTCAAACTAAAACTATAAGGAATAAAATTTATGTAATAAGGAAATGACAAGGAGAAACACTTAATTAATACTAGGAAATATTTAAAAGTATTTGTTTATGTTTCCCACACCCCTAAATAAGTGATCAAATTCTAATAAAATATTTTTATAAATTTTTACTTCCTATTGATCGAAACAAGATTGATGTTCTTGAATGTGGTGTGATAGTTAACAAAACCCCAATAGCTTCGAGGACCCTCATTGATAACATGACATAGAACACTCAAAAATTTGGTTCAAGGTCTAGTGTACCCATTTTTGGTGTCTATGAGGTGAAAATTAATGAATTTGGGAAGAAGGTGAACACGAAGTTTGAAAAGGTAAGTACCCTTATTTGAAAAATTTATCTTTCCAAAGGGAAATACCAATATCCTCCTCCCATCCATTATGGTATATATTCTTCCAACACCCATTATTATGACCAATTCCCTCAACTGAGAGAAACCACTATGATTTGTGATGAAATCTTTCAAGGTCACCCCTATAACCAACCCATTGAAAAGAACCATATTATGCATCCAAACCTGGGTGGAGAGAAATCCAAGCCTATAGTAAAGGGGGTATTCAAACCAACCTCAATAAACATGGAACCAATCAGGGAAGAGTAGTCATCCACCACCACTACCACCCAGAAATCTTCAACCACCATAAAGGCATTTCCAACAAAACCCTATGAAACCTGATCCTGTCCTAAAATACATGATGAAACAAATGACTTGAAATAATATCCAATTCCAACAAACTACCCAAGAATCTATACAATATATAAAAACCCAATTAGGAAAACATGCTGACTCGGTGGGAGAAATCTAAATTCATGGGTCGAGTAAACCACCCTCTCAACCACTAGTCAACCCTTGGGATAAGGGAAATGTTAGTTCCATCACCCTTAAGAGTGGAACACAACTTAAAATCCAAATAAACCCTCCATTAGAGTTATACCCTCTTGCGTAAACCACAATCCCAACCATTGATAATGGTCCAAGAAAAGAAAAACCTCATCTAGAGAAAACCCCCTCTAAAAGAAAGACTGTGTATGTTGATGAGTCACCAAGAACAACCATTTCTCTTCCATTTCCCCAAAGGGACACCCAACCAAGAAAACAAAAATAAACTGAACCTGATAATGAAATATTGGAATCTTTAAAAAATTACAGGTTAACATTCCCTTGATTGATTTCGTAAAGAAAATTCCATGATACGCCATGTTTTTTAAGGAGATGTGTACACACTAAAGGAGACTTTGTGGTGTAAAAATGTTATATTGGGGATGAAACTCTCAGTATTGACAGATATATCACTTCCCACCAAATGAAATGATCGTGGAAAATTATTGATTATGTTCACCATAGGGGAGTATTTATTTTAAAATGCTATGATTGATTTGGTTGCTTATATAAATATGATGCCTCACTCCATTTTCTCTTCATTGTAGTTTAGGGAATTGAATCCCAAGGGAATTTTTGTTCAACTATAAAATCGAAATACATCACACCCTGTTGGTGTGTTAGAGGATGTTCTTGTGAGGGTGAAAATTTTATTTTATTTTTGCTAATTTTTAGGTGATTAAAATGAAAGATGATATGATGAATGGACAGACCCCAATTATATTGAGGATGCCTTTCTTAAAAACCACAAATACCATAATTAATGTACACAATGGAAAATTATCTATAGAGTTTGTTGGTGACGTTTTCTACTTCGACATCCTTGATACCATGAAACACCCCTCAAAAGAGCATTCCTTACTTTTAGTTAATTTTATTGATGTACTCCCTTCCCATGAAAAAAAATATTTTATTTCCCCTAATACCATTTATGATATTTCATCATTGACAGAAATTCTAGGTAACAAATCATTCATTTAATGTTGTAGTGGTCTAGAAAAATGTCATGCATGTTCTTAAATTGATGATTTTTTTCATTGAGGATCCCATGACCATCGATGATACTGATAAGATTATAAAATCTTATTCATTGTCTGAGGATGTTACCACTGAGTATTTAGATGAGATCAGTGATCTCTTACATTCAAATTCACTCCCATAAATCCAAAATCCCTTTAAATTGTAACTTAAAACTCTACCTAAAAAATTGAAATATTCATGTCTTGATAATGGAAAAAAGTTGCCTATTATCATTACAATTTCACTCCCTACAAATCATGAATTATGACTTATTGACCTTTTGAGGGAGTATAAATAAGCATTTGGATGGAAACTTGCTTATATTCCTAGTATTATCCCATCAATTTTCACACATCATATACTGTTAAATGATGAGCCTAAAAGAGTGAGGTAGGCACAATGTTGACTCAACCCAAACCTCCTAGATGTTTTTAAAAATAAGGTTACAAAATTATTAGCTATTGGAATAATTTACCCCGTATCTAACAGCCAATGGTTTAGTCCAGTGTAGGTAGTTCCAAAGAAAACTGGTCTAATGGTAATAAAAAAATGAAAATAATGAATTGGTTCTAATCCGTGTGTAGAATAGTTAGCATGTTTATATAGATTATCAACAAATAAACTAAAACACTAGGAAGGACCATTTCCCATTACCATTCCTTGAAAAATTCTAGAGAGGCTAGCAGGGAATTCCCACTACTGTTTCCTTGATGGGTATTCTATATACTTTAAGATCCATATTTCCCTCGATGATCAAGAAAAGAAAAATATGCATCATGTAAATTATTTCTTAGGTTATGATATATTTTACCATTATTTCATTCATTACTTTAGTAATATTTCACTCCCCCTCTACCGCTTACTCCAAAAATAAAAATAATTTGTTTTTGATAATTAATGTGGGGATGATTTTAATAAATTTAAATGGTGTCTCACATTACCCCTTGTAATCAAATAACCTCGATGGGATTTACCATTTTAGATCATGTGGGGTGCCTCTAACTATGTTTTTGGGGTAGTCTTATTGCAATGGGTCAAACAAGCTTCACATGTTATAGCCTATGCCTCACGAACACTGGACTCTACCCAAGAAAACTACAACACAACTAAAATAGAATTACTTGACATTGTGTTTTCCTTGGATAAATTTAGGTCATACCTTTTAGGGTCCAAAGTCATTTTTTTCTCAAATCATGCAACCCTCTAGTATCTCCTTAAGAAACCAAAATCCAAACCATGTATCATTCATTGGATGCTCCTTCTTTAGTAATTAAACCTAGAAATTAGGGATTAAAAAGGAGCATAGAATGTGCTCGCGGACCATACCCGTAGGATCTTCCCATCCATGTATATTTATTCATACCCCTATATTCCCATAAATGAAAAGTTTCATGATGATCAATTGTACTACATCCAATATTTTATTCCTTGGTATACTGAAATTTTAAATTATTTGGTAGCATCTTGCATTCCTAGTGATTTCAACAAAAATCAAGATAATCATTTAAAATAGGAGTCTCATTGGTACATTTGGTTTGACCCATAACTTTTGTGCACATATAGTGATCAAGTACTTAGGTTTTTTGTCTACGATAGTGAGTTTTAGTTTGTCCTTAGGTTCATACACACTCTTGCTTATAGGTTCTAGTTTGGTCCCCAACAGACTTCTCGTAAGGTCCTTAATTATGGCCTCTTTTGAACAATATTATTTTGATATTCCCATGATTTCTGTAAATCTTATCCTCACTATCAAATAATAGGGAATGTCTCTAAAAAAATGAAATGACATGAAAAACCTTTCTCTTCCATGCAATTTTCAATATTTGGGGCATGAACTTTATGGGGACATTTCACAATTTGATTGGAAACTTGTACATTTTTCTAATAGTTGATTACATGTCAAAATGGGTAAAGTCATGATCCACAAAGAAAGATGGTTCCAAGACAGTTGTGGAATTCGTGAGAACCCAATTTTTCTGTAGGTTTAGATTACCTAGGTTTATCATCAGTGACCAGGGTTCTCATTTTTCTAATCAAACAATGAAATCATTTTTTACATTAGTATGGGGTTGAGTATTGAGTGTCTACTGCATATCACCCATAGAAAAATGGTCAAGATGAGTTGTTTAATATAGAAGTAAAACAAATTCTTGAAAAAAGTGTTCAATCCAATAGAAAATATTTGAGTCTTAGAGTCGATGATTCATTATGGGCTTACCGTAATGATTACAAAAACTCCCATTATAATGTCACCATATCAGCTAGTTTTTTGAAAGAGTTTTCACCTCCCTCTTGAGATAGAGAATCTGGAATATTGGGCCATTAAACAATGCAATTCTAATAATTATGTTATAGGTTCTCAATGAAATCTATCGATTCATGAGTTGGAGTAAACTTATAGAGATTTGAATGAGATATCCTAGATTTATAAGGACAGAACCAAGGCTACCCACGACCATATCATCCTTCATAGTCAATTATACAATGGGAAGAAGGTACTCCTTTACAATGAAATTCTAAAGATGCATCCAGGTAATCATTCTTCCTACTTGTTTGGTTCATACACTATTACTAATTTTTATCCATTTGGTTTTTTCCAGGTTCAAAATGAAGAAACAAAACAAACCTTCACTGTCAATGGTCAGTGGCTGAATAACTTTTACGAAGCCATTATAGAGTCCCTGATTGAGGAACTCTGAGTTCAAGAAGAAACCTGTGAATGACTCCCACCAGGTTTTATCCTTAATTACCATATTCTATTTTATTATAGTGAGGACACTATATAATCTAGGTGTGGTGGGAATGGGTACATTATGGGTTAGTTAGGAATTTTATTAATCATTCTTCTTTTTCTCTTTTTAGCTTGATGAATAGTATTTTACTCCCCCCCATTTTCCCCCTCACTTTTGTGTTGGGATATTCATTTTTGATTCCCATTTAATCATGGAAAATTATACCCACTTAATCATGGAAATGATCCCCATATAATCATGAAAATTATTGAAAATTCATGAATAATTTTCCTATTTCAATTTAGTTTATCATTTTAAAAAAATCACTGATAAAATGTGTGTTTTAGCATGAAGTTATTATTGAGGTATGAATTTTTTCTTGAAAATTGGTTCTATTTCAATTATATGAATGGATGTCTCATTTTTAAACCTTTGAGAAGAATGGTACCCTTTGTGTGAGTAGTTTATGGGAAAACTGTGTCACTTAATATCTCCACACATATTTTCACCCAACCATGAAGTCTGAATTTTCCTACTTAATAGAAGGTGAATATAAGTTAGGCTGATATTTATCAACTTTACAAAATTATTTTTCCATATGTTCATTCCTTATGTAATCTTTTTCTTTATTGTATGAGATTGACCTATGTGTGTGTACCTGTTATCTGACTATTGTACGCCATCAAAATAAAAAAAACTAAAAATCAAAAACAAATCAAAAACAAAAAAACACAAAAATATGTTTTTCCCATTATAAGGTCAAAACCCACTCTTCTTTGACCTTTTATCTTGAAATAACTTTTACAATTAGTGTCATGAGAAGATTAAACAAGGGTTGAGTGATGAGTGTGATATTTGTTCCCATTTCAACTTTTGAAAATAATAATAATAATTAATGAGGGGACTGATGAAATGTAAAACATATGGGTATATCTAGGTTGGGAGATTAAGGTTTTACTTTTTGGAATTATTAAGTTAGCGGGGCTTGAAATTTGATTGCAAAGGATGTAGGGCAGGTTTGGTAGACAAAATCATTTAAGCATAATTTTTTTTAAAATAACCTATATTTACTAGATAGAAAGTGGAAAGAATAACATGAAATAGTTGTCACACACACACATATAGAGTTAGTGACATTGTTTACTTTTGAATTATTTTTTCAAATTGGTATCATTAATCACCTTGAAGTTCGTTTTGATATAATTTATGAGAAATCTTTTTCCATGATCACTGAGAATAACTCCTTGGTTTTATTTTTTATTTGATCACATTACTATCAAAGATTAAATTTTATTTTAATTTAAATCTTCATTAAGTTAGAAATATCTCAATGAATAATTTTTGGAAATGTGACATTTCCTATTAGTGAAAATTTTTAGGTGTGAGGGTGTGATCGTACCATGATTCAGAATTTTTTTCCACCCTTAAACCATCGTATTAAACTAATTTTGTTTCATAAATTAAAATTATTATAAAAAATTTAATTTAATTTTTGATTCAATGATTTAATTTTTACCATTTTTGAAAAGGTCGATTTCACATTTTTTTATTTTTCATTGTAGTTAGAGGTGATTTTTGGGTCCAGGGTGATGTTGAGGAAAAATGGGCCAAACTATAGAATATTACATGAACCCCAGTGGACTCAAACAGACACTAAAACTAATCCACAAATCTAATTGGGATGAATTTTATTTATGATCCAAATTTATGTTTTCTATAACTCTTTTGAATACACCCAATCCAAATTCTTCCATTAAGTGTCCCAACTGAACTGATATGTCCATGACACTGAATCTATATGAAGTCAAAAATTCTATTCTTTATGTTATCCATATCTAGAGCTTTCGATCTTCAAACAATTCAAAAAAATTATTAGATGTAGTCAATAGGTGGGGAAATAAGTTTTTAGTTTTCTCCAAAGTGAGATAAGTCTTTATACCAACCCAAAACCATGGTCCAGGTGGTTTCTCAAAATCTGGGTGCCCAAAACTACCATCCACTTTTCCTATAAAAGAGTACCATGGGAACCCCATTTGTATGTTTGAACAAGGAGAAAAGATCTACTATTTTGGATACCAGAATGGGTCCTCTCCTCATCCAAGAATTTCTAGATACCCCTATCCTCGTATGGGGATCAAGTATGAAGGCTAAATTCCATTCAAGCCTCATCCTCCTCTCAATGGTGAGCTAAACAGTGGACGGTCATTTCGATGGAGCTACACATAATTAAGAGGGTGTTTTGGAACTTGTTATTCTACTGTTTTTGTATAATTTTTGTTTTAAATATTTCACTTGTGTTTAATCTTAATATCCATCTCCTCTGAATTCATTTTTTTTGTATAACTAAATGAACCACTTTTTATTTCAACACTGATTGGGTTGAGATTTCAAGTGGGGATATTGTTTTGTTTCAATTGGACAACACAAGAATCCTCTTTCTCTCTCACATACATGATATTTCAGTATGATTTGGTATCCCTTTTCCTATGCTTTATATCCAAACCTTGAAAAACTATTTTTGTGTTAAGGTTTGGTTCTTTGTGTATCACTTTATGTGGAAAGAGGGGAATTAAGATCTTGACAACCCTCAACCAAAGTATTCCATTAAACCATGTGAAATTTTTAGAATGAGGAACTAAAAAATATGTGTAATGAACTTAAAAAGACCTATTTATCTCATAATTCTTAAAAAACCACCTTTATTTATCAACTATTAAAATATTTAATTAAGTCATTTTATTTTTAAAATCATTTTCAACCCCCCCCCCTCTTTTAGTAATCTTTATTAAAAATTACACACTTTAAACATACAATGCTCTTTGATATGTCCTAGGGTATTAACTTTAATATAAATCAACTTTAAAAATATAATCAATTTTAAATGTCATGACAACGCATTTAGGAACCCACTATTACAATAATCCCACTTGCACAAGATCCTACTTACTAATGAACCTTGTTATCTCTCACATGGTAAATATCATGCTTCTACTGAGTTAAGGATTTAGTTTCTAGGTCTGCCATGTTTCAACTGTGTGGTAATTCTTCTAAGTTTAACCTCACCTCCTTGATTAAAACTTCTCAAGATATGGAAAACCCCAAGTATATTCATTTTTTCCATTGTCAAAACTTGACATCTTGACTAGTACTAGTAATAGAATTAACACAATGATAAAACTTTACATTCAATGTGTGATTAAAAGATATATAATAAACCTTTTCATTTAATAACTACTTCTTAGCTACCTCATAATTTTCATCGTACTCAATGTTTGAACGTATGGACACCACTGGATTTATGATCTTGTCACGCTCATTTCTTTAGACTGACAGTGAAATGAGACCACATCAATTCAAGGAAAACTAGTTTGTGTCCTCTCAAAACTAGTATATTTTTCTCTCCACTTACCAGGTTCATATCCATTGTAATTGTCACATTTAATTGGTTAGTTCTGACTATATCCCTTGAAGTTCTACTATATATAACTAATATTTTCCTACTATAAAGTATATGTTAGAAATATAATATTTTGTACATTTCATGGAATATGTGATTGATCCATTACAGAATCATATGGAATTCAGCATACTAGTTTAATCTCCTCTTATTCCCATGTATGTATTATTGGATAGATGTATACCATGTGAAATGAGTAACAATTCTATCTCAAATTATTCAAGCTTGTATTTTTAATATGATGTCATTATATGTATAATTGACTACGTCTAATAAACTATTAGAACTACCTTAGTTGATCATGTTCCCTAGAACTCAGGTTTATACTTTAATTCAATCACTGGAGAGTAAATTTCATGATAGTCTTAACTAACTTAATACCAATAGATTTTTCCCATATGTTATCAAACATATTTTACATAGAAAACAATGATGGTCCCACTAACCTCTAGTAGACTCATGGAAAACATTCATTCCAAATAAATATTCTATAATCTTGTTTCTTACTTTAATCTTGAATGGGATTTGAGTAACTCTCACTCCTTATTAGAATTATAAGAGATCTCCATCCCTTTATGGTTGCATCATATGGACACCTTCCACAAAAATTGGTCTTCACATCCAATTTCCAATTAAATGATCATGGAAAGTAGATATGATAAGAAAAATTATAATGGATTTCGGTATAATGAATTGGTAAACCAATTGAGCCTTATTGTTACCATGCTTATACCATCTATGTATTATCTCACTTTAATACATGTTAAAATATTAAAAATAATAATCCACGGTACTTTGATACATGTAATCCACTATTGAATTTTAATTGGTCTTGTCAATATTAGCTTATTTACATATACTTCTTTCTTGTATGATTTATTATCTCAATGAATAATTTATCACCGTCCCTAGTGAGTAAAAAAGAATCACTATGGTTTTAACCATTCAACATAGCATAAAACTCTAGAACATTCCTTTTCCACATCCACTTGTGGATCTCATTCCTATGCTAATCATTTTTGCATCTCTAGCATTGACTAAACCCAAGTCAATATTACTCTCACTATCTCAAGTATATACGTGCACCCTTTTATATAAATATATTCTATAACTTGACTAACACTTTTCTATATTAGGTTTTTTTGTAATATCCTCAAAAACTATAGAATAATTACTATAGATGTGCATTGTGTTATTCTTGATGCAAGTACGTATAATTATTTAATAAAGTCTTTGCATTTGAAACACATGTTCTTATAACATAATGTATTTCCATCATACTATGACTCATATGATATCTATTTTCCATGATAGTTGGAATGTGGTTATAGGAAATTAATTTTATTTGTGAAGAACATCTTGAAATATAATGGAATTCTTTGTAATGTATATATATATATATATCAAAATTAATGCTCCTTTAACTTACACCATGACTATAATGTATAAAAGGAAATGTGTGTTTAGGAATTGATCCACGCTATATCTTATTTGATTAATGTTTATATGTAAAAATATTCATCAATACTTCTTATTACCATCATGGTCTTGATGTGGATAAGGTAATGTGCATTTAGGAATTACTCCATACTACATTATAATGATCGATGAATTTTAGTTCAAGATATTCTTCGGCATGCCATCCCAAAGCAACTCATATCTTCTGACCGTGCATATCCCATTCATCACTTTCTCGTTCTTTAAATAATTGATGGAATCTTATGAAGTATATTTACCAATAGCTTACCCTTGGAATATTTTACGCTCACTTGATAAACTAACTTTGACATATTTGTGTCATACCTTTATTTCTAAAGGTTTATTTGTCCAAGTTAAATAAGTATGTACATTGATAATACCTATGGAGTTTATATTTACTGAGTATAAATACCATATTGGGTATATCCTTGATTTCCACTTTTATTTTTAATTGATAAAGAATTGTCTTTCCACAAATGGGTATATAAGCCTTATATTTTATATTCATCAAGTATTTTCTATAGTTCAAGTACCACTGAACTATTGGTTGAGTACGAGACACCACAAACCACATTAATTATTGAACATGGAATAATGTCTCCTTCTGTAAAAAGGAAATGTGAGATAAATGTTTTGGTTATAGTCAATAATATATTGAATTGAATCATTAACTTGGAAATAGTAAGTTATTTTTTTCTCACCACTGACTTTGTATCACCATTTATCAACCACTTAGAGAATAAACCTTACTTATTATAATATTTCTATACTTAGTTGTTTACTATACATTGATACACATATGTGAGAAATATATTGTTCTAAATAGACAATAAGTATGTCAAAACAAATACTTATAATTGATTAATATACCTGAAGAAGAAGTGGTTACTTTCTTCTTTAATTCAATTCATTGTGTTTAATAAGTTTCATATTTTTATTTAATGACATGATAAGTGAATAATCACGTTTTTATTACCTTTTTATTTGAAGGAAGTTTCAAAAATTCATTTGGCGTCACTCTTACCATTATCCTTATCACATTCTCTTTTAACTTGTTCACCATTAGAATTAAATATTGCTCTTTATTTAATGTTCTTATTTTCTTTGAGAACCTTACCTAATAGGTAATGAAGTGTTTACTCCATCCTTTTCATTTTGAAATCTTAAATGAAGCTAGAGTAATTGGGTGAAAAATATGGGATGTCTTAAAAGACCATGGTCTACCTTTCATATTTACAATAACTAGTGTAATCATCACATATTCATATCAACACGTCATTGTCTCCTTGTAAGATTATTGGAGATGAGTCAACATGTAAAATCATCTATGTACTGATGTTATAACCACAACTAACATAGAATTTTGATGATATCATTATTAAATAACTATCATATGCAACATAAATAAGTCTCCTATAAGTGTTTTTACACCCTCACTCCCTGAGGTGGCGTAACAGATATTGGGGACACTGACACCTTAAATTTATGATATCATACTTTTATGCCAAAGTGCCTGTAATAAACTTGGAAATTCGTGCTGGTTAGGAAATTAACTTTTTCCAAAATTTTCACTATTTATTTTGTGGTATTTCTTTCCATTTTTTACAAAAAAAATATAGAATATTTTAATTTTACCTTTATTACTGGATTATATATTATTAATTAATTATATCATTAAATGTCTCCTACTATTTTATCAAATTCTATGAACCCTCTACTCTAGAATCTGAATAATTTGTCACTTGAGTATTCTAGTAGAAAGGATCCTTGAACTTTCCCTCATAGTCTATAATCTATGTTTACTCCACTACTTAGAGAGTTAATGTTAATTATTTTACTGGCCAACTGCATTAACTCGTGGCTCCTTGATCTGTTGAGTGAAGACTCAGATTCTCGGAATCACAACCTTGATTACCTCAATTATTTTCCTCTAAAGTGAAATCAAGTTAGATATGGATAATTATTAACTAAAAACTTTAGTTAAGTAAACCCATATTTCTAATAAGAACTCCCCAGTAGTCAAAGGCACCCTCAACTATGGCTGAATGAGCACCCCAAACAACTAGTTGTGTTCAAATTCAAATGATGGAAGGAATTTGTGACTTAATATTTCTTTTATGGTTTTGTGTTTTTCTCAATAAATGTAATATATTTATATTAATTTTGTTTATTTTTTTGTTGACTCACTCAGAACTTAACATTAATACAATAAAATTGATCAATTCTTTATGAATTTTTCATTGTTTATTATTTTATATGTTCTCTTGTTATCAAGCACATGCATAATATAATAATCAAATGCATAAAGAAAATAAACTACCTGACTGGTCTTGATCATATAATTTTTTTGATCTATTTAATCAAAATGGATCAACCATGATGTAGGGGAATCATACCTGAGTCGTAGCTTGAATCGTGATGTAGATCATCCCTATCCAATGTGTTCACTTCTCATCTGGAGCACCGCCTCATCTGGGCAAGGTCCACATCTCATCTAGTGTACCACCTCATCTTGGAATGGTCCATGACATACATCATCTTCACCAAAATAAAAATGTACTCATATGCAGTTGTGTGATACTTAGAAATACAAAAAACAAATAGACAATTTGGATGTGCAGGCCCATATACATTTTTTATGGGAAAAAATAATGCACAAACCATCTTAATTATTTACATTCACTACACACAATTATAAATAATTAAATAATTAAATAAAATAAAGCATACATGCACAGGGTTGGTCAAATTTCTCAAGAACAGACAGCAGGTAATATAAATGTATGATAAAAATTAAATTGTAAGAAATTAAAGTATGATTGTATTAAATTAAATTAAATGAATTAATTAAATTCAAATAATTTAATTCTATTCATTCCAATAAATAATTTGATTTTAACTCTAAAAATTAATTAATTAATTAATTAATTTAACACCAAAATTAAATTAATTTCTTCTAGGTATTAAAATTATATGTTTAAACCTCATATTAATATTTTAATTAATTTTGATTAACCAAGGCCTTGAAACCCCATGCGGGTCCAATACGAGTGTCACCAAACCTGTGAAAAACTATGTCGGGGTGTGAAAATCTCGTTCAAGGCTATTCTAGGTTAAGAAGGTCTATACATACCCATACTAGGTTGGACTAACCCACCTAGACCTGCTTTAGGGTAGATCCAGTCTAGCATAAGTTAGGAAGAGAGTTGCCTCTCTACATAGAGGTTCACAGAAGTAGGAAAATAGGAATGAGAGATGGCCGATAGCGGATGGATTTGGGTGATGCGGGGAGCCCCTAGTATGGTGCCGACCAGAAGAAGTCGGAATTTGTGCATCCAAAATAGGGGTATATTTAGCGCTCGTGGGTGTCATTGAAAATGTAGGAGGCGGGTCAAGATACGGCTCAGTGGACAGAAGATGGTAGCGCCACTAGTTCTAGATTGTGGGTTCATCCCATATGGGAGTCAACTCTATTATAGAAACTATAGTCACAATAGTAGGATGGAAATGGTGGGGGAAAAGAGTGGGAGAAGGAAGGCAGTCGATCACATCTTACTAGTGGTGCCACCCAGATATGAAAGTGCGAGGGGTTCAGGTGCCCATAAATGGCCTGCCATGGCTTTCTATAGGCGGAAAGGAGGGGGGCCCCAGTGGAATCCATCATGTGTAGAAAATGAGGGGGGATCCCACAGTGGTTCTAGACAAATATTGATGGTGCACTAGTGTTGTGGGAGCATAGGCATGGGAAGATGGATCCTAATTTTTCGTAAGTGAAGGGAGGAGGCAGAGGTCGGTGAATGAGGCCTCACTCAGTCAGCTGGAGGAGAAGAATACACACCTTTTTAGGGTCATTTGTTTTTAATTATAATCACATTTTTTCTTAGTTTTTCTTGCTGTAGAAAAAAAAATGGTGGCCATAACTTTTCTTAAATTACCACCTTCACTTTTTTTGTGTTGTTTTGAAGAAACAAATATAACTTCTAGCAACTTGAAGTAAAAAACACCCACTTTTTTTCAATTATATTTTTAAATGTTTGTAATGAAACATTCCACATCTATGTAGAATAGAAAACAACACTAGAGAAGACACTACTGGAAAGGCAATTTTTCCCAATGCCTATGTAACAATGGTTTTCTTAAACTGTTTGTGTATATTACTTTTACCAACGGTTTGAGTAAACCATTGTGAATGTCTCGTAAAATCTACTCTATACCAACGTTTAAATAAAACCATTGGTATTGAGTGGTTTTAAATGATAATATACCCAAGGTTTTAAAAAATCGTTAGTAAAGGATTTATTTTCCAACGGTTTTTAAAAACTGTTGGGAAAGTTTGTCCCTAAATTTCCAGAATCTAGGGCTCCCCCATTCCACGCGACTGTAACACGAAACAGAAGCACATAGTTGTTTACCCTACTGTTGAAATTCTTCAATATTTAAAATTTCACAGTTCATCACTTGTAATCTGTAAGTATACCTTCATTTTATTATTTTTCATCTACTATTTTGGTTTTATGTTTTCATTTCTGTGAAGCAGAAAAGTGGAAATCCTTGACCGGGCAGTTGTCTGGTTCGATGGAATTCCATCTTGTTTGTGAAAAATTAGTATGAAAGATGACCCTATTTTATCTAGACTATCAGGTATTTTGATATTTGGACTGTTGAAACCCAATATTTAGTCATGGTAATGGAAACTTGAACTATTTCCCATTATAATCCTTGATTTTAATTGGGTAGTCCGGGTTTTGTGTCTTTGTTTTTGTTTTAGTATGGTTTGGGTGAGGGAAAAATGGAGGAGAGAAATTGCTATGCCTTGATCTCAAATGGATTATTGACCTATGTAGAGTATGAGTACACAGTTCAATATCCACCATGATTGGTGGTTCTTAGTTGGGTTATAACTCACTACCATGTTACTAGGTAAGTCATGACCATTAGTTCATCACTTCGGTAATTTTCTTGGAGTTGTGTCTTGTTTCAGTATCATTTTTTATGAGTGAACATTAAAGGTGAAAAATATTTTGTAATGGAAAATGATTTCATTCAAATGGGTTTGGATTGAAAAAATGGGATTTAAATGAAAATGTTTTCTTTTTAAAATTTGGTGAATTCCTTAGTTCTAGACTTCTAATCTATAAGTTATACACTTATAATTTGTAAGTTATACGTTCATTTTAATGTTCTGCATCTACTATTTTGGTTTTATTTTTTAATTTGGGTGTGTATGACTTTTGTTTTCTGGTTGATTTGGGTGTGTGTGTTGGGCTTTGACAGTTGCCCACATATAGTGATTATAGTATGGGTTTGGTCTATAGGGATAAGTAGTAAAGTGAATCAAATTTGTTTCAAAATGAATTATGTGTTAATATCATCCATAAATTTTCAATTATTATAAGGCTTAGTATTTCTTGGAATTTTGTGTTAATATCATTCATATTCCACAAGATTCACATCATGCTAATAATTTGTGATGATGTTGTTGAGATCAGAGAGAAAAATCATACACTCCTGGTTGTTTATAGTGGCATGGTTAGCCATGAGTGATAATTGGCTTCCTAAGATGACTATACAAATATAACATTAGGGAAAATTAAATATGGTTCTCACTGCACATTGTATATTATGTCTCTTTCTTGTCCAATACTAAATTTTATGATGGTGGGGTGATTTTCACTAGCCATACTGGCATGTGTAGCCATCCATAACAAGGTTAAATAAGTCACAAGTTTAATTCAGTACTCTTTTTATCATTGACATACTTTATTATTAATCTCAAATTTAAAAATAAATGTTTTTTTCTATACTTTATGAAATTAATCCTTTTTACAAGACATTAACAACCTATTAGTGTATAATCCTAAACTTTATCCACCCATGGGGTGCACTTGACTTGGGGAACTAATTGGGTAATGAAAGGTATGACCATATAGGTGCCAAGAATGAGTTATTGAACATGAGTGAATGATTTGGGATGCCTATAACACATAATGGGACCTGAGTAATGTGCCTATTATATGAGACTTATTGTAAATGAATAGAAATAAATTTTAATTTAATTTTTGAGTACATGTTCTTTGATTAATGATTTAGAATTCCTTGAAGAAACCAACCAAGGATTCATGTTAAAAATATATCTTTTAATTCCATTTTGAAATACCCTTTGATTCATGATAATTTGGTTTAGAATACCTTGAGGAAATCTACCTTGGATTCATAGTGATTATGATTTAAGAAGCCTTGGGGAAGTCCCCCCTTGGATTCTAAACTAGAGGCCTCTCTCTTTACATAGGGTGGTAACTCCTTCCTCCTTATAAATATATCTAAAGTCAATCAATTAGTATATCTTTACATTGTTTTAATAGTTCACTACATCAATTAGAAACTCCTTCCTTTATCATTTACTTAATTATATTTTCTATTAAACTTCAATCTTATTGAATTGTTTATGACAAAATTACTTATAACAATTCTTTTTACAGAATGGATAGAATTTGTATGTGTGAAACCGATCTGATCTTAATTGATTTTCAAAACAATTTGGAGGTCTTTTTAGAGTTTTAATTTCAAAATGCTTCAGATTGTGGTTGCATACACTTCCCATGTTCCAATTGTTTTGGAAGACCTTGGTTGAGCCATGAAGAGGTCAGCTACCACATAAACAATATGGTTTTTAAGAAAAATACTTTGTGTGGTATCACAATCGGGAGAAAATGAAATATTAAATTGATGATGATCGAAATGAAAGGACTGGAATGGAGAATTTGTTAGATGAATGGTTTCGGTTTATTCGTCGTCATGAAAAAGAAAGGATTCCGACCCAAGAAGACTTCGATATGATCACACATGATGTGTATAATGAAAATGATGATGTTGTAAGGGTGAAAAAAATGAATGATGCTTCCACGACTCCAATATATCTACAGTGCAATAAAATAAAAAAGATGGAATTTTTAATCTGATTGTTTCATGGGAAAACTATGTATGGTATTTCTAATATAGCAATCGATTACATTCTTACCTTCTTTAAGGATTTACTTCTTGATGATGTAGATATTCCCTAAAACCACTATATGGAACGGAAGTTAGTTGAGGAACTTGGATTTTCAAGAAACAAAATTCATGCTTGCCCGAAAGATTGTAGTTTATTCTTGGAGGAAACCGCTAAACGAAATGATTGTATAAAATGTGGCACATCCCGCTGGAATTCAAAATCTGATGGAACACCATCCTGCGTGCCACAGAAAGTAATGTGGAACTTTCCATTGATCCCTAGACTCTAGAATCTTTTTATGTCTGATGAGATATCAATAAAAATGAGATGGAATGATAATGAGAGAAAGAAGAGTAATGATGAGTTGGTTCACCCTGTAGATGGATTTTCATGGCATAGATTTGATACTTGATATCTTGATTTTGCAGCTAACATGCGTAATGTGAGGCTGGGTTTTTCATGCGATGGTTTTAATCTGTTTGGGCAGATCCTTACTTAACACAACACATGGCCAGTTTTTATACACATTTATAATCTTCCCCCATGGTTGTGTATGAAAATACCTTTCACTTTCATGAGTATACTCATATCTGGCCCTTTTGATCCCGGAATTGATATTGACGTATACATGCAACCTTTAATAAAAGAGTTGAATCTTCTTTAGGATGTGGGTGTGCGCATATACGATGCATGTTCAAAAGACATATTTTAGATGCGTTATGCACTTATGTGGATGATCAATGATTTTTAGGCTTATGCAATGATGTATGGATGGAGCACGAAAGGAAAACTGGCATGTCCTATTTGTATGAAGAATACACGATCCAGATGACTGAAACATCATTGTAGTTTCAGTTTTATGGGACATCGACGATTCTTGACAATGGACCATTCATATAGAAATAATCTTCGAATATTTGATAATACCACCGAGACTGATGATCCACCTCAGCGTTTGTATGGAACTAATGTGCTTAATGAATTGAAAGATTTCAGTTTTTCAATCGGGAAGGGTCAAATGAAATATGGAAAGAGAAATAATGTTTCCACTGAACCCTATTACAATTGGAGGAAGAGGTGTATCTTTTTTGATTTTCCTTATTGGTCAACCAATTTTTTACATAATTGCTTAGACATAATGCACATTGAAAAGAATATATGTGAAATGTTGCTTTCGATACTTATAAATGTTAAGGGAAAGACAAAAGATAATTTACTGTCTCAGCGTGACTTGGTGGATTGGGGCATCAGACCAGAATTGCATCATGTGCGTATCAGTGAAAATAAATGGCAAGTTCTATGTGCTTCTTATGTGATGACACCTATGAAAAAAAACAATTTCTGGAAGTATTATAGACTATTAGAGTTTCTAATGGTTATTCATGAAACATATCTAAACGGTTCAACATAAGAGAGTTGAAGCTAAAATCTTTGAAGACTCATGATTATCACGTTCTTCTGCATGATTTGATTCCAATAGCAATTCGTCATCTTTAGTCCAATAATTTAAGGGTGATTGTTATTCGGTTGTTCCATTTGTTTAGGGATCTTTGTGTTAAGAATTTGTCCAAGTCATTCTTGTAAAAAATGTTGACAAATTCCCCATTAATTTTGTATAAGTTGGAGAAAATATTTCCTCTATCATTTTTCACATGCATGTTACATCTCACTATCCATATTCCCACTGAAATACTTATCTGAGGACCTGTTTCTTTTTGTTGGATGTATCCAAATGAAATAAATATGTACACATTAAATTCTTATGTCCAAAACTGGAATCATACTGATGGTTCTATCGTGAATGTTTACTTATCTCAAGAATGTATGGATTTCTAATCAATCTATTTGTTTGATCTTACTACAAGAATGAACAGACCAATGAGAAATGAAGAAGAATAATATTAGAAAATTGAACCCAGTTTTCCATAACTTCCTCAAACAGGATGAATTCCTGGATCATATACATTGAAGACATTAAGCCTTGAAGAGCAGGAGATGTCACATCGCACAGTTTTGTTCAACTGTGATTTATTTAATGACTACATCATGTAACTAAATTGAATATGTATGTCTTACATATATATCTGCTAAAATATTCATATTTTTTATCTACATGGAACATAAAACAATGATAAATAGAGAGCATCGTTCTTTATCTTTAAGAAGGAGGAAGACTTTTCATAGCAAAGAGTTTTCTACTTGGTTAAAATTGAAGGTAAAAATATTAATATTTAATATAATTAAATCAATATTTAATTAAGTTGAATATTTATTTATATTGTAGGTATTGAGTTTTCCTTCTGACTCTGTCTCTTAGGAAATAATAGCTTTAGATTTTGGTCCTAATATCGTGGTTCATGACTGTAAATCAATTGTTATCAATGGGTAAAAATTTATTGTCACTAAACGAGAAAAGAACATGAGAACACAACATGATAGTGTTATGGTTACTTCCACAATAGATTGTTATGCCAGTGCATCAGATAGTAGACTGCGATTTGAAAATGTGGGTTATTATGGAGTCGTTGAAAAAATAATAATGTTGGATTATTACTCTCATGGACGAGTCACGATGATGAAATTCCATTGGTTTGATTTGATGATGAGACAGGGCACATTTATTGATGATTTTGGATTTCGAGTAATTAATATGACTCACACTCTTGCTACCAACGAACCATATGTATTGTCACCAATGTCTAAACAAGTTTTGATGGCAATGACCAACTTCGACCTGAATTTGGTGTCATAGTTTAAGTAATTCAAAGACATATTTTTGATGATGGTGATGGTGGAATTGACACCATCCCTACTGCCATTGGAACCAATCAATTTATTTCTTTTGATGAATCCAATAGCTCAATCGTCATAGATGACTGTGAACCTGAAGTTGTGGTGGGAAATATATAAAATCATCCATTCATGTTCTCAATTATTTTGGTGTACCTCAAGTTGGGTTGTTAAGGTTGGTTCTATTCAAATTGATTTAATATTGAAACTTGCATCATCTACCTGAGCTAAAGAAATTACATTTTCCCTTAATTTTAAAAATTTCTTTTCACTCTCATTTATTTTGTTTTTTGGGTTACACATTAGTTATCCTTTTCTATTAACTTCCATATGTTTTTCAAATGCAGGAAATGAAACCAATTGAAGAGAGGCGACAAAAACAGATTATGGAAAACAATCATCACATGACCGAGATGGGCATTCCCCAACTAGTGTCTGCGGTGAGTATTTTATTTCAAATATATTTATTTAAATTATATATAATGTCATGTGATTAATTTTTTTTAAAATTTTTTTCAGGATCCATCTAATAGGTGACAGTTATTTGATGAGCAACAAGGTATTGGTCCCAGCACTCGGGGTGTTCGTACGAGGGGGGTCGGTACGGGAGCTAGATGATCTGGTCGGTGTACCCGATTAGACCTTGCCCCTCCCACTGACATACCATCCATCCCACATTCTGATCATGGTGTTCCATTAGGGACACATGGGATATTTAGGCCTCCCATTTTTTCACCACCCTTTACATCTGACCCTCCTCACCCATCGGTACCATATCTGATGATGATTCCCACTCCCCATCCATCATTTGGCTAGCCATCCCTGTCATCTTCTTTTACTACTGCTTTGATCTCTCTGAGCTTTTATATTCCATATTCTTCAACTCCTGCTCCACCAGAGTCTATCCTTACGGAGCATACATTGGGACTCACTCTATCTATATAGGGTGTTCCTTCAGTTTCTGCAGATCCAGCGGTGCCCATTGATCAGAATACCACAGGTATACTTATACAAACCTAAAAAATTGTTACACCATTATTTATTTCCATTATATCATGTATTTATAAATATTTGTTTTTCTTTTATAACAGATACATCAATTGATAGGAGGTGGGGGCGGGGGCGTACACTCATGCGTGCGGTGTGGAACTGCCACACACAGTTGATGGTGGACTACAATGAATATAGTCAAATGATTGAAAAATCAGGGCAGCAATGTCGGAGTTTTTTGGAAACGCTTTCCAAATACTCTGATATCATTCCTGTCAGCGCACTCTCATAGAGACAACTGCCAAATGAAGTCAAAGATAAAGCCTGGGTAGAGATATGGGTAAAAAAATCGGTTGTATTTAATGCAATATATTAATTTTTGTATATATATGAATTAATATTTTGGTTTCTTCTGTGGTTTAATTTCCCCGATGGTGAGAGTGCACGGCTAGCACATATAAAGGAATTACGAGATCTTTGAAGAGATTATAAGCATGAGTTGTACATTGGTTGGAATGATAGAGTGGGAACAGAGTTGGTGGCAGTCCCTGTCATGGATGATTTTCCATTAGAACAGTATCGACATATGATTGATCATTGTGCGACTAGCCAATTTATGGTATTAATCAAATTAGAAGTATTTAAATGAAAATTTTCATGTTTTTCGTTAATACTAATTATTGAATTTTATTTAGGATGAATCTGGAAGAAATAAAAAAACATTGATGCTAATAAATACGTCCACACTTTGGGACATACTATGATGCCAGATCATGATAGACAGCTGGTATGACAGTTTATAATCTTTCTTTATGACTTGCACTTTCTATTGCTTCCTCTGTAATTTATTCGATTGCTAAAGTTGTTATATAATTTTAGTTATGAAATTAATATTTTTTTGGTATCCTATTTTTAATTATGGTTTCCTATATTCAATGTCATTGTAGAGTCATAAATTGAATATAGAAGGATGTGTGCCTCGATCAAAACTGTTTTTCTTGAGTAGAAAGAAGAAAGATGGAAGTGCAGTTAATGAACCGACTTTGCAGAAGATTATATGTTTTACATTGTAGATTTAAAATTTTAATCTCTATTTTGTAACTTAATAATCTATTTATATTTTTAATAGGCTGCTTTAGAGGCCCTTGATGCCCAGGAACCTGACAATTTTGGGCCAAACGATCACTTACATCAGGTGTTGGGAGATGAGCACCCTTGTAGAGTACACTGCCAGCATGGGAAGAGTATAGTTCCAAAGAGGTATTGGACCTCCTCAGGTACGAGTTTTAGTGCCAATGAGTTGCAACAGGTTAAGGAACATGCAGAACAGACTGAAAAAGGGGTCATAGAGATGGCATCACAGTCTGTTATGGAAAACACTACATTTATGAAACTGATGTAAGCTTTACATCCAAAACTTCCACCAAAGGCTAGCACTGATTGTGAGGAATATATTTCATCAATTTGTTCTATATATGGTGAACCATGTGGTAGTTTTAGTGGTGGTCAGGATGATGGTGAGGAGGAGGCTGAGGCAGAGGATGAGGGCGAGGAGGAGGCCGTAGCGGAGGAGGAGGGAAATGAGGAGGCCAAGGGTGAGTACGAGGGCGAGGAGGAGGGTGGGGATGATGATGGGGATGATTATGAGGATGTGGGTGTGGGTGAAGATGATGGTGATGATAGTGATGGTGATGAGGGATAGATTGATCTGTTACATTTTTGACTGATATTACTGACCTTTGATGTTTATTGATTTGTTGTGCCTGAATATATGTGTAATTAGGTAGGTTACATTATCTTTATTTTTTTATCTATAAATAATAAAAATTTATTTGATGATTTGTTGTGAAATCTCTCTATTTTAATGAAATTTTTATTTTTTAGAAGTTGATTTAATGAAATTATTTTTTTAAACTTGAAATAATTTGATTAGAAAATATGTAAATACCATCCCATGAACCCGGGACAGCCCTCTGAACAGCCCCATAGACAGCCCCCGGACAGCCCCCCCACCATCATCCCTGGACCCCAGACTGCTCCCCAGACAGCCCCCGGACACCCCCCACCCTCCTCCCTGGACCCCGGATAGCCCCTCAGGTAGCCTCCCCACCCTCCTTCATGGACCTCGGATAGCCCCCCACCCTCCTCCCTGGACCCTAGACAGACCCCTAGATAACCTCCCCACCCTCCTTCCCGGACCCCGGACAACCCCATGGATAACCCCCGGACAACACCCCAGATAGCCCCCCGTTCAGCCTCCCCACCCTCCTTCCTGGGCCCCGGACAGCTCCCCAGACAACCCCCCAGACAGCCCCCAGACATTCCCCCCATGATCCTTCCTGGACCCCAGACATCCCTCCACCCTCCTCCGTGGACCCCGAAAATCCCCGAACCATCCTCCCTAGACCCCGGACAGCCCCCCCTGGATAGCCACCCCACCCTCCTTCCTAGACCCCAGACAGACCCCGGAAAACCCCCCATACAGCCCCCTCACCCTCATCCCTGGACCCCGGACTTCCCCCAGACACCCTCCCCACCTTCCTTCCTGGACCCCGAACATCCCCCCCCACACCCTCCTTCCTGGACCCCGGACAGCCCCCCAGACAGCCCCCCACCCTCCTCCCTAGACCCCAGACAGCCCCCCACCATCCTCCCTGGACCACGGAAAGCCCCCCAGACACCCCCCCAACCCTCCTCCCAAGACCTCAGATCCCAATCTATTCTCTCTTCAAGATTCACCCTAAATCACAACTGAAAAGAGGGTTTTAGAGCTTCGGAAGAAGATAATAGAATAATGCAAACCCTAATCGAAAAGTGGAAGCAAGGAGAGTATTAGATTCACCCGGATATTCAATACTCAATTTATGACACTCAAAACTTCCAAGTGAAATGTATGAGTCAACCCCACTTCAAACCGAGGCACGGTGTGGCCGGTACCACTCAAAGTGTATCACTTTTATTTTAAATGGACAACATTTTAAATGAAAACAACAAATGACATATAGAAAACCAAACAAATGGATTTTTATTCTGTTGAAATTTTAGAAAAATGATCCATGGGTCATTTTTGATGTGTACGAGTCAACCCGGCCTCAATCCGAGGCACGGTGTGGCTGGTACCACTCAAATTGTTTCACTTTTATTTGAAATGGACAACATTTTAAGTGAAAACAAAAACTAGCATATGGAAAACCGACCAAACACATTCAGATTCTGTTGATACTTTAGGACAAGGATTTATGGGTCATTTGTGACGTGTACAAGTCAACTTTACCAAAATATGAGGCACGGTGTGGCGGTACCACTCAAAGTGTCTTTCTTTTGTTTAAAATGGATACTCTTTTAAGTAAAAACAACTGGAATACAGAAAACTGATCAAATGCATTCATATTTTGTTGATACTTTAGGAAAATGATCCATGGATCATTTGGGACGTGTATGAGTCAACCCTGCCTCAATCCAAGGTGCGGTGTGGCCGACACCACTCAAAGTGTATCTATTTTGTTTCAAAAGGACATCATTTTAAGTGAATACAAGAACTGACATACAAAAAACTAATCAAAGGCATTCATATTCTATTGAAACTTTAGGAATATGATCCATGGGTCATATGTGACATTTACGAGTCAACCTCGCCTCAATCCGAGGATCGGTGTGGCCGGCACCACTCAAGGTGTCTCACTTTTCTTTGAAATGGACTTGATTTTAAGTTAAAACAACATCTGGCATACAGAAAACCGACCAAACACATTCATATTGTGTTGATATTTTGGAAAATGATCCATGGGTCATTTTTGACGTGTAAGAGTCAACCCTACCTCAATCTGAGGCACGGTGTGGCCAGAACCACTCAAAGTGTCTCTCCTTTGTTTAAAATGGACACTCTTTTAAGTAAAAACAACTGGCATATGGAAAATTGACCAAACGTATTCAGATTGTGTTGATAATTTAGAAAAATGATCTATGGGTCATATGTGACATGTATTAGTCAACCCTACCTCAATCCGAAGTGCGTTGTGTCTGGAACCACTCAAAGTGTCTCTATTTTGATTAAAATGAACATCATTTTAAGTGAAAACAACAATTGGCATATGGAAAACTGACCAAATGAATTCAGATTCTGTTAAAAATTTAGGAAAACGATCCATGGGTCATATGTGATGTGTACGAGTTAACAACACTTCAATCTGAGGCATTGTGTGGCCATCACCACTAAAAGTGTCTATCTTTGGTTTAAAATGGACATCATTTTAAGTGAAAACAACAACTGACATAGGGAAAACCAACCAAACGCATTTGGATTCTATTGAGACTTTAGGAAAACTATCAATGGGTCATATGTGATGTGTACGAGTCAACCCCACCTCAATTCGATGTGTGGTGTGGCTGGTATCACTCTAATTGTCTCTCTTTTATTTAAAATGGACATCATTTTAAGTAAAAATAACTGGCATACAGAAAATTGACCCAATATATTCGGATTGTGTTGATACTTTAGCACAACAATCCATGGGTCTTATGTGACATGTATGAGTCAACCTTGCTACAATCCAAGGTGCGGTGTGGCTGACACCACTTAAAGTGTTTCACTTTTATTTGGATTGGACAATATTTTAAGTGGAAATAAAAGCTGGCATATAGAAAACTGACCAAACGCATTCAGATTCTGTTGATACTTTATGAAAAAAATCCATGAGTCATCTGTGACATGTATGAGTCAACCCCACCTCAATCCAAGCCACAATGTGGTCGGTACCACTCAAAGTGTCTTTCTTTTGTTTAAAATGGATACTCATTTATGTAAAAACATCTATCATACGGAAAACTGACCAAATGCATTCGGATTGTGTTGATAATTTCGGAAAATGATACATGGGTCATTTGTGACATGTACGAGTCAACCCCAATTCAATATGAGGCGCGGTGTGGCTGGCACCACTCAAAGTGCCTCTCTTTTGTTTCAAAAGGACATTATTTTAAGTTAATACAACAACTGACATAGGGAAAACTAACCAAAGGCATTTGGATTCTATTGAAACTTTATGAAAATGATCTGTGGTTCATATGTGACGTGTACAAGTCAACCTCGCCTCAATCTGAGGGCTGGTGTGGCTAAAACCACTCAAACTGTCTCACTTTTATTTGAAACGGACAACATTTTAAGTGAAAACAAAAACTAGCATATGGAAAACCAAAAAAAATGCATTTGGATTATGTTTATACTTTAGGACAAGGATCCATGGGTCATTTGTTATGTTTTCAAGTCAACCCTGCCTCAATCTGAGGCGCGGTGTATCCAGTATCACTCAAATTGCCTTTCATTTGTTTAAAATGGACACTCTTTTAAGTAAAAACAACTGGCATACAGAAAACTAACCTAACACATTCAGATTGTATTGATACATTAGGAAAACGATCCATGGGTCATTTTTGATGTTTAAGAGTAAACCCCGCCTCAATCCGAGGCACGGTGTGGCTGGTACCACTCAAAGTGTCTCTTTTTTGTTTCAAAAGGACATCATTTTAAGTAAATACAACAACTGACATACTGAAAACCAACCAAAATCATTCGGATTCTATTGAAACATTAGGAAAACGATCCATGGGTCATATGTGACATGTAAGAGTCAACCCTGCCTCAATTTGAGGGCCGGTGTGGCTGGCACCACCAAATCTATCTCACTTTTATTTGAAATGGACATGTTTTTAAGTGAAAAAAACAACTGGCATATGGAAAACCAACCAAACGCATTCAAATTGTATTGATACTTTAGTACAATGATACATGAGTCATTTATGATGTGTACAAGTCAACCCTGCCTCAATCTGAGGCGCGATGTGTCTGGAACCACTCAAAATGTCTCTTTTTTTTTAAAAAAAATGGATACTCTTTTAAGTAAAAACAATTGGCATACGGAAAACTGACCAAACATATTCGGATTGTGTTGATACTTTAGAAAAAACAATCCATGGGTCATATGTGACATGTACAAGTCAACCTCGCCTCAATCCAAAGCACGGTGTGGTCGGCACCACTCAAAGTGTCTCTCTTTTCTTTAAAATGAACATCATTTTACGTGAAAACAACAATTTACATACCGAAAGCCGGCCAATGGCATTTAGATGCTGTTAAAAATTTAGGACAATGACCCATGGGTCATATGTGACATGTATGAGTCAACTCTGACTCAATCTGAGGTGTGGTGTGGCCAGTACCACTCAAAGTGTCTATCTTTTGTTTAAAATGGAAATCATTTTAAGTGAAAACAATAACTGACATATAGAAAACCAACCAAACGCATTCGGATTATGTTGAAACTTTAGTAAAATGATCCATGGGTCATATGTAACGTCTATGATTCAACCCTACCTCAATATGAGGTGCGGTGTGGCCGGTATCACTCTAACTGTCTCTCTTTTGTTTAAAATGGGCATCATTTTAAGTAAAAACAACTGGCATAAGGAAAATCGACCAAACATATTCAAATTGTGTTGATACTTTCTCACAATGATCCATGGGTCGTATGTGACGTGTAGGAGTCAACCCCGCATCAATCCAAGGTGTGGTAAGTGTCTCACCATTATTTTAAATGGAAACAATTTTAAGTGAAAGCAACAACTGGAAAATGGAAAAACAACCAAACACATTAAGATTCTTTTGATACTTTATTAAAATGATCCATGAGTCATCTGTGATGTGTACGAGTCAACCCTGCCTCAATCGGAGGCACAGTGTGGCCAGTATCACTCCAAGTGTATGTCTTTTGTTTAAAATGGATATCATTTTAAGTAAAAACAAATGGTATATGGAAAACCGACCAAACGTATTCAGATTCTGTTGATACTTTATTTTGGGGTTATTAGCTTCTAATTTATGAATTCAATCTTGTATGTGTTATAGAAAATGAAATTTTGTATGCATTCTTAATTCTGTATAACCCACCCCCCTAGACACCCCCACCCCCGTGGATAGCCCCCCACCCCTAGACACCCCCACCCCCCGGGACACCCCCAACCCCTTGTATGTCATATTATATATGTGTTATATATAATTCATAATTCTGTATGAAACATAATTCATTTTGTATGTGTTATTGATTCATAATTCAGAATTCATTACATAATTCATTCTTCCTGTATTCAATTGATAATTCAATTATGAATTATGTATTGCATAGGGTAATTGGGTTCATATACATGATTATAATTGTGTTAAATTCCATGGTTATAAGAGTATCCTATTTTATGTGCTTTTATGTGCTATAGCAGGTGTTTTTGTTGCTGTTAAGAGTGTGTGTAGGTGTATGTAGTTGAGTGTGTAGTGGAGGAGATTTTAGGTGGCTGGTCTGTTAAATTCTGGAAATAAATTATACTAACGGTTTACTAAAACTATTGGAATAGTGTTGTACATATTTCTACCAACGGTTTTAGTAAACCATTAGTAAAACATGAAAATTACAGTATTGCCAATGGTTTTACAAACTGTTGGGAATACTCAGTATTACACAGCCTTTCCCAATAGTTATACTAAAACCGTTGGTAATGGGCTATCCCAATGCCTTTCTTACCAACGGTTTGACAAATGGCTGGTATATAGTATACCAATGGTTTGGCAGCCTTTACCAATGGTTTGAAACCATTGGTAAAGCCTTAGTTTCCAGTAGTGAGACTATTTTTTCCATCACTGGCCAAAACACTCATTCATTGTAAAAAAAATATTAATATAGCACATATCAAATATATATGTTTTAAATTTTAATACCCATAAAAACCACAATTTTTTATCCATATATATTTTTTCACATGGTCATAACTTTTCCATACATCCTTGGATTGAATTGCAGTCAGATCCATTGGGGTCGATTTAAAACCCTCTAATTAAATTTAAATCTCATTTAATTTTCTTGGCTCAGAATATTAATAAAACATTCTCTAACACCAATTGAAGGTGCTAGGGTGTGCATCAAAAGATGATGGGCTGAGGATTTAAAAAAACCATCATTGTGGTGAAAAAAATTTCGTTTCCAGAGATCTGACCCCAAGTACAGTCCCAAGGATCTCACATGAATTAAATTGAGCATAGAAATAAAACTTAACACATACCTTGTTCGAAATCAAAGCACACATAACTGCACCTCTTCACTAGAGATCATTTATCAAAGGATCTCAATCCAAACCCTTCTAGATCGTCCACACACACTTTAAGAATATTTATTCTCATCTTTCTTTGAATTTTAAGTGTTATCATGGAGCTCCAATGAATCCTTTGTCATCGCGTCGATCACCTCGATCCCTTGATTCCGATCAGTTGAGGGTGTGTTTGGATCAATGATTGGAGAGAGAATTTATCTCTCTAGAAGGTGATAGGAGAGAGAATATCTCATTCTATTGGAATGAGCAGTGACAAGCTGAGCTTCTCCTCTCCTACTTATATAGTGGGTGAGTTGATTACCCGAAAAGGGTTCATCGACCCCCAGAATGAAATACCCACTAAATAAGCAATAAATAAGTAATATTGGTGACCTAAACTCAATTATAAATGTAATTTATATTTTTTCACATACTTTTAATATATATTAAATATTTAATGTGATAAAACTAAGTCATTTAACTCAACTCACTAATTTATTCTAATATTAAATGAACATAAAATATTAAAATAATATTTGATCATATAATATTATTCATCATATTTACTTAAACACTTATAAATACTTTTAATAAATAAATTCATCCTAATTATTCTTTAATTTAATAATAATGAATTTATTTATTTATCTATTATCGATAACTTAGACAACCCTTGAACCTCATGGTGGGTCCCACCATGTCCTATATACCTATTCAATTGAATAGGGAAGATTCTTGAATACTGTATTATGTGTGACCATCTAGGAATTTATCTTGATAGTATTGAATAGTATTCATAGACAAGGAGTGGAGTCTAGAAACCCATCAAGGCTCCTAAAGAGATAAGGAATAGTCATAGAAATGACAACCAACCTATGAACGTGTACTATGTAATGTAATTTCTTTGTCTTTATATATATCATAAAAAAGGATGCAGACTTGTGTCATCGTCCTTTCTTTCTTTATTGTTTGTTAATCTAACTGGGCAGATTTACCCTCAGTTGCCTTAGCCAAGGACTTATGAAGGTACTTCCATCCTCATTAACAAATCCCAATATATATGACTTTCTCAACTCAAAAGCGACAAATCATATCTTGACCAGTCAACCAATTTCATACGACCAATGATGCACCCAACACAAGCTACCTCTCCATGATTTCATAATCATGGTTTTTTCTTTTCATCAACGTATGTGATCAAATGGAACACATTGATAATGATCTCAATTCAAGAGACTAATACACATGTACGTAAATATGAACTACCAATGACACCTGAAACATGTGGTGTTCCTATTGGCATGTTTTTCCTCATGATCTCACCTACTAGAGATTACCATGTACAAAATTCATGATAAGAAGTCTCAATGCTTATGATCCCCTTTCACCTGATTGTCTAACATTTATCGCGTTCAATAATTAAGATATGTCTAGATCATAGGAAATATCTTTAATATTAATATCGTAGTATCTAGAGGTTCTCATTATAGTCTGGGATCCTTTATTACCTTTTGATTCAAAAAATAATCTATGGACATTACCATTAAATAGTAGACGCAGAAATGTATAAACTACAATGGTAAGTAAATATCATGCATATCTCATGAAATGATAATAAAAAAACTATTCAAGTTGGGTCTAGGGCACCCACTATTACAACAATTTCTACTCCTTAGATCATGGTTACATGAATTATTTGGATTCCATAGAAATTTCTAATCCTTGGATTCGATCTATCCTGCTTGCATGGATGCCTTGGACATTTCTACTCCAAGGATCAAATTTAGCTAGTTTACCTAAAATGTTAGGATTCCTTGTACATTTATACTCCTTGGATCCTGTTAAATCGTATTAGTATTCCTTGTACATTTCTACTCTTTGGATCTGATGACCCTTTAGGATCCCTTAGGCATTTCTACTCCTTAGACCCTGGCCCTCGTAGGAAAGATACATGATTACATGGAATAGGTCATTGATGTTGTTTTACATGATTTACATATAGAACTTATTGTTTAGTTTCTTGATCATAATGAGACTTGATAGTCTGGAAAACATAACTTATACTATTATTACTTGTACACCTATTATATTTGTAGACTAGTTTGGCTGATATGAACAAACTTTACATGTTATAGACAGTATTGGTGGTGTCCTAATGATTTTTACCTCACACCCTTTTTAGGATGTTTTTGGATATCGAGATAGACTTCATGGGTTCTTGTAGGGACAGTGGATTCATTTTTTCTTAGGAGTAGGAGAATACAATACTATAATTTGACTCGTGATTCTATATGGGGTAGTTTCTTTTTTGTATTTCTATAATTTTGATTCATTTATTGTACTAGATATCTATTTCCATGTATTACCTTTCTATTGTATAGAATTACATGATCATCATTGTATATGACACTATTGGATGGGATTTACTAGTTATTTTTATTGTGTATGTTTATTCTTCCTATTCTTAGTTATTTATTATGATTTTTCTAATGTTTGATATGATTATACTATTGTGATACACTTTGATCATGAGGGTATAGTATCCCCACTGTTCAAATATAGACCCTCACTACTAGATGGAAGCCTCTAGAGTACAGAGAGGCATACTAGAGGTCATGTGGCCAATTAGGTTTGGATAATATTGAGTGAATCAGGTTCAAGATATCACAAAGTGGTATTAGATGCTATCTTTTCTTTTATCTTATCATTTGGGAATATTAGATGGGGTATTATGAATGTGCTGGAATTTGGTAATGAGATGTGCCTAGGAGTATCTAACCCATGTATAGGAAAATGAAAAATTTATTAGGATGGGACATGTTTTTCAGGATTGTACTTATTACAGTTTCCTTGATTTTATTATTGAGTGATGCACTTTATGTTTGATGTTCCTTATGATTTTCTATTTTTACCCTTGTCCTGATATGAAAATGAGATATTATGTCATGCATCATTATAGGAACTTCAGGATTTTATATGTCATGCATAATGCCATTCCAAATTTATATTACTACATTTATTTCTTTCATCATGTTTTGGTGTATTTATTACTATCGATGAAATTTATCAAACATTTTATACATGGACTTCATAAACTAGTGGTTGGGATTAAATAGATTCCACGCTTAAATTTATAAGGTGTATAAAACCAAATAAATTGTAAGTTGTGATCCATATAGTCAAACCTTTTAAGATAATTTCTATATAAATGATAATAAGTTTAAATCAAATTGAATACTGAAATTAAAGGTTGTCATTAAATAGTGATTTCAATTGTAATTTAAAGGGTTTTTTCCTCTATAACTTGCAATTGAAAATCTGTATACCAGAACCCCTAGCTTATAGTAGAGAACTTGAACCTAACCCAACCTTAGTAGTGGGTTGTAGTCAATATTTTGTGCATTTTAATGACTTGTATGTCACCCAAATATGGATTTAGGATTATTAATAAGGGTTTAACTTGAGTTAAGTAAGGATTGTGCATGTCCTATTTTATACATATCATACTATTTTTATAAAACCTTGGTTGAGGCTTGTTCTTGGAATTTGTATAGATATACCACTACACTGAAATCCAATTGTGTGCAAGGAGAGTGGTGATGACCAACATCCAGAGGTAGTGATATCTAGGCCAATAGTAGAACCATCAGTAGTTCCTCTTGCGGCACTACTTGTTATACCTGATATGGGTGTTGAGGCCCAGTTTTGAGAGGGATTTCTACATTTTATGCAGAACGTTTAAGAAGCACTAAAACCTTCCCAGACTATGGAAGAGTTGATGCATGTGTTTTAGCTATAACAGTCTCCCATGTTTTCAAGGGATAGTGGAACACATGCTACAGAGTCATGGCTAAAGTCCATGCTTTCTATTTTTAGGAATCTTGAGAAAACACCTGAGAGGAGAGTGAATATCACTACATATATTATTTTAAATTGCACCAAGAGATGGAGGTATGTGATTAATCAGACATATCATCATCAGGATATGGCTTAGAGGTATTTCCAGATATCCTTTTATGACTGTTTTTATCCTTATACGCTGAGATCTGATAGAACCAGAGATTTTATACATCCGAAGTAGGGAATTTTATGGCCCATGGACTATTCAACCCATTTTATAGAGCTCCAACATTTCATAGATATTCTATTAGGTAACAAGTTATTGAAGTCTAGTAGATTCAAGGGCGGTATTAGGTATGACATATGATCATAGGTAAATGTTTTTCAACTTAATACCGTAGCATAAATTGTAAATCAGGCACTAATTGTTGAGTGTAACTTGAGGGATGATGGGGGTGTAGACCGGGGTAGATTAGCTTCTCAGCTCAGACGCTCTATGTTCGGTGGTAGGAAGAGACACTTTGAGATCTCTTTTTGTGGAAATAATAGTCATAGAATGAGTTCTAGTTGTTCTATTATTTTCCATTGGTGTGGAGGTAGGGAGATGTTAGGAGCTAATGTGATAGAGACCTAATCGAGTGCCTAGATTGTGGAAGGATGGTCCATCTATAGTGGTTTTGAAGGTCCTTTCCTCCAAAATCCAATGAGAGAGGGTTTTCACAGACTCCATATAAAAGAGAAAGTTCAGAAAATTATCATCAGACAGGGATCTAAAGTGTGACCGACATATTAGGCCAAGGTACTGGTCATGTCTAGGGTATCCAAACAATGGATTCTCAGCAAAAGCAATGTGGAATTTCATAGGGAAGTCATACTATATATTAGGTTCATGGATTAGGATAGATGTATATAATAAATCTGATACCCTAGGATCATATGGCTATACCTTCTACCATGATAGGTACTACTCTAGTTTCCTATATGTTAGTGTCCAATATTTTTTATACAGGTTCTTCTAAAATATTTATATTTATTCCTATTTTAGATTTCCTTAGGCTTGATGTTTAGTTTTCCAATGCCATAATGACAATTGATACTCTGTCGAGGATTCTATTGGAGAGTTTATGTAAGTGCAGGGAGTTCCTCCTTGATATAGGTGGGTGTTACTTCATATGGGACCTATTTTTCCTAGAGATTATATGGTTTAACATCATTCTTGGGATAAACTAGTTGATTCCCTTTAATGATTCCATATACTTCTATCGTTGAAGGGTGACTTTCACATCCTCATAGGGTGGTGTTTTAATTTACAAGGGTTGATTGGATGTCCATGTGAGTCAATCTAGACGTAAGAATCATGGTCTAGGTGGGATGATATCACAGATTAATAGCTTATATCTGGATGATTATGGATCATATTAGGAATATTTCCCTCCAGTGGTTGATCATTTTAGGGAAGATTTTCCAATGAATTTTCAAGAATACCTCCCAATAGAGAGGTATATTTTTCCATAAATCTAGTGTCAGAAGTTGTACTAGTATCCAGTACTCTTTATAGGGTGGAGACTACTGAGTTTCATGAGCTCAAGAGGAAGCTAGATGACTTGGAAGTAAAAGTGTTCATATAAACTAGTACTTATCCACTAGTATCACTTTTCCTTTTAAAAAATAAGGCATATGAAACCCTCAATTTAGGTTTGGATTACCAAAAATTGAACCAATTTATAGTTAATAATTGGTATCCCTTTCCTCAGATAGATGATCTCTTTGACCAGCTCTAAGGAGATCAAATGTTTTGCAAGATTGATATGAGATAGTGTTATCATCAGGTGCATGTTCGAACTAATGAACTACCTTGAATAAATTTTTGTAGAAGGTATGGTGTATATGAGTATCTTGTTATGTTGTTTGGTCTAACTAAAAATCTAGAAGTTTTCATAAAACTGATAAATAGGGTTTTACATCCATATATGTATTCATTTGTGGTGGTATTCATGGATGATATCTTGGTGTATTCTCACACTCAATGTGACCATGAAAAACATCTTGAGATCATATTATATACACTAAGAGAGAATCAGTTATATGCTAAGCACACAAAGTGACACTTTTGGATGGATGAGATTCAATTCATGGGTCATATTATCTCAGATATTGGTGTATCAATTAACCTAAAGAAGGTGAGGCTTGTAGCTTCCTAAAAGTATCCAAATAACATATTTGATATATTGAGTTTATTAGGGGATAGAAAGTTATTACATACACTTAATAAAAGAATTCTCATTCATAGAAACTCCTCTTATGGTGTTGACTAAGAAGGGTGTGAATTTTCTATGGTCAAAAGTTTGTGAGATATCCTTTTAGGTGCTGAAAGGGAGACTAAATTCAACATCGATCATGATTCTTCTAGATCTGGGAAGAAGCTATACAGTGTACTTTGATGCTTGGGTATCAATATAGGATTAGTTCTGATGTGGGAGGATCGAGTCGTGGTATACAGGTCTTGTCAGTTGAGGAAACATGGGGGGACTACCCAACACATGATCTTGAGTTATTTGTTGTGGTTCATGCCTTCTTCCATTGGAGGAATTATTTAATAGGATATCATTCTGTGGTTTATACAGACTACGGAATCCTCAATTACATATTTACATAGTGTTACTTGAAACTTGGGAAAAGAATGTGGGATGAATACCTTTATTCCTTCAACATCAAGCATGACTATATTCCTAGGAAGGTAAATGTAGTTGTCGATGCTCTGAGTAAGAGAACTCACACATAGGCATTTCATGAAGCTAGTATTGAGTGGAAACTTATGGCCCTATTTTTAGATATGAACTTGGAAGTACAGGATAGTCATATATAGAAATTTCTCTCATTCTAGGTAGTGACTTCCACTCTTATGGATAGAGTAAGGATGAGACATGTATTATATTATGAGGGATTGGTCCTATGGGAGATTGTTGCAAGTGATGACCTGCATTCTAGTTGGATCATTTATGATGATGAGATCTTGCATATTCATAAACACATATAGGTCTCTACAAACATCCAATAAGAGTTGGTGTAAGAGTCCCATGCCTCTATATGGGTTTTTCATCCCAGTATTACTGAAATTAACCATGAATTGTGTAGTCAATACTGGTGGTTGGGGATGAAGGAAGATATAGTTGGGTTCATTACTCGGTGTGCCACATGTCTATAGATGAAGGTAGAGCACCAGTGACTAGTGGATCTTTTACATATATTGCATATTACTGAGTAGAAATGGGATGATTTTACAATGGATTTTATGAAGGGAATTCATAAATCACCATGGGGTAGTGACTCAATATGGGTGATTGTAGACAAGTAAAAAAAAGTCACCCATTTTCTGTCTATTCAGAAGACTCTTTCACAAGATGAGCTCAGGAGTCTCTACATTTCTGAGATCATATGCCTCCATGGGGTTCTATGTTCTATCATATTGGATAGAGAAACTCATTTCACATCATAATTCTAGTAGGGGTTTCATAGGGAACTAGTTTCATATGTACTAATGAGTACAATCTATCACCCACAAACTCATAGTTAGTATGAGCGTATGATACAGGTTTTGGAGGACATGCTCTGAGCATGAATAATTAATTTTGGAGGTTATTGGTAGAAAAAATTATCTCTCATCAAGTTTACTTATAATAACATCTTCTAGGAGACAATACAGATGGTTCCTTATGTGGTCCAATAAAGTAGTTCATTTTGTTCACCCTTATGCTTGTTAGAGGTAGGATATGAAATGATACTAGGTCCTCATCTCATTAAAAAGACTTCAGAGTAGGTTTAGATTATCTAGAAGTGGATGTTTACATATTAGTATAGACAGAATTCATATGCCGACCATCATCGTTGGCCACTGGAGTTAGTGGTGGTGTCAGGTTTTCTTGTGATTTTCTCCTAGACTGGGGAATGGACAGATTTGGAAAAAAGTGAATCTATCTCCTCATTATACCGGGCCCTTCAATATTCTAGAGAGATTCTAGATAGAATCCTATTGGTTTTAGTTACCTCATAGGTATCAGGCTATGCGTGATTCCTTCCACAAATTTAAGCTTCCTTGATATCATTCTGATCCATTACATATTATTCATCCTGAGGAGGTTGAGTTAGAGGTAAATGTATCCTTCTAGGGGTATCCTATTCATATTATTAATCGAGGGATGAATGTTATATAAGGCCGATCAGTTCTTCTGGTATAGTTTCTATGGAAGTACATGAACTTACAAGGTGATACTTGGGAGTGGGAGGGAAACGTACATACCTAGTGGCTGGATTTATTCTCAAACTATGATTGACCACCCTTTGAAGGGAAATTCAGGGATGAATTTCTTTAAGTGGTAAAGGTTATAAGATCTTATATAATATATGAGATAATTAAGATTTTATTTCTAGTTTAAATCCTTGGTTTTGACCTAATGTGGATTCATAGTGGGGTCATGGAGTAAACGGGGGTGTCTGAGGATTATTCTGAGCCTAGAATATGAATATTTTGAAGAGGTGGTTGGGACAGACGATTAGTAGAAATTGTGTCACCCAATATGCATGGTTTGGATTAACCATGTGGGGTGATCTATTCCACTATCCAGGGCCACATAGTTTGATGAAACCATGATCTACAGGTGGTACAACCGTGTAAATGATACACACATTTTAACATAGGAGGAATGCATGGTTGGTGCATGGTTTGTCTAGTTGTTCACCATGACCATGCGAGGGGGCATTGAGCATATAGGGTCACATAGTTGTCCCGCGGTTTGGTCAATTTTATGGTTAAACCATGAGACCTAGTATTTATAGTAGAAATGACCATTTTTCCTTAAATCCTTAAAATGTTTAACCTACCTCTATTTTCAATTTTTTTCTCCAGCATTGGCCACCTTCTTCTCTCATTGGATAGCTCCCATGGAATCCTAGCCTAGGATTCTCCATATCCCCTGGATATGGACTCTAATTCTTTTTTCATCAGTCTCATTGGATGATCACTAGTGAGTTCTTTATTCCTCTTGCACCTCTTTCTATTTTCCTTATTATCGAAGACATTATTTTGGTTCAGAATATTATACCCTATTTTTAGGGTGTTCATCAATTCTTCCAATTTATTTTAATATGGAATAAATTAGATAATAAGGTTATATGAGTGTTCATCTATGGTTTTAAGGTAGGTTTTATATACCTTTTCCCTAAAAGTCCTGCTATTTATAGCTTGTTTTCATTGTGCATCACACCAAACTTTTTGGGTGATGCTTCCTAAATTAATTGAACCTTGATTTAATTGATAAAATTACACATAGCAAGTGACGTGACACGCTTATGTAAGTTTGGAGGTAGTTGACCTCAACTTAAACTGCTCAAGTGGTGGGTTCTACCATTTTCCCATGATTACTCCACCCTTGGGGTGTGTTAATGTCACCCTATATAATTAATAATTTACTGTGGTAATCAATAGAATTGTTAAAGGTTGTAAACAACTTATGGAACCTTTTCATTTTTATATTAAATGTGTTAAATGGATAGTTCTCTGAATGGTATATTATTATGATGGTATTAAGGAATTAATTAATGAAATGATTAATGAGATGCATATAATGATAATGGAGGGATTGTGGTATGGCACTGATGACCTGCTTAGATTCCATGCATAATTCTACTCCATAGATCTGATCAACTTAGGATTCCATGGATATTTCTACTCCTTAGATCTAATGACCATATTAGGATGACTTGGACAATTCAAATCCTCAGATCCTATTTAATTAGATTACTTGGATGACAAATATATTTCTAATCCTTGGATTCATATTACTAGATTCATTAGGATGACTTGGACATTTCTACTCCACGGATCCTAGTAATATGAATTATTTGGATTCCATGGACATTTCCACTCCTTGGATCCTATATATATGGCTTACCTGGATTCCTTGGACATTTCTACTCCAAGTATCTAGTTTAACTAGTTTACTTGACATGTTATGATGCCTCAGTCAGTTATACTCTTTAGGCCTTGTTAAACCATCATAGGAGACCTTAAACATTTATAATCCATTGATATGATGACCCTTTTGGATGTATTGGACATTTATAATCCTTGGATGTTATTTACTTGTTTTACTTAGCTTATTAGGTTGCCTTGAAAATTTCTACTCCATGGACCCTGGATCTCATAGGCCCAATACATGATTACATGGTGTAAGTTGTTGATGTTGTTTAACATGATTTACAGATAAAACTTATGGTTTAGTTTCATGATCACATTGAGACTTGATATTCTAGATAGAATCACTTTTATTGTTATTACTTATACACCTTTTATATCTATACACTAATTCAGCTTATATGCATAGATTGGATGTGTTATAGAAACTATTTTTGGTGTCTTAATGAGTGTGATCTCACACTCTTCCCAATACGTTATTGGAAACCTAGATAGACTTCATGGATGTAGGTAGGGATTGGGTAAAGCACCCACTTACCGATTCTTGATTCATTATTGAATATGAGCAAGGGAGAACAGGAGTGAGCTTTGTCTTGTGATGCTATCTAGGATAGTTTCCTTTGGGTATTTTTTTAATTTTGATATATATATTGTACCAGATGCTTGTTTCCATGTATTACTTATCTTTTGTATAGTATTCCATGATCATCATTATATATGACACTATTGGATGAGATTTCTCGGTTATTTATATGATGGATGTGTACTCTTCTGTTCCTTAGTTATTTATTATTATTCTTCTATTTTTTAAAATGATTATACCATTGTGCTACACTATGCTCATGAGGGTATAGTATCACCACTATTCCACCATGGACCCTCACTACTATTCTTTAACCTAATGTATATATAGAGGCACACTTGAGTCCATATGGCTAGCTGGGATTGGTTTCTATTGAGTGAATTTTGTCCGAGATGTTCTAGAGTGTGACCATATTTTCCTTTCATAATACATCCCGTCTAATTGAATTTGTATTAAAGTGTTGATTCATAAATATATATCACACTCAATAAATTTAATTGTAATCCATCCACATAGAAAACTTATATTCTCTTTAGGTCATCTCCATCCAGTTGATTATTTCCACTAACTTTGATTTTCAAGGCCTTATATTTCCCTAACCACAATGTTCTATCAACTCTTCCCTTTACATTCTTTATAAGGTTAATATTTTCAATGATGTGGTATGATCACCCACTATCAAGAATCTAGGTATTGTTATTCTTTATTATTTTGAGGTAAATTTTAACTAGATTTTATTTCTATATATTATTCTTCTTCTTCCAGGAGATACATGTTCAATCAGAGAAATAAGATGTCCTCTCTAAATTTTCTTCAACTTTTGTGGTCTAATCATGCTTTTCTTATTCTACCAAAAGAGAGTACATATTTTTAAAAAGTATTTTGTTTAAATGGCCTATATTCATTTGTCTCTGGGTTCATTAGTTACTTTTTCCACATTCTCTTTTCCAACATTAAAAAGATTTATGCCTAAAAATGGAATAATAAAAACAATTCTCATGGAAATTATTTCTTTTATATGATGTTGGATATGTCCACATCATCTTTTGTTGATTTTTTGGTGCCAACACATTCAAATAGATCCCTAAATCTTCAAAATATGACATGGTATTCCCAAGAAACCCACAAAATTTAAATTTCATTAGAAGAAATATATTCAATCCTTCATTTATCTGCATGTAACCAAGCTTCATAAAACTTTGTGACTATCATTGGTTATCCCTCATGGATTGAGGATTAATTTATTCCCCCTAATTTCATTTAAAATTATATTTCTATAGATGAATAGATGGTATTTTTTATTTTACACTAGTATTTCCAACAATATTCTTTCCTTTGTACTAACCCATTATTGTTAGATATTTTAATGTTTCAACATCATAATTGATTCCCTTTTTTCCTACAAAAATGGGTATTTTTTCATCCATAAAATTTCTAAAACATTAAGATACACACTTATCCCTTTATATTAACTATATATTTGTGAACCTCCCAAGGTAAACATTCTTTTATAGACTACATGATTTCTTTCCTATCTTTATTTTGTTTCTAAAAGTAACAACCTGTTCTACTTAGTATTCTACCTTCATTGTTTTCTTTTTTACACAAGAATTAAGGTCATAAATAGGCTTAGTGAATTATTCAATATTTATCTAAAATTCAAAAATTCTCCTAAATTTACTTATATTGATATATGAGTATCTGAATCCCCTTATATCCAGTCAATTTCGACTTTGATCTGATTTACATATTCAGATGATTCTTTTAACGACCTATTAACCACTAATTTTTTCTTTGGAAGTTGAGCTCTATGAGATCTCCCTAAAGTTCTACCTTGAAGTTAACTCCACTTTTTAGTTAATTTTCTTCCTCAATTTTTTTTTAACTTTATCCATCAGGCAATATTTAGTATCATATTTTATTTCTATCTCAACTTCCTTTGGATATTCTTTGTTATAAATTTATTTTTTCTTACAAAACACTTCCTTTAAAATTTATTTCTAGATGAACTCCATGTTTTCTATAGAAATATTATTCATGGTTTATATAAAAATTATGAATTTATTTATTAATTATAAAGTCTCCTATAGAACCTTTATATGATGTACCCAACTTTTCCACATCAAAATAATGGAAGAGGTAGCTTTCCTTAGAATCTACCTTTTACTCTTTGAAATTTTATACCCACCATTAAAATAAGATATTATTCAATATATTCTCTATTTTCATCTTAATTGATTTTCAAATTTTACATGTTCTTAAATGAAATATATTTATTGTTATGGATTTAGGTGTCTTCAGGTTCAATTCACATTTCATAAGCTGTAAGACTATGTAGAAGGTTATCAAGATATATTTTGGTCAAATGCCTCTCTTCAAAATCAGATACATTTCGATAGTACTGAGAAGGTGGATGCTGTAAGATATTTTCAAAAAATTCAATATATTTTATTTCATCTACATTTAATAAAATATCTCAAACAACCTCTATTATTAAATAAAATAAACTATCTACATTATTATTCGTATGCATTTTGAGATCATCAAACTAGTTGTGCAACATCTTGATCTTTTCTTCCTTCACCTTACTATCCTATTCATATATGTTGGAAAATTTATCTCAAATATCCTTATCCAAAGTTAAGTTAATAACTTTTATATAGATATTTCCTTTTAGAACTCACAGTAGTTCACTTAGAGCCTTTTCATTATCATCCAATTGTTTTCTATTTGTTTCAGTCATAGAGAGTTATGTTGCATCACTAAATTGAATCCCGTTTAAAGTAGAGAAAATAACTTGCATTAAAAGAGAAAAAAGATCTGATTTTACCCTATTTTCTCATATATGATAGATAATCTTATCATTTGTATGTATTCCTCATACATTGAAAAATGTTATCCATGTGTCCAGACTTTATAACATAGTTTTAAACCTAAAAACTTGTCTTTGATACCACTTTTTAGACCCTTGTGCACCCTAAGAAGGGAGGGGGAACCTCAATGTCAAATTTTTATTTTAATTTTAAGGATATTATCCTAAAATGGTATGAAATTATTAAACCTATAAAATTTTATCCCACATACACCAATTATAGAATTTTAGATAATAAGATTATAATAAATTTTATTTGGTTCACCACAAAGGGCTATATCCAAGGAGTAGAAACTAACAATGTTTTAATCATACTAGAATACACTATAATTAAATAGTATTAGTGGATTATAATTTTTTATCCATGGAAAATAAAAGACATGACAACTTCATTTAAAAAGTAATTTATGGAATGACACACTTCCTTTACAAAGGAATTTAGGGAATTTTACACTACCTATTTCAGATTACTTCCACCGACTCCTCCTTGTGCACTACTTTGGATTAAATCTTCCTTGGTTTAATAACTAGACTATATCTTCATCATCATAATGAATATATACAGTGTTTTTCATCATTAAAACTATAATATTATTCTCTAATATGATCCTTGCTATTCCAGATATATTCATAAAAACTCCACTTGAAGAATCTTAACAAATTTTCCTAGAAACATTATTCACTGAGAAAACCCAATCGTGTAACCCTGGGAACATAAACGTGGTCATATAACCCTAATAGTGAGACCCTAAGCATGAGACCCTATTCATTATACTCCTCTATATAATATCTTCATGTATTTCATTTTTTTTGTGACTCTGGTCTCTGGGCCACTTCAATGGATGACTTGCACATAACTCCTTATGTATGTCATTTCTTAGAAACTAATTACATGGGATGGATACGTAGTCATAAATCCATGATCCCTTTCCTTATTTAAAAATAGTTTTAAACTAGTTTAAGATCTCTAATACTCAATTACCCCCTTAACTATGTGAAAATTTGGTATTTATTGAGGATTTTTCATCGAATTAATTCTGAAAAAAATGCTCATCCATTCATCCAACTACTAAGACTTACCACCAAATATTTCAAAAATTAAGTACATTCAAGTGATCTCATAAAGATTTATACCTCATAGAGACGCCTTTATTTCTAGTTTATTTCACTTTATGTGACTTTAAGGGCCTCATCACATGATCTCATTAAGATTGTGTGATCATGTGAACAGACACAATCAAATGATTCATATGGATTTATGTGCTCAACATTCATCGAATGTCACAAGCCTCTCTATTAAAACCAAAATATCTTTATATATGTGATTTCTTAACACATTCATGATATTTTATTTCTCAAGTATAATTTTCCTTATACATTTATCTATTTTTGGCGCACCTAACCTCATTACAGGATTCTCTTTAGCACATGATATCATGAGATCCCTTATGTCATATACGATCACAAGAAACATTAAAGATCGCAAAATTTGAGTTTATTCACTTCAAATTTCATGCCCAATTTTTTTGAAAAAAACTATAAAAAAATAATATTCTCTAAAATTATTTAAATAATCATTCATTCTTCTTCATAAAAATATTCCTCTCCTTATACATCAAACTCCATGATCACACCAGAATTGGGTTGACAACAAACAAAAGACAATACCTCCTACTCAGAGCACCTTGGTTCCAACATTATTCATAGTCCTAATAAATGATTTAAAAATATTTTTATAAAATGTAATCACCTTAGGATATATATCAAATAAAGGTTGAACTACAATCCCATTAAGTGGATCAATAATAGGAAAGAATGTGATACATAAATCAATATTAGTACATTGATGATCATAACCATCATCATCATACCAAGGGCATAGGATCATCATCATAAACATATGGAAATAATTTTAAAGAGATACAGAATATGTAACATTCATAATAACGAAATATCATAACATCATGGACAACTCTCATGCATAGAATGTGAACAAATCTTGTGTCATTTTTATGCATAACATATGTGTAAAAGTCTTATTTCATAGAATATGAATAAAGATTAAATAATGTTAATACATAAAAACTCATGAGATACATCACATTACCTAATTAATTATAGGTATATATAATTCCAGGACCACCTATCACATCATAAACTTCTCATAATCATGAATTCCATGTAAAAGAAAACTTATATCAATCATAAACATGAAATAAACTGATGAGAAAAGAATGGGTTTGTTAATGGTAACGTAAGGAATATATCAATGAATAAAACACGAATGTTCCACAAAAGATTAATGAAAAATAGTATTTTGGATGTTTACTAGTATCATTAACAAATAAAATATCATATTTTATGGTGATGTAAAGAATAAACATAAGAAAAATCGAATAGAGTTTCGAAGAAAAATCCTTCTTAAAAAATAATGATGGTGTCATGTTATTCTTCCCAAAAAAGTAAGAAAATTAATAACCTAATAATAACAAAAGTAAATAAATAAAAATTAATTTATAAGGGGTTGTAGATGAATAATAACAAAAATATAGAGGAATTGAACATAAAATGAGAAGAAAGTGTTGTGTTCGACAGTCCCCTTACCTTAGGTATTATTTTATAATGTTATATTTTACCCTGATGTAACTTATATTCATTAAAAAATTAACATATAAGAGATTTATATTCATATATGTTACGAATGAAAAATTATAATTATCAAAATTTATTTGAAATTTTCTTTGTTAAATATGAAATGGTTTGATGATATGTTTCTCTGAATTATCTCATTTTTTTAATTTTATAATTTTAATTCATTATTATTTATCAATGAGTAAAATTACCAAAAAAAATATTAATAATTAATAAATTTAAATATTTTTAAGAATATAAATAATTTACTCTAACCATCCTTGAATATGCTGATAAGAAAAAATTGGCAATGTCCTCATAGGAAGATAAAACTGACCATTAATGGGATATGTTAAAGGGAGTGGAAAGAAATATATATATATATATATTAAAATTTTATTATAATGAAATTACAGAAGAATAAGAAAATAAATTTTATATTATTATAGCACTTGATTTATTTTTAAAGGATTGGTTTAGATATGTATAATAGAATAAAAAAATTGGTGCTAAAAATGAAAGGATAAAGGAGAAAATGTTACGACTTGGTTTTTGATCCTTTCCTAAGGCCTTAATGGCTTGGAGGCTTCGAGGTGTATGATCCTAGAATACCCCTAGGGTTCTAGGAAGACTTATAAGTGGTGAACCGGTTATATTATGGGTAAAGAGAATGATTTGGGAAGTGATTTTTCAAGGGGAGGGAGAGGGGTATTTTAGTTAAAAGAATGAATAAAAAATAATTTCTCGAGTAAAATGTTCAATAATAATTATTTATATTTAATTAAAATTAAATTTTTTTATTTATTATAAACCATAAATCCACTAAATTTTATTATTTTATATAAAATAAATGGATAAAATTGAAAAATAGTTTTTTAATGATGTATTTTATTTTTTAAGACATTGGACATTGAATTTTAGGTTTGAAAACTATGTTTATTATTTTAAAATTATTTTCGTATTATAAAATATATTTTGAGTTGAGATAACAATTTAATACATTATAAGGTCATTATTACATAATTACAATGTCATAAAACATGTTGTATTTGAAAAATAATATTTTGAATATTCAATAAAAATTAATTTTTTTATAAAAAAAATAATTGATAGTCAATTTCTATATGTAAATTCTAAAAATGAAATTCATTTCACAAAAATAATTTTCTAACTTGTTTAATTTTAATATTTAATCATTAGTATCAAAATTAATTTCTTCATAAAATATAATTTATTAAAAATACACACTTATAATTTATTTGAGTTTCCTTACTTTAATTGCATTATAATATTTCTATTTACATGCATTGTTCATATTAAATATTCTTTTCATCTTATTTTACTATTATAATGTTAAAGTTACCATTCTAGTGGCTAATTTTCTATTCCAACACTCAAGTTACTATTCAAACAGTCGGGATTTATATTTTAATGACATAGTTTACTATTTTGACAATCATACTGCCTTTATAATTCTTATATATACCTCCCATTTCCTTCATTTTATATTCACATAGTTTTTTATCAAATTTCTCTCCAACATTTACAAGATTTTAATTATAATTATAATGATTTTTTTATAGTTTTGTTTGTGATTGCTATAATTTTAGGAGTCCATGATGTTCCATAATTTTAAATTCTTATTATGATATTTTTTATTTATTTCCTCATTGTATTAATTTTAATTTTAAAGTGTGCATTTATTCTTCATATATGACATTTCATGTTAATGAAATAACATATTATTGGTTTTTATTATATGGTTCATGGTTTTTATTCTATGACACATATATATTCAGAAGGAAAAAATCTATATACAAAAGTTTAGGTCATTACATTATTCTTCCATTTAAAATTTTATTTCTTAAAATATAAACTCAAATAATCAATTGAGAATATATGAGGGTAATTATATTTTATTTCATCATCATGTTCCCATGTTTCCTCTTATTTAATTTTTGTTTTTCCAATATACTCTGAAAATGTGAGTTATCTAGTCATGTAGAAATTTGTATCCATGATCCAAGATCTTCACCAACTTCACCGACTTCACCTTATGAGAAACATCATACTCTAGTTATACCACATCTAGAATAATTAAATTTTATGGATCATGTATGTACTTCCTTAGGAGTGTTATGTGAAACACACCATGAATTTGACCTACATTTGGTGGAAGTTCTAGTTAATTGGAAACAATTCATATTCCATAAAGGATCCCAAATGGGTTAATGTACATATGTATAATCATTACCTTATTTATAAACTTCATGACTCGCTTACATGGTGATATTATAAGGAAAACATAGTTTCCAACTTCAAAATGCAAGTCTCTTTGAATATTTTAGTATAACACTTCTATTGACTCTAATATACTCAATGTATTATTGAATGGATTAAAACTTATCAAAACTTTCTTTCATGAGTTTGAGTCAAATAACCTTCCATTCACCAAAATCTTTCCAACATTTTTCATTTCTATATCTCTTCCTTTATAGGGATTCATATGGGTCCATATGAATAAATGGGTGGAAGATATTATTGTATGGGAAGTCAAAAAATAAAAGATATTGATCTCAACAACCTTTGAAGTCAATAAAGAAAACCATAATGATGTCTTTTAGTATCTAAATTATTATTTTAGATTGAACATAAATATAATGGTGATAATATATACTAATTTTTAACTCTATGTTCAAGGTGTGTTGAATAATACTGTAGAACTTATAGGTGAACCTTGGATCTTGATCAGATAAGATCAAAATTAGTTCCCCATATATCCTCACAACTTCTTTGAAATATAGCTTAGAAATTTATTCTAGTAGTAAATATTACTAAATAGAAATTAAGTGAGTATTCTTAGTGGTTTTATCCAATACAACTCATTTATTATTGTTTCCTTTATATTTATTCTGAATACCCATGACAAAGACTATTGTGATGCTATCCTACTTCTATGTTGTCATGGGTAATGGTTGTATCTTCCCTTTAGACATTTTATACTGTTTATTAACGTATTGACATACCAATAACGTTAAGGTGTAATAAAAAATATCCTTCTTAATATTGTACTACCATAAGTGCTCTCGGATATTGGTACATCATGATACATCTTGGATGGATGGATAATTATGATCTATGCACATCACACAATAACTCTTTTTTCATCTAAGGTGATGATGACCCATATATTATAATTACAAATCAAACAAATCAATATTTAAATGTTTAATTCATGATTATTACCTTAATTTGTTTATCTCTCATTATTTTTAATCTTCAAATCATCCCTTTGTTCCTTCATGATTTTCTATTGGATATATGTTTGGGAAATCATTTGGGAAAGGAAGGATGTCTTCCCTGACCTTATAACTTCCAAATTCATCCTTTGAATATCCATAAAGATATGTTCTTTCTTAGTATTCATCATTGATAGATTATTATATTACTTTATAGTAATAGAATCAACTACCTTATTTACTTTTTCAATATAGTAGTGAATTGAGAAATCAGAGTACATGATTAACTCCAGTGATCTTTATTGATGATTATTCGAATCCTTCTATGTGAATATATAATTTAAACTATTTTTATCATTAAATATAACACACTTCTCTCCATAGAGGTAGAGTCTCTAAATATTAAATTTCAAGATCACAGTTACTATATCCAGATTATGATTCATGTAGTACTTCTCATAGATCTTTAATTTTCATGAGGCACAATGTATCACATTATCATTTTTCATTAGTACACAACTCAGAACTTTCTTTGAAGTGTAATTATATATCACAAATACTACTCCACTAGATAGAAGTGTGATTATAGGTGTAGTTATTAGCCTATTCTTGATCTCTTTAAATCCCTCTTCATATTCTTCTTTCCATGAATACTTCTCCCCATTTCATGTATCATATTTATTGGGCTATAAAATAATGAGAGTTTTCTCACAAAGTGTTTATATTATATAAATAATTTAAGAAAACTATAGATATTCATGACACTTATGAGTATGCACTATTATTTAATCACTGTTGTCTTTGAAGGATCTATAAAAATTAATTTTTTAGTGATAACATTCATATAGAATGTGACTTTCTATGTCTAAAATACACACTTTATGTAATTATCATAAAAATTATCATTAAATAATTTAGAAAAATCCTTATATTCCCTTTATATTCCTCTCCACTTCAAGATTATATAAGAATATTATCGATAAATACAACCAAAAATTTAACATGTTAGTCTCCAAAATTTCTATTCATTATTTCAATGAATATTGATTGAGAATTTGTAAATATAAATGGAATCACTATAAACTCATGGTGTCCATATATTGTATGGAAGGGTGTATTTTTAGAATATTCTCTCTTCACATTCAACTAATGATATCAAAAATTAATATCCAATTTTATGAAGTAACAAGCTCATATAATTTGGTTTAAAAAATCCTCAATCTATGGTATTGGATACATTTTCTTTATGGTGATATTTTTGAAATCTCAGTAATTAATGAACATCCTCATTGTTCCCTCTTTTTTCATAATAAATATCATTGGTTAGCCCTATGGTTATGTACTATGGTGTATTAACCCTTTATCCAAATGATATTTCAGTTTCTTCTTTAAGTCTTCTAGTTATATTGAGGTTATCCTATAAGGAATCTTTTATGTATTGGTTACACCAGATATAAGTTCATTTGAGAACTCTACCTTACAATACAGGGGAAGTCCAAACAATTTTTTGGAGAATACATTAGTATATTAATTTACATTAATCTTGTCTTCAAGGATGATTTTTTCCTTTAGCTTGGACATTTATGAAATATATGATTCTTTATTAAGTATCAATACCCACACCTTAGAATAATTCACTAAAGGATATTCATAATTTCATTTTTATAAAATCATGGGTGAGTTTCCACCGACTTACACACTTGGTTCTGATTCTAAAAACACATTCTTTACAATTTTTATTTGATACCAAGTTAGATGTTCCAAGATAAACATTATTATTTTAAATTTTATCTTCATAATTTAAACATTACATCTCTCAAATAATTTTACAAACACAATACCAAAATTTTTAGTGTCGTTTAGGATCAACTACAAAAGAAACTTATTTTACGATACTTATGAACATTTTTCAATAATAGAACCACACTAGAATACCTTATATATTTCTCATAAGTTATACTCATCTTCATAACATGGGTAATGGAAACATAAGAAAGGATTGAGATCAAATGCTCGGTAAGGGGAATCTTTTTAGCATGTAATCTATGGTTATATCAAAATCATAAGAGAAAACATGAGTATGAGAGAAAAATATTTGATAAAAATGAGCATGAAAAATATGATTTATTCTTATGGAAAAAGAGAAGGATGTATAATCCCAAATGATCAAACATATACCATGACATAAGTTTGAATAAACTTGAGATAATAAACATGATCCATGGAGAAAAACATAAGCATATAACATAGAATTATGGAATATTCATACACATAGGAAATCATAATGAAATGGAGTAGGCATCACTATTGATTCCCATAATATAGTGTGCATGGGATAATAACCCATATACCCTTTCTAGATTAGGATAATAACTCGTGTACCCTTTTGGGCTTAGTTTAACAGCCCATGTACCCATTTAGGCTTGAGCTAACAATATTTATACCCTCTTGGGGTTAGGCTAACAATCCTTGTACCCAATTGGGCTTGGGATAACAACTCGTGCACCCACATAGGCTTAGGATAACAACTTTTGTACCATTTTGGGCATAGTATAACAACATTTTTACCATTTTGTGATTGGGATAACAACTCATTTTCCCTTTTTGGATTAGGATAACAATATTTGTACCCTTTTCTAGCTCATGAGATATAGAACTTCAACCATTTAATTGGATGGATATATAAGTATTTACCCACCACAAAATGATAATCCATACATATGTGTGCCACGTGAAATCAAAAATTTATCGTATCATAATGAACCCATGGAACTAAAATGTTTTTCATAATATTTCAAAATGGTATCACATAAAATTACTTCATGAATTAGATCAGTAGATACCAAAAGTTCAATCACCCAAAAAGAGTATTTTATAATGGTATTTAAAGGGTTATTCATGAAACATAGATCCAAAATAGATATAACTATTTTAGATAAAGAGTAAAATGAATGAGAAATCATGAAAAGAGATTTCATAAAACATTTTTATCCTTGTTGTAAAAATATAAAGTTATGAGTCACCTTCTATAAGGACCTGACCCCAGTTGCACATAGATAGTGCCTTATTTGATTACATTGGCATAGAAACAAGGAATAAACATCTCGAAGGACCAAGTAGTTTAGTATTATTGGAAACAAGATATATAAATTAATTAAACATTACATCAGGAAAAGAAAAACAACACTAATTTATTCCATTAGAAACATCCATTCCTCCTAGATTATGCTTGAAAGTCATTCATAATTTACTACTTCATTTCCTGGGAAAAATGAAACATAGGAAAGGGGTGAGATGAAACACTCAGTAAGAGTAAGAAATACAGTGGAATATATCATAAACATAAGACATGGTGCATAATTGAAAACACAATCCTTTAATAATAAACATGAACACATTATGGCAGGAATATGAGCTAAGAAAATAATGCCATAATAAAACATAATCATGGGTATTGTACTAGTAGAATAACCACATTAACTTTAAATTACTAGATTTATTATGAGGGAAGTGCATATGTCAAGTATTCTGAAACATTTCTTCAAGGCCTCAGCCAATACATCTAATGATTAAGGCCTCAGCCAAAATCCATAAACCACATTGGGAAAGGCCTCGGCCAATTCCACGTCTATTTGTCTCATGATACCTACCGATGCATTGATGGGATATAGAGGGACCCACCCATCACATAATAATTACAATTAATTCCTCATATGTGTGGGGATCAACATTAACAACATATAAATTCATATTGAAACTATCATATGAAATGTAACTAACTTTCCTCAATCATTAAACATAAAACACTAACCATTCTGAGTAATATGGTTAATGGTTTTAGGATAGATCATCCATAATAGATTTAGTCAAAAACCATTAAATAAAATATGGTAGATGAATTCATAAATGATTAAACCCAATAATACTTTGGAATAAACAAGAGTGTTGAATTAGATGAAAACACTCTTATAAAATCATTAAGCAATTCTTGAGATAAATACTCTTTTATTTTGAAAAGAAGAGTTGTTTTGGAAAAATATTTTTATAAAACTAGAATTGAGGTAAGATATTATTTTCATAATAAAATTATTGATTTTATAAATATAAAGGTTTCCAAAAACTGGTTAAATAGTGCCCTAGAAAATAGGTAAGAATTTGAGAAATTCCCTTGAATCGGGCTTGTATTTTGGAAACAATTTTGAAAGTTCCTTTTAAAACATGTAACTGTCCATAAAATAAGGAATGGTTCTGGTTTGTAAACATATATATAATACTCACATAGAATATATGATAAGTACATAATAATACATAATAATTTCATTGAGGTAATCATACAATGAAAGTAACCTGAATGAAAATGCAAGTTTTGGTGGAAAAACCGTTACCTTAACTCCAAACATGTTCTGCTCTTGAACTTAAGATCATGTAATATGAAATTATAATTATTAATAACTTATTTAAGAACCTATTATACATGTATATAGTTTATCATAATTCTGTTTAGTTCATTTATACCCTTATTTCTATGTTATTATATTGAATTTTGTTGTTACGGGGTGTTCATTTTCTTTATTTTCATAGTCGGTTCAGTTGTTTTTAAGTAATGGAGTTCATTTGTAATGGTTATAAATCCCTAGGATTGGTATTATATATTATTTATGAACATAAATAAATTATAATGGTCATTTATATCATTTGGTTACATGGAATGGGGGTGAATCATTGGATGACAACCACTTCGATTATTCGACGGTATTTGGATTATTATGAACTAGTTTTGTCATATAACTAAATTATATGTACATATTATAGTTCCTGAAAATTAATTATGTTTTAATAAATATATTATAGTCTGGTTCAACCATAAATATAGTTTCATGAACTTTAATGAAGAATAAATTGAAGAACAAAACTTCGTCATCCACGAAGGCTATAAATTGGAACCTCATGGACGTTGATTTCGTTTATAAAAATAAAAGGGATGGAGTAAGAATATTTATGTTGGATCTTCCATTAACATGATATAATTTTAGTATATAGATGATAATGAAGTTATCATGGTCATTTGTACATAGGAGGTGAGGATAGGATAGCAAAAGAAGATAAATTGAAATGAAACCAAATGAAAAAGAAGGGTGCTTTACCTCTTGAAATAACCTCCTTGAGAATCTCCTTAAGGGAAGGGGTTTTGGTCTTTTGGCAAGAACAGAAGCTTCTTGGACATGGGGAGAGACTAGAGAAGGGTAATTGGGCCGAACTTTGAGGAGATTTAAGTCTTATAGGAGTGAATAGAAGAGAGAGTGGTGGGGGGTTTTTATAGTGGAGGAGAGGAGTAAATTTTGAATATTTAATTAATTATTTTATTATTTCCCTCAAGACAACCAATAGTGTTGTTTCATGTGAACACTAATAGTAATAAGTGCATGTGAGTTCAAACCAAGTGGCCTTACATTACTTATTATGTCATAAATAGTGTATTTAACTGATAATTTGTATATACGGTATTTTATCGTATTTCACTATTCATCAAATATTCAAGAATTTCAGAAAAATCCCCAAAATTCACCCCTACCATTTTTCGATGTGTAGAATTAAAAAGTGAAATCCATTTTTCAAAAATAATTTTCTAAATATTATTAATTTAATTTTTAAATAAAGTCATAGTTAATTCAAAAAATAACAATCTTAGAGGTATAAATAGTTTTACGTGACATTGAAACATTAATTAAGATCCCATTATCTTATTACCTTAAAAAATAAAATAATATCATTATTTAATATTCATAAGGGTCATATTACTATTCATATTAATATTCATAAGGGTGTGTTACTATTCACCAAAAATCAATTTTGTTCTATCAGACTCCAAATGACTTATTGAACACAACTCTAGATGACCATTTTTTGAAATTCAAAACATAGAAGAGGAAAAGTTGTGTTTAATGGCTAGATTATAAAATTTCATTCTATATTTATTTTCAAAACCTTGGGGTGTTACATTCTACCCTCCTTACAAAAATGTTTTCCTTGAAATTTACAAAATATTACTTAAAAAGATTTGGGTATGTCTTTAACATAAGCTCCTCAGGCTCCCAAGTTGCTTCCTCCATCTTATGGTTCCTCCATAGAACCTTTACCAGACGAGTCTTCTGATTTCTCAATACTTGTTCTCTAGTATCAAAAATCTTGATAGGCTCTTCACAATAAGATAGATCGGGATCAAGTTATACTTCTTCATAAGTGAGTACATGTGTCGGGTCTGGCATGTACTTTCTTAACATTGACACGTGGAACACATTGTGAACGTTGGAGAGACTTGGTGGCATTGCCAAATGGTAAGCTACGGCTCCAATTTGGTCTAGAATTTCAAAAGTTCCAGTGTACCTGGGACTTAATTTCACCTTCTTACCGAATCATATAATACCTTTACATGGAGATACCTTTAATAAAATGTGATCACCTTCTTGAAATTCCAAATCCTTCCTTCAGTTATCAACATATCTCGTTTTCCTACTTTGATCTGTTTTGATATGGTTATGGATAATATTCACCTTTTCCATTGTTTCTTCAACAAGTTCTAGGACCACGATCTTTCTTTCACCAACATCATCCCAGCAAGTTGGTGTACGGAATCTCATCCCATATAATACTTCATAGGGTTCCATCTGAATACTTGAATGGAAGTTATTGTTGGAGGAAAATTCCACGAGCGGAAAATACTGATCCCACATGCCTTGAAAATCAAGTGAACAAGACCTCAACATGTCTTCTAATGTTTTAATAGTCCGTTCTGATTGTCTATCAGTTTGTGGGTGGTTGGTAGTGCTCAAACGAAGATCAATATCTAGGGACTTCTGAAGACTATTTTAGAATTGTGATGTAAACCATGGATCATGATCAGAAACAATTTATGATTGTACACCATGAAGTCTTACAACTTCATGAACATATATTCTTGTTAAACGTTCAAGTGGTAAATCTTCCCTTATAGAAAGAAAATGTGCTGATTTTTTAAGACAGTCACCAATGACCCATATCATATAATTCTTTCTTGGAGTCTTTGGTAGCCCCATGACAAAGTCTGTCGTAATATCATCCCATTTACAAATAGGTGTAGAAAGGGGTTTCATGACTCCACCAGGATGTTGCCTTCCTACCTTCACCTGTTGAAAAACCAAACATCTCGACACGTAATCAGAAATCTCTCTCGTCATGTTTTCCCACCAAAAATGTTCCTTTAGATCTCTGAACATCATTGCGCTACCAAGGTGTATAGAGAAATTAGAGCTATGAGCATCATCCACTAGTTCCCTCTTTAGCTCGGAAATAGCGGGAACACAAAGCATTTTTTTGAATTTCAAAATGCCACCTTTATATGCTAATTTATTCAACCTCCCATCATTTATAGCTTTAATTTTCTTTTGAAACTCCTCATCATTAGCTTGAGAACATTTTATATTTTCCAATAAAGAAGGTTTGACAACCATTTGAGAAATTTGTGATGTGTTACCTTCCTTGATAATTCCCATAACTATCTTTACTAGATCCATTTACAGAGGATCCCTTTCAACTCTCATATTGTTCAAAAATCCATGGTCCTTTCTACACAAAGTGTCTTCCACCTTATTTTCCTTTTTGGGGTGGTAGTGTATTGTGAAATTGTAGTCTTTGAGTAGCTCAATCCATCTTCTTTGTCTCATGTTGATTTCTTTCTATGAGAATATATATTTCAAACTCTTATGATCTGTATATATCTTACATTTATTGTTATAGAGGTAATGTATCCAAATCTTCAGAGAAAAGATTACTGTTTCTAAATCAAGATCATGAGTTGGATAGTTTTGTTCATAAATTTTTAGCTTCCTAGACGCATAGGCAATCACTCGATCATTATGCATAATGACACAGCCAATTAATTTCATTGATGCGTCACTATAGATAACAAACCCATCATTCCCCGATGATAGTGTCAGGATCAGAGCATTCACTAACCTCCTATTCAATTCTTCAAAAAACTCTTCACATTCCTTGGTACATACGAACTTAAACCATTTTCATGGGAGCTTGGACATTGGGTTGGATAAATGGGTGAAGTTATGAACGAAACGCCGATAATAACCTACTAAACCAATAAAACTATGTACCTCAATTACGTTCTTTGGAGTAGGCCATTCTTGCACAGCCATTGTCTTCATAGGATCTAAAGATATACCATCCTTAGAGACAATGTGGCCCAGAAAGAAAACTGATTGGATCCAGAACTCACACTTGATGAACTTCCCATATAATTCATTTCTTCTCAGAGTCTTCAGAATGTTGCGCAAGTGATTTTCATGATATTAAAAGCTCCTAGATTAAACCAGGATATTATCGATAAACACCACTACAAAGTAATCAAGATATTCCTTTAAGACTCTATTCATGAGATCCATGAAAACATATGGTGCATTGGTTAGTTCAAAAGGCATTACTGTAAATTCATAATGCTCGTACCTGGTTCAAAATACTATTTTTTTGAATTTCTTCCTTTCTCACAACCAAGTGATGATTTCCAGATTGAAGATCAATCTTTGAAAAATATTGGGCTCCATGAAGTTGATCGAATAAATCATCAACTCGAGGTAGAGGATACTTATTATTTATTGTAATAGCATTGATTTCCCTATAATCAATGCACAACCTCATATACCCATCTTTATTTTGAACGAAAAGAACAAGGGCTCCCCATGGAGAGACACGCTGAATAAATCCTTTATCACTCATTTTTTCTAGTTGTTTTTTTAGCTCCACTAACTCCACAATGGACATCAAATAAGGGGTCTTTGATATGGGCCTTGAACCAGGAATTAAGTCAATGGAAAACTCAGTTTCCCACTCTGGAGGATGTCCAGGAAAATCCTCTCGAAAGATATCAATATATTATTACACAACAAGTACATCTTGTACCAACTCGGGTTTTAGCCCTGTCAGACTTTGGAATATTCCTATTAATAATTATAGAGCTAGGCGCGAAGACGGCGTGTGATTCTGAGGCCTGATGTGCCTGGAATTAATTTTATAAAAATATTAAGAATTTTTATACTATGAACATAGAGGGGGTGTGATATCTTCTAAAAGGTAGCTCATAATGGTAATTTGAGGGCACAGTTGCGTTCGGAGCGTGTTGTTTACCCTAAGAGGGGTGTAAACTTTGCGGGCACGGGCCTGCTGTGAGAAAAGCCACCAGGGGCGTTTTCTTAAATAAATGGAAAATTTTATTTACGAGCGTTGGCTCGAATAAATACTTAACGGATTCTCATATCTCAATTCCGAGTGCGATATTGCGTTCATAACGTCGTGTTTACCCTAGGTGCGACAAAATTTTCGTCAGCACCGGGTGCCGGGTCAGAGTCGTGTTGGCGGGGAGCTCGAATGAGATTTTTATTAAAAAAATAAAATAAGAATCATCTCCCACACCCTTCTCCCCCACCAACGCACAGGAGGCAATGACGCCCCCCCCCCCCCCCTCGTCTGTTTCTTCACTAAATCGAGCCCCGGGCATCCATTTTCAGCACCGATCGTCAGCGGATCGAGCTCTAGCGTGTCGCAGTCGTCGTTCTGCACCTGAAGATTCGGTGATCCACCAACAGGTAGGCGGTTTGAGTTTTACAATCCCGTACCCTATTTATGTGTGTTTTTCTTCAAATATTCATATGAGTTGTATAGTTTGGGTTCCGAGGTTTCCAAAAAAATGTTTCGGATCTGATTTTGGAGCATCGGGGTGCTTCTGGGGGTTCCCGGAAGTTTTCCGGTGGAAAACACGGATTCCAATGGCAGCCATGGAGGAATCCAGAGAGGGTGGAGGCACGAAAGAGGTGCGGAGGAATCCATAAAGCAGCGCGGCAGTCTGTCAAGGTCGACATGGCGGTCCGGTCAGTTTTCCAGCGAGCCAGCGGTGTTCTTGCCAGAATATTTTGGGAGCTCTTTAAACCCCCGTAAAATGCATATCGGAAGTCCAAATCATGATCCATTTGCGGCGACACGTTCCTTGCGTCAAGACGGACCTTTTTGGTTTACTTTGAGAATTTTATGAGTCGGGTTCATGGCTCGAGGCTACGAAATGATGAAATAATAATAATATTTTATTATTATTCAGCTTCAACCCAAAATAACTCTTGCATGGAATGTCCAAATGACGTTCCGTCAGTGGTGTTGAGACCCTGATGGTATCGAAGACTTTTCAAGATAGTTTCTGGGTGTTGGGATTGAGAACAGGGTGTGGGCCCCATAAGGTCGGGTTCCGACGTTTAGGGAAAAATGTGACTTTTCCACCATGTGTCCGTTTTGGATGATCAGATAGTCGATTCTATGTGTTTTTTTGAGAGGATCACAATGGTGCGATCCGTTCGATGAGTTTTGGGATCGAGGCGTGGGCCCCACCTGATCTAGCTTCAGTGAATAGTACCTTTTTCACCGGGTGTCCATTTGGGATGAACGAGTAGTGGATCCCGTGTGTTTTTCTGAGGGGATCATAGAGGTATGATCTGTTCGATGAGTTTTGGGATCATTGTGTCAGCCCCTCACGGGCTAGCTGCGGTGAACTATTCCTTTTTCACTGGTTGTCCGTTTTGGGTGAGTAAATAGCATATCCTGCGTTTTTTTCCGTGTAGATCGTGATGGTGGCCTCGGTATCAGCCTTGGAGGTGGGTGTTGTGGTGTTGTTGTGGGCCACTCGGGTTAGCAACGTTTGGACCAGTAGTGGTTGAGGGTAATCCCTTAGTTCGTTCCTACGAGGGTTCGCGTGGAATTACAACCTCGGTATAGGTTTGTGATTATCTTGATGGGATGTTTAATCTATTAGAGTTGTGGCATCCCTCTGGTGGGACCACGGTGGGATCCTCTAACATTGTTTCCCTAGATCAGGTTCCTGGTATCACTTTGACTACTTATCCATGGGAGGCGATCCCCTATCTAGCAGGTTATCCCTGTGGGGTTTATGTCATCATTGGGAATATGATCCCCTATGCAGTGGGTCATGCTCAGTAGGGTTGTGGAATCGTCGGTTATATGATCCCCTACTCAGCATGAGTATTATAGAAGGGTTGCGGTATCGTTGGTTATGCGATCCCATACTCAGCGCGTGGTGTCGTTAGGGTTATGGAATCGTCAGTTTGATCCCCTAGAGTGCGAGATGTACCATATAGGGTTTCGGTATCATCGTGACTATCGTGACACGGATGACGATCCTCTATCTGAGTGATGTGTTTTTATCAAACGTCAGATCGGGTTGTGGTATCCCCCAGCAGATCTTGGGAGTGATCCCCTATCTATGAGATCTACGAATGCCAGATCAGGTGGTGGGATCGCCTAGTGGACCCTGGGAGTGATCCCATATCTATGAGATATTCGTATATTGGTGTGGGTTCTGGTATCCCCTAGAGGACACTAGGAGTGATCCCCTATCAGAGGAGTTTGGTGTTTATGTTGTTTCAGCGAGGTTTCCTCAGTGACGATATCTGAGAAGCATGATATATCGGGTGAGCATCTAAGATGTTTGTGTGGGACCTGATGGAGTCTATCTCTCATATGAGTGTCATCTGGGATGACAGTGATCATGGAGTGTGCTCTCCTGATTGTGAACTATTTCTGGTGATGAGTTAGGGACCTCATGTGGCTTGGTGCGTGAGCTGAGTATATCTGGATGAACAATGTGTATGTATGGGAATACACCTGGTTTGAGATGACTAGTTTTGTTTAGCCGAGGATGGTCATGATATGGAGTTTCTCTCTCATATGGGTTCCCTCTGGCTATGATGAGCGGGTTGTTTCCTTTCATTTTCTCTCTTTTGTTTTGGGTTTTTGGGGTGCCTACTCAGTATTGTTATACTCACCCATGCACGGGCTTTTCCCGCACATGTTTATGTCATGTGAAGACCACAGGCCTTTCGACGGAGTCCCAGGAGGACCCAAAGCAGGCGGAGCTTAGTGAGCGGGTTTAACCCGGGTGTTTACTCGAGTTGTGTCGAGGAGCTTACTGGCAGGTGTTTTGGTATTGTTTTCCCTCCTTTTAAGCAGGTTGGACACTTTGTAGTTTTCTTTTGGTGGGCCCTGCTTTTTCCTTTTGTAATTTTTATATACTCTGGTTTGGGATAGATGTATGCATGCATTTTCTTTCAAGTTTTTATATATATCTCTGCACTGTTGCATGGAGGTGTATGTGGGTGTGTGTGTGTGTATAGGTTCCTTAGGCTAATGTCTCCCATGTGTGTGATAGCCTACTCGGGGCTAGATGCCATCTCCTGGCCTATTGGAGGCGGGCTTGTGGAGTCACGGCTCGAGCCCCATTGGTTTGGGTCATGACAGAGTGGTATGAAAGGAGGTTCCACCTTTTTGATCTCATAGCTTGGCTGGTCTAGCTGTGATTTTGGTTTGGGTTGCATAGCTATAGTGTCAAGGTGTTTCAAGTTCGGCTTTTAGGCCAGGGACTCAAGTGTTGGTGTGGTGGCCAACATATCCATTCACTAGGACTCTGATAACCTTCCTTTCGACTTGGGATGTTTGGACACTAGTCATAGGGATATAATGGTTCATGCATCATATAAGACCGAGTTTTGGGTTTTTCCTTGTCCTTCTTGAGTCTGCTCTCTAGATATACTCTTTGACCCTGGGGCACCTTGATTGTATTTCAGGATGCCTCCATGATGACAGCCAGTGGGAGTTCCGCAGCGGGATTGTGGTGATGATCCACCCCATGTAGAGGCTGTAAACCAGGGTGCAGGTTCTGAGGCTGCACCTCTAGGTGGTCTTCTAGTTGAGCCACCACCTGTCGAGAAACTGGTTGTCCCGGTAGTGCAGGATGAGGTTTCGCACAGGCTGAGTGCACTGCATGAGTTCTAGAGGCAACGACCTCTGAGGTTTCTGGGTGATCCAGACCCTCAGGAAGCTGATGACTGGCTCGAAGTAGTCACCCGTGTTTTCCGCCTAGTGAGGACACCTCCAGATCAGATGGTGGTCCTAGCGGGGAGCCTTCTGCATGGTTCGGTCAGGCGATGGTGGATCCTAGTGATGCAGTCCCACAACGAGGATACGCTCACATGGTCAGAGTTTGAGTGGCTCTTCAGGGAATAATTATATCCGGTGATGCTGAGGTCAGTACGGATTCAGGAGCTTCTACAAATTCAGAAAGAGGTCATTACAGTGTTGGAGTACTCAATGAGGTTTAAAAACCCGTCAGGCTACTCCCTGGATATGGTTCAAGACCTATTCTTTAGGGATATGACCTTCGAGAAGGGCCTACGCAGATACATCCAGGTAGTTGTGGTTTCTTTGTGTCTTCCCACCTATGTTGGAGTGTTGGAGCGAGCATTGGTGGTGGAGAGCTTTCTGGCTGAGCAGATACCGCCTGTTAGTGCTAGGAACACGATAGCTGATACTTCGTTAGTTAGATCAGCATCTGGTAGCTAACGAGAGACCCAGGGTCCCGGATATGGGTGACGTTTCAGGTGGCGACCCTAGGATGGAGGATCTGAGGCTCATGGATCACGGGGCTCGCAAGCCAATTTTGGTGAGCCGCAGGAGAGGCGATGTTACGATTGCGATAGTCGGGGACATCATACTAGAGATTGTCTGATCCATCGTGCTGCTGAGAGGGAGCCGGTCGACAGACCGCCTTGGCAGAGTCAGTGTCTCGAGAAAGGAGATCTGTAGGGCGGCGGACGTGGCGACGAAGCTGGTGCAGCAGCAGGAGGTGGTAGGCGGTATTAGTTTCCACCACCCCACCCCCAAGTGGTCCCCGCTGAGCTCAGGGAGCTGGGGGACAAGGGTGAGGACAGCCGCATGCCCTGGAGGATGTTGACCCAGAGGCTCCGTGGATATATAGAGGTATGTCTTGTGTCCTTTCTACTTTCTACAGTAGTTTGATAGACACTATTTAGCGGTAGTCTTCCCTTTCTGTTGCTTGATTGAGTTCTGTTAAGGGCGTTGGTAAGACCATGTGTGGGTGTTGTTTAGTGTGATTCAAATGCGTAAAGAAGAGGCATCCTTCCCCCACTGAGATGCATTTTTGTGATGCGATAAAAACCATACGGGAAATTTAGTGCCGCCCAAAGCAGATAGTGTTGAGGTGTGTTGGATGAGTCCCTCTGACTTATATGTTCGAGCAGGGGTGTTTTGTTGGCGAACTCACTAGCGTGGGAGACCCAATTGAGAGTCCATCTGCCTTCCTTGTGCATATGGATTTTCGGGGATGAAATGTTCGAAGGTGGGGAGGATATACTGACTCAGGTTTTGGCCCTGTCAGACTTTAGAAAATTCCTATGAATAATTCCAAATCTAGGCACGAAGACGGCGTGCGATTCCGAGGCCCGGAGTGCCCAGAATTAATTTTATAAAAATATTAATTATTATTATACTATGCACTGGTGGGGGTGTGATATCTCCCAAACGGCAGCTCAAAATGGGAATCTAAGGGCACGGTTTCATCCGGAGCATGTCGTCTACCCTAGGAGGGGGGTAAACTTTGCGGGTGTTGGACTTCTGTGAGAAAATCCACGAGGGGAGTTTTCATTAATAAATGTAAAAGTTTATTTACGAACGTCGTCTTGAATAACTCCTGAACGGAGTCTCAGATTGCAATTCTGAGTGCGCCGTTGCATTCAGAACGCCGTGTTTACCCTAGGCGCGACATAATTTTTGTCAGCACCGGGTGTCGGGGTCGGAGGCGTGTTGGCGGGGAGCTTGAATGAGATTTTTATTAAATAAATTAAAATAAAAATCATCTCCCCCACCCTTCTCCCCCACCTACGCGCAGGAGGAAATGAACCCCCCCCCCCCCCCCTCCCTCATCCGTTTCTTTGCTAAATCAATTCCCAGATGTCTGTTTTCAGCGCCGATCGTCAGCGGATCGAGCTCTAGCGCATCACAGGCGTCGTTCTGCACCCGAAGCTTCGACGATCTAGAAACAGGTAGGCGGTAAGAGTTTTATAATCCCAGAACCTTTTTATGTGTTTTTTTCTTCAAATCGTCATATGGGTTGTATAGTTCCGGTCCCGAGTTTTCCGAAACATGTTTCGGATCTGATTTTGGAGCACTGGGGTGCTCCCGGGGGTTCTCGGAAGTTTTCCTGCGGAAAACCTGGATTCTGGAGGTGTCCATGGCGGAATCAGGTGAGGGCGGTGGGGGTGCATCAGAATCCGGTAGGCGGCACGGCGGTCCGGTCAGTTTTTTCGGTGAGCCTGCGGTGGTCCGGCCAGATTATTCTGGGAGCTCTTTAAACCCCCGTAAAATGCATATCAGAAGTCTTAATTGCGATATGTTTGCGACGACACGTTCCTTGCGTCGAGACGGACCTTTTGGGATGACTTTGGGAATTTTATGAGTCGGGTTCGCGGCCCAAAGCTACGAAACGTTGAAATAATAATAATATTTTATTATTATTCTGCTTCGACTCACCATAACTCCTGCACGGAGTGTCCAAATGGTGTGCTGTCCGTGGCGTTGGGACCCTGATGGTACGACAAACATTTCAAGATAGTTTCTGGGTGTTGGGACCGAGAATAGGGTGTGGGCCCCATGAGACCGGGTTCTGGCGTTTACGGACAAATGTGACTTTTCCGCCGGGTGTCAGTTTCGGACGATCGGATAGTCGATCCTGTGTGTTTTTTCGAGAGGATCTCAATGGTGCAATTCGTTCGATGAGTTTCAGGATCGAGGTGCGGGCCCCACCCGATTTGTCTTCGGTGAATAATACCTTTTTACCGGGTGTCTGTTTGGGATGAACGAGTAGTGGATCCCGTGTGTTTTTACGAGGGGATCGCAGTGGTATGATATGTTTGATGAGTTTCAGGATCGTTGTGTGGGCCCCGCACGGGCTACCTGCGGTGAATAGTGCCTTTTTCATTGGTTGTCTATTTTGGGTGAGTAAACAGCCTATCTTGTGTGTTTTTCTACATATATCGCGATGGTGGCCTCGGTATCGGCCTTGGAGGTCCGCAGTGTGGTGTTGTGGTGGGTCACTCGGGTTAGAGATGTTTGGACCAGCAGTGGTTGAGGGTACTCCCTTGGTTTGTTCCTATGAGGGTTCGTGTGGCATCACAACCTCAGTATAGGTTTGTGATAATCTCGATGGGATGTTTAATCTGTTAGAGTTGTGGCATACCTCCGGTGGGCCCAGGGCAGGATCCTCTAACATCGTTTTCCTATATCGGGTTCCTGGTATTGTCGTGACTGCTTATCCACAGGAGACAATCCCCTATATAGCAGGTTAGCCCCGTAGGGTTTGTGGCATCATCGGGGATATGATCCCATAAGCAGTGGGCCGTGCTCAGTAGGTTTGTGGCATCGTCGGGTATACGATCCCCTACTCAGCATGAGGATTATATAAGGGTTTTGGTATAGTTTGTTATGCGATCCCCTACTCAGCGCGTGGTGTCGGTAGGGTTTTGGCATCGTCAGTTCGATCCCCTACAGCATGAGATGTTCCAGATAGATTTTTGGTATCGTCATGACTATTGTGACATGGATGATGATCCTCTATCTGAGTGACATGTTTCTGTCGAGCGCCAGATCGGGTTGTGGTATCCCCCAGCGGACCCTGGTAGTGATCCCCTATCTATGAGATCTTCATATACCGGTGTGGGATCTGGTATCCCCTAGAGGACCCTAGGAGCGATCCCATATCCAAGGAGTTTGGTGTTTATGTTGTTTCAGCGAGGTTTCTTCAGTGACGATATCTGAGGAGCATGATAAATCGGGTGAGCATCTGAGATGTTTGTGTGGGACCCGATGGACTGTATCTCTCGGGCGAGTGTCATCTGGGATGACAGTGATTATGGAGTGTGCTCTCCTGGTTGTGAACCGCTGTTGGTGATGAGGTCAGTACCTCATGTGGCTTGGTGCGTGAGATGATTATATCTAGATGAACAAGGTGTATGTATGGGAATACACCTAGTTTGAGCTGACTAGTTGTGTTTAGCCGAGGATGGTCACGAGATGGAGTTTCTCTCTCGTCCGGGTTACCTATGGCTGGGATGAGCGGACTATTGCCTTTCAGTTGCTCACTTTTTTTGGGGGGGTTTTGGAGTGCCAACTGAGTATTATTATACTTACCCCTGCATGGGCTTTGCCCACTCATGTTTGTGTCTTTTGCAGACCACAGGCCTTTCGAAAGAGTCCCAGGAGGACCCGGAGTAGGCAGAGCTTAGTGAGCGGGTTTGACCAGGGTGTTTACCGGAGATGTGCCGGGGAGATTATCTGTAGGTGTTTTGGTAGTTTTTTCCCCCTTCTAAGTAGGTTGGACACTTTTCAGTTTTCTTTTGGTGGTCCCTGTTTTTCCCTTTTGTACTTTTCTTGTACTCTGGTTTGGGATAGATGTATGCATGCATTTTCTTTCCAATTTTTATATATATCTCTACACTGTTTCATGGAGGTGTATGTGGGTGTGTGTGTACTGGTACCTTAGGCTAATGTATCCCATGTGTGTGATAGCCTACTCGACGCTGGATGCCAGCCTCTGGCCTATTGGAGGCGGGCTTGGGGAGTCACGGCTTGAGCCCCATTGGGTTGGGTCGTGACACATCTTCTATTTGAACATTATTTTCCTCACCCATAGTTATTTCATTCTCTTCCCCCTCGATAATTGAATTTAGTTGAGTTACTGGGGGTGGGTCTAGATAAGAATCAGGTGGTGACATTTCTACTCTAATTATAAGGTACTCCTTATTATCATAGAAAATTGTAACCTCCTTTTCTTTACAATAAATTTTCACGTCATGGTCTAAAAGCCAATCCATACCGAGGATTATATCAAATTCAATCATGGCTATGACAATGCGATCAGCATATAAAGAACATTTATATTCCCTAATGGGAACTGATTCACAAAACATTGTTGCAATGATACTTTCCTTAGGAGTTTTTACTGACAACTCCCTTGTTAAATCAAATTGGAAATATCTAATTTTCTTAGGAAACTGGGAAGATATGAAACAATGCAATGATCCAGAATCAAATACATCATTGGATAAGTTTGATGAAATGATCAAAGTACCTTCCACCATGTCATTCGGAACTTCAACCTATGCAGTTGTGATTGCATAAGCTTGTCACTGATCCCTTGTCCTTTTCTGTTGAATATTTCCTTGATGCTTTGGACAATCATTAACATAGTGTCCCATCTCCCGAAAATTATAGCATTGAGCATCATTGGCTTCCTTATTCCCTTTGCAATCACCAGAAATATGGCCTTTCTATCAACATTTGTAGCATACTCTTTTTCCTTTTAAGCATGCACCAGGGTGTTTCCTTCAACAATTGTCACATGGTGGAAATTCAACTCTTCCCTTCTTCCCTGTTTCCTTATTTCCTTTCCTTGGGTTTTCAGCATCCCTCTTCTTTTCTTGATTTCCCTTAAAGTCATAATACTTAGAGAATTATTTTTCTATCTTGATAGCACATGAAACTATATCCTCATATGATGAAAAACTTTGGTAGACCAGTGCCCGTTGGAGGATTGGCTTTAGGCCATCAAAGAATCGATCAATTTTTCTCCTTGGATTCCATATATAGTCCACAACATTTCTTGTTATCCTTGTGAAGCTAGCTTCATACTTTACAACATTCTCATCTTCCTTCTGCCTCAGATTCAAGAATTGCCTCTCCATATCCGCTCTTTGTTCACAAGGTAAGTATTTCTACAGGAAGATTTCCTTAAAGTCCCTCCACTCTATCTCCTCTATTTCATCCTCCTTTGTGTTTTGGATTAATGACCACCACTGATCTAAATCTCCCGATAGATGATAGACACCCATGACAACCTTCTCTCTTTCATTACATGCCAAGGCGAGAAATATCTTCTCAATGGAAAATATCCACTGCTCTACTAGAAAAGGGTTTGTAGTCCCATTGAATGATGGAGGTTGTTGTTGCATAAAGAGATCTAATATAGCTTCTCCATGTGGTGGATCTGGATGCTCCATACAGGTAAGGTTATTATTCATAACCTGAGTAAGTTGTCCCAGTATAGTTATAAGTTTCTCATCACCCGTCACAGCACCAGAGCCAACATCAATATTTTCCATTAGAGGGAAATCCCTACGCGCGTTCGTGCGGTTTCCATTCCTTCCACTAGGCACTATTTCTAAATAACGGCATACACTAGATTAAGGTTTGTATCATAATTTATAATCTCAATGTATAAAAATACTAAGCATAAATTTATGCATAGCTAATATCTTAATCATAAACATGGTATCTTTGAGGAAAAATTTACATTTAAATCCTTTATAATGGCGTTTAAAGAAAACATGAATTATCCTAAGCATATCCCTCAGGAGTGTCGTAACCAAGAGTGCAGAAAGGCCCACTGTCATATACCTTGATACCACGGGTCAAGCCCGAAACCCCTTGTCAGAGCTTTCACTCCTAGGTATATCTGTGCCAGAGCCACCTCTACCTGCTTATATCCAGACACAGATGTATTGCTTGAAAGATCCACATAATCTATTACTTATCAAAATACCAGGATGTTCTTGTATGTTTATCCTCAAAGACTATCTTAGGGACTCTTCCCTAATCTACGTTTTCTAAATCTAGTTTCCAAATTTTATACTAAACTTTCTCTGATACTAACTGTAAGGACCCGACCCTAGTTGCCTGGAGCCGGTGCCTTATTTGATTACATTGGAATACAAACAAGGAATAAGCATCCCAAAGGACCAAGTACTTTATTATTATTGGAAAAAAGGTAAATAAATAAGTTCAACTTTACATCAGGAAAATAAATACAACACTAATTTATTCCATTAGAAACATCCATGCCTCCTAATTTATGCTTGAAAGTCATTCATAATTTACTTATTCATATCTTGGAAAAAATTAAACATAGGAAATGGGTGAGCTCAAATTCTCATTAAGAGTAATAAATATAGTGGAATATAACATAAACATAAGACATGGTTCATAATTGAAAATACATGCCTTTAACAATAAACATGAACACATTATGGAAGGAATATGAGCTGAGAAAATAATGTCATAATAAAACAAAATCACTAGTATTCTACTAGTCGAATACCCACATAAACTTTCAATTACTAGATTCATAATTAGGGAAGTGCATATTCCGGACATTCTGAAACATTTTTTTAAGGCCTCATCCAAGACGTCTAATGATTAACGACTCGACGAAAATCGATAAAACACATTGGGAAATGCCTCGACCAATTCCACGTCTATTTGTCTCATGAGACCTACAGATGCATCGAGGGGATATAGCAGGCCCCACCCATCACATAATAATTCCAATGCATTCCTCATATGAGTGGGGATGAGCATAAATAACACATACATTCATATTGAAACTATCATATGAAATGTAACTAACTTTCCTCAATCATTAAACATAAAACACTAACCATTCCGAGTAATATGGTGAATGGTTTTTGGATAGATCATCCACAATAGAGTTAGTCATAAAGAATTAAATAAAATATGATTGATGACTTCATAAATGATTAAACCCAATAATACCATGGAATCAACAAGAGTGTTTAATTAAATGAAAACACTCTTATAAAATTATTAAGCAATTCTTGAGATAAATACTCTTTTATTTTGGAAAGAAGAGTTCTTTTGGAGAAATATTTGTATAAAACCATAAGTAAGGTAAGATAGTATTTTCATAATAAAATTATTTATTTTATAAAGATAAAGGTTTCCAAAAATAGGTTAAATAGTTCCCTCGAAAATAGTTAAGAATTTCATAAATTCCCTTGAATCGGGCTTGTATTTTGGAAACAATTTTGAAAGTTACATTTAAAATGAGTAACTGTCCATAAAATAAGGAAGGGTTATGGTTTGTAAACATATATATAATACTCACACAGAATATATGAGGAGTACATAAAAATACATAATAATTTCATTGAGGTAATCAGACAATGAAAGTAGCCCGAATGAAAATGGAAGTTCATGTGAAAAAACCCTTACCTTAACTCCAAACGTGTTCCGCTCTTGAACTTAAGCTCCTGAAATATGAAATTATAATTATTAATAACTTATTTAAGAGCCTATTAGACATTTATTTAGTTTATCATAATCATTTTTATTTTATTTATACCCTTATTTCTAAGTTATTATATTGAATTTCGTTGTTTTGGGGTGTTCGTTTTCTTTATTTTCATAATCAGTTCACTTGTTTTTAAGTAATGGAGTTCATGTGGAATGGTTATAAATCTACATGATTTAAATTATATATTATTTATGAACATGAAGAATTTATAATGGTCATCTCTATCATTTGGTTACATGGAATGAGGATGAATCATTAGATGACAACCACTTTGATTATTCGGCGGTATTTGGATTATTATGAACTAGTTTTGTCATATAACTTAATTATATATACATATTATGGTTCCTTAATATTAATTTTGTTTTAATACATATATTATAGTCTGTTTAAACCATAAATATGGTTTCATAACTAGTAATGAAGAATAAATTGAAGAACGAAACATTGTCATCCACGAAGGCTATAAATTGGAACCTCATGGACATTGATTTCGTTTATAAAAATAAAAGGGAGGGAGTAAGAATATTTATGATGGTTATTCCATTAACATGATATAATTTCAATATATAGATGATACTAGAGTTATAATTATCATTTGAATAGAGGAGGTGAGGAGAGGATAGCAAAAGAAGATAAATTGAAATGAAACCAAATGGAAAAGAAGGGTGCTTTACCTCTTGAAATAACCTCCTTGAGAATCTCTTTAAGGGAAGGGGTTTTGGTCTTTTGGAAAGACCAAAAGCTTCTTGTACGTGGGTAGATACTAGGGAAGGGTAATTGGGTATAACTTTGAGGAGCTTCAAGGCTTATAGGAGTGAAGAGAAGAGGGAGTGGTGAGGGGTTTTTAAAGTGGAGGAGAGGAGTAAATTTTGAATATTTAATTCATTATTTTATTATTTCCCTCAAGACAACTAATAGTGTTGTTTCATGTGACCCCTAATAGTAATAAGTGCATGTGAGTTCAAAAAAAGTGTCCTTACATCACTTATGATGTCATAAATAGTGTATTTAACTGATAATTTGTATATACGGTATTTTATCATATTTCACTATTCATCAAAAATTCAAGAATTTCAGAAAAATCCCAAAAATTGACCCCTACCATTTTTCAAAGTTTAGAATTAAAAAGTGAAATCCATTTTTCAAAAATAATTTTCTAAATATTATAAATTTAATTTTTAAATAAAGCAATAGTTAATTCAAAAAATAACAATCTTAGAGGTATAATTAGTTTTAGGTGACATTGAAAAATTAATTAAGATCCCATTATATTATTACCATAAGAAAATAAAATAATATCATTATTTACTATTCATAAGGGTCGTATTACTATTCATAAGGGTATGTTACTATTCACCAAAATTCAAGTTTGTTCTATCAGACTCCGAATGACTTATTGAACACAACTCTAGATGAACATTGTTCAAAATTCAAAACATAGAAGAGGAAAATTTGTGTTTAATAGCTAGATTATAAAATTGCATTCTACATTTATTTTCAAAACCTTGGGGTGTTACACCTTCAGAAAACATTTTTAAGAAAGTAATATTATTTTTTAACACCACTTTAAAATAAATACCAATAATATATTTTTTAAAATAAATAAATTTTTTCATATTAAATGTGGAGTGGATTATAAAATATTTGATCGTGGAAATAAAACCAATTTTATATTTTAAAATACCTTTATTGGAACCCACATCCTTTAAAGGGGTAATAAATCTGGCATTTGAAAAGAGGTGAATTATTAATATCACTTGAAATAATACATATTAGGATTTAAATTTAAGATATCATAATATTGGATGAAAAAAAGAATATTGAAATGGAAGAGAAATAGTTGTCAAATAGGATAGGGATTATTCTTAAGAACATTATACTTTTATGAGAATGAAGTTCATAATGGAATATTCTTGTAATTAAAAATATCATTTTATATTGAGATATATATAAAGTATCATACAATCAAATATTAGTGTGGAAGAAACTAAACGTAGAATAAATAAGTTCAAGAAGAAGAATTGGAACTCAAACAAATAAAATTTTAGTTAATAAAATCTCATAAAACATTGATGTCTCTTGAATCTAAATCCCATCAAAGATGTAAAATGGAATGGATTCTTAAATAAATTTAATTTAATGAAAGTTTTATAAAATATCCATATGGAATTATATACACCACATAATATAAAGTAAGTAGGGAATATGGTATATGTCACAAAGAAAGAAAAGTGAGATGAGAAACACATACAAATTTTATAATAATTGAATCAAAAGAATTAGAAGGAGGTATTCATTAAAGAACCTATAAATACCATGAAATAAATAATAAATTTTAGAATATAATCCAATGGATCATTAATTACACCATATAAAAAATAATAGGTGTTTAAATTGAAAACATTCCTCAATAAGTGGAAATTGAGAAAAAAACCCCTTACCATGAATCTCAACTTCCATGAAAGATCTTTAACCTACCATATAATAAATATTAACATCTTCATAAAATATCTAAAAAATTATTCATATCTATTACCCAATATACTCTTCAATTATAATCATTTATTATACCATTATTATTTAGTTATAGTTTATTTTCATTATCAAATATCAGGGATTTTGATTGTTTCGTGCAAGTTTTCAAATATTGATGTCAATCCTTATTCCTTGATAATAAGTTCATTATAATTATATTATACAATTTTATATAACTAATTATTTATAATCATTTATAAATTTCAAATTTACTTCCATAAGAGTTTTTGTTAGGGTTCATGAAGACGAAATTAGTGACGATATTGTTTTGGTACTTTTTGAGGAACAAAATTTGATATATTAATAATGATTTAAATATTAAGATAACCTTTATATAAACTTAAAATTTTCATAAATATCTTTTAATTAATTATATAAATTCATATTATCATCAAATTAGGGAGGATATGTAAAATAAAATACATCATTCCAGGGAGCTAGTAGTTTGTATGTACACACGACTGACATTTGCATTTTTTATGGGATATGAGAAAGGTAGAAAATAAATGTTAATATTATAATCTTAAACATGTTATAAATTTAATTTTTATTCATTAAATATCTTTTTATAACCAACTATGTGGGTTGGTTATGAAGAACGGAACACTTCTCTCATTAGAGGTGATAGCCCGCACATACACACAAATGACATTTTCATTTTTCATATAATAGAAATAATATAGAAAATTATTTTTATTTTAAAATTATTTATAATGATATAAATTTAATATTTATTCATTAAATATATCCTTTTAACCAGTAATTTATGGTGAATATGAAATATGAAATATGTTTCTTCATGAAGGCGGTAGTCCGCACGTACGCACAAACGATGTATTGATTTTTCTAATGAGAGGGGAGGAAGGTAGATAATTATTATTCCATAAATATAATAACACTTCATCATAAAAATTATTCTCATTATATTATTTATGATGGAATAATATACTTTTAGGTAGAATAATAATACTTAAAGTAAAATAAATGAAAATAAGCAATTTGTCAATTTCTACCTTACTCTTGGGAATAAGTCCTTTTCAATTTGAATTAAGGATTTTAGGGGTGGTCCGTTGAGAAGAAAAAAAACTATAGGATTTTTATATATGTTTTGGGAATGTATTCTGGTATAGTTTTTTCAAACTAAGGGGTTTGTAGTCTGAGGATAAGTTGTGTGGTGAGGAGCACCTTATATAAGTGATAGGAGTGGTATTTTTATAATAAAAGGCAGTGTATTCAAGGAAAGTGGCTAAAAAAGTTCAAAGTAATTTATAGGATATGATTTTGGGTTGATAAATACCTATATAATTCATTTATAGGAATATCATTAACTTGATTTATGTATTTTAGCCTTTCTTTTAACCTTTTACCCTAGTTTATGTTTACCATGGTAACTCATTTTTTAACATCGGAAACTAATTTTTATGGATAAAAATAAAATTTATCATATAATAAAATTTGGATATTATAATTAAAAATATTAAAACCACATCATAATATTAAATTCCTAAAATTGATAAAAATTAATTTTAAAATAATAACTGTATAATGCATACAGACAACTTTAGTAAAATACAATTTCATGTTCTACATGTAAAATATCAGTTTTTAAATTAAAATTATTATTTTAAAATGTATAATTTTACTTATTGAACACATATTTATTAGGAAACAAATCTCATAAATTTTTAGTTCATGTTTATACCCAAAATATTTCATAAAAGTCACTGTATTTTTTAAATCATTATTTTTTACTATTCACCTAAAAATTAATCTTTATAGAAAAATCACAAAATATTTTCATAATATAATATCTCAATTATATTTACAAAAATTAGTTTCCTTTTTTCAAATTAAAATTCTAAATTTTAATAATTAAACTTTTTAATGTAAACATAAAACATAAGAAAAAACAGTTATTATAGGAAAGTGACTTTTAAAATATTAACTTTTTTTCTTATTATTTCCTATCAAATAAATATTAAATTAGTGTTAAAAAAATATTCATATTAATGATATAAATAATCATCATTTAACCATAATATATTTATTTTCTTAAAATAGAAATCCATAATGCATAAAAAGGTAATTTTTATTAAAATGCATTTTGAAGCATAAAATGAATTTTTCTTATCACTTGCCTATTAATAAATATTGTATTGATATTAATTTATTTTATAATAAATGAAATGCCTGGATCGGTTGTGATCACTGAGAGGGGAGGGGTGAATCAGTGATAACTTTTTCTTTTTATGAATTGTTCCCTTTGGATTATCAATTCAACCTCTGCAGCTGGTTAAAGCCTAGATCTACTCTTTTAGTGGTTCAGTAATAATGAGAGCACAGAACACAGAGATTTACAAGGTTCGGTACAAAGACCTACTCCTTGCCGTTTTGGTTACACCCCCCAACACAAATTCTTCACTATGCCAAAAGATGGTTAAACAGTAATTGGTTACCCCCCCAATTACAAGTTGGTTAAACCCCCCAACTCCACAGCATCATCTTCATCATGGCTCCACTTCACTTCTTCAAAGGTGTTGTTCAAGACATCAAGTAGCTTCAACAGTCTTCAAAAGATCTTGTTGGTCTTGCTCATCAAAAACCCAATCACTTAGAATGATCAGTTCTTTTGTATTCACACACATAACTGTGTACTCCTCTTCTTCTCAAAGTTGATCTTCTTCACATGTGCACACATGCACTACTCATTCTTTTAGTGCACCCACATGACTTGTCCATCTTCTTCAATTTATAAACACACAAAGTGTGGTCTTCCTTTTGCACCCAAAGCACAAAGGTCCTCAGCCTTCTCCTCTTTGTGCACACACTCTACCCGTATACTCCTCTTCACTTGGCACACAAACAAAAAGGCCTCGGCCTTGTTTTCATACACACTGCCCAATATAAAGGCGCGCAAGTGCTTGGTGTTGCAAGAGGCGCGCAAGGTGTTTCAACCAAGGGTGCGCAAGTGACAGGCCACAAGGAGCGTGCAAGGTCCTTTCTTCTCAAACAGAAACCCTTCGCACAAGGATTGCGCGAGAACAAAACTTGAAACCTCCTGTCGCGCAAGTGATGCGCATGATTTTACTTCGCGAGGCAGAGAGCGTCGCGGGTCTTCACGAATGAACAGAAACCTTCACTCGGCCTCAGACTCCTCTTTATATAGGCAGTGGAGGTGCATGGATGATCCGCGGGGAAATACGTCTTGAATGCTCGAAATCTGCGGGGTCTTTGAAAACTTCAAACACGTTAAAAAGATCTTCCGCATATCACGGTTTTATCTTCTGTCAATCGCGGGTTCATTCACCTTCAGCCTTCTCCACGTACATGCGTTTTAGAACGCATGCATGGCTCTGTTAAAGCCTAACACATGCAAAACATGAACACCCGATGCCTCGGCAGATTCTCTTGCCTCGGCCGAACACAAATATCTTCATTACTGGCATGCATGCCTATATCTATGCATGGATGTGTTCGTAAGGGCGAGACGAGCTCAATGGTGGTCTTATATCCTTCAGAGGTGGCCGGGAACTCGGAAACCGTCGTCGGGGAAGCCTCTGGTTCGATGGAGGCTGCGGGAGGTGCTTCGGCATGGCTCGAGGTTGAGGACGAAGCCAGGGCCGTCGGATCAGATCTTCAACGGCCTGGATTAGATCGCGGCGCCGCGGATCAGATGTGCGGCGCAGATCAAGCGCGCGATGAGACGGACGGCGGAGATTTGCTCCCGGGATTTTTTGCGCGTCCCACATCGAAGCCTTCCGCGGATTTTCCGCGGTTTATCACCCTGGCGCTCCCATGAGCGGCCAGTTGAATCTCCTCCCCTCTCGGTGCCGCCCCGCACCGAGTTCTCCCTGCGGGCGCGCTCTGCGCCCACTCACTGCTCCTGCGGGCGCGCTCCTAGCGCCCACTATGCTCTCCGGGTGCGCGGGTTTCACCACCGCGTGCCCTCGGGGGCTTACAGACGGCCCCTGCCTCTGCGCTCCTCCGGGCGTGCCCCAGGCGCCCATGTGGTGTCCTTGGGTGCGCCCTGCCGCCCTGGCTCGCCCCACGGGTTCCCCCTGGCGTGGTGCCCTAGTGCCCATGCCTTAGGGTTGAACCCCCAAGGTGCCTTGGCTGGCGTATTTTTTTGGCTAAGGCAAAGAATAATACTTTGTCAAATACAAAGTTCTTCCATAAGTTCAAGCCAAATGCCACATTCCAAGCCATCTTCTTCATAATTCTTCTTCTTCTTAGGAATTACCCATCTCCTCCTCATGTTCTTAATAACTTTTCAACATTTCACAACTTAGGAGGGAATTCCGAAGGTTCTTCATCAACCGAAGCTCCTGAATAAAATAATTCTTCAATTTTCTTCAATGATCCAATTAGAGGTCAAGTTGGATCACATTCACATTGTCATGCACTAAGGATTAGTACATGTTCTTCTTCAGCTCACTTCATCCACTTAGAAGTTGTGGATGGCTCTCTTCATCTCCTCATGCATTGTGAAGACAATGCATGGTCTTCTAAAAGTGTTGTGACTTTGTATCTAGTTGATACAAGTTCTTGGAACATAATGATCAGCTCAACAATCGTCAGATTTTATGCTTCTATAATCATCAATCTTCAAGATGTACTTCATCATATGGCACACCATGACATGTTATTGACAACAAATGCAATTACTTCACTTGGGCACAACAATCTCCCCCTTTGTATTTGGTTGTCAATACTCCGAAGCACACTGAGAGAATGTCGTGTGTGCCTGATGATTTCTCCCCCTTATTGGCCAACAAATGCAAAGGGATGAATGAAAGCCATACTCAGAGTATAGAGCTTCTGGAATCTGCACATCTTCAAGTACCAATGCTCCCCCTCAGGGGATGCACTCATCTCCTTCAATTCCCTGCATGTAAGTACAAGAATACAAAAATTTAGGGAATAAGGAGGGACCTTCTTCTTCCTCAAGTGAGAGTAGAAGGCTGAACATGAAGTTTCAGCCTCAATTCAACAAATCTTTCCGTATGCATAGCTTTGGTGAAAATGTCTGCCACCTGATCTTGAGTAGGAATGTAGTCTAGCTTGATGTCTCCACTGGCGACCCTTTCTTTGATGAAATGATATTTTATATCAATGTGCTTGGATCTGGAGTGTTGGATAGGATTCTTAGACAACCCAATTGCACTTTGATTATCACATAAGATCCTCAATGGTTTTTCAGCTTTAATCCTCAAATCTGCTAGCTGCACCTGCATCCAAATCATTTGAGTACATGCATGTGTAGCGGCCATATACTCTGCTTCAGCTGTGCTCAATGTTACAGAATTTTGTTTCTTGCTGTACCAGCTAACACATCCTTCTCCAAGAAAGAAGGTTCCACCAGATGTGGATCTTCTATCAGTGCAATCACCAGCCCAATAAGCATCTGTGAATCCCAACAACTGTATGTTTGCACTGTGTTTGTATAAGAGTCCATAGTTGAGGGTTCCTTTAACATATCTCAGGATTCTTTTGACTGCAGTTAAATGAGATTATTTTGGATCACTTTGGAATCTGGCACACAAAGTCACTGCATATGCTATATCTGGCCTTGAAGCCATGAGATAAAGTAGACTGCCAATAATTCTTCTGAACTCTTTCTGATCAACATTGTTGCCTTCTTCATCCTTGCATAGCTTGGTTCCGACAGAAATGGGTGTGGAGACTTCCTTTGAACTATCCATTCCAAACCTTTTCACTAAGTCCCTTGCGTACTTTTCTTGTGAAAGAAATATGGATTTTTGTCTTTGTTCCACCTGAAATCCTAGAAAATATGTCATTTGACCAAGCATTGACATTTCAAAAGTTCTTTTCATCTGCTAAGCAAATTCTTCACATAGTCCTTCCTTGTTACCAGCAAAAATGATATCATCCACATAGATAATGACTATGAGGGTACCATTGGCCATTTCTCTGACATAGAGGTTACTGTCAACTGTTCCTTTGACAAATTTCATATCTTTAAGACAACCATCCAATTTTGAGTACCAGGCTCTAGGGGCCTGCTTCAATCCATACAAGGCTTTTCTCAATCTGCACAGCATACTACCATCTTTGTCCAGCAAAAATCCCTCTGGTTGTTCAATATACACCTCTTCTTCAAGATCTCCATTCAGAAATGCAGATTTCACATCCATCTGATAGACCTTGTACTGCTTGTGTGCTACAATTGCTAAGAACATTCTGATAGTTTCCAGTCTTGCAACTGGTGCAAAGGTTTCCTCAAAGTCGATTCCTTCCATTTGTGAATATCCTTTTCATACAAGTCTGACCTTCTTTCTGGAAACTTCTCCCTTTTCATTGAGTTTGTTTCTAAACACCCACTTTGTCCCAATAACATTTTTATTTTTGGGCCTTGGCACAAGATCCCAAGTGGAGTTCTTTTCAATTTGATTGAGTTCCTCATGCATAGCTTGTATCCATTCCTCATGTACAACTGCTTCAGCCACTGTGTGAGGTTCAACTTGAGAAACCAGTGCAGTCTGATCTTCCAATCTCAATCTTCTTCTAGTTCTTACTGAGGACTGTAGGTCTCCAAGGACATTTTCTGTGTCAACATGCTTCTTCAATTTGTTGTATCTTCTTCTTCTATTTTCATTACCTTCATCTTCATCACTGGTATATTCAGAGTTGATCTCACCAGCAGTTGGTGTTGGCTCAGGTAATTCTGCATTCTTCTGTTCCAATGCTGTGTCATTCTTTGAGTCATCATCATCCACAGTGTGTGGTTTGGTGTTGTTTTCAATTATTATGACATCACTGCAGTCAATCATTTTATTCAACCTCTTATTCCAGCATCTGTAGCCTTTTCCATTAGGTAGGTAACCCATAAAGATTCCTTCTTCACCTTTTTCTTCAAACTTTCCCAGATTGAGGTTTTTAATCTTGATGATACAGGGACTGCCAAAGACTTTGAAATATTTAACAGTTGGTTTTCTGTTAAACCACATTTCATAGGCTGTCGTTTGTGTTTCTGGTCTCAGGAGACATCTGTTCTGTATGTGTATAGCAGTGCATACTGCTTCTCTCCAGAAAAACTTAGAGATATCATGCTCAGCTAACATAGTCCTCCCCATTTCAACTATGCTTCGATTCTTTCGTTCAGCCACTCCATTCTGTTGTGGAGTATATGGTGTACTATATTGATGTTTGATTCCATGCTTGACCAGATAGCTTTCAAAGACATCACCGGTATATTCTTTTCCGTTGTCTGATCTTACTTTCTTGATGCAGAGCTCCAGTTCCTTCTCAGCCTGCCTTCTGAAAGTCTTGAACATCGTGATTGCCTCTGAATTGTGTTTCATGAACATGACATTGGTCATCCGAGTGTAATCATCAATGAAGGTTATAAAATAGAAATCTCCTCTTGTAGACTTCTGTCTCATTGGTCCACATATGTCTGTATGGATGAGTTCAAGAGGTCTAGTAGACGTGATATCAACTCCTTTGTGAGACCTGTGGGTCAGTTTTCCCTTCTGACATGTGTCGCAGACTTCATCTCTTTCTCTCTTTAATTTGGGTAGATCTCGTACAACATTGTACTTCAGAATTTTACTCATACTCCTTTGACCAAGATGGCCAAGTCTTCTATGCCAGAGGTTGTTTTCATCTTTAGAGCTAAGAAAACAAGAATTAATGGGATCACCAATTTGAAATAGATTTCCAGTGGTTCTTCTTCCTTGAGTGATGATTTTTCCATCCTTTGAGCTCTTGATGATGCATGAGTCCTTCTGGAACAACACCTCATGTCCATCATCACATAATTGACTTACACTCAGTAGGTTGTGCTTTAATCCTTCAACAAACAACACATCATTGGATTTTAGATTTGTTGTTGCAATCATAGCCTTTCTAACTCCCTTGATTTTCAGAGAACGATCATTTCCAAACACCACGGTTCCTCCCTCATGACTTTCAAGGTTGCTTAGAATTTTTGTATCACCAGTCATGTGGGATGAGCATCCACTATCAAGAATCCATGACTTGGTTTTACTGCTGGCTTTTAGAGCCACTTCAGCAAAGCATGTGATTTCATCATTGGTTTCTTGAATGCTTTTCCCTTTCATGTCTTTGACTTTTTGTTTAGGAAGAGTTGTCATACATTTATCAGCTCTATGACCTTGTTGGTCACATCTTCCACAAGCTTCACTCAGGCAGTCAAATGTGTTCTGAGTTGGTGGTTTTTATGCTTTCTGCAAAACACTCTGGGTGTCAGGATGTCTCCCCCTTGACTCATGCATCATGTTTGGACGAGACATGTTATACCAGCATGCATAGGCCTTATGTCCAAACACACCACAACACCAGCAGTAGCCTCTGAACCTTGACCTTCTTTGTTGATAAGAGTCATGTTGTAATTTTCTGTCCAAGATTTGAGTAGTCCTTCCTGAGGATTTCCTTTCTTCCATTGAAGATGATTTTACACAGATTGGTTCATGCCATGTTTGTCTCAATTTTATCTTTGAACCTGGATTATTAGAAATAACAGATGTATTTTGAGATTTACTTAGTGGTAAATTGACCTGCCTCTGAGCACCAGCATAAGATGATTCTGCCTTGACCTCAACAGCCTTGTTGAGGTCTTCTCTCATCTTTGTCAAGCTATTCTGTGCTTCAATCCACTTGGAATGTGTCAGTGATTGCTCTTCTTCTTTGAGGTGAAGTTTCTCCTCAAGATCTTTTTCTATCTTGTCCAGCTCAGCTACCTTCAGTTTGTGTCTCTTGATTTCATCAATGTACATTGTCTCTTTCTTCATACATTCTTCCAACTCCTCAGTCATCCTTTTGGTTTCCTTTTGTAACAATATCTTCTCTTTCTTGAGTCCAGTGTCCTGTTCAATGCAAGCCACTAATTCATCTTTAAATCTGTATTCAAGCTCTGTTCGTTCACTTTCATCATCTTCACTGCTGCAGGTATCAAACCCTTTTTCTACATGAGCCATAAAATTCGTTTCTTCTTCTGATTGACTGGCTGAAGTAGAGTCTGATTCTTCCTCTTTGCTTACATAGCTTCTTCTTTCACCTGGAACGAACCTTTTCTTTCTTACACCTGATTTGTTTCCTTCTCTTGGGTATCTACTCCATTTCTTCTTTTGTGACTTCTCATCTTCAACTTCTGGAGCACTATATCTCTTCTTGGGGCAGTTTACAGCAAAGTGTCCGATGTTATTGCAATTGAAACATCTCGATGGTGATTTCCCTTTTCCCCTGAATTTTGTTTTTCCAAACCTTTTAGAAAAAAGAGAAATAATCGTGTTGAGATCTTCATCCTTTTCTTCATTGTCAGTATCACTTGATTCTAGGACTTCGTCATCTTTTATCTTGAGTTGTCTCATGGCCTCAAAAGCCATCTCATCCTTGATCTTCTTCTTGAATACTGGGATCTTCCTCATTTCATATGCAATGAGAATGTTGTGTAGTTCATTAAGAGAGAGATCATCTCTGTCTTCTAATGCTGAGACTTTGGGGTCAAACCTGTCAGGAAAATTTCTCATAAGCTTTTTAACAATAGTGGAGTCCTCCAACTTTTCTCCAAAGCCCCGAATGTTACTGACAATTTCATTGACTCTTGTGAAATAATCATCAATATTTTCTTCTTCTCCCATCTTGACATCTTCAAACTTGCTTCTCCATATCTGTAATTTGGCTTCCTTGACTTTCATGTTGCCTTCATAACTACTTTCCAATTTGTCCCAAATTTCTTTAGCATTCTTGAGTCCCATGACTTTTGTGTATACCTTTTCTGAGAGTGACATAAGAATGGCATTTTGAGCTTTACCATCAACTTCCATATTTCTTTTCTCATCGAGTATCATAGCAGCTTCATTAGCAAGAGGAGGGAATCCAAATAAGGCTGCATTTCTAACTTCAAGGCCGAGAGATAGAAGGTAGGGTAACATCCGATTCTTCCAGCTGTGGTAATTCTTTCCATCGAATGTAGGAACACCCCTACTATTAACAGAATTCAGATTGTCCATCTTCTCAGAAGTAGATCCTTACAGAGGTAACCTCGCTCTGATACCACTTGAAATGACTGGATCGGTTGTGATCACTGAGAGGGGAGGGGTGAATCAGTGATAACTTTTTCTTTTTATGAATTGTTCCCTTTGGATTGTCAATTCAACCTCTGTAGCTGGTTAAAGCCTAGATCTACTCTTTTAGTGGTTCAGTAATAATGAGAGCACAGAACACAGATATTTACAAGGTTCGGTACAAAGACCTACTCCTTGTCGTGTTGGTTACACCCCCCAACACGGATTCTTCACTATGCCAAAAGATGATTACACAGTAATTGGTTACCCCCCCCAATTACAAGTTGGTTAAACCCCCCAACTCCACAGCATCATCTTCATCATGGCTCCACTTCACTTCTTCAAAGGTGTTGTTCAAGACTTCATGTAGCTTCAACAGTCTTCAAAAGATCTTGTTGGTCTTGCTCATCAAAAACCCAATCACTTAGAATGATCAGTTCTTTTGTATTCACACACATAAGTGTGTACTCCTCTTCTTCTCAAAGTTGATCTTCTTCACATGTGCACACATGCACTACTCATTCTTTTAGTGCACCCACTTGACTTGTCCTTCTTCTTCAATTTATAAACACACAAAGTGTGGTCTTCCTTCTGCACCCAAAGCACAAAGGTCCTCAGCCTTCTCCTCTTTGTGCACACACTCTACCCGTATACTCCTCTTCACTTGGCACACAAACACAAAGGCCTCGACCTTGTTTTCAAACACACTGCCCAATATAAAGGCGCGCAAGTGCTTGGTGTTGCAAGAGGCGCGCAAGGTGTTTCAACCAAGGGCGCGCAAGTGACAGGCCACAAGGAGCGTGCAAGGTCCTTTCTTCTCAAACAGAAACCCTTCGCACAAGGATTGCGCGAGAACAAAACTTGAAACCTCCTGTCGCGCAAGTGATGCGCAGGATTTTACTTCGCGAGGCAGAGAGCGTCGCAGGTCTTCACGAATGAACAACAACCTTCACTCGGCCTCGGACTCCTCTTTATATAGGCAGTGGAGGTGCATGGATGATCCGCGGGGAAATACATCTTGAATGCCCGAAATCTGCGGGGTCTTTGAAAACATCAAACGCGTTAAAAAGATCTTCCGCATATCACGGTTTTATCTTCTGTCAATCGCGGGTTCATTAACCTTCAGCCTTCTCCACGTACATGAGTTTTAGAACGCATGCATGGCTCTGTTAAAGCCTAACACATGCAAAACATGAACACCCGATGCCTCGGCAGATTCTCTTGCCTCGGCCGAACACAAATATCTTCATTACTGGCATGCATGCCTATTTCTATGCATGGATGTGTTCGTAAGGGAGAGACGAGCTCAATGGTGGTCTTAGATCCTTCAGAGGTGGCCGGGAACTCGAAAACCGTCGTCGGGGAAGCCTCTGGTTCGACGGAGGCTGCGGGAGGTGCATCGGCATGGCTCGAGGTTGAGGACGAAGCCGGGGCCGTCAGATCAGATCTTCAACGGCCTGGATTAGATCGCGGCACCGCGGATCAGATGTGCGGTGCATATCAAGCGCGCGATGAGACGGACGGCGGAGATTTTCTCCCGGGATTTTTTGCGCGTCCCACATCGAAGCCTTCCGCGGATTTTCCGCGGTTTATCACCCTGGCGCTCCCATGAGCGGCCAGTTGAATCTCCTCCCCTCTCGGTGCCGCCCCGCACCGAGTTCTCCCTACGGGCGCGCTCTGCGCCCACTCACTGCTCCTGCGGGCGTGCTCCTAGCGCCCTCTATGCTCTTCGGGTGCGCGGGTTTCACCACCGCGTGCCCTCGGGGTCTTACACACGGCCCCTGCCTCTGCGCTCCTCCGGGCGTGCCCCAGGCGCCCATGTGGTGTCCTTGGGTGCGCCCTGCCGCCCTGGCTCGCCCCACGGGTTCCCCCGGGCGTGGTGCCCTAGTGCCCATGCCTTGGGGTTGAACCCCCAAGGTGCCTTGGCTGGCCTATTTTTTTGGCTAAGGCAAAGAATAATACTTTGTCAAATACAAAGTTCTTCCATAAGTTCAAGCCAAATGCCACATTCCAAGCCATCTTCTTCATAATTCTTCTTCTTCTTAGGAATTACCCATCTCCTCCTCATGTTCTTAATAACTTTTCAACATTTCACAACTTAGGAGGGAATTCCGAAGGTTCTTCATCAACCGAAGCTCCTGAATCAAATAATTCTTCAATGTTCTTCAATGATCCAATTAGAGGTCAAGTTGGATCACATTCGCATTGTCATGCACTAAGGATTAGTACATGTTCTTCTTCATCTCACTTCATCCACTTAGAAGTTGTGGATGGCTCTCTTCATCTCCTCATGCATTGTGAAGACAATGCATGGTCTTCTAAAAGTGTTGTGACTTTGTATCCAGTTGATACACGTTCTTGGAACTTAATGATCAGCTCAACAATCGTCAGATTTTATGCTTCTATAATCATCAATCTTCAAGATGTACTTCATCAGATGGCACACCATGACAAGTTATTGACAACAAATGCAATTACTTCACTTGGGCACAACAATAAATATTATAAATATATTTCATTAAATTAATTATTTATTCAAGATTAATTAAAAATACAACACTTTAATATTTTTCTTTGAAAAATATTACATTTATATTAAATAACATTACTAAATACCATTAACAATAATTATTATATTCTAAGAAATTAATTTTTCTAATCCATTGATATTAAAATATTTATTTGAATAACACACACACATATATTATAATAATGATAAAATATCTCATTTAAATATTTTATTTTTTTATTCACTATTATATTCTAAAAATGTGTTAATGTTTATCATACATTGTAATATTTTATATAAGTAAAATTTATCATGATTTGATTTAATTAAGTGTTGCATGTGATACAATATATTCAAAATAGTTTTTATTTAAATTAAAACTGATACTAAAATCCTAAGGTGTTACATTATCCCCCCTTAAATAAATTTCTTACTCATAATTTAAATATTACTTATTAAGAAAAATAGCTAAGGGTATTTATAATATAGACAGAACCCAAGACATGATTTTCAACTCACAACTATTGGAAAGACTATAAAACTCATATTTTACTTTAAAATATTCATATATTGTGTCACATACATGACTTATTTAAAAGTAAAATTTCATTTAATTTCCATTCATGCTTTGTTTTGGGGGTTTCTAAAGCTTTTATGGAGGAATGAGTGGGTTTTCATGAATTGGGCCAAACCGTGTGCCCAAATCCAGATTTAAAAACAAATTTTTATACCTTTATAACTCTTTCATTTTTCAATATTTTTCATCCATTCCAACTCTTAATTTTCCTCCCCTGACCTATTAATACCACCATATTAATTTGGACCATTTAGAAATCAATAATCATGGTGGATTTGGGTTTTTATTTCAGGGATTGGGCCTGCCCGAAAGCCCATTTCCTGCATTAAAAATATTTTTTAATTCTTTAATATCTCCTTCAATTTTTATGTTTTTTCAGTGATTCAAACTCTCAACCCAATTACCCAAGGCGTACCCCCATGCTCTCATCACCCTCTTTAGAGCTCGGTTTAATCTCGAATTCTAATAAAACTTCTCTGAATTTCTCAAATTGTCCATATTTGAATAGGTAAATTTATTATTTCATAACTCATTCATTTCTCACTCTTTTCCCCCCGTTATAGTTAATACATGATCTCTTCATCCTTTCTATAACCTCCATTTAATGTTTGGATTTTTTAAAATTTAGATACTAGTGTATTTGGGGTGATTTTTTCAATATTTTTTCAAGGTAAGTGATTCCTTCTTGGTTTCTTCCTATTCCCTTAGGGTTTCATCCCTCTTTCATTATGTTCTAAAATGTCCAAAAGTTAGGGTTCGAATCTAGGGTTTGATTTGGTGTCTTTTTTGTCAAATATTGTATTCCAGGGCTGGATTTATCTTCCTTATGGTGCGACGGTGGTGCGGTTGATGTTTTGCACCATGTTTTGAGGGATTCGACACTTTTGGTAGGTGATTCCATGGTTAACCATTCCCTGATGAGTCATTTTGATTGTTTTACTGGTTTTAAATGTTCCCAATATGCTTTTTGTGGTGAAATTTTTTTTTCGGGATTTGGTTAAGCATTTAATTTTATAATGGCATTTTTGTTGAAGTTGCAAACTTTTTGAATGTAACACATGTGGTATCTTTTTTGGTAGTTTTATAAAATATGAAATTGATTTATTAGTTTTTGAAAGGGGATGAAAATTCTATTTTTTTAATTCCTTAGTTTCATGTGGGCCTTGGAAGGGGGTTTTTGGAATAGTTTTGCTGGGTAAAACTTTGTTATACATCTTGAGAGCATTTTATGAAAATGGGTGTTTTCATTTGTATCTTTTGTGGTATTATTCACGGTTAGTTTATCACACTTTAAAGTTGTTTTATAAATGTATCTTGGGCTGCCAATTATACTTTGGTAGTGTTTTGGTGTGGTTTTGTCCTTGAAATATGGTTTTGAAATGGGTTTTATGAGAAAATATTGGGTATACTCTTTGGAATTGTTTTATGAAAGATTTGAATGATTTAATGATTTATGTTAGTGGTGAAACCATATTGGAAAACTATTTTGGAGGGTGTATATTTTGAAATGGTAAATTTTAAATGTTAAAGGGGATTTTTTTGATGTGTTTTATCTTGGAAATGTTTTATAAAAATGTTTGAAATATTTACTAAAGTGTGTAAGAGATGTGAAAGTTATGTGGGATGTTTTGTGTGAGTGTGATGTGAAAAATGGATTTTGGTTATGAAATGGGTACTATGTAACTTGTGAGTGGGATGTTATGTGAGTTTGAATATCTTGTATTGGTTTTATAAAAAAATTTAATGGATTTTTGGAAGTGTAAAAGAAAAGTGAAAAGTGTTGTGGGCTATTTTGGTGTGAGTCGGATTTAAAAATCAATTTGAATGAAAAGTGGACTTTTGTGACTTGTGTGGTATACATGTGGGATGTTTGGTGAATTTATGATGTGGAAATGATATTTTCATATGCAAAGTATATTTCTTGACTTGTTGAACTTGTTTGAGCACAAGGGGAAAACTCTGGTATCTTGGTGGGTGGATGTGTACTAGTATGCTAGTGAATCTGTGGGGTTTGGCCTCAGTTTCACTTAGCAAGATTGACGCTTACAACTCTAACTAAACTATTATTATTATGATTGGGTACCAATAGGTTATGGGTATGTTCCCTACTAGTGGATCGTGAACAAAAATGGATATTTTTTATGGTTACTCCCACTGAGATACGAGGTACCTGGGACCCACGGCTAGCTAGTGCCTAGGGGTTATTTCCCATTGCTTGTGCTCATTAGCTCCTTTATACTCACCGTCGACATACGGTATATTTTTATAGAAAATTAAGAAGATTTGGAATTTATTTTAAAAGTGTTTATTCTTTAAATTAGCCCACTTGAAAACTTATTTTTTTTAATTTGCATCTTTTAGAAATTATAACTATAAATTACATGTTTTTTAAAACTTACATGCTTTTTGTCTTTTAATGTTTATCATATGGAATCTCTTAGTGGTGGTATCCTACTAGGATTTGGCTCACACCCTACTTACACCTTTGGGTGTAAGTAGACTTGGTTATTTTTTTGTTGCAGGTTTGGGTACAACTTTTGTGCCAATAGTTTGGGTTTCTACCGGTCATTCGTGATGCAGTGTTGTGGAGATGGCTTGAGGGTGGTGCCTCTTTCCATGTGGATGTTATTGGGCTGTCCTTATTTGGTTTTATACCTTTTTAATGGTATTTAATCATTGTTTTAACTTATTTAATTCATTTATAAATTTTTTCAAAAGACAGTTTTAGTTGAAAAATTCAGATTTGTTTCATTGAGTTTGTTGTTTAATGTTTATAAACTCGGGTAAATCATTCCCAAAATTCATTTTATGATACTCAGGCACTTGTGCCAGCCTGTAAGGACCAAGAATGCTCTTTGAGCCTTGTCGCGGGCCGGTTCGGGTGCCAGTTTTGATGGTGACCAGATTCGGTTCATGACATACTGAGATTATCAACCATTTGTTACAAATATTCCTCCTTAGCTGAATATATGTCATGTGAACTTTTAGATACATACCCTTCATAGCTTCATTTTCTTGATATTATTTCTAACCAAATACTAAAATCGAAATGGTTATGATATTATCCAATAAAATAAAAGTAAATGATCATATGAATACAAAAAATCAATCCTAAAATTTCTTCTCATATGGAACCTTCATTTCAATCTATGATACTTTTAGTTCAACTATGATATAATTTGATCAACATATAACTCCTTCATATTAACCTATATTTTCCATGTTCAAAGTCATATTAGGTTCCATAACTAGGATATTTTTATATTACATCCTCAAATTACATTTAAATCCTCCATAATGGTTCACAAAGATCATGTGAATGAACCAAATCATGTCCCCTATAACTGTCAATATAACATCAAGTGAAGATTGAGTTAACACAAAACCATCCTTTTCAAGGTTACTGTAAGAACCCGGTTCTTATTTTAGAGGTACAGGCTTCTTCTTTTCCTTTTCCTTAAGTGTTTTTGAGAAAACATGGAAAATGGGAAAAAATCCTGAATTTTGGAACTACACGCCCTGTACTTTTCCACACGCCGTGTACTTTTGGCCGTGTTGGGATGAGTACATGGGGCGTGTAGCCATACCGACGACGAATGGTGTAGGAACCGACTACATGCCGTGTAGTGGTACCTTACACACCATGTAGTCAGTCGGCAGAGTTAAACAGTAAGGCGGTGGAGTCGCCACCAGCTCGGTGACAGTACACGCCGTGTACTTGGAAGTACATGCCGTGTACTCATGTCGACGGATGAACAGTGTGGCGGTGCCACCAAATTAATAGTTAAATGAAATAAGTACATGTCGTGTACTCAGAAGTACATGTCGTGTACTTTGTTTTTTCGACTTAAAATAGGCATTAGCCTCCTCATTTGGCAGAGGAGACTCTTGAACCGTTTTGGAGCCATAGGAGGAGGTCAGATCTTTGAAGATACACCGGGCGTTCGTCTGGAATACATTTCGGCTTCGGATGATTTCTTTGGAACCGCACGGGTAAGCCCCCTCCTATCCTGGTACCATTCTTACCAATTCATCTCCAAACGTAAGTTATTTACGTTTGTGTGGTTTTTGTTCTTTGTTAGATCGACGTCGTTCTTGGGCGTTTCAAGAGTTGGCGTTCGGGTATAACGCTCATTGAGATATAAGGTAGGTTGCTTTGTGGTTATTTTCCAACTGTCATGCATTTTTGTGCGTTTTTGTGCCACGAACCCATGTTGGGGTGTCGTGTGGCTGAGGCCGTTGCTATATTTGATACCTAGAATTTATTAGGTATTTAATTTTGATAATAAAAATGCTGGTTGGGATCGTTTCTTCGATCTGAAACCACCTCGGGGGTGTGTTTCACTGTTTAGTCATTTGGCCAGGATACCTGAGGGTATGCCTTAAAGGTAGTAATTGTAGAATTTCCTTGAGAGGAATTGCTTGTTTACTGCATTTTGATATGTTGGGCATGTCCCGGTTACTTGTTTAGCCTAAGGGAATTGTTGTGATTAGCCTGTAGGCACTGCACTATTTATCCCGAGGGATGTAGATATTTTCGGCCTGAGGGAAAATTCTTTCGTGCCTAAGGGACATAGACTCTGTGCTTGAGGGAGACACTACCTATGCATGAGGGAAAAACTCTGTTATGCCTAAGGGAAGATTCTTGTGATGGATACTCGTTACCCGAGGGTAGGAGTATACGTGTCTGAGGACACTAGTTGTTTACTTAGAAATGCACTGTGGTGATTTTTTATATTAAATGGATTAAATGAATAATAAAATGGCAATTTAATTGTTAAGTTAGTTACTTGTTAGTACTGCCTTCTTTATTTCGTTTTACTATTGCACACTATTGTAGCATGCTTACATGCGATTGGGCACGGGCCTTTGGTGGTTGGCTACTGAGATATATTTCTCACACCCTATTTGGGTCACGCTTTTTGGCCCAAACATATTATGTTGCTGCAGGTGTAGATAGGGGAAAGAGTCCCTATACAGGTACTTGACTGTTGCTGTGGAGTAGGAGGGCATGGGACAGAGCCTAGGCTCGTGATGCCGCTGCCAGCTGTTCTGTTTGTTTGTTGTACTCTATATTTCATTGTGCTGTATTGATATATAACATGTTCTATCTACTTTTTTAGAACATGAAACATGTAGAATCATCATTTATATACTGTTGGTTATATCCACTGCTGTAGATTATTTCAGTTGTGTATGTTTACTGCCTCCGCTGTTTTTGTATGTTTTATTTTGTATTCCAATGCGCTACACTTTGACAAATGAGGGCATAGTTTCCCCACTATCAGACCTGGGCCCTCGCTGCTAGTCGGCAGCCTCTGGAATTTGGGGAAATGCACTTGAGGACATGTGGAGAACCGGGCTTGGGGCTCCCATTGCGTGGCACCCGGGTCCGGGACATTACAGTTACTACCCCAAGGTGCATTTTTACCTGATATGTCATCCACTTTTTTGTATCAAGACATGCATATCAATTCAAAGAAATACACAAACTCTATACTTTAAAAAAATTAGAATGTTATCCTATACTTAAACTTATCCCTTTGGTTTTTACTACATTTATATCATGTTAATACCTAAAAATCACAAAAAAAATTAATAAAGTATGCTCTTCTACCAACTGAGATGCCCCAAACCTGCACTCTTAGGTGAGACCACTCATCAATGTCCTATAAGGAGTTCCAAGTGACTTAAATAATATATCCTTTTATGCAAAAGGATATAAACTTGTGGTGAGGACCTAAAACATACATTTGGGAGACTATTACCTTGATATCAAAATTGATAATAAAAATAAAATAAAAAAACTTCATCCACATTAATAATCATAGTACATAGAATTAATAAAACATATCGATGCTATAGAAAATGAAATTCATGTATAATATTATACATCTCAACTAATTTCACACTAGAATAATCACATATACAAAATTAGTAAAATAAATAAAATACTTAATAGTATCTACTGTTATCCTCGAGTCTCACTTAATCCCAAAATTTAATCCTTGTCGAGCTGCTCTAGCTCAATCCACTAAATAACCTATGTTTAACCTATAACTAGATATAAGGTCTACATGCAGACCATAGTGCCTGTAAGTGTATAATAAATACCTCTCAAATGGTTCTAATCAAGTTACCATTTTTTACACCATAATATATGTGTATGCATGAAAAAAAATATAACAGAAAATAAACATGCATGTTGGGTCATCATTTTCTAACTTGGTCACCATGACACCTGACCATACCTACATCGACCAACACTAAAAAATTGTCTTCTCATGCCAAGAATCCAAATTCATACCATAAGACTCTAGGTATGGGTATATACCATGCCTTTACCACTAACTTCATCCTATGGGTAGCATCTATATCATGTAACCAATCCAATCTCTCAAAGAGATAGACATAAAATAAATACCCAATCCAATCCCCTTGAGGGAAGGTCACTCATCAAGTACCCAAGCTAATCACCTTAGGGAAGGATACACAATATAGTACCCAATCCAACCCCTCTTAGGGGATGGTATATAAATGTTCCATGGCTATCCTTGATCACTCATAAAATTTCACAAATATAGTACCCTCACTATCCTTACTCACTCAAGAGATTCCTTACATATTATACCCAACCACTACCCACTAATATAGGGTAGGTTATTCATCAAATTTCTAAACCACTACCCTCTTATATAGGGTAGGGTTCTCATCATAGTACCCAACCTAACCTCTCTTAAAGGTGGGCACACAATAAGACCCATACCACCCCCTATTCCATAGGATATGTCATCAATCAAGTACCCAACCCAACCCCTCTCGAGGGAGGGTTCACAACAAACCTCAAGTCCTAACCTTATTCCTCAAGGTTGGACCAAAATCTATTATATCATTTGGTATCTACACAAATAGTATCACTCAAGAAACAAAAAATAGGGTATGAAATCCATACCACAAGATCACAAGCTCATCACCTAGGTACTAGTCACCCAAAACCTAGGCCGACACCTCAAAGAACATCTCATTATACATATAAATCCATATAATAACATCACAATGACTATCTTGATTACACAACCATATCATTATGATACTCTTTATTTCCTCATCTCATCCATAAGGGCATATATTATGGTCATTTAGACCCATCCTTGTCTCTACTCATCGGAACTAAACAGTAACCAACACCACAAAGTGTTCTCTTATATCATAGTATCTATATAACAATAAAATCAGGAGTTCAGTATAAAACTCATAAAAATAATATGCCCAATTTTATCCTCGTTAACTAGGGACCGTCTCAATAGGCTCTCACTAATACTCTTGGCATCCTAATTCCAAGTCATCCCTTAATCCCCATGACTCTCACATAGGACCCATTTCATATCTCCCTTAAAAGATATACCAAACCTTTCATTTGGAAGAAACCTCCCCATCACACCTAATCTATCCATGGAAATATTATCCCACTTATAAATAGAGCAATACTAACTTACACCCTTAAAAGGGTGTTCCTGGAAAAGCATGAGATTTGAAACTGTATCACCCATCACCATTAGTCCTAAGCCTCTGAGGCCTTCCCAGCTAGTTATAAAAACCTAATTTGGGATATTAATATTTCATATCACATCTAGAGACCAACCCTGAGTCCCTTGATAACTCAGAAATCACCTTCACCCACTTTGTGACATAGTCATTGAGTGGTCCAAAAATACCTAATGTGCTAAGAAGTTCATATTTCATCACTGGTACGCTCAAATACATCCTATAACTTTATCTAGGGCACTCTAAATCCTTATCCCTTTACCTGATCCCATGAAAACATGTAGGAATTCACACTTAATCATAAAAAATAATATATTTTTATATTAATGGGATCACCTTCCTCAATCATAGAGTTACCATCCTCACAATGCTCTGCTCATCCTCAGCCAAGCCCATACATGCCTCATCCAAGATCATATCAATACCTAAACTCCTATCTCAAGCCAAAAAATCAAAAATATTTAATTATAAAAATTTATAATTCATTATTTAATTTAAACTAAAGAGGTATAATCTATGAAAAAATCCTTGGGAAAATTCGCATCATTGAAACTATAAAAATCATAGTGAGTTCATCCTTTTGGGAAATCCCCTAGTTATGTCAAGAAAAACCCCCATCATAAAGATATGATTCAACCATGATTTTGTTGAATTAGTATTAAAACATTAGCTGGAATCACTATAAATCAAATGGATATAGAGGGAAATAATAATATAGGAAATAGAATAAGGTAGTTACTTAAATCTACCATGGGATAATCTAAAAAACACCACTCCTCAAGGGGATCGAACTGGAGGAGGAGATCCAGTTGAAATTGTAGGATCGAAATAGTGATGTAGATGCTCAATATACAAGAGGGGGGTGAATTGTATACTTTAAAAACTCCATTGGAACCTTTAATGTTAGTTAAGAATAACCAAATTTTCCTTAAGATAAGGTGTTTGTGATTTTCAAAACAAGAAGGAATGGAAAAGTCATAAAGAAAACCTTATTGACTCAACAATCTCCCCCTTTTTGGAAAGCACAAACATCCTTATGAAAAAGGAATTCTAAGAAGAAAGAAAAACATTAAGGCATATCTCCCTTTGCTTTAAGGATATTGATGAATACGACTAACTCCCCCTTAGGCTTTGAAACTCTAAGGATCGTATTCAATTTTCCGGAGTGAAAAATAAGAATGTCTTCTTTAATGAAAAAGCTCCCCCTAAAACAAACTCTTATTAGAGTTTTTCTTTTTCCTTAAGGATCATTTTCTTCTCCCCCTTTTATAAACTCTTATTAGAGTTCTTCTTTTTCTTAAGGATCTTTTCCTTCTCCCCCTTTGTGATTTTCAAAAATAATTGGAGGGAATAGAAAAAAAAATAACAAAGTACCTGAAAAATTAGTAATGACAACAATAGAAACGAGAGGCACAAATTTCATTATGTTTTAAATCTCGATAACAAAGAAAAAAAATACAACAAAAAGATCGGAGGGACCTGTACAGGTGTCACTTATACAACGATTAGTTTATAACAAAATAGATGACATCGTTTTATAACAAAACAAGTGAAACAGAATGTACGACATCGTTTTAAACTCTAACATAAAAGTTCGGAATGAAAGCTTTGGAGTGAAGATTCGGAGTGTAAGGAACAATAATAAAGAATAGACAAATTTTAGAAGTGTAAGAAATATAAAAGTTCAGAGTCTAAGAAAGATATTTTTCGGAGTCTGAATTAATTCAGAGTGTATAAAACAAAGATACTCAAATTCCGTTTAATAGGTGAATTCGGAATGCGAATTCAGAATAGGAATTCGTCATCAGATATCGTAATGAGAATTCATCATCAGGATTCGTAATGAGAATTCGTCATCAGAATTCGTAATAAGAATTCTTCATCAGAATTCTTAATGAGAATTCGTCATCAGAATTCGTATCCTGAATCTGGAATAGAACTTAGTCAGAGTTCATATCCGGAATTCGGAATGAAACTTCCTTATAGTTCATATCCAGAATCCGAATCCTAAAACAGAATGCTTTATATCAAAGATTCAATGATTCCGAGAAAATGAATCCGAATCACATACTTAAGAAAAATATGGATGAAAATAATATAAGGATAATTTTTCTTATAAAAGAGAATTTCCTTATAAAAGAAATTTTCCTTAAGAAAGTAATTTTCCTTAAGAAACAATTTTCCTTATGAAAGCGATTTTCCTTAAGAAAGCAATTTTCCTTAAGAAATGAAGTAGAACATCTAGCATTTCTTTCCCAATTAGAACCTAAAATCACTGATGAAGCTTTAGGTGATTATGATTGGATCAAAGCAATGCAAGATGAACTAAATGAATTCGAAAGGAATAAAGTCTGGACCTTGGTTGAAAGACCTAAGGAAACTTCTGTTATTGGAGTAAAATGGGTTTTCAGAAATAAATGTGATGAAAATGGAGTCATTGTTAGAAATAAAGCTAGACTTGTTGCTAAAGGCTATAATCAGCAAGAAGGAATAGACTATGAAGAAACCTATGCTCCAGTAGCTAGACTTGAATCTATCCGTATTCTACTTTCCTTTGCAGCATTCTTTAATTTCAAACTTTTCCAAATGGATGTGAAATGTGATTTTCTTAACGGTTATGTTCAAGAGGAAGTTTTTGTTGAACAACCACCTGGATTTGAAGATACAAAACATCTGGATCATGTTTTTAGACTTACCAAAGCCTTGTATGGTCTTAGAAAAGCCCCACGAGCATGGTATGATAGACTAACTGGATTTTTTGCTTCAAAATAACTATGTTATGGGAAATTCAGATCCAACCCTTTTTATAAATAAAGATAAGAAAAATGTTTTGATTGTTCAAATTTATGTTGATGATATTATATTTGGTTCAACTCAGCAATCTTTGACTGACTCTTTTGCTAGTCTAATGAAATCTGAGTTTGAAATGAGTATGATGAGTGAGTTAACATTTTTTCTTGGTTTTCAAATTTCTCAAAAACCAGAAGGAACCTATATATCTCAACATATGTATATTAAAGATATTATTAAAAATTATGGTTATGACAACACTAAGAGTATAAGTACTCCCATTGGTACCTCAAACTCTTTAGATCTTAATGAAGTTGGGAAACCAGTAGATCAAACATCTTTTAGAGGTATGATAGGAATTCTACTTTACTTAACAGCTAGTCGACCAGACTTAATGTTTTCAGTATGCTTATGTGCAAGATATCAATCTAATCCTAAGGAATCTCACTTAAAGGCAGTAAAAAGAATTTTTCGCTACCTTAAGGGAACCATGGATATAGGATTATTTTATACTTCTGGAAATGATTTTGTTTTAAAAACCTTTTCTGATGCTGACTTTGGTCGATGTAGAATGGATAGAAAAAGTACATCCGGAACTTGTCATTTCTTAGGAGATTATTTAGTTTCTTGGTCCTGCAAGAAGAAACATTCTGTAGCACTCTCCACTGCTGAAGCTGAATATGTAGCAGCTGGAAGTTGTTGTGCACAAGTGTTGTGGATGCAACACACACTCACAGACTATGGCTTGAGTTTTACCAAAACTCAAATTTTGTGTGATAACACGAGTGCCATTGCCCTAAGTAAAAACTCTGCACATCACTCTCGTGTAAAACACATAGATATTAGGCATCACTTTCTTAGGGATCGCACACTTAAAGGAGATATTATTCTTCAGTTTATCGGAATGCAAGATCAACTTGCTGATATTTTCACAAAATCTTTTCCTTCTGATAGATTTGAATATATTAAACAGAAGTTAGGAATGATAACCGTAAGGTAATCTTTCTTAATTAACTTTCTGTTGACAACTTGCTGATATTTTCACAAAATCATTTCCTTCTAATAGATTTGAATATATTAAACAGAAGTTAGGAATGATAACCATAAGGAAATATTTCTTAATTAACTTTCTGTTGAAAAAGTCTCCTTACAGTAATAAACTCCTTTTCATAGGGGGAGTACATTTGTTTTTTGGTTTAACAATTTTTTTTCATAGTTCGTTTTCTAACTTTTCGGAAAGAAGATTTCCGGAATGGAATTTCCGGAACTAATATTTTTCAGATTGGACATTCTCATACAGAATACTTCTGGAATTGAAGTATACGTATTGAAAATTTCCGGAATGGAGAATTACATACTGGCAGTTTCATAACCAGATTTTTGTACCGAATTGTTTTTTTCCGTAAGGTGTTTTTCATATTGACTTTTCCGTACTGAGTTTTTTTTATAGTGAGATTGTCTTCCGAAATAAATTTTTTAGATCTTTGTCTTTTCATAATAAAGTTTTTTTCGTAATCATCTTTTTATATTATACATTACGGATAATCCTCCTAGTCCAATCCGAAAGGTATGATTACCTTACTCAAGTTTTCGTAGTCATATTTTACTTGCTGGAATTTTCTTGTACTATGTTTTCGGATTTTAGTTTTCTTAATTCCTTGTTTTAATAAAAACCTCAAAAAGATCGGATTCAAGTTTCCAACAGTCAGATCTGATCTCAGCTTTACACAACCGTTAGATCAACCAAGGAAGGTGAACCGTCATCTCGTTGCCTATATAAAGGGGACCCAAATACTCGTCCCACATCGGTTTCAAGCTCTCGCATCCCGAATCTCTTCCCCTCTGTTTTAAGGCCATTCCGAACTTCAGTTTTCTCCATTCCAAACTTCTCAGTGGATTACAGATCCGAATGTCTGCGGAGTTAGCATCTCAAGAAATGTCATCCACTGATCCTATTTCGCAACGGTTAGTTTACAGAGAAAGGTTAGTCCATCCGGATTTCTTCAACAACTATGATTCTCTTATTTCAAAGAACATTAAGTTGAATGGCTAGGAAGATGTTGCGGTGTCAAAAACCGGGAACCAAGATGAAGTGTATTCAGACTTACTTGTTGAGTTCTATGAATCAGTTTCTTTCTTTAAGGAATATAATAGGGATAAGTTCTCTTTTAAGTCTTATGGAAAGACTTACAAGCTTTCTCACACCAAGGCTGCAATCTTGGTAGAACTGTCTTATGAAGGAGAAGCCGAATTTATTTCGCATGTGTTTTCGGACTCTAAAGGTAGCTTCGACAAGGAAAAATCCTTAGAAACTCTCGGACTGGCTGATGACAAGGCTCTGAAGATTGCCAGTTTATCTACAAATTTCCGAATTCTGGAGTTATGGGTACAAGGGCTTATCGTACCAAGGAAAGGCGATAAAGATATCTTGAAGAAAAGTGAGATCTATATCTTAGATTTCCTGATAAATCTAAGGAAGTTTAACTTGATGAAGCACATTCTTATTACTATTGAAAATTTGAAGAAAGGAAATCTGAGAGCTCAGATTATTATGTATCCAGCAATCCTCTCCAAGTTAATTGTTCGGTGCCTTGAGTATTTCAAGGAGGCTTGCAAATCTAAGACAAGAGTTTGCAAGATCATGCTGGTCAGCGATGGAACTCTTAAGAGGATGGATGTGGCTTTCAATAAGGAAATTGGTGAGTTCTTCTATTTTCCAAATCAAGAAGAAGCGGCTCCGAAGACTGATGAACCGGAATCATCTAAGCCAGTAAGGAAGATAAATCTAAAAGAAGTGGAAGTAGAAGCAGAGAATCCTAGGTATAAGGAAGTCCATTCCGCACCTCCAAAACCAAAGAAGAAGAAATCCTATCCTGATGAGGTTGTTACAAAGTGGAGAGCAGATAAAGAAAAAAGGAAAGAATGGGATCCGCAGTTTGGATTGGACTCTGCCGAGGCTAAGGCCTTAAAGGAGAAAACTGCTGATGAGCTTGAAAAACAAGCAAAGAAAAAGAAGCTCAAGAAGAAGATATCTGAGGCTGAGGTAGATCAGGCTTTGTTAAAATTCAATGAAATGGTTTCAGCAACTATTCTTGTTCCGAGATCTTTCTCCTTGGAATCTCTACCTGAGACTCCAGGAAGAATGTTTGTTGCTCCGGAAGAAGCTGTTGCTAAGAATACCGAGGAAGTAGAGCAAGTTGAGAAAGTGGAACAAGTAGAAGATGCTGCTGAAGGAAGTGGTGAAACCGGAGATGTGATGAAACAAGTAGATGATTACAAGAGGACACCTTCGGAACACTTATCACTCCGAACTTCTGAAGCTGAATCTTCGAAGCTAGTTACTCCAACAATGGAAGAAGAGAAAGGAGAAGAATAAGTTACTTATCATGGAGAAGAAGAACATATTTTACTTGATGTTGCTCAGAAGGAAATCGTAGGGGTTCGTGTTCAGGAAGTTGCTGATGAAGAAGATAATGTGGTTCAAGTTTCTGATAGTGAGAAGAGAACTCCGGAACATGATTCAATTCCGGAAAAAGACAAGGGAAAGCAAATTCTTGCTGATACTCCGAGCTTAGAAGTAAGGAAGAGGAAGGAAGTTGGTAGCTCTTCAAAGAGAAAGCTTGAACTTGTTGAAGAAGAAATTTCTCCAAGAAAAGTTTCAGATTTGGAGTCATCTTCGGTGGGACATGATTTTGTTGTTCAGTCCTTAAAGAAGTTGGCGGGAACCATTCCGACCTTCTCTAGTATTGACTCAATATGCCAGATGCTCCAACATGCTCTAAATCAGAAAACTAACTCCGTATCTATGGTTATGGACAAGTGTGTTGTAATAGAGGCTCAGTTCAAAACGTTTTTCGTTGGCTACAAAGCTCATAGAAAATCTTGTAAGAGGATGACAAACTGGTCGAAGAAGACTGTGGAAGAGATGAGGTTGTTCGATGAGTTTCAAGACAATGTTAAATATTTTTTTGAGACCGAGGACAAGAAGATTAATGAGTTAACTTCATCCTTTGAAGAGAAGCTGACAGAAGAAAAGAACTTCCAGATTCAAGAAGTAAGAGATCTGAATGGGAAGCTCAATTCCGTTTCTCAAAACTGGAAGTTTGAAAGGGATCATCGGATTGATTTTGAAGAAAGGATGAAGGCTCAGGAAGAAAAGATCAAAGCTCAGGAAGATAAGCTAAAAGCCCAGGAAGAAAAAATTAAAGCTCAGTCCGCAAGAATAGTTGTCTTAGAGAAGCAAGCTGAAGAAGATCATAAAGATCTAAAGAAGATCAAGACTATTCGAAAGGGGCTCATGTCAAAGGAAAAAGATCCGAAATAACAAAATCCGATATTTAAGGAAAATATGATCGTTGGAGAAGGATCCGACCTTACCTATAAATAGGACCTCATTTGAAAGAGCTCGTTGCTGCTGAATACTGATGACAGATGAACAACTTGGTTTTGTGCATACATGTTGTTGAAGTGATTTCTAGAGAGAGAGACTCTTATTAACTCTCAAAGCTTCATGTGACTCTGAATTTTGGTGATTACATTCGAGGGCTTCCGGGGATAGGAAGATAGAGGTGCCGACTACCTTGAAGTTTGAGGGCTTCCTTGCTGAGGAAGACAGAGGTTGCCAACTACCTTGAAGTTGAGGGCTTGCGGGGATAGCAAGACAGAGACTCTGATCTTCGTATCGAGGGCTTACCCTGGTGTGGGTAAGACAGACTTGCTTGAAAGTATAAATCAAGGGACCTTTATCCAAGGTTGTTGGATACCCTACTCTTTGGGTTAAAAGACTTATATCTTGTTACTAGTAGTTCTACTACTTGTTTTTATTCCGCTGCATTTTGTATTATAAGGAAAGTATAACTTTCTTATAATTTCTTATTTGTAATCTGTTTCATTTAGATTCTATACGCTTTAAGGTAGAATCTCATATTGTAATCTTTTGTTAAGTTTCAATTTCCGGAACCATATTTCTGGAACCCTCGTTTGGAATCTCTCTCCAAGTTTTCTTTTGGAATTAGAGGTGTTGTGAATCTACTTAGTTTAACTTTGTTAAACATAGCCCTTTCCTTCTCTTAAGGAAACCATAGTTATTCTTAAATAACATTAAAGGTTCCAAAGGAATTTTTAAAGTATACAATTCACCCCCCCTCTTGTATATTGAGCATCTACATCACTATTTCGATCCTACAGAAATGGCCTCTCCCCATTTGATGATTAATCTAAAACTGAAGAGGGGTGACCCCAAAATGATGGGATTTCCCATATTTTAAAAACTAGATTGGGCCTATATCATGGTGTGTCTTACATGGGTTATTTCATGATTCCATATTCTAGGAACCCATCATGGAATAGCACCATGGGTCCGGGAATGACGCATCTCTATCAAGATGAACCTAAAATGCCATGGTATTCCCCTCACTATATGACCCCTCAAGTTAGGGAATGGAACAACCTCAATAGGAAAAATCAAAATCCCATGGCCCTAGAATCCATAGAATAGCCTCTTCCTTCTATGGTATGTTTTCCTCTTTTTATGGACACAACACTTCCTCATGTTAATTCATTAGGGCATGACCCTTCTGGTCACAGCATGACCAACCCTTCTTTCAAAAAATCATAGAGTAATACATATAGATTCTCAAACTTAAAAAGTAAGAAATTTTATTAATGGAACCCTTAGAGAATAGGGTCAGAGAGGTCTAAAATAGTACAGACCAAGAGCATCATCACAAATCATATTTTCACACATAGGAGGGAGAGAACCCAAACTAGAAAAGATCATTCAATGGAAGTTAGTGATATACCCATAAAATATAAATCCTTGAGTCCATCAAGGAGAGATATGGATTTGGAAAGAATCGATTCACCCTGACCATAGAAATTGTTGAAAGCAATAACCACCGAGCCATTGGATTCATGGAAAATATAGCCTCTTTTCATGAGACAGATCTGATTGGAGCTATCTTTATTTAGCATGAACCCACTATTAAGAGTCCTCCACTAAATCCAAATCATGTGAGAATATTCTGTCTGTTTTGACCTAGAGCGACTCACATGGGGCACCACCCTCCCCAATATAGCATAATGTTTCCAATTCCTTAAGATCCTACCCAAATCGATAGAAATACAACAAGCAAAGGTTTACATGATTACTAAGTAACTGATGATATTACCATTACGTTCTCGGTTCCTAGGTATCCTTAGGTCCCAGAATCCCACAGACAGAAGAGTGTCATTTTCTTTACCCTTTAGAGAGTTACAAGACAGGTTGTTGAGCTAGGAATGAATAAAAATGGCACTGGTATTCACCCGTACCACATCCCCAATAATTCCCAGGCTGCTCAAAATAGTCAATACCCGTTATCTATCAAAGAAATGTGTTCCAGAGTCTCCTCCTTAGGGATAAAATAATAGAGGCAATTTGATGCCAAGCTAACACATTTTTCTTGATTGCATCGTTTGTAGGGAGAGCCTCATTCTAGATGTATTGGGTAAAGAAATTAAATTTAACAAAAATTTATTTGCACCAGAGGATACTGCCTCATCTCATGTGACCATGGATCCTATTCATATAGTACCTGTATGCTTTGAAAAATATGACTCCATACATAGATCTAGTGAAAACAATCCTATTAGGGTCCTCAGATAAACTTATGCTACTGTAAATATCATGCCGATTGTGATCTAGAATGGCCTCAATGAAGGTGGTGTGATGAGAAGCCCCACCAAACAAGATACCTAGTGTAGGGAATCCCAGAAATTCAAGCTTGACACATACACAACAATTCATCTAGAATTTAATCTCCCCACACCTCACTATCCACTGATCATGCTGCTCTACCACTAGAAGATGGATCCTCAAAATCTACCATAAATAGGACACTTTTCCTTTTGTAGAGGCGAAGTCACCTCCATATTTCCCCATGACCAACTTGGCCAAGGGGGGATTTCCTTCTAAAGATTCCCAGGTGAGTTTGTCCTGGAGTCATTGCATAGAGTCCACAACACTACGAACATTGATACTACCTTCTCCCACTAGCCTGACAACCCTTTTATAAGAATCCTAATGAAACCTCCCATATGTATGAGAATCCCAAATGAAATATGACATCGTCTTATCAATTCTATTGATAATGGTCTTTATGACCCTATGAATAGCCAGAACGTGCATCAGAATGGAATTAAGGACACTATTGACAAGGGTAATGTAGGCTTTGAAAGACAGAAAGTGGTTCTTCTAATTGGTGATAAGATTCAAGATCCGATCAACTATCCCCTCAAATTGATAGATAAGAATCATTTCATCATCTATGGGAGCTCCCAAATATTCCATAGGGAGGCCTTTTCTACTGAACCCCATTAAGTTCTTAATTTTTCTAACTCTTCTATCAGAGCACGAACCTACTAGGTACACACTTATTTTATCATAATTAACACACTGACCACTCCACTTGAAATATTCTTGTATAATCTTTTCAACACCCTGAATAGATTTGATAAAACCATTCATGAAAATCAAAATGTCAACAGAAAAGAGAATATGGGATATGTCATTATAATTATTTCTACACCATAAATGGATAATTTAGCCATCTTGCATGGAATTGTTCAGACACCTGCTAATAGAATCTTAGACCATAATAAAAACACTAGGAGACATGGCATCCCCCTTCCTAAGGACACAAACCACCTTAAAAATCCACAATTTAATCCCTTAAATTTAACTGAAAACTAGGAATAACTAAAGAACCTAAAAAGAGATCAATGGACTAAACTGATAATCCCATGCAGTAAATCACCTTGATAATAAATCCTCAAAATAATATATCATATACCTTAACCTTATCAATTTTAATAGCCAAATTATAATCGATCGTCTTCCTGTTGATATACACCATCATTTCCTGAGAAATGGAAATAGCTTCTTGAGCGGACCTTCCATGAAAAAACCATGTTTTTCTTTAGAGATCCACTTGTGGATGTGTTGAGAGAGTCTCTAGTTAATCACACTAGAATGAATTTTGTATGCTGATTTATACATACTAATGGGTTTGTAGTGTTTGATAGAAGAAAAATCCCTAACCTTTGGAATGAGAATCAATGTGGTATCCCAATAAAATCTAGGAAGGCATCCCCCTCTAAAAAATATATATGATAGATTCAACCAGATCATCCTTAATAAGGTCCCGTGAGGATTCATAGAAAGACCTAGTGAAGTCATTGAGACCCATGGAATTCTCATGATTTATGGAGTTTATCGCCTCCCTAATCTCCCTTTCATCTGGATCGCTTTCAAAAAAGAGATCAATGCTACTGAACACAAACCAGGGCATAAAATTAAATAGAGAAGAGTGGTATATAATATAGTCCTCCCATATGTATGGGTTAATTCCATCAAGGTATTTAAAATGTTGTTCCACCATTCTCCCCACCACCTCAGGATCACTAGTGAAGTTTCCATCCTCCAAATGAATGTTTGACATGTCCATTCTATTCCTCTATTTTAAGAAATCATGAAAGAAAATGGTATTCTGGTCCCCAACTTTTATCCATGGCTATTTGTACTTTTCATGAAGTTCTTATACCTATTCCAACAACATGTACGCCAGTTGACTCTTCTTTCATGCCAAATTAGAAAAATGACCATCATCCCACTCCTATTCCAATATGATCTTTTCTTGTTGAATGTCCTATTTGATGATATCCATGTCAATAATATAAGAATTAGTTCTATTAATCCATGATAAGATATCCCCCTATAGGAATTTCCTACCACAAATTCACTTCTAGCGGCTCATCAATGTGTTTGATGTGGTTTCCCCTTCACTACACCCAACTATATAAAAAATTAGTTAGTCCTCCTCAGGATGACCTCTCTAGAAAATTCATAGTATCTCCTACTGACACATCATCCATCACCCATTCATAATGACTTAATCCCCTATAGGCATCATAGAATCATCTAAATTCCCACACTAAAGTTTGAACACAACATAGTGTAGTTACATTATTGGAACCTTATCCACCCACACTATCCATCACACTCTCTCAAATCACATCAATTAAACTATGATCTAGATCACTATTAGATCACATTAAATTCAATCCCAAGACTGATTCCAGTACTCAGACTCTATTAGACACTACATCTAAATAATAGAGCTGTTATTTTCTAAGGTACCAAAAAAATTAGATCCACATTCCCACCAAAACCCTAATGTTATCTCAGTCATGCTTTACCCTATCTCACTACATCCATTACCATTCAAACCTAAAGGTCACACATCTATATAGGATAATATTATATATTCCAAAGGAGTATCATTATCATTTACCTACTAAACAAATACACCATGTATCCATGACCCACACTCCACCCATTATTGAATGTAATTGTTGGATATATCCATCCATACCGTACCCAAGAAACAATGTAAAACACATATCACTACCTGTTTCTAGATTACTAGGAATTTCATCCAAGACATTCAAAAAAATCATTCATAATAAGGGTGACATAATTAAATATCCAATGGTGTGATCCCTACTATATGGCTTCACTAAATCTATCCCCAATCACTAACATAGATGAGTCCCATCATCACATGCCTATCACCCTTCCTAAACCATGTTTATCACATCCTAACAACCCATTTTAAGGAGTAATCTTGAATTTATCATACCATGTCACTTAAAACTATATCTAATGTCACCTATTATCATATAGGGATACCTCCCATCCTCATCAAAATATCATTCCACCAATCCCTAAATCATTTCACTGATCTATAGGTCCTCAATCTATACACATCCAATCATGTATTCAAAATCCAATAGGCACCATGTATGAACAACATGCGCTAATCCTCAAACATCATTGATTTTCTTGAAAATACATTCCAACCCCTACCCTTCTATTCCCATGAATAGTTGACCTATTAAGAACCCTCTCACGGGTTCTCACTGCTATCTATCTCCATATCATATTAACCCAAAAGGTATATACTCCTATATCACCTGATTACATCTGGAATCATGCTCTCATGAGTCACACATCATAAAACCTAGGCCCACATTCCTAAAAAACTTACCATTGTTCTCTTTCATGTCAATACCATTTGGACCAATCATCCTCGATGTTTCCTTTCTAATGATCCAAAGGAATCCCAATCATGTTAAGTCCTACCATACAATCATACACTACTCAGGAACAATCTCAAAACCATATAGTTTCTAAAAAATTTATTCCTATCTTATATCCTACATCTAGGATTATCATCAAATAGTATTAGAAATCCAACCAATTCCACCCTAAAAAACCTGACCTCAATACCCAAAGCACTTTAAGCTCTTCACATATCGAGAACACAAAAAATTTACAGATATTGTTCCTCATCCCTCTCAACGGTATCCACATCCTCAATGAAACTTGTGTATATCCTCGAATTATCTCAAGGCATACCTTTCCTACATTGAATCCACCAGGGTTCATCACTAAGGTATCTAATTTTTGACCAACCCGCCAAGGTTCACTATACATCCCTCGTGGAGGGATGATACAACTGTTGTTAGTGAACATCCCATGATGGGATCAATTTTTCCTTCCATAAAAAAACTATGGTTCACATGAGTAAAATTACACCAACTAGTCATATAGGAAAACACCATATAAGTTTTTATTAACACTTTAAACAACAAGATCCCCTATTTTCATTGAATTAAATCAAATAAAAGAACATATATATCATGTGAATCCTATGTTCCAACTATGTTACATGTACACAAGCCTCTTCCCACTATGTTCCATGATGAAAAACCGTAAATAAAAAAACTCAAAATAATGAATCATATTTGAATAAACACCTCAACTATTATCTTGAAAAATTAATACAAAAATATAGTAACCTTGGTAACCTGGACATCCCATCAGAAAGGTTTTAATGAATCTCTAGTTAAAGGTCAATAAAAAGATTTGACATGTCCCTATTCTATGTCTATGATATCTTAAATAGTACTACAAAGGAAAAATATGATCTGATATAATTTTTTGATACCCCAACCTAAGACTACTCATCTGTGTCTTGGATGGATTTCCACATGACTTCATGAACACCTCACCATATGAAAGAGGCCAACAACTAGTGATTATTCCTTAAAACTTATGTTAGGGAGAATGTGACCTTGATATCATAATCAACAATAAAAATACAACCAATAAACATTATCCACATCAATAATTAGAGTATGAAAAATCAATAAAACATTTCCATTTTATAAAAATGAAATGAAATCATATAGTAATACATCTAAATTGATCACCCACTGAGCCAATAACATATAAAAAAAGAAATAAAATACTCAAGAGTTTCCACTTTTATCCCCAAGAATCACTTAATACCAAACTCCAACCCCTATCAAGCTTCTCCAACCCAATCCACTGCACAACCTATGATCAACCTGTAACTATAAATAAAGTCTACATGCACACCAAAGTACTCATTCAGGGTTTAAGAAATAAATATTAGATGAGTATCATAACATTACCTTAGTATAATCCATCATATGATTTTATACATGAGGAAAATAAATAATATAAAATAAACATTCACATTGGGTCATTGTTTGTAAACTGGGCCACCATAATAGTCGATCATTCTAGCTTCTATCAATGCTAGAAACGAGCCACCTCATGCCACAAATCCAAATGCATACCTGAAGACTCTGAGTAGGATATCATATTATACTATTACTAATACCATCATCATCATGGTAGGGTCTATATTAAGTACCCAAGATAATACTTCATAGATAAATTTTCATAATAAGTACCCAAGACAATCACCCCCAGGTAAAGCCACTCATCAAGTACCCATGTCAATCCCCTCGGGGAAGGAAACATAATATAGTACCCAACCCATAATCTCTTAGGGTTGGTTGTATAAAAGTAAATTATTCATCCCTACTCACTTAGTATATGTCTCACATATAGTACCCTATCTATACCAACTCACTCAGGAGATACTGTATATATATTACTCAACCACTACCTTCCAATTCAGGGTAGCATGTTTATCATAGTACATAACCACCACCCAACAATCTAGGGTAGGTAACTTATTATAGTTCCCAACCACTACCCACATTTATATGGTTGGGCTCTCATTATAGAACCTAGTCCATCCTCCCCCTATGGAGGGTGAACAGTAAGGCCTAGACCATCACCTTTTCTCTAGAACAGGACATCCATCAAGTACCCAACCCAAAACCTCTCTGGAGAGGGTTCACATAAAGCCTCATGTCCCAAAATTCTTCCACAATATTGGTATAAAATTCAGTTTATTATCTAGTATCCATACAACTTATAACCTATAAGTAATAGTAAATAGAGAGTATAGCCCATTACACAAGCTCATTAGCTCATCGTCTAGGTTTTAGTAACCCCTGACCTAGCCCCTAACCTAGAATTATATATCATCGTTATTCTATCCTAACAGGATTATCTCATTTGGTATATCTCAATTACACAAGCATATAATTATGAGCCTCTCAACATCTTTATCTCATCCATATATGATAATATATTATGGTTCTTCAGGCCTATCCTAGTCTCCACTCATCAGAAAAAAGTTGTATCCTACAACCCATAGTGTACTCTCAATCCATAGGCCCTATCTGACCCAAACCTCAAGAGGATGATTGACAACTCATAAAAATACCATACCCAAGACTATCACTATAAATTAATGGTTTTCTTAATAGACTCACACAGACTATTAGAATCTTGATGCCAATCCATCCATCAATCCCCAGGACTCTCACTTCAATCTCATCTCACATTTCCCTTATGAGAGCTATAAATAATATATTATAGATTTAACCTCCCTATAACCTCACATATATCCCCAAATGTCTTATCCCACTCATAGAACCAACCAAGACTAACCTACACCATTGAAATAGTGTTCCCAACCATGAAAGAGATGTACATTCGTCTCACTCATCACCACCAGGCATAAACCCCTCTTTCCTACCTAACCATCACTATGAACATAACCTAGGATATTAAAAACAAATATTGTGTCTCTAGACCTACTTTTGGTCCCTTTATAACTCAATGGTTGCCTTATCCCCCTTGGAAACATAGTTTCTAAGTAATCCCAAAATACCCAAAGGTACTAGGAAACACCTATTTCCTTGGTAAGATGATCAAAGTAATCCTATCTCTTTATATAGGGAGATCTTGTTCATTATCCCTTTACATGGTCCCATAAAAACATGAAATAATTCACACTCATGTTAAAATAGACATATGGTTTTTTATTAAATGGACCACCATCCTCAACCACATATTTATTATCCTCACAATGCATGGCTCATCCACAGTCAAGCTTGTCCATGACTCATACAAGAATATATCAATACCCAAGATCCTATTTGATGTTGTAACATTAAAATAACAAATTATAATAATTTATAATTAATTTTTCTATTTAATCAAATGAGGCATAATCACCAAAAAATCACCATGAAAAGTCACATCTCCAAAAACATATAAATCCAAGTGTCTTCATCCTTTCAGGATCTCCTCTATCCAAGACAAGAAAAATCCACAAAATATCTGTCTAATTACACTATGATTTAGTGGAATCGATGTAAAAAAACTATCACAAATTTCTAGAAAATGAATGGATATAGATGGAAATAATAACAGAGGAATGAGAAGAATATTTTACCATAAATCCTTGGAGAGATCGTCTAAAAATCACCCCACCTCAAGGGGGATCAAATGATATGAGAAGGAGGAGGAGATAAGGCTGAAATTACCTCTCCTCGAGTATCTCTAAAGCTAAAACTAAAGGTGAATGGACCTAAAATGATAATTATACCCTTGTTTTAAAAACTCAAATGAGCATATATCATAGAGTGGCCTACATGTGACATGATGTGACACCCACTTCACAGAACCCATCATAGAATCGCCCTGTGGGTCATGACATAACACATATACCTTAGGAAGAACCTAAAACCATATGGTCCTCCCCTCATGTAGTGACCCCTCATACAATGGTTAGGCACAACTCCCTTGGGAAAAAGTAAAATTATAAGTTATTTTCCTCGATGGTGTGGCCTATTCCCTGTATGGCATGGAGTCCTCTTTCCATTTCAATGAAACACACTCACATAAAGCCATCACAGTGTGGATGTAACATTTTGTTACTATTTTAGGTATTGATAAAACCTATTCTATTAAATGTATTAATATCTTACATTAAATGGAAAAAATGGTTGATTAATGAAAAGTTGTATTTTTGTTAAACCCATTGCAGATTGGTAAAACACCCAATTAACACTCCATAATATTCAATTAAATATTTTCTCAGTTAAACACTAAGTAAGTATGATTTTCTGAGGCCCACAAAAGCTCGGAGAAGATGGAATAAAATTATTAAACATAATATATTAATTACACCCTTTTATTCAAAAATATTTGAATAACTCCAAAACGATGCGTCGTTTGAAAAATATGAGACCACTATTATGTTCAAAATATGGTGTTTACCCTAGGAGGGGTATAACATTAAAAGGAACCGGACATTTGGATGTTTCTCTCGTGAGATAAAGTTATTAAATAATATTTAATATATTTTTTATTAAAAATAATTAAATATATCTCGAACAGTGTGTCGTATGGGAAATATGAGACCACCGATTGGTACGGAGCATGGTTTTTACCCTAAAAAGGTATAGAATTTGTTCTCATCGGGTGTTTGGATGTCTCGATCGCAAAAATAACACTTTTTATTTTAATTAAATATTTATTCTGATTTTTAATTAATAAATCATTAATATCTTTTAAACGGTGCATCGTATGAGAAATCTGAGACCACCTTTGGGTCTAGAATGGGGCATTTACCCTAGATAGGGTATATTTTTTTATAAGAAATGATCATTTGAGGTTATTTTAGTTTTTATATTAAATAATTAATTAATTCAATAATTAATCTGATTTTTAGTTCAAATAAAACATTTTTTAACCGGTCATCTTCTTCCTCCAAACAAAACGTGCGGACTCCATTTTTAACAGAGGAGATTTTTAAAACCTTCATTTTACCACCTTTAGGACTGTGATTAATTCAGTAACGACATAATAAATGAAAATCAATGACTCCGTATTGATTTTTGGGTTCATTAAAAGTTGAAAATGGGTGTTTTAAAAATGGGTTTAGAGTGCTGCGTTTTTTGGTCCAAAGATCACCAAAAAACTTGGTCTTCCTTGTTGGTTGATCTTGTTGGATTCCAATGATGTAAAAACTCCCTAACATGCAATCGTTGAAGTCTCTAGTGGTCCGGTGATAGATGGAAGTGGTCTTCCTGACTCTTTCATGTGCGTTGCGTGAAGATAGAAAGGTGGGTTTTCATTTTTTTTATTATTTATTTTATTCTTCTGCCACTAATTTCATAAATCAATAGTGGAATTTTATTAAAGTTTTAAACCTTAAATTATCAATGGTTGTTTTGTCAAAAATGTTGGAAGATAGATATAAAAATTATCAGCAGATAATTTCAACAAATTATCTAAAGATAAATATGAATAATTATCAAATCAAATTTTCATTGAATGATCAATAATAATTTCACCAGGTTATAAAATGATGTTTAAAAAAATTATCAAAGAGTAATTTTAAAATATTATCAAAGTATAAATACATCGATAATTTAATTTTAGAATATAATCTCATTAAAAGAAAGGATATTCACAGTGAATTTTCAAGCAATGAATAATTAGGTGAATTTATCAAACAATAACTAGGTTGATTTAAGAAATGATAATTTCATTAAATTATTGAATTAATAATTGTTTAAAATTATCAAATGATAATTATTTGGATTATCAAAAGATAATTAATTATCAATATATATATATATATAGTTAGATATATATTTTTTAATTACTTTGGAAGTTAAGGATAATTTTATTAAATATAAAATTATTAATGTGTAATTGCATGAAATATAAAAGATAATTTATTTACATATATTATAAATGGATAATTAATATAATTATCGGATGATAATTTCAAGATTTATCAAAGGTTAATTGTTAATATTATTAAAATGATAATTATGAGTTTATCAATGATAATTATTTTGATGGATAAATGTGAGCGCAAGCATTGATCTAACAATAAACTGAATAATTTTCCATGAAAGATAAATATTATTTCATGTGAAAATATATATGTTTTTTGAAACTTATCCTGGTGAGATAAATTATCATCACATGTGATAATTTAAAACAATAGTCGATAATTATTGAGGAGAGAGAATTTATCGTCGCATATAATATTTTAATCGATAATTTGAAAATTATCCAAGAGAGAGAAAATATTATGGCATGTAGTATTTTAGTCGATAATTTGAAAATTATCTAAGAGAGATAAAATAATATCGCATGTAATATTTTAATCGATAATTTTAAAATTATCCAAGAGAGATAAAATATTATCGCATGTAATATTTTAATTGATAATTTTAAAATTATCCAAGAGGGATAAAATTTTATCGCATGTAATATTTTAATCAATAATTTTAAAATTATCCAAGAGAGAGAAAATATTATTGCATGTAATATTTTAATCGATATTTTGAAGATTTTTTCAAGAGAGAAAATGTATCATCGCATGTGATATTTTATTTCCTTTTGAAATAAAATAACTGGTATTGGTTCTAGGAACCCTTGACAAACATCGACCATTGGTGTGTCGATGCTTATGATAATAAGGTCATGAGGTGGTTTATTGAACTACATAGGGTGGTTTATCTTCACTGCTAACATTGACGAGCTTGAGGTAGGTGGTTCCACTCTAATTAGCCAAATTGATTATCCATGTATTTCTTCATTTATTTCAATTGTTGATTTAAATTCAATTGCTCAAATATTCTTTCAATTAAATTGATAAAAACTCGATTCCAGTGAATCGAGATATTTGGAATGGTTTTGGCATAGAAATTTAGAAAACTCCTGATTCCATTGAATTGGGTTTGTTTATGGAAATTAGATGATTTAACTTGTTTAATTTAAATTGTGGATTTGATGGAAATTATTTCAATTAAATTGTTGAATTTAATTGTGGAAATAAATTGTGTAATGATAGAATTGGTTTTGAATGGATTTCAAACTGGAAAAAATGGCTTAAAATGAATTTATAGAAACTCATTGGTTTTATCTTGTGAAAAAAGGCATGTTTTTGAATAAAACATGTTTGGTTTTAAATGAAAGAAATTGGAACTTTTGAAATGAAAGAATGGGATTGATCATATTTTAAGATATCTTAAAATAGTTCTCCCATCATGTAAAGGTGTATGAAATCCTTAGGTAGTTAGTGAGTTATTTGGATGCACTCTACGCTACGACAACGTTCTAAAACATACTTACAGCGGGTCACATCCCCAATGGGCTGGTGATGAGTCCCCTTTGACCAGTGTCATAGGTACGTGTGTATTCAAATTTTCCTAAGTTCACATAGAGAGTACGAAATCCTATAGCTAGTTAATACTATCGTACCTTTTGGCATATCACCATGTTTCTTGCTTGTTTATTTATATTTGAGATATAAATGTATGTCAATGTATGTTTGAACTGCTTACATACATTCTAAATTTATATAAAACATTTTATATAAATGTTTTACATAAGACATTATTTTAGAAATATTCCATCATTTATAAAATCATTGCTTAAAATATATATTTCCATCATTTGAAAATGTATAGCATGTATTGTTTATATATGATTATGAATTTCCAAACCTGTTTACTTTAAAATTGAAAGATTTTATTTGGATAATATATATTTGGAATCTATTATGGAATCTTTGGTGGTATCTTACTGGGTTTAGGCTCACACACTCATTTTGCATTCGGGTGTTTGTAGACTTTCTTCTTCTAGGTCCGAGAAAAGGGAAGGGATCTCTTTGAGGTGGATCCAACTATTGAGTTTTGGTCTTGGTGAGTTGTGTCCTTAGGGACCTTGGGGTTGTTTTTCCCATTTTAGTACTTGGGTTGAATTACTTTGGGTTTTCATGTCATTTTTTATTCTGGTACATCACTCCCATTATATTTTCTTTTGTTATGGATAAAACATTATTTAGTTTTTCTTCTGCATTCTTGTGAAAAAAATCATTCCCACTTGTATGTTGTACGATGTCAGGTGCTAATCATCGACTCGTGGGGATCAGGAACACCCTTCGGGCTATGTCAGGGCCAGCTCGGTTATTGGGTTACCAGGATACCTGGGATGGTTCGTGAAAAAATGGTATCAAAGGGAGGTTAAGCATCTTTCCTTGACGAAAATATGCATTTAAGTATTATTTTCAGGACTTAGGAGGTAGTTGTGAATGAGTGTCTGGCCAGCTCTCACCACAATGAACCTTAAGTCACCAGGGGTGGTAAGGGAAATAATTCTTGTGGATTATTTATAGTCTTTTCCCTATTTCTATTTGGATCGATTGAAATATAAATCATGTATGTTCTACCAATTGGGATCATGTTTCTCTCGTTGCTATGTACGAACATTATCTAATGTATTCTTTATTGTCTGCTGATGTTGTGTAACATCATGCCTCCGAGAAGACGTGTTAATCGGATCTAGGAAGGGGGTACTACTAAACCTCAGTGAGTGAATCCTCCTATGGACCTGAGCTTAATTGAGGAGATCATGCATACCGTCCATGATTTTGGGTAGGAACCACCACCAGTCTCCATTCATGCTCCAGTTGTGGTTCCTGGGGGGAATTCTATTCATAATTGTCCTTAAGAGTTCTTTCATCAGAAACCATAAGTTTTGAAAGGCTCCACTGATCCTCAACATGTTGGGGAATGGTTGGGCAGAATTGAATGTATGTTTGAGTTCTTGGAGACACTAGATGATATCATAGTGAAGCGTTCCACCTTCATGTTGGAGGGACCAAGCAAGAGATGGTGGGATACGATAGTGATGGAAGAAAAACATGGGGGCTTAGAGTAAAATGACTTAAATGTTACTTTCAATGGAAAATTCTATCTAGAGTAAATGGTGTTAGCCAAGGCTGTGGAGTTTCCCAATCTTGAGAAGGCTGACAGAACTGTGGCTCCTACAGATGTTTAGGGAACTTGTAGAAGTTTTTCCACAACTTTTCCACTCCATGTAATGTAATGAGATCATCAGAGCCTTCAAAAGTTACAGGGCAATCAAATTATTCACGTACAAAAGAGTTTCATCCATAGGAATCCAAAATGAATCTTCTTCACACAGTGAAAGAGTCTCCAGGGAAAGCTAATACATGTCCAACCACCATAATAGGTATCATTACTATAGGTTCATCTTTAGTGACAACACTTTTTGATACTAGTGCATCTTACTTGTTTATTTCAACCCGTATCCTTAATCTTTTTAATCTTCCCATGAAGCTTGTATCTTATGCAATATATATTACTACACCCCTTGGTGCGACGAGAGAGAATGGTATCTATAGTCTTAATTGTGTCTTCCCTCTATCATATGGTAAGTTTTCTTGGAGTTTTCTCATACTCGACATGGAACCTCATGACATCACATTCAGGATGGATTGGATTATTGCCAATAAAGCCTAGATTGATTTTTATATTTGACGTGTCTACCTTAGTACACCCAGTGGTCTGCCTTTTGTCTTTTAAGGAGAATGAGACCTAAGGTCGAGCAGAGTTGAACCTTCCTATCCAAAGTTGGGGAAAGTGATATCAGTGTTTAATTTTGATCTCAAGCGAGATTCTTTGGGTGGTGATCTCCCTCCAGTTTTCTTTGAGTTTCCCTATGTTTTTTCTTTCTGATATTTTTTTGGGTTTACTACCAGTCAGAGAGGTTGAGTTTTCCATTGACATGATGCTAGTTCTCAACCAGTTTCTTTTCCCTCTTAACAAATGGATCCAAATGAACTGAGAGAACTAATTTCCTAGATGAACGATCTTCTTGAGAAATCCTTTATTCAACCATGTGTGTCACCTTGGGAAGTTCCAATTCTCTCCGCCATGAAAGATTATGGTTCTCAAACATATTCTCTTCTCGAGATGATTCTTCAAGAACATAAGGTTTTTGAATAATTCTATAAGCATTAGAGACTCTCTTTATGGTGGGGAGACTGATGCCCAATGGTTGTTCTCCAAAGAAGGTGTTCTGTGTTATCGGAATCGTTATGGTTCACCGTTAGCGACAAGAAAGGATATAATGGGGGATTTCCATATTTTATAATGGTTTGTGCACCCATGAAGCACTAAGATGTTCTACGACTTGAATCAATAATTTTGGTGACCATGTATTCATGAAGGTTTTACCCCAGTTGGGTAATCGATGGCTTGGGAGGCAAGGGAAGCTTGCTCTTTATTTTGTGGGATCTTTTTAGGTTGTTGATTAGGTGAGGAAAGTTATTTACCATTTATAATTACCACCGCAACTGATGTCAATACATAATGTGTTTCATGTATCTCTACTTTGAAAATATTTATCAGACCCATCTCATGTTCTGAGTTGGCGTGATCTTGAAGTGGAACCTGTTTTATCTGTGACTGAACAACAAGTCATGGTTGTTGATTCTGATACTAAGGTAATTAATGGGAGGACGATGCCTCTAGTCCATGTGATATGGAATCATGGTTTTAATTCTCATAATACATGAGAGAGGGATGCAATGATGAGAAAACAGTGGCCTTGAATTTTTGAGGTGAAGGTTTCTTCATAGGCTTTCTGGGGATATAAAGTTCCTATAGTGGGGAGGTTGTAACATTCCGTTACTATTTATGGTATTGATAAATCCTATTCTATTAAATTTATTAATATCTTACATTAAATGGAAAAAAATGGTTTATCAGGGAAAAGTTGTGTTTTTGTTAAACACGTCGTGGATTGGTAAAACACCCAATCAACACTCCATAATATTCAATTAAATATTTTCTGAGTTAGACACTGAGTAAGTATGAGTTTCTGAGGCCTGAAAAATCTCGGCAAATATGGAATAAAATTATTAAACAGAATATATTAAGTGCACCCTTTTTATTCAAAATATTTGAATAACTCCAAAAGGATGCGTCATTTGAGAAATTTGAGACCACTTTTATGTTTGAAATATGGATTTTACCCTTGGAGGGGTATAACATTCAAAGGCATCAGACATTTGGATGTCACGCTCGTGAGATAAAGTTATTAAATAATATTTAAAATATTTTTTATTAAAAATAATTAAATATCTCTCAAACAGTGCATCGTATGAGAAATCTGAGACCATCGATGGGTCTGAAATGTGGTGTTTACCCTAAACAAGGTATAATTTTTTTTTCATCGGGCGTTTGGATTCCTCGCTCGCAAAAATAACACTTTTTATTTTAATTAAATATTTATTCCGATTTTTAATTAAGAAATAATTAATATCTTTTAAACGGTGGATCATATGAGAAATATGAGACCACTGTTGGGTCTGCAATGGGGTTTTTACCCTAGACAGGGTATATACATTTTGTAAGAAACAGTCATTTGAGGTTATTTTAGTTTTTATATTAAATAATTGATTAATTCAATAATTAATCTGATTTTTAGTTCAAATAAAACATTTTTTAACCAGTCATCTTCTTCCTCGAAAGAAAATGTGGGGACCTCCATTTTTAATGGAGGTTTTTAAAACCTTTATTTTACCACCTTTTGGACTGCGATTAATTCAGTAAAAGCATAATAAATGAAAATCAATGACTCCACATTGATTTTTAGGTTTATTAGTGGTTAAAAATGGGTGTTTTAAAAATGGGTTTAGGGTGATGCATTTTTTGGTCCAAAGATCACCAAAAACCTTGGTCTTCCTTGTTGGTTGATCTTGTTGAATTCCAATGATCTGAAAACTCCCTAACGCGCAATCTTTGAAGTCTCTGGTGGTCCGGTGATAGATGGCAGTGGTCTTCCCGACTCCTGCATGTGCGCTGCATGAAGATGGAAAGGTGGGTTTTCATTTTTTTTAATCTTAAACCACTAATTTCATAAATAAATTGTGGAATTTTGTTAACGTTTTAAACCTTAAATTATCAATGGTTGGATTGTCAAAAATGTTGGAAGATATATATAAAGATTATCAGCCGATAATTTCATCAAATTATCAAAAGATGATTATGAATAATTATCAAATAAAATTTTCATTAAATGAACAATAATAATATCACCAGGTTATAAAATGATGTTTAACAAAATTATCAAAGAGTAATTGTAAATAATTATCAAAGGATAAATACATTGATAATTTATTTTGAGAATATAGTCTTGTTAAAAGAAAGGATATTCGCACTGAATTATCAAGCAATGAATAATTAGGTGAATTTGTCAAACGATAACTATGTTGATTTTAGAAATGATAATTTTATTAAATTATAGAATTAATAATTGTATAAAATTAATAAATGATAATTATTTGGATTACCAAAAGATAATGAATTATCAATATATATATATATAGTTACATATATATTTTTTAATTACTTTGGAAGTTAAGGATGATTTTATTAAATATCAAATTATCAATGTGTAATTGCATGAAATATCAAAGATAATTTTTTTACATATATTATCAATGGATAATTAATATAATTATCGGATGATAATTTTGAGATTTTTAAAAGGTTAATTGTTAATATTATTAAAATGATAATTATGAGTTTATCAAAGATAATTATTCGGATTGATAAATGTGAGCGCAAGTGTTGATCTAACGATAAACTGAATAATTTTCCTTGAAAGATAAATATTATTGCATGTGAAAATATATATGTTTTTTGAAACTTATCTTGGTGAGATAAATTATCATCGCATGTGATAATTTAAAACGAAAATCGAGAATTATTGAGGAGATAGAAGTTATCGTCGCATGTAATATTTTAATAGATAATTTGAAAATTATCCAAGAGAGAGAAAATATTATCGCATGTAGTATTTTAATCAATAATTTGAAAATTATCTAAGAGAGATAAAATATTATCACTTTTAATATTTTAATCGACAATTTTAAATTATCCAAGAGAGATAAAATATTATCGCATGTAATATTTTAGTCGACAATTTTAAAATTATCCAAGAGAGATAAAATATTATCACATGAAATATTTTAATTGATAAATTGAAAATTATCCAAGACAGAGAAAATATTATCGCATGTAATATTTTAATCGATAATTTGAATATTTTTTCAAGAGAGAAAATTTATCATCACATGTGATATTTTAATTCTTTTTGAAATAGAATAACTAGTATTGGATTTCGGAACCCTTGATGAACTTCGACCATTAGTGTGTCGACTCTTATGATAATAAGGTCGTGAGGAGGTATATTGAACCACATACGGTGGTTTATCTTCACCGCTAACATCGACAAGCTTGAGGTAGGTGGTTCCATTATGATTAGACAAATTGATTATCCTTGTATTGCTTGATTTATTTCAATTGTTGATTTAAATTCAATTTCTCAAATCTGCTTTCAATTAAATTGATAAAAACTTGATTCCAATGAATCGAGATATTTGAAATGGTTTTGGCATGGAAATTTAAAAAACCCATGATTTCATTAAATTGGTTGTGTTTATGGAAATTCACAGATTTAAATTGTTTAATTTAAATTGTGTATTTGATGGAAATGATTTCAATTAAATTGTTGAATTTAATTGTGGAAATAAATTGTGTAATAATGGAATTGGTTTTGAATGAATTTCAAACTGGTGAAAATGGATTAAATGATTTGATAAAACCCCAGTGGTTTTATCTTATGAAAAAGGCATGTTTTTGAATAAAACTTGTTTGGTTTTAAATGGAAAAAAATTGACACTTTTGAAATGGAAGAATGGGATTGATTTTATTTTAAGAAGTCTTAAAATAGTTTGTCCATCATGTAAGAGCACATGCAAGCCTTATGTAGTTAATGAGTTATTTGGATACACTCTACACTATGAAAAAATTCTAAAACATACTTTCGGCAGGTCACATCCCCAATGGGCTGGTGACGAGTCCACTTTGACCACTTTCATAGGGACGTGTGTATACACATTTTGCTGAGTTCACATAGAGAGTGTGGAATCCTATAACTGGTTAATACTATCGTACCTTTTGGAAGATGACCATGTTGCGCACTTGTTTATATATATTTGAGATATAAATGTATACCAATGTTTGTTTGAACTGCTTACATACCTACTAAATTTATATAAACCGTTTTATATATATGTTTTACATAATCCATTGTTTTAGAAATATTCCATCATTTGTAAAATCATTGCTTAAAATATTTATTTCCATCATTTGAGAATGTATAGAATTTTTTGTTTATATATTATTTTGAATTTCCCAACCTATTTAATTTAAAATTGAAAGCTTTTATTTGGATAATCAATATTTGGCATCTATTATGGAATCTTTTGTGATATCATACTGGGCTTAGGCTCACACCCTAATTTTGACTTCGGGTGTTTGTAGATTTTCTTATTCCAGGTTTGGGCAAAGGGAAGGGATCTCTTGGAGGTGGATCAAGCTGTTGAGTTTTGGTCTTAGTGAGTTGTGTCCTTAAGGACCTTGGCGTTGTTTTCCCATTTTAGTAATTGGGATGTATTACTTTGTGTTTTCATTCCATGTTGTATTCTGGTACATTACTCCCAGTGGAGTTTCTTTTGTTATGCATACTGTTTTGTTTCCTTTTGTTTCTGCATTCTTGTGGAAAAAATTATTCCCACTTGTATGTTTTATGATTCCAGGTTCTAGTCATCAACCTGTGGGGATCGGGAATGCCCTTCGGGCTATGTCAAGGCTGGGTCGGTTATCGGGTTACCAGGGTACCCGGGCTAGTTCATGACAGGGGCCCTATTGTTCATGATGTGACCAACTCTTCTTCTTAAAAATCACAATGTAATACGTATATATTGTCACCTAATTTATAATATTTTCCAATATATTAAAAAAGTATATTCATCGCGATATAGTTCCCTTATACATGGTGTGATATTCATACATACTATATTTTCCTTAGTGAAAATTCCTAAAAAAATATTATACATTGTGGCACCTACTAGTCATGGAGATACCTTCTTTACCCATGGCTATTATCAAAACCTTCACACCACACCACACCATCACACCCGCCGATAATGGAGTTACATCTAGCCTCCATGATGTGGCACCTCCCTAGACATGATGTAACTCCTCAACCAACCCTCATCATGGTACAACCTTGCCATATCCTAATGTGATGAGCCTTTACAATAATATTTCATAAAATTGATCACCTTGACCCTGCTCTGACATTCACTCAAGCACCCAAAATATCTTTTCAAATTATGCAAACATTCAATAACATATATTTTATATGTTTCAACCCTTATAATCCAAATCCAAATCTTGATTCATTAAATTTCCCATGTTCTGAGACCAAAAAATTAAATTCACTATAAATTTCAAAAAACATAACGACATGATTCATTATAGAAACCAATCTCAAAAATATATTTCAAATGGTTTTTTAATTAGATTTTTATAATTAATTTATCAACTACACTCAACTCAATAAATATATTAAAAATATTCAAGTTCATGGAAGATTACTCCCCCTTAAAGCTGACTTCCAGCTCAATATAAACTCATTGTCAATGATCAAATTTGATTCAATTTAAATTAAGAATGGGAAATGTGATTATCATAAATAAACACTAGTATTATCCAATTGTTGTCTAAATTTCATGATTTTCTGAAATATTGTTCATCTTCTCAGTCTATCCTTAAGGAATTCACTCTAAATTCTCTTCATCATTTATTTTTTTCTACAAAATAAACTCCAAACATCCCTTTTGATGTCACATTGAAATGTTTCAAATGGATAACATATTTTAATTTAGAAATTCATTATTTTTTTATAATAATTTCAACACTAATCCAGTTCTACCCCTACATGAATCACCTTTAATTCCCATAATGAGAACGTAAAAAACAATAGATATGGGAATAAAATGGATTTTCAGAGCTCCTTAGTGAGATAAAAAGGGATGATATTTGTATCTCAACCCCAAAACCTTTTCTTTATAGATTTTGTTTTGTGATAAATCTTTTTCCTTACTCCTATTCTATTTCTCTATATTTGGGAATTCATGGGAAATATGCACTTCTTTCTTTCTTTAAAAACCTCTTTATATGGAATTCCTTTTCTAATTTTAGTAATCAAATCACATGAAGTTATTTCTGTTAGCATCATTTTTTTCAGAACCTCTTCTTGATCTAGTATGAGAATCATACGAATCTTTGACACATGGCTATATTTCTTAAACCTCCCCCATTGATTCTCATTAATTTTTGGGTTATCATTTTTGGATAACCTCTCATGAAATTCTTCCTCTTCACATGGAGTTTCTTGATTCCCTTTATCACATGAATTAAATTGTTATATTTCCCATCCTTCTTTCTATATCCTATTAGGATAGATATATGATCAGACATTCTTTGGGAACATGATCATATTTTTTGGATCTTCCACATGGTTTCTAATGAAAATTAATGTTACTAACTTTGGGAAACATTTCATGAGTCATTAATTCAATATCAAGGATATCTTCCCCCCAAAAAAACCTTCAATTTCTCTCATATATTGATTCTCTATTTTTTTATTTAGATTTACATCATCTATAAATATTTAAATGGAATGTTTTTAATGGTCCATGGTCTGAATTTTTCTTCCATGAGAGAATTAAAATTCTTCTCATTAGTGTGAAATCATTCATAATTTTCTTCTTAGGTGTACATTTCTCAATATTCTATTTTTATACCCCATGGATTACTCACCCTATCTTCTCACTTAATTTTTTAATCAGTTATGGTATTCTCTTACCATCATCACATGAATTATTCTTATTAAGAATCAACTAGAATTTATAAACATAATTTCCACTTATGTTATAATATCCAAATAAATTTTCAAGACTACAAAATCTATTTTTAATGGATTTTTTTTCATTTTCTATATTATTTTCGTTTATTTATCTTTTATCACCATTAATATTAGCCTCATGTAATATCCATAAATTGAAATGGTATTCCCAAATTCAATGGACCTATGAAAAAATCTCAAATATCATTGAAAATGACCAAGAATCCATTTTCTTTTCCTTATAGTTTCAATCTGGATAGGATTTGCAGTAAATTGTTTTTGAGTAGAAACGATGTCCTTTTGGGATATTCTTGGGGAGGCATTCTTTTTTTACTATGATCACATACACCTATAATTTTGTAGTGTATTTATTATAATTTTCATAAACCCATATTTGTATTTATTTTGAGTTGTAGGGTATACTATCCATTGAAACAACATTAGTGCATAAAACAATTTCTAGTATAAGGGAAAACTTTATCCATGAGCTTGTAGTAGATAAATATTTAGATTATCTAAAGATATTATTTCCATTAAAATGATCCTTTTTATAATCTATAATATTATTATAGGTTTCTATGGAATAACATATTCTTGTATCAATTTGGGATGTAATAGTGTACTAGTGGCATGAGTAGTGGTTTCACATTTCTCTTAAGACCCTAAAAAATATTATATGCATTGTGAGAGGAAACGTGATTTTTTTGTGACTAAGAATGACTAATGATTGGGGTTGGTAGATGGGTAAAATTATATACAACCATGAGTCGATCATGTTTGGATGGTTAGGGACTGAGGGCTTCAAGATCATCATTAGTTTTTGTTTAGATGTAGATTATTTATGATTTGACTATATATAGTAGGATTTGGTCAGGGTAGAAATGAATGAAGTGTGTATATGAATTTACCTCTAACAGAGTGTTAGGCATGAGCCTATGATGTGCTATGTTCTAGTAGATCGACTACCTCTACAATTTATTCTTGTTTATCCTAAACATTTTCATACAACTTATGGTCAGGCTAGGGCCTGGAGGCCTAGATATTGATTTGAAGAGTTACACCACCTAGGTGCTCATTCCTTATGATTTTTGGGAGGATAATATTCAGAGTGAGATAATCTCTAGTTTCTATACCATATGTGTTTTTGTTGGGGTAGAAATGGTTACACGAAATATATATCACATGTATTACCAAAATACCACTACATGTATGATTGAAAGATCCCCTATAAGTTTACATGCAGATCAACATGGTTGAAAACTAAACCTATATAACTTTATTCCCCCTCAACATAGTGTACCAAAAGTAAGAAGTCACCACACCCTACTTACCACACAAATTTTATCTCGTATATACACCTTAGCATAAATAGAAAATTCAACTGAAAATCAAAAAATATTGATTCATGAAACTGAAGTGCATAAATTATTAATTGAACACTATATATTTTAACATGCTTCGTAATTTTTTTCAACATTAATGGTAGGAATAATTGTGACATATTTCAATAAATCCTAAGTGTAAATAATTATAGTCAGCTATCAAACATATTAGTAATAATCATTAAAAATTAATCAAAACTTTATAAACTTATGATGCATTGTTCATGTGTTAGATTAAATATTCATTCACACATCCAAAATTTGGTTTCATTTCCCCCACTTAATTTTATAAGAATATTCAGTGGGGTGTTCAAGTTACACTACTTCGAGAAATAAGGAGAATCCTATAAATATAATGTCACTAGTAGTCACCCATAACACTGTTGACCTCAATCACTTTTCCTGATAAAAAATTCTATATTATTTATAAAGAATTCATTATAGAAGGTTTTCCAAAGTTCTTGAACACACATGATATCATTAGAAGTAAAAAATTATTATGGACCAATTTCCAATGAATAGAGAATAATCCATGGATATCACATTGAACCCATCCATCAATTGTTGATCAAATTTATGATACATGTAAATCCGACAAATGAACTTATGATGTTATAAAATTATGATCAGTTAGAATAATGATTCACATATTAACAGTATCCAACTTGAAGACTTGTTCCAGGTAAATAAACCTTGGTTACCCTTCTCAACAAACTATCATAGTAGTAGTGTTCCTCCATATTTCCTTCTTCCATTCACTGAAGCCCCGCTGAAGTATGATGTTGCCTTAGACTTTCTTAAGATAAATTCTTAGTGAAGATTTATATTGTATTTTTTCTTCCTATGTTATTACAAATATCTAAACCTTTATCCTTTATCATATTTATGAATAATTGTTACATTTTATTGATTTAATTTGTTCTTACATAGAATACCAGACTTTTAGACAAGTGGATTTCACTTTGGCTTTCATAGAAAAAAATACATCCTTCCTAACTTCTTCATATTTATTTTAGAAACTTCTTTAAACAAACCATATCCTTCCCAAATTACATTTCCACTACATACTCAACTTTAGTTATACTTAGTGTGAAAATATTATACAGTCATGATATCCAACTGATTTTTGTTCCTACATAAGTAAATATGAACCCTAGTGTGCTATTCTGACTTTCAGAATCTCTATTAAAGTGATCATAAACAAAGACTTGTAGTAGATACTCCTACTCAAAGCAAATATCATAATCGTATGATCCTTTAAAATAATTAATTATCCACCAAAAGACATCCAAATGTTACTTTCCTACATCAGATATAAATCTTCTTACAACTACCACTACAAATGTAATATCTGATTAAGTAAAAAACATTGCATACATTATACTTATGAAAGATGAAGAATAAGGTACTTTCTCCAAGTATTGATTCTCACCTTCTATTTCAAGATATTATGTCTTAGATAGTTTGAAGATTCGAGTAAGAGGTAAAGAAATTGGTTTTCATTCAACCATGCCAAGCCTTTAAATGATTTTATGGATATAGTCCATCTAAGATAGATTCAAAGTCATGGACTTCCTATCTCTTTTTATCCTCATCCCCATTATCTTCCAAACATGCTTGAGATATTTCATCGCAAAACTTCTAGAAAATTGATTTTTCAATTTTTGAATCCTCTAAAAATATCATCTGACCAGTATTATATATGTATAAATATAGTTATTCCATAAACCCATTGAATTTATAATTCCACTTTCATGGAGATTTCCTCAGCCCATAAAGGTTTTTCTTCAGTTTATATAAAAAAAAATCAATTCCAAACAGTACACTAATTGGATGTCTCTTATAAATATCCTCTACTAAATCACGAAGAAGAAAATTCATCTTGACAAACATATACTCTAGATATAGATATTTTGATTCAACCATACTTAAAACTATTCTGATGGTAGAATGTTTAACAACTAGAGGGAATATTTTTGATAAATCAACTCCTTCCTTCTGTTTAACCCCTTTCACTACTAATCGTTCTTTATACCTCTTATTTTCAACATCCACTTACTTGATATGGTAAACCCACTTATTTTACAATTCCTTATTTCCCTCTAGTAGTTCATCCATCTCCCAATTTCTATTAAACTTTAATGAATTAATCTCATCATTCAAGGACAACTCCCAATACATATAATCATGGAGCTAAGCTACCTCCTCTAGATTTTCAAGTTCCCCTTCATCAATTAAAATAGAGGTTTCAAATCATGCCTGAACCTTTGTATTGGTCTCCTGATTCTTGTTAATCTCTTCAACTGAATCTGTAGATCTGTACTACCTATTTTAGTTCCTTCTATTAGTACCTGAACATATGATATATTAACTTATAGTGCATTTACTTCTGGTTCCCCCACTTTAGATTCATCTTCTATTGAACGTTCTAGAATTTCTAATGATCTTACATCTAGATTTATGATGGTATCTAGTTTTCTAGAGCTATTGATACTCTGATCAGTCTAGATTTTGATAGTTGATTCCCCTTTAACTTCCCACTCCACTAAGTTCTGGTCTATCTATAGTACTTTCTCATCGAAGATGACATCCCTGCTTATCAAGATCTATTTTCTTTCACCATCCCATAAATGATATCCAATTTTTTCATTTCTATAACCAATGAAAAAAATGTATTTAGATTCAAAATTATCATGGTCCTTATCATTTTTATGTACATATTCTAAAATACCAAAAACCTTAAGATAATTAACTTATGGTATTCTTTTTAACCATGGATCCTACATAATATCCTACACAACTACCAAAACTGGACTCTTGTTGATGAGATAAGTCATTGTGTTGAGTGCCTCTACCCAAATTTCCTTAGGCATTCTTAAGTGCAGCCTCACACTCCTGGATTTCTCTATCACTATCTAATTTATCATTTCAATTACTCTATTATTCTATGGAGTTTCAAGAACTTTCTTATCATGAATTATCCCTTACTAGTTAAGGAAATTTTGGAATTTTCATTCGGTGTACTCCCCATCATTTCTTGTTCTAATACACCTCATCTTCTGATAAAATTTCCTTTCTTATAATTATTTTCATTGAAAAAAACACATGAAAAACATCAGATTTATGCTTCAAGAATTAAATATATGCTTTTCTTATAGAATCATCAATGAAAGTAAAAAAAATTAAAAGGAAATCATCATATGATTGAATAGGGGAAGGTCCCCAAACATCCAAGTGTACAAGATCCAACTTCTGGTCTCTGGGTTTCTAATTATCTAAGTTGGAAGACACTCTATTCTTCTTTCCCATCACACAGATTTCTCACTTTTCAATTTTTGTGTGGTCAAGCTTTAGTATAACCTTAGTCTTTATAACTTTCAATTTATTCTCACTAAGGTGACCATATTTGTAGTTACATACTTCAAGACTATTGAATGTTGAACTTCTGATCACTACACTTCTATCTGAGTTTTTGGTCATGTAAAGGGTCGCATCCTTTACACCGTTTTCAATAACCATAGATTCCCAGGTAACCTTTAATACCCCATTTTCAAATATAGTTTTATATCTTGCATCATCTAATTTCTAAATATAAATTAGATTCTTCCTAAGGATAGATATGTGATGAACTTTTCATATCTTTAAGAATCATTCATTCTTCATTTAGATGTTGACATATCCTTTTGCAACAACTTCTAGGGATTCACCATCTTCAAGATGAATTTTCCCAAACTTACCATATATGTAGTTTTTCATCCATCTTAGATCACTAGTTTAATGGAAAGATTATCCAAATTTAATCACCCATACTTCTACCGATGTGTTCATTCTCAGAAACCATTCCTCACAATATTCAGTTGAATTAACAGAAGTTGAACTTCTAAAAGTGGATGTACTTATGGTGTTCTCCTTATGAAGTTTTCAATACTTATTAAAATTTCCTTTTTTAACAAATTTCCAAAAGGATGGACTAAAATCATCCAAATTACTTTGAATTATTTCATAATATTTTTCTTATAATGGTTTCTTCTAATAAAAGTTACTATAAATGGATAACATATCCCTTCCATTAGTATTAATCACATGATAGGAAGTTCCACGAACTTCCCTTCACCATAGTTATTTATTTATTATAAAATTATTGATAATATAAAATAATATATAATCATTTCCATTAGAGTTGATAACTGTAATAACCATTACATCTTAGCTCTCTAGAAGAGATGATAGAAGTAGTAATAGCCATAAATAATCAAAAAAAATTACATTTATCGATTGGAGATACCCACAAAACATATTTAAGTCATTCAAATGATCTTCTATTCATCTTCCTTATGATAACCACAAACTAAACAACATTTTCAGCATGACAACATTTTTCAAGGTTGTTGATTTTTCATACATGTATGTCAAATACTTTATAAATTATTCTATAGTCTTCTACTCCCAAATATTGAATTCCAAATTTATTTCCAATGACATTCTTATCAGTTCCAAATACTTTTTTTTTCATATTTACCCATTAACCTTTCTCTATCAACATTATCATTACCCTGAATAATGGAACATAAAAGTACTTCTAAATCTAAAGATCATGAATCTATATTTTCCAAAATCCAAAATTGATTCCATAAAATTTCTCAATTCAAATATTCCCTTTATATTATTTCATGACTATACTACTACTGTTGTGATAAACCATGAGATTCAGAACCAACCCTTTGATACCACTTGTTGAGGAAGTAATGGATTCATGAAATACTATTCACTTATACTACTAGAAGACCACTAAAAGTTTGATTGAAAGATCCACTAGATGTTTTTGTATAGATTAGCATGGTTGAAAACTGAACCTATGTAACTCTATTCCCCCTTGACCAAGTTTATAGAAAGTAGGGAGTCATTGAACCGAATATACCACACAAAGTCAATCTCATACACACACCTTAGAATAAATAGAAAATGAAATAGAAAATCAAGAAATGATAGTACATGAAACTAAAGTACATAAAGTATTAAATAAACATAGGATATTTCAATGTAATGCATACTTTTTTCCTATATGAATTAGAGAAACCACTATGACTTATTTTAATAAATATGATGTAAAAATAATTACAATCAATGAAATAAAATCCAGTAATAATCACTACAAATTGATTTTCACTCAATAAACTTTTGATGTAATATGCATGTGTTAGGTTCTCTATTCATTCATGTATCCACACTTTAGTGTTAGGTCCTACCTACTTTTATAGTAATACTCAGCTAGTTTTTTAGGTCAAACTATCTTCTAAAAAAACAATGAGAATCCTCTAAATGGAATGTCACTAATAATTGACTGTAACAATATTTACCACGACCATTTACCCCAGTAAACACTTTTATATTCTTCTTTATAGATAATTCCTTCTAAAAGGTCCACCCACATTTTGGACCACCCTTGATGTCATTAGAAGCACACTTTTTCTTATGGATTAACTACCACTAAGAGAGAAACTGTTATTTCCAACACACTAAACCCATCCATCAATTGCTGATCAAATTTATGATACACATAAATCTGATACATGATCTTATGGTGTTTTAAAAATCTGATTTTTCAGAATAATGCTTCAAATCCCAATAGTTTTAAAATGTTTATCCTTTATCATGATATGTTTTCTATGCATCATTTTGATGTTGATGTGGTAGTTAGGATGGGGTCTGGCATGGGACTTGGGGACTACAGTGTAAATATTACACTTCTTGGGTGTTTATCATTCTTGAGTGTTGGGATAATCATTGTCATGTGAGAGGATCTCGAGTTTCTATATACACTTGGGTACAATATTGTTTTTCAATTACACTGGCAGGCTTCTTGTATTCCTAGATCTATTGATGTTTCATATTTCTTCTAATGGGATTCTTGTATGCCTGGGTCAAGTGATGTTTCACATTTTCTTCAATTGGGTTCCTATGGTATGAAACTATAGTGGTTCTAGTATCATCATTATCCAAATAAGGTGGGGTTAGGTATCATAATGTCTTAATTAGAACACAATGAATTAATATTCTTTCATGTTTTCTACCTTTTCATTCTTGTTTATTTTTCCTACATATTCATACAATACATGTTATGGAATATATGAGTAACCCTTTTGGTGGTAACCTACTAATTTTTATGCTCACACGTTTTATGGGTACCTTAGTGCATGTGTATATCTTATATATGTCCTTTAGATCATTGGTTATAAAGTATATCTGGATAGAGTACCTAAATATATTTTGGGTGATAGGATATTAGAGAGAATTAGTTTCATGTGGTGATGTATCCATATGTATTTTGTAGTGTTTTATTTTATTACTTGACCAGCTCGATGGGAGATCCTTCTTTTGTATGTATGTGTATATGATATGGGTCCTATCTTATTATATCATGCTACTGTTTACATATTATTTTTTCTTATCCCTTAATTTTGATTTCCCTCACATTTACCCTAATATTATATGATGCTTATAATATTTATATGTTATCATATGTTATTATATCAAGAGTATAGTCTCTCCACTATTGGTTCTGGACTCTCATTGCTAGTCAGTGGCCTTTATATTATAGGGAGGCATGTTTGAGGCCTTGTAGTGTCAATGGTCCCAGATGATGGTTTATTACCTAGTATGGGGCATTACAAAATGGTATCAATGCATTTTTTCTATTACTATTCTTGGATTTGATAGACTAATTTAAGACTAGATATATCTTGGGATGTACATCAGACTTATGCATCACAAACACTTATATGGTGGAATCCCAAGTTACCATGAATATGGGATTTTTGTTCAATTATTTTCATTTTTATATTTGATATTTTTGTACAGATATGAATTTTTGGGTTGAGCATGTTATTTATTATTTTATTTATTATTTTAATCTTAGCATAGGATGGATAGAGTTACTGTATTCAGGCATCATATTAGGCACATAGGATTATCTAGTAATGTTTATTACTTTTATTGAGTATGAAATGGTTTTCAAAAGATGAAAATTTTTTAGAATGAGATTTTTAAAAGAAATGTTTTGAAACTAGATTGGGAGAATGGGATTCAGTTAATTAAAACATCGTAAATAACTTATTCAGTATTTTCCCAAATAATTTATCATTAGAAATTTAATTAATTAAAATCGCTAAAGTGATTTTCATATATTATCACTCGATATATGATGGTATATTCATGATATACTAGTAAATGAATAGCCTTTAGTGGGTAGTTTAAGGTATTAGATCTATTCTATCTTGGAGTTATGGGAAGTATGTCTGAGGTTTGGTTTAGACTTATCAAGAGATGCTTGGATGGGTTATGTACACCCTAGTGGGATGGGCTACCAGGGGGATATATTTGGTAGATACCAAAATTGTATCAATTTGGAATGTGATGTTGCCCTGGGCTTTTGAGATATGACTCTATATAGAGGGAAATGAAGTGGTTTCATGGTAATGTAATTGGATGTGCCTAGTGGGTAGTTGGTTGTGAGCTTATTTTTGGGGATAGATGATTCTATATTTCCATTATGGTAGATGAGTGGGTTTTGGTTACATGTTAGGTGTGTATGATAGTACACATTATCCAATTTTGATGATCCTTTGTGGTAAAGTGGTGGTGATTGAAAAATACCCCTATAGTATTTAATTTCAAGGAGAATGCATGATTATGTAGTGATAATTAATGCATTGAGTTGACAATTGCTTGAATTTTATTTTAGATATATTGTAAGAATTTGGATGATTCTTTGAATTTGTGTTATTATAGGTTGATGTTGAGGTGATTTTTGTCATTAGAACATCAACCAAAGGTGAAGGACCATTCTCTTAGAGCTAGGCTCGGGTGGATGTGTCAGTTGAAGAAAGTATGTTGTGAGTTATTGGAGCCTTTGACCATTTTTGGGTGATTAGTTACTTAAAAAATTCATAATCATGGGGGAGGATAAGGCTTTACAAGCTATCCAAGAAATAAAGGATTATAATAATATTATTTTCAGTAGAGAATTTAGATTATTGGACATTGAGAATTTGTTGGAGGATGATCATCTTTTCTTGAACAGTTTGTAATTCAGAGATAAATTTAGGTACTATTGGTGGTATTTATATTGAAGAATGAAGATTTGAAATTATTTAATGTTTTGGGTTATAAGGGTAGGATTGGGATAATGTCAGGGATTATTTTTTATTCTATCTTCTATGAGAGTTTTTTTCCAGAGTTGTAACATTAGGATATATTTTGGGAATTTAAGGAGTAAATGAATTAGAGGATGTCAGTGGTAGAGTAAACCACTGAATTTTAGAGGATGTTTCATTTCATGTCAATCTTAAATGGAAATAAATTCATAAGGAACATTATTTTTTTGAAAGGTTTTGATTACATCTTCTATGTATTAGTAGAATCCTTCTACTTGGAAACCTACTCAGAGGTAGTGAAGTATGATTTGGTTATCTAGTATAGAGTAGGGTGACATCTGGGAAGGAATGAATGTTTGATGATTAGCTCTAGGAATAGAGAGATAGATTCAGTTTCTAGAGTAATTTATCACCTCCAAGGTGGAAATGGAAATGTAATGAACCAATTTTGGATACCCTAATTCGATGTCTAGGTTAACCTATCATGAATCCCAAGGCATATTCCTAATCACAATGAACTATGAACAAGTTCCATGAGAATCAAATAGAAATGTTGGGAATGATTTCACTTGTAAAAACTATAATAAATAAATGAGACTAAAATTCACCTTAAGATAAAACCTGGTGACAAATATAAAATATACAATATATGACTTGAAAATATAAACATAAAGACCAAACTAACAGTATAATAGACCCGGACTCAAAATGAGTAACCTTAAATACACCACTAACTCCACATGAAATAAAATGACATTCACATGGCACAGTCACAATTGATTCAAATCTAAGAAAATGGTCCAATTTTTATGAATTGAAGAGCTATAATTATCACTTTCAAAAAAAATATAATAAGATGTCTACATACACATAAAGGTGTGTATTTATGGTGTGAGTGAACATTATTAGTAAGATCCCACCAAGTAATCTATGTGAAACCTTTATAAAATGAACAATAGCATGCTAGTTTGAACTAAAGATAAAAAGTAATAGAGAACCATGTTATTGACCATATGAGCATGAATATGGAAAATAATATGAAACATTTTAACAAACACTTTTTGTGGATATTTAAAACTAAAACCAATTATATATTATTAAGAAAATATCTTACAAACTCATTTAGGAAAACAAGGAAGAATATAATTATAATTCAATATAGTTATCATAACTGTAATAATAGTTTTCTTTACCATAAAAACACATTTAAATAGTTAATTAATAATTGGTTATTATAATAAATGGAGACACATAAATTTATTTAACTTCAAAATCCTCTTTAATAAATTATAATAGGTATTAACCATGTAATACCACTTATAGACCTAGAGAAGCATCCAAAATAAACCAAGCACCCAAAAACATAAGATTCAGATAATATTAGGATGCCTTGAAAATAGAAATTCTTATAGATCCTTGACAAGGAAGCTATAGAACATGATATGGAGTGCCAATAGTCTGTAAGATACTCCTCTTAGCTAAAAAAACAAAGAACTGTGGGTTTTTGTATTTATACAACTATAATAGCTTGTATCCTAAATTTATTTTATTATATTGGTACAGAATATAAGAGATAGCATTTTACTAGATCTAACAGTTTCAAATATAAAAGATAGTAAAGTGATCCTTAAAATACATTCAAACACTTAAAATAAATCACAAAAATTGAATAAAACTTTATTATTCCTCCAATAATGTTTGTATATCCTCCATAGTACTCATATTGGTTCCCTTGAGAAAGGGGAAACAACATAAAGAGTTGATCTTGGATGCTCTGTAATGGGTAGCGTACAATGGAAGCTCAAATAGAATTATCAAGGCATAAATAATATTAAAGAAATAAATTATCAAATGAATACTACACAGGCATAATATATTCATGGAAAACATAATAATAAATAATTACATCATAACCATATTTTATAGGCATTTTTCTAAGACATCATACATAATAGGAAAGGTATACACCAAATACCCCAAACTAGTTTGTATCTTGAGACCTATTGATACATCTGGTGTATTTATAGTTCTACTTATCACTAGTTAAATAATAAATCCAATTCATATATGATATAAAATAGTTTGGATAACAATACATATCATAATGTTCCAAAAGAAACCACTTATATACACATGTCTTAGTAATAAATATTTTTCTATATAGAAGTATGGGGTGTAAGTATTGTTGAATATTCTATAGTCAATTGAAATGGATGTATATCTAGGTGAATATCCATAAATATATTGTAAATTATAGGATATTTATAATGTAATAGAAATTATTCTTGAAGTTGGTGTAGTAGAGTATGATACTTTCATCGTATATGGGTATTATTAGGAATTATTAAATGAATGAAATAGTTGGAGGCCAGAGTAATGATAGAAAATATCCACTTACAAAAAATGATTTTATGATATATAATGGATTATAAATGTGGTATAATAAGAGTAAATGGTATTTAATCATAAAACAATCATGGATTTTTAATAATGAAATATAACATAATTACATATCCAAATGTAAAGAATTTAAAAGGAATTTGAAAATAGAAATGAAGATAAAGGTATGGGAATAGTTGTCATTCTATATACCTTCCCAAATACTCTTGATAATGATATCCTTATATCCTTAATATCCTATTCACATGAAAGATAAATTTATATGAGGGTTTGTGAATTCTTACCTCACTAAGTATCTTATGAAAACTCTTAATATCGACTTTTAAGAGATAAATAAAGATAGATTTTTAACTCTTATCTAATTAGGTCTCTTTTAAAATATTATTAAGATATAAAATTAGATAAAATTCAAGATTAATTTTTTTGGAGTGGAGATAAATGGGTGGATGTGAGGGTAATTTAATAAATGTGGTAGAATGGTTTATTAATTTCTAAACATAGTGCTTGGACTTGAGGTTATTGAAAAATATAAAACCATTGGATCATCCACTATTTTAAACCATGATATTTGAAATTTAAGACAAGAGGTTTGAATTTTACATGTTTAAGAACCTAACTACCATAAATTATATTATTTTGAAAATAGAAATTATTTTTATTCCAAGAGAATGGTTTTTAAAATATAAAAATAAATTTTAGTCTTTAGAAACAACTTTATAGGTTTGTAAAATTCATTTTATTATTTTAAAATACATTATTTAATGAATAAACATATTTTTCGTTGAGAAATCCTTTATATTATTTATTACATCATTTTTTATATAATAATGAAATCATAATTCTTACCGTATACACATACTGTGTTCTTACTATTTACCTAAGAATTTGAATTCCTTATAAATTTTTACAAAATTATTAGTTAACTAATTTTGATGTGTTGGTTCTAAATTTTAAGTCCTTTTTATGAAAATAATTTTCTAGATATTATAAATTTAATTATTAAAAAAACTCATAGTGTATTTTAAAATCATGTGATTGTTACAAAAAAATTAATAACTTTCTTCTAAGGCATTTGTATGTAGTTATATTGTTATTCGTTATTGAATATGTGTTATTTTTAGTCATTAACTATGTTGGTATGTATTCTATGTGTTCATAATTGTCAAGTTGATTTTATAATGGTCACATGGTGAAGTTTCTATTCTAACGGTCTAGTTCCAATGATATCCTTACCATTCTAATAGTCATATTACACCATATAAATATAATTCATTTTAGCATATAAAATCATTCATATCTTTATATTATTTCTTACACAAGGTATATTCCATTGATTATTATTTTCTTCATAATAGAAATTTATCTTATAGATTTTTCATTCTTTTTATAGTATGATCCTATGAAGTTCAATATTACATATTTACTTATATTCTAAAGTGTTCTATCACACTAGTTACGACTGTTATTATGAATATAGTTTTCAAGTGTTCATTGTACTATGAATATGTGATAAAATAATTTTTTATCATAATAAGATGCTTATTTAATATATTCATGTCCCAAGTCTTACTTTCTTCTCCCCTTAAATAATTTCATCCTCAAAATTTTTGGTATACATTAGTCCATAGACAAATATGGGTGATTTTTCATCATTGTTTCCTCAGGATCCCACATTGATTCCTTCAACATATGATTCCTACAAAATACTTTTACCTGATGATTTTTTTTAATATGAAACACTTTCTATCTAGTATAAAGAATTTTTACATGAACTTAATTATATGAAAAGTCTTTCTCTAACACTATTTCATTAGTGTTGAGTAATTGTGTTGGGTTTGACATGTACTTACTCAATAACAATACATGTAAGATTTCATGAAATTTAGAGAGTAGGGTGGCATAGCTAAATGATATTCCACAAATTTAATTCTCTCTAAAATATAAAAGTTCCCAATGTACCTTAGACTTAACTTCCCCTACTTACCAAACCTTATAACTCCTATCCATGTAGATACCCTTAAGAAGTTGTAACCCCCTACTTGAAATTCTAAATCCTTCCTCTAATTATTATTATAGTTTTTCTATCTTCATTTATTTTTCTAGATATGATTTTTAATAGCGTTAATTTCTTAGTTGTATCCATAATGAGTTCTAGATAAACTAGTTTCTTTTCAATAATATTATATCATCATGTTAGAGTATAAAATATTTTCCTATAAAAGGATTCATATGGTACCATATGAATTCTTTAATGAAAGATATTTTCATACAAACAATCCACTAAAGGTAGATATTGGTTCAATATTCCTTGATGTAAAGTGATCATGATCTCAATATATCCTCCAGTGTTTGGATAGTCCTTTCATACTACCCATAAATTTGAGGATGATAGGAGGTGATAAAATCTATCTCATTGTTTAGATCTATATTAATACTTCAATATAATTTCATTGTGAAACAAGGTTCATTATAAGATGAAATTAATATATATGCACCAAGAATCCTCACAACTTCATTAAGGAAATCCAAAATAACCCATAGTTATTTATTATAATTATATTTCATGATCATTAATAAATTACATTGTAATGTTATATTACTTCCACATTGGTATAGGGAGGGGTTGTATGACACCCTTAGGATGTGGTCTCTTGGCCTTTACTTATTGGAAAACAATGAATATTAACACATAATAAGAAATTTTACACTTCATATTATCACACCAGAATTGTTATTTTAAATCCTTATACATATTAGTGCCACCATTGAGTAAAGATAAATTCAATATATAAGATTCATCTAGAAATTTCCTTTTCAATGTAGTTAATAATGGGACACATGGTCACTATATAAACATAAAACACCATATCCATAGATAAAGTTTATCAATTTTCTATAATTTATAGATTTAAACTTATTGTGTTGATCTTTATCATCTTGTTGGGACTTTTTATCATCTCTATTAAATATGGTTGGGAAATCACTTGGAAAAGAAGTGATGTTCCCCTTCCCTAAAAATTTCCATATCCAAATTTACAAAATCCATGAATATTGGATCCTTTTGCATTATCAACATGGATAAAACGCCATGATAATTTTTACTTAATTAATCTTCCACCTTTTTTACCTTCTCAGAGTGGTGGTGTATTACATAGTCATAATACACAATTAGTTCTTATTATCTCCTTTATCTCATATTGAGCTCTTTATTTGCAAACATATACTTTAAACTCTTGTGATACATATATATGTCATATTATTCACCATAAAGGTAATTTCTCCATATATTTAAGGAAAATATTACTAATAAAACTAAAAATAATTATTTATATAATTTTATTCATGGGTATTTAATTTATTTGATATATAGGTAATTAATTTGTTTTTTATATAACATTTCACCTAGACCTTTATTAAATGCATCACTATATATCACAAACACTTCCTTTCATGGTGGTAATGTTAATATTAGTGTATTAAAAAATATCCTATTTGGTTCCTAAAAAATTCTTTAACATTCCATTAACCATGTTAATTTAACCCCTTTACATGTTAATTTGTTCAGAAAGTTTTCTAACTTAGAAAATTTGTGATCAAATCACCAATGGTAACGTTATAAAAAATGAAATTGTGTATCATAGTTATATTCATTATTGTTGTCCATTCATCAAACACCTTTTTCATTTAAGGTTATAAAGATATCCCATCCATAGATATAATATATCCAATAAAAGAAACTTGTTAATGCCAAAATTCACACTTAATAAGTTCCCCATAAAACTTTTTTTCTATAAGTGCCTCAAGAAAAATTCAAAAATGGTTATTATTCTATTTATATAATTTTGATTATATCAAGTTATCATCATTAAATACCACCATAAATTTTTCATTATAATCCTTGAAAACTCTATCCATTTCATCTATAAACATTGGGAATTAATTAGTTATTTTATAGGGATTTATTGTAAACTCATAATGTCCACGCCTCATATAAAATATATTTTTTGGTATATCATCCTTATTCATGATTAATTTATGATGACTATAATGAAGATCAATCTTTGGGAATTATTTACCACCTTAAAATTGATCAAACAAGTCATCAATTCATGGGAAATGATGCTTATTCATTATAGTTTTGGAATTTATTTCTCTATAATCAATGAAAAACCTTATATACTCATTCTTATTTTTTACAAATAGGATATTTTCTTCCCAAGGTTAGAAAATAGGGTGTATTAATACCATATCACACAAATCTTGTAGTTATTTCTTCAACTCCACCAATTCCACTAGGGTCATTCTACATAGAGTCTTAAATATGAGTTTCGGGTTAGGGATGAGTTCAATGGGAAATTCAACATCACATTTAGGTGGATTTCTTGGTAATTCCTTAGGAAATACATAAATGTATCTTTTCCCAATAGGTACATCCTCCGTTATTAAGGTATCATTCCAATTCATATATCATATTTTCTCGACTAATTCTACAATAATTTCATTAAGATAACCCACTGGAGGTGGTTCGATAATTGTCTCAAATAATGAAGTATACCATGTAAAAGCACGGGATTGTATACCTCCCGCACAAATTATAAACTCTTTATCCTGATATTAAGTTATTGTATTATTCATTGAGATCCAATACATCCTAAGGATTATATTAAAGTTATCCATATGTATAATAATAAATATTGAAATAATAGAATCATTATTTATATTAATAAAAATTATCCACTATGTATGAGGTGACCCAATAATAACATACATATATATTGCATCATTTTATATGAATATTCAATACATTTAACAGTTATACAAGATCGGGGACCATTAAAGTTTAGTGTCTTTTGAGGTTATATATATAATAAACTTATTTCATAAAATATCTTCAACATATGCCACAAATTTTATACCTAATACTACCCTTATTAGATATTTCTTTCTTAAAGAATTTCTTTATAACCTAAGGAAAATGGAAAAAAAATAAAGAGTGATATCATATTCTCAGTAAAGGTAAACATGATATATCTAAATTGATGAACATATACAATAATAAGATATTAACAAGAGTATGATATCATTATTTTAACTTAAAAAGTTCATACACAACAATTCAAAGATCATAAATCATGATTTATGTCACAAATATTTAGTATTTTAAAATACATGATCATAGTAGTGAGGAATAAACATTAATAAATCATGATCCATGAGAGCATGCCATAATTATAATAACATTTAATAGGATTTTTTTAGCATAAGAATAATCATATAAAGTTATTTAATTATTCAATGATCATTACCAATACTATAATAATAGAAAAAGTCCCATAGTGGATTGGATTCACTCCCCATTACATCATTTCGTTAGTCAAGGTTCCCTCCAAAGACTATGATAGTGGACAGAGTCCCCAACTAAACTAGTTTAACTCCCCATTACAATAGATATTATCTCATGAGATATCAATAATTATCAAATTCATTAGATTTATTTTATGGAATTACCCATAACATAACAAAAACCATATATATATGTGATATAAGTTCATAAAAAATTCATCAATTCATCATAACATAACCTATGGAAAAGAAATTGGTTTCAAAAAAAATTCATCATAACATAATCATAAGAAATATTGGGAAAGAAAATAGATGATATCATTAGACCATATCCCCAGTGAAATATAACAAACTCTAATGGAAGTATACATATATGAAAAATATATTTAAAAGTTTAATTGTACATTTCTAAGAAAATAATGGAAAATATAATTTTACTTTAATATCTTGGAAACTAAAAATATCTAAAATTTTGAGAAAAAATCATTTCTCTGAAAATAAAAATGGAAATTTGTAAAGGAACTTTCAAATAAAATATTGGTTATGATAGTGTGAAAATCCATTTGTGTGGTAAACATTAAAATAATTATTCCTCTCATGCTTTTCATAAAAAAATCCAAAAGTACCTCATTCGGAAAATGAAAAAATTATTACTTTCAAAACTTTTAAAATAAAGTAAAATATGGTTTAAAATGAATTTAAATAATCATTTATAATATAAAATAAAATTCTTGAAATTTTTTTAAATAACATGTACATGGAAGAAAACTTTCATCGACCAAGGAGGAAATAAAGTCGACTTTTCTTAAAACCATTTTCTCAATAATTTTATATAAAAAAGAGATTAAAATGAAATTAAAACATAAAAAACCTATAAATAAACATTTTAAAATAAAATATATGGGGTTTTAAGGATATATATCATATAATTTCCCTCAATGGAAATTTAACATAGATTATCCCAAAAAGAATTGAGATTGTAATATAAACCATTACATCAGGTCTTATATTACTTCATATGAACTATTAATATCTAGTATAATATATTTAGATTTATTATAAATATATAACATAACCATATTCATAATTTTCATACAATATAAAATTCCATTATAATTTCCAATTACAAATTTATTAATAATTCTCATTAAAATTTTTATTTTGGTGAAAACCAGTCTGTTTTTCATTCATGTTTTGGATCGATGGTCTTGGTCATTGCACCTTGGTCATTAATTCATCATCTTTGTGATATTAATAATAAAATAAGTATCATATTTATTCATTATATATAATTTTATAACCATTCATATAAATAAATTATGAAAATCAAATTACATCACTTCTTTGAGATAGTTATATGTATGGATGGATGAGTGATTTTTAACTTTTCAATGGATGGAATGAAATAATTTTAAATAATAATTCACCATTATAAAATAATAATTATATCATAACTATCATATATATTCATTAAATATATAATTATAACTACATATGTAAATTGGAAATTAAAAATGAATCACATCACTTAATGGAGGTGGTAGTCTACACATACGTGAGAGCGACATTATAATTTTAAAAAAATGGTGAGGAGATATAAAATGGATATTTAATTAACATAAAAACATTTTAGTATATTTAATACACTTATTACATCATTTTTGTATGGTTATAGATCATTTTTTGGTGGTTTAATAAGAAAGAAACATGAAAAATATCAGTAAGAGCATATACCTCTTTTTAGGTATCCTCCTTTGAAAAGAATCTTAGGGATTCTTCTGTGGGTATTTTTGAAATAAAAAGACCTATATTTCATGGATAAGTATTTTTTAATATTATTTTGGAAGATATTTTTTTGATATAAAGGGATCATACGGTGTGGATGTGAGAGTGGAGGAGGTCCCCTTTTATAAGTGAGGGGAGTGGCACACTTCTAATTACAATGAATACTTAAATATAATAAAGTCGTATTCATTATAAAGTGTCTCAAAATTAGATAAAGTTTGAATATATTATGATATAGGATCTAATTAAATTAATAAAATAGGATTTAGACAAGTTTTTAGGTCATTTTAACCCTTATCTTTTTAGTTTAACCCCTCATTAACCCTTTTAATATTTACCATGGTAATAAATTTTTACCCCAGTTACTATTCATAATGACAAAAAATAAAAGTGGAATAAACAAAAAAATATACATGATGATTAAAATTATGAATTTTTTTATCATATTCAATTCTTATAATTGGAAAAAATTCATTTAAAAATAAGCGTGAAAAATGCAAAAACTGTTTTCAGAAAGAATATATTTTTAGGCATAATAATGAAATCATTATTTTTTCTTAACCAATAAAAACCATTATTAGAATTTTAATATGTTTTATTGAATATATTATCTACAAATTTCATTAAAATAATTCATCAATACGGATTAATTCAATTTATTAAGATAAAGTACATTGCACACAATAAAAAATCTGGAAAAAATATCTCTTTTACCTTAAAATGACTTTATCATAATTTCTAACCAATTGATAATCGATGTATGGATGATTATTAATTTGTTAAAATTAAATAACAATATATTTCATCAAAATTTCATTTTATTAGTGATTGTGATACATAATATATAGAGAAATACAATATATTAAAAAATAATTTTTTAACATAAAACGATATCATTTATAACATTTAAAACTGAGTATTTATTTACTAAGAATTAATCAAGAATTTTTCATTAAGGAAATATTTTTATAAATATTTTTCATGATTTTTTAGTCCTATTCATACCATATATGTTCCTCATCACATCCTCGGGTTCCCATATAGCTTCCTCTAATTTATGGTATCACCGCAAAACTTTTACCAGGAGAGTAGTCTTGTTCTACAACACATTCTCTCTTTGATCTAGAATATCCTCTAGTTATTACTTATAATAGATTCCATTATTCTATAGTATTAACTTTGAGTTATGTACATGTTAAGGACCAAGTATTTACTTACTTAGGAAATATGCATGGAACACATCATGTACTTGAGAGAGATTCTATGGCAGCACCAAACAATAAGAAACCATCATGGTGCGGTCAAAAATCCCAAAATAAATGACATATCTAGGGATTATCCTAACCTTATTTCCAAATATCAAAACCCTATTCTTGGGATATATACCTAATAATACCTTTTCACAAACTTTTAATAATATATCATTATGAAGATTTTCATCATAACTTTTCTATCAACTATGAGTTTCCCTAATGTGCTGCTAAATGGATCTAATATTTTATAGAATTTCCTTAGCTGGATTAGGTCTCAATAGATTTCATTATCTAAATTTATCCAAAAAACATTGGATTTTTTCACTTTATACTATATAGGTCTTCATAAGAATACATCTGAATGCTTGAGTGAAAATATTATTTTAATAAATCTCAATCATAGAAAGGTGTTAACCCAAAAAACCTTTTAAATCCATAGAACATACTCTCAAAATACATTCTAGGTTTATAATGGTCCTCTCAAACTGAACATCTATTATAGATTATATACAGTGCTAAATTTTAACTCCTTACTAAAATCTTGTTGAAGGATTTTCCAAAACTTCAAGGTTAACCTCATACCATCTTCAGATACAATTGATAGTGGTACTCAATGAAACCTTACCACTTTATTAATATATAACTTGTAGAGATGATCAAAAGATAAATATTTTCCAATAGAAATATGATGATTTGAAAGGGTAGTAAACTATAACCCAAATGGTATTATTCCCTTTAGATTTCTTGGGGAGTCCTGTGATGAAATCTATGGTGATGTTTTCTAATTTTCATTATGGTATGGGTAATGATTTCAATGTCCCCTTATACATATTTGTCAAAAACTGGCCTAGGTTGACCCGACCTATTACCCGAACCAGACTTTAATAAGGCCTCAAGTGTACCTCCTCATATGCCAAAGTCTATAGACTAGAGGTGGTAACCTAAAAGGATTCAGTGAGGAGACTATTCCCTCATATTAGGCTGAAATGACAGTGGAAATAGACTAAACATATAAGAATCCATGAAAATAAGAGTGTTCATAAATAAATAAATAAATAAAATAATAATAATAAATGAAATGTTTCATACAAACTCAAGGAAAAATAATACAGACGTTGTTCTCCCACTAGGAAAATCAAATATAGAATAAAACTAAAAGGAAAATAAATACATAATTCTTTAATGCTACTCACATCTGAAACACATACCTGATCACCATGATTGTTGAATAGCTCCAGTAAGAACCTCAGACTCCATACAAGAAACTCTGGTCGAACATGCAACATTGGGCCTCTTCCCAATCTACTACACCATGCTCAACCTAGAAGCAGACATAAGGTCTACAAATACATTATGGTGCACATGTAGGGGGTCAGAAATAAATCTCAGTAGGCTACCCCCAATAGTGGTCCAAGCATCTTCTGTCATAACATGCGAATGAAACATGTGTCATGTCCAACCTAGTCGAACGTGACTACTAACATAAAAGATAAATAAAATAAATAGAAAGGACTAAACAAAAGGGAAAACCCAACATTGGGTTCTATTCTAACACCCATAGGTTAATATACCCTCACTCCAGCCCTATCTAGAGGAATTAAAAAACATGGCTCATGTATCCATAATGTCAAGCACATCCCCCTGACCAATAATGATCTCCAAAGTCATCTGCAATGACGGGAACACATACTAGGCCCTAGGATCTCATTCTAGGAATTAAAACACAAAATGCATCTACCAGGCACTATAACTCCAATTGTACGATTTGAACTAGTGGTAGGGACTCCCTATTGACCTTAGGAGTATACTACCATGCCCAAAAGTTCTACAGAACCTGATGGATGAATGAACCTATCAACACATCTCTAGGTTACCTAAGAAGTCCTAAGCCTCATATAAACTAGGTCTCAAGGAGTGAAATAGCCTCCATGGTCCACTAACCCTATCCCTCAAAGAATATCTGAGATAAGGTAGTTTCACTCATCTAGATCGCCCATTATCTCCCTATCCCCGCCTCCCAACAACCATCCAACCAGTGGAGTAGAAAAACAGAATCAACCTCAAGGAAAATGCTCCATCTAATAATATCCCAAGGGTATCCTCTCTCACATCCAGTCATGAACAAGAACATCCTCAAACCTTAAAACCCATAGCTCAAACACTAGGGTCTGATAACTCCCACACCCTCCATCCAAAACTAATGAACCAACACTGTCCACCTTATAGGCCAACCAAACACATGGTATCCACCATAGTTCCCAAAACCATGGCACAACAGGACACCCTACACAAGGGATCCTCTAGAAAAACCAAACCTCGGGCCAAGACCTCTCAAAGGAACCGTCGACTGACTCACAACTCAAAGACATATAACTCATTCCTAGAAGTTAAACCTCAATAAATGCCTCACCTGAAAGGGAATTCCCCAGAACAAGTCACTCAGACCTATCTCAAACTCTTCTCAATGGAACCCTGCCACACTAAAAATCCAACATTGTCAAACCACTCAAAGATCCTACCAATCCCAGCCTTAGGTTACCATCACTAAACCTCAAAAAACTGAACTAACAATCATGTCCAAGAATACACTTGATCTCGCCTCCTAGAATCTGTCCAAAGAACCTTAATAAAACTCACTTGGGCCCTAAATATAAGGTTTTCAACAAGTACATACCCTCACATGATCCTAAAAACTCACTACTCATACCCTAGAAGGATTATAGAACCACAAACTCAAAGGAATCCTCCCAAAAAACTCTAATAGTCCAACACACCATCTAGATAGCCTCTAAATGTAAAAAGGATCCCACCACTATGATATACATGTATTAATACTCAAAATGGACTACTCACAAGTCCAATTATGACTCTGGGGTAAAAACACACCCAAAACCCTTTTGTTGGAAAAGTGCACGACATGTACTTTTGAGTAAATGGTGTGTACTCTCAAAGATGAACATGGACATGTACTTCTACATGGTTAAAGAAGACATAGGGTCTAGTCATGTACCAGTAAATGGACAAGGAATACATGGATTCTATCCCTATACTGCTACATGAGGTGTATTACTGAGTACATGGTCACATGGACATATCCCACTATGTGGGATGTACTCAGAGTATGTCCAGGTACATGGCGAAGTACTACTACATGGTGTGTACTTCCAAAACTCTGCCTTCCCATGTACACAATGACATGTCCAGGTACATGGCCAAGTACTGATACATAGTGTGTACTTAAAGTACACAGTGTGTACTTTAAAAACTTCATCTTCCCAAAAGAGGAACAATACATGGCCTAAGTTTATCAAACCATACACTATGTGATCAGGATCTCCCAAATAGAAATCCCTCAGAATTCCAAGAAATGCCAAAATTCACCCAAAACTACCAGATCAACCCTCTAGGGGTCCCCAACAAAAAAAAACAAGATGAAATCTTAAAAACAACTAATATAAGAATATTTATAGGGGAAAAAATTAAATATGGAATTCCTTTAGGCATAAACTACCAAATCTTCAATCCAATTCATGTTCTACAGCACTCGCACGATGATCTGGTGTGACCTGAGCTCTGTAGTGGTGCATTCTTGGCCTAAATAATCCCCAAGGGGGGAATATGTGACAAACTAGGGGAGTAAAATAGTAAAAAAATAACAAAAGGATAAAAGAAAGAAAAAAAGAAAAGAAATATATAAAAGAAAAATAAAAGAAAAGAGAGAAGAAAAGGGGCCCCAGACCGGACCCATCACCCAACATGAGGTAATTCCCTTCCTATGAAAACCCCCCATTCTGGACTCAATAAAGATTTAATAATTTAGATCTGACACACTGAATAGAATATATCACTAGACGAACATGTGTGAATAAGAAATATTTAATTAATTAAATAATAAATATTTGGCCAAAATTCAAATGGCTCAGAATTCCACCAAACTTCTATCCTAGGTTAATAACCCTATTCTAGGACCAATGGAGTGATCATAAATATTATACAAGATCCCCTAATAGGATAAATTGGAATTTTTTCCCTCTAAAGTCACTTGAGAGAAAAAATTCAAATTGCCCCTATTTTTCATAAACTTTCAAGACATGGTTTAGGAAAATATCTCCACCATAAATTCTTATCACCCCTAATAAGCTTATGTAGTCATCCAACACCCAAGATTCATTAGAAATACTGATTCTCTCAACACTACTATGATCGTCTACTGACTCATCTCATTGCACTGAAAACACCCCAACACGAGGGACATTCAATCATGTATGATTTGATGCTCCCCGCCACATGATTATCCTTATCATCGACTATAAACCATGCACCAAACTCCATGCACCATGCTCCTTCAACTACCAAATGTAATGGAAGGATGTAAACAAACTACTCACACCAGAGTGCCAACATGGAATACAGACCATCGCCCATTCCCAACCCACTAGGAATGACAACCCCACACTCAATAAACTTATTAAAACAAGGATCACAAATCAATATAGAATATTTTTCACTCTCTAGTATTAGTCTAAGACCAAGGAAACTCTCAACAAACTCACATGGCCCAACTGGTAGTGCACCTGACCAACACACACAAGGCTTCTCAAAAAGGATTTTTCCTAAAAATCCATGCCAACACCACTCTCCCCTCTACAAGGTAGAGTGATCAGTGAAAAACCTCCCACAAAATCTCACACTCAAACAATTCATGACCTAATGAACCTAAAATAATGTGCCTAAACCCAATGACCATACTCCTCACGTAGGCCAATTCCAACAAACCAGAGCACCCTAGGCACTCCTTTTTAGAAACAAGGAATCTCTCCCATTCCATGATCCACCAACACGACCACACTCCCAAGGGCACAAAAACAAGACCAAAAGTGTCAAACCATGCTTCCACAACACTACCCTAAGTGTAACCAAACCCAACAAGGCCAAGAACCAACAAAAACTTCCCTATCAACCATCCACAAATTCATGAAACCACAAGCACTCCCAGCAATCCACCAAATAATCCCTATAAATCCTTATCATCACCATAGAACATCTCAAGGATACCAAAACCTTAGTAAAACTCAAGATCAATCCAAACAAGTCTCAAGAATCATTTACTTCATTGAGCATCCACCTCCAACAGCAGGGAACACCAAAGATTGCACCAACCCGTAAGGGTTTCCATGCTTCCCTTGAAGAATAAAATGCATCTCCACCACCAAAGAACGCCTTAACCAAGGATCCACATGACATATCATTGAACGATATCCACCTAATATTCAATTGAATATAATGACACTAAGTGATTATATGAGAAAAAATTGTAAAATCAATTTCTGACACTTTAAACAACAAAACCTCTATCATCGATAAAACACACACACATGGGCATATGCATCCTATGTTCTAGGAATTATGCAAGAAAATAGGACTCTCTCCATCAATAAAAGATCCAAAAACTCATAAATCATAAAATCCAAAAACACAAGTGCATCACTTGAGGTGAAAATCACATAACCATAACAACACAAATCAAAAACTGAAATCCCACAACCCTGGTAACCTGGAATTCCTACCAGAAAAAGTGTCCATGACACACTAGTCCAATATCCATCATAGGATCTGAAACATTCCTAGATATCTTTTCTACTAACCCCCTAGATAGTAAGATAAATATAAAGAACACCCCGATACCATTTTGTCATGTACCGTCTCAGGTTGACCCAGTCCGGCCTACAACAAGGCCTCAATCATGCCTCCTAGTATGCTAGAGGCTTCCAACTAGCGGTGAGATCCTAAAAGGATATTGTGAGGAGACTATGACCTCATATCATAGTGCAATGATAGTGGAAATATACCAAACATATAAGAATCCATGAACATTAGAGTGTTCATAAATAAATAAATAACTAAAATAACCGTAATAAATGAAATGTTGCATACATAATCAAGGAAAAAGTGTACACACTAGTCACTCATTGATCTAGCCACATATAAAATGAAAATAAATAAAAATAAATACACAAGGATATACTTCTACTCTGATCTGAAACATATACTTGGTCTCCATGATGGCTAAATAACTCCATCGTGAACCTCAGACTCCACACGAGCAGCTCTGCTCGAACATAAAACATTGGGCCTTTACCCAATCTATTATAACATGCTCAACATGGAAGTATACATATGGTATACACATACACTAAGGTATACATGCATGGGGTGAGAAGAAAATCTCAATAAGCCACCCCCAACGACAGTCCTAACATTTACTGTTATAAGATGTGCATGCAACACACATCATGTCAAGCATATTAAAATGTGACTACCAGTATAAAAGTTTAAAAAATATAGAAAAGAAATAGAAAGGTATAAACAAAAGGTAAATAACATACCCTGGGTCCTAGGTTGACACTCGTAGGTAAATTTACCCTTGATCTGTCCCCAACCATAGGAATTATAAAACATGGATCACGTAGACACAACATCAAGAACATCCACATAATCAAGAAGGAGCTCCAAAGTCCACTGAAAGGATGAGAACACATTTTGAAAACTAGGATATCATCCTAGGCATCGAAATAATAAATGCATCTATCAGGTGATAGTAATCCTATGGTATGATCTAAATTGGTTGTAGGGAATCCCTATCAACCTTGGGAGTATACTACCATGCCTAAAAGTCTTACAGAACCCGATGGGTGAAAAAACCTGTCAGTGCATCATCGAGCTACCTTAGCAGGCCCAAACCTCATGTAAACTGGGTCCTAGGGAGTGAAATAGACTCCACGGTACACTAAACCTATCCCTAGGAGAACAACTGATCTAAGTTAGTTTCACTCATCTAGGTCGTCCATTATCTCCCTAGCCCCACCTCATAGAAACCAACCAACCAGCAGAGGAGAGCAACATAATAAATCTCAAGGAAAATTCCTGGTCCAATAATATCTTAAGGGTATCCTCTCTAACATCCATTCCTAAATAAGAACAGCCTCAAACCTCAAAACCCATAACTCAAACACTAGGGCAAACTAACTTTTTCACCCTCCAACCAAAACAACTGAACCATCACTAGCCACCACATAGGCCAACCAAACATAGGGAAACCACCATAGTTTTCAAAACCATAGCACAATAGGACACCCCACACATGGGATCCTCTAGAAAAACAAATCCTTAAGACAATACCACTCAAATGAACCATGGATGTATTCCCAGCTTAAAGCCACAAAACTCCCACCCAATAGAGAAACCATAAGAAACTCCTCTCCCAGAAGGGAATTCCCTAGAAAAGGTCACTCAAACATATCTAAAGATCATATCAATGGTACCCAACTGTACTGAACATCCAAAAATATTGAACCACCCAAGACTCCTACTATTCCCAACCTCAAGTGATTGGACCAAAACCTCAAACAACTGAACTAATGGTCATGTACAAGAAGTCACTCAATACTGCCTCTCAGAGTCTATCCAAATAACCTGAAGAAAACGAACTTGGTATCCTTAATCCAAGGTTTTAAATGATCTTACACCCTTACACAAGACTCAAAACTCACAACCCAACCCCCAAAAGGATTCTATAACCACATCCTCAAAGGAATCCGCTTAAGGAACTCTAATAGTCCAAAACACCATCAAGACAACCTCTAAATGCTAAAAGGATCCCACCATTGAAATCTACATGTAAAACACTTAGAATGGACTACTAAAAAGTACAATTCTAACTTTGGGGCATAAAGAAATCCAAAACCCCTTTATTGTAAAAGTACACAACATGTACTTCTGAGTACACAACATGTACTCTCAAAGATACACCTGGATATGTACTTCTACATGGCCAGAGAATACATGGGGTATAGTTGTGTACCAGTACTTGGATAAGGAATATATGGGGTCTAGTTATGTACTGCATCATGGGGTGTCTACCCGATTATATGGCTACATGGCCATGTCCCACTACATAGGGTGTACTCAGAGTATATGGTGTGTACTTCCGAAACACTACTGATGACATGGCCAAGTACATGGCTAGGTACATGGCCAAGTACTACTACACAGTGTGCACGTAAAGTAAATGGAATATTCTACATAAAAACTTTATCTTCCAAAAATATTAAGAAAATATGGCATGTGTTCATAAAATCACATGTAGTTTGATTGGGATTTCCCTGACATAAATCCCTCTGAACACCCCAAAACGCCCTGATTCACTTGAAAACCACTAGATTGACCATCTAAGGATCCACAACAAACCAAAAACAATATTAAAACATAAAAACAGCTACTATATGGGTATTTATGGAAAACAATGGGGACTATATTCAAGTGGAAATTGCAAACTCTTTGATCCAATTCACATTCTGTAGCACCCGCACGACAATCCAACATGACCCAAGCTTCATGGTAGGACCTTTTTCTTCCTCTCTCTATCTTTTCTCCCTCTCCTATCTCTATACTCTCAATCATACAAAGGAATATCTTGGGAGAATACACAACACACTAGGGTATGAAAACAGGGAAAAAAATAAAATGAGAAAATAAAGAAAAAATAAAAGAGTAAAAAAGAAAAAGAAAAAAAGAGAGAAAAGAAAAGGGGCCCCAGCCCAAACCCGATGCTCAACATAATGTTATACCCAACCTAGAAAAAACAACTCATTCAAAATAAAAAAGTGAATTCAGAATTCCTATATGATTCTCTAAATAAAATATATCACTGAATGAACATGCATGAATAGACAATATTTAATTAATTGAATATTAAATATTCAACCAAAATTTTAACGGATCAAAATTCCACCAAACTTCTATAGTAGGGTAAATACCCTATTCTGTGACCAACAGAGTGGTTACAAAAATTATATGAGATCTATTTATAGGAGAAAGTACTATTTTCCCATCAAAAATATATTCAAGAGAAAAAATTTAAATTTCCCTTATTTTTATTAGACAGTCACAACACAATTCATGACAATATTTAACTAATCCTTAACTTTATAACAAATCAGGCGTCAAGATACATACCTTTAAATATCCCTTTCTATGTTTTCCCACTGAAATACTCTTTCAGATCCCTATAAATCTTCATACTTCCATGATTGATATATAATGATGAACTATAAGGTTCATCCAATAACTCCTTTAATTCTAATATTAATGTGACACATACTCTATTCATAGACCTTATCATTCCATCACAATAATGGTTGAACTTAGGAACATTACTCACTTTATTATATAGTTTCACATCTTCTTTCCAGGCCTCTTTAATCCTCACATGGATGGTTGGTTCAACAATCATCTAAGAAAGATATAATATATCCCCATGCATCATGATTTCAAGATCCATTTTATAAAAATCCATAATTACTAGATCTATTTCAATCCTCTTCATAGAAAAACTTTCATTGTCATTCCAACTCAAGGCATCAGTCACATCATTCACCTTCCTCGGGTTGTAATGTATTGAGTATTCATAATCTTTTATTAAATCCAAACATCTCATTTGGTGTATATTTAATGCTTTCTATGTGAATATATACTTCAATATTTTCTAGTCACGGTATATATCACATTTTCACCATAAATATAATGCATCAATGTTTTTAATCCAAAAATTACCACTATTAAATCTAAATCATGATTTTCATAACTTTGTCATGAATTTTTAATTGGTGTGAGGAATAATCAATCATCATATCATTCTTAATGAGGATATATCCCATTCCCTTCTTTGATTAATCATTATATATCACAAATACTTATCCACTATAGGGTAATGTTAGCACGGGTTGACTGATCAACCATTTATTTATTTCCTTGAAATTTTTCTCACATTCATCTGTATAGAGAAACTTATCTCCCTTACATATAAACTTGGTTATGGGATTATTTATCCATGATAAATCTCTCAAAAATAGTCTATAGTATCAATCCAACCCAATAAAACTATAAATAGCAGTCACCAGGGTTGGTCTAGACCATTTCTCAATAACTTCCATATTTGAAGGATCTGCCAATATTCCCTCTCTTAAAATTATATGACATAAGAATGATACATTATGTAACCAAAAATTGAACTTAATAAATTTAGAATATAAATTCTCCTTCCTAAGGGACATCAACACAATCCTAAAATGATCTCTATGCTCTTCATTACTCTTGGAAAATATAATAATATCATCTATAAATACTACCACAAATTGACTAAGGTAGTCTCTAAAGACTACATTCATTAAATCCATGAAGATAATAGGGGAATTGGTAAGTCCAAATGGCATCACTATAAATTTGTAATGATAATACCTCATATGGAGGGATTTATTGTGTATATCCTCATTATTGAACCATAATTTATGATATATAGAATGAAGATCAATCTTGGAAAAGTATTGAGATTTATGAAGTTAATCAAACAAGTCATCAATACAGGGAAAATCATAATTGTTCTTTATAGTGATCTTGTTAATTTCTCGATAAAAAAATTGAAAAGATGCATTGAACTATATTTTTTATTCATAAAAAGAATAGGTTAATCCCATGGTGATGAACTCAAGCATATGAATCACTTTTCAAGATTCTCTTAGAGTTTCTTCATTAATTCCTATATCTCAATCGAGGACACTATATATATTCTTTAAAATAGGTGAATCACCAGGTACTATTTCTATTAAAAACTAAACATTACAATTCTAGGGAAGGCTTCGAAATTATTTAGGAAATACATACTTATAATCCTTAAAAATAAGTATATATTAAATTTTGAGATTCTCCCCAACCATTTGAGATAAATATCCCTCAGGAATATGTATTAAGACTCATACAATGGAAGTAATTTACATTTTAATTTCATATTCATACTCACACCAAAATATGATCATAGTTTGATTAAAAATATAAAATGTGACTTCCCTCCCTCATAAATTGATATGTGGTCTTTATAAAGAGGGCTAATAAATGCTAAAAATCACATAAAATTATAGTAAAGGATGCATAATAATATTTTTATAGGGTACGTTCTTATAAACTTCAACAAAATATCTCTAACTCTAGAGTGGAGGATAAGTGTGCCTTAACCATCCTGATACAGTTCATTTATTGACATATCATAGAGTATATCCCTTAGATTAGGGCATTGACTCAAATAATTCCCAATTTCCCCCACACACTTAACATTGAACTACTAGTGTAACCTTAAGATGACCTTAATTTACCTCCATTTAAATCGTCATTTTCCTCAGTAATTAGCTTCCTTATGCCCATATTTTCCACACATAAAACATATTACCATTAAATTAAGGAATTACCATAGGTACTTATTCCCACATTCTCAACATTTATGAATCTAAATCTTCATTCCTATGTGTTATTCATCAACTGAACTCCCATGAATCTCAATTTTCTCATATTAAGTGCATTAGGAATCTCACCCTAGTTGAGTTTTTTAATCATACATCAAGATATATGGTCATGCATGATCACCAATTTTCACATTCCATATGAATTTTCATTTGGTTTCTCATGAAAATTGTCATTGAATTGTCCATCAAATTTTTTCCACACAATTCTTATCGGTTCTATCCATTGACTAAAACCAAAAACTTAGTGTAAGTATCATACATAAATAGTTAGAGTAAGTAATAATATGATTATGAAAATAATTCTTATGATGTCCTAAATTCTTAATCCTTCTTTTAAACCTTAATGCTTTAACTTCATCTCATATCACTATATATTATCATTATTTGTCATAGATTTTATTATGTCATTAATTATAATGGTGTATAAAGAGTATATGAATTAACCAAGGAGTTTATAACTATGAATGATGTATTAAGCCCTCTCATAATGCACTGAGTGAAGATCGATTTTATAATCAACCAACCTTCTTTGGGGTGTTATCACTAGGTGAATCTATGTCACAACCGCATCTACTTTACTTTATCTAGATAGTTATTCCATTTTGTGGAAACCACATAATATATACTTTACCAAAACATTGTGATTTTTTCCTATACTTATATGTATCCCCTAGGTTTTTATAAAATTTTTCTAATCCTAATCTATACAAATAACTAAACATTCCTTCTATACCAACTGAGGTGACCCAAACATAGCATAAAAAATATTATATCACGTTATATGAATATTCATTACATCTCACAATAATACATAACATAGGACCATAAAAGTTTAGTGTATTTAGAGACTAGATACATAATCAACTTATTTTATAAAATATCTTCAATATCCCCCATAATTTTCATCCCTAATATCACCCTTCTTAGACATTTCTAACTTAAAACATTTCTTCATAACCTATGGAAAATGGAAATATATGAAAGGGTGATTCTATATACTCAGTAAGGTTAAACATGAGAGATATAAATTGATGGACATATAAAAGTAAAAAATATACATAATGTATAATATCATGATTATAACTTTCAAAGTTCATACCCAATCAGTCATTGATCATAAATCATGAGTCATGGAATAAAAATTTTGCATTTCAAAAGACATGAGTCATACGAGTGAGGAATCATTATTAATGGATCATGAGCCCTGATAGAATGCCATAATCATAAGAACATGTAATATAAATTTTATGTCACAATAATAATCATAGAAAATAATTTCATTAAGACTATCATAATGGAAAAAGTCCCATAGTGGATTGGATTCAGTCCCTATTCCATCATTTCCTTAGTCAAGGTTCACTCCCATGACTATCATAGTGGAAAAAATCCCATACGAAATTGAGTTCACTCCCCATTCCATCCCGTATTATATCATGAGATTTCAATCATTACCTAGTTAATTGAATTTATTTAATTTAATCATCCATAACAAAATGAAAATTATATATATGTGTTCCAAAAGCTTATAAACACATTAATCCTTGAAATTAAAGTAAAATACGATTTAAATAACATTAAAAAATAATTTGAAAATATAAATTAAACATGTTTCATAAAAATTTCATCATCACATAATCATAAGACATCCATATAAATACAACTGAAGGTATCATTAGATCATATCCCTATTAAAGTGGAAGAAACATTAAAGTATGTAGACATAGATGAAAAATACCTTTAAAAGTGTATTTGCGAATTTCAATGAAAATAGAGGAAAATATCATTTTTCTTTGGTATACTTAAAACTAAAAATTTACAAAATGTTGATAAAAATAATTTATTTCAAAAAAATTATGGAAACTTGTAAATGAATCTTCAAAGAAAATAACAGTTATGAAAGAAGGAAAATTCATTCATGAGATAAACATTAAAACACATATTTTTTCACACTTTTGGTAAAAGGACCAAAAGTATCTCATTTGGAAAATGAAAATAAAATTCACTTAAAATATTTTAAATTAAAGTAAAATATTGTTTTAATAAATTTAAAAAATAATTTGATAATATAAATGAATATTCTTGAAATATTTTAAAAACATGGACATGGAAGAAAAATTTCATTCTTTAAAGAAGAAATAAACTTTTCTTTTATTAAAAAAAATATCATTAATTTTATATATCGAAGAGAGGAGAATAAAATAAAAACATAAAAACCATATAAATAAAAATATTTTATGAAAATATATGGTGTGGAAGTGATTGGGATAATACAATTTCCCTCAATGGAAATTTAATATATACAATCCTAAAAAGAATTGAGATTATAACATAAACCGTTACATAAGGTCATGTCTTCCCTCATATGAGTTCTTAAGCTCCTATATTATAAATATATATTTATTATAATTTTATACCATAACTATATTAAAACTTTTCATACAATTTAATATTCTATTATAATTTCTAATTAACCATTTGTTAGTAATTTTTTATTAAAATTAGCATTATGCTGAAAACTAGTTTGTTTTCCATGCATGTTTCAGTTCGATGGTTCCATTTATTTCACCTTGTTAATAGTTTAATAATATATAGAATATTAATTAGGAAATAGTTATCATATTTATTCATTATATACAATTTTATAACTATTCATATAAAGTAGTGATGAAAATTTAATTACATCAATTCATGGAGATGATAATCGGTATATACGTACAAGTGATGTTTTCACTTTTTGATGGACATAAAAAAAGAAAGATAAATAATAATTAACCATTTAATAATCATAATTATATCATAAATATAATATATATTTATTAAATATATCCTTACAACTATCCATGTAAAGAGGAAATGAAAGATGAATCATATCACTTCGTGGTGGTGGTTATCAACACGTACGCAAGAGTGACATAATCATTTTCCAATGAATGAGAAGGAGATATAAAATGGATATATAATTAACATAAAAAAATATAAATATAAATAATATATTTAATTCATCATGTTAGGATAGATACAGAACCTTTGGAGTTGATTTAAGAATAAAAAAATATGAAAAGTATTGGTAAAAAAATATAACTCTTCTCCAGGAATCCTCCTTTGAAGAGAACCTTAGGGATTCTTAGATTGGTTTTGTGGAATAAAAACACATCAATAACATGAATAAGGATGTTGTTAGGGTATTTTGTCATAAAATTTTTGAGCTAATGGGCTCAGGTGGTGTGGATAATAGAGGAGAGGAGGTTCCCTTTTATAAGTGAGGGGAGTGGCACACTTGTAATTATTAAGAATATTAAAATATAATAGTATTTCTCATGTTAAAGTTTCTTTAAATTAGATAAATTATGAATATAGAAGGATATGTGGTCTAAATACATTCATATAATAGGATTTAGATAATTTTTCATATCATTTTAACCCTTATCTCTTTAGTTTATCCCCACATTAATCCATTTAATCTTTATCGTATTAATGAAATTTTACCTCGATTAATATTCATAATGACCAAAAATGAATTTAAAATCATTAAAAAAATTGTAAATTATTATTCAAAATATGGAAACCATGTTCTCAAATTCAATTCCTATAAGTTTAATAATTTCATTTTTAAATAAGCATGCAAAACGCAATGAAATTCTTTTTTTAGAGAAATCCATTTTTTAGTCTAAAAATGAATTAATTATTATTCATTACCTAGTAAAAAATTAGATGAATGTTAATATGTTTTAATTAATATATTATATTCGACTTTAATTAAAATCATTCATAAATACTTATTAATTTGATTTATTAAGAGAAATTATATTTTAGACAGAAAAAATAATTTTTGGAACCCTTGTTTGAATGATCAAAAATTCATGTTAATTATGTTTTTAATGGTTTTACTATTTTATGATATAATTTTATAATATAAGGAATTTTTAATAAATATGGATATTTGTTGAAAAGATTCACCACCAAACATGACTCACCGTTGAAGTTGAGTCACCGCCAATAATGTCTCACCTCCAGACATGACTCGCCATTTTAGTTGCATCACCCCCAGAAACTAGTCTCCCATGAGATTGAATCACTATTGATATTGAATCACCATGGGAAATATATTGATGTTAGAAAACATTTACCGCCATAATTGACTCGTTGTTGAGAAGAAGTCGCCTCCAGACTCTACCTACCACTGAGGATAACCTACCGTTAGATGAGTCACTATTGAGAATAGTCACTGTTGAGATGAATCACCATTGAGGTGAGTCACTTTTGAGATGATTCACTACTGAGAAGAGTCACCACCAAACCTAACCGACCATCAAACAACCTACCACCAGCCTAACTCACCATTGGCCTAACTCACCGCCAGACATGAGTCACCACTAGGCTAAACCACCATCGCTATTCTGGGACATTTGAATTAAATGGTTACAATGGATATATTATTGAAGTTGATTAAGAGGATTATTTTAATGATTATTCTTTACTATTTTAGGTAACATTAAAGTCTATTTCATAGCTCAGTACGAGGATGTAGAGGATCGTGATGATTGTTCTTCAAAAAAACTCTCCCTGTTGTGGTATATATTCCAAGAAGCCTCCCTCATATGTGAGTGGTGCAAGTGTGATGGTCTACAAAAAACATATTATTGATGAATTATAGAGGATCATAGCTTAAGATCTTACATGGTGCATCTTACCTATTATAATTTCCCAAACTAACTGACCATTATCCCGATAGACAGTCCGGTGGGTCACATGGCTTCAAGAACGTCTCCCCATACGTTAGAGGATATCGAATAGCAGTGAAGGTGTAAAGAGGTGATATTGAGGAGACTATACCCTCATGATCAGAGTTTCACAATGATATAACATATTATAAATAGATGAAAAATATAGGAAGTAGTATAAATCAATTATAAAGCAGTGAAATACAAATAATATAAATTTGTATAAAAGTGGCCAATTCCAGTTATATAGCAAATGAATGCATGACATGTAAAGATACATATTTGAAAGCAGTAAAAAAATCATTATTTACATTACAGAACAATACGGGACTCAAATAAGGAAAATAACTAAAAGTCCTAAGGAAATCTCCATGAGCATCATGCACTTTTTTTTAGTCCTTTGCTCCTATATCCAGGTTCTAGCATACCACAGCAACAGGGTCTAAGGACCTACAAATATGAAGTTATAATCAGGTATGTTGGTGTAATGGAGGCTCAGGTAGGGTGTGAGATATAAATCTCAGTAGGCTAGTAACATCAGTGTCTAGCCCTATCCAGATAGTGTAATCTAAATTTAACAGTGTGTAGGTATGAAGGAATAATGAAAGAATTTAATAGGTTAACAACACCCGTCCAGGTTCCTAAGGGACACCTGATGGTGATACCTGCTTCAACCCATGGATGGTGTGTCTGATCAAGTCACCATATATAAATATATATTGATATGATTGGGACGGTACTATAATGCCTACCTTCCATATTTAACAGAATGGCTCGGGGCTATAATGCCCACCACCCACATTTAACAGAATGGCTTGAGGCAATAATGCCTACCACCCACATTTAATAGAATGGCTCAGGGCTATAATGCATATCGCCCACATTTAACAGAATGGATCAGGGTTATAATAACTACCACCCACATTTAATAGAATGGATCAGGGATATAATTCCTACCACCCACATTTAACAGAATGGAATAGGGGTATAATGTCTACCACCCACATTTAACAGAATGGATTGGGGCTATAAATACCAATGCCCACATATGAATCATTATCATAATCAAGATATAATAATTTACTATATATAAGGTAAGACAAATCATCTCACATCATCTAATTTCAAGAAAGAAACCAAATGATGCATTTTCCTTGCAAATAAGCCTAACAAGGGTGAGGCCATGCCGTCCCTTGAACCATTTCATTTAAGTTATTTCATTTAAAGGGAAATTAAACCATATCAAGTGTTTCAATAAAAAACATTAACATAGTAATCATATTCAATTCATCACACAATGCATGGCCCTCTCATTCATGTCATTATGTGTATGTCATTCCCCTAAAGTTCATTCACCCAATTTTCCTAAACATGGAAAATTGGTTTAATGGTCAAGTTTGCTATCATAAGTTGTGCTTACTATATTAACCCAAGTTATGGTATTACCACCCTAATCCCTTTCATTTAAAGTTTAACCCTTTAATACATTTCAAATGAAAAAAATTCTACCTAACATTCCATAACAAAGTAGTAATCATAGAGAAAGACCAATGTAATATGCCAAACATGTATACAAGTCTATCCCTACATTTTAACTTGAAAGCAGTGCACCTCCATTGGAGGGGTTTTATTACGAAACCATGTCTTATTAACAAACAACCATTTATCATATTTAATCATCTCTTCCATTTCACCATAAATTATCATTTATGAGAAACTACAATAAATGGAAAATATTTAATAAGAATGTAATAATGAACAATTAACTAATTTGTTGATGCATTCATAAATTAAATAGGGAATGGAAAGGGACCCTACCTCATAGTGTAACCAAGTCATTCACTTCATCTCTTGGTACATTCTTACTAAAGGTTGTTTCTCCCCCACTAAGCATACACACTTTCACACACATGCAAGGACACCTAGACCCCATGCACACACCTTCATGGCTATGAGCATGTGCAAGGGGATCCTTACATACATTCTTATATGCATATACCCATATCCAATCACTTGGGAATGAATTTATGTGTGTGTGTGTGTGTGAAAACCTATATCCATGCATGTATAATAACTACCATGGTTGATTATACACGTAATGGGGGAACCCATGTATATATATTTTCTAATCTATGCACACGTCGACGAGTCTCCCTTGACTTGGAGACTCGAAACCAATAAACAGGGACTAACACACTACTCAAATCATACTAGGATCCTTAAAAAAATAATGAACCCAATTTAGTAGGTGTGAAACCAATAAATGAGATAAAACCTTCACCTCAAATATCGGCGACCAACTGAAATGAGCTGAACAACCTCGCCTTCAGTGGCAGTTGTCAGAACACACATCAAAGGGCCTGGAGAGACCATTCGCACCAACCTAGAACAAGAGATAACCAAAAAATTGGGTTACCCAAAGACCTAGGGTTCGGCTGTTTCTCACCATGAGATGATTAGGGTGAAAAGTGGATGAAAATGGGAGGATAAGGGTGAGAGAGACTTACCATGGGGATTCGATGAAGAAACAGAAGAAATCTGTTGAGAATTTAAAGAGGGAGAGGAGGTTATTGGGAGGAGGTCGCTCAACGACGGGGGAACCCCTTTGGGGTGTTGGTGTGTCACGAATGAGGAGGTGATGGAGAGTGTATTTAGATTTAATTTTATTTTATTTTAATTTAAAATAATTAAAATTTTATAAAACTGGGTGTCGTGCACTATTAATTGCACGGTTTGTAAAATCATGCACTAAATGTGTGTCCACCACTAAACATCTGGAGCACCCCACATGGGTTAGGCACACGGTTTGGGAAATCGTGCACAGCTCGTACAAAACATCTCTATCCCCTTAAATTAAGGTCGTATAGTTACCCGTAGTGGGTTGTACGGTTTAGAAAATCATGCTCCAATTGTGCACCCTCTGTTGTACTTCAAAACTTGATGTTTTTTAGGTCTGGTGGTCCCAAAACTTCTCAAGCCACCAGTAGAGACTTAACAGGGCTTCACCCAAGTATCTCGGATTTCTATTCTGAGGATTGGTTATAAAAAAGACCCATTTAGTAATTGAAAACGTTCAAAAACATTAATTTTTTAGACTAGTTCATAATGTGGATATTTAAAACCTTCTCACCTTAGAAATTCTCATCCCCAAGAATCCTTCAAAAACAACTTAACAGATCACCCGACCTATAGGGGTCATGAGGATTCATTCAAATGGTAGTGATTTATTTCCAAACTCCCAACCCACCTTGAATTAATTCATAAGAAAGTGGAACTTAAGACCTTTAAAACCCTGAGTCAATACTCTATTTCAAATAAAAACACCAAGACGACACTTACCCGAGCCCATTTAACTGGAGACACGATCACTTCATCATCTCGTTAAGCATCTGGAAAAAGGTGCTTCCCACCTTAGGCTTCAACGTTAAGTTACCAATTCCAAACCACAACTTACCCCACCATTGGAATTTTCATTACTAGCATGCCCTTAAGAATTTTATGATGCTCCATGTGTGATTTTTAAACAATTGAACAGTCAATTTCCCATCGAACCCAAATCCCAAGTTGAGCTGGTTGTTCATAAAAAGCATCGGCCAACACTAATTGCTCTCACCTCACACTAGATACGTACCTTAACATGGTTCTTCTAAAATCATAACCATCAAACAAGAAAATAAAGAGTCAAGACACTACGGTCGACCAATTATGAAGATGCTCGGCTTAGACGATCGACGTTTTATAAGATGAAATTTGGTGCCTTCTCCCAAGGTAGCTCAATTTGAGCACAAATGCATTAATTGAATCCTACGCCCGACTTTAGATGACGTCTCTAAGGTAAAACCATGAATGAAACCATGCATCTCATGCGCAACATCAAAAGAGAACCACCCAAACAATCCCAAAAACTTTTAAAGCGTTAGCGGAGTGTTAGATCGATGATCTCTTAGTGCATCTAGGATGAAGACAAGATGGGGGACATGGTCATCACTTAGCAGATTACACCAAGAGGATTGAAATGGATTTCAGTTAAACATACCCAGCTAATAGAAGGGAGAAAGGAAGAACTACCACTAGTCAGCTTCAAAGGAGGAATTTGGATTCGCCTACTGACGAATTGTCATTAAACGGACACATGAATTTACCACCTAAAGGAATTCTGTGTTTGTTTCAACAACCCACCGAATTATATGTGAGACCAATAGTTATTTCCAAGGGATACATACACATCCAACCTCAAAAAAATCATGTTTTAATGCAAGCACCGACGTGTATTTAAAACTCGCAAGACTCAAAGGCATTCAAGCATAAACTAACCATCTCTCAATGGTCCTCTTAGGTTGGGTTCCTTCTAATTGTAAGGACACATTTACTATATTCGACATGACACTCCCTATCATAGGAGTGTTCTAGATTCTAGGAAAGAAAGTAAACTAGCTACTCAAAAGCATGCTAGTACAAAAACACCATAAACGAACATGTGACGGTCCTCCAAGCCATGACCACAATGTCAAAATGTTTAAAGAAAACCAAACCAAAGAGACTGGAATGTCAACACACTCGACTCTTATAAACTCATCCTGATCATTGGGATGAAACTATTCTTAAATTCTTAGGTCACTCTACCTGGAGATGACCCGAGACTGCACCTTTAGGGACAAAACTCAACGATTTAACCAAACTCAACCGGTTAGTCATTTCATTTAACACTCAAAAGTTCCACATATATCAACACATACTGTAGAGACCCAAAGCTTGACGTACTTGGACATTACATTAATTTTTCAGAATAACTAATACATAACAAAAATAGACACCAAAGGACCATAATAGTTTAGTGTCTTTGGAAACTCAGAATGCAAATCTTCTAATCATGGTGAAAGATCTTCAACATCTCCCATAAATATCTTCCCCTTTTTGTTTTCTTACCTAAAACCTTTTTTTATATCTTGGGGAAAATAAAACATATAAAGGGTGAGCTCAAATTCTCAGTAAGGGTAAACATAGAGAATATAAAACAATCCATAAACATTTGAATGCAAAAACTTGAACATAAAATCTAAACAGCAAAATCTTGGGAAAAGACATAAATATTGGAAGTACGTAAGGAATATATCATAAAGGAACATCAATAATGATAAAATAACATGGGAATAAAACATGTGATTGTGGAAACAATTAAGCACATGAATTGATTTCATTGGTAGCCAAAACATTGCTTCCAAGACCATCTTAGTGGACAAAGTCCCTTTCTGAATCGAGTTCAATCCTCGTTCCAGTCCTGTATTACTGAACCGGATTAACTTATCATTCCAGCCATGTTTATATCATGAGATATAAATCGTTACCCAATTCATTGGAGGGAGATATAGGTCTCACACATCTCATAATGAAATCATTCTTACTTGTTCTACAACAAGAACATAAATCATTCATCATTACCCACAGAATAAAATGGGTTTCATAAACATCATCCCATCATAACATAATCCATATAAAAAAATGGATATCATTTCATAATAAGAAAAGTGAAACCATGTAAATCATAGAGACATTATTCTTGAAACATACATATATTAAACAATGTCATCTTGGATGGAAAATTGTTTTGATAAAACACTTGAAATGAATTCTTGAGGAAAATATCCTTTCTTCTTCAAAATCGTTTTCTTTTCACAAAATGCCATGCAATTTTAAAAGAAAAATATTTTTTTGAAAATAGTCATGAAATCTTGTAGAGTAAGCTTCATTAAAATAAGGTGTTATGAAACCGTAAAAATCCGTTCATGCTGTATAAGTTAAAAAAACATTATCCTCGTACATTTGTCAGAAAAATCAAAAAGTTCCTCATATGGTAAACAAAAGAAAGATTCCTTCCATAACATGTTGTAAAAGTCAAAATTGGGTAAAAAGGAGATTAAACGTATATGAAAAAAAATTATAAAACATGGTCTTGGATGATAACAACAACCCCAGTAAATACATACGAATAACAATCTCAGATAAGAATGAGATTGGAATAGTTATCCCTTACGTTATATCTGATATGCTTCGTATGTATCTGAACCTCCTGTATAATGATTTAAATAATGTCATTGACTTATTAAATAATCATATTCATTGTTATGATATCATATATGGTTTACTTATGACTTTATATTACCCGTTCTTTTGTAAATTCGATGTAAAAACAACGATTTGGGTAAAATCATTTCATTTATTGTACGTGTTTCGACTTGTTGTTATTGATATTATTACTTATATAATGATTTACTTAATTACAGAATGTAAAACATGATTTATATATAATATATATTCAGCATATACATATATATATGATAGATCGATAAATGGAATGAAATACACCGTTCATGGAGACGGTAGGCCATACGTACACATAAACGCTGTTTTCGTTTCCTTAATGAATTGAATGGAATTAAGTAGATAAAATAAATATATATACATAAATACAGTATCAATATTATGTCATATATTTAATTATTACTTATTATATATACATTATAATCATTCATTAGTGGTTAACATGGAGAATGAATCTCATCGCGTCGTGGAGATCGTAGTCCGTACGTACACACGAGCGATGATATTATTCCCATGATCGTGGAATTGTATTGAAGTGTATGTATAATATTTCAGAATCAAAATAACTTTACAATAATCATATATAGTTATTTATTTACACCATTATACCTATCTATGTAAGGTGGTGGTCGAAAACAGATTACACCACGGCGTGGAGAGGGTATTCCGTACGTACGCACACGCGGTGATTTCGTTTTCCATAGGATGGGTAGAAAGTGAAATAGGGTTTTTTCATATTTATAATAACATATCTGTATATAATCAATACTGATTTTATTATTTTATAATGATACAACTAAATAAGAGGAAGTAGAAGAAGAAAGAAACTTGAAAGAGTCGGTAGAAGAAATTACCTCTACATTGACGCACCTCCTTTAAACTTCTTATCAGGGCACTAGAGTTGGTATTTTGAGAACACCAGAACCTCTATGATGTAACTAGATAGGTTTATAAGAGTAATTGGCAGGGTTTGGCCGAGATTCAAGGCTCAAAAGGGTGTGAAGAGAAGAGGGAAGGGGTGCCCTTTTTATAAGGGAGGAGAAGGGCACCTTTGGAAAAACTTAAAATTTTATTTTATAACAAAGTCATATTCGGTTTTTAATAGCTAAAAATTGATTTATTTAGAAGATAAGGTTGTTATGGGTCTAAATCCTCTTAACCAATAGATTTTAGACAGGTTTGGTTCATTATATTAACCTTATCTTTTAGTTTTAACTCTTAGTTAATTAGATTGACATTTACCATGTTACATTGTATTTTTATATTATATAGTTAATAAACATACCATATACATCCAAGAGACCCCCAAATGGTCCATTAATGATACACATATCATGATATAAGTATCTTGGCCGGACCTTATATTTTTAGGAATATAATTACAATTAATAATATAATATTTGTTTTAAAAACTATTTTTTGTCAATTTTGACACTATTTGGTAATTTATTTTTGTGAAAATCATAACAGCCTGATTCATTCGCAAAAAGTTAATTAAATAAATACTAACATGTCATATTAACCTATAAAATTATTTTAATTCATAAAAAGTCTCAAATTTAATTTATTTGGGTATTTAGAACATCAATTATGTTAATATTTAATTAAATGGATAATTACTGCATCATCATTGTGTCATAAATAAATTAAATTATTTAATGTCTAAAAATTGTAAATAAAATTCCATTATGTAGGAAATATTTTTAGATTTATAATGAATATTTATAGTCGAATTTATCTTATTTATAACCCTATATTAAAAATGATTTAGTTATTAAACATTGATTTTAACTATTTTAACCATTCTTTAAATAAATTAATAATAAATGTCCTAATCTAATCCAAGTGGACCTAAATGGTCATATTTTATTCCTAAGGTTGTTTTTGGTAGAATTACACTTATATAATAGAATTATGACATGTGTTAGGGTAATAATAATATCATTTTTACCCTTAATTTACCTATTTACTTTTAACCATGGTAAATAAAAGTAAAAGGTTAGTATTCACCAAAAATTATTTTCATCTCATTGAACCACATTTTAGTCCTTGATATTAACCGTGTCTCTCGGATTTTCGAAATTCCACTCACAGAAGAGGTAAAATTATGTTTTATGTGAATTTCCAAATTCTCCTAGGAGGTGGGTAAAAGATGGTGAAAAGTTCAATAAAATTTTTTATATATCTAAAATTTTTATAAAATGACTCTAATGAATTACATTGAACTTATATAGGTATTATGTATCAATTTTAACCTAAAATAAATTTAAATAAATTAAATAATTATTTAAATAAAAATCAGTTTTTAAATAGTAACCCAGTGTTTTCACTATTCATCAAAAATTGAAAGTTTTCAGAAAAATACCAAAAATTCACCCTAGGCCTATTTTGATATTACGAATCCAAAAATTAAGTCCATTTTGAAAGATAAAATTTATAAAATTTCAAAAATTGGGTATTACTATTCATAACGGCTAGTTCATAATAATATCTCGTTTAGTGAAACTCGGTATTGCGTATTACACACACTATCGAGGAAGGTCTTGATTGCGTGTAATGCAAGCCAAGTCAGGGCTGCTTGTAGTGAAAGTACCGTTTGGTGTTGCGTATAACATAATCAAAACTTATTTCATTTATACATTAAACAAAATCTATACTTAATGTTGCATAGAATAATTTCCACAAAACAAACTTGAAATTGTGTGTAACACGAGCCAAGAATAGTGTTGCGTATACTGCAAGCTAATACGGTGTTGCATATAGTACAAGCTAAAATTGGTGTAGTGTATAATAGAATACATCAATGAAATTAAAAGAATATTTTTCATAAAATTTTGGGGTGTTACATTCTACCCCCCTTAAAATGAATTTCGCCCTCAAAATTCATCAGGGTTATAAATGGTTTACTACTTGAAAGTTTCTTTAATAGAAACCCACATCGTAAAAAGGAATACCAAAACTTGACTTTAAAAACTGAAGTATAAAATGTAACGGTTACCCAAATTAACTAATCACTGGGTTTCCATATAAGAGAACATAGGTGAAAATATGGATATGGAAGAGAAATATAACTATCAACTTCTGATGAATAGTGGTAGAGGACATGGCTATGAAAAAGCTAACAATCACAAAGCCATAAATTTGTGATGATCTAAGGTACCATCCGATTCATCAGATATGAGATCACTAGGATAACATTTTTTGTTTTCAAGATCATTTCCCTAAAGTTGAAGAATTGTTGAATTAAAAGAAATACTTACTTGATTTTGGTATAATCTCACCGTTGCTCGTGCCTCGATCAATTTCCACTTCATCTCGTAAAGAAATGAAGTTGAATTTGTCTTATGTGAAGTGTTAGCAGATTATGCGATAGAATGATATGTCATTCCATCTATTTCTATCGCAAAAAGTTTAGCACAATTTATTAAATATACAAAAGTCCATCTATGCTGACTTTAATCGTATATGGTTACTAAAATGGACTTATACTTCATCTATCATAGAGCTTAATAAAACTAGTATCTACTAACCAGGGACTTTTTGTAGGCTAGTGGTAGGAGATAAAGGCATGTCACACTTTGGTTTTGGGTTCGATTCCCGCATTCTTGTCTGACGCGACGGGTTGTCGCCCATTCTGCGGGTTATCCATTTTCTTAAACTACAGTATTATAACATTCTATCAATAATATCGAAAAAAATATATCCTTAAACAATACTAACTTATGTTCAACATAATCCATTCCAATCTTTAGGATTATCTAAAATACTTCTTTCCAAACTCATAGTATAAAGAGAACGATTACAAAAAAAGGTCATATAACAAGCACGTGAATACCATCATTTTTCCATCATATATCAAATGATATATCTTGTTGATCGCATTCCAAACATGTGAATACCTTAATTTTGTATTTTCTTGAAAAATGAATACCCATTTAACTTTATTGAAAACATGAATGTTGTCAAAAGTTAACTCTTTCCACATACCAAAATCCAAAAATTCTATATACTCAAACCATGATATAACTTTTTCCTTATATCAGTCATGAGATCATGAATATTGTCAAACATTTCATTTTCTCCTTATCCCTTCATTATGCACATATCATCTTCTTTCCAAAAATATCTCAATCACTTTCCATGGTTATCGGTACCATAAAATTATTGAAAACCACAATAGACCAATACATAAATATTCCAATATTCCACGATACTATATACACCATTATTTTGGAATCCCATTGCATAAACACTTAATTATTCCACCACATTGTTGTCATATTCAACATCGCCAATAGTGATCGCATGTGACTTCCCTTTTTCCTTTTCCTTAAGTGGTTGCTCATGTCGATCATCATTAACCCTATAATTAGGGCATTGATTAGCATAATTCCCCATTTCCTTGAACATGAGGAATTGAAGTGTTGGTGGTGCGTTCTCTGTAGTATTTTCTTTTTTCACACCATTAGAAACGCTTTTTCCATTACTTCAAAAGTCATCTGCTCGATGGCCTACTTTTCCACACTTAAAACATTTTCATGTCCCTTTAAGACAATCTCCACCATGCTTCTTTTCAAACTTTGAGCATAAAGAAACATTCATCTTATTTTCACCATTATTCTGAGATTTCTCCTTGAACTCCATCTTTCGTTTCTTGTCAAAACCATGAGATGGATATGTTACACCAACTTACAGTTCTACCTTGATAGCACAACACACAATTTCTTCATATCTACTGAAGTCTCTTATAGCTAATTCCCTTCGAATTCTTGGTTTTAAGCCACTGAAGAATTGATCAACTTTACTTTCAGGTTGTATGATAAAGCCAGATGCATACCTTGAAATCATTGTAAAATTCACTTTGTATATACCAACAGATTCATCATCTTTTTTCTTAAGCTCAAGGAAATCCTTTTCCATCTTTGTTCAAAGAATATGAGGGAAGTACTTACTGAAAAACAAGTTCTTGAACTCATCCCATTCCATGGATTCAATTTCATATTGGGGCCTTGTATTCTTAATTAGAGTCCACCACTGGTCTGCTTCACCTACTAAATGGTAAACAGCTATAATGACTTTATCATGTTCCAAACAGCGAAGTATGGAAAATATCTTTTCAATGGTACTGATCCATTGTTCAGCAATAAGTGGATTAGAAGACCCATTGAAAGAAGGTGGACGTTGCCTCATGAAGCACTCAATAGAATATTGTTCCCTTCTCTGCTCATTCGGAAGTCTATAATGATTCATAGCTTTTGTAAGTATAGCAATAAAATTTTTCACTCCATCTCCCAAAACATTGGTTTGTTCAGGAGGACAATCATTGCATTTCCCATTACATTGATCAACATGGTTCCTTCGGGTTCTAGCCATCATCTAAAACCTAAAAAGAATAGTGTAAGAGGCAAAACTTATGCTAGGAAAACAACATAATAAAGGGGGAGTACCTTCGATATCTAACATCTTAGGTTTAATTCTAATATCGTTTACATAATTCTAGGACTATAACCGATACGTATACTTAACCTTAGGGACATCCCTAGACATACCATAGAAATATCTCTAGGGGTCTCACTAAAGTTTTCACATCCTAGTTTCCAAAGGTTAACTAAACCTTTCCTCTGATACCAATTGTAGAGACCCAAAGCTTGACATACATGGACATTACATTACTTTTGCGGAATACTTAATACATAAAAAAACAGACACCAATGGACCATAATAGTTTAGTGTCTTTGGAAACTCGGAACGCAAATCTTCTAATCATGGGGAAAGATCTTCAACATCTCCCATAAAGATCTTCCCCTTTTTGTTTTCTTACCAAAAACCTTTCTTTATATCCTAGGGAAAAGAAAACATATAAAGGGTGAGCTCAAATGCTTAGTAAGGGTAAACATAGAGAATATAAAACAATCCATAAACATTTCAATGCAAAAACTTGAACATAAAATCTAAACATCAAAATCTTGAGCAAAGACATAAATCTTGGAAGTATGTAAGGAATATATCATAAAGGAACATCAATCGTGATAAAATAGCAGGGGAATAAAACATGTTATTATGGCAACCATTAAGCACATGATATGATTTCCATGGTAGCCAAGGCATTTCTTCCAAGACTATCTTAGTGGACAAAGTCCCTTTCTGAATCGAGTTCACTCCTCGTTCCAGTCTTATATTACTAAACTGTATTAATTTACCATTCTAGCCATTTCTATATCATGAGATATAAATCATTACCCAATGCATTGGAGGGAGATATAGGTCCCACCCATCTCATAATTAAATCATTCTTACTTGTGCCACAACATGAACATAAATCATTCATCATTACCCAAAGAATAAAATGTGTTTAATAAACATCATCCCATCAAAACATAATCCATATAAAAAATGGATATCATTTCATCATAAGAAAAGTGAAACCATGTAAATCATAGAGACATTATACTTGAAACATAAACATATGAAATAATGTAATCTTGGATGGAAAATGGTTTTGATAAAACACTTGAAATGAATTCTTGAGGAAAATATCCTTTATTCATCAAAATCATTTTTTTTCACAAAATTACATGCAATTTTAAAATAAAATGATTTTGTTGAAAATAGTCATGAAATCTTGTAGATTAATCTTCATTAAAATAAGGTGTTATGAAACTGTAAAAAACCGTTTCTGCCGTATAAGTTAAAAAAACATTCTCCTCGTACTTTTGTCGAAAAAGTCAAAAAATTCCTCGTATGGTAAACAAAAGAAATATTCCTTCCATAACATGTGGTAAAAGTCAAAATTGGGTAAAAAGGACATTAAACATACATGAAAACATTTTTATAAAACATGGAAATTGACGATAACAATAACCCCAGCAAATACTTACGAATAACAATCTCAGATAAGAATGAGATTGGAATAGTTATCCCGTACCTTATGTCTGATATGATTCGTATGTATCTGAATCTCCTATATAATGATTTAAATAATTTCATTGACTTATTACAGAATCATATTCATTGTTATGATATCATATATGGTTTACTTATGACTTTATATTACCCGTTCTTTTGTAAATTCGATGTAAAAGCAATGATTTGGGTAAAATTGTTTCATTTATTGTACGTGTTTCGACTTGTTGTTCTTGATATTATTACTTATATCCTAATTTAATTAATTCCAGAATGTAAAACATGATTTATATATAATATATATTCATCATATACATATATATATGATAGATCGATAAATGGAATGAAATACACCATTCATGGAGATGGTAGGTCGTACGTACGCATGAACGCTGTTTTCGTTTCCTTAATGAATTGAATGGAATTAAGTAGATGACATACATATATATACATAAATCCAGTATCATTATTATGTCATATATTTCATGATTACTTATTATATATACTTTATAATCATTCATGAATAGTTAACATGGAGAATGAATCTCATCGCGTCGTGGAGACGGTAGTCCGTGCGTACACACGAGCGATGATATAATTCTCATGATCGTGGAATTGTATTGAAGTGTATGTATAATATTTCAGAATCAATATAACTTTACAATAATAATATATAATTATTTATTTACACCATTATACCCATCCAAGTAAGGTGGTGGTCAAAAACAGATTGCACCATGGCGTGGAGATGGTATTCCGTACGTACGCACGCGCGGTGATTTTGTTTTCCGTAGGATGGATAGAAGGTGAAATAGGGTTGTTTCATATTTATAATAACATATCAGTATATAATTAATACTTATGTTATTACTTTATAATGATGCAACTAAATAAGAGGAAGTATAAGAAGAAAGAAACTTGAAAGAGTCGGTAGAAGAGATTACCTCTTCCGCGACGCACCTCCTTTAAACTTCTTATTAGGGCACTAGAGTTGGTCTTTTGAGAAGAACAGAACCTATATGATATAACTAGAGAGGTTGATAAGAGGAATTTTTAGGGGTTTTCTGAGCTTCAAGGCTCAAAATGGTGTGAATAGAAGAGGGAAGGGGTCCCCTTTTTATAAGGGAGGAGAGGGGCACCTTTGGAAAAACTTAAAATATTATTTTATAATAAAGTTATATTCGATTTTTAATAGCTCCAAATTGATTTATTTAGAATATAAGGTGGTTATGGGTTGAAATCCTCTGAACCAATAGATTTTATACAGGTTTGGGTCATTATATTAACCTTATCTTTTAGTTTTAACTCTTAGTTAATTAGATTGACATTTACCATGTTACTTTGTATTTTTATATTATATAGTTAATAAACTTACCATATACATCCAAGAGACCCCAAAGTGGTCCATTAATGATACACATATCATGATATAAGTATATTGGATGAACCTTATATTTTTAGGAATATAATAACAATTAATAATATAATATTTGTTTTAAAAACTATTTTATGTCAATTTTGACACTATTTGGTAATTTATTTTTGTGAAAATCATAACCGAATGATTAGTTCTAAAAAAGTTAATTAAATAAATAATAACATGTCATATTAAGCTATAAAATTATTTTAATTCATAAAAAGTCTCAAATTAATTTTATTTGGGTATTTATAACATCAATTATGTTAATATTTCATTAATAAGATAACTAATGCATCATCATTGTGTCATAAATAAATTAAATTATTTAATGTCTAAAAATTATAAATAAAATCCCATTATGTAGGAAATATTTTTATCTTTCTAATTAATATTTATAGTTGAATTTATCTTATGTATAACCATATATTAAAAATTATTTAGTTATTAAACTTTGATTTTAACTATTTTAACCCTTCTTTAAATAAATTAATAATAAATGTCCTAATCTAATCCAAGTGGATCTAAATGGTCATATTTTATTCCTAAGGTTGTTTTTGGTCGGATTAAACTTATCCAATAGAATTAGGACATGTTTTATGGTAATAATAATATCATTTTTACCCTTAATTTCCCTATTTACTTTTAACCGTGGTAAATAAAAGTAAAAAGTTACTATTCACCAAAAATTATTTTCATCTCATTGAACCACATTATAGTCCTTGATAATAGTCGTGTCTCTTGGATTTTAGAAATTCCACTCACACAAGCGGTAAAATTATGTTTTATGTGAATTTCCAAATTCTCCTAGGAGGTGGGTAAAAGACTGTGAAAAGTTCAATAAAATTTTTATATATCTAAAATTATTATAAAATGAATCCAATGAATTACATTGAACTTATATAGGTATTATGTATCAATTTTAACCTAAAATAAATTTAAATAAAATAAATAATTTTTTAAATAAAAAGTCAGTTTTTAAATAGTAACCCAGTGTATTCACTATTCATCAAAAATTGAAAGTTTTCAGAAAAATACCAAAAATTCACCTTAGGCTAATTTTGATATTCTGAATCCAAAAATTAAGTCCATTTTGAAAGTTAAAATTTATAAAATTTTAAAAATTGGGTATTACTATTCATAACGGCTAGTTCATAATAATATTATAATAATATCTCGTTTAGTGAAACTCGGTATTGCGTACTACACACACTATCGAGGAAGGTCTTGATTGCATGTAATGCAATCTAAGTCAGGGCTGCGTGTAGTGAAAGCACCATTTGGTGTTGCGTATAACATAATCAAAACTTATTTCATTTATACATTAAACAAAATCTATACTTAATGTTGCATAGAATAATTTCCACAAAACGAACTTGAAATTGTGTGTAACATGAGCCAAGAATAGTGTTGCGTATACTGAAATCTAATACAGTGTTGCGTATAATACAAGCTAAACTTGGTGTAGTGTATAATAGAAGACATCAATGAAATTAAAAGAATATTTTTCATAAAATCTCGGGGTGTTACACATACTACATGAGGAAAAGAGAAGGGGTACAATAACCAAATAAACACTTGACCATGCCTGAGGCATGTATAACGAGATGAAAACGAGCATTACCCTATGTTCAAATCTATATCAAGGTCAAGGAAATCATGATCACTCATCCAAATAAGGGTGTCATTGGGATTCAAAAGTCTTACAAGGAAAAACGGTTCCTGAAAATCACCAAACGTCATATAGCACATAGAATTTAACAAGGAACTCATGTTCTAAGGGCGCTACCTACCATGGGATAACCCCTCAAGAAAAAAATATTGACCCTAATGTCAGGCCACGTTAAAAAAAAGTCACAGGCTCAACAACCTAACATTTTAAGCCATTTATAACAAGAAAACATAATATATAAAACACCTACATCTCTGTTCTAAGGAAAATAAATGGAAAAGATCAAGCTACCCATACACGAGGGTTACCGAGGTCACCACTTATTGTTACATTTACAAGACCTTTATATTTTTTCTCATTTAATCTTTAAACATTAAAAGATTTAATCCAACATCAAGTACCATTATTTTAAAAACAAATCTCAAGATACATGATTTTCAAAACAATTCCCTAAGGTAAAAACAGGAAAGTTTCACAAACTTCCTTTTAAACATTCAAACATCAATGAAATCTCGTCATAAATAGACAATTTATCATAATAAATTCCTATTTAAAAGTTAAGGAAACCTATGAGGGTTCCACAGAGCCAACATGGGTTTTCTAGAAAATAACCCAGTAACAGTTTCTCTATTCATTTCAGATCAAAATTAAACAGCTTGCACATAAATAAGCATTTTAGAAAGAATCATGTTATTAAATTTAACATGGGTTTCCATTTCCCAGTCCATGAAGTGCCTATACACTCCATAAATTGAAAATTGTATCCCATTTATCAGAACAATTTACATTTCAAAATTTTAACATGCTCAAAATACATGGTTCAAACATATGGGGGGCCACCTACCAACCTGTAAAGAACCCATACAATTTAAAGTTTGGCATTTGGCTTACTTTAATTAAAACCAGTTCACCTTTTCATTTAAACTTTAGTAGCCTTTACATTTTAAAAAAAGTTTAAAATATGGTTTGAATATATGAGTTAACTTTTCCCAATTGTAAGGCACCCATACACTTCAAAATTGAAAATCGGCTCTCATTTTAATCACAACCAGTTTACACATATCAAAAAAAATTGAAGCATGCTATCACAATTAGTATACATAGAAGTGCATGTTATTAAGCACAAAATCATGTTATACAGGAAAAACATACTAAATAAGAATGAAATGTGGAATATAAACAAGGAATGCTAACAAAATAAAAGTGTGTCATAACATGTAGCTAACACAGAAGCATGTTATAAAATCAATCATGGAATAACACTCAAGGCATTAGATTAATAGGAATCTCTAATAATGCAACTACATGGAATGGTGTATGCATGACATGTTAATTCTTATGTGTTTATCATGATTCATTCAATGAATCCTAATTTCCATATCAATCCAAGGGTTAATTCCATAAATCACTGAGCAGTAGAAAATACAACAGTAACCCGAGGTGAAATCATATAAACTGTAATAGAAAACAACATGACCAACAATCATAGCCCCGACCACTTGGTAATTTACCATACGTGGGGTGATCAGTCCCAAGAACAACTATTAAATAATTGTCAACACATTTCTAATCGCATATCTACCAACCCAAACTAGTAAGACAAAGGAAATGAAACAACCTATGATACCACTTTGTAATGTCTTGGCCTGACTAACCATTATCCCGATAACTAGATCGGTGGGTCACATAGCCTCAAGCACATATCCCCATATTCCAGAGGCTTTCGACTAGCAGTGAGGGTGTAAGAAGGTGATAGTGAGGAGACTATACCCTCATTATTAGAGTTTCATAGTGGTATAACTGATTATAAATAGATGAAAAATAGTGGAAGCAATATAAAGCAATGATAAAGCAGTGAATGTCATATAATAACAATTTTTGTAAAAGTGGCCAATGCCAGTTATTTAGTAGATGAATTCATGACATGTGGAGATACATATTCAAAAGTAGTAAACAAAATAACATGCTTTACATTAAAGAATGATACAAAACTAAAATAAGGAAAATAACTAAAAGTCGTAAAGAAATCTCCATGAGCATCATGAGCTTCGACTCAGTCATTTTCTCTTATGTCCAGGTTCTAGAATACCATGACAACATGGTTCAAGTCCCTATAAACAAGAAAGGTCTACGTAGGTACCCTAGTGCAATGGCGGCCCAAGTAGGGTGTGAGATATAAATCTCAGTAGGCTGGAACCACTGGTGTCTAGCCCTATCTAGATAATGTAATCTAAATTTAATAGTGTGCATGTATGAAGGATTAATGATGGAATTGAATAGGTAAAAACACCCATCAAGGTTCCTAAGGGACACCTAATGGTGATACATGCTTTAGCCCATGGTTCTTGTGTCTGGTCAAGTCACCATGTATATATACATATTGATATGATTGGAACGGTACTATAATTACTATTTCCCACATTATATAGAATGGATCGGGTCTATAATGTCTACCGCCCACATTTAATAGAATGGCTTGGGGATATAATTCATTCAACCCAAATTTAACAGAATTGTTTGGGGCTATAATGCCTACAACCCACATTTAACAGAATGGATTGGGGCTATAATGCCTACCTCCCACATTTAATAGAATGACTTGGGGCTATAAATACCACCGCCCACATATGCATCATCATCATAATCAAGACATAAGAATTTACTATATATATGGTAAGGAAAACCATCTCACATCATTTCATTTCAAGTAAGAAACCATATGATGCATTGTCCTTACAAATAATCCTAACAAGGGTGAGTCCATGCCTTTTCTTGAACCATTTCATTTAGGTCATTTCATTTAAATGGAAATTAAACCATATCAAGTTTTTCAATCAAAACATTAACATAGAGATCATATTAAATTCATAACATGAGGCATGGCCCTCTTATGAATGTCATTAGCTTTAAGTCATTCCCCTAGAGGTCATTTCACATAATTTTCCTAAACATGGAAATTTGGTTTAATGGTCAAGTTCTTTATCATAATCCATGCTTACTATATTAACCCAAGGAGCACTCTTACCACCCTAATCTGTTCCATTTCAAGTTTAACCATTTAATACATTTAAAAGGATAACATGATACCTGACTTTCCATTACAAAGTATAAATTATAGAGTAAGACCAATGTAATATTCCAAACATGTATACAAGTTTATCCCTACATTTTATCTTGAAAGCAGCGCACCTCCATTAGAGGGGTTTTATTAAGAAATCGTGACTTGTTAACAAAAAAACATTTATCTTATTTAAGAATCTCTTAAATTTAACCATAAAGGATCATTTATGAGAAAATTCTATAAATGGAAAAGATTTAATGAAAATTTAGGAATGAAAAATTATTTAATTAGTTGATTCTTTCATAAATTGAAAAGGGCATGGAAAGGGACCCGACCTCAAAGTGGAACCAAGCCATCCACTTCATCTCTTGGAATTTTCTAAATAAAGGATGTTTCTATCCCATTAAGAATACACACTTTTACATACATGTAAGGACACATATTCCCCATGAACACAACCACATGGCCATGAGCATGTGCAAGGGGATCCTTACATATATGCTTATATGCATATACATGTATCCACTCACCTGTTCATGAATTTATATATATATATATATATATATATGGGAACACCCAGCCCCATACATGTATAATCACTACCATGGATGATTATAAATGTAAAAGGGTAACCCACATATATATATTCTTACCTATGCATACACTGACAAGTTTCCCTTGACTTGGGAACTCGAAACCAACAAGAAGGGACCAACGCACTACACAAAGCATACTAGAAACCTTAAAACAAATAATAAACCTAATTTAGTAGGTGGTAAACCAAGAAATAATAGAAAACCCTCGCCTCAGATAGCGGCGACCAACTGAAATGAGCCAAATTACCTTGCCTATAGTGGATGTTGTCAGAACGCACATCAAAGGGCCTTGAGAGACCATTCGCACCAACTTAGAACAAGAGAGAACCAAAAAAATCGGGTTAAACAAAGACGTAGGGTTAGTAAAATTCTTACTGAGTGATGATTAGGCCAAAAAATGGCTAGAAACTGAGAAGAGAAGAGAGAGAGACTTACCATGGGGATTCAATGGAGAAACGGAAGAAATCTATTGAGAATCGTAGGAGGGAGAGGAGGTCATAGGGGGGAGGTCTTGCGGAAAAGGGGGAACCCATTTAGGGTGATAGTTCATCATAAATGAGGGGGTGAGGGAGAGTAGATTTAGGTTTTAATTATATTTTATTTAAATTTAAAATAATTATAATTTTATAAAACTGAGTGCCGCACATAGTTAACCTGCACGGTTTGGAAAATTGTGCGTCGACCACTAGACATCTGAAGCACCTTGTACGGGCTAGGTGTATGGTTTGGAAAACCAATAACATCCTGTGAAAAATGTCTATGTCCCCTTAAATTAGGGCCACATGGTTACCTACAGTGGGATGCACGGTTTAGCAGACTGTGCGCCAATTGCGCGCCCTCTACTGTACTTAAAAACTTTATTTTTTTTGGGTCTGGCACTCCTGAAACTTCTTGAGCCACCTGGGGAGACTTAATGGGGATTCACCCAAGTACAAAAACATCACTTTAATGTGACCTAACTCTTATATTTCTATTCTGAGGCTTGGTTATAAAAATGAAGCATTTAGTAATTGAAAAAAGTTCAAAATGCTTTGTGTTTTAGCCTGGTTTAAAACATGGATCGTTACACCTACACTCAATTGTAGAAGAGCAGAACATATTGTATATTAGTAACTTTCCCTACATTCAGAACAGAGAGATATTATGATGCTCTATTTTACTATGATTTTCAGAAAAATATCTCAAGCTCCTCTACAAGCTACATTCGATGAGACTCAAGCTTTTAGATCACATAAAACCAAGCAACACAATATCCTATACATCTTTATACTTTCTGTTTCTGTTTTTTACATTTATTTGTTATCGGTGTGTTTTTTTTCTTATTTATCAACACACACTATCTCATGCACTATAACTGGAAGATACAAGATATATTCTTATCTCTATTTTCATCTATATACCCATAGTGTTTTTGGAAGAGGTCCTTGTGTGACCTATGTTTTTTTCTTCTCACTATTATTATAGAAGACGTCCCTACGTGGCCTAGACAGTTGGTTAGTTGTTGTATTTTTACCCGATTCAGGTTATGGATCAAGATTATATTTATATAATCCGATTGGTAGTGTGTGATTTCCAAGTGTATGGGATTAGGTCTTGTCTTGAGACAGAACCTATTGTTTTATGCTGTTGTGTGTATTTATTTTGATTTGTATATATAAAATTTTAAAATACTTTTATTTTATTCTGATAAAGAAAATATACTTTGATAGTTAATCTTATATTGTGTTTATATAAGTATTTGATTGAGTAAATTGATTTCAAATGTTAAAGTAATTTTCATATTGTTATAACTAAGCAGTAATCAAGTTTTGAGGGATATTTTAAAAGTTCAAATCTATATCAAACTACTCTTTTGACTAACTGGGTGAATTTATTTTTAATTTATGTATTTTATTTAAACTTTTTTTAACATCAATTTTTATTGGGAACTCAATTCACCCTGCCCCCTCCAGAGTTACTCACTCCAACCAATATTTGGTATCAGAGGATTTTCAAAATATTTTTAACCACGATTTTAGTTATGCTTTAAAGATCCTTGATTTCTGTTAGTTCTAAATTTAGTTCTTTAAATGGATAATAGTCAAGAAGGTTCTACTACCAAAAAACCATCCTTATTTAATGGAAATAACTATTCTAAATGTAAAATTGAAATAAAAATTCATATTGAAAGAATTGTATTTGAAATATAGACTATTATAATAGATAAATATGAATTACCTATGACTGCTAGAGCCACATGGGATGATGATACAAAAACTGCCTATAACAATAATTATAATGCCATGAATGCTCTTTATTGTGATTTAGGAGATTAAGAGTTTAATATTATATCTTCTTTTAAAATTGTATATGAAATATGGGAAACTTTAGATATTTCTCATGAAGGAACAAATAATGTGAAAGAATTGAGACTAAATACTTATACAATTAAATATGATACATTCAAGATAAAACTTGATGAGATTATTTATGATATGTATCTCATGTTAAATGAGATAGTGAATACAATTATTTCCTTAGGAAATCCAGTGTCAGACAAAGATCAAATCATACGACTGTTGAGGTGTCTTCCAAAAAGATGGAAGGGAACATCAGTTTCAATAAGAGAATATTATGACATCAGTAAACTACCTTTAATGGAGATGATTGGTATGTTAATTACATATGAGGAAGAACATAAAGTTAACCATGAAGAGGAAGCTGAACCAAAGAGGAAATTTATAGCCTTAAAACTATTGTATCAAAAAAGAAGGAAACAATTTCAAGCTGAAAGCTCTAGTAATGAGGAATCACCAGCTGACAAGTGATGATGATACAAATCATTTGGATAGAAGGTTTAAGAAATTATATAAGAATAATAAATTAATTAGGAAAATTTTCTACAAGGTAAAGTATTATAATAGATGTAATTGGGAGAAACATTGGAAAATAGATGATAATTCAAATGATATTACCTGTTATGGGTGTAAAAGAAAAGGACATGTCAATGATGATTTTACCAAGTTAAAATACAAAAAATAAGTATGATGATAAGGATAGAAAATATAATAAATGAATGAAATAAACTTGGAGTGGATTTGAGGACAACTCCAGTGACTCATACTCAAATCATGAAGAAAATACTGACAAAGAAAATATATGCTTCATGAATAATATGTCTGAGGTACCTACTGTCTCTCCTATACATAAATCAAATCATTCTGGAGATGAAAATAATGATAAAAATATGAAAAAATAAGGTGGTTTTTGAATATTATAACTTTCTAGAATATAATTTTAATAAAATTAAATATAATTATAAACTTCTAAAGAAACAACATGCTTTGTCTGGTAGTATCAAATCTGATATTACTGTTGAAAATGTGAAAAATACTCAACTATTGACGGAAAATATATAACTAAATTTTTATAATGAGAAGTTAAATAAAGTATTATTGATATTCTCTAATGGAAGATAAACTCTCACTCAAATACTAGGAAAATAGGTTGCACCAAAATACAGCACTATTATTGGTTACCAACCTGGACATAGGAAACTTTTCAAGAGAACTTTTATTCCTAAATTCAATTCTATAAATGTTGTTGCTAGTTTTTAATCAATATGACCAAATAAAATCTTTATTTCCAAGAGTTTACAATCTGCTTATAGGAAACCCATTAAGAAAATATATGTTCTTAACTCTCTAATTACTGACATTTATGTACCCAAGAAGATTTGGGTACCAAAATCATTTTTAGTATACAAATTATTTTGTAGGGAACCTTCTTGAAGAGCTCCCGTAGAAGTTTATAGTACCTGGACATCAGTTGTTCCAAACATATGACTAGAGATTACTCAAGTTTTAACAACTTGATAAAGTTTGGTGTTGGACATGTCAGCTTTGGTGATAATTTTAAAGGACAAATAATTAGCCTTGGTCAAGTTGGTAATTCTAACTCAGTTTTAATTTCTAAATTACTTTTTGTTGATGGATTAAAATACAATATTCTTAGCATCTCATAGTTATGTGATGATGGGTTTTATGATAAATTTGAAAATAATTCTTGTAAATTTTTTATTATAAAAATGATTTAGTATTTACTAATTTGATAAATGAAAATTTTTATACTATTAATTTAGGTCCATTATTTTCTCAAAATGTTTTTTGTTTAAGTTCATTTTATAAGGAATCATGGATTTGGAATAGGATACTAGGACACTAAAAGATTTACTCACTTATAAAGCTTACTAGGAAAGGGTTAGTAAAAAATCTACCTAAACTAGAATTCCAAAATGATAAATTATGCAACCCATGTAAAAATTGGAAAAAAAAAATATCTTCCAAATAATATAAATAATTTTCAACTTCTAAACCTCTTGGGTTAGTTCTCATGGATTTTTTTGGACCATCTAGAGTATCTAGTTTAAATGGGAAACATTATTTCTATGTACTTGTAAATGACTTGTCTAGGTATATTTGGATATTATTTTTGGTTTACAAAAGTGAAGCATGCACTTACTTTATATGATATCTATAGAAAACGTAAGTGAACATAAGATTAAGACCTTAATGAGTGAACATGGCTATGAGTTTGAAAATAAAAACTTTGAATCATTGTTTCTCACAAAAGGGATATAATCATAACTTTTCTACTCCTAGGACCCACTGGTAGAATGGAGTTGTAGAAAGAATAAATAGGACCCTTTGATAAATATCAAGGACAATGCTTAATGAATATGACTTATCTGTCTACTTTTAGGAAGAGGCTGTGAATATATCCTACTATATAATTAATATAGTCTTAATTAAACTCCTTTTAAAGAAAACCCCTTATGAAATTTGGGATAGTAGAAATCCCAAGGTTAATTAATTTAGATTTTTTGGTTTCAAAGTGTTTATTCTTAACACTAAGGATAATATTGAGAAGTTTTCCTCTAAAAGTAATGAAGGAATTTTCCTTGGTTATTTAACATCTAGTAAATCCTATAAAAAATTTACAAAGGAACCAAAACTTTGTAAGAGTCTATCCATGTTATTTTTGATAAAATCGATCCATGTGAACCTAAAATATCTTTAGAGAGCCTTTAAGATGATTTATACACTCTGAATATGAATTCCAAACCTTTTTACACTGCCATAAAACATATAAAAAATCATCCAGTTTTTAGGAACTTCTAGAACCTGAACCAGAACCCATAGAAGACCATGAGGTGACCAACCCTTATTTTTTTAGATCCATTAGAACTCTTAATACCACTCTCTATATGTTGTTTTAGGAGAAATAGATAGTGGTACACATACTAGAGATTCTCTTATAAATTTTTTTGAACATCAAAAATTTTTGTCATAGCTTAAACCTAAGAGCATCACTGGTGTAATTAATGATGTATTCTGGGTGATAGCTATGCAATAATAAATTACACAATTTTATAGAAATAATGTTTAAGAACTTTTTGTAGACCTAAAAACACCTTGACTATTGGCACTAAATGGGTATTTAGAAACAAGGTTGATGAATTTGGAACAATAAAAAGAAATAAGGCTATGTTGGTTTCATGAGGGTATAGTCAATAAGAGGGTATAGACTATAAGGAAACCTTTTCACCTATAGCCATACCTGAATCCATATGAATAATACTTTCCTATTAAGCTCATTTGGAATTTAAATTATATTAAATGGATTTCAAGAGTATATTCATTAATGGTTATAAAGTTGAGTATGTTTTTGTTAAACAACCCCTCGATTTTCAAAATCCACATTTTCAAAATCATGTTTTTAAATTAACAAAAAGTTTTATATGGTTTAAAATGAGCTCCTAGAACTTGGTATGATAGTCTCAGTTCATTTCTAATTTCAAAAGGTTTTTCAAAAGGTATAGATGACCCTACCCTTTTTATAAAAATAATTTTAAAAGATCTTTTAGTTGTTCAAATCTATGTAGATCATATTACATTTGGATCTTCTAAAAATTCATTATGTACTGATTTTTCAAAAATAATGAAAAAATGATTTTTAAATGAGTTTAATGGGTGAACTAAAATTCTTTCGCGGTTTTTCGATTTTTCAAAATAAAGAAGGAATTATTTTAAATCAAAGTAAATATACTGAATATCTTCTTAAACATTTTGGTTTGGATAGCACTAAAAGTATTGTAACTTTTATGAGTACCACCTGTAAGTTGGATTTTGATAAATCTAGGAATCCAATGGATCAAACCAGTTATAGAGGTATAATTAGAATTATTCTCTACTTAACTTCTAGGTAACCTGACATTATGTTTAGTGTGTTTATGTGTGCTCATTTCCAAGAATACCCAAAAGAGTCGCATTTACCTATTGTTAAAATAATTTTCAAATATCTCAAATATAAAACCAATTTAGGATTGTTCTATCCAAGAGGAAAATCATTTGACTTAGTAAGTTATTCAGATATGTATTTTGGTGGTTGTAAGTTACATAGAAAAAACACCTTTGGAACATGTCATCTTTTGGGAAAGTCTCTTGTTTCTTGGTACAGTAAGAAAAAAAATTTGTTACATTGTCTACTGCTAAAGTTGAATACATAGTCTTAGTTAGTTTTTTATACAAATATTGTGGATGAAACATACTCTACTAGACTATGGGTATCAATTAAAAGATGTACCCATAAATTGTGACAATACAAGTGCAATAAATATCTCTAATAATCCTATGTATCTCTCTATAATAAAGCACATTGATGTAAGACACCACTTTTTTAGAGATCATTTTCAAAAGGGTGATATAACTATTGAATATATTGGAACTGAACATTATCTCACTGATATTTTTACTAATCCATTGAATTATAAAGGATTAAATTACATCAAACATGATTTAGGAAGGATAAATTTTGGGCAAACTTTAATTATAGTTACCCATCATTAAGAAATTGCCCATCATTAGAAATTACTCACTGTTGGATAACCCGCCTTTGGATAACCCACTATTGGATAACCCACCATTGGATAACCCACTATTGGATTCCCCACCATTGGATACCCCATCATTGGATAACCGATCATTGGATGACCCACTATTGGAAATAAGTCATCACTGTTAATTTTTATTTCTTGGTAAATTATTTATTTATTTACTATTTAAATGTTATATTTCTTTTTTTGATTTTCAGATCCCTAAATGATATAAATTATAACCTTAATCTAATTTTGACTCTCTCTCCCTCATGCCCCTTGACCATCGAAAATTCTATGCAACCCTTTCTCTCCCAACCATTAGCCTTCCCTAACCTCACCTGAATCTTTTAGCTCCACTGAAATGGTTATAGTGAAGATATCTTTTATATCATCTCTCAATGAGTTGTGTCCTTATAAGAAGAAAAGAGGATATTTGATTTTAATTCAATCCATGAAACCCACAACTTGAGAATCGATCATTGGTGCCTAAGAAGGAAGTAGATGATAAGAAGTTGCTGTTGAGAAGATCATTGGTGTTGAAAGTGATTAAAGACTAGGGATAGTTAGAGTGGTTCTTGAATAATGAAAGGTCATTCTATTCTAGGTTAGTGCATCAGTTTAATCAAAATGTTGAGTTTAGCTTTGAGGGAGATAAATACTGGGTTTGAATTAGGATAAATTCATTTAAGGTTGTGATCTCTTCAAATCGATGGGCTAGATGTCTTAAAGTACCTCATTATGGAGTTTCAAATGATTATCAAGGATCGATCCCCAAGAATAGTGATTTTTTCATATATGAAAATGTTTTGGAAGAGATTACAGGAGATGGGATCTTAAGAATACCAACTGCAACTGAATTAGATGGTGAGAGTCATTTTCTATTTAGATTTATATAGCATGTGTTATGCCCACGAAAAGGAGATTTCAGTATAATGAGATATCAAGATCTATATATGTTATACATTATTAAAAGGGGAGATAAAATAAACTTGTATAAATATTTTATGTTTTATATGATGGATATGTGCAATACATATTCCAGGTAAAACTCCCTAATTTATCCGAAGTTCATTTCGGCCATGCTGGAGGCCAAGAGTCTGGTTGATGTGGAAGAATAAACTAGGGTAAAGTGTGGAGGATTTTGTTTGACCAAATTCACTTGAAAGAGAATGAAAATAAATTGGAACCCATGGATGAGAAAGTGTTTTATTGATACTGATAAGCTTTATAAGTATTTCAATCCTATTGATCACCCTTCCAGACCGAAAGATCTTTTTGATCATATCTTAGTGCTTGATGAGGTTTTTTTATATTCATATGAAGAACTAGAAGAGGAGGAGTTTTCTAATTATGGTGAGGTGTAATAGTTCTCAGTTGATGAGGGTAGTGACCCAGAAATTCCTAAGAGCCCAACTATCACTTTTGGTCAGGCTAGTCCTCCTAGATCTCTACCAATTAGAGGGACTCTTTTGAGTGAGGAAAGTGAAGAAGTGGAAACAGAAGAATTGGGAGAATAATAATATAAAATTTCCTCTTCCAAATATTATAAGGATGTTTCATATGTCTTTGATGAAGAATATTTCAGTGGTAAAGGTAATAGAAAAGGTGAAATTAATGGTGATAAAGATTAAGGATATGATAAAGAAGAAAAAGATGATGGAAGTGAAGGACATGGTAAAGATAAAGGAGGTGGTGATGTAAATGGTAGTGAAGGCAGAGATAATTATGATGATGATAGGCCTGATGATCATGTGATTATTTGGATAGATGTTTATTCTCCATACTTTTATATTGATTTTAGGTCTAAGGAGAGACCAAGTCTTGTTTGAGATATTGATCAGGTTGTTGGAGATGTGTTAAGGTCATCTGTTGAGGGGGAGAAATCACCAAGCCTTATTTGTTATAGAGCTGACCTTGTTGATGGATAACCTATTAAGAATTCTTTTGTGTCTTATATCAGGTTAGGTATCATGGATATGGATGAATGTGAAAGATTCCCAAGGTTTGTGAGACTTGTCCTAGAGTATTCTAATTCTGATTCTGATGCTGATGAGTGTTTTCCACTAAATAATGGTGTAACTTCATACATAGTTTGAATGGATTTAGATCCTAAGGGATCCATGCTTGAGAAAATAGATGCTACAAGAATGATTTAGAGTTTTACTTCAAATATTCCTACCATATCTAAGCCAACAGAGGCTACTGCTAAGAGATTTTTTGTTCCTTTTCCTATTATTTCTCATGTACCCATTGATAGTGTTTCCAAAGCTAGCCAAGTGTCTTTTAATGAAAGTATTCTTTCTATATTTTATGGGTTTCTGAGTAATAAACCACCTATAGTCACAAATCTCAATGATATAGATGATAGACACTTGTTTGGGTTTATGATTCACCAAATTCATCCCAAAAATTTTCACCGCATTTAGAAGTTTGGGATAGAAAATATAAACCTTTCCAATGATATGGAGAACTTGAGGTCTACAGTGGATGAGATAATAACTTATTTTATTATCAGTATGGATGCCTTGTTGAACTGATTGGAGAATATTCTTTTTGTAGCTTCTTCTTCCAGTTCTCCTCCTCCCTTATATATTGAGTTGATCATATCATTTGTTATAGAGGATCTTTGAGCTATTTCATGAGATGTTCTTGAAATCCCTCAAGAGAGTCTGAGGCAGATTAGATACAAAAGTGATCATGTGTATATGATGGATAGGTAATGTATGAATGATCTTTGAAATAACATAGAAACCATCACAAATTAAATTAAGTATTACATTTCCTGGATCTACACTAAGCATGATCTAAACTCGCATTTAAATTTTTTTGAAAAAAAATATCTAGATGACTCTAGTTTTTCAAGTTTTCAAGGAATGATTTAATTATATAAAATTGATGAATCAAGTGATTAAGTTGTTTATGGAGGAGAAAATTTTCTTTTTCAATGCCATGGAGCGGGGAGGAAATATCATCATGAACTTCATCAATCTAATGAATCCTTTTCTCCATGTGTCTGGAATAGTAATTGTAGCTTGGGAATACATTCTATTGACTGTTCATTTATCTTCTCCTTCTGCTTCTCTAGATATTTTCAGACCATCTATTACCTAAGATCCAAATTCCCCTTTACATACTCAGTTCTAGCCCTTCGGTATGTCTCCTAGAGAAGTTTTCTAGCATCTACAGATGATTATCATCTAAGATCCTCATTCTCTTCCCTCTGTCCCTATAGCTTCTACCTTAGTTACCTAAGGTTTTTCCTCTACCACTGTCCCCTCTTCCTTTGTCAAGGAAAAATAACGTATTATTCCTAGCACCTAGGCTGAGAAGCATTAAAATTAGGATTTTTTTATAGGGACATATGTATGAATTTTTGTATCTATTTTTTACTGTAATGCAATTACTTTAGTCATTAATTGAATGTATCTTATTATTCAAATTTTTTATATTTTCCATCTACTACTTCTTTAACTCGCTTTTTGATAATCCGAAAATGGGGAGGATCAATTTGGAATTTGCTTGCAACACCTATTTAGGATCTTTTTCCTTTAAATTTATGATATTATTTGATACCATACCTTTTGATACCTATTTTTATGTAACATTTCTCTAATTCCATTTTTTTATTTTTTATTTATTTATCTTTTGTTTTAATGTTTTAAAATCCATGATAAAACTCTCACAATTTATTTTTGAAGTGTTAAGTTTATGTAATGACCTTTTTTCAAATCTACCTATTTTGTGAAAAAGTTTATTTCATTAAAAAATTTTAAAATTTCATTATTTGTGATCATCAAAAATGGGAATATTATTGGTACCCTTGTTTTAATGATCAAAAAATCATGTTAATTATTTTTTTAATGGTTTTACTGTTTTATGATAGCATTTTATAATATAAGGAATTTTGAAGGAATCTAGCTATGTGTTGAAAAGAGTCACTTCTAGACATGACTCATTGTTGAAGTTGAGTCACCACTAGAAATGTATCACCACGATACATGACTCACTTTTAGAGTTGAGTCCCTACTAAAAATGAGTCACCACTGAGAATGACTCACCTTCAGGAATGTATTACCATTAGAAAAGATTCACCACCATAATTGAATACCCATTGATAAGAAGTAATTGTCAGACTCTAACTACCACTGAGGATGTCCTACCATTAAATGAGTCACTATTGAGATGAGTCATTGTTGAGATGAGTCACCATTGAGGTGAGTCACTGTTGGAATGAGTCACTATTAAGATGAGTCACTTCTAGACTTAACCTGTAATTATACATCCTACCGATTGCCTGACTCACCATTGGCCTGACTCACTACTAGGTATGAGTCACCACAGGGTAACCCACCATCTCTATTCTGGGACATTTTAATTAAATAGTTCCAATGGATATATTATTGAAGTTAATTCAGATGATTATTTTAATGATTATTCTTAACTATAGCATGAAACGTTAAAGTTTATGCCAGAGCTCAGTATGAGGATATAAAGGATCAAGATAATTTTTCTTCAAATGGAATCTCCCTGTTCTGATATATATTCCTATAAGCCTCCCTCATGTGTTAGTGGTGCAAGTGTGTTGGTCTACAAAAAATATATTCTTGCTAAATCATAGAGGATAATCTCTTACAAGCTTATATGGTGCATCTTACCTACACTTGACTATGGAATAGTATAACATACTAGACATTTGGAACATTCCTTTCAATAATAATTAGATATTATGATTCTCTATTTTACAATGATTTTTAAAAAAAATCCTCGAACTCTTATCCAAGCTATATCCGACGAGACTCAAGCTTTCAGATCACATCAAACTGAGCAACACGATCTTATTTAAATATTTATACTTGTTATTTCTATCTGTTGAATTTATTTTTGAGCAGTGTATTGTTGGTATTATTTATTGACACACACTATCTATTTCACTATAATAGCAATATACAAGATATATTTTTCTTTATCTTTTTATTTGTATACCCATGGTGTTTGTGGAAGTGGTCCTTATGTGATCTGTGTTTGTTTTCTTCCCACAACTATTGTGGAAGAGGTCCTTGTGTGGCCTAAATAGCTAGTTAGTTGTTGTATGTTTACCTGATTTAGGTTGTGGATCAATATTATATTTATATAATCTTCTTGGAAATGGGTGATTGCCAAGTGGAGGGGATTGGGTCTCGGCTTGATATTGAACCTCTTGTTTTATTTTGTTGTATGTATTTTTTTTCTATCTTTAAAGTTGTAAACTTATTTTATTTTAAAATGAGAAACAATATCTACTTTGATAGTGAATATTAACCAGTGTTTATATAAGTATTTGATTGAGTAAATTTATTTCAACAGTTAAATTAATTTTCATATTTTTTTAACTGAGCAGTAATCAAGCTTTGAGGAATCTTTTAAAAGTTCAAAATTATATTAAACTGATATTTTTATTAACTGGAATTTTTTCTAATTGAGGGTTTTTATTTAAACTATTTTTAATATAAATTTTTATTAGGAAATAAATTCATCCCCCCTCTCTTGATTTACTCACTCCGACCAAGAACTGTTTTCTAAAAAATATCTTTTTTTACCTCTAAATGCTTTTATCTTCATTTATAACCAATTGATAATCAATGTTTGAATGATTATAAATTTATTCACATTTAATAATAATATATTTAATCAAAATACCATTTCATTAGTGATCAAGATACAAAATATATATAAAAACACAATACTTTGAAAATTTTATCTTCTAACATAAAACAATATTATTTTTAACATTTAAAACTGAGTACATATTTCATAAAATTAATCTATACCTTTTCATTAAGGAAAAAAATTATACATACTTTTCATAATTTAGTTAGTCTTATCCGTACCCACTAATCCAACGGTTTGGTGATAAAAATCACATTTAATGATAATATTTCAGTAGTATATTGTGGTTCACTCAATATCAGTGTTGCATGTAAAGTAAGAAATCAAACACTTTTAATTTATTTAAATTAAAATATATCATAAAATCTTGGAGTGTTAAAATATCCTCTTTATAATAATATTTAAACACAAATATTTATTTAATGTATTGGGGGGTGATTCAATGTTTTTAGTAAACATGAAATACATAAAAGAATGCATATATTAAGAATCAAATAATAGATTAGCTAACATTGAGTTTATGATCAAAGTACCTGCAATCACATCATTCAAGACTTCAACTTTTGTTATAGTAATTACATAAGCTTGACCTTTCTTCAATGGACTCTTCTAAGATAGATTGCATTAACACTTAGTGAATTGATTGGAATAGTGTTCCGTCTACTTGTAGTTGAAGCATTAGACATTGTCAGTTTCCCTTTTTTCCTTTACATTTATGAGATTGACAACCTTTATCAGTACACTTTTAGAAAACTCCCATTCCCTTAAAAAAATCCATGGTTTTTCTTACAATAGTTATTACATGTTCAGAATTACACTATTCTTATCTTCACCTTCACCAATGTTCTACCTATATGAAGCTCAATCATCCTCTTCATCTTTTGATTTCCTTTAAAAATAAAATACTTGGAGAAATATTTCTTAGTCTTGATAGAACTTTAAACTATCTCATCATATGTTTAAAATGTTTGTAAGAATAACTCCTATTAAAGGATTGGTTTTATCCCTTCAAATAATTGATCAATGTTTCTTTATGGATAGTGTACTCAGTTTGAAACATGTATTTATAAACATATAAAGATATCCTTATACTCAACAATTTTTTACTCTTCTTATTGTATTAAATTTATAAATTTCCTCTCTATATCATCATGTTGATCATGAGGAAAGTAATTTTATAAGAAAATCAACCTAAAATAATCCCATTATGTATTCTCTATATTCTTCACCATCTTAGTATATTGAATCAATGACCACCATTGATCAGTATCCCCCCCTTAGATGATATACTTCCAAGATAACCCTCTCACTTTCACTACATCCCAAAGGGAGGATATATTTTCTAAGGACTTTTTCTATTTCTCCACTACTAATGGATTAGTGGTTCTATTTAAGGATCATGGTCATTTCCTCATGAATCGATCTAATATTGTTACCCTATGTTAAGGGGAAACATGTTTCCCCATACAAGAATGGTTTTTGGTAATAACCTAAGTAAATTACCCTAATATAGTGATGATTTTATAAAATAAAACACAAGCATGATTGTCTTGCACAGTAGGGAAATCCTTAAACTAATTACGAGTGTTGATACAGTTTTCATTCCTCCTATTCAATACCATTTCTAAAAAATGGTGTATACATGATTAGTTCATGAATAAAAATATAAATTATAAATAATAGTATATGATTCCTATGTATACCACGTATTTTATATGAATTTTCCTTAAGGGTTTATCATGAAGTTTTAATGTCTAGCTATGTACTTCTAAATCTAGTTCCTAAGGTTTCAACTAAACTTTCTATGATACCAATTATAATGAACTGAATCCAGCAACCTAGATTTGGAGGTTAATTTATTAAATTGGTATATAATACAAGAAATCACATTATATAGGATCCAATAGCTTAGAAGTATTAGGAGACTAGATACATACATAATACTTATATTACATTCAAATACATGAAATACATCAAAAAGATTCAATGAAATATTATTATTTCTACAAGAATATTTTTATATCTTTCACAGTACTCTTCTTAGTTTCTTGGGGAAAATGGAAACAAAATAAATGGGTGAGATCAAATACTTGGTAAGGGGTAACATATGAAGGAAGCTAACATGACATAATTAAGGAAAAATATTATAGTGGGAATAAATAATCAAATGAATACTAGATAAGAATAATATATCCATGGAAAACAAAACAATAAATAATTATATGGATAATACTAAATTATTTCATTGTGATGGGATGCATAATGTTGGACATCTTAATTAAATAATAATGGCATCAACCAAGATACCATAACCATACTTTTGAGGCCTTGTGATTGTACATCATAAAAAATAATGAAAATATACAAAAAATTCCAAAAATAGTTTATCTCATGAGACCAATTGATGTATTAAGGGGTTATATAATTCCAGACCCCACCTATCGCATAATAAGTCTAGTTCATCCATCATGAGGAATAATTTTTCTAATAATACATATCATAATGTTCCAAAAGGAACCACTTACTTACACATGTCTTAGTAATCAATACTTTTCTATATAGAATTTGAGAGTAAACAAATTGTCAAAGTTACCCCAGTCAATTGAATTTCATGTTTATCTAGATGAATACCCATCAATATAGTAGACATTATAGTATATTCACAATGAAATGAAATGAATTCTTGATGATGGTGTAGTAGAGTTGGATATTTTAATTATACAGGGGTATTATTAAGAATCAGTAAATGAATGAAATGCTGGGAAACTAGAGACATGATAGAAAAATCATCTCTTGTAAAAATGGAGTTTATGAAATGGAAGAGATTATGAGGGTCATATAACAAAATAAAATGGTAGTTTATTACACATAATACAATATTGTAATTGTAATAAAAAAATAATGTCACTACATATGGAAGTCTAAAGTAATTCAAGGGATTTTCGAAAGAGAAACGATGATCATGATATAAAAACCCATACCATAATATGTCCCTAACCAAAGCTTCATGAGAAAGATATCCTTAAATATTTAAGATTATAGGCTCCTGACATAGATGTAGATAAGGGTTTTATAACCCTTACCTTATTAAGTCTCTTGAGAAGAACTCTTAGGACCATCATTCATGAGAAAAATAGAGAGAGAGATTGAAACCCTTTTCTACCTAAGTCTCTTACCAATTCTTCATGGGAGGGAAAATGAGATAAAAATCTTGCTAAATGGTTTTAGTGTGGATAGAAATTGGATGATGTGTGATTATATATATAAAATTAGGGAGAATTGTTTATTAATTTCTAAATCTATACCCTGAAATTTAGGTTGTGGAAAAATAGAATCCATTGAATTTTTTATGGTTTTAAATAGTTTTATTTGATATTTGGGACCAGGTTTTTTTACTTTTACAAGTTAATGAACGAAAAAAAATAAAATTATACTATTTTGGAAAAGGGAAATATTTTTATTCAAAATAGTTTTTAAAAAATATTAAATATATTTTCGCATTTAGAAATATCTTTAGAGGTTTGAAAAATTAATTTTATTTATTAAAGATAAATTATTTTAGTGAATAAAAATATTTTCAGATTTTAAGGATTTTTTATTTTTTATTACTTTAGTTTTATATAATAATGAAGTCATGGTTCATACTGTATACACATATTGTAATGACTCATGTTTTGAGCCAAGGAAAAATTCCAAGGGAATTTGAATTTTGGTGTTTGGTGGGCATGTCGTTCTTTGAACCGAGCTTCAAAACGTAATTCTGAGAGTTGGAACACTTCAATGTGTTGTTTTTATACTTGGGTAAAGGTATGAGAGGTTCTCCAGGTGTATCATTGAGTTTTGGGAGCATTGGACCCCAAAAATCACATGTTTGGGTGGACTGATAGAGGTGTGTGGTTTGTTTGAAACTGTGTGGCCCCCAGCAGCAAATCGTACAACCTGAACCAGAGGAGCAACAGTTTTCACATATATTGTGCATGATTTTCCCAAACTGTGCATGTATCCTACATAGTTAGTGCCACTTAGACAGTACCTAAGTACTATTCATTGCATAGTTGGAACATGGTTAGGAGAACTGTGCAGCACAATAGTGTAAGGTAGGTTTCCTAGGCAGTTGGAGTCATACGGTTGGTGCACGGTTTGGCCAAACCATGCAGCCAAACCCTGTGACCCAGTTTTGAGGGTGAAATTATGAAACTGACCTTAATGAGTTTAAGTTTTATTTTTACTCTTCATTCTTCTTCCTCTAGTCATGTGAGCCTCCTCATGTGCACCATGGGTTCCACCTCCTCTCTAATATAGGCATGGCTTGATCTCCTCCATCCACTGTCTGAATCAAGCATTGTTGATCTCTATGGATTACTCTCAGTGAGATCTCGATCCATTTTTAATATTTCTTGGTTTAATATCTTCTCAACCAAGTTATTTTGGTTCTAGCTCATTTTCCCTATTTTTAGGTGAATGTATGTTTCTTAGATTTCTTCTAGGATGGACTAAATTACACCTTGATATTGGATGAGTGGAATGTCCTAAGAACAAGGTAGGTGTTCTATGGATTTTTCCTCAAGTTTCCAACATTTTATAAATAGCATTGTGGCGCTACAAATCGGCCTTTGTCAAGAATATTTGTTTAATTGAGTTCTCCATTTTAAATTGGTATTTTCACCTTGTATTACTCTCGTTGATCCTTTTTTACTAAATTGAGTAAGCCAACCTCGATCACAGACACCTATTGGGTGTGTCGACTTGATTTGACCCTTTATAATTAATTGATTAAATTACTGAAACTCCTTCTAAGCATTCGGCTTGAATTGATGATAGGATTTCCACTTGTAGGAAATAAACCAATTGATAATGGCACCTTCTAAGTGCAATGTTGAGCCTTATAATTATTTTTCTAGTTTTGGTGGTTTTTTATAAAATGATTCCTTTGATAAATTTAATTATGATTCTTGAATGAAATTCATAATTGTGATAAATGATTTTTTTGATAAACAATTCCATGTTTTATAATAAAACCCCTCAAATGAGGTGTGTTGTCTTCTAAATTACAAAGTGGTGATTTGTTATTATTTTCATGCATGTTTATGGCTTGAGTTTTCCTATTACTTCATGGTAGTTCTTGTTATGTGGAATTATAGTACATGACATGCTTGATGTTTGTAAATGGATTATCTCTCCTTTTATATAAACATTTAATGAACCAAGAACCTCCTAAGTGCATATCTTGATTTATAAATGGATTCTCTAAAGTAGGTAAATGCCCAATTGTTCATGGTTCCTTCTAAATGCCTTCTTGCCCCTTTTAATTAAATTTCCATGTTTTTTAGTTAAATGGCATGTATCAATTGGAATGACATGTTCATGATGTCCTGCTTTCCTTGATTGTATTAAATGAATTAAGTGAAATGGAATTTAATTGGGTGGTACGACCACACCTCTTTCTATATTTAAAAAAGAACTACTTATGTGAATTCAATTAAGTGTTTTAAATAAAATAAATTGTAAAGGGTGGTAAGGCCACACCATTTAGTGCATGATTAAGTACATTCTAAATTTCAAATTGTAATAAATGGAACAACCTTGTTTATAATAGGCTTAATAAAAGTAAAGCATGAGAGCTAATGCCTCATGACTATCTTTGTTATAAATAAGATTATGCCTTGATATAGGTTGTGGAATGGTGGTAAGGGTTATATTGAGCGTGGAGATACTAGGATCTCTTACATCAGGTGTTGAGTCATGGCATCTCACACCATTGACATTATTGGGATGATGGGCATGACGCACCACATCCCCAGTTGAGTGTTGGCATGACTACACACTCATGACTTCAAGTGTTGACATGATGAAACACTCATCATCTTGAGTGATAGGCATGAAGTCTCCTACTAATTATGAGATGTAGGGAATGTACCATTTGACTTGAGCTGATTTGATCATTCAGATTGTTTTTGGATGACTGAGTTACACCTTGGTCCGTCCAACATCTAGTATTCCGGGTATATGGCCACTTATGTCCATTTGTGCTTGGTTCATATAGATGGATGAAATATATAAATAAACTATATATATATAATTATTAATATATATATATTTATAGTTAATAGTCAGAAATCTCTTTCTGATCATGAGTTGAAGCAGGTAGAGCCGTCAGGTGTCCTTTAGCAACCTGAGTGAGTTATTGTTTATCTATTCAGTTTAGTTTATTATTCATATTAATTGCATGTTGCTTTACTTTTTATTCACAGATTGGTTTTTTCTATATACATCATGGGTGGTAACCTATTGGGATTTATATCTCACACCTTGCTCAGACTACCATTGTACTGGGGTACCTGAGTAGAGATTATATTCGCAGGACCATTGATTAATGCTTGTGCTGATTTGCTAGTACCTGGGAGTTAGGAGAACATGATTGAGCTAGAGCTCAGGATGCTCGTTAAGATCACCCTTAGGGACTTTACTTTTCTTCTTTATTCATGTATTGTATTGTATCTTATTAACTGATGTATGTCTACTTTTTTAGTTATGTCTCATCATTTGGACATGCATGCATTATTATACTTTGGTGTTGGCCATTTTGTTTTAGTTGATTATTATTATTATTCTGTTGTAATGAATTTCCTTTATTATTTCTTTCAATGTTGTTTGTTATATATTTTTTGTTATACAGATGTGCTACTCTAATATGAGGGTATAGTCTTCCCATTATCACCTCTTGAGACCCTCACTGCTAGTCAGTAACCTCTGGTGTACAGGGAGATGCGCATGAGGTCATGTGACCCACCAATATGGCTACCATTTTAGTGATCAGTCGGGTTGGGATGTTACAAATTGGTATTAGAGCCTTTATTTTCCTTTGTATTGATATTTTAGGTTGGTATACATGAGATTAGGAATGTGTTGGCACCTGGTAAATAGTTGTGTTTAGGAGTGATCAACCCATGTACGAGGAAAAGTCTAAGTAGCCAGGGCTGGGATTGATGTTTGTGTTGTTTGCAGTTACAATTGATTATGATTTCACCTTGAGTGACTGGAGTAATTTTGGTTGCTTATTGAATGATGGAGTTTATGGGATCTTACCCTTGACCTAGTATAGCAAGGATGAAGCATATTCCATGCATATGTCATGCATAGGAATTCACATGTCATGCATATGTCATGTCATGTAGTTGCATTTGTAGCTTGCCTTCAAAATTTGATTGTGTACGTTGAGTGTTATGTATTGCTTAGTTTGTATTTGTTTAGGTAATTTTTGGCATGAATGAGTTTATAACATGATTGTGTGATTTATTTAGCATGTTAATTTGTTAACATGCTTAAGTGATTACATGAAATGATGCTTACTTATTCAGTGTGTCTTGCCTATGTACCAGGCTTATGTGCTTATTTAGCATGTTTCTTCATGTTTAATACTTGTCATAATTCTTACCATATACACATACCATATTTTACTATTTGTCAAAAAAATTGAAAGTTTCACAGTTGGATAATTTCAACACACTAATTCTAAATTTTATTTCATTCTTATGAAAATAATTTTTATATATATTAGAAATTTAATTAATAAAAAAACTCTTCATGTAAAATTATGTGTTTGCAATGAATAAAATTTTAAAACTCCCTTTTAAGGAATATGTTTATAGTTACATTATAAATCACTAATAAACATACATTATTTATATTTATTAACTATGATGTTATGTATTTTATGTGTTCATAATGGTCACGTTACTTTTACAATGGTCATACAAGGGAGTTACTATTCTATCCATCTGATTCCAACCGCCACCTTACCCATCAAATGGTCATATTCACCATTATATATACACTTTTTTTACTTATAAAATCATTAATATTCTTCTCTTAGTTTGAATGTTATTTCTATTTTATTTCTCATTTTTTCTTCGTAATAAAAATGTATCTTATATATTTTTCATTTTTTGGGTATGATCCTACGGAGTTCAAGATTATGGTGGTGCCCTATATTTTTATGTGTTTTGTACCTCTAGTTGCATCCATTACTGTGAATTTATTTTTTAGGTGTGCATTGTACTGTGATTATGTAATTTATTGATTATGATTGTAATAAGATTTTTTCTTTTTTGTAGTTTTTTCTTAGGTCTTATAGTTTTGGGTGTTTCATCATAACATGGTGAAACCCCCAAATCCCTATAAACCCTGGATGAAAATGCCCATAAAAAGAAAATCATGGGATCATAAAGAGGAGGAGAAGGGGGAATTGGGAGAGAAAATTTGGAATAAGGATTACCTTAGATAGAATCAGAGAAGGTAGTGTCAATAGATGGTGGTGAGCTCTCCCCTACTTTCCCATTGTGCATGTCATGTTAATGAGGGGAATATAAGGGATTATTTTCTCTTACATAGAAAATGGGGTGAAATATTATAATAAAATAATAATATAAAAATAGATATTATAATCCTATGTAGACTACACAACATTACTCATTTTTCTAGGTTTCAATTTCCCATATCCAAGTATTTAAAATTCCATTATTTTCTAATAAAAAAACAACCATAAATATTTATGTAATATTTTTAATTACTATAAAATATACATGAAATTTAAAAAAACATATATTTTATAATTAATCATAATATAAATATACAAAATACCCTTAACTAATTACATGGATGCACTAAAAATCCAAGAATAATGGAATAACAATCTAATTGGAAATTATAACTTGTCTTGGGAAGTTGGGACTCAAAATTTCAGGCTTCGATCAAATCTAATACATGGACAATCACCTTTCATGATCATCATTATTGTGCTCACCGATCACAAAACACCCATATTATATATATATATATATTTATTTATTTATTTAGAACCTCGCTATTTAATATCCAAATTATCATTAAAATTAAAATATACCCAAAAATAGAAAAGAGGGGTGTTATAAGAAATGTGAATTGGTGTGTTTCCAATGTAGTAGGGATGGGAATGTGCACTCTCAGTGTTATAATGAGCTAAAGAGGTGTCATTCCTGTGACAGGATGTGGCATGTATAGGGATTTTGTGATCATTCCATGAAGTCCTGGTAAGAGGACTTTTGATTATCATCTTTTTTAAAGTATGCGTAAAACACCCTAGTTGTTATAGTTTCTCTTACCCATATCTACCATCATTTGAATATAATTTTGATGTTGGATAAAATGTGGGTTTGTGCAACTGATGATGGTCCTAGTGGATTGGTTACCAAAATGATCAAGGTTATTCTTTGGAAGGTGAATCCATTCTGTTGACGGTGATTAGGATTTTTTTGTATGTGTTAGATGTAGTGTGTTTTTGGAAGTTAGTGGATGTGTAGGTGAGACAAATTGTTGAGATACTTGGGTTATAATCATTTATAATGATCCTTATGTGGTGTAGAGAATCAAGTGTGTGGGGAGAAACTGATGATAGTATGGATCATCCATGGGGGTGCATCCTTCCAAACTATTGTTGAGTGATCTCCATGTCAAGGGATAATGGTTGGTAGAGAGGTTGTGGAAATGATGATTTTTCTGGTGGGTGGATGGAAAAATCGTTTTCTGGAGTTTTTCATTAGGTGAATCATTTTTAGTTTCAAGGCCACACCAAATTTGATGATTTTCTTGTAGTGGCTAGTGCAGTCATTGAATTTGGTAAATGATGATGTTTGGTTAAGTGAATGGGCATGGTGGAGATCTTTTTTTTTTGTGACGGTGTCCAGGTAGAGGCATCATGTTTCTGAAAAGGATTCTATGTACTATGGGTCATGCCGATTTTATGGAAATTTGGTACATGAGATAAGAAACCGGTGCTTTTGTGTGTGATTGGTTGATGCGTCCTTCAATTAATTCACATTTTCCACATATTTAGTGTAACATCCTAGGTAAATAAAGAATAAGACATATTTCATATTTATTAATATTTTTTAATTAAATATTAATTTTATTTTAAAGGGGTTTCTATGTTTGATAGCATACCCGATACAGAACAACGGGTTTCTTTGAAATCTTACATTGCACACTAATAATATAATATTATTATTTTAAATGGTAGTTAACTCCTAGCCGTTGTATTTGAATGAATGAAAAAAACTAACTAAAATATGATTATACATGTTTGTTAAATGTATTTACATTTATCCAATAAATTTTAGAGGATTAAAATGTGAATGAATCCAATTTTAAGCATAATTTACATTAATAGGACGATTTACCGCCTTTTTATGGAGAACCCTATTTATATATAGTTTAGGTCACTTTAATACATTCTAATTGACCAAATAAAATACTTATTTATAATGGGGACATAAAAATTTACTTTGTGTAAATTTTTGGAATTTTTCCGATAAAGTTCATTTTTTAATGAATAGGGAAAAATATTGTCTTTTAATTCAAAACTGTGTTTTAATCTAATTTATTTATATGGTTAGATTATTTTTTAATTGGTTTTAAAGTTTAATTATAATATATTTTTACCATTTAATCCAATGTTTGTCATTTTAATTAATTTCACATTGAAATTGGACATAAACAAGTGTCAATCCTTTGATAGTTATTGTTTCTTAAAAACACGCTATTTATTTTAATAACGGGAATTAATTTTAAATTAATTAATGAAAATTCTATGTTTATAATTTGTTAAAATATACATCATTTTTGAATTTGGAATATCAAATATATCTTAGGATGAATTTTTGGTAGTTTTTTGAAAAATATCATTTTTTGATCAATAGTGAAACCAATTAGTAGTAGTTAAAAAACTAACTTTTTCATTTAAATGAATATTTACCACTTATATGAATTAAATTTCAAAAATCCTACATACATGGTTGTTATTAGTAAGTAAAATATTGTTCAATAAGATGAAAATAATTTTTGGTGAATAGTAACTTTTGACTTTTATTTACCGCGGTTAAAGCTAAATAGGGTAATCTAAGGTAAAAAGAATATTATAATAATTCAAAATTACCTTAACACTTGTCCTAACCTTATTGTATGAGTAATGGTCAACCATGGTCATCCTTGGGTCGATTTTGGGACCCCATGGAGCCACTTATAAATGATAATGACACTTTATTTTAATTAACTTAATGTAAAGGCAAAAATGACATTAACAAATATCTCTTTGTAAATTAATATTTACATAGTCTTATATAAGTTATCATTTCAACTATAAATATTCATTGTAAATCAAAAAAAATTTCCTACATCATGGTATTTTTTTATAATTTTTAGACATCGAAATATCGACAACTTGTAAATATAAGGAGTTCATTTTTGACTCAAGTACCAAATATTGACAAAACGAATGTTATTAACTTAAATGATTACATAATGTTTATAACATGGTAATAAGTGATATAAAAGGAAAAATAAAATTTAAAAATGTTCTTAATCAAGTATAAATTAACTTTAGTTTATTATTCAGAAGATTAAAGAACGACCGAGTCAAGTCAGACACGAGGTAAGGGACTTCGTCTCAATATCCATTCATTGAGGCACATTTTGTTCTAATAAACGACTTTATTTTATACGCTGTATAAACACCTTTGACTATTCATTTCATTCAAAGGGAATCTTTTTCTACGAAGCGTTTTACTAAAAGAAAAAAAAGAATGTTTCTTTTTAACGTAAGCGGTGACAACGACCTTTCCGCCATCACGAGTATTATTTGATCTTTAGCTTCCTTAACAAGTCGTAATATTTTTAAAAGGAACATAAATACCATATATTATTTTATGTATTGTTGGTATTTAAAATGGTTTTGATAATGGTTTTGATATGTTAATATATTGAAATGTTATATTGTTATTGCAATGTGGGAATTGTATCTTTCCTTTATGCTTATGTTATGTGTTATGATCATGTTATGGTTCTTGGGCATTATTTTACGTATACGGGTGGTTTTGTGATAAACCTACGGTAGGTGAGCCCGAGATATCTCTCCAATGCATTGGGTAACACGACGAAGGTATACTTTGACGTTTCTCCTAAGAGATTTAGGGAATATACTGTGATGGGTATTATAAAGTAACTCCCTATATAGCTGTGATAGCTAAAATGTAAGTATGTTATGGATGCCATAATTTACCTTTATGATTTATTATTTCTATGTGTTATTCATAAAATCTTATTATTTCATGGGGTAAGTAAAAGAGTTCATGTTTTGGATATATTTATAAACAAATGTTTTCTTTATTTGTTTTATAACCCTTAATGAGATTTTTATGCTCATCCCAAGTTTTTGAAATGTTTTCATAGGACTTAAAGATGAATAGGGTCAATGATGGGATCAAGAAAAAGTCATGTTATCTAAAACATGGAACTATACATGACCCTTTTTTTCAAAAAAAATTATTTTATGAAAAAAAATTGAAACTGGGTAGAAGTGTCTACTTTATAATCTTTTGATATGTAATAGTTATGTCCTAATTCTCTAAAACTCTAAAGATGAAAAGATCCTCAATTTGAATTAATTTGTTTAATTCAATATTATGTAATGTTTAAGGTTGGGTCCTTATAGTTGGTATCAGAAGTCAGTTTAGATAACTTTAGGAGTTAGGGTATTGTTAAATTAATATCTATAAAGTAATTTATGTTAATATTAAAATCATATAGCATTTACATACTACCATGTTGTTTCGCCTAAGATATTTTTGTGTTCAAAATGGTTTTCCTCCAAGGAAACAGGGCACCTATATTGGGATGACATCAGGAGTAAGACAACCTTCCAAATCAGCAACCTGAGATGGTCAGAATCGGAACTGAACAGTTTGTTGCAGTGGTGGCACAGTTGACTCAGGCTATAAATGGTGGTGGTATCCATGCACGAGATCAGCCAGATCAACCACAGATGAACATGTTAGTAGTATAGAATTTCACGAGGCAACATCCCCCATCATTCATAGGATCATCTTACCCTATGCTAGCATAAGGGTGGATTAAAGCACTATAGAATATTTTTGATGTCATAGGGTGTTCAGAACATAAAAAAGGTTAGTCTTTTTGTTTACCGTTTTGAAGGTGAAGCTGATCAGTGGTGGTCGATGGTGAAAAATATCAGGGATAGTAAGGATATTGCTGATCTTGATTGGGATGAATTCAAAGGTATGTTTCTTGAGAAATATTTTCCTAAGGTGGTTCATCATAGGATGGAAAAAAAATTCCTGGAATTGAGGTAGGAGGATGACTCAGTGGCTATTTATGAAGCAAAATTCACTCGACTGGCAAGGTATGCTCCAAATTTCATATGAGATATTGATAGTAAAATCCACAATTTTTACTCAGGATTAAAGTCAAATTATCAAAGATATTTTGCTTCTCATGAGATAAAAATTTATGAAAAACATGTTCGTTGTGCAGAGAAGGTGGAAATGGAGTTTGTTGATGATCAGGTGTTCTTTGATAAACATCAAAATAAGAGGTCGAGGTGGCAGAAAAAAGTGAAGAACTCTTCAGAAAAGTCTAATGGTAAGAAACATAAGTTTTCAGTTTGTAAAAATTGTGGTAAAAATCATGCTAGGGAATGTCTTTTGAATTCTGGTAAGTACTACCAATGTGGTAAAATGGGACATAAGGAACATAATTGCACTGAAAAAGATCAGGGTAATGGTAATACAAAATCTGATTTACAGTCAGTAAAATGTTTTAAGTGCAATGAAATGGGTCATTATGCAAATGAGGGTCCAACAAAGAACACAACTGAGGGAAAGAATCCATAATTCAAGCAGAAAGGGGTGGTGAAATCCTTCGCAACTACTTCAGTAGATGTTGGTCCATCAAATGAAGTAGTATCAAGTACACTGTTTGTTTGTTCATATTATGTTAATGTGTTTTTTGATTCAGGGTCTACACACTCTTTTATTTTTTAGAAGTTTTCTAGTAAATTGGGAATTCCATCTCAAGATATGAATACATAACTTATGGTAAAAAAACCTAGAGGAAATGTTGAGACAAAAATAAAACATAAGAAAATTCATGTCCTTGTGTGCGGAAATAATCTACCTTCAAACCTTATTATTTTTCCACTAGTAGAGTTTGATGTTATTTTGGGTATGGATTGGATTTCTGTTTATCATGATAAGATTGACTGTAGAGCTAAAGAGGTTTCTTTTTAGAATGATTTTCAGTTTGTATACAAGAATTAACCCTTTCTTTTGATAACATATCAGGAAGCTCAAAAACTATTAAAAGATAGAAATGAATGTTACCTTACACATATTGTTGAAAACAAAGGAACTGTTCAGATTAATGATGTGCCAGTGGTAAATGAGTACCTTGATATTTTTCCTAATGAGTTTCCTAGTATTATACATGATCAGGAAGTTGAATTTACTGTTGACTTAGTTCCTGATGCTAAGCCAATTTCAAAACCTCCTTATTGAATGGCTCAAATTGAACTTTTAGAGTTAAAGAAGAAATTGCAGGAGTTATTAGATAAAGGTTTCATTTAACCTAGCACATCGCCATGTGGTGATCCTGTCTTGTTTGTTAAAAAGAAAGATGGTTCAATGAGACTTTGAATTGATTATATAGCATTGAATAACATCACTATTAAGAACAAGTATCCTTTGCCTCATATCAATGATTTGTTTGATCAGCTACAGGGAGCTTAGTATTTATCGAAGATTGACTTGAGATCGGGGTATAATCAGTTTAAATTGAAAGAAGAAAACATTCCAAAGACCGCGTTTTGTACTATATATGTCCATTATGAATTTGTAGTTATGCCTTTTGGTTTAACCAATGCACCTGTGGTATTCATGGATCTTATGAATAGAATTTTCCATGAGTTCTTGGATAAGTTTGTGGTGGTGTTCATTGGTGATATTTTGGTTTATTCCAAAAGTAAATAGGAACCTGAAGGTCGTTTAAGGGTTTTCTTACAAACCTTAAAAGAAAATAAACTATTTTGGAAATTAAACAAGTGTCAGTTTTGGTTGCAACAAATTTCTTTCCTTGGTCACATTGTTTCAAAAAATGGCATAACTGTTGATCCTGCTAAAATAAAATATGTTGAAGAACGGTCAAGACCCAAAAATATAACTGAGATCTGTAGTTTTCTTTGTTTGACAGGTTATTACCTGAGGTTTTTTAAAAATTGTGCATGGTTATCTAGTCCAATGACTAAGTTAACTCGAAAAGGCGTTAAGTTCATCTGGACAAAAGAATGTGATGATTGTTTTTAGGAATTGAAAAGAATATTTTTGAATGCTACAGTTTTTTCACTGCCATCTAGAAATGGTTAGTCTATTATATACAGTGATGATTCATTGAAAGGACTTGGTTGTGTCCTAATGCAGAATGATCAGGTAATTGCTTATGTTTCACATCAGTTGAAACCACATGAGTTAAATTACCCTACACATGATTTGGAATTAGCTGCTGTTGTTTTTGATTTTAAATTTTTGAGGCATAATTTGTATGGAGTAAAATGTGAAATATATACTAACCACAAAAGTGTAAAGTATATATTCACTCAAAAATAATTGAACATGAGACAAAAGAGATGGTTGGAATTAATCAAGGATTATGATTGCACGATCCATTACCATCCAAGAAAAGAAAATAAAGTGGCTGATACTTTGAGTCAAAAAATTAATGCTTCATTAATCATGTTACGTTTGGAATAAGATCATTTGGTTTTTGATTTGATAAAATTTGGAATAGAAGTTTTTGGTGCAGAAAATTATTCTATTTTGTTTTAGGTGTCAGTAAGATCATCTCTATCAGACAGAATTAAGCAAGCACAGCAGAAAGACAGTGAGTTACAGAAAAAAGGTAGAGTTGGTTCAGAAGGGAACGTTTCCTGAATTTAAAATTGATAATGATTGTGTTTTGATATTTATAAAGATATTATTTGTGTCTTGTGATTCACAGTTTAAGAATGAGTTGTTATATGAAGCTCATAGTTCCCCGTTTTCAGTTCATCCTGGCAGTACTAAGATGTACAGAGATCTTCGGCAGTATTACTGGTGGGATGGAATGAAAAGAAATATTGCTGATTTTACTATAAAGTGTTTGACTTGTTAGCAGGTTAAAGCAGAGTAGAAGTTACCAAAATGGATGCTTCATCCTTTACCAGTGCCAGAGTGGAAATGGGAAAATATATCCATGGACTTCATTGTGGGATTACCGAAGACATCTCGAGGTAATAATGCAATCTGAGTTATTATTAAAAGATTGACTAAATCTGCTCATTTCCTTCCTATTAGAGATACATTTTATATAGATCAACTTTCTCAGGTGTATATTAAATAGATAGTCAGGTTGCATGGAGTTCCCCTCTCCATTGTATCTGATCATGATCCCGGGTTTACTTATAACTTTTGGAAAGTCCTTTAGAAGTCATTTGGTACTGAATTAAATTTTAGTACAGCTTTTCATCCTCAATTAGATGGGAAATCAGAACGAACAATTCAGACCTTAGAGGATATGCTACATGATTATTCACTGGATTACAAATGAAGTTGGGACCAACATATTTCTTTGGTCAAATTTTCTTATAATAACAGTTTTCATTCCAGTATACAGATGGCTCCATTTGAGGCATTATATGGAAAGTCTTGTTGAACTCTAGCTTTTTGGGATGAAATAGGTGAAAGGAAGCTGATGGGACCAAAATTGGTAAAATAGATGGCATAGAAAGTTCAGTTGATTCAGAAGCACATGAGAACAGCTCAGATCAGATAGAAAAGTTATGCGGATAACCGGAGGAAGGATCTTTCTTTTGAGGTAGGTGATCATGTCTTTCTCAAAGTTTCTCTATGGAAAAGTGTGATGCGTTTTGGTAAGAAGGGAAAGTTGAGTCCGAGGTTTATTGGACCTTATGAAATCCTGGAGAAAGTTGGATCAGTTGCGTATAGAGTGGATTTACCTCCAAGTTTATCCCAAGTACACAATTTTTTTCATTTTTTGATGTTGAGAATGTATATGCCAGATCCATCTCATGTTTTGAGTCCAGAGGTAGTTCAATTGGAAGAGAATTTCTCTTATGAAGAACAACCAGTCAAGATTCTTGACCATAGAGAGAAAGTGTTGTAGAATAAGGTAATTCACCAGGTAAATGATTTGTGGAAAAACCATATGGTTGAAGAGGCAACGTGGGAATCTGAAAATGTTATGAGGGATAAATACACCCACTTATTTTGATAAGTAAAATTGTGAGGACGCAATTCCCAAAAGGGGGGAAGGATGTAACATCCTAGGTAAATAAAGAACAAGAAATATTTCATTTTTATTAATATTTGTGAATTAAATATTAATTTTACTTTAAAGGGGTTTCTATGTTTGATAGTGTACCTGATACGAAACAATGAGTTTCTTTGAAATCTTACGATGCACACTAATAATATAATATTATTATTTTACATGGTCGTTAAATCCTATACATTTTATTAGAGGGAATGAAAAAAACTAACTGCAATATGATTATACATGTTTTTTAAATGTATTTACATTTATCCAATAAAAGTTATAGGCTTAAAATGTGAATGAATCTAATTTTAAGCATAATTTACATTAAAAGGTCGATTTACCACCTTTTTATGGAGAACCCTATTTAAATATTGTTTTGGTCACTTTAATACATTATATTTAACCAAATAAAATCCTTCTTTATAATGGGGACATCAAAATTTACTTTGTGTAAATTTTTGGATTTTTTTCGATAAAGTTCATTTTTTAATGAATAGTGAAAAGTATTGTATTTTAATTCAAAACTGTGTTTTAATATAATTTATTTATATGGTTAGATTATCTTTTTAATTGGTTTTAAAATTTAATTAGAATATATTTTTAACATTTAATTCAATGTTGGTCATTATAATTAATTTCACTTTGAAATTGAACATAAACAAGTGTCAATCTTTTGATAGTTATTGTTTCTAAAAACACTCTATTTGTTTTAACAACGGGAATTAATTTTAAATTAATTAATGTAACTTATCTGTTTAGAATTTGGTAAAATAGACATCATTTTTTTATTCGGAATATCAAATATATCTTAGGCTGAATTTTTGGTAGTTTTCTGAAAAACATCAATTTTTGATGAATAGTGAAACCACTTAGTAGTAGTTAAAAAACTAACTTTTTCATTTAAATGAAATTTTACCACTTCTGTGAATTGAATTTTGAAAATATGACATAAATTATTGTTATTAGTAAGTAAAATTTGGTTCAATAAGATGAAAATACTTTTTGGTGAATAGAAACTTTTGACTTTTATTTACCGTGGTTAAAGGTAAATTGGGTAATTCAATGTAAAAAGAATATTATAATAATTCAAAATTACTTTAACACTTGTCCTAACATTATTATATGAGTAATTACTGACATTGGTCATTCTTGGGTAAATTTTTTGACCCCATGGAGCCACTTATGAATGATAATGACACTTTATTTTAATTAACTTAATGTAAAGGCCAAAATGACATAAACAAATATCTCTTTGTAAATTAATTTTTACATGATGCTATATAAGTTATATTTTCGACTATAAATATTAATTGGAAAGTTAAAAATATTTCCTACATCATGGTATTTTTTTTATAATTTTTAGACATTGAATAAATTAAATTATTTATGACACAATAATGATGCAGGGTTTACCTCATTAATAAATCATTTAAATAAATATGTTTATAAATATTAAAATAACATCCAAAACCTGTCCAATTTTTATTGGATGAATTTATTTCGACCATGAGTAATCTTATATTCGACCTTAATGAGTTTTGGACCTTTAGAAACCAAATATAATTATATAATAAAATAATATTATCACACTTTCCTAAAGAGCCCCTCCCCCCCATATAAAAAGTCCTCACTTATAACCAATTCCTCACACCTCTCAAGACTTTAGGATCATCCAAAAACTGCCCAATTAATCTTCCTACATCCCTATCCTCCTCCTAGATTCCTTATATTAGGAAGAAGGCACTTCAAGAAACCCTTTTGGTTCATACCAAAGGGAGTTACCCAAATTAAAGGTAACAGTTTCTCTTAACTTCTTTTCTTTTATTTTACTTCTCCAACCCCTAAAATCTTTTTATTCCTTTATTTTATAACAAAAAAATTATCATAAATATAATATTTTATTCTTATGAGAAGTATTCGAACTACACTTACTCACACCTCCATCTAATGGGTGAAGAACATATTGTTTCTGTGGATGTCAAACTAACGCCACATGAGACGATGATTGTTCGATTATCTCCTACCGCCTATCATGGTGGTCATTAAGATGACACTATATTTATATATGATATATATTATGTTTATATTTTCTTTATTTTTATGTATTTTTATTTTATATCATACCTTTATGGTTTCCATTATGGGTAAACGCGATAATTTCATTTGAGGAAGTGCGGACTACCGCCCCCTCAAAGTGATACGACTCGGTAATGCCATATGTGGGATGTATAAAGGATGGAGATAATGATATTATATATGATATTATACTGTAATTATAATATACCTATTTATAATTATGTTTTAATTCCATTAAAATAAGAAATAGAAATGAAAGTAGTGTTCATTTGTACGTACGGCTTACCGTCTCCATGAACGGTGCATTTCATTTCTTACCTCTAAATGATATGTACTGTTATAAATAAATATATATATATATATAATGGATATATATTATATATATGATATATAAATAATGAATATCATTCTATATATAATGGACTATTGAGCACATAGACAACTTGTAAATATAAGGTGTTCATTTTTTACAAAAGTACCAAATATCGACAGAACAAAAGTTATTAACTTAAATGATTACATAATGTTTATAACATAGTAATAAGTGATATAAAAGGAATAATAAACTTGAAAAATGTTCTTAAGAAAGTATAAATTAACTTTAGTTTATTATTCAGGAGATTAAAGAATGATCGAGTCAAGTCGGAAACGAGGTAAGGGACTTTGTCTCAATCTCCTTTCATTGAGGCATATTTTGTTCTAATACACGACTTTCTTTTATATGATGTATAAACACCTTTGAATTTTCATTTCATTCAAAGGGAATCTTTTTTTATGAAGAGTTTTACTAAACTACAAAAAAAATGTTTCTTTTTAACGTAAGCGGTGACAACGAACTTTCCGCCACCGCGAGTATTATTTGATCTTTGGATTCCTTAACAAGCCTTAATGTTTTTAAAAGGAACATAAATGCCATATACTATTTTACGTATTTTTGGTATTGAAAATGGTTTTTATAATGGTTTTGATAAGTTAATATATTGAAATTTTATATTTTTATTGCAATGTGGGAATTTTATCTTTCCTTTATGCTTATGTTATGTGTTATGATCATGTTATGGTTCTTGGGTATTATTTTACGTATACGGGTGGTTCTGTGATAAACCAAGGGAAGGTGAGCCCAAGATAGCTCTCTAATGCATTGGGTAATGTGACAGATGTAAATGTGGATGTTTCTCCTAAGAGATTTAGGGAATATACTGTGATGGGTATTCCAAAGTAACTACCTATGTAGTTGTGATAGCTACAATGTAAGTATGTTATGGATTCCACAAGTTACCTTCATGATTTATGATTTCTATGTGTTATTCATAAAATTTTATGATTTCATGAGGTAAGTAAAAAAGTTCATGTTTTGTATGTATTTGTGAACAAATGTTTTATTTTTTTGTTTTATAACCTTTACTGAGCTTTTTATACTCATCCCAAGTTTTTGAAATGTTTTTACAGGACTTAAAGATGAATAGGGTCAAGGATGAGATCAAGAAAAAGTCATGTTGTCTAAAACATGGAACTAGACATGACTCTTTTTTCAAGAATTTTTATTTTATGAAAAAAATGGAAATTGATTATAAGTGTCTACTTTGTAATCTTTTGAGATGTAATAGTTATGTCTTAATTCTCTAAAACTCCAAACCTGAAAAGATCCTCAATGTGAATTAATTCATTTAATTCAATATTATGTAATGTTTAAGGCCGAGTCCTTATATTTATGATGATATTTTGATAATTATTCATGTCGAAATGAGTTTATAATGTTTAATTCTTATTAATTGATGATTGTATATTGAAATTGTAATCCAATAAATATTTTCATAAAATCACGTGTTCCGATAATTTATCAAACGATACTTGATTTTTTTTGCTGGAATTTTTGGATCATTTTTCTATTGTTTTTGTTGAATTTTTATTGAAATATATTTTTGAATTGATTTAAAGTGTTTTGGATGTCAGAATTAATTATGTCACAGTTCCATATTTTTATTTCTTATAATTTTTATTGAAATAATTTTTTATCATTCGTTAATCTGAAAATTCATGGATTTATTTGGTGCAAAGATTATATTTGATGTTGAATTCATTTATGTCTAATAGATTTATGATATTTTTCTCCATTGTAGTTGGGGGGTTTGACTTAGTGGTAAGAACCTCGTAATACTACATGAAAAATTATGGTTCAAAACCCATTTAGCGCGGGGGTACTGTAGTAATACTGTAGCGTATTGGAGCAGCGACTGACACTATAGTGGCGGCAAGGCACTGTAGCGGCGGTAGGGGCGGTAGTAGTGTCAGATACTGTGCAGAATAGTAACAGGAGAAGTATTGTAGTAGTACTATTCACAGAATGGGTCTTGGGCCAAAAAATCAGCTCTACAGGCAATGTAATGGGATAAATGCCCACTGGGACTTCGGGCTATGTAATGAGTCTCCCTCTACCCAGTTAAAAGAGGTCTTTTTAATGATTTAAATAATAAATGAGGCTTCGGCCCCAACCTTAAAAAATGATATTTTTCTCATTTGTAACAAATCACTGTTTTAATTTTTATACTATGTCTCACAATTCATCCTATAGACCCACGTATAATACTTTCTAGGTTATCCCCGAACGATAATTTTAAAGGATACCAGCATTATGTTAAGAGGATTCTTTCCACATAAGTGAACTGGATAGGATAATTTATCCTATGTAGCTTTGAACCAAACCCATAGCCCGACCTTGAAGAAGATGAATTGAGATGTTGCTAAGTCTGTTGGTGATCACCGAAGTGAGTTAATGAATTTGAGCAAGCCGTCGTCGAGCTCGAACCTTCTCACCTGAAGAAATGTCGAGACTGGGTTGTGGTTTTTAGTAAGTTGCAGCTGAAATACAAGGAAGTTGAGTACCACCCTCCATCCAAAGTGGATTTGTGCAAGATATGTGGTGTGAACTCGGGCCAATCATCAATTGATGATGCCGAGACCGATGCACACCAGCAGAACCTTCATAAGAAACAAGACAACTGAGGTTGAGGATTTGTGATTGAAGTTGAAGAACTTCTTTACTGGTTATTCATATTTTGCAGGTCTGAGACCGGGTGGATCATTCATCCCCAGCGCACTGAATGTGTAATCGAATATGATTGCGTGTTTTTTGAACAATGAATTGTTTGTGAGAATTTTTCTTTTAATGACGCTGACCTAAACAACGAATACTGAAGAATCCAGACTCAATGAACCTTTGTCGTTGCAAGATGTCGAGCCTAGAAATTGAGTTGGACCAGGTTAAAGATTAGATCAGGGGTCGGGATTATAGCGAATTTAGGGGAGGGGGTCAAAAAAATTATTTATTTTAATGGGTTAGGGTAGAGTTTATTTAGGGAAATGAAGCTTTTTAGCGCCACTTGAGGTGGCACTATACAATTTTTCGAATAGCGCCACTTCAAGTGGCGCTATAGTTTTTTTTAATTTATTATATTTATTATTTTACATTTAATATAATTAGATAACTATTATATTTATTATATTTATTATATTTATATTTATACATTCATTATAATATTTAAATTATCATAAATAGAAATATATAATTATCATAAATTTATGTTTATAAATATAAAAATTATAGTAAATATATAATTATAATAAATGTAATAAATATAATAGGAAATATTCTTCGTTTTATATTTTTATTATTATAGTTATATATTTATTATAATTATTATATTTATAATTATATTTCGATTATTATATATTCATTATAATATTAGAATTATTATAATTATAAATATAGAATTATAATAAATTTATAATTATAAATATAATAATTATGATAAATATATAAATATAGTAAAAACAAAAATATAATAATTATATAATTATAAATATAGTAAATACAAAAATATAATAATTATAGAATTATAATAAAAATAATAAATATAATAAATATAATAAATGTAGTAAATGTAATTATATATTTATGTATACATTTTTTTTTGCATTGTAAATATGCGATTCTATTTATATATAATGTATATATAATGTATATATAGATATATAATTACATAATGAAAATATATAATTCTATATATATACATTATATGTTTTTTTATCTTATAAATATGTAATTATAATAAATATATTCCTATAATAATTATTTATTTTAATTATATATTTATTATATTTAGAATTATAATTAGATATTTAATATATTTATAATTATAATTATATATTTATTATAGTTATATATTTATTATAATTATATAAATATAAATAGAATAAATATATAATGTATATATAAAGATATAATAATTTGTAATAATCATATATTAATAATAAATATTTTGTTATTTAATTAATGACAAGTAATTATTTATAATTAATTTAAAATTATAATAACTTATAATTATATTAATTTGTAATAAATTATAATTTAATTTACTATTATAATTAATTTACAAATATAATTATTTATAATTATAATTTTTTTAATAATTATATTTTAAATATATAACAAAGAGTTGAAAACAAAAGAAATTTTATAAAAAATGTCGATGAAAAATAATTTTTAAGCAATTAAAACCACATATTTGTAACTTAAAAATCTTTCAAATACGTTTTTTTGAAAGACTATAATAGATAAAGTATAACACCGATATAAATTCAACTATAAACGTTGATTAAACATATAATAAATATTTGAAAAAAACATGAACTTAATGAAAAATGTCGATGAAAAATAATTTATAAGCTTTCAAAACCAGCTATTTGAAACTTACAAATGTTTCATGTATGTCAATTTGAAAGACTATAAAAAATAAATTATAACACAGATATAAATGAAACTTTAAATATTGATTAAACATATAATAAATATTTTAAAACAAAATGAATTTCATAAAAAATGTTGATGAAAAATAATATACATGCTTTCAAAACCACCAATTAAAACTTATGAATGTTTCATGTACGTGAATTTGAAAGACTATAAAATAGAAACTATAACACGGATATAAATGAAACTTGAAACATTGATTAAAAATATAAAAAATAGTTTAAAATAAAAGGAATTTAATCAAAAATGTTAACGAAAATTAATCTATAAGCTTTCAAAACCAGTAACCATAAACTTAAAAATGTTTCAAGTACCTGACTTTGAAATACTATAAAACAAGAACTATAACATTGATCTAAATGAAACATTAAAAAATGATTAAACATATAATAAATAGTTTAAAACAAAAGGAATTTCATGAAATTTTTTGATGAAAAATAATTTATAGGCTTTCAAAACAATTAACCTAAAACTTAAAATTGTTTGAAGTACTCGACTTTGAAAGACTATAAAACAGAAACTATAACACAGTTCTAAATGAAACATAAAAAATTAATTAAAAATATAATAAATATCTGAAAAGAAAAGGAGTTTCATCAAAAATGTTGACGAAAAATAATTTATAAGTTTTCAAAACCGCCAACATAAAACTTAAAAATGTTTTAAGTATGCAACTTTGAAAGAATATAAAACAGAAACTATAAGACTCATCATAAATGAAACTTTAAACATTTTAAATAAAGTACAAATATCACATACTATATGCTATAAATAATAGTATTAAATCAAAGAATAAGGTACAAAATATATATCATATAAGTAAATAAAACATGTTTTAATAGGTAAAAAATATCAATGACCTCAGAACTGTGAGTTAATGATTAATTGTCCTGCCAATAGCAGAATTTTATCTAAAACACTAAGAGTGTCTTCTTTTACTCTCACTCGGAGGTTTACCATGCCATCTGAATAAATAAACATCGATGGTTGTATAGAGCCAACACATCCATGTTTGATTTGTAAGTGCTAATTTTGTAAAAATGAATACGGTTTTTAACTATACATCATGGCATCTAAATAAATCAACGTCAATGCCCCCCAGTACCACAACGTGGTGTCTGAATCTCACATCCTACCTGCGTCTAACATATGTGTCGCTCTGGTGTCCTAGCAGTGGGATCCTCCGCTTCTGGTGCATCTGGTGCCTCCTCATGATGTTGTGTAGAGGGTTGACCGAAATCATGTGTGGATGACTGCCCAAAATCATATGTGGATGACTGCCCAAAATCATTCATGGAGCTAGATAGTCCTAGGGCTCCTAAAAATGGTAGAAATGGAATATTGATGAAGTCCTTTCCGGGAAGAGAGGGGGATGCCACAAGCTGTGTCACCTGATCCAGCTTGTAGTCCATAGTAGTCATCGGAGATGACAGATGTGGTATATAAGTGTCTCTCTGTTGTGCAATCTCATCAATAAGCTGGGTAGGATCATCTCTATGTAGAGTTTCCAGATCTGTAGGAGGCACTCTCGGATATCTATCTCGCCGCCTCTGCCCCTCCCGAGGTACTCGTCTCCGTCTTCCAGCTGGCAGCGGTGGTGGCTGAAGGTTCTGAGCATAGTGGAAGCGCATGGGTGGATGTGCCCACTTGGATTTTTTTCATTTACAATGATCAATCCGGGATCAATATGAAAATAAAAACCAGTCTTCATGGACTGAATCATAGAAATAGACAAATAAAAGGAAATCCCCAGAACCAAAAAGTAGGATCATTACATGTTGGTTATAATTAATTTAATCAATTGAAAAGAAGTACCTTTTGGTGTTCTTAATTCATTGATATTCTTGATTATGTTCCGATGTGATTACTCATTGCGTCGCAGAATCCAAGTTTAGACATCCTCTAGCGGTGATCCACACGTGCACCTTGTATCTCTGGACTTCGCCAAAGGAGTCTCCGGGTGCTAGCATGGAGAAACCTTTGCTTGTGTTGTCCGCCTTAGATCATCTTGAATCGATGGAAGAGGATCTCTCTCGGTCTTGAGATCATTCTTGGAGGAAGAGGTTATTTTGGCCTTGAAAGAATTCTTCAGAATTGTTATGCATAATGATTCTCTTGTCTTAGGAAAAGGGTTGGGGTTGTGAGGATATTTATAATCGAGATTGAGGTTGTATAGTTATGACAATAAATAAACGCGTTACACATTTTATTTATTTCATTAACTCTCTTTTGTAAACCCCATGTCGAGTAATTAATTCCTTTACATGTGCCCACAATGATTATAATAAATACCATTTAATAAAACAATATTTCCTAAAAATCCTGACCGGAAAAACTACACGAGGTGTATTAATAAATACACGGCATGTACTTGTTTTCATTGAAAACTATACAGCGTGTACATTCAATGTACACGGCGTGTATATCTTGTTTTCATTTATTCATTTCCTTTCCAAAATGAAAACTTCATGCCGTGTACATTTAATAATACACGGCGTGTACTTGTTTTCAAAATAAAACTACACGGCGTGTAATCATTGATACACGACGTGTACTTGTTTTATTTTATTCTTCCTACAACATTAAAACGATTTAGGCTTCCTTGAATATTTATTAAACCACGTATGGGAATAATCTTTATCTACTTGAGATACTTGAATGCACTTAGTGTGTGACCCTCTAGCCCCATTTCTCATTGGTATTAGGTGGGCTTGCCAAAAGTCCAAGATTACTGTCTAGCAATGGGTCAGGGCACCCAAGAGAAAGAAGTTGACGCCGCATTGACGTATCACCTCATATGAATGCTTACTGTGTAATTTAATCCCTTTGTCTCAATATCTTATCAACTAGGTTTCATGGCAGTGTCATAAACCTATATTCTTGATCCGTCGTTCTTTGAATACCTGAAATAAACTCATTATTTACACCATGGCCATGGAATTTCATGTGATAGTTCTATTTCAATAAAAGGGATGAGATATAAACTTTCATAAATGGAAGGGACAAATCCTTCCTCGACTTATCCATTAACAACATGTCACTCGTGACGCACCCAACTTACCCTACTTCCTGCCAACTGTCTACATGATGGTTTTCGTCAGTAAATCTAAGTGTGTGAGTCATGACAAGAGTTAATGATAATCTTCCAGTCTAAGGACCATTATACATGCTTGTAGATAACAATGTATGATGACACCAAGATATACGGAATTACTACTGGTGGGTCTGTTCTCATAATCTCCCATCTTGGATATTACCAAGTGCGAACTACATGAGAGAGAGTATCATCTTCTTACGAGTACTTGCACATGATGGTATGTATACCATGTGTCCTATCATAGTATGTCATCCAACCGTAGAACTTTATTTAAGAATATTGTTATATCATTTCAAGGTTCCCATCATAGCGAGGATCTTCCATGACCTTATTAATGCAACAAATAGTCCATGACATTATTATATTATAGTCATGCAGAATAATTAACAATATATAATAAGTGAACATTCATGTAATCAAAGTAAAAAACAGTTGGTTCTCAGGGCACCAACCCTTACAAACTCCCACTTGGACCAGAGCCAACTGCCTACAAATTTCAGTCCGCTAGACCTCACATTATGATCATGTTTCTTATGATTCAAGGCATTAGTCAAGGGGTCCTCCACGTTGTCTTCCATGGAAATACTACTCACTACAAATTCACCTCTCTGAGAAAAATCCCTCAAGAGATGATACTTTTGAAGTATGTGCTTTTTCCACTAATGTTACCTTAGATCTTTTGCAAGTGCCACCACTGCAGTATTATCACAATAGAGTGTGATAGGATCTTTACTGCTCAGTACTACATCCAGCTCTTGGTCAAAGCTTCGCATCCATACTGCTTCTTTAGCTTCCTCATAAGCTGTGATATACTCAGACTCCACTGTAGAATCTGCCACCACACATTGCTTTGATCTCTTCCAGCTCACTGCACCTCCATTCAAACTGAAGATGTATCCAGTCTGCGACTTCATGTCATCTTGATCAGTCTGGAAACTAGCATCTATATGTCCTCTGATGACTAGTTCTTCATCTCCTCCATAAACTAGGAACATATCCTTAGTAAGACTCAGATACTTAAGTATAGTCTTGACTGCCATCCAATGGCAGTCTCCTGGATCATCTTGATATCTGCCTACAACACATAACGTGTCAACAACATCTAGCCTCGTACACAGCATAACATACATGACTGACCCAATCACAGATGTGTAAGGGATCCTTTCCATTCTCTTTATTTCCTCATGTGTCTGAGGACACATTTTCTTGGAAAGATGAAATCCATGTGACACTGGAAACAATCCCCTCTTGGATTGTTCTATAATGAATCTCTTCAGTATCATGTCAATGTATGTACTTTGACTCAGGCCCAGCATTCTATTGGATCTATCACGATGGATCTTAATCCCAATAATATATGCTTCCTCGTCCAAGTATTTCATGTAGAAGCATTTATGCAACCATGCCTTAACTAACTGTAAGACAGGTACTTCTTTTCTAATTAGTAATATGGCATCAACATATACAATTAAGAAAATGACTACACTTCCACTAAACCTTTTGTAGACACAAGGCTCACATTCATTCTTAACAAAGAAAAATTCCATTACAAATTCATCAAAATGAATGTTCCATGACCTTGATGCTTTCTTTAATCCATAAATGGATTTCTGCAACTTTCATACCTTATTGGCATCCTTTGAAGTCACAAACCCTTCAGGTTGTGTCATGTAGACATCTTCCTAGATGTTCCCGTTTAGGAATTCTATTTTGACATCCATTTTCCAAATTTTATAGTCATGGTAAGCGGCAATGGCCAATAGGATTCTGATAGATTTCAGCATCGCAACCGGTGAAAAGGTTTCATCATAGTCAATTATTTGATGCTGTTTAAAACCATTTGCAACCAGTTGTGCCTTATAGGTGCTGACTTGCCCCTCCATGTCCTGTTTCTTCTTGAATACTCATTTATTACCAATAGGCTTTACATCAACTAGAGGATCTACCAAAATCTAGACATGGTTTTGGTACATGGAATCTATTTCAGAATTCGTGGCTTCTTGCCACATGGCAATGTCTGTGCCTTCAACTACTTCTTTGTAGGTAATAGGATCATCATTGTCAACCAATAATGTGTCACCATCCTTGGTGATAAGAAAACCATATCGTTTTGGTTCTCTCACCTTTCTCGTGCTCCTACGCATTTCTTGTGTCTCTGGAACAGATTGTTCTTCCACAGAGCTTTGTGGAATATGTTCTTGTACCAACTCCTGTGTATCATGAGCCTATACTTCATCGAAGTCTATCTCGCTCCCACTATCTCTTTTGGAGATGTGATCCCTCTCAAGGAATATGGTGTGTCTTGCCACTGTAACCTTTTTGTATGAGGGGTTTTATAGGTAGTATCCCCTTGTTTCCTTGAGATATCTTATAAAGATACACTTTGTGCCTTGGGGTGAAAGTTTGTCACCTGAAGAGGCCTTAACAAATGCTTCGCTACCCCACACATGTAAATTCTATAACATGGTTTTGCATCCACTCGTATGGAATAACATTTATCGATTTAGTTGGTACTTGGTTTTGTATGTGTGCTTCTATTTATAATGCATATCCCCAAAAGGATAATGAAAGGCTCGCATGACTTGTCATTGATCTCACCATGTACAATAGGGTGTGGTTCTTACTTTCACTTACACCATTCTACTGAGGTGTGTAAGGAGGAGTGAGTTGAGATAGAATCACAAACTCCCGTAAGAAATCAATGAAGTCCTGATTAAGATATTCTCCTCCTCTGTCTGAGCAGAGTTTCTTAATCTTCTTACCAAGCTGGTTCTCAACTTCATTCTTGTATTCTTTTAACCGGTCAAAAGAATCTGACTTATACCTCATTAAGTAAATATATCCATATCTACTAAAATAATCAGTAAAAGTTATGAAGTATGAGAACCCACCCCTTGATTCAACTAGAAATGGTCCACACACATCTGTGTAAACTAATTCCAGAAGCTCTTTATCCCTTTCACATTTCCTACTAAATGGGGATTTGGTCATTTTTCCTTATAGACACGCATTACATACACCAAGTTGTTTTAGTTCAAAAGAAGCTAAATACCCATCTTGATGTAATTTTGTCAAACGTTTCTCATTGAAATGACCTAGCTGATGATGCAAAAGTTGGGTGTGGTATGAGTCATGTGAATTGACTTTTTCATCTATTTTCATTACATGGTTTATGTAGACTAACATATAAAGGCCGTTATATAAATTTGCCCTACCAAAACAAATGCTATCTTTATAAAAGTAGCAACATTCATTTCCAAACATGAACATGAATCCATCAGTATCTAATCTGGATACTGAAATAATGTTTTTAGTAACATAAGACACATAATAACAAACCATTAACACTAAGATCATTCCAATTGGCAATGTGAGGTGGTAGTCCCCGACAGCTACAGCATCAAGTCTGGCTCCAATGGCTGCTCGTAGATCTACCTCACCTCGATCAATATTTCTGAATCTACTTGGTTCCTATATTTTGATACAGATGTGAGAACCAAAAGCAGTATCTAATACCCAATCGGTAGAAATAGATAGATTGCATTCGATAACAAACACACCTGAAGCATCCTCTTGCTTCCTTGGCTGGGTGGAATTTTTCTTCAAGTGGCCCTTCTTGCCACATGCGAAACAAACAGCCTCATGTTCTCTTACCTCCCCTTTGATCTTACTTTTCTTATAAGGCCTTAAAGAAGATTTAGGCTTAAAGCTTTTTTCCTTCCCTTTCCTTTTATTCACCATGAGGACAGAAGTCTTTTCAGGCTTCCTGTCATTGTCCACTTGGTGAATGAGGATAAGGAGATCAGACAGAGAATTCTCAATGTTGTTCATGTTGAAGTTCACAATAAAGTTTGAGAAGCTCTGGGGGAGTGATGCAAGAATTAGATCGGTACCCAGTTATTTGGGGAGTTTAAACCCTATAACCTCTTGGCGCTCAATATAGTCAATGAGCTTGACTACATGAGGCCCAACTGGGGAACCCTCTCCAAGCTTGTTCAGAAATAGAGCCTTGGAGATCTCAAACCTTTCTTGTCTTTCTCTCTCCTGGTATAGACCAAGGAGGTGCTCGAGCATGCTGTAGGTATCCATGTCTTCATGAGACTTCATGATCTCACTAGACATTGATGACAGCATCAAACATTGAACGTCAATTGCATCACTCAAATGTTGATCATAGACTAGGAAATCTTCATCACTCGCCCCATGGGCAGTCGGATCAGGAAGTGAGGACTCTAGCACGTAAAACTTTCGTTCATGGCGTAGGATAACCTGGAGGCGCCTAAACCATTCATGAAAGTTACTACCGGTGAGGATATTGTCTTTATCCATAATTGATCGCAGAGAAAATGTTGTTGATGTGTTTGTCATTTCGATTCTACAAATTAAAAGAGCAGATTTATCAGTACTTTCTTGATTACATTTTTATGAGAAATAATAAATGAATTAATTATCCCACTATTTTATCAAGTCCCAATGGACCTCACCATTGAACTCAGAATGTCTAGTTTCTTTGGCATTCTTATGTCAAGGATCTATATTCCCCTTTGCATAACCCCAACAAGGGTTGGTCAATCTATTTGAAGGTATTTAGGTTGGTAGGTCTTTGCCAACTATGAGCTTACAGTTCCTTGATCTGTTGAGTGGACTCCCCAATCCTGAAATCCTGACTTGGATTTCCTCAACTCTTGCCTACAATATTACATCAAGTCTATCAAGGGCTAATACTCTTGATGTAATATGGTTAAGTCAACCTGTAACCTTTCATAAGGGCTTCCTTTATAAAATTAAGTGTCCCAACAAGGGTTGGTCAAACACATAGTTTTATTGAGTCTTTCCCTTAATCAAGTAATGGAAGGCTTGGTCTGACTTAATATGGTATTGAGGGATTTTAATCTTTTATGCGTAGTTTTGCATTATCCCATGCTTGTTAATATTAAGTGATACTAGCTTAAGTGATTAAACATGTTATGATAATGTTTACGCATGGTCTGGTTTTATTTTATTCCATCTTTGCATGCTTGTTATTAATTATGTGATCGCGACAACAAATACATAATAAATAAACCATGCAATCAGACAGAATTAAAATCAGATGGAATGATCATGAGCTTCTATTGGTTAGCTTATCTAGCGGTTTTGATAAGCTAACCCTGACCTAGGGAAAACACCTTGAACCTGATGGTTTGTGTTTTGCAGCTCCCACCTGTCCACCTTTGTATCTTCTTGGGTTGGTTTCTCCTCAGCTTCAGATTTCAAACTATCTCCTCTGGCTTGGGAGATCCTCCATTACATGGGGTTTACATTAAAGAAACCATGGGCACATAGACCCTACATTTTATTGGAAGAAGGCTCACATGCCAATGAATTTAAATGAAACAAATTTAAATGAAACCATACACACATACAAAGGGTCTTTGGTCTAACTCATGATCATCCGTAGCATGCAATGACATTTACACATATTTAGAATTCAAATTCATTTAATCGTTCTATTATTAAAGATAATTCACTCTTGAATTCAATTAATTATTAACTTATAATTAATCAATTCTTTATCTTAAATTTCATTCTGAATTTCCTTCAGATTATTCTCATCCATATCTCTTGTACAAGTCTTTGTACTTTTTGGAGGAAACCTGGTGAAATTTCTGGAAAATACATGGCGTGTAGTTTATATTTACACGGCGTGTATTTATTTTCAACTTTTTATCCAAAGTACATGTCGGGGACTTTGGCGTGTTTTCTGTACTTTGTAAATTTTGGAGTACACGTCGTGTAGATCAATCATACACAACGTGTACTTCCTTGTTACGTGGTAACTGGCCTGGCGATCCAATGTACAAGGTACGTGGCTTCTCCTTTGTACACAGTTTCACTCGGGCTAGATCAGACTACATGGCGTGTTGCTCCACCATAAACTGTGTGTTCCTATTTCCACGCGCTATTCATTTCTAGTCAATATGGGGTAATAAATTCTTAGGTGTAATCAATTCACAAGGCATGGTTTGGCGGACCAGTACCGGTTCGTTGAACCTAAGTACACTTCGTGTAGTTTTCATTATACGTCGTGTATTCCCATGTTGTACAGACTGAAAGAGCGGCTCCTCTAGATGAGTTCCTCATTTTTATTTTAATCAAAAATTAAAATTAAAAGGTTGTTTCTATGATATGAATTGAGAAACGAAGGAGGAGGAATAGATCTCGTTTATTCAGATTATAGAATGATTTATCTTGAATTGAAGCAAATATAAATGCGTAAATTATCAATGAAAATTAAATAACTATAATCAACATTGTAACCTCGCTCTAATACCATTTGAAGGTTCCGAGCGCAGTGGAAGCGCATGGGTGGATGTGCCCACTTGGCTTTTTTTCATTAACAATGATCAATCCGGGATCAATACAATGATAAACGCCAGTCTCCACGGATCGAATCATAGAAATAGACAAATAAAAGGAAAGTCCTAAAACCAAAAGGTAGGATCATTAAATGTTGATTGTAATTAATTTAATCAATTGAAAAGAAGTACCTTTTGGTGTTCTTTCTTCGTTGATATTCTTGATCACATTTTGATGTGATTCTTCATTGCGTCATAGAAGCCAAGTGTAGACTTCCTCTAGCGGTGATCCACACGTGCACCTCATATCTCTAGATGTCGCCAAAGGAGTCTTCAGGTGCTAGCGTGGAGAAACCTTTTCTTGTGTTGTCTGCCTTAGATCGACTTGATCTGATGGAAGAGGATCTCTCTCGGTCTTGAGAGAATTCTTGGAGGAAGAGGTTCTTTCAGACTTGAAATAATTCTCCAGAATTGTTGTGCACAACGATTATCTTGTCTTAGGAAAAGATTTGCGGTTGTAAGGATATTTATAATAGGGTTTGAGGTTGTAGAGTTATGACAATAAATAAACATGTTACGCGTTTTATTTATTTCATTAACTCCCTTTTGTAAACCCCATGTCGAGTCATTAATTCCATGACATTCACCCACACTGATTATAAAAAATATCATTTAATAAAATGATATTTTCTCAAAATCCCGACTGAAAAAACTACACGGTGTGTATTAATAAATACACGGCGTGTACTTGTTTTTCATTGAAAACTACACGGCGTGTACATTCAATGTACACGACGTGTATATCTTGTTTTCATTTATTCATTTCCTTTCTAAAATGAAAACTACATAGTGTGTACATTTAATAATACACAGTGTGTACTTGTTTTCAAAATAAAACTACACGGCGTGTAATCATTGATACACAGTGTGTACTTGTTTTATTTTATTCTTCCTGCAACATTAAACCAATTTATGCTTCCTTGAATAATTATTAAACCATGTATGGGAATAATATTTATTCTACTTGAGATACTTGAATGCACTTAGTGTGTGACCCTCTAGGCCCCTTTCTCGTTGGCATTAGGCGGGCTTGCCTAGAGTCCAAGATTACAGTCTAGCAACTGGTCAAGGCACCCAAGAGAAAGAAGTTGACGCCGCATTGACGTATCACCTCATACAAACGCATACTGTGTAATTTAATCCCTTTGTCTCAATATCTCATCAACCAGGTTTCATGGAAGTGTCATAAACCTATATGTGTGATTCGTCGTTCTTTGACTACCTGAAATTAACTCGTCGTTTACACCATGGCCATGGAATTTCATGTGACAGTTCTATTTCAATCGAAGGGTCGAGATATCAACTTCCATAAATGGAAGGGAAAAATCCTTCCTTGACTTATCCATTAACAACATGTCACTCGTGACACACCCAACGTACCCTACTTCCCGCCAACTATCTACGTGACAGTTTTTGTCAGTAAATCTAAGTGTGCAAGTCATGACATGAGTTAATGATAATCTTCCAGTCTAAGGACCATTACACAAGCTCGTAGATAGAAATGTCTAATGACACCAAGACATGTGGAATTACTACCGGCGGGTCAGTTCTCATAATCTCCCATCTTAGAGATTACCAAGTGCGAACTTCATGAGAGAGAGTCTCGTCTTCTTACGAGTACTCACACATGACGGTCTGTATACCATGTGTCCTATCATAGTATATTATCCAACCACATAACTTTATTTAAGAATATTGTTATAGTATTTTTACATTCCCATCATAGCGGGGATCTATCATGACCTTATTAATACAACAAATATTCCAGGACATTATTTTATTATAGTCATGCAGAACAATGAACAATATATAATAAGTGAACATTCATGTAATCAAAGTTCAAAACAGTTGATTCTCAGGTCACCAACCCTTACAGTGGTGGGGCATCGTCATCAGTAGTCATAGCAGGGACAGCATCACCCTCAGGAGATCCATCTAGAGGGTATGGATTAGGATATATCTGTGGCTCCTCGTCAAAAAAATTGTCTCGTATCATCCAGATATGGTCGTAGAGATCCAACACATCTCGATGAACTACGTCCCATCTAATATATGCCTACTCCTGAGGATGTGTGATATGTTCACGATGATCAATTTTGTCCGTCTTCAAATGAAATGACATTCTAATTAATACCACAAAAGAGTTAAATAAATATAATATACCTTAATAAACACATCATCTGCTGAATGTTAATCCCCTGATGTCTAAGATTCATGATGGTATGACGTTGATACCAGTATGCATAATCCCCCTGGGAAGATAACTGATACTGTGTTGTGGGATATCTATATTGAGAAATACCATACTGGGCACACGCATCCCACAGCTCAATATGAGATGCATGAAACTGCCGCCAATCTGTCGACCGTCTACCTGTAAGTGCAATAGAATGCAACCCATCAGGCTGTCATGGTGTCATTGGGATATGTTTTATATAACCGAATTGGAACATGACCTGGTCTAGCTGGTTCCACTCAATGATATGGAAGTGGATGAGTGGAACCACTACAACACGATCTCCAATCATAGCTGTGAAGTACGGTGGAAGTGACGCAAAGACATAACCTATATATGGAGTCAATGAAACCTGAATTGTAAACTCAAAAAGTAAGTGACATATTATAAATATAATGTTAGTAAGATTACATTGAAATAAATTAAAATAGTGATAACAAAACATATTGTTCTATAAAAAAGTATTGCTTGACTTACATCAATTGGCACTAATGCATCGAATATCTATCAAAATTTGTTCACGCTATGTCTCAGTGTGTGTTCATGCTTCTGAGACTGACTCCACCTGGTTAAAAAAGAGTAATATATAGTAAGTTTATAAATAACAATGAAAAAAGTACTAAATAAATTAAAGTAATGAAGTAAACATACCATCGTCCTCGAGGACAATCCTGAAATAGCTCTGCTACAAGTGGTGCGATAGCTTAAGGAGTGATGCATGGAAAATTCTCCCAGACCCAAATTTGTACTAAAGCCATACAACCTGCAATCTTCTGTGCATCCGCCTGATAACATGTGAAAATGGATCTATACATATGTGCTAATACAGCAGATCCCCAACTGGATTTAGTTGTCTGATCAAGATCCTCAAGTAATGGGAGGTACATCATGTGTACCAAAAGGGTGGAGTAGTCGACGCATAACATGCCTCTGAGCAGTCACAAAATATATGCATGTGTGTGCCTAATAAGCTTCTCCTCGTCTGCGTCATCAGGAATGACAGTGAAATGCTCATCAAGCCATGTCATGTGCAATTGAGAACCCACAAGGACACCTTGTACGCCAATGACATCAATGCCTAATAGTCGATGTATGACAGTAGCCCAGCTGCCACTAGTGGCACCCGTAACAGCCTGTCCATGGATGGGAAAACAAAGTATGTAGGCAACATCCTCTAAAGTAATGGTCATCTCCCCCTCTGGGAGATGAAAAGTGTGTGTCTCTGGCCGCCATCTCTCAACCAATTCCACAATAAAATGATGATCAATAGTCTTTAAGTCACACATAGCGACTCCATAACATCTCGTATGTCTAATGTATGGAGAAATAGCTGTCGAGGGCACATCGTGATGATAATGATGTTCTCTATGAATAGTAAGCTGTCGAACAGGTCATCGCGCCAACACAAGACGCGACACATGCGTCTTCTAGAAAAATAATAGTGGCTACTCCATCTAATTATACAAATAGTAAAACATTAATTTCATGTTAGCCATCACATTTATCATTTAAGGTATGAAATTTATCATGTAATGTATGAAAGAAGCATGTAATGAGTTAAATAAAGTAATTTAGGATATGTTCAATATATAAAGGAATTTATGATATGTTCAACATATAAAGTTGATGATATATTCACTTTTAATGCTTTCAAAATTCAACAATGACATTGGATTTTGAAAGATGTCGATGTCACAATAATTGGACAAAATTATTAAAAGAATTTATGATATGTTCAACATATAAAGTTTTGGATTGATTCTCCAAACTACTATGTCTATCGAATACTGATGATATTATTATAGGAAATATTATTTGTTGTATATTTTGGTTCATAAATGTCACAAATGAATCATGGATCATTTTCCTTAATCATTTGAACATATTTTAAGTACATTTTTCTGCCTGCAAATCAATGCACCCTTGCCTCTAAAATCTAAAGTAGAGAGTTGACCTACTCAATATGCTCAATCAACATCGTTTAGAAGGAATATGGAAAAACATTTGATCCATGTACAATTGACATGAAAAAACATCCTACTTCTGCATCGTAACTTTATTCAACCCAGTAAAGAACCGACTGTCACATATTCACGACCTCCGAATGAATATATGACAGTTGGTTCTTCACCGAGTCAACTAAAGATGGTAATTTACAATGTTTCAGAACGAATAAATTTTTTTTTGTGTGGAGAAAACCCATTCTCATGGTTGAAAACGAGGGGCATAATGTTTTAATCATTTTCAAGAATATCAATTATTTAGGTTCATCACTCTATTTAACACTTTTGAAGAAAAGGATGATAGGGGAATAATGTTTGAAACAGGTTGATTGATCACATTCTCCTCAAATGTAGCTTTGTTCTTGCCTTTTTTTATCTATTTCCACTTCATTTTCCTTGGATCTTTGGATTTTTTAGGTGTGGGTTCATCACGCTTTTCAAGTTGAACCTTATTGTCCTGATTTTTTTATTTGTCATTTTCTAGGCTATTAGTCTCAGATTATGTTATATCCTCAATTTATTATTCATTAGTATTCACTCTAACTGGTTCTCAAATTCTGTTAAATCCTCAATCTTATGTTTTATATATTTTAAAATTTCTTGTTATTTTTCTAAAACAACAACCACTTATTTAAATGATGATGATATATTAACTATGAATGGTTTCAATACTCATCGATGGAAAAATATTGATTACACATACAATGTGTTTACAGTAACTAATGGAGTACAAAAATCATTTTAACAATTAGATGATTGCCCTATGTGTCTAGGGAAACGTGTCTTCATATGACCCCCTTTGTGGCATATGATGCACCTTCTTCCAGGTGCATGTTCACTAGGCCAATCCATCTCATTCCGAATATGAGTCGACTTTGGCCTCCCTTTAGGGAGAATCCTACTGTTGTTTGGTAGAAGCGTGGGTCTGTCATCAGAGAGCTGAAAATTCTGATATTCTCCGATCGGCATCCACAGAGTATTATAGCAGGAGTTGATACTGTCGAGTCGATAAACTGGATCAAAAAACTGCTCCCAAGATACGTGTACGTAAGCACGGACTGCAATCACATGGCCACAAGGATATCTCAATACTTGGAACTTTCCACATTTACAGTAACACTTCTCCAATAAAACAACTCAGATATGACCATTTATGCAAGCCACAACATCACTGGGCTTAGCGACCTCAAATCGTTGCTCTGGACGATTAAATGCGGTGACATGATACGTTGCATCTTCTTGAAGAACTGTATCTAGATCGCGCTGGAAATAGCGTGCATAGCGCATCCCTCTGTTCAATCCCTCTTCAGCTTCCTTTCCTTATTCCAGAAAATACTTGACACTACGATAGAAGGTCTCTTGTACCAAACCTATAATTTAGATTTAAGTCATTATACTAATAGTATATTATAATTCTGCTTTTCTGAGCAACATATAATCAAATATTCATATTTACCTATGATTGGTAATTTTCAAACGCCCTTGAAAACTCCATTTATGCATTCTATGATGTTGCTCATCATATGACCATATCTCCTCCCATCATCATATGCCACCGACCATTTCTGTTTTGGAATTTGCATCATGTAATCATAAACTTCCGGATTAACTCTATGAATATCATGAAGATGCTTCTCCATTATTTGTTGTTGAGGCTTGTATGCTATCATACAAGAAATAATTTGAACAGATAGGATAATAACTATGACATGATTTTTTAATAGAAAAAAAGGATATTCATACCAATTTTTAAGATTGCTTACTTCATCGACTCATTCTTGAATATCTTTCATAAATTTCTAGCAATGTGTCGAATACAATATCGATGAAGGGCATATAGTGGTCTCCATGAAAGTACCTCAAACTGTACTGCCTCCTTGATTGCACGGTGACAATATGAGATAAGGCAAGTCCCTTCTGTACTCGTAACAAACTCTTGAAGACATGCTGGAAACCAACTCCATGATGAGATGTTATCTTTCTCCACAATTGAAAATGCCAAAGGTATAGGGGCTCGATTTCCATCTTGTGTGGCAGAAATCAATAAAGTTCCAATATAATTTCCATACATAAATGTGCCATATATTTGTATAAACTACTTGAAATGCCTAAAAGTTGTCATGCATGGTAAAAATGCCCAAAACAATCTATCAAAAATAACCATTGACTGGTCAACTTGGTTGTATTGGTTAGCATATTCAGTAGTATGTAACTGATAGATCACTTGATTATTATGGCGTAAAAGATCCAAAAGTTATGGAAAAACTCAATAAGAATCATCCCAATCACCGTACACTTTCACAATAGCCTTTTGTCATGCTTCTCATGCCTTCTGGTAAGAGATCTGATGCCCAAAAAGTTGTTTGATTCGTTCCTTCACTAGAATAATAGGAACATCTTGACATGCTCTAATCATTTCAACAATAACTGATGAAACAAATTCAACATCTAATGAAGAGTGTTCATGTAACAAGCTTGGGTTCAAACATGTGTGTGGAGTAAATCTTGTGATGCGCCAGCTGTGAAAAGTGTTATCAATTATAGCTCACAGACGCATTTGACAATTCGAATCATATTTGTCACAACATATCAAATAATAAGATCTTTTTGACTCTTATGCAACATAAGAGTAATTCCTTTCAATGTGATATTGTTTTATCACATTTTTCATTGCATATTTACTCTCAAACACTCTTCCAATATACAGAATTCCTTTATTTGTCACTCAATCTGTGCCCCCAATGATTCCTGAAAATTCTGAAGTAGGAGTAATAACTGACCAATCGAACTCTGGAAAGCGATTCATGCCTTCCGTCAACCATGAACTCAATGGTGGGGGATGGTTCAACGGTCGGTTAAACCTCACAAGAGTGGGAACCGGCTATTATTTCGCATGCGCTTCCTCTTCATCTTCAGCTTCCTCTTCATCTTATAAAGTGTCATCATCCTCAAAATCATCGACCAACGCATCTACAGTATGCGGGGGACTATCCATTGAAATTGTAGTCGAGGGAAATGATGGTACCATTGCAGATGGAACTTCTTGATGTGTTCTAACAGGAGCATATGACATAGTCTCGTGACATTGTGATGACCCAAGTTCCAATGTTGATGGAACCTCCATTGTAGTTATGGTCACATACAACTCCATCATTTGATTGGGAGGTAGGAACTTGACCAATGACAGTACATATTCCCATTCTTCATCATCAGTTATTGGATAAGCCACATGCCAAAACCTGTCAACATATTGTAGATTTCTGTATGTGATAGATTATAGCACTTGGTTGCTCCTCAGTTTCAACTTTCGATGAATTTTCCTTTGAAGAGTTCCCAAAGTTGTACAGCCTCTAAGCATTACAATAGCTTCTGGCTGTATACTATAACTACATCCTTGTTCTGTCTCAATTATTTGTCCATTGCAATAAATATAAGCAACCATATTTTTTATCTAAAATAAACCCTCGTTATTAATCACATATGATCAAACAATCAATTTATGTCTGCATGCTTCTAGAATTTATGTTGGAATCCTAGTCCCTCCACCAAATCAATATGTTCAAACAATATTGATGTGTAACTCTCTTTACACAACCCACAAGTTTGTGTTATTTACCCAAAAATATTAAGTCAAACATATTCATACATATCCACATACATCATATGCATGAGGTACATGAACACGTCATGTAAAAGCATAGAGTTATATGAACTTGAAAAACTCAACATGAATAAGCCCAGAGCGACAAATAGCCAACCCCATTCACTTTCCTAGATAAGGAAAGCCTCCAGGAATGTAGGTGGTCCGACCCAAAGCCCCTCTATCTGGGGATACTTTACTCAAGAAAGCATTTCAGTTCATGATAACTCTAACACTTAATATGTAAAAAATATATTTAACTATTAAATTCATGTTCATAACTATAATTACAAACTGAGGTCAAGGTAGATGATAAACTAAATTTATTATCATACTTAGAATGTAATGCAAATATATATTATATAAACAATTAATAATTTAACTACTTCGCTAATTATTATAACTACTTCGCTAATTATTGTAACTAATTCGCTAATTACTTCAACTACTTCGCTAATTACTGTAACTACTCCGCTAATTACTGTAACTACTTCGCTAATCATTGTAACCACTTCGCTAATTGTACTTCATTAATCAACTAATTAGACTTCATTAACTACCTAATTAGACTTCTACCTAATTAGTTTTAATTAACTACCTAATTAGATTTCACTAACTACCTAATTAGATTTCATTAACTACCAAATTAGAATTCATTAACTACCAAATTAGATATAATTAACTACCTAATTACAATTAATTGGTTAAGTAATTAGAATTAATTAGTTAGCTATTTACAATTAACTACTTCGCTAATTATACATCATTAGTTAACTAATTAGAATTGATTAGTTAACTAATTAAAAATGATTAGTTAACTAATTAGAACTGACTAATTAACTAATTAACTAATTACAATTAACTAATTACAATTAACTAATTACAATTAACTAATTACAATTAACTATTTACAATTAACTAATTGCAATTAACTAATTCTAATTCACAATTAATTAACTAATTACAATTAATTAACTAATTTGAATTCATTAATTAACTAATTACAATTAAACCAACTAATTAGAATTAACTAAATACAATTAATTAGTTAATTACTTACAATTAATTAAGCAGCTATTAACTAATTAGAATGCATTAATTAACTAATTAAAATTCATTAATTAACTAATTAGAATGCAATATTTAACTATTTAGAATGCAATATTTAACTAATTAGAATTAATTAATTGACTAATTATAATTAATTAATTGACTAATTACAATTAATTAATTGACTAATAATAATTAATTAATCGACTAATTATAGTTAATTAATTGAATAATTATAGTTAATTAATTGACTAATTAGAATTCATTAATTCACTAATTAGAACTAATTACAATTAATTAATTTACTACTTACAAATAATTAATTGACTAATTAGAATTAATTAATTGACTAATTACAAATAATTAATTGAGTAATTATAATTAATTAATTGACTAATTATAATTAATTAATTGACTAATTAGAATAAATTAATTGACTAATTAGAATTCATTAATTAACTAATTAGAACTAATTAGAATTAATTAATTTACTACTTACAATTAATTAATTGACTAATTATAATTAATTAATTGACTAATTATAATTAATTAATTGACTAATTATAATTAATTAATTGAATAATTATAATTAATTAGTTGACTAATTATAATTAATTATTTGACTAATTATAATTAATTAATTGACTAATTAGAATTAGACCAACTAATTAGAATTAACTAAATACAATTAATTAGCTAATTACTTACAATTAATTAAGTAACTATTAACTAATTATAATGCATTAATTGACTAATTAAAATGCATTAATTAACTAATTAAAATGAATTAATTAACTAATTAGAATGCAATATTTAACTAATTAGAATGTAATATTTAACTAATTGTAATTAGTTAATTGACTAATTATAATTAATTAATTGACTAATTATAATTAATTATTGACTAATTATAATTAATTAATTGACTGATTATAATTACTTAATTGACTAATTAGAATTAATTAATTCACTAATTAGAACTAATTACGATTAATTAATTGACTAATTATAATTAATTAATTGACTAATTACAAATAATTAATTGACTAATTACAAATAATCAATTGACTAATTATAATTAATTAATTGACTATTTATAAATAATTAATTGACTAATTATAATTATTTAATTCACTAATTATAATTAATCAATTGACTAATTAGAATTAATTAATTGACTAATTAGAATTAATTAATGGACTAATTAGAATTCATTAATTAACTAATTAGAACTAGTTAGAATTAAATAATTTACTACTTACAAATAATTAATTGACTAATTATAATTAATTAATCGACTAATTATAATTAATTAATTGACTAATTATAATTAATTAATTGAGAAATTATAATTAATTAATTGACTAATTATAATTAATTAATTGACTAATTATAATTACTTAATTGACTAATTAGAATTTATTAACTAACTAATTAGAATTAATTAATTAACTAATTATACATAATTAGGTACCTAATTATACTTACGTAATTAACCAAATTAAATTAATTAATTAACTACTTACAATGTATTATTTTTTAAACTAATTCTATAAACTAAACAAATAAATTAATAAACAAATTCTCTAATCTAATTACATTAACTAAACAATTAAATAAACAATTTAAAATATTAAAGAAATGTAAATGAAAACTTACCTCAAATTTGCAGAAAGGTCGGTAGCTGAACAATCAAGAATTTGTACTCCAAAATGAGAGAAAGGGAGGAGGTTTTGGGAAGGAGGAAGGGAGAGTGGATGGATGAATGAGGAGGAGGAGGTGATAGGGTTTTATAGGTGGGGATGGAGATCAGCGCCACTTGAAGTGTCGCTGATCAGTGTAATGGTAAGGGATCTGTGCCACTTCAAGTGGCGCTGATGAATATGGTCACAAATTCCGCCTAGTGCCACTTCATGTGGCGCTATGACGTTTTTTTCCATTAGCGTCACTTGAAGTGGCACTAGGGTGCCCCATTTCCTAAATAAAGATAATGGGGATCCCATTTTCATAAAAAAAAATGCCCCTCCCACCAAAATTTTCCTGGGATGATGATACTTGAGAATTTTTAGTTGAAGTCTGTTGTATTCAATGTTAAGATAGAAGTTTTAGTGAATCTATTCGAGAACAGATTGATGACTGAAGGAGCACTACCCATCTGGCTCACCCATACCCAAGACTGATGAAATCGATCGGAAGCTCGAGATTCTTTGATGTTGAAGATCGAATTGTACTCACTGGTTTTTGTTTGTAGGATCATCGCATTTTGTGGGAGAGTTGTTCCTTGGATGTCATCAGAGCCGAGGCCGAGTTGATTTGCACACATGTTTCTTGTCCAATTGCCCAGTGAGTTCCAATCAATAGAAGAAGTGGTTGAAGTAGGAAGAAGACATAAGTGACACTGTTCTATCAGAAATCATGATTAAATTGCTATGATTTTACTAGAGGCCAGCTGGAGGAAATGCATGTTCTCCCACTCACGTGCAGTGCATCCTAGGCAGTAAAAAATATGAGGGGCTTCCTAAGGAAACTGCTGGAGGTTACCAAAGGTCTGAATTAAACTGGAAGCACATCTAGTTGCCGATACTTGGGAGACGAAACAAGGCACATTTGGGGCTGTTGGAATTCAGCTACCGGATCTTTGCTGTAGTCACTGGGGATTCTACTCAAAACTAACGAAGTACACATGGGAGCGTACCAAGTGCATGCTGCTACCTGTTAGCTAGTTTGTTTTTGTTTTCCTGTTTCATTTTCAAATAAAGAGGAGGGCTTACACTGTGTTTGGTTAGATTTTAGTAAAAGTAAAGAAATGATTTGATAGTTTATAAAAGAAAGGAAAAGAAAAGAAATGATTGTGATTTCTCTCCTTGTGTTTGGATCAATAACTTAGTAAAAGAAAAGAAATGATTTGGATTTCTCTTCATCTTGTTTGGTGAACCTTTTTAAAAGAAAAGAAAATAAATTCTTTTGTGATACATGTAGAAAATAGGGATAAAATTGGAATTTTTAATTATTAAAAACCCTCCACCACCATTTCCTTCCAAATCATCCCATTTTTGGGATGATTTAAAAACAATAGCAGGAGAGAAATCCATTTCTCTCCGTTTCCCCCCTTATCATTTCTCCCCTCTTAAAATTACCCCACCAAACATTAGAAATCAATTTCACTCCTCTGTATCATTTCTTTTCTCTGCATATCACCTGTGCCAAACGAACCCTAACACTGTGTTTGGTTAGATTTTAGTAAAAGAAAAGAAATGATTTGATAGTTTATAAAAGAAATGAAAAGAAAAGAAATTATTGTGATTTCTCTCCTTATGTTTGGATCAATAACTTAGTAAAAGAAAAGAAATGATTTGGATTTCTCTTCATCTTGTTTGGTGAACATTTTTAAAAGAAAATAAAAGAAATTCTTTTGTGATACATGTAGAAAATAGGGATAAAATTGGAATTTTTAATTATTAATAACCCTCCACCACCATTTCCTTCCAAATCATCCCATTTTTGGGATGATTTAAAAACAATAGCAGGAGAGAAATCCATTTCTCTCCGTTTCCCCCCTATCATTTCTCCCCTCTTAAAATTACCCCACCAAACATTAGAAATCAATTTCTCTCCTCTGTATCATTTCTTTTCTCTGCATATCACCTGTGCCAAACGAACCCTTACTCCTCTTCTAGGAGCTAATTCTCATTCCCCATCCTCAACTCTCTCCCGGAAACTTCTGTCTCTTCTTCATTAATAAAATTGTGGTTATGTTCTCCTCTCTCCATGTGTGATCTTGAACCTCCAGTCACGGTGGACTAATTTGTGAAGCTAGTTCCAGTATGTGAAACTCGTGGCTTTCTGGGGATTGAAAATCATGACCATTGTCGCACTCTTCTTCGCTCTTGGAAGACTTGGAATGTGAATCCAGGAGATGCGATGACACACTCGTGCACACGATATGTTTGCTACTCTTTCTCTTTAATATTTTTACTCTTCTTTATTTGCTTCATTTGACAGAGCGATTTTAAGTGAGGTTGTGTGAATTTAATAATCTCATGAAGATCACTTCTGTATTGGGGATATTCTGTGAAAAAGTGGTTAGATCTTGTGTTTCTTTTCACAATTTGGAGAACTCTCATACATTAGAAGACATCCCATGAATGTTTGTTCATTATTTTAGAGGGAGAGGTATATGATTTGAGACACCATTCATGCACCGATTGAGGTTGAGTGTGGTGGTTAAATTCTTCAATAGATCAGTGATAGGTGGTAGAGAGTCCGATCAGTCTGGAACTGGTTTTGTTCTTACTGACTTTTCTTGTTCTCCATTTCTGTTTTCTCTGTTCTTGTTTCCTGACCTGTTTTTCTTGTTTTCATTGCACTTTTTGTCATCACTACTTCATGCATTTTTTTATTTCTTTCAATGTAAACAAAAATACAAAATTATTTTTTGAATAATCACTTGAATAAATGCAAAGTCTCCTTGAGACCAATCCTTGGGTTAACCACTTTGCTATATCATGGGAAATATAAATGAATCTTTGATTGTTCAAACGACAAGGCTATCAAAACACAGATTCATTGCTGGATAAGGCTTCACGAAGGGTGTATTTGGGTAAAAAGAAAATAAATAAAAATAAAAAAATCTTTTAAGCTGAAATATTACAGAAACTGCATGATGATATTATGTTTTTACTAGAATTTACATTTAAATTTGGTTATTTCTGTTGAACTTGTTCACTTGATTTGGGGCCATGCTTTGTGAACTGTAATCAGTTGTGTGCATTCTGCAATTTGATTGCTATATTTCTTGAACCACAACTCTTGAACTTTCAAAAATGGACATGAATACTAGAAAACACAACAGGTTTGGTGTTAGATTAATTAGTGGTTGTATTCAATTAATTGAAGAAACATTTAGTGATTCTTGGGAAATGTTGACTGATCATGCATTTCTTCTTTTATGGACTAAAAGAGGATGATCAACATGAGCTGGATTAGAAAACTAATGGATTTCTTGTGTGTTGTAACGATGAAACGTTGAGAAAAACCTGTATTGAAATGGATGAGAAATTGAGAGAATATGTTTTGGTGAATTATCAAATGAAAATGCCTTCTCAGTTTGTTCAAAATGAAGTTAAAGTAATCAAGAAGTGGTACATCAACTTGTTACAGATTTTTTAAAAATATGATTAAATGACCAAATCTTTTAGGAGTTTAAGAGAAAAAATCATTCGTGAAACTGAAACTAAAATTGAGTGTTAGGAAAAACAAGCCGGTAAAATTGTTCAGAAACTAGAATTTGAAGAGGTTCAGCTAAGTCCCATTGTGATGAACGATAAACCAACACCTCTATATTCTAAAAATGAAGTGATCAACCAACTGGTTGTAGAATTTGTTTTGATGGAAGTTGATATGAACATTTTTTTATTATTTTTCAAATATCAACACTCTAATGCTTGCTAAATTGGAAACAAGGTTAGCTGAACCTAACTTTGAAGCTAAGAAAAATTTGGAAGGGGGTTCGGGATGTGTTTTAAATGTATTAAAATCTTTTCAAAATGAAATCGAAAAACCTCTTCCTGTAAACGATTTTCTAAACTCAGCTTATTCAATCTCTGTTTCCATGGGTTTTTAGGGAGTTTTTGTCGAGGATGGCTAAACAAACCATTATTTTGTCTCCACTATATGAAACTTGGATATGTGTCAATTTCAACCCAATTACAAAAGTAAATAGCAATCTTTCCACAACTGTAATAGGGTGTTTCCATGGGAATTTTTCAGTTTCAAGGGTATCTCCTTGTTTTCCTGGATATTTAGAGGCCCATAGAACTGTTTTGTCACATAAAACATATGGGAAACACATATATGATGGTTTATGGATAGGAAACCACACCTTCCGAGTAATTATGGATAGAATCTTAGGATTGTTCGGCTGAGGACTTTAATGTTGAGGTTCAGCCCGCATCTTGGTGTTTCTAGATTTTGAGATAAGATGTGTTTTATGAATATTAGATATCTTTTATCATATCACACAGATAAGGCTGCATGTGTATCTCATAGGGAGATATATCTTATCTATTTAGATGAGATAAGTGTTTAAATCTTAACATGGCATATACATGGTGATTTGGAGATATAAGATATAATATTTCATATCTTATCTGCATTCTGAAAAAGGAAACAATGAAGACTTTAAAAGGGGAAGCGGTTGGTGGCAAACAGAGAGGTGTGCCAGCAAGATGTAGCCGGCAAGGGAGACCCGGGAAGGGGTTTTCACGTTTGCAGTGGCCCGTGTGGCACGACGACGATGACGCGTCGACGTTTGACAGATGCAGAGCAACGACTATGGAATTGAGGATTATGACCACGTATCGAAAGTCTTCCTGATAGTGGTGATCAGGTGGCGTGTCCCGATTGGAGATCAGCGGTACATTACGATGGCGAGATCATTCGGGTGTCACAAGATGGTGCGATCCTGACGCATGTTCGGGTGAAGATCTCTGAGGTAGTGACGTTTCGTCGACAGAAGGGTTACGTTTTGTCACAGATTGATCTTCTGATACATGGCGTTAGCGGTATGTTTATCAGAGAGATGACAGAGGCGTATCGGGGAGTGGTTTTCACACAGGTTTTCTACGCTCTCTCATTTGTAATTCAAGTTCATACATTTCTTGAATTTTTGTATTCTCTGATTCATAGTGGATATTTTGGAATTGCCCCATGGTTTTTTAATCCTCCGCATTGAAGGGTTTTTCCACGTTAAAAAACCCTGCGTGCTGATTTATTTATTCTGTATATATCGCTTCCATATTTCAATGGGTTTCTCACGACATTTATGGTAAGCAATTTTTGGCCCAGAATCGAGATTCTCCCCAACAAGTGGTATTAGAGGTGATGGTTTGGGCTTGCAATTTGTGGTGAGAATTGTTTTGAAGCTTCGAAGAGGATCGATGACGCATGCGTGAGGAAGAATAAGTTTTGGAAAGCAGGTTGAAGGAGGTGTTCCAGATCTTACACCTAATTCTTTTCTTCAGAATTTGCGACTGGTGAAGAAAGATTTAAAATTTGAAGATCGAGATGATGCGCTAGGTGCTCAGGATTTTGAGCAGGGGGAGCAAGTTTTTCCTGCAGGTGCTCCATATTTTGTGGCGATCACGATTTCGTGGAAACTAGATATTGTTGATTCTGGTATTGGCGGTGCAAACACGGGTATGATGAAGACTTCAGCGTTTGAGTTTCTTTTGCAGGGGGAGCAATCAGGTTTCTGCCAGAGTTGAAAAAGGGAGTCGTCATTTTTCTACAGAGGACGGTGTTTGGTGCAATACCAACAAGTTTTTTGGTCCAACTGAGTTTGTTGGATGGTATCTCCATTGACGGGCTGAAGGGGGAGATTGTTGAGGTTCAGCCCGCATCTTGGTGTTTCTAGATTTTGAGATAAGATATGTTTTTTGAATATTAGATATTTTTTATCATATCACACAGATAAGGATGCATGTGTATATAATAGGGAGATATATCTTATCTATTTAGATGAGATAAGTGTTTAAATCTTAAAATTGCAGATACATGGTGATTTGGAGATATAAGATATAATATTTCATATCTTATCTGCATTTTAAAAAAGGAAACAGTGAAGGCCTTAAAAGGGGAAGCGGCTGGTGGCAAATAGAGAGGTGTGCCAGCAAGATGTAGCCGACAAGGGAGACCCGGGAAGGGGTTGCCGCATTTGCAGTGACCCGTGTGGCACGACGACGATGACGTGTCGACGTTTGACAGGTGCAGAGCAGCGACTACGGAATTGAGGATCATGGCCATGTATCGAAAGTCTTCCTGATAGCGGTGATCAGGTGGCGTGTCCCGATTGGAGATCGATGGTACATTATGATGGCGAGATCATTCGGGTGTCACAAGCTGGTGCGAGGCTGATGCATGTTCGGGTGATGATCTCCGAGGTAGTGACGTTTCGTCAACAGAAGAATGACGTTTTTTCACAGATTGATCTTCCGATACATGGCGTCAACGGTATGTTTATCAGAGAGATGACAGAGGCGTATCGGGGAGTGGTTTTCACCCAGGATTTCTACGCTCTCTCATTTGTAATTCAAGTTCGGTCATTTCTTGAATTCTTGTATTCTCTGATTCATAGTGGATATTTGGGAATTGCCCCATGGTTTTTTAATCCTCCGCAGCGGAGGGTTTTTCCACGTTAAAAAACTCTTCTTGCTGATTTATTTATTCTACATATATCGCTTCCATATTCCGATGGGTTTCTCACGGCATTTTTTGCAAACAATTTTTGGCCCGGAATCGGGATTCTCCCCCAACATTTAAAACTAACACTGCATGTGAGGTAACTCATGATTTTACTGTTTAAAAAAAACAATTTTTGTTCTTTCAATAAAAAATCATTTTTGTTTAGATTCGTTTTTGCTGAAATAAAACCATCTCACCCCATCTCACCCCATCTCAACTCTTCTGAGTCTTAGCAGCTTTTCCTTAGCATCTGATTGAGTGCAAGAAGTGACATCCAGCATGACCACAGTGCACTGCAGTAACCACCCACTTGATTGGATCTTAACTGCCATCCCTTATCACTTCAGACCTGGTTCTATTTTCTTGAACTTTAATACTTCAATCTAATGTTGATTTTGTTTCATTTGTAGGTATTCCAATGAAAGAAATCAGGTTGATTGTGAATCCTTAAGAGGAGAATGGGTGGTTCATCATATTCTAGAGGGACAACACCCTCTTATAGCAGTAAAAGAACAACAACGTGGTGCTTTGATGAAAGCTACACTTGTGAAGGGAGTATCACTTCCATTTGTTGCCTTTGAATTTTGAATTTAATTTCAAAGTTAAATGTTGAATTTTTCTACTTCTTATGACTATGTACATTTGTGCTGGCTCAAAATTTTTATATGTTGAGATAGTGATTTGCATGCTTTCATTGGTAGCTACTTTAGTTGCTGAAGTCCTCATGTGCTTGTTTCTATCTGGTTTTGTTAAATACGATGTTGAGATTAAAAATGAAAATGTGCACTTTCAATCTGAATTTTTTCCTTTCATAATACGTTTTCATTCTATTAATGCCTCGGAATGAGTGGGTTGCCTTACCCAATATGTGCTTAATTGAGTACCAGTTGTGAAATAATTGAAAACATGCTTTCTCACTATTGAAACTATATTTTTTTTCCGATAAGACCTTTGTTGGTTGCTGGTTGGGTTTATTGCATTCTGAGGAATGTTGACACTACTTTCTTTTATGCTAAACTGAAATCTTCTCGAATTTTCACTAAATTTTCTTGCATCTCTTATTCCGCTTTTATTTGTGTCTAAACTTTCATGTTGAAATGATGCTGCTTGGGATATCTAATGACCCTTTTATAGGAACAATCAATTTAGATGACTAAGAACAAGGAAAGACCTTGCTGCTGGAAATGAGGTTTTATCCTTCAAGCTGAAAGTGGGTGATCGCAGAGACTGAACTCTAGGGACAAAGCGGCACATTCAGGGAAGTTTCGTTTCCAGTAGTTGTTAAATTTTTAATTCAATTCGAAAGTTAATTTCTGAATATTGTCTCTATTTTGACTGCTGAATTGCGCACTATGTTGAATTTTATTTTCTTAGTGAATTTTCTGTTGTCTGGTGATAGAAACACTATGCTAAAGGCTGGCATAACAGCTTTACATGCTGTTATCTGAGTTTATTTGAACATTCATGTGAACTTTCAATAAAAAATGCATGTACACTTATGAATTATTACTGAAAATTGTTTTACTTTCTGAGAGTTAGTGTAATGACTCAAAATTTGTGGAATGCATGCAGCTGTTTTTAATCTTTCTTGTGACCCATTGCACAAGTTTTTCAACTGAATTGCAAACATTCTTGAATATACTGTCCAAGTGTATTTTCTATCTTAGAATTCAACATTGGGTACAATGTAAAGTTTTAAGTTCAGGGAAGGGGTTTCTTTTTATTCTAAATTGTACTTTCTTATTTAGGGGGGTCAAAATTTTTATAAAGTATGAGGTTTGATTTTACACTTTGTGGAGGTTAACTTTTTCTTATTTTGGTTTTGGTCCAACTTTAGGAGTAGGATTTACAATCATCATTGGTTTTAAACCTTTCGGCTGAGTTTTAAACTTTTATGATATTCATTTAAATGGTCTATGGAATGAAAATCCTAATACAAGTTGAACTCTTTATTTTTAATTTTATTTCTATTGGATGGATTATTTATTATGTGCTTCTAAAAATTCTATCTTTCCCAATCAACAGTGTCTAATTATCCCAAGTTCTTAATTTATCTGTGTTTGTTTTCTTGGAGGCAAAGATAAGTTTGGAAGTTTCAGTTAAATATAATATGATGTTTGTTTGAACTCTTTCAAAATTTTCAATTTCAACCATTTTTGTAAAGTCATAACCAACTTTTGATCAAATCACCTCCTTCTAAGAGAGCAATCACTTTTAATTCTTAAAAGAGTCCATGTGGGAGAATCCTTTTGAAAACCGATTCTTAATGGGACCTCCCCTTCCCCCCTTGAGAATTATTTTCTTCCACTGAGTTTGTAGAATTAATTGTTCAAGGACAAGAAATGTATTATGTGTTGGAGGATTTTATGTGGTCATTATTTGATATAGTTTACACATACATTTTCATTATTTTTTGGGTCACTTCTGACCTTAAATGGGTATTTTTTTTTAATTTGTTCAGTTTGGTAAATCCTGAATTAAAATGCGAATTTATTATAAAATGGTGGGTTTTTGGGTTAGGCGCCAAATGCTCGTACTTCCATATTGTTTAATACTTTGTGAACATTAATTTATTTTTCATAAACTCAAGTTCAAAATTCCATTTGTTTTAATGAATTATTATCTTGGAAATTTCTCATCGGTGAGTCAATTTTGGCATTGAAATTGTTTGCGTGGAAAAAATATATTTTGTGAAAATCACATGACAAACTGGTCATTCAAAGTGATTAGGGAATATATTTTTGGATGTTTGGTTTCAAATTTTTTTTTTTGAAATTGAGAATTTACTTTGAAAATGCATTTTGAGTATTAATTGTCAAATTAATTGAATGATTGGATCAAACATGCTGAATTGAAAATGCATTCATTTGTTTTTCATTGATTTTTTTTTAAATTTGAACTACAAAATGAAGATTATTGAAATTATAGTTGTGTTGAATATATAATATCTTGAATAAGTATATTAACATATGGAATTATTTAAATTTCATTTTTTGTTAATGAATCTTGTTTGTGGGTATTGGGTTTTAATACTGAAATTGGATTGTGAGTGAAGGGTTCGAGACCTGCTAAATCTGGTCACTACTGATTCGTGAGGTGGAGACGATTGAGATCTCGACCACCGATCATCGAATCTTTTTTTACTTTTAAATGATTTTATTTTCATTTCTAACCAATTGATAATCAATGTTTGAATGATTATTCATTTATTCACATTAAATAATAATATATTTCATAAAAATACTATTTCATTACTGATCAAGATACATAATATATAGATAAATCACTACCATAAAACAGGGTAAGGGAAGCGCTGCCTTTTATCAGCGCTAAACAGAAAGCGCTGATAAAGGGCTATGCTGATAAAGGGTCATGCCTTTATCAGCGCTAGTTAAAAACACTGATAAATATAACCTTTATCAGCGCTAAAATAAGCGCTGTTAAAGGTATATTCTTTATCAGCGCTAAAATAAGCGTTGTTAAAGGTATATCCTTTATCAGAGAATTTTTTAGTGCTAATAAAAGGAAACAATTATCAGCGCTTATTTTAGTGATGATAAAAGTTTTTATTCTTAATTTATATAAAATTATAATATTTATCAGCGCTAAAATAAAAGCGCTGATAAAACATACCTTTATCAGCGCTTTTAACGAGCACTGATAAAGGTTCCAGCGGTTTCTATTTAATAACCCTAACATGCCCTCCTCTCTCGCATGCGGTAAAGCTTTCGTTGAAGCTGAACCATGACCCTCTTCCGCCGCAACTTCTCCTCCTTGTCCGTGTCGTGTCCTCGTCTTCCTCCCTCTCCCCGTCCTACTCCTCCTCTTCCTCCTCCTCCGTCGCCACCGACGTTGCCTCTGCGCCGTTGGTTTTGCTCCTCCGTTGCGACAGCCGCTGTCTCCGCCGCCGCGACCACCGCGATCGCTGCTGCCTCCGCCGCCGCGACCGCCGCTCCCTCCGCCGCCGCCGCCGCCGCGACCGCCGCTCCCTCCGCCGCTGCCGCCTCGGCCGCCGCCGCCTCTGCCGCCGCTGGTCAGTGTAGGAGTATATATAATCATTAACTATAGATAATATTTATTCAATTTGAGGATTATACTATTACAAACATTAGATTGTTTTCTATAGTTGGATTTTGATGATGAACCTCTTAGGGATGAGAATTCGGTGTAGGGAATTGGTCTTGAGGTGGTACCTCTGGGTGGTTTTTCAATCCATCTACTACCCATTGAGTAGAAGGTTATGACGACATTACAAGATGAGGATGTGAACAAGATTATTGTTCTACATGTGTTTTAGAGGAAGATTTGTCCCATGTATTGGTGTGAGCTAGACCCCAGGAAGTTGATGGTTGGCTTGATAGAGTCACATATGTTCCACACCTTGTGATGAAACCTCTCAATAAAATGGTGGTCTTAATGATAATTCTTTTTCTGGTATTAGCTAGTCGATGGTTAATTCTGGTGATGAATAACCATAATGAGATGATACTCACTTGGATGAATATTAAGTTATTTTTTTGGGTAAAGTCTTATCTAGACATGTAGTGCTCAGTCTGTATCTAAGAGATTCTGCGCCTTCGGAAGAATATCATGACCTTCATAGAGATTTCTCTGAGGTTAAAAAATCTTTTATAGTATAAAATGGATATAGTTTGATAGCGAAGGAATGGTCATGCCTTGGATTTGTATAAGGGAAGCACTCTCTATTCTTGAGTTTTGGTGTTATGACTGGGTTGAGGGACATGATCATTTGGATTCCTAACCTTATTGATTTATAGCATGGTTTTAATGTGACCATCACTATTGAACCTAGATGGATGTGTTTAGGGTAATGAAGCATGGGTATATTCCTTTGGTTTTGGAATAATGTTGGGTAACTGGTGATCGTGTGGTGAGTTTTGGCATGGTGTGATGTTAAGATTGGAAAAGAGTACCAGGGGTGTCCCATTGGAAATATGTGTGTTCCCCCTAATTTTTGTCAAGATTTACGGGTAGGCTCATTGAGTTTGAATAGGGATATGATCCTAGTCACTAGATACCACATGTTGTGTCGAAAAGATTGTACCATGAAGTTTAAAGTCATGCGATTAGGATGCATGCGTCGTGAAAGGTGTGATAACAGAGGATTGATTAGGGCATACTCATTTGGGATATGCTATCTAGACTAAACTTGGGGATTATACCTAGTAAGGAGGACCTATTGGTCAGGGCTTACCCATTGTATGTTCATCTTTTATATTTTAAAAAGTCTGTTGAACTCGTTCTATCGAAGGTGGGTTCTATAATTTCTTGTTATCTTAAGGTGTGTTTGACCATCGTGTGGGTTGATTTCGGTTTTAGTGGGTTCTTGGGGTTTTTGAGATGTGGTAAATGGTGTACTCGGTTTTAGATTATTTTATTCTCATGAGTTTCCCATATTTTATGTTTTCTTTTTAGTTGGAAATCTCCTTTGTTGTGTGTCTCTCCTCTGCCACGAACACATCTCTGCCGTGTGCTTAACGACACCTTAACGGTGAGTTTTCTCCTGTTACTCATCGATTTCCTCTTGTTCGCGTGTTATTACTGTTTGGTATTGATAGTTATAATGTGAAATGTACGGGCTAAACGCCCCGCTGAAAATCGTGGCCGTTGGTGGTCCTTGTTTGCGCACTAAATGAATTGCATGTTGGTTGGTTCTTGTTGAACATTTGTATATAAAAATTACTAATTTACGTATACTTGACTTATGAATGAACGCCTCAGGATGATAAAACTTCTATGATAACCCCTGAATTAACAAACAAAATTGAATAAGGGATGCTTTGTAAAATCTAAAATTGTGATTTTTTGGTTTGTATCTAAAGTACACGCCTTTAGCTCAAGTTGTTCTATATGTCATGTATTTTCAAAGGCATCATGCAGTCTTTGTAAGACTAACTTGGAATTAATTTGATATATGTCAGATTAAATCAGTTATCTTATCCACAGACAATGTTCACCCTACTGGACACACCATGTATATGGATTTCACATGAGTTTAGAAATGGTAGTATACAACCAACCTTGACTGAGAACCCTACACATTGTGTATCCATTGAACAAATTGTGTGCTATGTTAATTTCATTATTATTATTTATTTTTCACTTAGATGATAATATTCCATGTATGAGTAGCCCATTATAAATATCTTCTCATGTAGATCACAATATTATGATTCCCTCATTCATTGGAAATTGCACACGATGTGGTTTGGATATTTTAATTATCTTCACTCTGCTTGAGAGTTGACAAGTGAGATGTTTGGAGAAAATATGGAGTATGGTACTCCCCCATGTTTTGGTGAAGAGTCCTCCATGTATAGGTTTTAGGTACTCCATGGAGATATACAAAATACAGGGCACAATCCCCCGTATATAGATAGAGTTCAAGTACTTTCATATGTTTTGGGGTAGGTTCCTCTATTTCATTGTATAGGCATTTGTGCCATGATTTTTTTTATAAAACCCAAACAATGCTACTTGATTAATTAAAACATAATATTAGGCATGTTCGAGATCGAACCCATAAATATTATGAATATGAATAAAGAATGAATGAATGCCAATCGGTTGACAAAAGAATATGAAGATGGCGTGAAAGAGTTTATCAAGTTTACAGTAGATCATGAATGTGACCCTTCTCAAATCCTCTGTCCGTGTTTACGCTGTTGTTATTCAAGACAAATTAGTTCAGAGGAGTTGGAAGAACACCTGATTTGTCACGGAATAGATCAAAGTTTTACATGTTGGAATAAACACGGGGAAAAAACGAATGTAGGTAGTGGCTCGGATAACACGACATTTTATGGAAGATCTGATATGATTACACGTGTGAACAGTAAAAACGATTGTATAGAGGATGTGATTACAGATGTGAAGGATGATGAAGATCATATTGAGGAAATGACAAGGACAGTTGAAGATGAACTTCGTGATTGCCCAAAATTGATTGAGAAGTTAAAGAGTTGTGAAAAAACGCCATTGTATGCTGGTTGCACTAAATATACAACATTGTCATCCGTACTGAAGCTGTATAATTTTAAAGCAGGCAACGGGTGGAGTGACGCTAGTTTTATGGAACTACTTTCTCTCCAGTATGACATGCTCCCAGAAGAAAATGAACTCCCAAGCCGAACATACGATGCCAAACGAATGCTACGATTGATGGGTATGATCTCTGAAAGAATACACGCCTGCCCGAATGACTGTATATTGTTTTTCAAGGACTACAAATCACTTAAAGAATGCCCAAAGTGTGGTGATTCTCGATACAAGAAAGATGATTCTAGTCCTATGAAAGTTGTATAATACTTTCTAATCATTCTAAGGTTTAGGCGCCTATATGGAAGTGAGGATACTGTAGGACAATTTACATGAAATGCAGATACAAGAATTAAAGATGAGAAACTATGTCACCCGGTAGACTCTCCTCAGTGGAAGAGAATTGATCAAGAGTATCCTAAATTTGAAAACGAGCCGAGAAACCTTCATCTGACGTTATCTACAGATGGGGTGAATCCTTTTGGTTTTCAAAGAAGCAGTCACAGTACATAGCCGATTATGTTGGTAAATTATAACTTACCACCGTGGTTATGCATGAAACGAAAATACATCATGTTATCTATGATTATATCAGGACCAAAACAACCGGGTAATGATATTGATGTTTATTTGACTCCATTGATCGAGGATTTGAAAATATTATGGGATTCAGGTGTTACGTTGTATGATGCTTACAAAAAAGAAGATTTCAGTTTGAAAGCCATGTTGTACGAGACGATAAATGACTTTCCTACTTATGGAAATTTTTCAGGATATAGCATTAAAAGAACTGAAGGGTGTCCCATTTGCGAACAAGGTACACAGTCAATTAGGTTGAAACATTAATTAAAAACCGTGTTTTTAGGACATCACAGATTTCTACCCCGGCGACATAAGTACCGATCTTGGACGACATCATTCGACCGAAGTTCAGAAGAACGTACAACACCGTCTCCACTAACAGGTGATCAATTGTTTGAGAAGGTAAAAGATTTGAACACTACTTTTGGTAAACCGTTTTTGAAAAAACTTACGAAAACTGGTTGGAAAAAGAGATCAGTTTTTTTGGAATTATCATACTGGAATTTTCTGTATGTCAGGCATTTTTTTGATGTTATGCATATTGAAAAAAATGTATGTGATAGTGTCATCGGCACGTTGCTAAATGCACCTGGCAAAACGAAGGATGAAATTAAGGCTAGATTGGACATGGTTGAGATGAGAATACGAGAAGAGTTGACACCAATGAAAGGTGAAAAACGAACATTTCTTCCTCCTGCTGCTTACACTCTTTCCAAGCAGGAGAGATATCAGTTTTGCAACATCTTGAATGAAGTAAAGGTTCCAGAGGGGTATTCATCAAATATCATGAACATCGTGTCAATGAATGATTTAAAATTAAAGGGTTTGAAATCACATGACTTCCATGTTTTAATGCAAGATCTAATTCCTATAGCTTTACGTTGCATTTTGCCCAAGAATGTCCGCCGTACATTAACGAAACACTGTTTATTCTTCAAAGCTATATGCAGCAAAGTTATAGACCCGACGAAATTGCCAACAATGGAAAGAGAAATTTCCGTCATATTATGTGAATTGGAAATTTTCTTCCCACCGACATTTTTTGATATGATGGTTCATTTGGTGAGAGATATTCGACTATGTGGTCCTATACATTATAGATGGATGTACCCCATTGAACGGTATATGAAGATTTTGAAAGGGTATGTCAAAAACCGAAGTCGGCTAGAGGGTTGTATTGTGGAGCAATATATTGTTGAGGAAGCCATTGAATTTTGCACTGAATACATGTCTGGTGTGGAAAAAGTTGACCTACTGAAATCTCATCACACTGAGCGACTTGGGGGTGAATGAATTTCTGGAAGAGAGGTTGTCACAATCAATATTACAGATTGGGAGCAGGCTCACCTTTACGTTTTTCATAACAGTTTCGACGTTGACCCATATGTTCAAACCCACAATGAAATTCTCGGGCATTTGAATCCATCTAGGGCTGAAAAATGGATATCAGATACACATAATCGACAGTTTATAGGATGGTTTCAGGACCATATTTTGAAGCAGTTAGATGAAAATCCAGACTCAATTTCAGAACGACTTCGAAGGCTAGTCGGAGGAGCAAGTGTGTATGTATTATTTTAAATGCTTATGTAGCTAATGATTATACATTCTATACTAATGAACATGATGAAGACAATACCATGCATAATAGTGGGGTTACACTTGTGGCTGAGGCGATGCATGTTTCCGGTGCTAAGGACAAAAATCCAATTTATGCGAATATGTCATACTTTGGCATTATCAAACGAATATGAGAGTTGGATTATACGAAATTCAAAGTGCCGATTTTTCAATGCAAGTGGGTTGATAACAGGAGTGCTGTTAAAATAGATGAATTAGGATTCGTGAAAGTTGATTTCAGCAAGGAATGAGAGAAAGACGAACCATTTATAATGGCATCACAAACAGTACAAGTATTTAATGTTCTAGACCCCGCAAACCGAAATTGGTCAATTGTTCTGTTATCAACCAAAAAAACTGAAGGGTCAGTTGAAATTTCAACGGAGGATGACCCTTTTATAGGGACTTCACAATCATTTCGCAGCGGTCCAAATGTAAACGGTGTTTTGTATGTCAGAGGAGACAACAATGAAGGGATTTACATAATCGATAGAGGAGTTAAATCTCTTCATCCTTTAAAGAAAAAAAAGAGAGTACAATAATCAGGTTATTTGTTTATTGTGATATACATTGTGTTTCGTTATGTTATTATCTGACCGCTGTTGCTTTTCTGTAATCTAAATTAAATGTTAAACCACTTCTGTAGATAATGACTTTTGCACCTGCTGATGCACCTAATCCCGAGGCACAAAAGGTCTCTCAACCACCTACTGGTGGTCCCAGTGCAGAGCAACAACAGGTTTCTCAACAAGTTGCGGGTGGTTCCAGTGTAGAGCAGCAACAAGTTTCTCAACCTGTTGTTGCTGGTCCCAGTGCAGAGCAACAACAAGTTTCTCAACCTGTTGTTGCTGGTCCCAGTGCTGATGCTAGTGCTTCAGAGAAAGACATTGATGATACTTATGAGGAAATGGTAGGAAATGAAACCCTGAAAGCGCAAAAAAAAAGAGCGTCGTAGTTTGACAATGTTATCCAAAATCCTTAAGGCAAAAGAAAAAGGCATCAAATTTGGTGAGATGGAATAAGCGAGACGAACATGTTAACCCCAACAAAGCCATCTTTAGTAGCTACATTGGAATCGTCACTCGGCAACGCGTGCCGATTGATGTACAGTCGTGGCACCATGTTGTCACCGGTCTTAAGACACTAACGTGGGAAGAGATTACGGTAACATTATGATATCGTTTTTTTAATTTATTAAAATAAAATACCAAAACATTGACTTAGTCTTCATCATCCATTGCAGAGTGCATTTATAGTAGATGCCTCGCACAAGGAATATGTATTAAGAGTTGCAGGAAGGATTCATACAGGTTTCCACACAATTTTAACGAAATATCATCTTAAAGATGTTGAAGGGGAAATCAAGCCGCACCCACCTCTTTATGCACACTTGATATCCCAAGGAGCGTGGGACGTGTTTATCAACCGTCGTGGGGAGCAGACTTTTCAGGTACATTGTGTGGGGTAATAAGTTGTTTGACGTTTCTTGTATTCATCACTTTGATTGACATTTTTTTATTTACGAAACAACAACTGAGTGCTGAAAATAAAAAACGTGCAGCAGAACCAGCGTACCCTTACCGTAAAGCAAGGTTGGGGTACGCTTCACTTGAGCAAAAATTTGTACGTCTTTTAAATCTATCGTACTACTTATATGTGACATAAAACAACACCATAACCATGTTTCTCTGTTTATATGCAGATTGATGAATCAAAATCGAAAGCCAAATCCATCCCACGCCATGTGCTATGGAAAGAGGCTCGTGTAAATAAAGAGGGGATACTAATAGATGAAAATATACAAAAAGTGTGCGAAACATGTGTAAGTATGACATAATATAAATTTGATTTGTTTTAAATCGCTATTACATTACAATGACTACTTATTTTTCTATATTTTCTATCTGACATAGTCACAGGAATCAATAACACCTGCACCAGATGCAGACATACTTTCAGCAGCCTTGAAGCGGCCAGACCAGTATGGCCGCGTCAGAGGTGCGGGTTTTGGGGTGACACCCCGGACATATTTTCAAAAACAAAAACAAGCGGACGATGAAAATGAAAAAATGGAAAAGCTGTATGAAAAATTAGCTATTTTTCAAGAAGAATTACAATACCAGAGAGAGATGATAGCAACATTGATGGGGGAGAGACAAAGAGAAGAAAAAACTCAACAACATCCCATGCACAACGATCCCGCCCCACCCCCACCAGCTTTGAGGCAAGCCATTCCCCTAAAAAACCTGACTTAGCTGAGATAATCAATGTTTTAATAATTGTTTCTGTGAAATGTGATTCACATAGACACTGATACCTTTCCTGTACTAATATTCTACAGGGTAAAAATGACTGTGATTTATATCAAACAACTCCCACATATTGCCTTGTAGCGAGGGCTACAGTGTTCAATACGCAGAACGACATGCTACACAACAGACAGCTTCCAACAAATCATTTCAGAGTGTCAATTAACGTAGCTAATGAGTCGAGTGCCGAGCTACCTATTCCAAATGACGATGACGACATTCATACGGTTGAACAAGCTGTTGGAACATTCATCACATGACCGTCAGTTCTTGTAAAAAAAACATGTCGACAAGGAGGTATCCATTTCCAATTATTTTTCAAGCTGAACCTTTAACATTTAATGGAAAACGGTCTGAACCGATGAATGGTATTACAGAATTACAAAAGAGAAGGGGGTGAAACGAAATATCAGCTCAAAACTATCTCAAGGATCAACCAACCGATTGAAATGATCTACTGAGAGCACCTTCACCCCGCCCATTCTATATCCATAGTTAATATCATTACAGACTCATGTGGATACAAAGTTGATAGACAACAATGCTCATACAGTTGTTTTTGAAAAAATATGTACGGAGAGGAAACATCAGATTTCATTAGTGCTGAAAATGTAAATGAAATCCTCAAGTATGAATGGTTAGACGTCTCAGTTGTAAATGTATACATGATGTATGTTTTCATGATTTGATTTTACAAAATCTGATATACTCTGATAATAATGACTAAATACATTTTATATTTTTCGCAGGCGTATATATGAAAAACAATTGAAGGGATTTCCCCATGAACAAAAATTTGGACTCGTTAGTCCTCACACCACCTCTTCAAAAGAAAAATAGATTATGATAATGAGGCTGAAATAATGTCATCCCTGCTCAAATCATTTGAAAACAAAATTACGGATGACAGACTCTTTTTAATACCAACGATGCAGGGGTAAAACTCTACAATTTAATCATATCAACTATATTTTCATTTCTTTCTTTACTTATTCTTTTTTGTATTTTTAGGGAGCATTGGATGCTGATTGCAGTCAATTTGGATACTCCAAATATTTATTTTCTGGATTCAACGCATGGATATCCAACAAACCGACCACGCATGATGGCGTTTTTTAATTTGTAATACACTATATCCAGAATTTTAAAACTAAACATCTAGTTATATAATTTATGTTATTTTTTAATGAAGATTCTGTTATGATAGGGCGGTGCATCAATATCATCTAACGCATGGAATGAATCCAGGGCATAAGGATGAGCAAGCCTACAGGATCTACAACTGGAAAAGTATCCGGGTATATATGATAACATTGCACTATCCAAACACATATCAAAACAAATTACTTATTGTTGTCGATGTTTCTGCAGTGTCCAAAACAAACAAACGGAAAGGACTGTGGTTATTATGTTTGTAAATTTATGAAAGAGATCGTATTTCATCAACAAACTAGCATCCCTGATGAGGTATTTTAGAAAATAATTACAAGATCATTTAAACTATTTATTAATCCTTTGTGTATTTATATTTTTTCAGTACTACCATGACTGTCGCAAAAACTCATATTCAGAAGATGATATAGATGTGTTTAGAAACGAATGAGCAACATACCTGATGGAAGATTGTACACAAATAGGACGAAGGTGAATTCCTACTAATGTTATTCATATATGATCATTGATATCTCCCTTGTTTACACTTACTGAGCATATATGATCACCCTTTATTATGTTTTATATCCTTAGGTTATGAAGAATGGTTTTAGATATGATTTGTCTTTCTAGTAAAACATAACTCATTGGCTAAAAGTATTTGATACTAGTTTCAAATTGACATTAAGTTTAGAAAACAACACAAATGACATACGGAATACCGAGAAAACACATTCGGATTTTTTTGATACTTTAGGACAACGATCCATGAGTCATTTGTGAGGTGTACGAATCGACTGCACCTCAATCTGACGCACGGTGTGACTGGTATGACTAATAGTGTCTGATACCAGTTTCAAATTTACATTAAGTTTAGAAAACAACACAAATGACATACATAATATCAAGAAAACACGTTCAGATTGTTTTGATACTTTAGGAAAACGATCCATGAGTCATTTTGGAGGTGTACGAATCGACCAAACCTCAATCTGACGCACGGTGTGACCGGTATGGCTAAAAGTGTCTGATACTAGTTCGAAATTGACATTAACATTAGAAAACAACACTACTGACATACGGAAAACTGAGAAAATGCGTTCGGATTGTTTTGATACTTTAGGGAAACGATCCATGAGTCATTTGTGAGGTGTACAAATCGACCGCACCTCAATCCGACGCATGGTGTGACCGGTATGACTAAAAGTGTCTGATAACAGTTTCAAATTGACATTAAGTTTAAAAAACAACACAAATGACATACGGAATACCGAGCAAATGCGTTCGGATTGTTTAGATACTTTAGTACAACGATCCATGAGTTATTTGTGATGTGTACGAATCGACCACACCTCAATCCGACGCACGGTGTGACCAGTATGGCTAAAAGTGTCTGATACCAGTTTCAAATTGACATTAAGCTTAGAAAACAACACAAATGACATATAGAATACTGAGAAAACGCGTTCGGATTGTTTTGATAATTTATGACAACGATCCATGAGTCATTTCTGAGGTGTACGAATCGACCACACCTCAATCCGACGCACGGTGTGACCGGTATGGCTAAAAGTGTCTGATACCAGTTTGAAATCGACATTAACTTTAGAAAACAACACTACTGACATACGGAAAACCGAGCAAACACGTTCGGATTGTTTTGATACTTTAGGACAATGATCCACGAGTCATTTTTGAGGTGTACGAATCGACCACACCTCAATCCAATGCACGGTGTAACCGGTATGACTAAAAGTGTCTGATAACAGATTCAAATTGATATTAATTTTAGAAAACAACACTACTGACATACGGAAAACCGAGAAAACGCATTCATATTGTTTCGATACTTTAGAAAAACGATCCATGAGTCATTTGTGAGTTGTACGAATCGACCGCACCTCAATATGAAACACGGTGTTACCAGTATGGCTAAAAGTGTCTGATACCAGTTCGAGATTGACATTAACTTTAGAAAACAACAATATTGACATACAGAAAACCGAGAAAACACGTTCAGATTGTTTTGATATTTTAGGAAAACGATCCATGAATCATTTGTGAGGTGTATGAATCGACCACACCTCAATACGACGCACGGTGTGACCGGTATGACTAAAAGTGTATGATACCAGCTTCAAATTGACATTAATTTTAGAAAACAACACTACTGACATACGAAAAACTGAGCAAACATGTTCGGATTGTTTTGATACTTTAGAACAATGATCCATGAGTCATTTGTGAGGTGTATGAATCGACCGCACCTCAATCCGACGCACGGTGTGACCGGTATGGCTAAAAGTGTCTGATAACAGTTTCAAATTGACATTAACTTTAGAAAACAACACAAATGACATATAGAAAACCGAGCAAACGCGTTCCGATTGTTTTGATACTTGAGGAAAATGATCCAGGATTTATTTGGGACGTGTATGAATCGACCGTACCTCAATCTGACGCACAGTGTGACCGGTATGGCTAAAAGTGTCTGATACCAGTTTCAAATTGACATTAACTTTAGAAAACAACACTACTGACATATGAAAAACTGAGCAAACGCATTCGGATTGTTTTTATACATTAGGACAATGATCCATGAGTCATTTGTGAGGTGTACAAATCGACCACACCTCAATCCGACGCACAGTGTGACCGGTATGGATAAAAGTGTCTGATACCAGTTTCAAATTGACATTAATTTTAGAAAACAACCCTACTGACATACGGAAAACCGAGAAAATGCGTTCATATTGTTTTGATACTTTAGGAAAACGATCCATGAGTCATTTGTGAGGTGTACGAATCGACCAAACCTCAATCCGACGCACGGTGTGACCGGTATGACTAAAAGTGTCTGATAACAGTTTCAAATTGACATTAACTTTAGAAAACAACACAAATGACATACGGAAAACCAATAAAACACATTCGGATTGTTTTGATACTTTAGAAAAACGATCAATGATTCATTTGTGACGTGTACGAATCGACTGCACCTCAATCCGACGCACGGCGTGACCGGTATGACTAAAAGTGTCTGATACCAGTTTCAAATTGACATTAAGTTTAGAAAACAACACAAATGACATACGGAATACCGAACAAACGCATTCGAATTGTTTTGATACTTTATGACAACGATCCATGAGTCATTTGTGAGGCGTACGAATCGACCGCACCTCAATCCGACGCACAGTGTGACCGGTATGGCTAAAAGAGTCTGATATAAGTTTCAAATTGACATTAAGTTTAGAAAACAACACAAATGAAAGACGGAATACCGAGGAAACGCGTTCGGATTGTTTTGATACTTTAGGAAAATGATCCATGAGTCATTTTTGAGGTGTACAAATTGACTGCACCTCTATCCGACGCACGGTGTGACCGGTATGACTAAAAGTGTCTGATAACAGTTTCAAATTGACAATAAGTTTAGAAAACAACACTACTGACATACGGAAAACCGATCAAACGCGTTTGGATTGATTTTATACTTTAGGACAACGATCCATGAGTCATTTGTGAGGTGTACGAATCGACCACAACTCAATCTGACTCACGGTGTGACCGGTATGGCTAAAAGTGTCTGATACCAGTTTCAAATTGACATTAACTTTAGAAAACAACACTACTGACATACGGAAAACCGAGCAAACGTGTTCGAATTGTTTTGATACTTTAGGACAATGATCCATGAGTCATTTGTGAGGTGTACGAATCGACCACACCTCAATCCGACGCATGGTGTGACCGGTATGGCTGAAAGTGTCTGATAACAGTTTCAAATTGACATTAACTTTAGAAAACAACACTACTGACATACGTAATACCGAGCAAATGCGTTCGAATTATTTTGATACTTTAGGACAACGATCCATGAGTCATTTGTGAGGTGTAAGAATCGATCACACCTCAATCTGACGCATGGTGAGAACGGTATGACTGAAAGTGTCTGATAACAGTTTCAAATTGACATTAAATTTAGAAAACAACACAAATGACATACGGAAAACCGAGCAAACATGTTCGGATTGTTTTGATACTTGAGGACAACGATCCATGATTTATTTTTGACGTGTACGAATGGACCACACCTCAATCCGACGCACGGTGTGACCGGTATGACTAAAAGTGTCTGATACCAGTTTTTAAATTGACATTAACTTTAGAAAACAACACTACTGACATATGGAATACCGAGCAAACGCGTTCGGATTGTTTTGATACTTTAGGACAACGATCCATGAGTCATTTATGAGGTGTACGAATCAACCGCACCTCAATCCGACTCACAGTGTGACCGGTATGACTAAAAGTGTCTGATAACAGTTTCAAATTGACATTAATTTTATAAAACAACACAAATGACATACGGAATTCCGAGCAAACGCGTTCGGATTTTTTTGATACTTTAGGACAACGATCCATGAGTTATTTGTGAGGTGTAAAAATCGACCGCACCTCAATCCGACGCACGGTGTGACCGGTAATGCTTTTCATTAGATAAAGAATCAGTATTTATTAAATGAGATAAATCATCCAAAAACATATTGACTTTACATTATTCCCTTTCATTGTTTTCGGAATGAAAACATTTGAGTTTATCATTTCCATATTTTAGTTTCACATTTCCATATTAATGTATTCTTTCATATTAATGTTTTAATTTATTTCATTATTGTATTACTAACATAATATTTGTTTTCTAATATAGGTGAATTCTTTTCCTTGAGTTCGGATGCTTTGTTCGGCAACAAATACCGTGGACGACAATTTTTCAGAGAGGATCCTGGATATCAAAGGATGAAACATTAATGTTTATAACTGTTGTTGGATAATTGTAATTGTAACCATGTAAAAAATTGTTTGAAATGTATATAGTAGTGTTTTTTTTTGTATTCATGATGTTAAGTAAATGTATATAGGATTGTATGTCAAAATATTGTGTGCGAGTGCTGTTTTGTACAGGTGCAGGTGCGGTTTTGTACAGGTGCTGGTGCTGGTTCGTGCAGGTGGTGGTTCTGTAGGTGCAGCTGAAGGAGCCTTTATCAGCGCTATATTGAGCATTGATAAAGGACCCCCTTTAACAGCGCTTTTCTAGCACTGTTAATGTTGGTTTTTCGTGCTGATAAATGACCAATTTGTAGTAGTGAATACAACACTTTGATAATTTGATCTTTTAACATAAAATTAGATTATTTTTAACATTTAAAACTGAGTACATATTTTCTAAAAATTAATCTATACATTTCCATTAAGGAAAAAAAATATACATACTTTTTATAATTTAATTAGTCATATTCGTACCCATCAATCCAATAGTTAGGCAATAACATCCACTTTTAATAATAATCTTTCGGTAGTATATCGTGATTCGTTCAATCTCGGCATTGCATGTAAAGTAAGCTATCAAACACATTTATTTCATTTAAAGAGAAATATATCATAAAATCTTGAGGTCTTACAATATCCTTTTTATAATAAGATTTACACACAACTCTCTACCATATCGGGGGGTGATTCAATGTTCTTAGTAAACATGAAAGATATAAAAAAATGCATATATCAAGAATCAAATAATAGATTATCTAACTTTGAGTTTAGGATCAAAGTACCTGCAATCACACCATTCAAGACTCCAACTTATGCTATAGTAATTATATAAGCCCAACCTTTCTACCTTGGATGCTTCTGAGATAGATTCACTTAAAACACTTGAATTGATTGGAATAGTGTCCCATCTACTTATAGTTGAAGCATTGGAAATTTCTGGCTTCCCTTTTGCCTTTACATTTATGAGCTTGATGACCCTTATCAGTACACTTTTAGAAAACTCCCTTTCCCTTAAAGGAAGTCCCATGGTTTTTCTTCCAATGGTTATTACATGTCTGGAATTCTACCATTCCTATTTTCACCATCACTAATGTTCTGCCTACATACAGCTCAACCATCCTCTTCATTCCTTGATTTCCTTTGAAAATAAAATACTTTGAGAAATATTTCTCAGTCTTGATGGAACTTGACACAGTCTCCTCGTATATTGAAAATTTTTGGGAGAATAATTCCCATTAAAGGTTTGGTTTTATCCCATCAAATAATCGATCAATATTGCTTTATGGATAATGTACTCAGTTTGAAACATGTATTTCTAACCTTATGAAGTTATCCTTATACTCAAAAATATTTTACTCTTCCTTTTGTATTAAATTTTGAAATTTCCTTTCTATATCATCTCTTTGATAACGAGGAAAGTACTTTTAGAAGAATATCAACTTAAAATAATTTCATTCCATATTCTATATCTCTTTCATCTTCTTAGTGTTTTGAATCAATGACCACCATTGATCAGTATCCCCCCTTTTATGATATACTGCCAGGATAACCCTCTCACTTTCACTACATCCCAAAGTGAGAATACATTTTTTAAGGGACTTGGTCTATTGTTCAAATACTAATGGATTAGTGGTTGTATTGAAGGATCGAGGTTTTTTCCTCATGAATCGATCTAATATTGTTACACTATGTTTAGGGGAAACAAGTTGTCCCATACAAGAATGGTTGTTGGTAATAATCTGTGTCAACTACCCTAATAGAGTGATAATTTTCTCAAATATAAAACAAACCTAATTCTCTTACACGGTAGGGATATCCTTAAACTAATTACGATTGTTGATACTGTTTTCATTCCTTCTATTCAACACCATTTATAAACAATGACATATACTTGATTAGTTCATGAATAAAACTATGAATTATAAATAATAGTTTATGATTGTTATGTATACTGAGTATTCTAGATGCATTTTTCTTTAGGGGTTTTCATACAGTTTCATTGTCTAGCTATGTTCTTCTAAATCTAGTTCTCAATGCTTCAACTAAACTTTCTATAATCACCTAAATCGAGCATTCCAGAGTTGGAGGTTAATTTATTATATTGGTATAGAATACAAGAGATCACATTATATAAAATTTAGTAGCTTAGTAGTATTAGGATATTAGATACATACATGATCCTTATATTGCATGTGAATACTTAAAATACATCATAAAAATTCAATGAAAGCTTATTATTTCTCCAAGCATATCCTTAGATCATTCACAGTACTCTTCTTGGTTTCCTGGGAAAAAGGGAAACAAAATAAATGGGTGAGATCAGACACTCAGTAAGGGGTAGAATACAGAGGAAGCCAACATGACATAATTAAGGAACAAATAATATGGCGGGAATAATTAATCAAATGAAAACTAGATGAGAGAAATATATCCATGGATAACAAAACAATAAATAATTATATGGATAACGATGAATTATTTCATTGTGATGATATGCATAATGTTGGACATCTTAATTAAACCATCAAGGCCTCAACCAAGTTATCATAACTATACTTTTGAGACCTTGTGCCAATACATCATACAAAATTGTGAAAACATAAAACAAATATCCAAAACTAGTTTATCTCCTGAAACCTATTGATGTATCATGGTGTTATATAATTCCAGACCCCACCTATTATTATATAATTCCAGACCCCACCTATCACATAATAAGTCCAGTTCATCCATTATATAAAATATTCTTTCTAACAATACATATCATAATGTTCCAAAATGAACCACTTAGATACACATGTCTTAGCAATCAATACTTTTCTCTATAGAAGTAGAGAGTAAACAAATTGTCAAAGTTTCCCTAGTCAATTGAATTACATGTCTATCTAGATTAATACCCATCAATATAGTGGGAATTATACTATATTCACAATGAAATGGAATGCATCCTTGAGGATGGTATAGTAGATTTGGATACTTTAATCGTATAGGGGTATTATTAAGAATCATTTAATAAATGTAATGGTTGGAGACTAAAGACAATTGAAAAAATTTCTCTTGTGAAAATGGAGTTTATGATATGGAATGGATTATGAGGGTCATATGAAAAAAATAAAATGGTAGTTTCTTATACATAATACAATCTTGTAATTTAAATAATGAAAAATAACATCACTACATATGGAAATGTAATGTAATTCAAGGGATTTTCAAAAGAGAAGTGATGATAATGGTATAAAAACCCTTACCTTAATATGTCCCTTACCAAAGATTCTTGAGAATGTTATCCTTATATCTTTAAGATTCTAGGCTCCTGAAAGATAGATGTAGATAAGGGTTTTATAACCCTTATCTCATTAAGTCTATTAAGAAGCACTCTTAGGACCGTATTTCAAGAGAAAAATGGAGAGAGGGAGAGATTGAAACCCTTATCTACCTAAGTCTCTTACCTATTATTCATGAGAGAGAAAAAGAGATAAAGGCCTTGCTGAATGGTTTTAGAGTATATTGGAGCTAATTCTCTTTCCCCATCCTCACTCTCTCCCTGAAAATTATGTATCTTCTTCATTAATAAAATTGTGGTTATGTTCTTCTCTCTACATGTGTGATCTTGAACCTCCGGTCATGGGGGACTAATTGGTGAAGCTAGTTCTAGTATGTGAAACTCAAAGCTTTCTAGGGATTGAAAATCATGACCATTGTCGCATTCTTCTTCGCTCTTGGAAGATTTGGAAGGTGAAGCCAAGAGATGTGATGACACACTTGTGCACACGATCTGTTTGCTACTCTTTCTCATTAACATTTTTCCTCTTCTTCATTTACTTCATTTGACAGAGTGATTTTAATTGAGGTTGTGTGAGTTTAATAATCTCGTGAAGATCACTTATGCATGGAAGATATTCTGTAAAAAAAAGGATAGATCTTGTGTTTCTTTTCAAAATTTGGAGGAATATCATATACTAGAAGACATCCCATGAATGTTTGTTCATTGTTTTAGAGGGAGAGGTATATAATTTGAGACACCATTCGTGCACCAATTGAGGTTGAGTTTGGTGGTTAAATTCTTCAATAAATCAGTGATAGGTGGTTGAGAGTCTGATCATCTTGGAAATGGTTTTGTTCTTACTGACTTTTCTTGTTCTCCATTTATGTTTTCTCTATTCTTGTTTCCTGACCTATTTTTCTTGATTTCATTTCACTTTTTTCCATCACTACTTAATGCATTTTTATTTCGTTCAATGTAAACAAAAATAAAAAATTATTTTTTGAATAATCACTAGAATAAACACACGACCTCCTTAAGACCAATCCATGGGTTAACCTCTTTGCTATATCTTGGGAAAAATAAATGAAACTTTGATAGTTCAAATGACAAGGCTATAAAAACACAAATTCATTTCTAGATAAGGCTTCACGTTGGGTGTATTTGGGTAATATATATATATATATATATATTCTTTTAAGCCGAAATATTACATAAATTGCATGATGATATTATGTTTTTACTATAATTTACATATAAATTTAGTTATTTTTGTAGAACTTGTTCGCTTGATTTGGGGCCATGCTTTGTGAAATGTAATCAGTTCTGTGTGCTGCTAAACTTATTCTGCAATTTTATTTCTAAATTTGTAATGACTCATATATTCCATGTATTATTTTTGGATATTGTATGAATTATTTTCAAGACCATACACTGATATGACGTGCGATTTCGAGACCTGGAGTGTCCAGAATAAATGTTTGAAATATATTAAATATATTAAATACCACACGCACATAGTTTTCCTGAAAAATTCAAATAACTTCTAAACGGGTGCCCGGATCAGAAATATGTGGGCACCGTTGAGTTCAAAATGCGGGATTTATCTTAGTGCGACTTAACCTTCGTCGGCATGGTTTGTTTGTGGAAAAGTCGTCGCAGGCGTAAATTGAATGAAATAATTAAAATAAATTATTTTATTTGTTGACGACGCAACGACCTAATTTACCTCTTTAAATACATGATTATGAAAAATTCACAGGGTTAGCCGCATAACCCTACGAATTGACGAGAGCCATTGAACAAGATTCTGCTAGCAAATGACGGCCAGACCGAGGATCTACGACCAGATGAAGACGAAATCGAAGGATCCCTCCAACGAGTGAAATACCACATCGTTCTTCGTCAGCGATTGATCCAAATCAAGGTAGGGCATTTGTTTGATTTGTTTTATTTCCCCGTTCTTGATTCCTACGATGAACATGGATCAATCGACCAATAGATTGATTTGCGGATCTTGTGTATTTATAGGATGTGTTTATTGTGGGGTGATTTTGGGGAAATTACTTTGACTTGTTGATTTCTTCATTGTTATTCTTAAGGCAACGAATCGAGATCGACATAGACATTGATCGAGGTTCGTTCATCTTATCTGTTCTTGTGTTTTTCTCTCTTGGTTCTTCGTTCACCTACGAGAGTTCTTCGTTTGGCCCGGGGTTCGACATATTCGATCAATCGATCGTTGCATTCCCGTTTCTTGGCGCAATGATCAAATATCGTATATCCGAGATCGGTACGACACGATGGTGGTGCAACGACGGAAGTGATGACGATGGATACTCAATTTTTCATTCTTCGGCACGCAACGAAGAATGACTCTTAGATCCGTTTCCGAATAGATTTGATGGTTGGAGCTTGATGTTTGTCGATGATAAGATTCAGAAAAGGTGTTTCCTTGAGTTATCTGGCAAGGCATGGCCGGATCAAAGGATGAAGCGGCGAAGAAGGCGTGTGGAGGAAGAACCTGTGATTCTGGAAAATCGTGAACCACACGGTGTGTAATCTGAGATTACACGACATGTGGGCCACCCTTGTGCGACGTCTTGGGTTTTGGGAGAAATTTAAATATTCCATGGTGTGACCCCTGTCACACGGTGTGTGGTCTCTCCCAGGAAACATGGTGTGTACTTCAGAGGTACACAGACACGGGTTGGAGTACATGTGTTGGAGCACACCGTGTACTCCCCTACGCGGACACAGGTTAGACCAAGTACACGGGCTAAGCCGTGTACCAGTACACGGAGACGGGTACACGGGCTGAGCCGTGTACTGACACACAGGTAGAGCACACAGACTGCCTACACATCATGTACTACTACACAAACACAGTTTGAAGACACGATTCAGTTACACGGGTAGGACTCGGGGTTAAGGGACACGACGTGTGACCCCTACTACACACCGTGTACTCTTTTATACATGACTTAGAACCCTTTTACTCTGTATCTTGGACAAGTTTCGTTAGAGTGTGTTCCCCTTACCCTATCCTTGAGGGTTGGTGTGGTATCATCTCCTACTCCTAGGACTATGATTTCATCAGCAAGATTTCTTGGATAAATTCATAGGAATCCTCCCAAGTGGCCTAAAGTGAGATCCTCTATTTATCTTTGTGCCCTAAGTGGAGTTCTTGGTATCGTCGTGACCAACAGTACGTGGGCACCGATCCTCTACTTAGCGAGTTAATCCAGAATGAGTTGTTGGTATCACCCCTTGGCCGTGGGTGTGATCCTCATCTGTGTATCGTATTCTCTTCAGACTTTTAGCGTGGATTTCTAATGGCGAGACCCAACGAGCATTACCTCTCGAACAGACATCATTAATGCTATTGGACTCAGGAGTGTGTTCTCCGGGATGAGTGATTTGTGGAACCGTCGAGCTGGAATCCTAGGCTGTTATACTATGGTTGCGACTTACCTTTAGACTGCGTGTATTTTCTGAGTATATCTGAATATTCTTGTTATATGTGTTGTAGACATATACCTCTGTAGAGTTAATTGTATTTCCTTTATTGTATACTTTGTGGTTTTAGGGTGTCCTACTAAGTATTGTCATACTCACTCCTGCACGGGCTTTGCCCGAACGTATCATGTCTTATGCAGACGATCGATCTTTCGACAATGTTCTTGATGGACCAAGATCAGACAGTGCTTAGTGAGACCAGACAGTTTGTGGTGTGTTCCAGCGGTATTCTGACAATAGTTCTGGTTTTCTTTCAGATTGGACTTGTGTTACAGACTTTTGTGGTGGGCTTGTATTTGGCCATGTTTACATTATTTCCCATCGTACTCTAGTTGTGGGACTTAGATGTGTGCATGAATGGTTATTCAATTTTTTTATACATTTTAGCATTTGTGTAGGTTTGGAGATGTGTGCGTGTGTACAGGTACATAGGCTAAGACCTCCCATGTTAGTGATGTGCCTTCTCGGTGCTAGTCGCCAGACTCTGGCCTATTGAAGGTGAACTTGGGGAGTCACGGCATGAGCCTCACTAGGATGGTTCGTGATAGAGTGGTATTAGAGCTGTTGGTTCTACTTTAGGACTGGAGTTTGTGAGATTTGTTTGGGGCAACAATGTCAAGTGTTTTGAGTTCGTCATTCAGGCCAGACTCCAGTGTTGGTGTGGCGACCGACATATCCATACACTAAGACTATGATCACCTGCTTTTCGACTCGATACATAAGAATATTGGTTACAGGGAAAACAATGCACTACAAAAAAGGGATGGTTAATGGCGGTTTATTCGCAGCAGTTCTAGTAACCGTCGCTCCCCTACTCCCTATGTGTGATCCCGACCCTTCCCCACCAACCTCCCCCGATCTCCTCCTCTCCTCTCCACGGTGGCGACCCCGAGCTCGCGAGCCCCTTTACCCTCACCCCTCCTCTCCTCTCCCTGACGGAGACCCCGAGCCTACGACCCCCTTTCCCCCCACCCCTCCCACTCTCCTCTCCCCGGCGGCAACCCTGAGCCCGCAACCCCCCTTTTCCCCACCCCTCCTCTCCTCTCCCCAGTGGCGACGCCGAGCCCGCGACCCGCGACCCTTGAGACCCCCCCTCGACCCTCCCCCCATGACAGTCCCCCCCTCCGACCTCCTTTCTGGTTGGCTCGTTGGCGATGTGATCTCCCCCGACCTCCCTCACCTCGGCTCGGTTCCCCTCTTCGGCAGCGACACAGACCCCCCCCCCTTCGAGCTCCCTATGCCTGGCTCAGATCCCCTCCTCGGCGGAAACACAGACCCCCCTAAAGGTTGCATCATCCCCACCCTAATTATATTATTTAGTGGCATTAGATGGACAATCATGGTTGATAAAAAAGTATAGAATTTGTTTTTTATTCATTGGACAGTAATTATATATGTAATTTTGGTTTATAATGTGTTATTTGGATTTTGCAGTTAGTTGTTTAGAGTTATAATAATCATTAATTTTGGTTATGTTTTATTAAATTGAAAAAATAAATTCGTTTATGATATATGTCAGTTATGGAACCTAGATCATTCATAATTTCATGATTTGTATTTGATATTAATGACCTCCACTTTGTTCTATATATGTTAATGCCTCCAATTTTTTACAGATACTTAATTGAGGCTATTTTCCAACTCATGACCAATTGGTGGTAGGGTTTGGGGTCACACATGATTTCATCACCAATCCTATCAAGGTATTTAAGGATAAAGGCCTTAAAAATGAGATATTAGACCCTTTTTAAATTTATCAGAATGGTTCATGTTTTATGCATATGTGAGGAATCATTTAGTTCAATAAAATCAATTGAATAATGATAGAGTAGTTAGGGTTGAGTTTTACATGCATGATAATCAATTATTGATTATGGTAACTGGAACAACCAACATAGTTTCATTGATTTTATTTTAATTAACATGATTTTTAATAAAACTAATTATAGTGTGTAGTTTGTTTTTTATTGAATCAAATGACTAATTTTTTATCATTTGATTTGAAAATCACAATAGAAATTATTCAAATTTATGTTAACATCATGTTTTTATATGTTTAGTTCAAATTGAAGGAACATATGATTTGATGTTATGTGAACAAATTTGATTTATATAATTCATGGAACAACATGAAGTCACACTATACCATTTCAATAGAATATAGACATATAGAGTTGAATATTTTGGGTATTCATGACATATCATGATATACAAATGAAGTATACTTCACATTCATATTTTTAAAGGGGTGCTCTTGGTCTTAGTTAGATCGTGGGAAATGGTTTAGACATTGATCAATGTAGCTAGTTTTTCAATGGAATGAACCATCCTTAGTTACAACACTAGGGAATAATACACCATTATCTTTTATTTGATTCATCCAATTCATCTATGTTTGTGAGAAATAATAATTTATTTGATTCATGTTTTTATATCAGAAGTTTAGTAAGAAAAATTTCATTATTTGATTCATCCCATTTTCCTTTATAGTTATGAAAGAGTCAATGACGAAGTTGGGTGATATTTAATTTTGATTTTACTTGTTTGTTTTAACATTTATATCTTTATATATGAATGTACAGGGAGAATACAATCCAATAACTATGGATAAAAGTTGGATTAATTTACCTTGAAACACACATCGATATGCCAAGGGTTTGGAAGAATTTTTAGATATGCAATTGCAAACCGATCAGTGATGGTAGAATAAAATGTCTGTGTCTTGATTGTAAATTCAAGCAATGGTTGAATAGAAATGAAATAGATAAGCATTTAATATTGAAACAGTTTCCTGCTTGATATGTATGTTGGATTTGGCATGGTGAATCAAGTGTTATGGAATGTCAAAACAATAACAATATTGTCAACAAAACACAAAGTGACTTGGAAGAGGAGAATTCAGTTTGAAATTTGTTAAATGATGCATTTGGTTTTATAGAATACAATGTCCAAGATTTTAATAGATCAACAGAACTTTCAGTTGATCCTGAGTAGGTTAATCTTGCTCAGAACTTTAGTGAACAAAAAAATTATTTTTATGAATTAGTTGAAGATGGACAGAAAGAATTGTATGAAGTGTGTGCCAAATATTCGAAGTTTCCTTTTCTACATAATTTGTATCATATCAAGTGTCTCTTTGGAATTACTGACAAAGAAATTTCCATGATTTTAGAGTTTCTTCACGATGCATTTAGTGAAGATGAGATCCTTGCATCATTCTATGAGATGAAGAAAGTTATCAACAAAATTGGACGTGATTATAAAAAGATACATGTATGCCCTAATGATTGCATGATTTATGGGGTAGAAGAGTCTGATAAAGAAGAATGTGAAAGATTTCATGCAAGCAGATGAAAGTCAATGAACAACAGTGAGAGTATAAATCAATGCAACCCCAGGAAGAAACAGAAGAAGAAAACTCCTGAAAAGGTATTGCATCACTTTCCCATGAAATCACGATTGTAAAGATTATTCATGTCATCTAAGACTATAGACGATATGAAGTGACATGCTCAGGATAGTAACGATGACTTGATGAGACGATCAAAAGATTCAACGTCATGGAAGATGTTTGATTCGCTATATCTAGATTTTTCTTCGGATCTTAGGAATGTACATTTGAGATTGGATTCTGATGGTTTTAACCCTTTTGATACTTTAAGTACTAATTATAACATTTGACCAGTTGTTTTGATCCCCTATAATCTACCTCCATGGATGTGTATGAAGAAGATTTCTTTAATTATTTCAATGATTATTCCTAGAAAGAAAATGCCTAGAAATGACATTGATGTATACCTTCGACCTATAATAAAAGAATTGCGAGAATTATGGGATGATGGCATGAAAACATATAATGCTTCAACGAGACAACTATTCAAAATGCATGCTGTTTTAATGTGGAAAATTAGTGACTTTCATGGACTAGGAAATTTATCTGGTTGGAATACTCATATTAGTTTGTCTTGTCTAGTTTGTAATTTTTATTTTGAACCTCAACGATTACCTTATAGCAGAAAATGGTGTTTTATGTGTCATCGTTGATTTCTTGATGCTTTTAACAAGACACAATTCATTGGAGATATTGAAATGAGAAAGTCACCAAAGGTGTTATCTGGTTCTGAAATCTTGAGATAATTAATGAATTCCATTTAAAGAATTTGAAAATTTTACTCAGTTTAAAGAATAAGGGAAAAAGGTACAAGGTAAATTATCCGAAGAAGCTAGAACATAACAACGAAATAAAAAGAGTATATTTTTCAAACTTCCTTAGTGAGAGTTTAATTTGATACGTCATAATCTTGATGTAATTCATATTGAGAAGAACATTTGTGATAATGTAATTTTTATAGTGCTTCATGAGCAGGGTAAATCGAAGGATCACCATAATGCTTGTAAGGATTTGGAGTCAATGAATATAAACCATGGTTTGTGGGAAAATGAGAATGACAAGTATCCTTTAGTTATTTTTATAATGAAAAATCATGAGAAAGACGTATTCTTTCGAACTTTAAAGAATATAAAATTGCCATATGGATATTCAAGTAACATATCAATGTGCGCTGACTTAAAAAATTGAAAGATACATGGATTGAAAATTCCTGACTCACATATTTTGATGGAGCATTTGTTACTGTTGGATTTTTGTAATACTTTACCTGAAAAAGTATCTGCGGCTCTAGTTGAGTTTTGTACCTTTTTCAGAGAGTTCTATGTAAAAACTCTAAATCAAACCAAGCTTGATAAACTTCAAGAAAAAATTGTTTTGACACTGTCATTTGAAGATGTTATTTCCCCCTTCATTCTTATTCATTTGACTATTAATTTAGTTGAAGAAGCTAAACTTGGTAGACTAGTACACTATCGATGGATAGATCCAATTGAGTGGTACATTGACATTTTTTTAATTTTCATCGGTGAATTTGATTTTATCAAATCATTGTGTAATTTTTTTAATATGTTTCTTATTTTTCTTATCATGTACTTAGGTCATTTTTAATCATATGTGAGAAATAAAGTTCAACCAGAAGGCTCTATTGCTGGAGGTTACATAGCTGAAGAGTGCTTAACCTTCTGTTCTAGGTATTTGGATGGGATTGAGACTAGTTTTCATCATGCTGGACATGCTGACGACATCTCCACTAATTCTAGTTCTGAAAATAAGTCATCGGAATTTCCAACTATTGGACGACCAATTGGAAAAGAGTCAAATTTTACACTGACTGAATTTGAGTTGCTACAAGCACATAGATATGTGCTACTCAATAGTTTTATTGCTGATCCATTTATTGAAGAATTGCGACTGCAAACAAATTGGCAACTAAGGGGTCGAGCTCGAAATGAGTTGAAATTAACAAAAGCAGTTAATAAGGAGCTTGATCAATGGTGTGTCCATCATGTAAGTATATACTCATATTCATATTATTGATGTGTAGTTATTTTTTCTTTTAAAATTAACAACTTATATATTTTTTCCTTGATAATTACTGTTGAAAATCGAGGTGAAATATTGAATGATTTGAAGTTTTTGGCTCAAGAGCCTCTAAGGGAGGTTATGTGATCGTTGCCTACAATATTCATGGCTTCAGGTTTTGTACAATTTATTTTGTTGAAGACTTGAAAACTCAAAATAGTGGTGTATTTACATTTGCAGAGGTGGGATACTATGGGAAACTGATTGATATAATTGATGTAAACTATCATGACTAGTTTTCAGTTGTATTATTCAAATGCATGTGGGTCAACATTGATAGGGGTATAATGAAATATTCGTTACATTTTACTTCTGTCAACTTCTCTCGCTTGATGGATATCAGTGAGTGTGCAGAGCATGATCCAATTATCTTGGATTCACAAGAGAAGATGGTTTATTATGTAGATGATGAAATACATGAAGGATGGAGTGTTGTTGTACAATTAAACAAGAGAGACTTATATGATATGGGCGATGAAGATCAATTGGTGATTTGTGATAGTGAACCTCATCAACCACAAAATATTAAACAGTTTTTTCCTGACAATATCAAAACTATAGAACTTGCAAGAGGGTGAAAAAGAAAGACTCGTCACAATGGAGGTTGATAACAATGAAGATAATGAAGATGAGTATTATTGAATGTATAAATTGGTAATGAAATTATATTACAATTTCCCCAGATTTCATTGGTAGCCCACCGCCCAATTCACTTTCAGCGATGAAGCAGTTGGTCCCCTCTCCATCTAGGGAATATTGGCGGGTTATCGTTACTGGTATGTATGTCATTTTTCAAAAAAAAAATATTTTATTAATTTTTTAATGCATTTGTCAAACAGATAAATACAATCATAGAAGGGATAAAAATATGAACACATAAGATGTATGAGACCTGAAGGACTTTAAGATTGTATTTTCATTTGATGAGTTTGGGGTGCCTACCGGTGATATTGTCGGAATATATGGGCAGATTTTTGGACAACTTTCTTGCGAGACAATGAGCATTCCCATTAATTATAATGATTGGTGGTATATTCCTACAACTTGGAAAAATGAGGTCTTTGATACTCAAGTAAAGGTAATATTAATTTCATATTCCTTGATAACTAATTTAAAATACATGAGTAAATTTTGTAATATACTTATAAAGTGTTATGTTTTTTATTTCTATATGTTTTTCCATTTTGATGTCTTTGACTCTGTTTCACGACCATGGACTTTGTAAAGAACACATATAACATCCATAAAAAAAATACTAAAATGACACTTATATAGAAAACACACATTTCGAGTTATATCGACCACATCTTGTGCCTGATTGACGTGTGGTTGATTCTTACATGTCAAAAATAAATTATAGATTGTTATTCATAATTTTGAAAACAATATGAGCTTGTTTTCTCGGTTTTGACTCGGTAAACACTTATGAAAGTTACAAAAGCCTTTAAAAACAAGTGTCGGGGGGTCAAAACCAGGAAAATGACGTCGGATTTCCTTGAAATCAAGGGAAAACGACCATAGATTTAATTGCGAAATGTGGGAATCGACGACATAACATTTCGAATGACGGTTTACCAGTTATGGCCATAAACATGTTTTTAGTGTTTTAAAACAATAAAACGTGCATGGAATAGTCCAAACTAGACAAACATCAGATTGTCCTAAAATTAAGGGAAAATGACCATAGATTTAATTTTAAAATTTAGGAACTGACGACACGTCATTTCGAATGACGGTTTTCCTATTATGGTTGTAAACGCGTTTTTAGTGTTTTCTAACACTAAAACACACGTGAAACTGTCAAAACCAAGAAAACAATATCAGATTGTCTTGAAATCAAGGTAAAACCACCGATTAGTTGTTTCTGATATGTATGCCCAGAAAATACGTCAATACAACGTGCAATGTGATCATAATTTCTCGGTAAACACTTATGAAAGGTACGAAAGATTTTAAAAACATGCGTTAGGGGGTCAAAACTTGGAAAACGATGTCATATTTCCCTAAAATCAGTGGAGAAAGACTGTAGATTTAATTGTAAAATATAGAAACTGACAACATGTTATTCCGAATGACGGTTTTCCCCTTATGGCTGTAAACGTGTTTTTAGTGTTTTAAAACACTAAAATGTGTGTGGAATGATAAAAATCAAGAAAATGACACCAGATTGTCTTGAAATCATGGGATAATTACTAGATTTAATTTTGAAATGTAGGAATCCATGACACATCATTTTAAATAACAGTTTTCCCATTATGGCCGTGAAGACGTTTTTAGTGTTGTAAAACACTAAAACGTGCGTGAAATAGTCAAAACACGGAAAACAATGTCAGATTATCCTGAAATATGAAGAAAACTACCGAATATTTAATTTTGAAGTGTAGGAATTGACAACACGCCATTCCGAGTGATGTTTTTCCCGTTATGGTTGTAAACATGTTTTTAGTGTTTTAAAACACTAAAATGTGCGTTGAAAGGTCAAAACCATGAAAATGACATTTTATTGTCCTAAAATCACGAGACAAATACCATAGATTTAATTTTGAAATGTAGGAACTAACGACACTTCATTCGGAATAATGGTATTCATGTTATGGCCATAAACGCGTTTTTAGTGTTTTAAAACACTAAAACTTGCGTTGAACGGTGAAAACCAAGAAAACGATGTCAGATTTCCATGAAATCAGGGGAAAACCTCCGTAGATTTAATATTGAAATTTTGGAACCAACAACACGTCATTCTGAATGAAAATTTTCCCATTATGTCTATAAACACATATTTAGTGTTTTAAAACACTAAAACGTGCGTCGAACGGACAAAACCAAAAAAATGGCATCAAATTGTCTTGAAATAAGGATAAAACCACCGTATATTTAATTTTAAAATGTAGAAACATATGACACGTCATTCTGAATAACAGTTTTCCTGTTATGGCCGTAAATTCATTTTTAGTGTTGTAAAACACTAAAACATGCGCAGAACGGTCAAAACCAGTAAAACAAAATCAGATTATCCTGAAATTAGGGGAAAACGACCATGTATTTAATTTTGAAATTTAGGAACAGACAACAATTTATTCTGAAACACTAAAATGTTTGTGGAAATGTCAAAACCAGGAAAGTGACGTTTTATTGTCCTGAAATCGTGGGACAAAGACCATGGATTTAATTGTGAAATGTAGGAACTGACGACACATCATTCTAAATGATGCTATTCCCGTTATGACTGTAAATGCGTTTTTAGTGTTTTAAAACACTAAAACGTGCGTGGAACGGTGAAAACTAAGAAAATGATGTAATATTTCCATGAAATCAGGGGAAAACCCTTGTAGATTTAATTCTGAAATGTTGGAACCAATGACACGTCATTCTGAATGACGGTTTTCCCATTATGGCTGTAAACACGTTTTTAATGTTTTAAAATACCAAAACGTGTGTGGAATGGTCAAAAACAAAAAAAAAATGACATCGGATTGTCTTGAAATAAGGATAAAACCACCGTATATTTAATTGTGAAATGTAGGAACCTACGACACATCATTCTGAATGACAGTTTGCATGTTATGGCTGTAAATGTGTTTTTAGTGTTGTAAAACACTAAAACATTCGTGGAACGGTCAAAATAAGGAAAACAAAGTTAGATTATCATGAAATTAGGGGGAAATGAAGATATATTTAATTTTGAAATTTAGGAACAGACGACACGTCATTCCGAATTAGGGTTTGCCAGTTATGGCTGTAAACACGTTTTTAGTGTTTTAAAACACTAAAACGTGCATGAAATGGTAAAAACATGGAAAACGACCTCAGATTGATGTGAAATCATGCGAAAACCACCATATAATTAATTTTGAAATGTAGGAACTGATGACACATCATTTTGAATGACAGTTTTCCCGTTATGACTGTAAACACGTTTTTAGTGTTTTAAAACATTAAAACGTGCGTGAAATGGTCAAAACTAGGAAAATGATGCCAGATTGTCCTGAAATCGGGGTACAATAACTGTAAATATAATTATGAAATGTATGATCCGACATAACTTCATTCTGATTGACGGTTTTTCAGTTATGGCTGTAAACGTGTTTTTAGTGTTTTAAAACACTAAAACGTGCGTGAAATTGTCAAAATACAAACGATGTCGGATTGTCCTGAAATCGGAGGAAAATGACTATATTTAACTGTGAAATGTAGGAACCAACGACACGTCATTCCAAATGATGTTTTTCCTGTTATGGACGTAAAGACATCTTTAGTGTTTTAAAACACTAAAACGTGTGTGGAACGGTCAAAACCATAACAAACGACCCCAGATTGATATGAAATCATGGGACAACCATCGTTTAGTTGTTTTTAAATTTTAGGACATTATATGATATCAAAATCTTTAATTTTTTTATTAAATAATATTTAAGCACACTGGACGGCGCTTTAAAAATAAATTAGAATATTTATTTATCCCTTTTCATTTTCAAGTGTTGAATCTTATCTTAAATAGCTATGTTTCTGTTTTCAAATTGTTTTTCATTATATATTATTTGTTTTCTGTTAAAATTTCTTCTGTTTGATTTAAAAAATAACAAATTTTATGTTTGGCCTTCTGAATATATTATACCTCTTCTCTTTTATATTTCTTTTCCAAATTATTCTAGTTTTCATTATAGGTGGAAGATGCCGACAGTTGGCAGGAGGTTGACTGTTTTGATCCATGAAATATTTTAGAAGGCAGTAATGACGATTCTTAGTTTCTGTGAAATGTTAAAATTTTATCAATTATTCTACTATAATTTTGATTTATTATGTTTATTTTTAATTTTTATTTCAGTTTTTGTTACAGTTGATGAGATGATTTGGTTGGTTTCAGTTGATGAATTGATGCAGAGGCAAAAAGATGCAGCGAAAGTCGTGACATGGATTTACATTTGGAATGAGTTGTTTTTGGACATATTTTATATGTATATATTGATGACCGAGGTATTGGTTGATGTATGGTGTGACTAAGACTTATGTTATGAGGACCATGGCTGTTTTTATGATTGTGGATGTGTGATGTATGAATGATGAGTTTATCATATATTTATGTTTTATTTTATAGCATGTCATTTTTTGTATATTTATAGTTTTTTATTAAGTATTAAAAAAAATCAAATTAGATTTAGCGGCAGTTTGTTGTAACCACCGCTAAACATATATTATTGATTGTATTTAGCAGTAGTTCAGATTAACCGCCACTAAAAATACCACTGCTAAATGCTTTGCGTCAGTAATTTTATTTTATTTATATTCCTAGTGGATTTTTTTTATTAAATGGCCATCGATAATTAAACAACAAAACACCACTAAGCAGGTACAACTACTGGTTTCTAGTATTGGGAAAGAATGAGCAGAGACCTCGGTAGTAGGGAGCCGACGTCAGTCCTATGTACCTGGACATGTCAGACATTTCAGGAGGTGGTCCTAAGATAGAGGGTCTATGGTTTAGGACTTACAGGGTGCACTACAAAAAAATGACTTATACCAATAGAAATTTATTGGAAGATAACATATCAGTTGGAAAAAGTGAGAAATTCCAATAGATATTATGTTTTGTTATTATTTATTTTATGTACCAACACTTATTTTTACCAACGGTTATATCCGTTGATATTGATCGTTCAATACCAACAATTCTTTTAGAAACAATTAAATATATTGCTCTATCATACCAATACCAACATTGTTTTACTAACACATGAATCTATTATTAATAACTATTACAAACAATTATTTTTTCATTAATAATAACTTATTAAAATAAACCATTTAATAACAACAATTTTTTTTATCAATAACAAAATTAAGATAAACCCGGTTTTTATATATATTATTATTTTTACATCCAAAATCATTGTCGATTTCATGGGGTTTTATTAAAAATATATAAATAATTGATTTTAATTTTAAATTTTATCTGAATATCAATAGTGTTTTTATTTTTCAATGTTATTCATTTAATAATCATTTAAATATTTTTTATAAAAAATATCTTAAATAAATACAAAATTTCATATATTTACATCTCTTACTTTACTAAAATTGTTTTTCTAGTAACACGTGTCTCCTCTCTCCTCATCTCCACCACCACCTCCACCTAACTGCCTCCACCTCCGCCTCCGACTCCTGGGCCCTTGGCTCCCCGACTACCCACTTCCAAAGCCTCCACTACCCCGCCTTCCCAGCTACCCATATCCACAACCATTTATCTCTTAACCTCTGTTGTCATCCTCTATGATTCACTCTCCTTCCGTTCAACCAAGTTTCCTATTACCGATCTCATCTCCTTCCTTTCAACCAGGGTTTCGAATATCTCCAGTTTTCCAGAACCCTAATCGGGCACCCTCTCCTCATCGACTACCAATGACACCGATGCAAATTCACACTCTTTTTTAATCCTTCCACATTAATCATCCTTTTGCTCAACCCTAATACCACTGGTTCATTCTTCACGATTCAATCAGCATTTTTCAGTTGGGTTCTTGCATTATCAGTCGATCAACATCCCCAAATTCTCGCGACCCCTCATACTAATTCTGATTCTCACTTTCCATCAGGTTTATCTAGTACTCATCTCGGATAGGATTCAGCATGGTGTTTTGGAAACCATTTTTGTTCTGTATTAACCTAAAATAACCTCAAAATCAATCAGGCACCTCTTCAGTGGCGTCCTTCGCAGGTTGGATTCTCTACGATCAGTCAATTCATTAGCCTCATTCAATTCCCTTATTTTGAATTCTTCCAGTCACACTAAATGAATTTTTTTGTGGCAGAAATCCCACACCAACATGGAATCTTCATCAATAAAAGATCCAGATAAAGGTTTATAGTTACAATCATTCTTCAAGGTATGATGTAATGGCATTCCCCTAATTTATCATAAAATTAAATCTGTTATTTGATCTCTGATAATCTTTTTGTGGATGTCTTTTCAGAACTATCTAGACATATACTAGATGTTATGGTTCTGAATTATTGTTTCTGTAATGTGAAAATTTATATTTAGAGTTACTAATTCATTTATGATTTTCTAATATTTGTTTTCCATAATTTATTCAATGACTTCTGATTTATGATGTCCAACTACCTAGGCTCAATGAACCAGTTTCCTATTTTTTGACACTGTGTAGAACGTTATTTGTTCACTACATATTTTTTTTGTAGTGATAGATTCAATTGTTCAATTTCTAGACTTTGGTATATGATCATTAAATAAAGTATATTATTTTGTATACATGTTAAGTGTATGTGTATTAATTATATAAAATTTCACATGCATATTATGTTTACAGTATTGCCTATGTATTCATTTTAACAAGTCTCCATTTGTATTAAATGTATTGATACCAAAATCTAGATCTGTATTGATTATGTCATTTTTTGAAACATTACAATATTTTGGATTTATATTTCTATTTATGTTTTTATCTATAATGTGTTTCACTGTATAATTTATGTCATTCTTTCCATCTCAGGTAACATTTAATCCCTTATAATCTGCTTTCATATTGATTCAAGTAAATACTTATTTCCCTATAATTTTGAAACTACATTAACTCTGTCAATTTTTTTGACTATATTATTTTTTACATAGCACATACTTTGGGCTTTAGGGTAGTTTTTCATTGTTTCTCCCCCTCCCCACATAGATTTAATAATATTTTCTACTCAACACACGTTGTTTATTAATTATTTTGTATATTATAGTGTATCATTTTGGATCGTTGGCCGCCTTCCTACCATGGAGGCAACAAAGTTTTCTGGATTGAAGTACGTCGATGGCCTTGCAGTGGTGAGAATATCCTTTTGGGCCGCCTTGATTTGTGATGCCATCTCATGGATCCTCATCTTCTGTACTTCCTCTTACAAATCTCTATGATCCTCTATCGACAAAGCCTCCAAAAAACTTGAGAATATTAAGACTAATTCAGATCTTAGAACCTCCATTAAGAAGTCCTCCAAGACCAAGAAGATCGACCGCGTTGAGACCACCCTCAAATAATCCAACCACGACCTCTCCCTCTACAAGTTCAAGTTAGGCACTATGGTAGCCTTGGTTCTCTTTATCATTTTTGGATTACTCAACTCTCTCTTTGAGGGCAAGAACATCGCTAAGTTTACCTTTGTTTCCACCTCAATCGTGCGAAAAATGAGCCACTGTGGTCTCCAAGGAGATTATTACACCGATAGCTCCATGGAGTTTCTCTAATTCTTGTCCTCTTTTAGCATCCTTACCAATCTGAAGAAGTTCTTTGGGTTCTCGCTACCCCATGGGGCTGCCGATGCGGGCTTTTTTCCAATTTCTGATCCGAAAACCAGTTGAATGATCAGTAATTTTTTTCATCCTACTTATAATTATTTTTCATGTGGATTGATTAAACTTTATTGATGTTTTTATTTTCCATAAATTTGTGGATACTGGATCGAATTTGACTTTATAGATGAATTTGATGATGAATATTTTTATATCTAAATTTCCTAATTGATTAGCTAACTAATCAATGCCTCCTCTCTCTGGTCCTGGATATCTTGATTTGTGGGATTTTTTTACCACTTTTTCAAATATTTTCACTTTATTTCATATTCATAATTATTTCAGTAATGCGTGTCTGTGTTATTATGCATACATTTGTGATAGAAAAAGATCATGCAACATGAATCAAGTGAGTACTAGATATATTTGAGAATAGGGATTTGTTTAGTGTAATGCTTCTGTTTTGATGAAATTTACCCTCAAAGTTTACTTTGAAAATATTTTTAATAAGAAAGTATCACTGGTTCAGTCCGTGTGTATTAAATATTGGTAAGAAAGCACTGCAAATATGATTTATTTTATTCCTCTTCCATGTAAAGATAATGCTAGTTTTTTAACTACTCTCACGTTGATAATTCTAGATTTTACTCATTATTAGATAGATTTTTTCCATGATATATGATACAATAATGCACTGAAATTATGTTTCATTTTCTATCATCTACATGCAAGAACTTCCCTTTTTTTATGAACATCACTGATAGTTTTAGTTTTTTCCATATGAATTGTTTTGTAGTGATGTTGTTTTAGTTGTTTCATATCAGATGTGTAACGACACAAAGTTTTTCAATGGAAATTCCTTTCTTATATTTATGTCATAAAATCACATGAAAACACAACATAATTAACTACTAAGTGATAAGTGACCTTTAAACATAATTTTTTCACTTATGTGTTTGGAATTTCGAAAATCCGGCATACACGGTTGTGTTCATGATGTTTTTTAGAGTCTAATAAAACAAAATTAATTTTTGGTGAATAGTAACCTACCCTAATGAATAGTAAAACACCCTTATGAATAGTGATATACCATAATGAATAGTAAGTAACCTCACCTATGGTGGTTTAGAAATAATATTCAAGTTGGAATTATGATAAACATATATTTTAGAATAAGTTAATGAATGTTTTAAAACAAGTTTTTGATAATTAATTATTATTTTAATTAAATATTAAAATAATCATATTTAGAAAATTATTTTTAAAAAATGGACATCATGTTTGGATTCTACACATCGAAAAATGGTTTGGGTGAAGTTTTGGGATTTTTCTAAAATACTTGAATTTTTGATGAATAGTAGAAACCGATAATTTACAATAAATGATAAATAATGGATTAATTGAGTCATGTGTGATGTTCTTATGATGTAATCCCACTTGGTTCGGGATTACATTATACAATTACTATTTTTGGTCATATAAGACTCACTATTCCTTGTCTTGGGAGGAATTAATAAACTAATGAATTTTATATTAAAAAAACCCCTCTCTCCTCCACTATAAAACCCCCCTTCACTCCCTCTTTTCTCCACACCTCTCAAGCTCCAAGCCTTCCCTAAATTCTACCCAAATCTCTCCCCATGATCCTTCCCCACGTTGAAGGCTTTCTAGTATTTCCAAAAGACCAAAATCAAAGCCCCTAAGAGGAGTCTCAAAGAGAGGAGATCAAAGGGTAAGAACCCTCTTTCGTTTTCAAGTGTTTTGTTTTCATTTTCTTTCTTTTCTTATAGCTCTTCCCATTCCATTATCCAAAATACATGAAAGCTCCAGAATGTCATATATTCTAGATTCTAATAATTTTTATGGAAAATTTCAAGCATCATGCTTCTCCTCCTCTCCCTCACGTTCTAGAATTAAAACATCGTGCGAGATGTGTCAAATTACCGACATCTTGGATAATGTGTTTTCAAATTATTTTATTTATGGTCATGAAACAATTTATGTTATCGTTGAACCAGATTATTATATATTTTATATGACCTATTTATGTTTTTGTAATCCTCATACACTCAATATATAAAACAATAATACAAAACAAGTCAATTATGGGAAAATCGTTAAAATTAATTCAAGTGTTTATCATTAATGTTTAATGTAAAGGTTCTATTTAACTCTAATTTACAAAATGAATTTTGTAACCATGTAACCTAATTGATGTCCAATAATGTTATATAACTTCAATTATGGACAACCACATTCATCTTACAATTTATTTGAACCTAAATACAATTGAACCGATCATTAAAACAAATGAAACAAACGGACCCGAACAATGAAATTGAACCTTGTAATCAATCAAAATGGGTATAAATGAACTTAAAAAGGTTATACTGAATCTTTTTAAATTTAGATAAGATTCTGGAACTATTTATTAACAAACCTAATTTGACTATTCAGGTCATTAATATTAAGTGGAGAACACCAACAAACCTAAGGTAAGGGATCCTCTCAATTTCACTCTTATTCAAGATTGTTCACTATGTTAGGACATGTTGTGTGTAATTATTAATTATGGGGTATGATTTTGAACCTCCCACATACTGACCTCTTTATGTATAAGTGATGAGAATTCCCTTCCCTCTCTCACTAAGCCCCCTTAAGTGCTCCCGATACCATGCTGATAATTCGTAACGAATTCTACCCGAACCTCTTTTATTCCTTCAGGTTGTCTTATCTACCTTTTTACCAAAATGATGTTATCTTATATAATCATGTGCGTAATCTAAATATTGTGTACATGTTCCAAGTTTACTTATCAATACTCTTTCATCACTCTCTTTCGGGGATATGCATGCTTTTAAGTGTTTCTCTCCTCATTACTTCCCGATAAGTGAACCCGTTTTAAGGGAACTTCCCGAATTCATTCCTATTATCAAGTGTACTCTATCCTCTGTTTTAAGTCACATTTGTCTTTATAAAATCAGTATTTTTATTATGAAAAACCTCCTGGTTTACTTCTGGTTTTATATAAAATATTATTCCACTTTTCATTTTAATATATATTCGATGTTTTCTTAAACCACACTAAAATGTTTTGACTCAAAAATTCCTAAAAACTATTTTTACATGTTATAACATCAGTTTGTTATCTCTTGTCATTATTTATGATTTTATTCATTATTAGTGTCTATTTATGATTTAATTCCTTTCTTTCATGGACGCTTGTATGTTATGTCCCTTTTTATTATGCTTCATGATGTGATTGTGTGCCCATTTCTTTCCTTGGGTCCTCTTATGTTTATGAATGATTGATTATGTGAGATTATTTATGTGGCAAGAATATACATGAATAAGCTTATATGGGTGTGCCCAGATAGTGATCCAATGAATTGGGTAAAGTTAATGTCTCATGAAAAGATTATGGGCAAACGGTCCAGGCGGTTAGCCTTGGCTTGTGCTACTATGGGAAACGAGATTGGCGGTTAGCCTTGACTCGTACTAAAGTCATGTTTAAAGTTGATGCCACCTCTCTATGAAACTATGCTTATATAATCTCATGCTTATATGATCCCATGATTATTTTATTGCATGTTTTTATGATCCCATGTTTATATGTTATGATTCCATATGTTCCATGCTTCCAATATCATTATGTCAAGCCTCCTAACTCATGTGCTTCAAGTTTATTCTTATGTTCTTTCCCCTAATGGGATTTTTAGCTCATCCCTTTGTTCATGTGTTCCCCAGGGTACCCTATGCAGATGTAAGGGCTCAAAGGAAGTTAGGAGCTCATTCTGAAGATTAAATAAAGAAGTGTTTTTAGCCCCATGTTTTGTGATATATGTACCTAGTCTTCCAAGACACTATACTTAACGATCCTTGGCTTGTACTCTGATGATGAATTATGTTTAAAATCATGAAATGTTATGTTTAAAAGGCTAGGGTTGCTATAGTTGGTATCAGAGGCAGGTCTAGTTATTTTTGGAGATTAGGAATAGAGCACCTTAGTGAGAACCTTAAGGATAAGACTAAGTATTAGAAAACATTCCCAAATTTTGGTGAGTATTGAGTAAGTGGTTTATCAAGTAAATACATCCCTATCTGGATACAAGCAGGTAGAGGTGGCTCTGGCACAGATGTATCCTAGGGGTAAAACCCGAAAACACCACTTTGAGCTAGACTCGAATGGGAACTGGTGCACGAAAATGGGCCTTGCTGTATTCTTGGTTACGACACTCCTGGGGGATACGCTTTGGTAGATTCACGAGCTTAGTACAAACCATTATTAAGGGACAAAAAATCCCTTAAGAATATAAGTTAAGAAATAGATTAAGGTTAAACTAGATTTAACCTAAGGAATCATAAGTTAGGACATACTTCTTCTTTATAACTTTATCCTTTTATGTTCAAAGTTTCCTTTTATTCTCAATAGATAAGTATTAAAGACCTCTAATTATATGTTCTTTCTCTTAGTTAATGGAGGGAAATAGAAGAACAAGTACCAAAAACCAATGTGATAGGCAATGTGATGATTGACCTAATGATATGCCTGAGGTGATGGAATCAGGTGCTCAAAACTTCATGGCAGTACTTGCTCAGCTGGCTCAAGTTATGAATAATAACTTCAATAAGGTGGAACGTCCTCCTCCTCCGAGGAAAGAGAATGTTTCCATGGAATCCTTCTTGCGACAAAGGCCTCCCATGTTTAGCAGATCTTCTGATCCCCTCCTCGCGGAACAATGTATTAAATCCATTGAAAAGATATTCTCTATGCTTTAGTGCTCAGAAGAAGAGAAGGTGGTACTGGTGGTCTATCGTTTTGATGGGGAAGCTGATCAGTGGTGGACACTGGTCAAGAATACAAATTCCTAAGGGGAAAACGATTCCATAGATTGACAGGAATTCAAGAGGATGTTTTTCAACAAATATTATCCTCGAACCCTCCATCTCAAGATAAAAAGAGAGTTCCTCAGACTCAAGCAGAAGGAAGATGAGTCCATCGGGGCGTATGAAGAAAACTTTACAAGGATTTCAAGGTATGCCTTTGGCTTTGTCATGAATACCAAAATCAAGGTGGATCGCTTCTTTAGCGGACTAAAGCCGAGTCTATGAAAATCATTGATGATTCGAGAATTCGACAGTTATGAGGAAATTGTTCGTTGTTCCCTCAAGGTGGAAATGGAGATTGGAGACTCTCAGTGGTCTCATGGTCCCAGTGACAAGAAGCGAAAAATGGAAAACAACATGGGTGTTCCATCAAAAAAATCCCATGATGGAAAGAATCCAAACTTTCCCCTTTGCAAAAATTGTGGGAAGAAGCATCCTGGTAACTGTCTGAAGGGAACCAAGAACTGCTTCAAATGCAGAAAGTTTGGTTATCTAGCCAAGAACTGCCGAAGGGATATGAAAAATCATGCTAATGTTGAAGAAGAAAGGAAGGTTCAGATCAACACTTAGCCTGCAGTGCAGTGTTATAACTATAGGGATCTTGGGCATTATGAGAACAATTTCCCTAAGCTAAGGGTTGTCGGAGGAAATCAACAACAACCTATAAGACAAAAATGAAGGGATTATGCCATCTCTACTGCTAAGGTGGAGCCGGAAAATGATGTGGTGATAGGTACTCTTGTTATTCATTCAAGAAAAGTGAACGTACTATTTGATTCTGGTTCTATGCATTCTTTCATATCTTGAAAGTTTAGTAGAACGATTCAAACACCACCTCAAAATTTGGAGGAAAAGTTATCTATGATAACAACGAATGGGGAAATCATTTCATCCATGGTTTATAACTCCTCCCTGGTTAACGTTTGTGGACTGAAACTCCCAGAAAATCTGGTCATACTTCTTTTAGTGGAGTTTGATTCTATCTTCGTCATGGAATGAATATATTTGTACAAGGCCAACATCAACTGTCGTGAAAGGGGGATCACTTTTCACATCCCGAAGCATCCTCTGATTCTTTACAAGTTTATGGAGGAAGATGAATCTCCTTTAGAATCTTTGTCTCAAGTTTGGATACTGCTTCCTTGTGAACAATCATATATAGTTCAAATGATTGAGACAAAGGAGAGAATCATGCTTGAAGACATGCCCATCGTGACGGATTACACTGATGTATTCCCTGAGGAGTTTCCTAGTCTTCCTCCAGACCAAGAGGTTGAGTTCTCAATTGAACTTATCCCTGGATCTCTGCCAATCTCAAAGACACCTTAAAGAATGGCCGCCATAGAGCAGGAAGAGTTGAAGAAGTAGTTACAGGAGAATATGGACAAGGGTTTTGTACACCCGAGTGCTTCACCATGGGGTTCTCCAGTCCCCTTAGTCAAGAAGAAGGATGGATAAATATGCCTCTGCATTGATTATCGTGAGCTCAATAAAATCATGATAAATAAAAAGTATCCCCTTCCACGGATAGATGACTTGTTCGATTAGCTACGTGGGGATAGTTATTTCTCTAAGGTAGACCTTCGGTCAGGATATCCCCAACTAAAGGTAAGGAAGGAAGATATTCCCAAGACTGCCTTTCGAACGAGGTATGGACACTATGAGTTCACAGTGATGCCCTTAGGACTCACTAATGATCCAGAAATTTTCATGGATTTAATGAATAGAGTCTTTAGAGATTACCTTGAAAAATTTGTGGTAGTATTTATTGATGATATTCTGATATACTCTATGAGTAAGGATGAACATGAGGAGCATTTGAAAACTGTGTTAAAGACTTTGCAAAGGGAGAAGATGTATGCAAAGTATAGTAAATGTGAATTCTGGATGGAGGAAGTATCATTCTTGGGTCATGTTATCACTAGCAAAGGGATATCTGTGGACCCTTCCAAGATGAAGGTAATTGAAGAGTGGCCCATGCCAACTTCTTTAATGGAGATCCGTAGCTTTTTGGGTCTAGCTGGGTATTATCGACGATTAGTGAAGAACTTTTCACAACTTTCAAACCCAATGACCAAGATGATGCAGAAGGGAGTAAAGTTTGTCTAGACATAGGAATGTGAAGACTGATTCAAGGAGTTGAAAAAGAGGCTTATCACTACGCCGGTACTCACACTCCCTACCAGCAGGGAACTCTTTGTGGTGTATAGTGATGCTTCTAAGAAGGGATTAGGTTGTGTGCTAATGAAAAATGATAAAGTGATAGCCTATTCCTCAAGGCAGCTGAAAATCCACGAGAAAAACTATCCAACTCATGATCTGCAGTTAGCGGCTGTGATCTTTGCCTTGAAAATATGGCGGCGTTATCTATATGGGGAGAAATGTGAGATATATACTGACCAAAAGAGTCTCAAGTATATATTCACACAGAAAGAGCTTAATATATGCCAGTGAAGATGGATAGAGCTCATCAAGGATTACGACTACTCAATCCACTACCATCCCAGTAAGGCAAACAAGGTGGCAGATGCTCTAAGTAGAAAGGATCCAACATATTTAACAATAATGAGAATTGAAAAGGATCCGATCTTCTTAGATTTGCATAGGATGAACATGAGAATCATTAAGGGAGGAATGTCATCAATCCTTTTGAAAATGATTTCTCAACCACCCCTCTTGGGGAAAATAAAGGATGCTCAAAGAGAAGATGTGGAAATTCAAAAAAAGGTGGAAGCTATTAAAAATGGGAAATCCTCCGATTTCAAAATTGATGAGGAAGGAGTTGTAGGATTTGGGACACGATTGTGTGTACCATCCGATCCAGAGATAAAGAAGGAGCTATTGAATGATGCACATAGCTCGACCTTCTCTATCCACCCAGGGAGCACAAATATGTATCGTGATCTCCCAGAAAACTTTTGGTGGGACAATATGAAAAGGGAGATTGCTGAGTATACATCAAAGTGCCTTGTATGTCAGCAAGTAAAGGCTGAGAGACACAATTCTAAGGAGATGATGCAACCACTACCCATACCGTCATGGAAGTGGGAGAACATTACCATGGACGTTGTCATTGGACTTCCAAAGACATCTAGAGTAAACAATGCTATATGGGTCGTTGTGGATCGTCTTATGAAGACAGCTCACTTTATCGCGATTCGAGAGGACTTCTTATTGGATCAACTTGCATGGATTTACATCAAAGAAGTGGTATGGCTGCATGGAGTAACACTATCTATTGTATCTGACCGTGATCCGAGATTCACCTCAAAGTTTTGGAAAAGTCTCCAGCATGCTCTGAGCATTGAATTGAAATTCAGTACGCCCTATCATCCTCAAACTAATGGCCAGTCTGGGCGAACTATTCAGACACTAGAAGACATGTTGAGAGCGTGTTATATGGAATTCAAAGGAGGATGGGACCAACATTATAACGACCCACACTTTACATACATTGTTAATACTTCAAAATTGAATCACTCTTATTACAACATATGACAAAACCACAAAGGACCGTATAGGTATAGTGTCTTTAGAAACTGGGGAAACATAAACAACTGGTTCATAAATCTTCTACAGTGTCTCCCATTTATTTCATCATATCTAGGGTCCCTTTTAGCATATTCTACTTAATATCCATCTTCCTGACCTGGGGAAAAGAAAACATAAAAGGGTGAGCTCAAATGCTCAGCAAGGGCAAATAAAGGAAATAAAAATCATATCATATCTTTATGAAAATCAAAACCTGCAAAAGAGATCATAATATCTTAACATGGAATAAATCATAGAAGTGAAAATGAGATCCCCATAATCATAACATAAAACTTGAATCTTTGTGGCATGCACACATAATCATGGAAAATCATTTCTTGTTAGTCATGACTCATTGCCAAGACTATCTTAGTGGAAAAAGTCCCTTTCTGAACCGAGTTCACTCCTCGTTTCAGTCCTGTATCACTGAACCGAAATAACCTTCCGTTCCAGCCATGTCTATCTCATGAGATATAAAATCATTACCCAATGCATTGGAGGGAGATATAGGTCCCACCCATCTTATAATGAATCCTTTCTTATGTGTGCCACATAATCATAAAACATGCATCATCGCATAACACATGTAACAAAAATGGGATTCTTGAAACATCATGACATCATAAATCAATTCATATATGATAAAGGAATTCATAAACATAATTCCATCACAACATAGTCAAACCAATGTAAAAATATGGATAGAAACAGAACCCCTTATTATCTTAGATGGAAAATAATTTTGATAAAACACTTGAATTGAATTCTTGAGGAAAATATCCTTTCTTCTTCAAAAACATTTTTCCTTTCATAACATGTCATACAACTTTAAAATAAAAGAAGTTGATTAAAAATAAACTTGAAAACTTGTAAAGGAAGCTTCTTTGAAGTAATGTTTTAAAAATCCATTCATGCCGTATAAGTTAAAAAAAACATTCTTCGTACTTTTGTCGGAAAAGTCAAAAAGTACCTCGTACGGAAAAACGACAAAAGATTCCTTTCATATTCTTTACTAAAAACTCACCTAAGGGTAAAATTGGATTTAAACTATTTCAAGTGGATGGAAACAATATTACATATTGAGGGAACATGGATGTGGATGATAAAATACACCCCAGTAAATACTTACGAATAAACAATCTCGGAAAAAAATGAGATTGTGATATTTCCCTTACCTTAGGTCCGATTTGCTTTGTTCGTGTTCGAAGCTCCTGTATAATGGTTTAAATAATGTTATTGACTTATTCCAGAATCATAAATATTGATATGAGAACATATATGGTCATATTATTAGCTTCTTGTTAGTAATATTTCATTGTTACTTGTTACTCGGGTCTTTATAACTTTTTGTTCTTATGCGTGTTTTGTCGAATAAATTCTTATTCTTATCTTTAGGTTATATATAATTCATTTCCAGAATGGTATTAGTGTAGTATATACCATATTCATTCATTCAATTCATTTATACAATCATTATGAAATGATGATCATGTAGAACGAGTCGCATCACATCGTGGAGACGGTATTCCGTACGTACGCACGAGTGATGATATCGTTCCTATGATCGTGGAATTGTATTGGAGTATATATATATATTATTTCAGTATCAATATTACTTAATAATAATCATATATAGTTACTCATTACACCATTATACCCATCCTTGTAAGGTGATGGTGGAAAATAGATTACACCACGGCGTGGAGACGGTATTCCGTACGTACGCACGCGCGGTGATTTCATTTTTCCATAGGATGGATAGAAGGTGAATTAGGGTTGTTTCATATTTATAATAACATATCAGTATGTAAGTAATACTGATGTTATTACTTTATCATGAAACAACTAAAGAAGAAGAAGTTGAAGAAGAATGAAATTGAAAAGATCGGTAATGGATATTACCTCTTCTTTGGAACGCCTTTTTGAATCCTCCACTTAAGGAACTAAGATTGGTCTTTGGAGAAGACCAGGACCTCTAGGATTATTCTAGGGAAGGGGAGAAGGGAAAATGGCAGGGGTTGGCCGAGCTTGAGTGCTCAAATTGGTGTGAGGAGGAGGGGGAGGAGGTTCCCTTTTATAAGGGAGGAGAGGGGCACCTTAGGAATATCTCAAAATATTATTTTATATTAAAGTCAAAATCGGTTTATAATGGTTCCAAAGGGTCTTATTTCGAAGCTAAAGTGGGGATGGGTCGAAATACTATCAACCAATAGGATTTAGACAAGTTTAGGGTATTATTTTAACCTTATCAATTAGATTTAACTCTAAGTTAATTAATTTAACTTTTACCGTGTCTTTTTGTTTTCTTTAACTATATGGTTAATACACTTACTATAACATGCCAAACGAACCCCAAATTGTTTATTATTAATATATATATCCTTATCTAAGTCATTTGGCCGAACCTTAGATTTTTAGGAATAAAATAACAATTAATAATATAATATTTGATTTAAAAACTATTTTGTGTCAATTTTGACACTATTTGATATATGATTTTTGTGAAAGTCATAACAGAATTATATGTTCGAAAAAAGTTGATTAAATCAATACTAATATATCATAGTAACCTATAAAATTAGTGGAATTCATAAAAAGTCTCAAATTACATTTATTTTGGTATTTATATTATCAATTTTGTCAATATTTCATTAATAAGATAATTACTGCATCATCTTTGTGTCATAAATAAATTAACTTATATGATGTCTAAAAATTACAAATAAAATACCATCATGTAGGAAATCTTTTTAGCTTTATAATGAATATTTACAATCGAATTTATCTTATGTATAACCCCATATTAAAAATGATTTACTTATTAAACTTTGATTTTAACTATTTTAACCCTTCTTTAAATAAATTAATAATAAATGTCCTAATCTAATCCAAGTGGGCCTAAATGATCATATTTTATTCCTAAGTTTGTTTTTGGTCGAATTAAACTTGTCCAATAGAATTAGGACATGTGTTAGGGTAATATTAATATCATATTTACCCTTAGTTACCCTATTTACTATTAACCGCGGTAAAAATAGTAAAAAGTTACTATTCACCAAAAAAATATTTTCATCTCATTGAACCACATTTTAGTCCTTGATATTAACCGTGTGTCTCGGATTTTTGAAATTCCATTCACAGAAGCGGTAAAATTAAGTTTTATGCAAAATTCAGTTTTTAACCTACCACTTAGTGGTTTCACTATTCATCAAAAATTGAAAGTTTTCAGAAAAATACCAAAATTTCATCCTAGGCTAATTTCGATATTCTGAGTCCAAAAATGAAGTCCATTTTGAAAAATAAAATTTATAAAATTTCAAAAAGTGGTTATTACTATTCATAACGGCTAGTTTTAATAGCATATTGTTGTTTAGTGAAACTCGGTATTGCATACGACGCAAGCTATCGAGGAAGGTCGCGATTGCGTGTAAAGCAAGCCAAGCAAGTGTTGTGTAGAAAAAGATTCCTTTGATGATTTATATAACATAAAAGTCTCGGGTGTTACATTCTACCCCCCTTAAAAAGAATTTCGCCCTCGAAATTCGTCACTTTGCAACAAACAAATGAGGATACTTCTCCCTCATCATATCCTCAAGCTCCCATGTAGCTTCTTCAAGTTGGTGGTTTCTCCATAAAACTTTCACCAAGCGAGTGGTCTTGTTTCGTAGGACTTTTTCACTACGATCCAGAATCTCTATCGGCTGTTCTTCATAAGAAAGATCTTGCTCCAGCGGTACAACTTCTGAGCTGAGTACATGTGAAGGATATGGTATGTACTTTCTCAGGAGAGATACATGGAACACATCGTGAACTTGAGAGAGATTCGGTGGAAGCGCCAATCGGTAAGCTACCTTCCCAACACGATCCAGTATTTCAAAAGGACCGATATATCTAGGGATCAACTTCCCCTTCTTTCCAAATCTCATAACCCTCTTCCAGGGAGATATTCATAAGAACACTTTATCACCCACTTCAAACTCTAGGTCTTTTCTTCGGTTGTCGGGATAACGTTTCTGTCGACTCTGAGCTGCTCTTATGTGTTGTTGAATAGATCTGACCTTTTCTGCCATTTCATCAACAAGATCAGGTCCTAATAGCTTTCTTTCCCCAACTTCATCCCAGCAAGTTGGAGTCCTACATTTCTTTCCATAGAGAGCTTCATAAGGAGCCATCTGAATACTGGAGTGAAAGCTATTATTATAAGAAAATTCCACCAAAGGTAGGTGTTGATCCCAACCTCCTTTGAAATCCATAGAGCAAGCTCTCAACATATCTTCTAGGGTTTGAATTGTTCTCTCAGACTGACTGTTTGTCTGGGGATGATAAGCAGTGCTGAAACTCAACTCTGTATCCAGAGTATGCTGAAGACTTCGCCAGAACTTCGAGGTAAATCTCGGATCCCGATCAGATATAATAGAAAGTGGTACTCCATGCAATCTTACCACTTCCTTTACATATATCCTGGCAAGCTGATCTAGAGAGAAATCCTCTCTAATAGCAATGAAGTGTGCAGACTTTGTAAGACGATCAACTATGACCCAGATAGCATTATTGCCTTTGGATGTTTTAGGAAGTCCTGTGACAAAGTCCATAGTGATGTTTTCCCATTTCCATTCGGGTATGGGTAATGGTTGTAACATCCCCTTAGACTTCTGTCTCTCAGCTTTAACTTGTTGACAAACCAAGCATCGAGAGACTTATTCAGCACCATCTCTTTTCATGCCATCCCACCAGAAGTACTCTTTCCGGTCCCTATACATCTTCGTGCTTCCAGGATGAATAGAGAATGAAGAACTATGAGCCTCATCCAGCAGCTCTTTCTTTAATTCGGGGATGGGAGGAACACAAACCCGATTCCTGAACTTTATTATCCCATCACAATCAAGGTTGAATTCAGGAACATTTCTCACCTTCTTTTGTAACTCGACATCTTCTTTCTGTGCCTCTTTAATCTTCACATGTATAGATGGTTGAACATTCATTTGAGAAAGATAAGATTTTTCCCCTTCCATTATAATTCCAAGATCCATCCTTTGTAAATCCATAAATATTGGATCTTTTGTGATCCTCATCATGGATAAACTAGCATGGTCTTGTCGACTTAATGCATCTGCCACCTTTTTTGCTTTCCCAGGGTGGTAATGGATTGAGCAGTCATAATCCTTAATCAGCTCCAACCATCTTCTTTGGCGCATATTCAGCTCCTTTTGTGTGAAAAAATACTTTAAACTTTTATGATCAGTATAAATATCACACCTTTCACCATAAAGGTAATGCCTCCAAATCTTTAATGCCAAGATTACCGCAGCCAACTCCAAATCATGTGTTGGGTAATTTTGCTCATGGATTTTCAACTGTCGTGAGGCATAAGCTATCACCATATCATTTTGCATAAGAACACACCCCAATCCCTTCTTGGATGCATCACTATAGATCACAAACCTTTCTCCACTACAAGGCAGTGTGAGCACAGGTGCACTGGATAACCTTCTTTTCAACTCCTTGAAATTCTCTTCACATTCCTCTGTCCAGACAAACTTAACTCCTTTCCGAGTCAACTTGGTGAGTGGATTAGATAATCGTGAAAAATCTTTTACAAAACATCAATAATATCCAGCCAAACCAAGAAAACTTCGGATCTCAGTTACTATTGTTGGTCTTGACCATCTTTCGATAACCTCTGTTTTTGCTGGATCCACAGATATCCCCTCTTTTGAGATTATATGACCCAAAAATGCAACTTTTTGAAGCCAAAATTCACACTTGGTAAATTTGGCATAAAGCTTCTCTTTTCTCAGGGTCTTCAATATAATTCTCAAGTGATCTTCATGCTCTTCCTTGCTCTTTGAATAGACAAGAATATCGTCTATAAAGACTACCACGAATTGATCAAGATAGTCTCTCAAGACTCTATTCATTAGATCCATGAAGATAGCAGGGGCATTAGTAAGACCAAATGGCATCACTATAAATTCATAGTGTCCATACCTTGTACGGAAAGCCGTATTTGGTATATCCTCCCTTTTGACCCTTAATTGATGATACCCTGAACGAAGATCAATCTTGGAAAAGTATTGAGCTCCGCGTAGTTGGTCAAATAAGTCATCAATGCGTGGGAGAGGATATTTGTTCTTGATAGTGATCTTGTTAAGTTCTCGATAATCAATGCAGAGTCTCATTGATCCATCTTTCTTCTTAACAAATAGAACAGGTGCTCCCCAAGGTGACGCACTAGGGCGTATGAATCCCTTATCAAGATTCTCTTGGAGTTGCTTCTTCAATTCCTGCAACTCAATTGGGGCCATTCTATAAGGTGTCTTTGAAATAGGCAAAGCACCCGGTACGAGTTCTATTGAAAACTCAACTTCACGATTTGGTGGAAGACCCGACAATTCCTCCGGAAAGACATCATCAAACTCCCGTAAAATGGGCATATTCTTAATCGTGAGTTTCTCACCAACCATTTGAGATAAACAACCTTCATTTAGTGGAATCAATACCCATAAGATGGAAGAAATTTCCACTGGAAGGTTATGTTCATCCTTGCATTGATAGACGATCGTAGGTTGATCTGGAATATGAAATGTGACTTCCCTTCTTTGGAAATTGATATGAGCTCCATATAGAGAAAGCCAATCCATGCCAAGAATCACATCAAATTCCACTAAAGGAAGGATCACAAGATTTGCAGGAAGCACTTTCCCACAAACTTCGATCGGAGAAGAATTATAAACTTCTGATGCGATTGATGTGCCATTAGGTGTTGTCACAGCTAACTCAACATCTAATTGTTGAGGTAATACGGTGATACCCTTAGAAAATTTTTCAGAAATAAAAGAGTGGGTGGATCCAGAATCAAATAAAACATTTTCTACTTTAGAGTGGATGGTAAGTGTACCTTTCACCACATCGTTATCGTACTCCACATCGCTGATAGAAATTGCATGTGACTTTCCTTTGTCTTTAGCCTTAAGAGTTTGTTGACGTCGACCATCATCATCAACCCTTGTATTTGGGCATTGATTGGCATAATGCCCCATCTCCTTGCTCTTGAAACATTGAAGTGTAGTAGGTTCATTCTGTGTATCCCTTCCTTTGTTTGCATCATTAGACATCTTCTTCCCATTATCACGGCATTCAAATGCCCGATGACCTTCCTTTCCACATTTAAAACATTTACTTATCCTTTTAAGACAACTCCCTCCATGTTTCTTTCCACACTTTGAGCATAAGGGAAAGTTCATCTTCTTTTCCGTGTGCTCTTTAGATTTTTCTTTGAATTCCATCTTCCTCTTCTTATCAAACCCATGTGACTGATGGGTTACTCCAATCTCCATCTCGACTTTGAGAGCACATCGAACGATTTCCTCGTAGCTATTGAAGTCCCTTATGGCTAACGCCCTTCGAAGACTTGGTTTTAAGCCACTAAAGAATCGATCGATCTTACTCTCAGGTTGGATAATAATACCAGAAGCGTACCTTGCAAGTCTTGTAAAATTTGCTTCATAGGTACTAACAGATTCATCATCCCTTTGCTTCAGTTCAAGGAACTCTTTCTCCATCTTTGTTCGGAGAATACGAGGGAAGTACTTATTGAAAAATAAGTTCTTGAACTCGTCCCATTTCATAGACTCGATTTCATCCCTTTGCCTCGTATTCTTAACAAGATTCCACCATTGATCTGCATCTCCTTCCAAACGATACACTGCTAGGATGACTTTATCATGCTCAGAACATTGAAGAACTGAAAATATCTTTTCAGTAGTACTAATCCATTGTTCAGCAACTAATGGATCAGTAGACCCGCTGAAAGATGGTGGACGCTGCCTCATAAAGGATTCAACAGAATGTTGCTCCCTTCTTTGTTCGTTTGGAAATCCTGTATGATTCATAGCTTGAGAAATTTGTGTGAGCATGGCTACAAGATTTTGCATTCCAGCTCCCATATCGTTTGGTTGCTCAGGGGGACAATCATTGCATTGCCCATCGCATTCCGCATTAACACGGTTCCTTCGGGTTCCAGCCATTGACTAAAACCAAGAAGAATAGTGTGAGCAACACTAATTATAATAGGAAACCACATAATTCAAGAATAAAATTTTCATGCTTAAGGTCTTATCCTAGGTTATTCAAGGCCATTTCTAAAACACTAAGATTGTGTTCTATGCTTAGACTTATCCTTAGGGTTCTTACTAAGGCTTTCACATCCTAGTTTCCAAAGGTTGACTATACCTTTCCTCTGATACCAACTATAACGACCCACACTTTACATACATTGTTAATACTTCAAAATTGAATCACTCTTATTACAACATATGACAAAACCACAAAGGACCGTATAGGTATAGTGTCTTTAGAAACTGGGGAAAAATAAACAACTGGTTCATAAATCTTCTACAGTGTCTCCCATTTATTTCATCATATCTAGGGTCCCTTTTAGCATATTCTACTTAATATCCATCTTCCTGACCTGGGGAAAAGAAAACATAAAAGGGTGAGCTCAAATTCTCAGCAAGGGCAAATAAAGGAAATAAAAATCATATCATATCTTTATGAAAATCAAAACCTGCAAAAGAGATCATAATATCTTAACATGGAATAAATCATAGAAGTGAAAATGAGATCCCCATAATCATAACATAAAACTTGAATCTTTGTGGCATGCACACATAATCATGGAAAATCATTTCTTGTTAGTCATGACTCATTGCCAAGACTATCTTAGTGGACAAAGTCCCTTTCTGAACCGAGTTCACTCCTCGTTTCAGTCCTGTATCACTGAACCGAAATAACCTTCCGTTCCAGCCATGTCTATCTCACGAGATATAAAATCATTACCCAATGCATTGGAGGGAGATATAGGTCCCACCCATCTTATAATGAATCCTTTCTTATGTGTGCCACATAATCATAAAACATGCATCATCGCATAACACATGTAACAAAAATGGGATTCTTGAAACATCATGACATCATAAATCAATTCATATATGATAAAGGAATTCATAAACATAATTCCATCACAACATAGTCAAACCAATGTAAAAATATGGATAGAAACAGAACCCCTTATTATCTTAGATGGAAAATAATTTTGATAAAACACTTGAATTGAATTCTTGAGGAAAATATCCTTTCTTCTTCAAAAACATTTTTCCTTTCATAACATGTCATAAAACATTAAAATAAAAGAAGTTGATTAAAAATAAACTTGAAAACTTGTAAAGGAAGCTTCTTTGAAGTAATGTTTTAAAAATCCATTCATGCCGTATAAGTTAAAAAAAACATTCTTCGTACTTTTGTTGGAAAAGTCAAAAAGTACCTCGTACGGAAAAACGACAAAAGATTCCTTTCATATTCTTTACTAAAAACTCACCTAAGGGTAAAATTGGATTTAAACTATTTCAAGTGGATGGAAACAATATTACATATTGAGGGAACATGGATGTGGATGATAAAATACACCCCAGTAAATACTTACGAATAAACAATCTCGGAAAAAAAATGAGATTGTGATATTTCCCTTACCTTAGGTCCGATTTGCTTTGTTCGTGTCCGAAGCTCCTGTATAATGGTTTAAATAATGTTATTGACTTATTCCAGAATCATACATATTGATATGAGATCATATATGGTCATATTATTAGCTTCTTGTTAGTAATATTTCATTGTTACTTGTTACTCGGGTCTTTATAACTTTTTGTTCTTATGCGTGTTTTGTCGAATAAATTCTTATTCTTATCTTTAGGTTATAGATAATTCATTTCCAGAATGGTATTAGTGTAGTATATACCATATTCATTCATTCAATTCATTTATACAATCATTATGAAATGAAGATCATGTAGAACGAGTCGCATCACATCATGGAGACGGTATTCCGTACGTACGCACGAGTGATGATATCGTTCCTATGATCGTGGAATTGTATTGGAGTATATATATATATTATTTCAGTATAAATATTACTTAATAATAATCATATATAGTTACTCATTACACCATTATACCCATCCTTGTATGGTGATGGTGGAAAATAGATTACACCACGGCGTGGAGACGGTATTCCGTACGTACGCACGCGCGGTGATTTCATTTTTCCGTAGGATGGATAGAATATAAGGCCCCAGCCTTAAAACTTACTTAATCTTGAGTTATTACAAGATTACACATTGAGGATCTTTTCAGGTTTAGAGTTTTAGAGAATTAGATCATGAAACTTGCATTACATTCCACATTTAAACAAAGTGGTTACATAAAAGTCAGCATTCATTCTTCCCATCAACGGGAACATATTTAAAATATAACACGTATTCTCTCTTAACACATCCTTGACTCTAACGTCTTATCATGTACCTTTCCTCTTGACCTGAAAAACATTTCAGAAACTTGGGATGAGCATAAAAAGCTCAGTAAGAGTTATAAAAATATGGAAAGGAAACATGAGTTCATATATACATAAGAATGAAATCATACTTTACCCATAAAACAAAGGCACTTTAACATACCTCATCAAACCATGAATAAATCATAGAAATCATAAGACATAAAGGTAACTTGAGGCATTCATAACATTCTTATGTAGGGAGTAACCCTCTTGGTTACGTTTGGAATACCCATCACAGTATATTCCCTAAATCTCTTCGGAGAAACCTTAACGTTTCACTCCTTCGCGTTACCCAATGCATTGGAGAGCTATATCGGGCTCACCCGCCCTTAGTTTATCACGGAACCACCCGTTCTTCATAACAATGCCCAAGAACCATAACATAATCGTATCACATAAACATGAATAAAGGAAACATAACATTTCCACATTTCAATCACAATATAACATATTAGGATATTGAAATAATGAATCCATTCAAAAAGAAACCATTTCCAAAACCATTTAAAACATTTAATAAAGAGATTTTTGAATCAAAGTGTCCCATACCACCTTGAAGCTTTTAACATTTTAAACCATTAATATCCATATAAATAAATCCTTAAAACCATTTTGAAAACATGGATATTAATAAGAACAAATAATTAAAACATTTAAAACGATATTTTGGTTAAAGGGGTTTTACCAAAATTAGAGACACTTGAATACAATAATCAAGGAAGAACTTTATAATATCATGAGAATAAAAGGATTCATGATATAATACTCCAAAGGACAGTATATACACCATATAAGAGTGAATTGGTGCATAACAACAATGAACCCTCAATAGAAATGTCAAATGTGATGAAATACCTTATAAAGAAGGTATCCCTAAATTAAGGACAAATAAATCTCAAAAAATATGTGTGACAAATATATAGACACCCAATATAAGTGGATATTAAGTGTAAAACAATAAAAGGTCATTCACACATATTCAATGGATGACATATTTAATGACTACAAGTTGAACCCAAAGAAATCGAAATTGGGTTAAGAAGTTCCCTTGACAGCCTAACGGCGTCACATCAAAATGAGTTGATGAGAGATAAAAAGAGTATCTCATCACTTGGACACAAAATTTACATCATTAAGGATATATGAGAACATATCCCAACATAACAATATGTAAATTAAAAGACCCAATAAAAGAAGTCTTTTAAAAAGAGGAAGGGTGAAAGGTTCCCTTACCGAATTGGGTATCTTTCAAAACATACACCCCATGAAAGAAGGGCAATAAATCATTGATGTAAATACTCATAAACGAAAGTATATTACACAAAGAGTAGAATAATGGGCAGTACATACACCACTCAAAGGAAATTGTGGCAAATGTAGCATAAATCTCACGGGGATAAAAGTGAGATGAAAAATCCCTTACGAAAACTCGGCAGCCTAACGGCGCCACATAACTTCCAAAAGGATTGATGAGAGAGAATAGGGTCTCTCATCACATGAACATAAAAATTACAGTAGGAGTAATATAAAATAACATCCCAATCATAATAAAGATGAGCTTAAAAGAAATTACATAAAAGAATGTACTTAAAAAGAAAGAGAGTTGTAGGATCCCTTACCTCGGGTCCGACTTGACTCGATCATTCTTTAATCTCCTGAATAATAAACTTGAGTTAATTTCTAATTCCTTAAGAACCCTTTTCAAGTTCATTATTACTTTTATACCACTTATTACCTTGTCATAAACATTATGTAATCATTTAAGTTAATAATATTTGTTTTGCCGATATTTGGTTCTTAAGTCGAAAGTGGTCTTCTTACAATTACATGTTGTTCGTGTGGCCAAATGTTTATTATATCCAGAATTGTATTCATTATGTAGATATCATATATTTCATATATATCCAGTACATGCATGCATTTATAACATTACATAATCATTTAGAGGTAAGAAATGAAATGCACCGTTCATGGAGACGGTAAGCCGTACGTACGCATGAACGCTACTTTCATTTCTATTTCGTATTTTATAGAATGGAATAATAATGATATAAAGGTATATTATAATTCCAGTATAATATCATATATAATATCATATTTCCATCCTTTATACATCCCACATATGGTATTTAACGAATCAAATCACTTTGAGGGGGCGGTAGTCCGCACTTCCTTAAATGAAGATATCGTGTATACCCATAATGGAAGCCACAAAGGTAAGACAAAAATGAAAAATACAGAAGCATAAATAAAACATAAACATATTATATATCATATATAAAAATAGTGACATCATAATGGCCACCTTTGAAGGTGTTAAATGAGTATTGAACAATCATCGTTTCGGGAGGCAGAATTTCACCGTCCACGGAAACCGTATGTTCTTTAACCATTTGATGTAGTTGTGTGAGAGTGTAGCTAAAATAAATCTTGTAACAACATACTAGTATATTGAAGATACTGGTGTTGTTACAAAAGAAGTAAATAAAAAGAGATTATAGGTTTGGAGAAGCAAAATAAAACAAATGAACAAGAGAGAATGAGTTACCTTTAAAAGTGTAATCTCCTTTTGATTTGAGCCTAAAGGCTTCCTTTGAAAGGATTCTGCCCAAAGGGGATCCTCTAGGATGAGGAGAGGGATGTTGAGAGAGTAAATGGGCAGGGGTTGGCCGAGCCAAAGGCTTGAGGGGTGTGGGAAAAGAGGTAGAGGTGGGGGCCTTTTATAAGAGGAGAGGAGGGGCACTTTTGGAAAGCAATGAAATATTACATTATTTGAAAATGCTTTTCGGTTCTAAAGGGTTCCACATTGATATAATTCGTGGATAAGGTGATAAGGCATCGAAATCCACTCATCCAATTGGTTTTGTCCATGTGTATATTGTAGATTTTTCATTATCTTTCCATTTTAATTAAATTGTCAAATAATGATGTCATCGCTGCATCATTATTATGTCATAAATAATTTAATTTCTTTAATGTCTAAAAATTATAAAAAAAAATACTATGATATAGGAAATCTTTTTAGCTTTCCAATGACTATTTATAATCAAAATTTGGACTTGTATAACCCCACTTAAAAATTGTTTTAGTAAAACATACTATGTTAGTGTCATTTTCACTTTAACATTAAATAAAAAGTATTTTATGTTATTTCCCAACAAAAGTGGATCCATGGGGTCCCCAAGTTAGGCCATGGCTTGTCTTGGTCGGCCATGACACAACCAATAGGGTTGTGACATGTGTCTAGGTCATTTAATTTTTTTAAAGTATTATTTATACCTTAAACTACACTAATTATCACTAATCGCGATTAAAAACTTAATAAGTTACTATTCACCAAAAAATTATTATAATCTCATTGAACCACATTTTACTTCTTAATGACAACCATGTATGTCGGATTTTCAAAATTCAATACACATTAGTGGTAAACTTTCATTTAACTGAAAAATCAGTTTGCTTGATTATCACTTAGTGGTTTCACTATTCATCAAAAATTGAAGTTTTTCAGAAAATTACCAAAAATTCACCCTAAGCTATATTTGATACTCTGAATTCAAAAATGAAGTCCGTTTTACAAAATTCAAAACATATTAGTCACATTAATTAATTTAATAATTAATTCCCGCTGTCAGAGCAAATAGCGTGTTTTTATAAAACAATAAGTATCAAAAGATTGACACCAGTTTAAGTCCGATTTCAAAGTGAAATTAATTCCAACCACCACTATTGGATTAAATGGTAAAAATATTTCCTAATTTCACTTTAAAACCAATTAAAAAGATAATCTAATCATATAAATAAATTATATTAAAAAGTGGTTTTGAATTAAAATACAACATTTTACACTATTCCTTAAAAAATGAACTTTATCGGAAAGATACCAAAAATTTACACAAAGTAAATTTTGATGTCCCGATTCTTAATAAGAGTTTTATTTGGTCCAAAAGAATGTTTAAGAGTGAACAAAACTATATTTAATGATGGTTCAACATCAAAAGGTGATAAGTGAACCTTTAGTGAAAACTAGGGCATATACGCCTAAAATTGAATTCTTTCCGTATTTTAAGCCTCTATTCTTTATTGGATAAATGTAAAAACAATTAAAAACATATGAAATCATATTTTAGTTATTTCTATCCATTCCCGCCAATACAACGGCTACATGTTAACTACCATTTAAAATAATATTATTTTATTATTAGAGTGCAACGTAAGATTCCCAAGAAACTCGTTGTTGCGTGTTGGGTACGCCATCGAGCATAGCGTCCCCTTTAAAGTCATTTAAATATTTTATTCACAAATATGGATAAATATGAAATGTCATATTCTTTATTTACCTGGGATGTTACATCCTTCCCCCCTTTTGGGAATTGCGTCCTCGCAATTTTAAAATTGCGCTTGGAAACATCCTTGAAAGTCCCACATCGGAACAAAAGTCGGTAAAACAAACACTTTAAAATAAAGAAAGATAAGTACAAAGGTCACTCGAGTTAACCCATACTAGGATTCCAAGTATGAAAATATGGACATGGAGGAGAAAACATAGGGTCACGTTCTTATGGAGAGTGATAGAAAACATGTTTAGGAGAAAGTTAACAATGAGAAAATCACAAACTTGTGATGGGTTAAACGGTATTCGATTCCCCAGTAGGAAAAGTTAATATACAACATTTTTGTTTTAAGTTACTTTTTATTGAGGAATTTATTCATAAGGAAACATAATCACTTATCATATTGACTTTCAACTTTTATTATATTCCTTTCACAAACTCATATTTTCTCCAAAAGACGAGTATTTAGGAAGACTTGTTCACATTAAGAGTACTATAATCAACTTCTAGAGAATCACCTAATCCACAAAAGAGAACTATGTACATCCTATGTCTTTAGGCTTAAACCAGAGCCAAAACCAAAAAGTTTAGTACAAGATCAGATAATCCAGAAAAGAATAACCCCTTATAAAAAGAAAATCTATTCTTAATCTCCAAAATTTGTCCAACAAAACCCAAAGTTCAACGAGGACCATCCGATAAACAATTTGTCCATAAAATTCTTCAAAGTAAACCTAATATAATATTGAAACCCAAATATTTGAAGGATTTAGTCACACAGTCTTCCATGTTAAATCGTAACATTTATCTCCAAACAACATTAGTTGCTCCTAAAGTCTAGTATTGAAAAGTAATTAACCTAATCACATATCCTCCATGATAGGTTAATCATTTTTATAAATAACCCAAAATCAACTTACTCTTAATTCATAAAATCATATAACCAAAAATAATCAGTCAAACTAACCAGGGACTTCACGTAGTCCAGTGGTAGGCGATAAATACCAGTCGCACTTTGGTTGTGGGTTCGATTCCCGCAGCTTTGTCCGACGCGACGGGATGTCACACGGTCTGCGTGTTGTCCTTTTTCCAAAACTATATAATTCTCAAAACATTCCCCAAAAGAGATAAAATCTTCAAAAATATTCATAACATATTTTAACCTCAAGTTTATCTCATTCCTTTCCTTTTCCATCATATCATAGAGTAACCCATAATTACCTAAAAAGTAAGGATCATATAAACCCTAATGGTTACCTTAATAATTATTACCTGAATTTCCACATCGAGTTGGCCATCTCGTAAATGATGCATTAGAGAACTCACGAAGGTTGAAGTGATTGATCATGGATCCTTGATAGTTGGTTTAGAACAACTATGAGATTCCTCATTGAATCCCCTATCTCATCTAGTATCATAATCAGAGAACCACCACAGTTTCCTTCAAACCCATTGTCACTTTGGTGCCTGCTAGATCCATCCATTCACTAAAAACATAAATGTCAGTGTGAGTATATCAACAAAAACATCATGTACTAATGAGGAAGGTAGACTCTAAGATATACTTACTCATTCACATTATCTAAAATTAGGACTCTTTCTGAAATTCTAACCATTATGGTAATGTCACTTATGCTTAAAGAATACCCTAACCTCTAAAGTTATCTAAACCGACCTCTGATACCAACTATAAGGCCCCAGCCTTAAAACTTACTTAATCTTGAGTTATTACAAGATTACACATTGAGGATCTTTTCAGGTTTAGAGTTTTAGAGAATTAGATCATGAAACTTGCATTACATTCCACATTTAAACAAAGTGGTTACATAAAAGTCAGCATTCATTCTTCCCATCAACGGGAACATATTTAAAATATAACACGTATTCTCTCTTAACACATCCTTGACTCTAACGTCTTATCATGTACCTTTCCTCTTGACCTGAAAAACATTTCAGAAACTTGGGATGAGCATAAAAAGCTCAGTAAGAGTTATAAAAATATGGAAAGGAAACATGAGTTCATATATACATAAGAATGAAATCATACTTTACCCATAAAACAAAGGCACTTTAACATACCTCATCAAACCATGAATAAATCATAGAAATCATAAGACATAAAGGTAACTTGAGGCATTCATAACATTCTTATGTAGGGAGTAACCCTCTTGGTTACGTTTGGAATACCCATCACAGTATATTCCCTAAATCTCTTCGGAGAAACCTTAACGTTTCACTCCTTCGCGTTACCCAATGCATTGGAGAGCTATATCGGGCTCACCCGCCCTTAGTTTATCACGGAACCACCCGTTCTTCATAACAATGCCCAAGAACCATAACATAATCGTATCACATAAACATGAATAAAGTAAACATAACATTTCCACATTTCAATCACAATATAACATATTAGGATATTGAAATAATGAATCCATTCAAAAAGAAACCATTTCCAAAACCATTTAAAACATTTAATAAAGAGATTTTTGAATCAAAGTGTCCCATACCACCTTGAAGCTTTTAACATTTTAAACCATTAATATCCATATAAATAAATCCTTAAAACCATTTTGAAAACATGGATATTAATAAGAACAAATAATTAAAACATTTAAAACGATATTTTGGTTAAAGGGGTTTTACCAAAATTAGAGACACTTGAATACAATAATCAAGGAAGAACTTTATAATATCATGAGAATAAAAGGATTCATGATATAATACTCCAAAGGACAGTATATACACCATATAAGAGTGAATTGGTGCATAACAACAATGAACCCTCAATAGAAATGTCAAATGTGATGAAATACCTTATAAAGAAGGTATCCCTAAATTAAGGACAAATAAATCTCAAAAAATATGTGTGACAAATATATAGACACCCAATATAAGTGGATATTAAGTGTAAAACAATAAAAGGTCATTCACACATATTCAATGGATGACATATTTAATGACTACAAGTTGAACCCAAAGAAATCGAAATTGGGTTAAGAAGTTCCCTTGACAGCCTAACGGCGTCACATCAAAATGAGTTGATGAGAGATAAAAAGAGTATCTCATCACTTGGACACAAAATTTACATCATTAAGGATATATGAGAACATATCCCAACATAACAATATGTAAATTAAAAGACCCAATAAAAGAAGTCTTTTAAAAAGAGGAAGGGTGAAAGGTTCCCTTACCGAATTGGGTATCTTTCAAAACATACACCCCATGAAAGAAGGGCAATAAATCATTGATGTAAATACTCATAAACGAAAGTATATTACACAAAGAGTAGAATAATGGGCAGTACATACACCACTCAAAGGAAATTGTGGCAAATGTAGCATAAATCTCACGGGGATAAAAGTGAGATGAAAAATCCCTTACGAAAACTCGGCAGCCTAACGGCGCCACATAACTTCCAAAAGGATTGATGAGAGAGAATAGGGTCTCTCATCACATGAACATAAAAATTACAGTAGGAGTAATATAAAATAACATCCCAATCATAATAAAGATGAGCTTAAAAGAAATTACATAAAAGAATGTACTTAAAAAGAAAGAGAGTTGTAGGATCCCTTACCTCGGGTCCGACTTGACTCGATCATTCTTTAATCTCCTGAATAATAAACTTGAGTTAATTTCTAATTCCTTAAGAACCCTTTTCAAGTTCATTATTACTTTTATACCACTTATTACCTTGTCATAAACATTATTTAATCATTTAAGTTAATAATATTTGTTTTGCCGATATTTGGTTCTTAAGTCGAAAGTGGTCTTCTTACAATTACATGTTGTTCGTGTGGCCAAATGTTTATTATATCCAGAATTGTATTCATTATGTAGATATCATATATTTCATATATATCCAGTACATGCATGCATTTATAACATTACATAATCATTTAGAGGTAAGAAATGAAATGCACCGTTCATGGAGACGGTAAGCCGTACGTACGCATGAACGCTACTTTCATTTCTATTTCGTATTTTATAGAATGGAATAATAATGATATAAAGGTATATTATAATTCCAGTATAATATCATATATAATATCATATTTCCATCCTTTATACATCCCACATATGGTATTTAACGAATCAAATCACTTTGAGGGGGCGGTAGTCCGCACTTCCTTAAATGAAGATATCGTGTATACCCATAATGGAAGCCACAAAGGTAAGACAAAAATGAAAAATACAGAAGCATAAATAAAACATAAACATATTATATATCATATATAAAAATAGTGACATCATAATGGCCACCTTTGAAGGTGTTAAATGAGTATTGAACAATCATCGTTTCGGGAGGCAGAATTTCACCGTCCACGGAAACCGTATGTTCTTTAACCATTTGATGTAGTTGTGTGAGAGTGTAGCTAAAATAAATCTTGTAACAACATACTAGTATATTGAAGATACTGGTGTTGTTACAAAAGAAGTAAATAAAAAGAGATTATAGGTTTGGAGAAGCAAAATAAAACAAATGAACAAGAGAGAATGAGTTACCTTTAAAAGTGTAATCTCCTTTTGATTTGAGCCTAAAGGCTTCCTTTGAAAGGTTTCTGCCCAAAGGGGATCCTCTAGGATGAGGAGAGGGATGTTGAGAGAGTAAATGGGCAGGGTTTGGCCGAGCCAAAGGCTTGAGGGGTGTGGGAAAAGAGGTAGAGGTGGGGGCCTTTTATAAGAGGAGAGGAGGGGCACTTTTGGAAAGCAATGAAATATTACATTATTTGAAAATGCTTTTCGGTTCTAAAGGGTTCCACATTGATAGAATTCGTGGATAAGGTGATAAGGCATCGAAATCCACTCATCCAATTGGTTTTGTCCATGTGTATATTGTAGATTTTTCATTATCTTTCCATTTTAATTAAATTGTCAAATAATGATGTCATCGCTGCATCATTATTATGTCATAAATAATTTAATTTCTTTAATGTCTAAAAATTATAAAAAAAAATACTATGATATAGGAAATCTTTTTAGCTTTCCAATGACTATTTATAATCAAAATTTGGACTTGTATAACCCCACTTAAAAATTGTTTTAGTAAAACATACTATGTTAGTGTCATTTTCACTTTAACATTAAATAAAAAGTATTTTATGTTATTTCCCAACAAAAGTGGATCCATGGGGTCCCCAAGTTAGGCCATGGCTTGTCTTGGTCGGCCATGACACAACCAATAGGGTTGTGACATGTGTCTAGGTCATTTAATTTTTTTAAAGTATTATTTATACCTTAAACTACACTAATTATCACTAATCGCGATTAAAAACTTAATAAGTTACTATTCACCAAAAAATTATTATAATCTCATTGAACCACATTTTACTTCTTAATGACAACCATGTATGTCGGATTTTCAAAATTCAATACACATTAGTGGTAAACTTTCATTTAACTGAAAAATCAGTTTGCTTGATTATCACTTAGTGGTTTCACTATTCATCAAAAATTGAAGTTTTTCAGAAAATTACCAAAAATTCACCCTAAGCTATATTTGATATTCTGAATTCAAAAATGAAGTCCGTTTTACAAAATTCAAAACATATTAGTCACATTAATTAATTTAATAATTAATTCCCGCTGTCAGAGCAAATAGCGTGTTTTTATAAAACAATAAGTATCAAAAGATTGACACCAGTTTAAGTCCGATTTCAAAGTGAAATTAATTCCAACCACCACTATTGGATTAAATGGTAAAAATATTTCCTAATTTCACTTTAAAACCAATTCAAAAGATAATCTAATCATATAAATAAATTAGATTAAAAAGTGGTTTTGAATTAAAATACAACATTTTACACTATTCCTTAAAAAATGAACTTTATCGGAAAGATACCAAAAATTTACACAAAGTAAATTTTGATGTCCCGATTCTTAATAAGAGTTTTATTTGGTCCAAAAGAATGTTTAAGAGTGAACAAAACTATATTTAATGATGGTTCAACATCAAAAGGTGATAAGTGAACCTTTAGTGAAAACTAGGGCATATACGCCTAAAATTGAATTCTTTCCGTATTTTAAGCCTCTATTCTTTATTGGATAAATGTAAAAACAATTAAAAACATATGAAATCATATTTTAGTTATTTCTATCCATTCCCGCCAATACAACGGCTACATGTTAACTACCATTTAAAATAATATTATTTTATTATTAGAGTGCAACGTAAGATTCCCAAGAAACTCGTTGTTGCGTGTTGGGTACGCCATCGAGCATAGCGTCCCCTTTAAAGTCATTTAAATATTTTATTCACAAATATGGATAAATATGAAATGTCATATTCTTTATTTACCTGGGATGTTACATAGAAGGTGAATTATGGTTGTTTCATATTTATAATAACATATCATTATGTAAGTAATAATTATGTTATTACTTTATCATGAAACAACTAAAGAAGAAGAAGTTGAAGAAGAATGAAATTGAAAAGATCGGTAATGGATATTACCTCTTCTTTGGAACGCCTTTTTGAATCCTCCACTTAAGGAACTAAGATTGGTCTTTGGAGAAGACCAGGACCTCTAGGATTATTCTAGGGAAGTGGAGAAGGGAAAATGGCAGGGGTTGGCCGAGCTTGAGTGCTCAAATTGGTGTGAGGAGGAGGGGGAGGAGGTGCCCTTTTATAAGGGAGGAGAGGGGCACCTTAGGAATATCTCAAAATATTATTTTATATTAAAGTCAAAATCGGTTTATAATGGTTCCAAAGGGTCTTATTTCGAAGCTAAAGTGGGGATGGGTCGAAATCCTATCAACCAATAGGATTTAGACAAGTTTAGGGTATTATTTTAACCTTATCAATTAGATTTAACTCTAAGTTAATTAATTTAACTTTTACCGTGTCTTTTTGTTTTCTTTCACTATATGGTTAATACACTTACTATAACATGTCAAACGAACCCCAAATTGTTTATTATTAATATATATATCCTTATCTAAGTCATTTGGCCGAACCTTAGATTTTTAGGAATAAAATAACAATTAATAATATAATATATGATTTAAAAACTATTTTGTGTCAATTTTGACACTATTTGATATATGATTTTTGTGAAAGTCATAACAGAATTATATGTTCGAACCAAGTTGATTAAATCAATACTAATATATCATAGTAACCTAGAAAATTAGTGGAATTCATAAAAAGTCTCAAATTACAATTATTTTGGTATTTATATTATCAATTTTGTCAATATTTCATTAATAAGATAATTACTGCATCATCTTTGTGTCATAAATAAATTAACTTATTTGATGTCTAAAAATTACAAATAAAATACCATCATGTAGGAAATCTTTTTATCTTTCTAATGAATATTTACAATCGAATTTATATTATGTATAACCCCATATTAAAAATGATTTACTTATTAAACTTTGATTTTAACTATTTTAACCCTTCTTTAAATAAATTAATAATAAATGTCCTAATCTAATCCAAGTGGGTCTAAATGATCATATTTTGTTCCTAAGTTTGTTTTTGGTCGAATTACACTTGTCCAATAGAATTAGGACATGTGTTAGGGTAATATTAATATCATATTTACCCTTAGTTACCCTATTTACTATTAACCGCGGTAAAAATAGTAAAAAGTTACTATTCACCAAAAAAATATTTTCATCTCATTGAACCACATTTTAGTCCTTGATATTAACCGTGTCTCTCGGATTTTTGAAATTCCATTCACAGAAGCGGTAAAATTAAGTTTTATGCAAAATTCAGTTTTTAACCTACCACTTAGTGGTTTCACTATTCATCAAAAATTGAAAGTTTTCAGAAAAATACCAAAATTTCATCCTAGGCTAATTTCGATATTCTGAGTCCAAAAATGAAGTCCATTTTGAAAAATAAAATTTATAAAATTTCAAAAAGTGGTTATTACTATTCATAACCGCTAGTTTTAATAGCATATTGTTGTTTAGTGAAACTCGGTATTGCGTACGACGCAAGCTATCGAGGAAGGTCGCGATTGCGTGTAAAGCAAGCCAAGCAAGTGTTGTGTAGAAAAAGATTCCTTTGATGATTTATATAACATAAAAGTCTCGGGTGTTACAAACATCTTCCACTGGTTGAATTATCATACAACAATAGTTTCCACTCGAGCATCCAAATGGCACCATATGAAGCCCTTTATGGGAAAAGGTGTAGAACACCGGCATGTTGGGATGAATTCAGTGAGCGTAAGCTGTTAGGACATGAAATGGTCGAAGAAATGGTGGAGAAGGTGAAAACCATTCAGCAACATATCAAGGCATCCCAAAGTCGACAGAAGAGTTATGCAAATAACCATTGACGAGACCTTGAGTTCAAAGTTGGAGACATGGTATTTTTACGCATATCTTTGTGGAAGAAGGTCATGAGGTTCAGGAAGAAAGGGAAGTTAAGTCCCAGGTACATCGGCCCCTTCGAGATCCTTGATCGAGTTGGAGCTGTGGCCTATTAACTAGCACTTCCACCTACCATGTGGAAAGTATATGATGTCTTTCATGTATCCCTCTTAAGGAAGTACATACCAGACCCTTAACATGTACTCTCTTCAGAGGCGGTACAGTTGGAGGATGACCTTTCCTATGAGGAGCAGCCAGTGAAGATCATGGATCATAGAGACAACGTTCTACATAACAAGACTACTCATCTGGTCAAGGTACTATGGAGAAACCATAAGTACGAAGAGGCAACATGGGAACTGGAGGAAGCAATGAAGGAAAAGTACCCGCATCTGTTTTTGTCCTAGAATGTAAAATGAAATTTTGAAGAGAAATTTCTTAAGGGGGGATGAATGTAACGACACAATGTTTTTCAATGGAAATTCTCTTCTTATATTTGTGTCATAAAATCACATGAAAACACAACATAAGGAACTAATAAGTGATAAGTGACCTTTAAACATAAGTTTGTCACTTATGTGTTTTGAATTTCAAAAATCCGGCATACACTGTTGTGTTCAAGATGTTTTTTGGAGTCTAATAAAACAAAAATATTTTTTGGTGAATAGTAACCTACCCTAATGAATAGTAAAACACCCTTATGAATAGTGATACACCCTAATGAATAGTAACCTCACCTATGGTGGTTCAGAAATAATATTCAAGTTGGAAGTACGATAAACCGATATTTTAGAATAAGTAAATGAATGTTTTAAAAATAGTTTTTGGTAATAAATTATTATTTTCATTAAATATTAAAATAATCATATTTAGAAAATTATTTTTGAAAAATGGAAATCATTTTTGGATTCTACACGTCAAAAAATGGTTTGGGTGAAGTTTTGGGATTTTTCTGAAATACATGAATTTTTTATGAATAGTAGAAACCGATAATTCACAATAAATGATAAATAATGGATTAATTGAGTCATCTATGATGTTCTACTGATGTAAGACCACTTGGTTCGGGATTACATTATAAAATTACTATTTTTGGTCATAGAAGACTCACTATTCCTTGTCTTGGGAGGAATTAATAAACTAATGAATTTTATATTAAGAAAACCCCTCTCTCCTCCACTATAAAAACCCCCTTCACTCCATCTTTTCTCCACACCTCTCAAGCTCGAATACCTCCCTAAATTCTGCCCAAATCTCTCCCCAATATACTTCCCCACGTCCAAGTCTTGATGTTATTTCCAAAAGACCAAAATCAAATCCCCTAATAGGAGTCTCAAAGAGAGGAGATCAAAGGGTAAGAACCCTCTTTCATTTTCAAGTGTTTTGTTTTCATTTCCTTTCTTTTCTTATACCCTCTTCCCCTTCCCTTATCCAAAAGGAATTAAAGCTCCAGAATATCATATATTCTATATTCTAATCATGTTTATGGAAAATTTCAAGCATCATGCTTCTCCTCCTCTCTATCACGTTCTAGAATTAAAACATCGTCTGAGATGTGTCAAATTACTGACATCTTGGATAATGTGTTTTCAAATTATTTTATTTATGGTCATGAAACCATTTATGTTATGGTTTAACAAGATTATTATATATGTTATATGACCTATTTAAGGTTCTGTAATCCTCATACACTCATGATATAAAACAATAATACAAAACAAGTCAATTATGGGAAAAATCGTTAAAATTAATTCAAGTGTTTATCATTAATGTTTAATGTAAAGGTTCTCTTTCACTCTAACTGACCAAATGAATTTTGTAACCATGTAACCTAATATATGTAAACTAATGTTATATAACTTTAATTCTGGACAACCACTTTCATCTTACAATTTATTTGAACCTAAATACAATTGAACCGATCATTAAAACAAATGAAACAAACGGACCCGAACAATGAAATTGAACCTTATAATCAATCAAAATGGGTATAAATGAACTTAAAAAGGTTATAATGAATATTTTACATTTAGATAAGGTTCTAGAACTATTTATTAACAAACATAATATGACTATTCAGGTCATTAATATCAAGTGGAGAACACCAACAGACATAAGGTAAGGGATCAGCTCAATTTCACTCTTATTCAAGATTGTTCACTATGTTAGGACATGTTGTGTGTAATTATTAATTATGGGGTATGATTTTAAACCTCCCCCATACTGCCCTATTTATGTATAAGTGATGATAATTTCCTTCCCTCTCTCACTAATACCCCTTAAGTGCTCCCAATACCATGCCGATAATTCGTAAAGAATTATACCTGAAACTCGTTTATTCCTTTGGGTTGTCTTATCTACCTTTATAACAAAATGATGTTATCTTATCTTTTCATGTGCATACTCTAAATTTTGTGTACATGTTCCAATTTTATTTATCAAGACTCTTTCATCGCTATCTTTCAGGGATATGCTTGCTTTTATGTGTTTCTCTCCTCATTACTTCCCGTAAGTGAACCCGTTTTAAGGGAACTTACCGAATTCTTTCCTATTATCAAGTGTACTCTATCCTCTGTTTTAAGTCACCTTTTTCTTTATAAAATCATTATTTCCATTATGAAAACCCTCCTGGTTTACTTCTGGTTTTATAAAAAATATTATGCCGCTTTTCGTTTTAAGAGATATTCGATGTTTTCTTAAACCGCACTAAAATGTTTTGACTCAAAGATTCCTAAAAACTATTTTTACATGTTATCACTTCAGTTTATTATCTATTGTAATGATTTATGCCTTTATACATTATTAGTGTCTTTTTATGATTTAATTCCTTTCTTTAATGGACGCTTGTATGTTATGTCCCTTTTTAGTATGCTTCATGATGTGATTGTGTGCCCATTTCTTTCCTTGGGTCCTCTTATGTTTATGTATGATTGATTATGTGAGATTATTTATGTGGAAAGAATATACATGAATAAGATTATATGGGTACACCAAGATAGTGCTCCAATGCATTGGGTAAAGTTAATGTCTCATGAGAAGATTATGGGCAAACGGTCCATGCGGTTAGCCTTGGCTTGTTCTACTATGGGAAATGAGATTGCTGGTTAGACTTGACTCGTACTAAAGTCATGTTTAAAGTTTCTAACACCTCTCTATGAAACTATTATTATATAATCTCATGCTTATATGATCCCATGATTATTTTATTCCATGTTTTTATGATCCCATGTTTATATGTTATGATTCCATATGTTCCATGCTTCCAATATCATTATGTCAAGCCTCCAAACTCATGTGCTTGAAGTTTATTCTTATGTTCTTTCTCTTACTGGGATATTTAGCTCATCCCTTTGTTCATGTGTTCCCCAGGGTACCCTATGTAGATGTAAGGTCTCAAAGAAAGTTAGGGGATCATTCTGAAGATTAAATAAAGAAGTTTTTTAGCCCCATATTTTGTGATATATGTACCTAGTCTTCCAAGACACTAGATTTAACGATCCTTGGATTGTACTCTAATGATGAATTATGTTTAAAATCATGAAATGTTATGTGTAAAAGGATAGGGTCTCTATAAGATGATACCTCAGTCTCAGTTTTAATATTTAATTTTTCATATTTTTGATTCATACCCATCATTAGAGAAGGGAAGTGGGTGGAGGAGAGAGATGTAGTATAGTTGTGGTTCATTTCTTGTATGTAACCATTTTTAGTACGGAATTCTATTCTTATCATTCGGGTTTGTTTCTAAAATGATTTATTTCATTAGTTACAAAAGATATATCCAATACAGAAGTAGTTGGGTATTCAAATTTTCCTCCCACATTAAATGATAAACAAAACATGTAAAGGTTAGGTATCCTAAATTATTTTATTCCAATTTGGTTTGTGACCATATATGACTTCATTCTAGTTCTCGTTTTTTTATTGGTGGTCATAGTCTTCCATCTTGGCAGTGAACCATTTAAATATTTTGTTCTTTTATGTGTTTTCAAAAAATATATTTTGTATCATTTTTAAAATACAATTATTCATATATAATGACTTTGTATTAATTGTGTGTTTATTTTACATACAACCATGAACATACATTGGGATTTACCTATTTCATAAACCATGCATTATCCATGATTTTCATGTTATGAAATTAGTTTAACTAGTTCAAAAAATCTATTATTTTGTACATGAATATAGTTTATCATTTTTAAAATGTAATTATGCATATATATTGACTGTGTATGGACGGTATGTGTTTTACATACAATCCTGCATATACATTGGGATTTACATGTTGCATTATTTTTGATTTTTTTGGATATTCCTTGACACTTTTTTTAGTTTAGATTTCCTTTTAATTAAATCATTATTTGGGTTATATGTCTACTACTAATTTTTTGGTCTTTAGGTTGAGTTTAAAAATTAGAAATTTATTTAAAATGGAAAACCATGATTTTATTCAACGCGGATTTCTGGAATGTGGTACTGATTGTTTTAAAGATAAAAATCCTACATTCTTAAATGTATTTCAAACTAGATTTTTTGGGACGTTTTTTGGAAAAGGCATTTATATATCCTTTGGTGAATACCTACTTAACTATTTATACTCACACCCTAACTATTCTACTTTTTTAGACCCATCTGTTTTGCAGATTCAGTTATGTTCATGTTTGTATATAGTAAAGGATGGTTTTTGTGGATGGTGAATACCAAGGGGTCACATGGAAAGCGTGCCTAGTTCAGGTTTGGTTCAGTTTTGGTTTTTTTTTATTTTCTATTTTGTCCCATTGTGGTTTTATAGGGTATTGGTTATGAATTTTATATATGTTCAGTGGTTTATTGGTTTCTCATTTTTATGTTGTGTGTGCTATGATTTGTTTATTTATTGGTTCTTGTTGGGATAAATGATGCGGAACCACATATGATTGATGAGTTTTGTTTCAAACAATTAGTTCAAAATTCTGGTTCAAGGAATCATAGAAGTGAGAATTCTGGTTCAAATAAAGAATCGCAGGTACACCTAATATCTCAATGTCTCCCTAGATACATTTTACATTTATGGATATTACTTCACTAAAAAAATTGGTTTTAACAAAATATTATTCAAGAATTTATAGAACATCATTAACAGAAAAACATTTGCTTGGACTTGCTGGTATGGATGGGATGGTGTTGGAGATTACTTGCTCACATTGATGGGTCACTGGAGCTGGCTCGCTGGCATGGATGGGTCAGAGTTGCTGGTGATAGAGCTGTTTCGCTAGTGATGATGGGCTGAAGGTGCTGGTGCTGGAGCTGACTCACTAGGGATGGGGGGGTGTTGGTGCTGGAGCTAAATCGCTAGGAATGGGGGGTGTCTACTATTTTTGTATTGATTCATTTTGTAATGAATTTAATTATTAATAAGATTATTTTTTTCTAAGTTTAAACATGTGTTAAAATCATCTATCGATTTAATAATTAAAAAAAATGTATTATATATGATAAATTAATAAATATAATATGAAATTTTACTAGCAATAAAAATTTATAAATTTTATTCAAATGTAATTTATAAACAAATATTATATGTTAGTAATATTATTACCATCACAAAATTTTTTCACCTGAACCTGTTGCTAAAAACTTAAACCAACATATATATTATCTATTGGTATTATTGTAATTGCAACAGAACTATTTTATCTGTCGCAAAAACATTTAGTGACAATGTTTTTACCGAAAATTTAGTGACAGTGACATATATGTTGGTAAAACGTTTTACCAACAGAAAATGCACTTTTACCAACAGATATGATCCTATTTGAAAAAGTGAAATATTTTGTAGTGGTGGGTTCAGTCAGCCTAGAGAGAGGCGGTGCTACTCATTTGATGGCAGGGTACATCTTGCACGAGATTGTCCGACTCATCGTACAACTGAAAGAGAGACCATGGATGGGCTGCTGAGGTAGAGGCATCGTCAGGAGAAGACATGTTTACAGGGAGGCAGATGTTCTAGAGGAGTTGGGAGAGTAGCATAAGGTGGTCAACACTTTTACTTGTTACCACCACCACCCCTAGATGGTCCACAAAAGGCTCAGAGAGTTGGAAGATAGGGGTGGGGAAAACTGCAGGTAGTTGAATCTTATGACCCAGTGTCTCTAGAAACGATTTGAGGTACGATATGTGGCTTTTCTACCTTAGATGTAGTACTTATAAACACAGGTACTAGTCATTCCTTTTTTGCCACATTTCTTGTTTGGGACTAAGAGATTCTGGTTGAACCTTTGGATTGAACCTTACGCTTAAAGACTCATACTGTAGAAGACTCAGTGATCACACACTTGTGCCGATAGTGTGACCTGACTCTTGGAGGTGAGAGTTTTTTTTGGAATCTCTTTGTAGTAGTGTCGAGGCCTTACAGTTCCATTCTTGGTATGGACTGTTTATCTACAGTTCATTCCCATATTGACTATTTTAGGTGAATGATGCGGTGTGTTCGCAAAGACGGAACCAGGTTTTCCTTTGTAAGTGAAAAGGAAACCCAGAAAACGTAAGATTGACTCATGCATAGGAGGTTTCAACCGATTACTCATAAGTTGGATAGCATAAGCCTTGGTGCAGTGGATGTTATGAGTTCCCAGTTTCCTATAGTGGTGGTGAAGTACGAGGATGTCTTTCCTGAGGATGTTCCAGGATTACTTCCTTGTCGAGAGATAGACTTTTGCACTGATCTATACCCTAGGATGACATCGATATCTACACCATCATATTAGATGACTTCCACAACGCTTCACGAGATGAGGGTTCATTTGGAGGACTTGTAGAGGAAAAAATTTGTTAGACCTGGTGTTTCATCTCGGGAATCACCAGTTTTGTTTGTCAAGAAGGAAGATGAGAGATTGAGGTTGTGTGTGGACTACCAGTTCTTGAACCATGTGAACGTGAAGAATAATTATCCACTATCAAGAATCATTTACCTATTTGATCAGTTGAGAGGGGTTCGATGGTTATCAAAGGTTGACCTTAGGCCATTTTATCACCAGTTGCAAGTACATGACAAGGTTATACCGAAGATGACATTCAGATATCGCTGCAGTCACTATGACTACTTGGTGATGTCCTTTGGTGTGACAAACTCCCCTATAGTGTTCATGGGACTAATGAACTAGATCTTTCAGCCTTTCATAGACCGGTTTGTGGTAGTCTTCATTGATGATATCCTTGTGTACTCGGCATCCCAGGAAGTGTATGTGAGACACTTGAGGATAGTTCTGGATATACTCTGAAAGCACCGTCTTTATGAGAATATCTATAAGCATCAGTTCTGGATGCTGTCGGTCAACTTTCTGGGACACGCTATCTCATCGGATAGAGTGGCAGTGGAACCGATCAAGGTCAAGGAAGTGTTAGATTGGGATCTACCCAAGAGTGTGATGGATTCGCGGAGCTTCCTTGGGTTGACAGACTATTATCAGAGATTCATACCTGATTTCTCTAGGATATCAGCACCGATGAAAGCTTGGACTCGAAAGGGGCAGCCTTTCGTGTGGAAGGAGAGGTGCTAATAGGTTTTTCAGTAGTTGATACAAAGTTTGATGAGTGCTCCCATCTTGATATTGACAGATGAGGGTGTCGAGTACGTAGTGTTATGTGATGCATCAGGGACTGAGCTTGGTTGTTTTTGATGAAGAGGAAAGTAGTGATTTTCTATGGTTCATGTTATTTGAGACCACATAAGAAGAATTATGTGACCCATGATCTTGAGTTAGCAGTGGTAGTCTTTGACCTGAAGAGCGTGATGGACCCGACCAAGGTCAACGTAGTGTTAGCTTGGGATCCACCCAAGAGCGTGATGGAGGTGCGAAGCTTCCTTGGGTTGACAGACTATTACCAGATATTCATACCTGATTTCTCCAGGATATCAGCACCGATGATATATTTGACTCGAAAGGGACAACCTTTCGTGTGGACGGAGAGGTGCGAACATGATTTTCAGCAGTTGAGACAGAGTTTGATGAGTGCTCTCATCTTGAGATTGACAAATGAGGGTGTCGAGTACGTAGTGTTCTGTGATGCATCAGGGACCGAGCTTGGTTGTGTTTTGATGAAGAGACAGACAGTGATTACCTATGATTCATGTCAGTTGAGACCACAAGAGAATAACTACACAACCCATTATATTGAGTTAGTAGTGATAGTATTTTCATTGAAGATATGGAGACACTACCTGATGGGTGAGTGATTTATCATCTATTATGATCATAAGAGTCTCAAGTATATATTCTCTCATAAGGATCTTCACTTGAGACAAAGGTGATGAATAGAGTTTCTCTATGATTATGACTTTGAAATTTTCTATACTCTTGGAAATGGTAATGTGGTGGCAGATTCTCTCAGTAGGAGATCTTTTTCATAGTTGCTGGGTGAGGCATCAGGGCGGTTTGCCTCGTTGTAATTATCCTTTGTGGATGAAGATGGAGCAACTTACCTCTAGTCTATGGTTGTCACCCCTCTTCTCTTTCAGCGAGTCAGAGAGTCACAACTTGAAGATGTCGACTGTGAGACCCTATATACTCAGATATCCACTGGACATGCTCCTGATGAATTTTCTAAAGGTTGGGAGAATGTCGTTATTTTCAGAGGATGCACGATGGTACCCATGACATTGCAGGAGCAGGTTCTAAGAGAGTTTCATACGTCTCCTTTGGTGGTACATCAGGGTGTTACAAAGATATACTAGACCTACGATGTCAGTTTTGGGGGCCAGGGATGAAGAAAGGAGTTGCAAATTTTTTCCCTCAATGCCTGACTTGTCAGCAAGTGAGCACCAAGTTCCAGCGGGTTTATCTCAACCCTTTGAGGTTCCAAAATGGAAGTGGTATGGATCCATGGACTTCATGATGGTATTAATATGTATGTACAGGGGAAAAAATTCCATCTGGGTAATTTTAGACCAACTCACCAAGTCAACCCACTTCCTAGCTATTCGGTGTTGCAGAAACGCTGGGAGTTACAGTGATAGAAATGGCGAAAAACAGAAGAGTAAAAGGAAAAAAAACGAGAAATAGATCACAAGGATTTACGTGGTTTGGGAATAATACCTATACCCACGGAGAGGTAGAAAATCACTATATTCAGGAGCAAAATTACAAAGTGCATTAGTAAGAAACCCTAGTCCAAAATGTGCTACAAATGGAGAAGACAATCCATTGTTCCACCAACTGCATAGGAAGTCCGCGTCGCTACAGTGAAAGACGACCACCCAAGTCAAAAGTGATATAGTGTATGACGAATGGAAGTCCAAAAGGCTACAGTAAAGTTGACTCCAATGTCCGCAGTGCTATAGTTCTCTGTCGATGTCGGTCGATCAGCTCTACTACAGTGTCAGATATGCTATAGTGCCCGAAAAAATGGACCGGCAGCCTGCATCCCCCGGAGCAGGGGTGCGTTGCCCCCTGCAACCACCAATGAGCTCACCGCGGAGCTCTAACAATGATAGTTATGGGCCACAAGTATTCGTCCCAAACATCATCCAAAACTGGATCGGGCTACAACAATTCAACATTCGGGAGTAGAGTTCAGTAGAGAGATTGAAACGCCTCTATATTTAGGAGATAATATGACTCCATGGAGTTCCATCGACGATCGTTTCTGACCATGGTGATTTCTTCACATCCCGGTTGTGGAAGGGATTATAGGAGGCTTTTGGGACTCATTTACTCTTATCACAATGTTTCGCCCCCTAACTGACGGCCAGACTGAGCTAATCATTTAGGTTTTGGAGGACATACTGCGAGCTTGCATGTTGGATTTAGGCTGCAGTTGGGAGAATCACATACCACTGGTGGAGTTTTCATACAATAATAGTTACCATTCCACCATCAGTACGACACCATTCAAGGCATTGTATGGGAAACCCAGGTCAACACTTTGCTGAACCGACCTGGGAGAGTGAGCACTCATGGATCAGAGTTGGTCCGAGGAACTACCGAGAATGTGAAGATCACCCAGGAGAAGATGAATACTGCATAGAGCCATCAAAAGTATTATATATATAGACGACATAGACCTTTGGAGTTCGAGAAATGAGAACATGTGTTCCCACAAGTTTCATCTCAACATGGGTTACATAGATTTGGCTGGGGCGACAAGCTATCTCCAAGGTTCATTGGCCATTTCCAGATACTGTGTAGAGTTGGAGAGGTGGAGTATTGCTTAGCTCTACCTTATTAGTTAGACCGGGTACACGATTTCTTCCACGTGTCACAGTTGAGAAGGTATGTGCATGAACCATCACATGTTATCGGCTGGGGTGAGCTGGACATCAAGGATGAAGCCACCTTTGCTGAGTACTCGGTAGAGATCGAGGATCGACATGAGATGATCTTTCATAAACGATTGATTTATTTTGTGCGTGTTTGGTGGAAGCATGAGAATTTTTAGGAGAGAACATGAGAGTAGGAGGTTCAGATTCATGCTCAGTACACACATCACTTTGTGTAGCCCTTGTTTTTCCTTTTCCGGATGTAAAGTTTCAAGGTTGAGAGAATGTAATGACTCAGATTTTTCATGTATTATTTTTGGATATTGTATGGATTATTTTCAATATCATACACTGAGATGACATGCGATTCCAAGGCTCAGTGTTCCTGTAATAAATGTTTGAAATATATTAAATATATTAAATAACACACCTGTATAGTTTTTCTGAAAAAAGTGCAATTACTTCTAAATGGGTGTTCATATTAAAAATCTAAGGGCATCGTTGAGTTCACAATGCGAGTTTTACCCTAGTTGCGATTTAAACTTAATCAGAGCAGGTCATTTGTGGAAAATCCAGTACAGGCGTAAAATTAATAAAATTAGTAAAATAATTAAAATAATTTTTTTTATTTTTTGAAAAAACATCGACTTAAGGTTTGGTGTGGTATCGTGTATTATTTTATTCACGGATTAGAACCCTTGTCCTTTATATATTGAACAAGTTTCATTAGGGTGTGTTCCCCATATCATTTCCCTGAGGGTTGGTGTGGTATCATCTCCTACTCCTAGGAATACAATCCCTTCAACATGACTTCTTGGATAGAGTTATTGGAATCCCTCCAAGAGGCCCAGAGTGAGATCCTATATTCATATCTGTTCCCTAAGTGGAGTTCTTAGTATCTTCCTAACCAATAGTAAGTGAGTGCTGATCCTCTACTTAGTCGGTTAATCTAGATTGAGTTGTTGTTATCGCCCCATGGATTTGGGTGTGATCCTCATCTGTGTATCGTATTCTCCTTAGACTTTCAGTGTGTAATTCTAATGGCGAGACCTGATGAGAGTTACCTCTCAGAAAAACAACATCAGTGCAATCAGAATCAGGAGTGTGTTCTTCTAAATGAGTGCTTTGTGGAACCATTGAGTTGGAATGATAGGCTGGTATACTGCGGTTGTGACTTACCTTTAAACATATACCTATGTAGAGCTAACTGTATTTTCTTTGTTGTATGATTTTTGTTTTCGGGGTGTCCTAATGAGTATTTTTATACTCATACCTGCATGGGATTTTCCCACACGTGATGTGTCTTGTACAGATAGCCAACCTTTCGACATAGTCCTTGATAGACCAGGATCAGACAATGATTAGTGAGGCCAGATAGAACGAGGTCTATTCCTATGGTATTCCGATAGCAGTCATAGTTTTCTTTCAGATTGGACTTGTGTTACAGACTTTTGTGGTGCCCTTGTATTTGACCCTGTTTACTTTCCTTTACTTCATGTCGTACTCTGGTTGTGGAATTTAGATGTATGCATTTATGGTTGTTCAGTTGTTTTTTTTACATTTTAGCATTTTTATAGGCATAGAGATGTGTGCGTGTGTACAAATACTTATGCTAAGGCCTCCCACAAAAGTGATATGCCTTCTCGATGCTAGTCACCAGCCCCTGGCCTATTGGAGGTGGACTTGGAGAGTCGTGGTATGGACCCCATTGGGATGAGTTGTGATAATTATTCTTGAACCACAACTCTTGAGCATTCAAAACGGACTTGAATACTAGAAAAAACAACAGGTTTGGTGTTCGATTAATTAGTGGTTGTATTCAATAAAATGAAGAAACATTTAGTGATTATTGGGAAATATTGATTGATCATTCATTTATTCTTTGACGGACTAAAATAGGATGATCAACATGAGATGGATTAGAAAACTAGCGGATTTCTTGTGTGTTGTAATGATGAAACATTGAGAAAAAATGTATTGAAATGGATGAGAAATAGAGAGTAGGTGTTTTGGTGGGTAATGAAATGAAAATGATTTCTCTGTTCAAAATGAAGTTAAAGTTGTCAAGAATAGGTACATCAACTTGAAACAGATTTTTGTAAAATATGATTAAATGAAGGAGTTTAATAGAAAAAATCATTCGTGAAACTGAAACTAAAATTTAGTGTTTGAAAAAACAAGAAGGTAAAATTGTTCAGAAACTAGAATTTGAAGAGGTTTATCTAAGTCCCATTGTGATGAAAGATAAACCAACACCTCTATATTCTAAAAATGAAGTGAGCAACCAAATTGTTGTGGAGTTTGTATTGATGGATGTTGATAATAACAGTTTTGATTATTTTTCAAATATCAACACTCTAATGCTTTCTAAATTGGAAACAAGGTTATCTGAACATAACTTTGAATATAAGAAAAATTTGTAAGGGGGTTCGTGAAGTGATTTAAATTAATTTAAATCTTTTCAAAATGAAATTGAAAAAAGTCTTCCTGTAAATTATTTTCTAAACTTAGCAGATCCAATATCTGTTTCCATGGGTTTTTAGGGAGTTTTTGTTGAGGATGGTTAAACAAACCTTTATTTTGTTTCCACTATAAGAAAACTGGAAATGTGTCAATTTCAAACCAATTAAAAAAGTAAATATCAAGCTTTCCACAACTGTAATAGGGTGTTTTCATTGGAATTTTTCAGTTTCAAGGGAATATCCTTATTTTCTTGGATATTTAGAGGCCCATAGAACTGATTTGTCACATAAGACAAATGGGAAACAAATATATGATGGTTTATGGATAGGAAACCACACTCTCCGAGTGATTATGGAGAGATTATTAGGAGAGTCCATCTGGGGACTTAAAAATTAGATATTCATGGAAAGCAACTCATGATTTTATTTCTTTGAATAAAATAAACAAGTTTTGTGCTTTCAATAAAAAATTGTTTTTGTTTAGATTCGTTTTTTCTGAAATAAAACTATCACACCGCATCTTAGGTATTCCGAGTCTTAGTAGCTTTCCCTTAGAATCTGTTTGAGTGCAAGAAGTGAAATCCAACATGACCATAGTGCACTGTATTAGTAAACACCCACTTGATTGGATCTTAACTGCCATCCCTTATCACTTTAGACCTGGTTCTATTTTATTGAACTTTAAAACTTGAATATAATGTTGATTTTGTTTCATTTATAGGCATTCATATGAAATAAATCAGGTTGATTGTGAATCCTTAAGAGGAGAATGGGTGGATCATCATATGTTAGAGGGACAACACCCTCTTATAGCAGTAAAAGAACAGCAACATGATGCTTTGATGAAATCTACACTTATGAGGGGAGTATCACTTCCATTTGTTTCCTTTGACTTTTAATTTAATTTCAAAGTTTAATGTTGAATTTTTCTACTTATTTTGACTATGTACATTTGTGTTGGCTCAAAATTTTTATATGCTGAGATAGCGATTTACATGATTTCATTAGTAGCTACTTTACATGATGAAGTGCTCATGTTCTTGTTTCTTTCTAGCTGTGTTAAATATGGCGTTGAGATTAAAATTGAAAATGTGCACTTTCAATCTGATTTTTTTTCTTTCATAATACATTTTCATTCTATTAATGCATTGGAATGAGTGACTTTCATAACCCAATATGTGCTTAATTGAGTACCAGTAGTGAAATATTTGAAAACATGATTTCTCACTTTTGAAATTATATTTTTTTTTTCAATAAGACCTGTGTTGGTTTCTAGATGGGTTTATTTCATTATGAGGAGTGTTGAAACTACTTTCATTTATGTTAAACTGAAATCTTGTCAAGTTTTCACTAAATTTTTATTGCATCTCTGATCCCTCTCTTATTTGTGCCTAACTATTGATACTTTAATGTTGAAATAATGATTCTTGGGATATCTAATGACCCTTTTATAGGAACAATCAATTTGGATGACTATGACAACAAGGAAAGATCTTGCTTCTGGAAATCAGGTTTTATATTTCAAGCAGAAAGTGGATGATTGTAGAGACTGAACTCTAGGGACAAAGCCGCACATTAAGGGAAGTTTATTTTACAATATTTGTTAAATTATTAATTCAATAACAAAGTTACTTGCGGAATATTGTCTCAATTTTGACTGATGAATTGCGCACTGTGTTGAAATTTATTTTCTTAGTGAATTTTTTTTGGTGATAGAAACATGTAAGAACTCGGTTCTTATTCTTGAGGTACGGGTTTATTCTTTTCCTTTTTCCTTAAGTGTTTTTGAGAAAATAAGGAAAATGGGGAAAAAATCCCAAAATTTGTGGGTAGATGCCATGTACTTTTCCACACTCCATGTACTTTGGCCGTGTGGGATGAGTACACAGGGCGTGTAGGACTGTCGATGATGAAGGGTGTAAAAAACTACTACACGCTATGTACTTAGTTTACACACTCCGTGTAATCAGTCAGCAGGTAAACAGTATGGTGGTGGGAGTAGCCGCTAGCGGAACAATAGTACACGCCGTGTACTTAGAAATACATGTCGTGTAACCAAGTCGGCTGATGAACAGTGAGGCGGTGGAATGTGGAATCCAGAGGAACACGCCGTGTTCTTGGGGCTGACTGGTTACTACAGACGCTTTATACAGTACTTCCCTCACTTAGCAGCGCTGTTGACAAGTTTGATTAAGAAGGGTGTGAAGTTTTTTTGGTCAGAAGCTTGCGTGATATCCTTTCAAGAGGTGAAGGGAAGGTTGACATCAACACCAGTCCTGATACTTCCAGAGAAAGGGAAGAGCTAAAAAGTTTACTTTGATGCATCAGGTATTGGGTTGGGAGCACTGTTGATGCAGGGCGATCGAGTAGTTGCGTACGGGTCTCGGCAATTAAGGCCACATGAGTGGAATTACCTAACTCATGATCTCAAGTTGGCTGTAGTTGTTCATGCCTTATGCTGTTGGAGACATTATCTCTTGGGAGAACATTTTGTGGTGTTTATGGACCACAAAAGTCTTAAATACATCTTTACTCAGTGTGACCTGAATTTGAGACAGTGAAGGTGGGTTCAATACCTTCAGTTTTTCGACTTTAAGCTACCTATACACCTGGTAAGGGTAACGCAATTGTTGATGCAATGAGTAGGAGGACTCCGATGCAGGAAGTGCAGGAGTCTAGTGGTGAGTGGAAGCTGATGGCCTTGTTCTCTGAGATGCATTTGGAGGTGCACGATAGTCAGGGGAGAGCCTATCTTTCATCCTTAGTTGTGACTTATACCATCCTGGATAGAGTGACGATGAGACAAATATCGGATTCATAAGTCCTAGTTCTACAGGAGTTGGTGAAAAGTGAGGACCCTACTCTTGATTGGACGATGGGAGATGATGAGGTACTACGTATCCATGGAAGAGTGTGGGTTCCAGGGGCTATACGTGAGGAGTTGATGTAGGAGTTTCACGCTTCAGCTTGGGATGTGCATCCCGGATTTACCAAAATGTATCATGACTTGAGACACTGGTATTGGTGGCTGAGTATGACAAGGGAGGTAGCTGGTTTTGTTACGAGATGTTCCACCTCTCAGTGGGTGAAGGCGGAGCATCAGAGGCCAGCCAAACTATTACAATAGTTACCAATTCCTGAGTTGAAATGGGATGATGTCGCGATGGATTTCGTGACCAGGTTACCGAGGTCACCTCGAGGCAATGATGCCATGTGAGTTTTTGTGGAAAAACTTACGAAGGTAGCTCACTTTTTTCCGATCAAGGAGACCTTCGGTGTTGATGAGCTTGGGAGGTTGTATATCCGAGAGGTAGTACGTCTTCATGGGGTCCCTCGTTCTATTGTTTCAAATAGGGATGCCCGTTTTACATCTCGTTTCCAACAGAGTTTTCAGAGGGCACAGGGTACACATGTGATTATGAGCATAGCTTACCACCCCCAGACCAATGGCCAATTAGATCATACGATACAAGTGCTTGAGGACATGTTGTGTGCATGTGTCTTAGACTTTGGAGGATCTTGGGAGAATCACATACCCCTGGTCGAGTTTTCCTACAATAATATTTTTCAGGCAACTATTGAGATGAAACCTTATGAGGCTTTATATGATAGGTCAAGTCGATCACCCTTGTACTGGTTAGAGGCAGGTGAGGTAGCTTTACTAGGACCACGTCTCGTGCAGGAGACTTTAGAGCAGGTCCAGTTGATTCAGAATCGGATGGCTACTGCATAGTCTCATCATAAATTTTATGTTGATCGCCGCAGATGACCCTTGGAGTTCATGGTCAGGGATCAGGTTTTCTTGCGTGTTTCACTGAGGTTGAGACACAGGTGGATCAGGAGATAGGGTAAAATTTCACTGAGGTATGTGAGGCTGTTTTAGATTCTAGAGAGAGTCGGTCCGGTTGCCTATTGGTTGTAGTTACCATAGAGGTACCAGGCCATGCATGACATCTTCCACGTATCTCAGCTGCACCGTTATCACTCACACTCGTCTCACATTTTTCAGCTCGAGGAGGTTGAACTTCAGGAAGATGCATCCTTTGAGGAGCATCCAATTGGTATTGTTGATAGGAGCACGAAGGTTCTCTGAGGGTAGTCAGTTCCTCTCGTACGAGTGCTATGAAAACATGGACGAGTGTAAGATGAAACCTGAGAGTGGGAGATCGACGTACGTGCTCAGTGGACAGAGTTTTTCTCAGCTTTATCTTCACCACCCTTGGAAGAGAAATTCAGGGACGAATTGCTTTAAGGGGGAAATCTTGTAAGAACCCGGTTCTTATTCTTGAGGTACGAGTTTCTTATTTTCCTTTTTCCTTAAGTGTTTTTGAGAAAATAAGAAAAATGTGGAATATCACAAAATTTGTGGGCACACACCATGTACTTTTCCACACACCATGTACTTTGGCTGTGTGGGATGAGTACACAGGGCGTGTAGGCCTGTCGATGATGAAGGGTGTAAAAACCGATTACACGCCATGTACTTAGTTTGTACACGCCGTGTAATCAGTCAGCAGGTGAAAAGTAAGGCGGTGGGAGTAGCCGCTAGCAGAATGACAATACATGCCGTGTACTTAGAAATACACACCGTGCAACCAAGTCGGCTGATGAACAATGAGGCGGTGGAAAGTGTCTTCTAGAGGAACAGTTAAAAAATCGAAATTACACACCATGTACTTGAGAGTACACGCCGTGTTGTTATGTTTTTTCTCTTAAAATAGGAAGTAGCCTCCTCATTCGGTAGAGGAGGTAGTGGGTTCATTTGGAGCGTAGGAGAGGAGGCCAGATCTTGGAAGATCTACCGACCGTACACCAGGACTCTGATTCTTTCGCCGAAGATCTCGTTTGAACCACATGGGTGAGATTTTCTCTCTTCTTGAACCTATCCTTCCAATTATTTCCTGATGGGAAGTTATTTGAGTTTGAACGATTAGTAATTTACCCCAGATCTACGCCGTTCTCGGTTGATTCAGGAGGCGTTGTTCACTTATATCAATCAGTGGAGATCGAGGTAGGTGGTCTGATGTTTAATTCCAACTGTAAAGTTGTTTTTGTGTACCGTTGTGCTATGAGCCCATGTTTGGGGTGTTGTATGCCTGGGGCCTTTACTGATAAAATACCTAGAATTGCTTAGGTAATTTAATAAATATGTATAAACTGTTGTTTGGGATCGCTGGTTTGATCTAGGGGCACCCCGTGGGTGCATTTCCCTTTTTTAGCAATTTGGCTAGGATACCCGTGGGTATGCCATGATTATAGAATGCTTTGAATTTTATTGAGAAAATTATATAATTGGTTTCTTATGTGTTGGGCTCGGCCCGGTTACTTACTTAACCTGAGGGTAGTGTGTTGTTTAGCCTGAAGGCAGTGTTTTGTTTAGCCTGAGGGCAGTGTTTTGTTTAGCCTGAGGGAAACTTTTCTTATGCCTGTGGGCAGTAGCTTCCGTGCCTGAGGGCAATATCTCGTATGCCTAAGGGAAATATTTGTTATGGATGTGGGAAATCACCTGAGGATTTCAATTATAATTACCCAAGGGTAAGGATTTTCATGTTTGAGGACACTATTTACTTTGAATATTCACTGAGGTGATTTCACATGTTATACCTGCCAAGATAAAGCACAGACTTGGTATTGTTTTACCCTCTACTTGTTAGTTAGCTTGTTGTGGTTTTTGCTACAGCACTGTATAAGAGATTGTAGGTTGAGGATGAGTCTTAGGAACTTATAATTAAATTATATTTAATTGTTAAATAATAATTAAATGGAAATGGAACTAGTAGGAGTAGCTACTTTTTAGTACTTCATAGTTTACTGCATTTCATTATTGCACACTATTGTTGCACAAATTCCCTGACAATTGGGCACGGGCCTTTGGTGGTTTCCTGCTGGGATTTATTTCTCACACCTTGTTTGGGTCATGTCTTGGGCCCAAACCAATTATATTGTTGCAGGTGTTGATAAGGGCAAGAGTCCCTGATTCTCGCTCAAATTTACCCAAAAGAAGAAGGTAGGACGGTCCTTGTAGTCTAGTTTGGGTTGTTGAATCCTCAGAGACCTAAGAAGTACCTACAAACACGTACATTCTATGGATTGTTTTTGGCTATGAAGTGGCCAACATGGGTTGAATTTATATGGGTTTAAGGTATCACTAATAGTTTTAAGTTAATTCAAATTAAGGTAATGAGTTGATCCTAGGTTATCGCTCGGGGTGGATTGGATGAATTTCTTTTTTCAATGATTTCAATTTCTTATATTTGATATGGGTTCATTTAAGGAGATAACAAAACATCATCACTTACTGGTTTAATGCCTATACCCTTTAATACTAATCACCTATACACTTGAAGGATCAATGTATTGAGCTCTTCAAGGTAAAGGTTCGTATTAGCACTTGAAGTGTGTGGCCTTAAATTCAACAAGGATGATGGAGTTTAAAAATCATCAAATAAAAATCTCAATTAAAGATGTGATTATACATTAATGGGGTGATAAATAACATTCAATCCAGCCCCTTGATACTCTATTGGATCAAACCATAAGTGTTTTATCCCTCCATTGATCCCATGGTTTCAATGAAAGCGGAAATTAGACTCATGAGGGAGAAAATGGAGAAGTAAAGAAAACAACAAAAATAAAATGATCACTCCACCGTTGTGTGAATAATTTCAGAAGATTTTGTGTGAATAAATTCACACCTAAAGGAAACGGTATCAAAGTGATATGTAGAAAAACAGAATAAGAGGAGAAGAAGAACTTTTATTAAGAAACTAAAGTGAATTGAACAACTTACATTTGAAAGACAAACTTGAGACAACAAAATTGCAGCATAACATTACAATTGAACAAAGCATCAAATATTCTACAATACTCCAACACCACTGCCTTAAATAGGCATTTTTGAGCCCTTGGGTCGATCCTCCAACAGTCCAAGTCTCCTCAATTAATTGTGGTAGGCCATAGGTGGGTGGAAAGTAAGGGAGAGTTGATTTTTCCACCCTTGACCCAAGGTTGCAGCCAGATTTCCTTTACCGAACAGAAGCGCTTGGAATAACTTCTATATGGACTAATCAGAGTGGAATATATAACAACAATGGATCCCCTGATGTCTTCTAACCTACTGTAAAATTTGGGTCCATTTGGATTTGTGGATTCAGAGATATGATCATATTAGTGGACTATTTTTCTGGGCCGCAGAATCTGGCCCAGAATTGTTTCTCTAACTTGGTCCGCCTAAATGGACACCATGGAGGCCGAATTATCATTTGATCCTGAATATGGATTTGTTCCTATACATGTCTTCTATCATCCCACGAAATTTGGGATTCATTGGGCCTGTATGTTGGGCCCCACATTCTCCTCAGTGGGATGGTGTCCAATATGCCTTCTCCAGAATTGCTTCCTTTCATTGCCAAATATCTCCATCACCCTTTATGAATATTCCATTGATCCTTGAATGAAAAATGTTAATATTTAAGTGAATATTCAGTTCAAAATAATATAAAATTAAAATATGCATAATTATATTCCTTAAAATTAGATGAATCATTGGGTACTTCAAATGATGTTCAAAAATGTACCACATAATAGTGCATTTTAAGAAGGTATTACAATCATAATGTGAAATGATGTTCAAAGTGTAAAATGCACTAAATTTATGGTTATGAATAAAAAAGAACATGAATATTATGTATATTAACAATTGATATTATCCTCATTTAGTGGCTAATCACACCCCCCAACTTGAGTTTTGCTAGTCCCGAGCAAAATATATCTCAACAATATGAAATTCGAATTCCCTTTTCCAAAAACATTTTAATACACAATAATCACCAGAAACCCATATACCAAACAATCATGAAACCCATCAAAATATTTAAATACAAGATGTTTTCCTAATCATATCTCAATCCCAAGCCCCTTCCTTTGTTCAAATTCATTGCCATATTTCATCCAATATCAATTAAGTATGAGGATGTGTTGTGCATCACAATAGACATGGGGGTTCATATTTATTCAAGGGGGAAATGAAGGAAGCGCTAGGTGGAATCACATTTCAATATTAAGAATAGTATTAATTTTTTTAATAGTATTATTAATTTTTTTGATTTTTTTTTCAATTTTGCCATGGTAATTGAAATTGCACCCAAAAGAGTCAACCCATGTAGCAAGACTTTACCGATGACTCCCAGGCTCAAGGACCTTAGGGTACCAAGTGAATCCCACATACTCGGGAATCATCTCGAGTTAACTCAGTCAAAAACAAATTCAAATTACCAAAAATAGAGACAAAATTACTAACTCTGGGCCAGACAACTATGGAGTCACGATCCCCAAGTGCCGAAAGCCACGCATTAGGTCATTTCATTGCTCTACGCACAATTTTTTTTTTGAATACTCATATTAAACGAAAATGATCAAAAAACCTATGCTATTTATTTAGGGGACCCCATGAACTCAAACTAATACCCCACTATCCAAAGGACGTGCATTGTGATCTTTTTTTTGGATGAAAATATAAATGATGAAATATCAAATTGGACAGCCACACTTTCCAAAATCTATGATCATGAAATTATACAAGGATTAAAATCATAATCGGGGCATGCTAAATTATTTTATATTTAGTTTCAAAGTGTGCAATGTGTATTACCATGTTCAAAGTTAAAGGAATTTTTCCTTCCATTTACACTTTTTTTTTTCAAATCATTCATTTTTTTGACAGAAAAGCATTTTTTTATTTTATCCCCCCCAACTTAAAACAACACTGTCACCAATGTTTAAGGAAAAGAAAATTTAGAAGGGGGTAGAGGTATAGAATGAAATTTCAAAAAGGAAATTGAAAATGAGGATCATGGAATGAAGTCACCTGGTGGTTGAAGTTGAAATTCTTGCTGCTCCCTTTTAATCCTTTGATATCCATGTCACTTGCAGAGTTCCCTAGTAGAAAAAACAAAACAAATAAAACAAAACAAAACAAAACAATATATATATATATATTTATATAATAAAGAAAGTAAAATATAAGTATATATATATAAATTATAGAATAAGGAATCACAAAAAGTCGTAGGTCAGTGGTACGCGCGCGCCCCTGTCTCCCTTCGGTCATGGGTTTGAATCCCCGTGGCTTCGCCGATTGTGATAGGGTTTTCCCCACGACCCACGATGTGTTCCTTATTATTATTATTATGTTATTATTTATTTATTTTTTTTTCATTTTTATTTTAACCTAAAAAAAAATTAAAAAAACAAACTGATGATACATTATCTTCTTTTAAATTTCTGGGTAAGGCATTACTCAAGGATCACACCACGTGACACGGATGAATATAGTGCTCCCCTTTCATACCCATCCATACTCATAATAGAAGAATAGGTCAACAGTCTAATTTTTTTAAATATAAAAAAGTTTAATTAATTTTATTTAAAATATGAAGTTGATTAAAACAAAAAAATGATAGGAAACTTGAAAACCATGGGTTGCCTCCCATGCAACGCTTTGTTTAATTTCGTTATCCCAACATGGATCCCAAATCTATCAATTTTTTCTCGGTTCATAGATTGGCTCAATTAACTCAACCTCTATTTCCTATTTATTGAATGATTCAATGAATGGTTTTAACCTTTTTCCATTGACCATGAAAATTTAACCACTTATAGGATCTTGAATCTCTACTGCCCCATGGGGGTACACATGATGCACTATCAAAGGTCCTGACCGTCTAGACCTTAACTTTCCCGGGTGTAAATGAAGTTTTGAACTATACAAGAGAACAAGTTTTCCCGATTCAAAATGTTTGACCTTGATATTCCTAGACTGGTCGGCTTGAACTCTAGATTTATTGATCCTTGAATTTTCATAAGCCTCCATCCTTAATTCCTCCAGTTCATTGAGATCTAATTTCCTTTTTGTTCTGGCCAATGAGTGGTCATAATCCATTTTCTTACTTTCCCAAAAGGCCTTATGCTCAATTTCAACAGGTAAATGGAATGCTTTTCCATAAACCAACCTATATGGTGACATTACTAGGATGGTTTTGAATGCAATACGATATTCCCAAAGGGCATCCAAGAGTTTCTTGGACCACTCTTTCCTAGAAGGATTGACAGTTTTCTCAAGAATTTGTTTGATTTCACGATTGACTAACATAGCTTTACCATTGGTCTGTGGGTGGTAAGAAGTGGACACTTTGTGAGAAATTCCATATTTTTCCATGAGTGATGAGAATGTACGATTTAAAAAATGAGTTCCACGATCACTAATGATAGCCCTAGGAATTCAAAATCTAGAGAAGATGTTTTCCTTGAGAAATCTAATCACAGTTTGATGATCATTGGATTTTGTAGGAATGGACTAAACCCATTTGGAGACATAATATATAGCTCAAAAAATTTAAATATATCCCCTAGAGTTTGGGAAGGGACCCATGAAATCAATTCCCCAATAGTAAAAGATTTCAACTACTAAGATGGGAGTGAGTGGAATTTGATTCCTTTTTGGGATGGACCCTACTTGTTGAAACCTAGGACAACTTTGAAAAAATGTGTAGGAGTCCCTTGAGAGGGTTGGCCAGAAAAGACCACATTGAAGAATCATAGAAGATGTTTTCTTAGAGTAAAAGTGACCTCCACATGCCTCACTATGACAGAATTTAAGGATAGACTCTTGTTCATATTCTGGGACACACCTTCTAATGACATGGTTAGGGAAGAACTTATAGTGGTATGGATCATCAAACACGTAGTTCCTAACATCAGAAAGGAATTTACTTCGAGCTTGAGTCCCTAAGAATTTTTGAATTACTCTTCTAACTAAGAAATTGGCTATGTCAGCATACCAAGGGCAGTCACTCATAGAGTATAGGTGATCATTAAGAAATGAATCAGAAACAGAAAGGTGATTGGAGTTGTCTTTGAATTCCATCCTAGAGAGGTGATCAACTACAACATTTTCAATTCCCTTTTTATCCTTGATTGTGAGGTAAAATTCTTGTAAGAGAAGGACCCACCTAATCAGTCTACCCTTAGCATCTTGTTTTTGGAAGAGGTATTTTAGTGTAGAATGGTCAGTGGACACATTGATGTGGGATCCTAAGAGGTAGGACATAAACTTCTCTATGGAAAACACAATAGCAAGTAACTGCTTTTCAGTGGTGGTGTAGTTGATTTGGGAATCATTTAAGGATTTTCTTGCATAAGAAATGACATAAGGATTTTTATCACAACGTTTTCCTAACACTGCTCCTACAGCAAAGTCACTGACATCACACATAAGATCGAAAGGAAGGTTCCAATTTGGAGATTTCATAATGGGAGGAGAGGAGAGAGAGTATTTGAGGGTTGAGAATGAACCCTCACATCTTTCTGTCCAAACAAATGGAGCATCCTTTATTAGGAGAGCACAAAGGGGATGGGAGATTGAACTATATTCCTTGATGAATCTTCTATAGAAACCATAATGTCCTAAGAAAGACCTCACTTCCTTGACAGTTTTGGGTGATGGAAGGTGAACAATGATGTAAACCTTGGCTTTATCAACTTCAATCCCCCTAACTGAGACCAGATGGCCTAGAACTAGTCCCACTTTAACCATGAAATGGTATTTTCCCAGTTTAGGACCAGATTGTTTTCTTCACATCTTGACAAGACTCTCTCCACATTCTGCAGACATCCCTCAAAAGTATCCCCAAACATAGAGAAGTCATCCATGAAGACCTCTAGAAAATACCCTACCATGTATGAGAATATTCCCATCATGCACCACTGGAAGGTTCCAGGGCCATTGAATAACCCGAAGGGCATGCGTTTGAAAGAAAAGGGGCCAAATGGACATGTGAATGTAGTCTTCCCTTGATCCTATAGGGATACCTCAATCTGATTGTACCCCGAGTACCCATCTAAAAACAGTAGAAGGCATGACCTGACACTCCCTCAAGGAATTTTTCAATGAATGGTAAGGGGAAATGGTCCTTCTTGGTAAATGAGTTTAGCTTCCTATAGTAGATGCAGACTCTACATCAACTACTCACCCTTGTTGGAAGAATCTCTCCATCCTCATTGGTTATCACTGTGATTCCATCCTTTTTAGGAACCAATTGAATTGGGCTCACCCACTCACTCTCAGCTATGGGATAGATGATACCAGCTTTTAATAATTTTAGAAGTTCCTTCCTTACTACCTCCATGAGATTAGGATTGAGTCGGCGTTGAGGTTGACGACATGGCTTTGAATCAGATTCCAGAACAATCCTATGAGTCCCAACAAGTGGGCTAATCCCAAGAATAGCAGACAGGGTCCAACCAATGGATTTATTATGTTTACTAAAGACATCTAGAAGCATCATATCATTATTGTATTCAATAGAAGAAGAAATGAAAATAGGATGTGTTTGATTGTCCCCTAGGAAGGCATACTTTACTGCATCAGGAAGTTACTTCAATTCAAGATCAGGTTGGTTCATAATTTCAGCAGAAGATTGGGACATTGGATCAAGATCAATTTTATTTACTAAATTTTTAGATAGGATTGATTCCACACATGTAGAAGTTTCAGCTACTAGATTGGCCTGGTCAGATTTAGGGAAGGAAGTTGGAGTGGTCTCCATGAAAGTGGTTTCCTGAAAGGTTTCACTAATTTTTGGACCTAAGACTTCATCATAAGAGCAATTTGAAAATGATTCAATCCAAGGAGATAATCTTCCTTCATATGAACAAAGGAAATCAATATCATCCTGAATTAAACCTTCATCATATATTCCTTGATGTTCAATGGATTCATTTTCAATGCTTTCTATTATGCTTACTTCATGAATTTCCTCATCATCCCCTATTTGCGAGCTTGCATTATAGATGTTCAATTCTAGACTCATGTTTCCAAAGGTGATGGTCATGTTCCCATTTAGGACTCGGATTATAGAGTTGATTGTTGCAAGGAAAGGATGACCAAGGATGATTGGGGTTTGTTCCTTATTTCCTATGTTTGGATGGTTTTCAAGGACAATGAAATCAGCAGGGTAGATGAAGTTTTCATCCTTTACCAGAATGTCCTTTAAAATCCCCTTTGGAACCCTAATGCTACGATCAGCAAGTTGAAGTGTGACAGAAGTGGGTTGGAGCTCTTCTAGGCCTAACTGGTAGTACACATCATATGTGATGAGATTGACACTAGCACCTAGGTCACACAAGGCCTTGACAACTTTTCTCTCTCCTAGTTCAACATTGATGTAAGGGCAACCCAGGTATTTCAACTTAGTTGGAATGATCCCTTGAATGGTGGTACTCACATTAGCAGCCAAAAGGACTTGGTTTTTATGTGAAAAATTTATTTTAAAAGTGCACAAGTCCTTATGGTACTTTGAGTAGGAAGGTATGGTTTGGATTGCATCAAGAAGGGGAATGTTCAACTTGACTTGTGAGAATATTTCCCTCAATGTTTCACTCAGTTCAGGCTTGGGTTTCCCCCTCATGCGTTGAGGAAATGGTGCAGGTTGTGGGGTTGTTTGTTGAAGAGTTGTCTCTTTGAAAATGTTATCATGTATTTCAATTTGATCATTTGGTTCATTTGAATTTTCATCCAAGTTTGAATCTTCAGGTGGGTTCTGAATTAGTTGTTCAGGTTTCTCAATTGATTTCCCACTTCTTAAAACAGTCATAGCCTTTAGTTGTTCATGAGTTGTTTGAGCACAACTTGACTCTCCCCTTGAAGTTGAGGATGGCACCGCCTGAGTATGCATTGGTGTCTTTCTAGTTTTGATGGTTTGAAGTTCTTGTTTTAGGGAAGAGACTTCCGAGTTCATCCTCTCCATTTTTTTGCATAGTTGTTCTAGTAGGATTTGTGTAATAGTTTGGGTTGGTGCTTGAGAAGATTGGTTTATCCCGGGTGGATATTTTGAAGGTGGGATGGTTTATTGAAAATGGAACGGTGGCTGTTGGTATTGGATAGGTTGGGTTTGGAATTGGTTATGGGTTTGGTAGTTCTGATGGGGGAAAGGATTTTGTCCCTGTGGTTGGATATGTTGTTGGTTATCTTTCCAGCAGAAACCTGGGTGGTCGTTATACCTTGGGTTGAAGGTATTTTGGTATTGAGGCTTTTAAAATTTCAAAGCATTTACTTCTACTGGGGGCCTCCTAAAAGAAAATCCTTGATGGATGGAATGGTTGGGCAGTTGTATGTCTTATGGTCATGTTTGTCACAAATTGTGCAAACAGGGTCAACAGTTTGGATTTCATGGACTTTCCTAAGGTCTATCTCTTCAACCTTCCTAGAGAGTGCTGTGAGTTTATCCCTAAGGCTTTCCTCTTCTCTAAGTGTATGAATTCCAGTATTTCTTTGTGGATTTTCAGAATAAGGTGAAGTTCCCCATGTTTGGTTTTGTTCAGAATGGCTTTCTAGATACTCGTAAGCATCATTTGGGGCTTTGTTTTTAAAGGTTCCATTACACATCATGTCAATGAATTGTTTGTTCCCCAAACCTAACCCTTCATAGAAAAGTTTCACTTGTTCAGGAATAGAAAAACCATGGTGTGGAACCATGTTTAGAGTGTCTTTGAACCTTTCCCATGTTTCATAGAATGACTCTCCCTCTTTTTCAAAAAAAATTTGGATACTCTTTTTAAGTGCAATTGTTTTGTGGTGGGGAAAGTATTTTTTTGTAGAATTCTCTTTGTAGTTAGTCCCAAGAGTTGATGGATAATGGTCTCAAATTGTTTATCCAATATTTAGCTCGATCCTTTAAAGAAAAAGAAAATAGCCTCATCTTAGCTGATTCTAGTTGATGTGGGGGAAACATGGTTTCTACAATGTCATTGAACTCCTTAATGTGAAGGTAGGGAATCTCGGACTCCATTCTATGGAATGTGGGACGATTGTTTAGGACATGGGGTTTAAAGATGTAGTTGGAATCTCCTAGGGAATTTTGTCTAATGCATGAGGGGGCATTGGTCCAGGAAGGTATGAGGTAGTCATTCATGGTTTGATCAATTTCATTCCCCAAGTTTGGGGCTACCTCATTTGGGTTTCCATTTTGGTTTCCACCCAGGTTTATGAGTTGGTTTCTTTGAAGACCTTCCATTGAAATTGGTTCAATTTTTTATTCTGGAGTATTTTGAAGATTAGGATCTAATGGATACAATACCCTATGTTCACTTGACTCCCCTATCCTTGGACTTTCCACCCTAACTATTCTATTTGAATTATCAAGGGTGTAGGCGGACGTGCGCCAAAAAAAACAAGAAAGGGACAAGATAATGGATCTTGGGTGAGAATAGAATAATGGAGGTGAGGAAAGAAAGGGTGTTTAGATGAATTACTTGGGTCCCCGGCAATGACGCCAAAATTTGATTCTCGCTCAAATTTACCCAAAATAAGAAGGTAGGACGGTCCTTGTAGTCTAGTTTGGGATGTCGAATCCTCAGAGACTTAAAAAGTACCTAAATACACGTACATTATATGGATTGTTTTTGGATATTAAGTGGCCAAATTGGGTTGAATTTATATGGGTTTAAGGTATCACTAATATTTTTAAGTTAATTCAAATTAAGGTAATGATTTGATCCTAGGTTATCGCTCAGGGTGGATTGGATGAATTTCTTTTTTCAATGATTTCAATTTCTTATATTTGATATGGGTTCATTTAAGTAGATAAAACAACATCATCACTTATTGGTTTAATGACTAAAACCTTTAATACTAATCACCTATACACTTGAAGGATCAATGTTTTGAGCGCTTCAAGGTAAAGGTTCATATTAGCACTTGAAGTGTGTGGCCTTAAATTCAACAAGGATGATGGAGTTTAAAAATCATAAAATAAAAATCTCAATTAAAGAAGCGATTATACATTAATGGGATCATAAATAACATCCAATCCATCCCTTTGATACTCCCTTGGATCAACCCATAAGTGGGTTAGCCCTCCATTGATCCCATGGTTTCAATGGAAGCGGAAAGTTGACTCATGAGGGAGGAAATGGAGAAGTAAAGAAAACAACAAAAATAAAATGATCACTCCACCATTGTGTGAATAATTTCACAAGATTTGGTGTGAATAAATTCACACCTTGAGAAAATGGTATCAAAGTGAGATATAGAACAACATAATAAGAGGATAATAAGAACTTTTATTAAGAAACTAAAGTGAATTGAACAACATACATGTGAAAGACAAACTTGAGACAACAAAATTGCAGCATAACATTACAATTAAACAAAGCACCAAATATCCTTCAATACTCCAAAAACAATTCCTTAAATAGGAATTTTTAAGCCCTTGGGTCGAGCCACCAACAGTCTAAGTCTCCTCAATTAATTTTGGTTGGCCATAGGTGGGTGGAAAGTAAGGGACAGTTGATTTTTCCACCCTTGACCCGAGGTGGCAGCCAGCTTTCCTTCACCGAACAGACGCACTTGGAAGACTTTCTAGATGGCCGAATCAGAGTGGTCCATAGAAGATAAAATATAGATCCCCGGATGTCCTATAACATCCTATAAAATTTGGGAGAATTTGGAGTTGTGGATTCTGAGATATGATCATATTAGTGGGCTGTTTTTCTGGGCCGCAGAATCTGGCCCAGAATTTTATCTCTAACATGAGACGCCTAAATGGACACCATGGGTGCCTAATTAGAATTTGATAATGAAGAGTGACTTGTTTCTATACATGTATTCTAGAATCCCAAGAAATTTGGGATTCATTGGACCTGTATGTTGGGCCCCACATTCTCATCAGTGGGCTGGTGTCCAATTTGTCTTCTCCAGAATTGCTTCCTTTCATTGCCAAATATATCCATCATCCTTTATGAATATTTCATTGATCCTTGAATGAAAAATGTTCATATTGAAGTGAATATACAGTTCAAAAGAATATCAAATTAAAATATGTATAATTAGATTCCTTAAAATTAGATGAATCATTGGGTACTTCAAATGATGTTAAAAAATGTACCACATAACAGTGCATTTTAAGAAGGTATTACAATCATAAAGTGAAATGATGTTCAAAGTGTAAAATGCACTAAAATGGTTTTTATGAATAAAAAAGAAAATGAAAATTATGTATATTAACAATGAATATTAGCCTCATTTAGTGGCTAATCAGTCCCTATATAGTTACTTGATTGTTGTAGAGGAGTAGGAGAGCATGAGACCGAGCATACACTTGTGATGCTGCTAAGTTCCTGCTGCTCTGTGTTGCTTTGTTTTTCCATATTTGTACCTGATACTGTATTGTTTTTATTAGAGTGTATCCTATTTTGGATTCTTTCTTAGACTTGGGGACATATTTCATCATTATATATATATGACTGTTGGTCATTTCTTTTACTTCTGTATAGTTGTCCATTTCATTTGGTATTGTTTACTACTTCTGCTTTAGTATGTTTTTATTTTCTCCACTGTGCTACACTTTAAAAAAATGAGGGCATAGTTTCCCCACTATTAGACCTAGGCCCTCACTGCTAGTCAGCAGCCACTGGCATTTGGGGAAATGCATTTGAGGTCATGTGACCAACTGGGTTCGGGGCACCCGTTGAGTGACACCCAGATCCGGGACGTTACAAAGTGGTATCAGAGGACTTTTATTTTCTCTGAGTTATTTTATTATTTGGAAACAACGATAAGATTTATACTGTTAAGGGATTCGGTAATAAACTGTGCCTGGGAGTAGCTACCCCATGTACATGTAATGGAAGGATTTCCTTGAGTTAAATTTTGATTTTCTGTTTATGATTATTATAGTTGATTTGATTTTCACCATTGGGTGACGCACTTGTGGTGTGCTGTTTATTTTTTTATACTTGATTTCTATTTAGTTGCAACCCGATTGGATGAGGGTATTCCATCTCATGCATCATTTAGGCATAGGTTATAATCACATTCCATGAATAGTTTCTATGCCATGTAGGGGAATTAGAAATTTCATGTTGTTGTGATAGATGTTGTGCTAGAAAATGCATGTTGTTGTGATAGATGCCATGATAAAATACCTCCTATTTTATATGGTATTGTTATGTAAGGTTTTGAGAATGAACTCAAAACTTTGGTTCTTGAGGAGTATGGGTCCTCATCAACCGGAATTTGGTGGATCATCGATTTGTTTACTTTGTTATAACATGTATAAGATTCCATGATTTGGTTCGCGGGGAGTATGGACCCTCACATATAGGAATTTGGCACTTAGGTGTTGGTTTCAGTGTTTTTCTGGGATCTAGAGTAGTTTCTAAGGCTTACTGTCTAGAAAAACCCTGAATACACGCTGTGTAGTTGTGACTACATGCCATGTACTCTTCTGTTCGGGAAGAAAATAAAAAAATTTAAGTACATGTCATGTACCGTATGTACACGCAGTGTAGTTCCTAACCGTTTCATTGGATGTGTAGGCAGAAACAAGGGATTGGGAAAACTCTAGAGGTAACACGCCGTGTACCGGTTGTACATGCCGTGTTGTGTTGACCCTGTGTCCGCCGTGTAACTAACAACAAGAGCAGAGAAAACTTCACTTAAACACGCCGTGTCACTTTTGAACACACTGTGTAGTGTAATTTGGGAATCCGGCCATGTAACTAACAACACAGTTTAGTGTTATCCTTTCAAGTACACGTCGTGTCCATATGGAACACGCCATGTAGTGTGAGCCTTGTATCCGGCCGTGTCTCGAACAACACGGGTCAGCAAAGCTTGTCTAGTACACACCGTGTAGTCTTTACAGGTGAGAGATCGTGTGGACTTGGATTTGTAGCTGGGGAAACAGGGTGGTGTACACGCTGTGTGTGTTTGTAACACGCCGTGTAGTGTCAGATGAGTAGCTGGTCGTGTCACTAAAAACACGGTTAGTTGGAATGTATGCCGTACACGCCGTGTCCATCTGGAACACGCCGTGTAGTGTGAGCTGTTTACCCGACCGTGTAACAGAAAAAATGGGTCAATGAAGCTCATCTAGTACACGCCGTGTAGACCTTATACACACTGTGTAGTCTCGTTCTAAAGAGATATGTTTGGTAAAGCCATGTAGAAGTACTCGGGTAGGGGAAGAAAATTCAAGTACGCGCTGTGTGTGAGGACAACACGCCGCGTGTTTGGGGTGTTACATGACCAATTCTGGAAGAAGTACATGCCTATGTTAAAGACTTGAGGGAACACGCCATGTAGTTATTATACATGTCGTGTAGTCTTGTTTTTTCCACTTGAATGTTTTCTTTTCCTTGTTCCCTTCTTATGCTTCCAATTCTTAGTCCTTGATGATCTTGATCTAAGGCGTGTGTTTGACCTTATAGAGACATGCCGCTGAGACGACCACGAGTTGTTCTCCAAGAGAGTGGAAACGATTATACTCCAGAGATGGTAGGCCATGGGCTATGTATGGATCCTCTAGTAGAACCAGATGCGGCGCCAATCGTTATACCAGACACAGGTGTGGATGCATAGTTCCGTGAAGGCTTTATGCGGTTCATGCAGACCTTCTAGGGAGCACCGCTAGTTTCCACATCTATGGAAGAGCTGACATGTATATTCCAACAGCATCATCTGCCTATGTTTTTAAGGGATGGAGGTCCAGAGGCTGTGGAGTCTTGGTTGGGTTCTATGCAGACAATCTTCGAGCATCTGGAGATGCCTCCAAGGCAGAGGGTCAAGCTCGCTACTTACATGTTGCGTGATTCTGCCGAGAGATGGTGGGATGTTACCACCCAGACTAAGAATCACTGAGACATGGCGTGGGAATATTTTCAGGAAGTCTTCTATGACTTTTTCTTTCTAGAGACGTTGAGGGAATATCGAGCTTGAGAGTTCATGAATCTGCAGCAGGGCGCCATGTTAGTGATGGACTTTTCTGCCTGCTTCACCGAGCTACAACGTTTTGCATCTGTTCTAGTGGGTGATGAGAAATTGAGGGATCGACGCATTGAGGATGGTCTTCTATATGACATCCGAGCATTGGTGAATGTTTTTAGGTTGCCTACAGTGCATGCTATTGTGAACCAGGCGCTGATTACTGAACGTAACCTGCGGGAATCTAGTGGTGCAGGCCAAGGCGGTTCGACACTAGTTTCTGGTACTATTTCTACCGGAAAGAGGAATTGGTACATGAATTTCTCTCACGGTGGCAGTACTAGCCAGAATATTTCTTCTGGTGGCCAAGTGATGTGTTACCAGTGTGGTAAAGAGGGGAAAAAGAGACCTTTGTGTCCACGTGACCCAGTGGAGTGCCGAGATTGCGACAAGATGGGTCATCCGCAGTGTTTTTCAAGGAGTTTCCACCAGTGGATAGTGAGAGGGGTTCTTTGTAGACTCCGCATGCAGGAGTAGGTCCAAAAGATTCTTACCAGTCAGGAAATTAGAATACGTCAGGACATTCAGGCTGAGGTGGTGGTCGTGGTTGTGGTAGCCAGACATCAGGATCTCAAAGACAGTAGGGAGGGTCAGCTCTGGGTGGGAAGGCTATGTCACAGGGCCGTGACACTGGGTAGACATATGCAGTGCAACAGACCCAATAGAAGCAGGATCCCAGACCTTATACTATCTGAGGTACTATTCTAGTTGCTTTTGTTTTATCTGCAACAATTTTCAATACTAATGCTCCACATAACATTATATCTGTGCCCTTTGTGGAGAGCCTTGAGCTCTGTCTTTCTTCTTCTTCTGATGTTATGATGCTAGACACTCCTTTGGGGATTATAAAGGCTGGTGTGAATCGGTGTGGGGAGTTCCCCTTAGAGGTTTGTGGGTGTCACTTTCTATGGGACCTCTATATCTGAGAGATGACGAACTATGAAATCATTCTTGGGATGGACTGTTTGGTACCCTTTCGAGCCTTTGTAGATTTCTATCATCGCAGGGTGAGTTTCACGTCACCAGAGGGCAGAGAGTTTCTATAAAAGGGTGAATGGGATGTACAGGTGAGCCGAGATGGACTTGAGCATCATGGGAGAGGTGGTGTGATAGCCCATATTGCGAGCTTATATTTGGATGAACAGTGAAATTTTTATTAGGATTTCCCTCTAGTGGTTGATCGTTTCAAGGATGTATTCCCCGACGACTTTTCAGGTCTACCACTAGAGTGAGAGGTGGATTTATTTATTGATCTGGTGCTAGGAGCGACACCGGTGTACATTCCTCCTTACATGATGGATACACCAGAGTTTCAGGAGATTAAGTGGTAGTTGGAGGAGTTACAGGCAAATGGTTTCATCCGACCCGGTACTTATCCTTGGGGTTCAACTGTCCTGTTTGCGAAGAAGGTGGACGGTACCATCAGACTTTGTGTGGATTATCGGAATCTGAACCAGTTGACGGTCAAGAAACGATATCCCTTAACAAGGATTGATGATCTTTTTGATCAACTTTAGGAAGCACAAGTGTTCTCGAAGATTGACCTGAGATCCAGATATCATCAGTTGCGTGTTAGACCATTGGACATACCGCTTACAGCCTTTCAGAGCAGATATGGTCTATACGAGTACTTAGTCATGCCATTCGGACTCATGAATGCCCCATCAGTTTTCATGGATATGATGAATTGTGTGTTCCACACTTATCTAGATTTTTTATGGTAGTCTTCATGGATGATATTTTGGTGTACTCTCACACTCAACATGACCATGCTACCCATCTTGAGATCGTACTGAGTACACTGAGAGAGCATCAGTTATATGCTATGCTCTCAAAGTGTCACTTTTAGATGGACTAGATACACTTCCTGGTCATATTATCTCAGAGGAAGGAGTTGCGATAGATCCAGAGAAAGTGAGGGTAGTAGTTTCCTGGGAGCAGTCTAATAACATGTTTGAAATACGAAGTTTCTTGGGGATGGCCGGTTACTAAAGGCGCTTTATACAGGACTTCTTTTACTTAGCAGCACCGTTGATTGGTTTGACTAAGAAGGGTGTGAAGTTCGTTTGGTCAGAAGCTTGCGAGACATCCTTTTAGGAGCTGAAGGGAAGGTTGACATCATCACCAGTCCCGATACTTCCAGAGCAAGAGAAGAGCTATACAATTTAATGTGATGCATCAGGTATTGGGCTGGGAGCACTGTTGATGTAGGGAAATCGAGTAGTTGCGTACGAGTCTCAGAAATTGAGGCCACATGAGAGGAATTACCCGATGCATGATCTCGAGTTGGCTGCAGTTGTTCATGCGTTACGCTTTTGGAGACATTATCTCTTGGGAGAAACTTTTGTGGTGTTTACGGACCACAAAAGTCTTAAATACATCTTTACTCAGCGTGACCTCAATTTGAGACAATGAAGGTGGGTTGAATACCTTCAGTCCTTCGACATTGAGCTGCTTATACACCTGGTAAGGGTAACACCATTATTGATTCACTGAGTAGAAGGACTTGGATACAGGCAGTGTAGGAGGCCAGTGGTGAGTGAAAACTGATGGACTTGTTCTCTGAGATGCATTTGGAGGCGCACGATAGTCAGGGGTGAGACAATCTTTCATCCTTAGTTGTGACTTCTACCCTCCTGGATAGAGCGAGGATGAGACAACTATCAGATTCAGAAGGCCTAGTTCTACGAGAGTTGGTTGAAAGTGAGGACCCTCCTCTTGGTTGGACGATGGGAAATGATGAGGTACTGCATATCCATGGATGAGTGTGGGTTCCAGGGGATATACGTGAGGAGTTGATGCGGGAGTTTCACGCTTCAGCTTGGGCAGTGCATCATGGAGTTACCAAAATGTACCGTGACTTGAGACGTTAGTATTGGTGGCCGAGTATGACAAGGGAGGTAGATGGTTTTGTTACGAGATGTTCCACTTATCAGCGGGTGAAGGTAGAGCATTAGAGGCCAATCGGACTGTTACAATAGTTACCCATTCTGGAGTGGAAATGGGATGATGTTGCGATGGATTTCATGACCGGGTTACCAAGGTTACCTTGAGGCAATGATCACTACTAAAAATTAGGCCTATAGTGACCGCACAGGGATCGCCAATGGCGGTCGCTTTAGGCCCGACAATGTTGGCCTACAACGACCACCACTGGCGGTTGCTGAAGCTGGCCGAAATGCCGGCCTACAACGACCGCCACTGGCGGTTGCTAAACTGGAAATATTGTTTTTAAAATTTCATGGTACAGAATAAAAAAACAGCATATAAATCATAAAAAATGGAAAACAAATCCAAACACCGTAAACCTTAAGATCATCATAAACAATAAATGATAGGCGTCCTTCAACGATCCACATCCATCTGCTTTAGAAACCTACAATAAGATACAAAGAAAAAAACTAAACAAAACAAAAATAAATTTGACATATTTATTCAGTTATTATATACATATAATAAAATGAAATATGACATCTCATGGGTTCTAAAATAATTTAAAACCACCAATTTAAGAAATGTTATCATTTTTGAGTTTTTTTTCTTATTTTGGAGTCTTTGATTTAGTTTGTGAAAGCGTTTTTTTGTCTAAAAAAGAATGTTTTCCACGCACACCACACGTCCGATGGACGTTCCGTCTCCTCCTGCATGTCATGAATAATAATCCTATCATTTTCATGTGGTTTCAGGTCATTCAGAGCATGTTTTCTCTGAATTCGACCGTGACACGCCGTTTTGGTCTTTTATGACTCTGGATTCGCGTTTCAGTTCACCGCGGTCAAAAGGAAACTCCGATTTATGTACATTCTACCTGAACATTTCACAATTCACACCGCGGTTGTTGTCATATGATTTCATGGCATTCCGGGGACGTTCGAGTGGTTTTGACCACCCAACACGCCCTTTTAGAGCGCGCCAAACTACTAAAAACGACACATTCGGTCGTACCGCGTGTACTGCACGTCCAAGGGATGTTCTGTCTCCCCCTGCATGTCACAAATAATATTCCTATCATTTTCATGTGGTTTCAGGTCATTCAGAGCAGATTTGCTCTGAATTCGACGGTGACACGCAATTTTGGTCTTTTATGACTCCAGAAACGCGTTTCCGGTCATCGCGGTCAAATGGAACCTTTTATTGACGTTCCTTCTACCCGACCATTTTATAATACAAACCGCGGTCATTTTTGTATGATTTCATGGGATTCTGAGGACGTTCGGGTGGTTTTTTACCACCCAATGTGCCCTTTTAGAGCGCACCGAACTGCTAAAAATGACACATTCGATCGTACCGCGCACACCGCAAATTTGATGGATGTGGCATTTCCTCCTGTATGTCACGAATAATATTATTATCTTTTTTTGTGGTTTCAGGTCATTCGGAGCACGTTTTCTCTGAATTCGACCGTGACACGCCGTTTTGGTCTTTTATGACTCCAGAAACGCGTTTCTGGTCACCACGGTCAAACAGAACCTTCAATTGATGTGATGTTTGGCCGAACATCTCAAAATTCACACCACGGTTGTTTTAGTATGATTTCATGGTATTCTGAGGTCGTTCGGGTGGATTTTGACCACCCAATGCGCCCTTTTAGAGTGCGTCGAACTGCTGAAAATGACACATTTAGTCGTACCGCGTGTACCACATGTCTGATGGACATTTCGTCTCCTCCTACATGCCATTAATAATATTACTATAGTTTTAATGTGGTTTTAGGTAATTCGGAGCAGATTTACTCTGAATTCGACCGTGACATGTCGTTTTGGTCTTTTATAACTCTGGAAACACGTTTCCGGTCACCGTGGTCAAACGGCACCTTCGATTGACGTACCGTCTGCCCAAACATTTCACAATTCACACTGCGGTTGTTGTCGTATGAGTTAATGGCATTCCAAGGTCGTTCGTGTGGTTTTGACCACCCAACGTGCCCTTTAAGAGCGCGTCAAACTATTGAAAATGACACATTCAGTCATACCGCGCGCACCGCACATCCGACGGACAGGCCGTCTCCTCCTGCATGTCACGAATAATATTCCTATTGTTTTCGTGTAGTTTCTGGTCATTCGGAGGCTGTTTGCTCTAAATTCGACTGTGACACGCCATTTTGGTCTTTTATGACTCTAGAAACACGTTTTCGATCACCGTGGTCAAACGACACCTCCGATTGATGTGCCGTCTGCCCGACCATTTCACAATTTACACCGCGGTTGTTTTCATATGATTTAATGGAATTCCGAGATTGTTTGGGTTGTTTTGACCACCCAATGCACCCTTTTAGAGTGCGCTGAACTGCTGAAAACAACAAATTCGGTCATACCGCATCAACCGCACGTCCGATGGATGTGCCGTCTCCTCATTCATGTCACGAATAATATTTTTATCGTTTTCATGTGGTTTCAGGTCATTCGGAGCACGTTTGATCTGAATCCGACCGTGACACGCCGTTTTGGTCTTTTATGACTCCGGAAATGCGTTTCTGATCAATGCGGTCAAACACCACCTCCGATTGACATGACGTCTGCCCAAACATTTCAAAATTCATACCGCGGTTCTTTTCGTATGATTTCATGGCATTCCGAGGTCACTCGGGTGGTTTTGACCACCCAACGTGCCCTTTTAGAGTGCGCTGAACTACTGAATACGACACATTCGGTCGTACCGCGCGCACCGCACATCCAATGGACGTTCTGTCTGCTCATGCATGTCATGAATAATATTCCTATCATTTTTGTGTTGTTTCAGGTCATTCGGAGCACATTTTCTCTGAATTGAACCGTGACATGCTGTTTTGGTCTTTTATGACTCCAGAAATGCATTTTTGGTCACCAGAGTCAAATGACACCTTCTATTGATGTTCCATCTACCAGACCATTTCAAAATTAATACCGCGGTTGTTTTCATATGATTTCATGGCATTCTGAGATTTTTCGAGTAGTTTTGACCACCCAACGCACCATTTTAGAGCGCGCCGAACTGCTGAAAACGACACATTCGGTCGTACTATGCGCACCGCACGTCTGATGGACATTCCGTCTCCTCCTTCATGTCACAAGTAACATTCCTATCATTTTTGTGTGGTTTCAGGTCATTCGGATCACATTTTCTCTGAATTCGAATGTGACACGCCGTTTTGGTCTTTTATGACTTCAGAAACGTGTTTCTGGTCACCGTGGTCAAACGGAACCTCCGATTGACATGTCATATACCCAAACATTTCACAATTCACACCGCGGTTGTTGTCGTATGATTCATGTTATTCTGAGGACGTTCGGGTGTTTTTAACCACCCAACACGCCCTTTTAGAGCGCGCCGAACTGCTGAAAACGAGACATTCGGTCGTACCGCACGCACCGCACGTCCAATTGACGTGCCGTCTCCTCCTGCATGTCACGAATAATATTCCTATAATTTTCTTATGGTTTCAGGTCATTCAGAGAACATTTGCTCTAAATTCGACCGTGACACGCCGTTTTGGTCTTTTATGACTCTGGAAACGCGTTTCCTATCTCTGAGGTCAAACGTCACCTAAGATTGATGTGCCATCTACCTGACCATTTCAAAATTCACACCGCGGTTGTTTTCGTATGATTTCATGACATTCCGAGGACATTCGAGTGGTTTTGACCACCCAACACGCCCTTTTAGAGCTCACCGAACTGCTGAAAATGACACATTCGGTCGTACCGCATGCACTCCACGTTTGATGGATGTTCCATCTACTCCTGCATTTCAAGAATAATATTCCTATCATTATCGTGTTGTTTCAGGTCATTTTAAGCACGTTTTCTCTGAATTCGACCGTGACACACCGTTTTGGTCTTTTATGACTCCGAAAACGCGTTTCCGGTCACCGCGATCAAACGGAACCTCCGATTGACGTTCCGTCTACCCGAACATTTCAAAATTCACATTTTGGTTGTTTTCGTATGATTTAATGGCATTTCGAGCTCGTTCGAGTGGTTTTGACCACCCAATGCGCCCTTTTAGAGCGCGCAGAACTGCTGAAAATGACATATTTGGTCGTACCATGCGCACCGCACATCCGATGGTCATTCTGTCTCCTCCTACATGTCACGAATAACAATCATATCGTTTTCGTGTGGTTTTAGGCCATTCAGAGCATGTTTGCTCTGAATTCGACTGTGACACGCCGTTATGGTCTTTTATGACTCCAGAAACGCGTTTCGGGTCACTGCGGTCAAAAAACACCTCCGATTGATGTGCCGTCTACCCGACTATTTCAAAATTGATAGATCGGTTGTTGTTGTATGATTTTATGGCATTCCGAAGACGTTCGGGTGTTTTTGACCACCCAACGCGCCCTTTTAGAGCTCGTCGAACTGCTGAAAATGACACATTCGGTCGTACCGCGTGCACCGCACGTCTGATGGACATGCTGTCTCCTCCAACATGTCACGAATAATATTCCTTTAATTTTTGTGTGGTTTCAGGTCATTCAGAGCATTTTTTCTCTGAATTCGATCGTGACACAACGTTTTGGTTTTGTATGACTCCAGAAACACGTTTCTGGTCACCACGGTCAAATGGAACCTCCGATTGATGTGCCTTCTGCCCAAAAATTTCAAAATTCACACCGTTGTTGTTTTCGTATGATTTCATGGCATTCCGAGGACGTTCGGGTGGTTTTGACCACCCAACGCGCCCTTTTAGAGCGCACCGAACTGCTGAAAACGACACATTCAGTCGTACCATGCGCACCGCACATCCTATGGATGTTCCGTATCCTCCTTCAGGTCAAGAATAATATTCTTATCGTTTTCGTGTGGTTTCAGGTCATTCAGAGAATGTTTTCTCTAAATTCGACCGTGACACGCCGTTTTGGTCTTTTATGACTCTGGAAATGCGTTTCGGGTCACCGCGGTTAAACGACACCTCCGATTAACGTTCCTTCTACCCGAATATTTTACAATTCACACCGTGGTTGTTTTTGTATGATTTCATGGAATTCTGAGGTCATTTTGGTGGTTTTGACCACCCAACACGCCCTTTTAGAGCGCACCGAACTGCTGAAAACGACACATTCGGTCGTACCGCGCGCACCGCACGTCCGATGGACATACCGTCTCATCCTGCATGTCAAGAACAATATTCCTATCATTTTCGTGTGGTTTCAGATCATTCGGAGCACGTTTTCTCTGAATTAGACTCTAACACACCATTTGGTCTTTTATAACTCTGGAAACGCGTTTCCGGTCACCGCGGTCAAACGACACCTCTGATTGATGTGCCGTCTGCCTAACCATTTCACAATTCATAGTGTGATTGTTTTCGTATGATTTCATGGAATTACGAGGATATTTGGGTGGTTTTGACCACCCAACGCACCCTTTTAGAGCGCGCCGAACTTCAGAGGGGGTGTCCGAGGGTGCGAGGGGGCTGTCCGGGGTGCTGTCCAAGGGTGGGGGGGGGCTGTCTGGGGGTGGGGCGGGCTTTCTGGGGGGTGCAGGGGAGGGGGGGGGGGGGTTGTCTAGGGGGTTCGGTGGGGCTGTTCGGGGTGGGGGGGGGGGCTGTCCGGGGTGCGGGTTGCTGTCCGGGGGTGGGCATGGGCCTGAGTGACTAATTATGATTGAGGATCCCAAGAGGAATACCTACACTTATGTTCTAACCAATAGGATTCCATGAAGGATTTCTCAACTAGCATACTATTTCTGAGAATCCCAATAGGAATGCATCTTCATAGATATAGAAACTAAGGACTCTAGTGGGTGTCCTATTGATAGAATGATCCTGAGTGGGTGTGTGTGTTTGGGTAGTGATGCTTGTGAGTGTTACATTATAATCTGAATCGATGTGGAATCCTGGTTTGGGATAAGATGTTGAGGTCAGATGTGGATGATTCTACAACCATTGTTTTATTTTTATTTCTGTTTCTGCATGATGCTTGAGATTCACCAGGATTCCGGGGGTGAGGCGGGCGGTCCAGGGGGTGCAGGGGGGCTGTCCGGGGGTGCAGTGGGGCTGTCCGGGGTGGGGGGGGGGGCTGTCTGGGGTGGGGGGTGTTGTCTGGGGGAGGTCTGTTTGGGGGCGGGGAGGGCTGTTCGGGGGGTGCGGGGGGGGGGGGGGGGGGGGGGGGCAGTCCGGGGTGTGGGGGGGATGTCCGGGGTGGAGGGGGGGGGGGGGGCTTTCCGGGGGTGCAGGGTGCTGTTCGGGGGTGGGGGGGGGGGCTGTCCGGGGTGGGGGGTGCTGTCCGGGGGTGGGGGGGGGGGGCTGTCCGGGGACTATAAATTGGGAACCTGAGCTCAGTCTTCAAAAAAAGTTTTATGGTTTATATTAGGAATCACATAGTTTTTTAAAAACTATTACAGAACATGCAATTTAATACATTAAAGAATTAAATGAACAAAAAATATCCAAATCATTAATCAGTTTCATGGTTACTTCTCAATTCATGCACACAAACATTGCATCATTCCAAAACACACCTGATACCCCCAAATCACAAAAAATATCACCAGAAACCCAACCTATACATCAATAACAACCCACTAGTAAAAACAGAAAAACACCTCGTGAATATGATGCGTCATGCGTGGTCATCACTGCTACCTCCATCCGGTGGGCTAGGGGCCTACAACAAATAAACATTATGAATATTTTGATAACAAAAATAATCTAAATTAAATAAATAAATACAGTATAAATCGGCGTCGTATGATCCCCTGCACCATCACCTGGACGCACATATTCCCGTAGTGCTCTAACCTCAGCGGTCAATTGCGCATTTACCTCCTCGGAAGCGCGCAGCCGTGCCTCGAAATCTGACAACTTCTGTGTCATCTGAGCAACAACAGGACCGACAACCGCAACGCGTGACACTATAGAATGAGGAATCCTTGTTCCATAGGTCAAACTATATCCATGCCCATCCCGACCAACAATGCGATGAAAGATCTCATCCCTTTGCATGGGAAGATGTCGCTGGTCCTCTGGAAGATGTTCTAACTCATCTTCAAATCGAGCCTGTGAAATATTTAAATATATATACATATATATGTTAATATACAGATTTATGTAAGTATTGGTAAGTACAAGCACTTACTATCAATGCTGCAGCCTCTGGATCATTACGATCATGAGTCCTCATCCACACTGACATTTTATCAGTCAGTGCACCTTGCTCCCGCAACTGTATATGAATAGAATATAAACACAAAACCATATTAATTAAAAAAATTAAAAAATGAATAATAAATACCTCATGTCAGATCTGAGACACCTGACGACTCTCGAGCCTGTGAGGTGGTCCCTGCAACGATCGATTCTCAAAATGGCGTGCTGACACCTCCTACATTCAATTCATTCAAATTTCAAATAAATCACACATTCTTGAAAATATATATACATCAAAATAAATATACAAACCGCAACACCCTCAGTAGGCCAATATGAAACTAAGTCATGCCACTGAGTCGGGAGGACACCTCTTGGGACTTTTTCCAGAATGTCTGGGGCACCCACATTTGGTACCCAGTGGTCCCTATTCACTTTGCCTTTATAGTCTTTTCCACATCTTACGGAATTTTCTCATACACACAGGCCGAAACTCATCAAGGCATACTTTCAAATTTTTCTATTAGAGAAAAAAATCACACATATTAGGTATTGTTTATACATAGATAATAAAGTAAAATGGTCTTCTTACCTGAACCTCCCTCCAAAGATGATCTAATGTGTCCTGAGGGATAGAAGCCCAGTCACGTGTGGTCAATGGAAATCGATGTGGGTCACTTATGATATGATTCAGCTGATGAATAAATGCATGGAAATTCGTTCCCACCAGATGAAATACCTCATCAAAGGAAACATCAATCGTTGTGTCGGAATTCCATGATAAAATGCCACGACCGGGTCCTCTCTTGCGAGAGGAAGAAGCAACTGAGTTTGATCTTGTTGAAATTATAAATATAATTTGACAAATGTTATATATATATATATATATATGTTTATCAATTACATAAAAAATAGAGAATATTACATTCAAACATACCTCGACCCTGAGACATAGATGCCTCAGATGAATGATGTGGATCTGCTGCCTCTTCCCCTGACATGCCTGGAGTCATAGAAAACATTAGTAAGGGGACTATCAAAAGTGTCTAAAAGATAAATTGGACTGTTCTTAAAAAAATCAAACTTGTAAAATTGTTAATAAAAAAATGGATTGAATAATTAGTTGTGAATGAATTTTAAAAAATAATAAAGTTAACAAAACAAATATACAAATTATGTAAAAAACCAATCAATGCATAGCCAAATTTCAAATTGAATTAATAAAAATTCAAGTAGCACATGAACCAGATGAAGAATACCTCAAAGGGAAGATACACTGACAATAACATCAATATACCAAGAGTAAAATCACCATAAATATTTATAACTGAATAAAATTCCAAAAGTGGGGATTAAAACTTATAAGGATTTATAAAATGGTTAGATAATTTATGATATCCTAGGAAATTCAATACTGAATAGTGGGAAAACAATTATACCTTTCATTAAGCATGCAAATCGACCTTTTCTCCTTCAAAAGTTGCTCTGACCCAATAAATATCTTCTTCACATTGAACTACGGTATGTTGATCAAGCTGTTGGGAAACAAATAGAACAGTCTTGGGTTCATCTTCTTCAAATAAAAATACTCCTCACCGAGGCATTTTGACAACAACTATCCAACTTGGATTCGAAGGAAAAGTAACGAAGAATACTTGTTCCGCTTGTGATGTCAAAATGAAAGGTTCATTCTCAACTCGTTAATTTCTGTATTACATATAGTTAAAATTCACCAATGAAAACTGATATTGATTGACTTTACATCCACGCACTGTATCAACCCAATTACACTTTAACAACATGTACTTCAACCCGTGTGTGTATACAACTTCAATGATGTCTATCAATTGACCATAGTAATAACCAGAATCGACAAATGGACAACTGATGCCACTATTTTGTGTTTCTCATTTTTTGTCAACATCTTTAATGCGAAATTGAAAACCATTAGCATCAATAGATTTATAACGATGAGCCGTTATAGATGGACCCTCAACCAGTTGGATAAATTTTTCAGTTAGCGTGGGGTCCCATAACTCCCTCAGCTTATGAACCTACATAATTTATAAAATTCAATACTGATATATGCAGAAATAAATTAGTATAATACTTCACTAATAATGAAAATCAATTTATACGTACATAATCCTTGAACCAATCATGAAATGACATATAATGAGATTGTTGAATTTACAACTCAGTCGCACGATACATCCCTTCTTTTATCTCATTAATGTGTTTCCTGAAAATGATAACGCAATGTTTAAATGATCAACTTATGAAAACAAAACATGTCAAAGTTATACAAGCACATTAATAAGATATTTACTGCATTAATGGTGCAACTGATGCAGTATTGAACAAGATATATCGATGTGCGTGTATCCACTCGATGTTGTCCATATCAAGTGTGGTTCCTTCTCCAACTGGACCATCATGAATTTGAGAGGTATTATCTAATTTTGTTTCAACATCCGTAATATATTCTGCAAAAAATGTAGTAAACTCATCCATCAAATAACCATTGCCTATTGATGCCTCCGGACGTGCTTTGTTGCGTACAAATAGTTTCAATATACTCAAATACCACTCAATAGGATACATCCACCTGAATTGCACTGGACCATCAACCATTACTTCATCAGTTAGGTGCACTATCAAGTGGACCATAAAATTGAAAAATGATGGGGGGGTTTCTCAAAGTGACAAAGCGTAAGTACAATTCGGTCCTGCAAACTTTTTAAATCAATCTTTCGTTGATTTCTTAAACAAAGCTGTCTAAAATAATTACTCATATCAATCAACGGCTGAACAAAATTGGGGGATAAACAATCACAAATTGTGATTGGAATCAACTGCTGAAGTAGTATGTGATTGTCATGACTTTTCAACCCTTTCAATGTCTTTCTCGTCAGATTCAAACACTTTGAAATATTATAAGAGTAACCATCAGGCATCTTGAGCATCTTCAAAATGGAAAGAAATGTATCTTTATCCTTTGTAGTCATCATATACTATGCAGCAGGCATATATGCCTTGTTTCCCTCAGCTAACTGTAAATGAAACTATTTCCTTAAACCCATTTCTTCCAAATCACGATGTGCATTAACATGGTCCTTTGATTTTCCACTGACACCTAAAATGGTCCACAATATGTTATCACAAACATTTTTTTCAACGTAAATGACATCCAAATTATGCCTCATCATGTTAGTTTTCCAATATGGAAGACGATAAAAAATACTTTTCTTTTTCCAATTGTGATTGCGCTGCCTACCCACAGCACAAATATTACGTACTGGAGGATCCACCAAATCCTGAATTTCAAATACTGTGCAGATGTTTTCTTACTCAATTTGCGATAACATTTAGACTCCTGTCATGATCTTTGGTCCTAGGATGAACTCTCTAGAACCATCAAATGCCACTCTATCCTTTCTGAACCTGTGCTGAGTGGGGAGAAAACATCTGTGACCCATGTATGCCCATTTTTTGGAATGTTTAAGCCATACATATTTTTTATTTTTATTGCAACAAGGGAAAGAAAATTTCCCTTTCGTACTCCAGCCTGATAAATTTTCATAAGATGGGAAGTCATTGATTGTCCACATTAAAGCAGCCTACATTTTGAACATTTAATTTGTTTCACAGTCATAAGTCATCACAACATTGCCCCAAAATTCATTCAACTCATCAATGAATGGATGAAGGTAAACATCAATCTTATCCCCTGGACTTTTAGGTCTATCAATAAGAGTGGAAAGTAATATAAATTATTGCTTCATACAAAGCCATGAAGGAAGATTATATGGAACCAACACCACGGGCCATGTGCTATGAGTTGCACCAACCAATGACTTGAATGGACTGAAACCATCTGCTGCCAATCCCAATCGGACATTACAAACATCTTTAGAAAAGCCGGGATGTCTCTTATCAAAATCCTTCCATGCATGAGATTCTTCCAGATGGATTAACATATCACTTTCATGAACTCTTTCTACATTCCATGTCATTAAATTAGAAACTTTAGATGACATAAAAAATCTTTTCAACCTCGGTTTAAGGGGAAAGTAACACATTTTCTTTATGGAAATCAGTTTTCCCTGTATCGCAATGTGACTTTGATGAGTCTTATTTCCCCTGTTCACTTTCCACCTGAAAGCACCAAAAACTATACAAATATCCAAATGGGCAGTTTCCTTTCTAAAAAACATACAGTTGTTTGCACATGCATCTATAGTCTCATATGTAAAACCTAAGTTCTATGTCAACTTACGATCATGGTAATATGATTCAGGAATCTTAGCGTCGACAGGAAGAACCTTTTTGAATAACACCAAAAGCATGTCGAATGATGTGTCTGACCAATTATTCAAAGTCTTCAAATGCAACAACTCCACGATAAATGACAGTTTATTGTAAGAAGTACATTCAAGATATAATTCTGTTTTCGCATCATCAAGTGCTTCATAACACCTCCTCAAATCAAGATCTGCACCAGAGCGAAGATTTATCTCACCGGTCTCAAGATTCTGGATGTCAATGCCTTTAGGATCAAACCCACGTACCATTTCAGTAAGCATTTCATGCATCGGATCATTTATCCTTGCATCAACATCCATATGAACTGCATCTGTATTTTGACAACGAACATATTCTTCTCCATGACGAGTCCAACTCTTATAATTTTTCAGAAATCTATTAAAGAATAGGTGCTCCCTCACAGTATATCAGGTGAATTGATATCTGTTATCACATTTTCTACATGGACAACTAATATAGTCACTTTCAAATCCTCTAGTGAAGTCTATAAACTACATAATTCCATTGAAATATTCTCTAGATGTTCGATTTGGAAGATCAATCCAACTCTTATCCATAATAATATTTATATAAAAAACATTTACACAATACTTATTACATTTGAATTTTTCAAATAAACTCTATTTAAAATAAATACTAATCAACTGTTTATGAACCATTGATAAAATTATAATTTAAGTGAAATCCCATGTCATACCTTATTGCGCTACAAACCTGGAATGTAATGACACAAAGTTTCATTAATGGAAATCACTCTTGATCTAATTAAATGTCTCTTTATGTTTATATAAAATTTCAACTTCATTGGTTTTATGTTAATAATTTTGACCGTTGATAATATATCCGTTGAACAGTGATCACATGATTAGTATAAATATAGGGCTTTAATAAATCCAAATTTACTCAGACAAAGGAAGCGATGAACTCATCCAGTAGAATTTCCCCATACGAAGACCATTTATCGGAGCTCGGAAAAGAGATGGCATCCTTGGGCTTCACTCGTTACTAAGCCCAATCTGAGATTCATCATGTCAAACTTGAACGGGACCGTCTACGGGAGAAGTGGAAGTTGATAGAAATTACCACTCGAGCGATGTTATCCGAGCCACCCCAAGAGTCTGTCACCATCGCACACCTTACCCTTAGGTCTTATGAGGCTGTTTTAAGGGGTTATGTAATGAATCGATAGTACTATGTCCATGTACATTATTTTTTGTATAAAATAATATATATACTTTCTTGTCATTATTGATACATTGTATATAGTTTTAATGTACAAAAAATGTTTTTAGTTATTATTTAATTAAGAATTCTATTTTTATAAATTAACGTATTTTTGAAATAAATAATATTTTAATAAAATATTATTATTATTATTAAATTAATTTTTATTAAATATAAATTATCTTATAATTTTATGAATGCAATTATAATTTTTATTAAGGTTTGAAAGCCATTTCTGTCAAAACCCGTGAATTTTCGATAAATGTCGGTTTTTATTTTATAAGTGAAAATTAACATATTTAGAAAATTATTTAGATAAAATAAATGTTATTTCTGGAATCAGGACATTGAAATTATCCAACGGTGAATTTTTCATAATTTTCTGAGACAGTCAAATATTTGGGTAAAAATTAAATACCGTTTAAATATATAATGTGTTTTATGACATCATAATGACCCAATAGTGATGTAATAAACTACTATAAGCTTTTTGTTCGGCCAATATTAGTTTTACCATTAAAATAATATGATTTTGGGTTTTTTTGACTTACGTTTCAACACATTAATGGACCCCTCAAGTCTTATTAAACACCTTGTCTTTTTAAATTAATTTCCATGGGAGTATGAATCACCTCCACATAAGCAACCCTATTATTTTAAGAAGTTAGGACTTTGGCCTTATAAAATATTTTTTTCCTCTTCCATTTTCCAAGAACCATGAGTAGAAATCATGGGTTGGTTTGTGGTTTGGATTAATTTAATGTAAGGGGACCCAAACCTAAATAATAAAGAATTCCCTCACCTTTCCTATATAAACCCATCCAAGCTCCCACTTCCTCCTCACTAAAAGCCTTTGGAGTTCATACAACCTCTGCCCTACTCTCCCTAGAATCCTCCCAAGGTGCCCCAAGTTCCCAATAAGCCTCTCAAAAGCCTCTCTCTATCCTTTGGAAGCACACTTCCAAGTAAGGGTTTTTTCTTCCTTTCTCATTTTTGTTAATTTTCATTAAGTTGTATTTCCCTTTTAATTTCAATTATGAATGTTGGGGTATGGTTTCTCACCTCACCCATACTGACCTATTATTGTTTTAATGATGGGATATCCCTTTCTCTCTCATTAAATTCCTCCCATGTATACCCGTTACTATGCCGAAATTCTGAAAGGAACTTATCCCTCTTCTTTTACATTCAAGAAATAATTTTGTATCATGAATCTAAATTCCATTACAATTATTAGGACATGTAACTATATGACCTACTTACTATCCATTACATGTAAATATTATGAGTGACCCCTTTCTCTCTCATCAACCATTTTTATGAATTCTTATGTCACGCCGTTACGTTGCCCAAATCGCACCGATTTTCTAAGCCAATGCCATTGTGTAGTGGATACCATGCCCATTTCTCCATCAAGGGTATTCAAATTTATGCACATTTACTTATTGATTATAATGATTCATGTATGAATTCCATATTCCTTTATCATGGAATAAATTATTATGTTTTATGAATCCATGTTTTATGATCCATGTGGCACACTTATGCATGAAATGAAATGTTTAAGAAGGGTGCGCCCTTATAGCGCTCCAATGCATTGGGTAAAGTATAGTATCATGATATGTCATGTGAAATGAGTGTTGACTCATGATAATTCAAGTGCAATGTGGGTTTACTCATGCTTCATGTGCAATGAGGATTTGCTCATGCTCCATGTACAATGAGCCTTGGCTCATGCTAATTATATATTAAGTGTTGTTGCCACATTTCCATGTTATGATTATCATGCTTTATCATGCCTTTATGTTCATGTTTCTCTTATGATCTATTGATATGCCTATTTCCTAACATGTATTTTACTCCTCTTGTTATTCCATGTGTACTCCCTTACTGGGCTTTATAGCTCACCCTTTTCTTATACATGTCCTCAGGTTATCCCATGAAATGCTAAGTACGAGGGAATGTAGTGGTCATGTAAAGGAAGTTTTCAATAAAGATGTTGTATTTCATGTTTTATGTTATTATGTAATGATCCTAAGCCCCAAATACACTAAACCACTCGATCTTCTTTGTTTTATCAAGTGAAGTTTTATGTAATAAATCATGTTTAAGTTTGTAATAAAAGTAGGTTTGTCATAGTTGGTATCAGAGGATAGGTTTAGTTATTTTTGAGATTAGGAAACCCTAGTAAAGCCTTAGATACAAGACTATATATAATAAAAACATCCATAAGTTTTGGTAAGTACTAAGTAAGTGGTTTATCAAAAAAATACATCCCTATCTAGATACGAGCAGGTAGAGGCGGATCTAAAACATATGTATCCTAGGGGTAAAACCCAAAAACACCGCTTTGAGCTAGACTCGAACGGGAACTGGTGCCCGACAACGGGCCTTACTGCACTCTTGGTTACGACACTCACGGGGGATATCTTTTGATAAATTCACAAGCTTATTATAAACCCTTTTTAAGGGAATTAGAAAAAATTCCCCTAAGAATATATGTTACAAAGTAGATCATGAAAAGACTAGATTGAAGCCTATAGACTCCTGAGTTAAGGAAATAAAAGTTTATTTATAAGTACACAAATTTTGTCATTGGATTACTCTTTAGGTGTTACCCCTACCTTTCCTTTTATTCTAGCCAATGGCCGGTAATAGGAGGACTCGGGCTAACAACCGTTGTGAAGATCAGTGTGATGACTGTACTAATGATATGCCCAATCCAATGGGAGCGGGAATCGAAAACTTTGTCACGCTTCTCTCTCAGATAACTCAAGTTTTGAATAGAAACACTGGTCAAGAGGGACGTCCAAACCCCCCTAAGAAGGAACAAGTCACTATCGAGAGCTTCATGAGGAAAAGGCCTCCTACTTTTAGTGGATAATCCGATCCCATGATCGCTGAACAATCGATCAACTCCATTGAAAAGATCTTCTCCATCCTTCAATGTTCTGAACAAGAGAAGGTTCTCCTGGCTGCTTATCGTATGAAGGGTGAAGCTGATCAATGGTGGACGTTGATCAAAAATATGAAGCCTCAGGAGGAGATCGAGGCGTTGGAATGGAAGGATTTCTGGAAGATGTTTTTCGATAATTATTTTCCGCACACCCTCCAGCTTAAGATGGAAAGGGACATTCTTTTCCCTCAAGAAAAAAGATGAAGAATATGTTGGAGCGTACGAGGAAAACTTCACAAGGCTTGCACGATATGCTTTAGGCATTGTTGTTACCCCCTAATTCAAAGTTTACAGCTTCTTTGGTGGGCTGAAGCCTAGCCTGTGGAATGATTTGGCGATCTGTGACTTCGACAGCTATGAGTAAATTGTCCGATGTCCCCTCAAGGTCGAAATAGAGATCGTGGAATCACAGGGGTATCATGGGGATAAGAAGCGTAAGGTGGAATTCAATGCTGGTGGTCCGATGGATAAATCCAATGGTGCTAAGAAGATCCAACAACCCAATTTCCAAAAGTGTGGGAAGAAGCACCCTGGAAATTTCCTTAAGGGGATGAGAAAATGCTTCAGGTGTAGAAGAGAAGGGCACCTGCTGTTAACTGTCGGCAAGAAAGACCCGCGGCTGTGATAGAGGATAGGAACGCTCTGTTCGAACCTCAACGCGTTGTTCAATGCTACAAATGAAAATAACCAGGTCATTTTGAAAATCAGTGCCCTAATCCAAGGGTTTTCGGAGGAAACCAACAACCTCCAAGGCAACAAGGAAGATATTTTTCCATCACTTCTGTCGAAGTGAACCCTGACAATGAAGTGGTGATAGGTACGCTAGTTATTCATTCAAGAATAGAGAACATACTTTTTGATTCATGTTCTACGTATTCTTGTATATCTCAAAAGTTTAGTAAAACAATCCCAGCACCACCAAAAATCATGGAAGTGAAGATGTCGGTGAGTACGGAAAATTGGGAAATCATTGCATCCCATGAATATAAGTCCTCCACTATTATAATCTGTGGATTGAATTTCTCGGTGAACCTTTTCATACTCCCTCTTGTGGAATTTGATGCAATTCTTGGCATGGATTGGCTTTCCTTATATAGAGCCAACATAAATTGTTGGGAGAGGGAAATCACACTCCATATAGAGAATCGACCCCCGATTCATTACATGTGTAAGGAGGAAGATGAATCTCATTTAGTTCCATCATCTCAAGCATGGATATTACTGCCCCAGGAGAACACGTATCTAGCTCAGATGATTGAGTCCAAGGAAGAAACCATCCTTGAAGAAATGCCTATTGTGAGGGAATTCACGAAAGTGTTTCCTAAGGAAATTTCTGGTCTTCCTCCTAGAAGAGATGTTGAGTTCTCAATTGAACTTATACCTGGGGCATTACCAATATCCAAGACTCCATATTGAATGGTTGTTTTTAAGATTGATGAGTTGAAGAAACAACTACAGGAGAATATGGATAAAGGGTTTATACGCCCAAGTGCTTCACCATGAGGTGCACCAGTCCTCTTCATCAAGAAGAAGGATGGGTCAATGCGGCTTTGCATCAATTATCATGAACTTAAAAAAATCACGATAAAGAACAAGTATCCTCTCCCAAGAATTTATTACTTGTTCGATCAGTTTCATGGAACACAATACTTCTCCAAGGTGGACTTGCGGTCGAGATATTATCAAGTAAGGGTGAAGAAGGAAGATATCCCCAAGACTGCTTTTCGCACAAGACACGGGCACTATGAATTCATATTAATGGCTTTCGGACTCACTAACGCTCCAGAAATCTTCATGGACTTAGTGAATAGATTCTTTAGAGATTACCTAAACAAATTTGTGTTAGTCTTTATAGATGATATTATAATATACTCCAAAACCAAGGAGGATCATGAGGAGAATTAAAAAACTATACTGGAGACTTTGCGCAAGGAGAAGCTCTATGAAAAGTACAACATGTGTGAGTTCTGGTTGAAGGAAGTCTCATTCTTGGACCATATCATCACAAGAAATGGGATATCTGTGGATCCCTTCAAAACAGATGCAATTGAGGGATGACTGAGGCCAACATCGGTAACGGATATCCGTATCTTCTTGGGGTTAGCTGGATATTATCGACGATTTGTGAGAAATTTATCACGATTGTCCAACCCTCTTACCAAGCTAACTCAAAAGGGAGTAAAGTTTTCTTGGAGTGATGAATGCGAAGAAATCTTCAAGGAGTTGAAAAGGAGGCTTATCACTGCACCCGTGCTCACTTTACCCACAAGTGGGGAACTTTTTGTGGTATTCAGTGATGCTTCAAAGACGGGATTAGGCTATGTGCTGATGCAAAATGATAAAGTGATATTCTATGCCTCAAGGAAGTTGAAAATCCATGAGTGAAACTATCCAACACATGATCTGGAGTTGGAGGCTGTGATATTTGTCTTGAAAATATGGCGACATTATCTCTATGGGGAGAAGTGTGAGATATATACTGACCACAAAAGTCTTAAATATATATTCACACAGAAAGAGCTTAATATACGCCAGATAGGATGGATAGATCTCATCAAGGATTATGACTGTTCAATACATAACCACCCTGGGAAAGAGAACAAGGTGGAAGATGCCTAAAGTAGAAAGGACCCAACAATTCTATCAATAATGAGAATTGAGAAGGATCCAATCTTCTTAGACTTGATGAAGATGGACATGGGAATCATAAAGAAGGGAACATCATCAATCCTTTCACAAATGATTGCTCAACCATCCCTTTTGGAAAGGTTAAAGGATTCTCAAAAGGATGATGTGGGAATTCAAGAAAAAGTGGAAGCTATCAAAAAGGGGAAATCCTCGAAGTTTAATGTTAATGAAGAAGGAATTGTGCGGTTTGGGAAAAGGCTATGTGTTCCATCACGTCCGGAGCTGAAGAAGGATATTTTGGATGATGCACATAGTTCAAATTTCTCTATTCACCCAGGGAGAACAAAGATGTATTGAGATCTCCGAGAAAACTTTTGGTTGGATAATATAAAAAAGGATATCGCTGAATATACATCAAAGTGCCTGGTGTGCTAGCCAGTGAAGGCAGAAAGGTAGAAGTCTAAGGGGATGATGCAACCATTTCCCATACCAGAATGGAAATGGGAGAACATAACCATGGACTTTGTCATTGGACTTCCAAGGACATCCAAAGGAAACAATGCAATATGGGTTGTTGTGGATCATCTTAAAAAGACTACACACTTCATTGCTATACGGGAGGATTTCTCTTTGGATCAACTGGCACAGATATATATCAGGGAAGTGGTAAGGCTATATGGAGTAACACTATCTATTGTGTCTAACTGAGATCCAAGATTCACCTCTAAGTTTTGGAAGAGTCTTCAACATGATCTGAATACTGAACTGAACTTCAGTATGGCCTATCATCCTCAAACTGATGGCCAATCCGAGCGGACTATCCAAACACTTTAGGACATGTTGAGAACATGCTCAATGGATTTTAAAGGAGGATGGGATCAACATCTTCCTCTGGTTGAGTTCTCTTATAACAATAGTTTCCACTTGAGCATCCAAATGGCACCATATGAAGCCCTGTATGGGAAAAGGTGCAGAATACCAGCATGTTGGGATGAGGTTAGTGAATGCAAGATGCTTGGACCAGAAATAGTCGAGGAAATGGTGGAGAAGGTGAAAACCATTCAGCAGCTAATCAAGGCAGCTCAAAGTCGACATAAGAGTTATGCAGATAACCGTCGATGAGACCTTGAGTTTAAATATGGAGACACGGTTTTTCTACGCATATCTCCATGGAAGAAGGTCATGAGGTTTGGAAAGAAAGGGAAGTTATGTCCAAGGTATATCGGCCCCTTCGAGATTCTTGATCGTGTCGGGGATGTGGCCTATCGACTAGCACTTGCACCTACCATGGCAAAAGTACATGATGTCTTTCATGTATCCATCTTAAGGAAGTACATACCGGACCCTTCACATGTACTCTCTTATGAGGTGGTGCAATTGGAAGATGATCTCTCTTATGAGGAGAAACCAGTGAAGATCTTAGATCATAGAGAAAAATTTCTACGAAATAAGACAATTACCCTCATCAAGGTGTTGTGGAGAAACCACAAGTTTGAAGAAGAGACTTGGGAATCGAAGGAAAATATGAATCTTAGTTACCCACATCTGTTTTAGTGTGGGAAAAGGAAAATTTCGAGGGCGAAATTTCTTAAGGGGGGAATATTGTAACGACCCAAAGTTTCATTAATGGAAATACCTCTTGATCTAATTAAATGTATCTTTATGTTTATATAAAATGTCAAATTCATTGGTTTTATGTTATGAATTTTGACTATTGCTAATATAGTCGTTGAATAGTGGTCACATGATTAGTATAAATATAGGGCTTTAATAAATCCAAATTTACTCAGACAAAGGAAGCGATGGCCTCATCCAGTAGAATTTCCCCATACGAAGCCCATTTGTCGGAGCTCAGAAAAAAGGTGGCATACTTGGGTTTCGATCTTTACCAAGCCCAAGATGAGCTTCATCATGTCACGCTCGAACAGGACCGTCTACGGGAGAAGTGGAAGTTGATAGAAATTACCACTTGAAAGATGTTATCCGAGCCACCCCAAGAGTCTGTCACCATCGCACACCTTACCTTTAGGTCTTATGCGGCTATTTTAAGGGGTTCTATAACGAATCGATAGTACTATGTTCATGTACATTATTTTTTGTATATAATAATGTATATACTTTCTTGTCATTATTGATACATTGTAAATAGTTTTAAAGTACAAATAGTGTTTTTAGATATTATTTATTTAAGAATTCTATTTTTATAAATTAATGGATTTTTGAATTAAATAATATTTTAATAAAATATTATTATTATTATTAAATTATTTTTTATTAAATATAAATGATCTTATAATTTTATGAATGTAATTATAATTTTTATTAAGGTTTGAAAGCCATTTCTGTCAAAACCTGTGAATTTTTGATAAATGTCGGTTTTTATTTTATAAGTGAAAATTAACATATTTAGAAAATTATTTAGATAAAATAAATGTTATTTCTGGAATCAGGACATTGAAATTATCCAACAGTGAATTTTTCATAATTTTCTGAGACAGTCAAATTTTTAGGTAAAAATTAAATACTGTTTAAATATATAATGTGTTTTATGTCATCATAATGACCCAATAGTGATGTAATAAAATACTATAAGCTTTATGATCGGACAATATAAGTTTTAACATTAAAATAATGTGATTTTGGGTTTGTTTGACTTACGTTTCAAAGAATTAATGGACCCCTCAAGACTTATTAAACACCTTGTCTTTTTAAATTAATTTCCATGGAAGTATGACACACCTCCACATAAGCAACCCTTTTATTTTAAGAAGTTCGGACTTTGGCATTATAAAATATTGTTTCCCTCTTCCCTTTTCCAAAAAACATGGGCAAAAAACCATGGGATGATTTTTGGTTTGGATTAATTTAATGTAAGGGGACCCAAACCTAAATAATAAAGAATTCCATCACCTTTCCTATATAAACCCACCCAATCTCCCACTTCCTCCTCACTCAAAGCCTTTGGAGTTCGTCCAACATCTGCCCTAATATCTCTAGAATCCTCCCAAGGTACCCCAAGTTCCCAAGAAGCCTCTCAAAAGCCTCTCTCTAGCCTTTGGAAGCACACTTCCAAGTAAGGGTTTTTTCTTCCTTTCTCATTTTTTCAATTTTCTTTAAGTTGTATTACCCTTTTAATTTCAATTATGAATGTTGTGGTATGGTTTCGCACCTCCCCCATACTGACCTATTATTGTTTTAATGATGGGAGACCCCTTTCTCTCTCATTAAATGCCTCCCATGTACACCCGTTACTATGCCGAAATTCTGAAAGGAACTTTTCTCTCTTCGTTTACATTCAAGCAATAATTTTGTATCATGAATCTAAATTACATTACAATTGTTGGGACATGTATCTATATGAACTCATTACTTTCCATTACATGTAAATATTATGAGGAACCCCTTTCTCTCTCATTAACCATTTTTATGAATTCTTATGTCACGCCGTTACGCTGCCCAAATCGCACCGATTTTCTAAGCCAATGCCATTGTGTAGTGGATACCATGCCCATTTCTCCATCAAGGGTATTCACCTTTATGAACATTTACTTATTGATTATAATTTTTAATGTATGAATTCTACATTCCTTTATCGTGGAATAAATGATTATGTTTTATGAATCCATGTTTTATGATCCATGTGGTACACTTATGCATGAAATGAAATGTTTAAGAAGGGTGTGCCCTTATAGTGCTCCAATGCATTGGGTAAAGTATAGTATCATGATACGTCATGTGAAATGAGTGTTGACTCATGCTAATTCAAGTGCAATGAGGGTTCACTAGTGCTTCATGTGCAATGAGGATTTACTCATGCTCCATGTGCAGTGAGCCTTGGCTCATGCTAATTCCATGTTAAGTGTTGTTTCCACATTTCCATGTTATGATTATCATGCTTTATCATGCCTTTATGTTCATGTTTCTATTATGCTCTATTAATATGTCTATTGTCTAACATGTATTATACTCTTCTTGTTATTCTATGTGTACTCCCTTACTGGCCTTTATAGCTCACCCTTTTCTTATGCATGTCCTCAGGTTATCCCATGCAATGCTAAGTACGAGGGAATGTAGTGGTCATGTAAAAGATGTTTTCAATAAAGATGTTTTATTTCATGTTTTATGTTTTTATGTAATGATCCTAAGACCTAAAGAAACTAAACCTCTCGATCTTTTTTGTTGTATCAAGTGAAGTTTTATGTAATAAATCATTTTTAAGTTTGTAATAAAAGTAGGGTTGTTATATAGAAGGGAGGGGAGCTGAAGGCGGTGCTGTGAGGGAGAGGAGAGGTATAGAAGGGGAGCCGGAGCCAAAGGCAGTGCGGCGAGGGAGGGGACGGGCGGTGGTGGCGGCGGGAATCCGGAGGAGAGGAGGCAGTGAGGGGACAAGAAGCGGGGGGGGGGGGTGTTTGGGGTGTGGAGAGGGCTGTCTAAGTGCAGGGGGGCATGTCTGGGGTGCGGGGGGGGGGGGGGGGGTGTTCGGGGTAGGGGGGATGTCTAGGGTGCGGGGGGGCTGTCCGGGGTGGGGGGCCGTCCGGGGTGGGGGGGGGGACGAGGGGGTGGAGGCCAGAGGGCAGATGGATGCCGGAGGGGATGGAGGGAAGGGAGGAGGGCGGCCAGAGCCGGAGGGAAGAGGGTGGAGGGCGCATGGAGGGCGGAGGCTGACGAGGGCAGAGGGTGGAGGGCGGTGAGGGCGCGCGGCGACATGGGAGGGCGCGTGGGAGGGAGGAGGAGGGAAATGATGGGGGGGGGGGCTAGGTTGAGGGGAAGGGAGGAGGTAGGGGGGTGCTGAAGCCCCCGTTTTTTTGGCAAAGCACAATGACCGCCACTGGCGGTCACCCGTGTCAGGGGGTTTCAAATCCCAAAATTGTAGTAGTGGAAGTCATGTGAGTTATTGTGGACAGACTTACGAAGGTATCTCAGTTTTTTCCGATCAAGGAGACCTTTGGTATTGACGAGCTTGGGAGGTTTTATATCCGAGAGGTAGTACGTCTTCATGGGGTCCCTCATTCTATCGTTTCATATAGGGACACTGTTTTACATCTCGTTTCTGGCAGAGTTTTCAAAGGGAAATGGGTACAAAGGTGCTGACGAGCACAGCTTACCACCCTCAGACCGATGTCCAGTCAGAGCATATGATAGAGGTGCTTGAGGACATACTACGTGCATGCGTCCTAGACTTTGGGGGCTCTTGGGAGAAGCACATACCCATGGTCGAGTTTTCCTACAATAATAGTTTTTAGGAAACTACTAAGATGACACCTTACTAGGATTTATATGATAGGCTATGCCGATCACCCTTGTGCTGGTTGGAGGTAGGTGAGGTAGCTTTACTGGGACCATGTCTCATGCAGGAGACTTCAGAGTAGGTCCAGTTGATTCAGAAGCGGATGGCTACTACACAGTCTCATTAGAAATCTTATTCTAATCGCTACAAATGACCCTTAGAGTTCGTGGTTGGGGATCAGGTTTTCTTGCGTGTTTCACCGAGGTTGGGACATAGGAGGATCAGAAGATAGGATAAACTTTCACCAAGCTATTTGGGGCCATTTGAGATTCTAGAGAGAGTCGGGCCAGTTTCCTATCGGTTGCAGTTACCACAAAGGTACTAGGCCATGAACGAAGTCATCCACGTATCTCAACTGCGCCATTATCACTCAAAACTGTCTCATTTTTGATAGGAGCATGAAGGTTCTCTGAGGCTAGTTAGTTCCTCTCTTATGAGTGCTATGGAAGCATGGCCTAGTGTAGGATGAAACCTGAGAGCAGGAGATCGACGTACATACTCAGTGGCCAGAGTTTTTCTCAGCTTTATCTTCACTACCCGTGTAAGGGAAATTCAGGGATGAATTTATTTAAGAGGGGAAGTTTGTAAGAACCTGGTTCTTATTCTTTAGGTACGAGTTTATTTTTTCCTTTTTCCTTAAGTGTTTTTTAGAAAATAAGGAAAATGGGGAAAAATCCCAAAAATTGTGGGTACACACCATGTACTTTTCCACACGCCGTGTACTTTGGCCATATGAGATGAGTACACAGGGCGTTTAGGCTTGTCGATGATGAAGGGTGTAAAATCCAACTACACACCGTGTACTTAGTTTATGCACGCCGTGTAATCAGTCGTCTGATGAACAGTAAGGTTGTGGGAGTAGCCGCTAGCGGAACGAAAGAACACGCCATGTACTTAGAAATACATGCCGTGTAACTATGTCGGCTGATTAATAGTGAGGTGGTGGAAAGTGGACGCCAGAGGAATAGTTAAAAAATGGAAAGTACACGCCATGTACTTGAGAGTACACGCTGTTTAGTTATGTATTTTCGCTTAAAACAGGCAGTAGCCTCCTCATTCAGCAGAAGAGACAGTGGATTCATTTGGAGCGCGAGAGAGGAGGTTGGATCTTGGAAGGGCTCCCAACCGTATGACAGGACTCTGATTCCTTTGCCGACGATCTTTTTTGAACCGCAAGAGTGATATATTTTCTCTTCTTGAACCTCTCCTTCCAATTATTTCTTGATGGGAAGTTATTTGAGTTTGAACGAGTAGTCTTTTATCCCAGTTCTATGCCGTTATTGGTTGATTCAGGAGGTGTCGTTCACGTATATCGATCAATGGAGATCGAGGTAGGTGGTCTGATGTTTAATTACAATTGTCAACTTGTTTTTGTGTACCGTTGTGCTACGCTCCCATGTTTGGGGTGTCATATGGTTGGGGTTTTGACTGATAAAATACATAGAATTTCTTAGATAATTTAATGAATATGTATAAACTGTTGTTTGGGATTGCTGGTTTGATCCAGGACCACCGCGTGGGTGCATTTCCCTTGTTTAGCCTTTTGGATAGGATACCCGTGGGTATGCCGTGACTATAGCATGATTTGAGTTTTCTTGAGAGAAAATTATATAATTGGTTTCTTATGTGTTGGGATTGGCCCAGTTACTTGCTCAGCCTGAGAGTAGTGTTTTGTTTAGCCTGAGGGAAGTGTTTTTTTTAGCCTGAGGGCAGTGTTTTGTTTAGCCCGATGGCAACTTTTCTTATTCATGTGGGCAGTACCTTCCATACCTGAGGGCAGTATCTTGTATGCCTGAGGGAAATATTCGTTTTTCCTGTGGGCAATCACCTGAGGGTTTCGATTCTGATTACCTGAGGGTAATTATTTTCATGTCTTAGTACACTTTTTACTTTGAATATTCATTAAGGTGATTTCACATGTTATACCTTCCAAGCTAAAGCACATGCTTGGTATTGTTTTACCTTCTACTTGTTAGTTAGATTGTTGTGGTTTTTTCTACGGCACTGTATAGGAGTTTTTCAGCTGAGGCTGAGTCTTGGGAACTTATAATTCAATTATATTTAATTGTTAAAAAATAATGAAATGGAAATTGAACTGGTAGGAGTATCTACTTTTGAGTACATCATAGTTTACTGCATTTCATTATTGCACACTGTTGTTGCACAAATTCACTGACAGTTGGGCACAAGCCTTTGTTGGTTGCCTACTGAGATTTATTTCTCACACCCTGTTTGGGTCATGTATTAGGACCATACAGATTATATTTCTATAGGTGTCGATAAGGGAAAGAGTCCCTATACAGGTACTTGATTGTTGTATAGGAGTAGGATATCATGAGACCGAGCTTAGGCTTGCGATGCTGCTGAGTTCCTACTACACTGTGTTGATTTGTTTTTCCATATTTGTACCTTGTACCGTATTGTTTTAGATTGCAGTGTATCCTGTTTTGGCTGGTTTCTTAGACTTAGGTTCATATTTCATCATTATATATATATATGACGGTTGGTCATTTCTTTTAATTCTGTACAGTTTTCCATTTCATTTGGTATTGTTTACTGCTTCCGCTTTAGTATGTTTGTATTTTCTCCGTTGCACTACACTTTGACAAATGAGGGAATAGTTTCCCCACTAGCAGACCTAGGCCCTCACTACTAGTCGGAAGCATATGGCGTTTGGGGAAATGCGTTTGAGGTCATGTGACCAAGTGGGTTCAGGGCACCCGTTGAGTGGCACCCAAATCCGGGACGTTACAAAACAGAATCCTAAAGGCTGTCTTAACAACTTTACATGCTATTATGTGAGTTTATCTGAACATTAATGTGAACTTTCAACAAAAAATTCATGTAAACTATCCTATATTTATGAATGAATACTGAATTTTTTTTTAATTTATGAGATTTAGTGTAATGACTCAAAATTTTTGGATGCATGCGGCTATTTTTAATCTTTCTTGTGGACCATTGCACATGTTTTTCACTACTGAATTGAAAAAATTCTTGAACTAAACTATATAAGTGTATTATCTATCTTAGAATTTAATGTTGGGGACAATGTTAAGTTTTAAGTGCGGGGGAGGGATGACTTTTTATTCTAAATTGTACTTTCTTATTCAGGGGGTCAATTTTTTTATAAAGTATGACGTTTGATTTTACACTTTATGGGGGTTAACTTTTTCTTCTTTTCGATGGATTTAATTAGGTTCATCAATTTATTTTCTCTTTTTAAATTTTTTTTCCATCTTTGGGAGTATAATTTACAATCATCATTGGTTTTGAACATTTTAGCTGAGTTTTAAACTTTTATGATATTCATTTAATTGGTCAATGGAATGAAAACCCTAATCTAGGTTGAACTCTTTATTTTTAATTCTTTTTCTATTATATGGATTATTTATTATGTTAAAGTTTTCTTTATTTACCAATCAAAAGTGTGTCTAATTATCCTAAGTTCTTAATTTATTTGTTTTTGTTTTCCTGAAGGTAAAGAGAAGTTTGGAATTTTCAATTAAATATAATACGATGCTTGTTTGAACTCTTTTAAAATTTTCAATTTCAACCATTTTTGAAAAATAAAAACTTAATTTTGATCAGATCACCTCCTTCTAAGAGACAAATCACTTTTTATTCTTTAAAGAGTCCATGTGAGAGAATCCTTTGGAAAACCGATTCTTAGTGGCCCCTCCCATTTTCCCCCTTGATAATTATTTTCTTCCACTAAGTTTTTAGAATTAATTGCTTGTGGACAAGAAATGCATTATGTGCTGGGGGGGATTTGATGTGATCATTATTTGATATGGTTTAAACATACATTTTCATTATGTTTTAGGTCACTTTTGAGCTTAATTGGGTCTTTTGTTTAATTTTTTGAGTTTAGTAAATCTGTAATTAAAATGTGAATTTATTATAAAATGGTGGGTTTTTGGGTTAGACACAAAATGCTCATACTTCCAAATTGTTTAATACTTTGTGAACATTAATTTAATAATCATAAAATCAAGTTCAAAATTCCATGTGTTTCAATGAATTATTATCTTGAAAATTTCTCACCAGTCAATCCATTTTGGCATTGAAATTGTTTGTGTGGAAAAAATATATTTTCTGAAAATCACATGACAAACTGGTCATTCAAATTGATTAGGAAATATATTTTTGGAATTTGGGTTTCAAATTTTATTTTTTGAAATTGAGAATTTACTTTGAAAATGCATTTTGAGTATTAATTTTCAAATTAATTGAATGATTGGATCAAACATGCTGAATTGAAAATGCATTCATTTGTTTTCCATTGATTTTTTTTTAAAATTTGAACTACAAAAAGAAGATTATTGAAATTATAATTGTGTAGAATATATAATTTATCGAATAATTATATTAATATATGGAATTAATTAAATTGAATTTTTTGTTATTTAATCCTATTTGTGGGTATTAGATTTTAATACTGAAACTGGATTTTGAGTGAAGGGTTCAAGATCAGCTAAATCTGATCACTGCTAATTCATGAGGTGGAGAAGATTGGGATCTCGACCACTGATCATCAAATATTAAATGCTCATCTAGTCTTGATTTGTACCAGGCATCCAACAATCAAGGAATTTGAGTGGATTTCAAATTGTGGAAGAGCTCATGATTACTTTGGTTTGTGTTTGGGATGGCGTGAATCCATATTTGAAGCTATTGTTGAAAATTTTTGGAGCTATAAACCACTGTGAGCTGCCGGTCGAAGGGGCTGAGCTCTACCATTTCAGTCTCAAGCTACTATAATGGGGTCTATCTGAGTTTTCATCTGCTAACACTGACGAGTTGATTCAAATATGGTTTGTCTGGAATTTGAATGTTTCAAGCTGGTTTCATCTAGGGACCAACTGGTCTATTTGATGATCAAAATACTTGTGCTGGAGGATGAAGTCCAAAATGGTCTATGCTGAGGCCGAGTTTGCTAAGGGTCAAGGTTCGTAACTGGGGCTTCAAATTTTCTGCTTCATCATTTGATCGAAGTCTAGGTAATGCTTGAGAGATATTCGATTAAATGTTTGAGAGGGTGCTGATGTCTGGTACAAGTTGAAGAGGAAGTGTTTGGGTGAAACTCTAGCTAGATCCGGCCTGAGATTCTTGCCACTTGTTCGTTATTATGAAACTGGATTTTCTTCAAGTATGGTTCCTGCATTGGTTCAAGTTGATACTTCAGGTCACATAGTTTGTAGAATTTGTGTCATGTGAGGATAACTGGATCAATTTAGCATTTTTAACTTAGAATATGGCACATGGTCTTCTTGAGAGTGGTGTACTTGGTGATTAAAGGAGGAGAATGGAAGCAGTGCAAAGAATTCTTGAATTCTGGAAATTTGACCTAACTTCTATGACACACCACTGCTAATTAAGGTGCTTTAAGACTAACTTTTAGGGAGATTTGGGGGAATACTAGAGGGGTTTCAAGCTATATATCAAGGGAAGTTCTCTTACTTGTTTTTCTTTTGCTTTCTCTTGTTCTATCTTTTAAATATGTGTTGTGAACTGATATTTTTTATTCATTCAAACATACTTTTAGTTTAATTTGTGCCTAGGTAATCATGGTTCTTGCACCTGTTTCCTTTATTTATCTTGATTTAAAAACTAATCTCTGATAAATTCATTTGTTTTTTTTTGAATTCATCTGGGACTGGGACTTTCTTGTGACCAGATGAGCATCGATTGGACAAGGTTTTTTTCTTGAAAGTGTTTCATTTTCTTTTCACCTTTGAATTAATTCTTTCTTGGATAAGTTTAACTATAGAAATATGAGGACTTAATCTAGTTTCTTCCTTCATTCCTAGGAATATTTTATCATCTGCATTGTGGACAGGCTTGTAGTTGACAGAACATGAACAAGCCCATCAAGCTGTATGACAATATGACCCAGATGGAGTCCTGTGAACTTTTCTTTATTAAAGTTTCTATAGTTCTCTTACTTGATAGAGGGGAGTCTATTTCAACTAAAAGTGACAAAACTCAACAGAGTATACTCACATTTTAATATCATTTTAGATTCTCATAGTAAAAATTTTCAAGAATGAGGAACATTTTCAACAGGCTGCATGAACCATGTATTCCCTAATATCATTACATCAGCACATCACTGGTTTTCAAACTCCCCTTATACCTTTATAATAGTGTGAACATATAATTTTTAATTCTACACATTTCTTATTTGAATATAAAAACCCCTTTACCCCTTCAATTAGTTCGAGATAAATAAGCCCATAGACAACTCACCCTCCTGTTGGATTGGTGTAGCCCAATCTTCTTGGATGATATTGGGTCAAATGCTAGTGACTAATACTAAACATTAGCCTGTAGCTCTCGTGGGTCAAGCTTTGTGGTGAGCTCATTGGGGGTTATAGGTGACAACCCACCCCAACATTGGGGGTCTGAGGACTGAAGGTTCCCGACCCAAATTTTGGGAAATTGTAGCAATTCTGACCGTCTATAGTAGAGCTGACTAGCCAAAACCAACATAATACTGTAGCAGTACATACTTTGGCATGGCCATTGTAGTAGCTCAGAATTTTAAGACAATGGTATTGTAGCTCCGCATACTTATTTCCATCGACCACTGTTACAGGTTGTACTTGGGTGTTTGCAACACTGTAACAGTGTAGACTTCTAGCCGCCTTTCACTGTATCACCACAGAATTTCTATGTGGTTGGTGTAACAATGTTTCATCCTCATTATTAGTTTATTTTGATCAAGGGTTTCTACGTGTGAAACATTGATATTCTCTTTGTATTTTTACTCCCGAATCATAGTGAAATAATACCTCTCTATGGACATAAAGATTATTACCAAACCACATAAATCGCCATGTCTTGTGAGATATTATTCTAATTATTTTCTTGTTGTTTTATTCTATCTTTTCTACATCTGTAAACCTGTACTATCATGACAACTCTTGGAATTTCCTCAACAAATGATATCAAAGTTTGATTCAAATTTCTTGAATTGAATGATGGATATGGAAGAAAGCAATGTGAAGATCGACCGCTTCGATGGAACCGACTTCAGCTAAAAGAGGATGAATATCAAAGAATAACTTTATTAGAAAAAATTCCATTTGTTACTTCTAGGTTTAAAGCAAATGGACCTGGAGCAGATATAGTTAGAGCTTCTAAATCGGCATGTTCTGGGATTTTTACACCTTATGTCCGTCAAAAAAGTGGCGTTCAACATCAGAGAGGAGAAGACAACAGTTGAGCTGAAGAAAGATCTCGCGAATATGTATGATAAGCCTTCAATATCAAAAAAAATTGTACCTAATGTGACGATTATTCAATGTGGAATTGATTGAATGGAAGATTGTTTCATATCACGTCAACGAATTCAACATCATCATAAGTCAACTGAAATCAGTGGATATTTTGCTTGACGATGAGGTATAAACACTGTTTTTACTATCTTTATTATCTGACAGCTGGGAAGAAATTGTAATAGTTGCGTTTAGTTCTTTGGGGAATATCAAGTTGGCTATGAAGGATGTGTGGGACCCGATCCTTAGTGAGGATATTAGAGGAAGAGAATCAGTAAGATTATCTAGTTATACTTTGAATGTAGAAGCTAGAGGAAGATATGCGCAATGAGACAATTGTAGAGGACAATCAAATTCAAGAGGAAAAAGAAGAGACAAGGAAAAAGGGGTCTAGTTTTACCTGCTGGATTTTCAGGAAGCAATAACATGTTAAGAATGAGTGTATAGAAAAATTAAAGGCACCTACAACTTATGAAGTAAACATGACGACTGAAGGAATTGATGACGTGCTATTGCTGAGCTTGAATAGTCCTATGACGTCTTGTATTTTAGACTCAGATACATCTTTCCATTCCACATTAGAGAAGGGTTTCCTGAACAATTTTGTTTCTATAAATTTTGGCCAGGTACATTTTGCTTATGATGAACCCTTGTAGATTGTGATACCAACAATGAGAGTTTTCTGGTTCTAGAAAACATGAGGTATATACATGGTTTAAGAATAAATATTATTTATGTCAGAAAACTTGATGATGAAAGTTTTAGTACTATATTCACTGGTGGTGAATTAAATATCACCAAAGGAACTATGATCATAGCTCGAGGAGGCAAGAATGGTACCCTATACACCATGACCGAAACATGCATGGACATGATTGCATCAATAAATTATGTCGGAGATTCAAAATTTTAGCACTACAGGCTAGGCCATACGAGTGAGAAGGGGATGAAGGTGTTGAAAACAAAAGGATTGATATCAGAGTTGAATTTAGTGGATGTTGGCCTAAGTGAAGATTGTATATTCAGAAAATAGAAGAAGACATCTTTTGCAAAAGGAGGCATAACACCAAAGGTAGAGAAGTTAGACCTGGTGCACATTGATGTTTGAGGTCTTACACCAATACATTCTTTTAGAGGGTCACAATATTATGTGACATTTATCAATGAATCAATAAGGAATAAATCTATTTACTTTCTAAAAAGAAAATAGGATGTATTTAAGATGTTTCAGAAGTGAAAAACCATAGTGGAGAATGAGTCAAGATCAAAGGTGAAATGCTTGAGATTCGACAATGGTGGAGAGTATGACATTAACGAGTTTATGGATTTCTGTATAATAATAAAATTTGGTGGGAGAAGACTATTTTAGATACACCACAACTGAATAGCATGGAAGAAAGGATGAATAAGACATTGAATGAGCATTCTAGGAGTATGAGGTTACATTCGGGGTTACCCAAGACATTCTGAGCTGATGCAGTGAACATGATAGCATATTTCATCAATATGAGTCCATCTGTACTAATGAGATAATTTCTACCCAAGGAGCTCTATTCTGGTAAGGAGGTAAGACTCTCACATTTACAAGTCTTTGGTTGTTTGGAATATGTACATATTGATGCTGATGCAAGAGAAAAACTTGATGCTAAGTCCAAACAATTTTTCTTTATTAGTTATGGTGCCGAGGAGTTCAGTTACTGATTTTGGGAAGATCTTAGCAAGATGGTCATCAGGAGCCAGAACATGGTATTTAATAACTCTATCACGTACAAGGATCATCATGAAATTAAAATTGATAATGAGAATAAATAATCAGAGTGCCATGAGCAAGTAGAGCTTGAAGCTGTGCCTGATCATATGATGCCAAAACTAGTGGAGCCCACTCCTCAAGTGGAGTTGAGGAGATCAAAAACAGTAATAATGTCTGTGCATAGGTATTTACCATCCTTACATTATTATTTATTAACTAATGGTGGAGAACCAGAATGTTTTAAAGAAACAATGCAGTTGAATGAGTCGAGAAAGTGAGAGTTGACTATGAAGGAGGATATTTCCTCATTGCATGATAACAACACTTCGGAGTTGACACCTCTTCCACAAGGAATGAAATAATTACAGAACAAGTGGCTATACCAGGTCAAGGAAGAACACGATGAAAAGAGGAGGTAAAAATAAAGGATGGTGGTGAAAGGTTTTCAACAGGAGGGAGTGGATTTCACTGAAATTTTCTCACCTGTAGTGAAGCTTACCACCATCCAGGTGGTTATTAGAATTGTGGCATCATAAAACTTACATCTTGAGCATCTTGATGTCAAGACTACTTTCATTCATGGAGATCTGGAGGAGGAAATATATATGTAGTATCCAAAGGGATATAATGATTCTGGGAAGAAATACTTGGGTGTGAATATTCCATAAAAATCTTATATGGGTTGAAGCAGACACCCAGACAGTGGAATAAAAATTTTGATTTATTTATGACTAAAAATGAATACAAGCATCCAATGACGGCCCAAAAAATTCAGTTTTCCCAGACCAATATTAGAAAATTTTCCCTAAATACTTTGAGAGATACATTAAAAAGTTCAAAATAATGCCTTTTCGTTGTAAAATTTTCCCTTACTTGAGCATTTCTCAAGCCCAGGGGCTCTTGAGGATTACCCCAGGGCCGGCCCTGCAAATGTCATAACATGGATCAGTGTTGTTACACCAAATATTTTGGTGATCAATACATTATACTACTTCTATATGTGGATGAAATTTTTTGTACGATGAAGTATGTAGAGGATTGATGAGTTGAAAAGGCATTTGGATGAGGAGTTCGAGATGAATGATCTTGGAGAAACTTACAAGATTTTGGAGATGAAGAACCAGAGAGACCGCACAATTGAAAATTTGATGTTATCATGGGCTGACTACATTGGGAAGGTTCTTAGAAGATTCAATATCCTGGAAGAAAAGTCAATCTCTATTCCCCTGGTGGACCATTCCAAACTATCAAAGGAGCAATCAATGAATACGATAGAAGAGTTTCATCACATGGAAAAGGTTCCATACGCATCAGATATTGGAATCATGATGTATGCCATGGTCTGTACTCGACCTGACATTGCTCATGCAGAGGGAGTTGTGAAAAAATATATGAATAACCCCGGAAAATAACATTGGTAAGCTTTGAAGTGGATACCGAGGTATATAAATAGAATCAAAGAGGTATCTGAAGATAATCAAAGAGGTATCTCTGTGTTTTGGAAAAGAAAAGTCATTGTAGGGATATGCGGATGCCAATCTTGGAGGGAATTTTGATGCTATGAAGAGTACCACAGGTTATGTATTTACTTGTGGAGGAACTCCAATGAGCTGTATATCTCAAATAAAGTAGGTTGTGGCCTTATCCACTACAGAGAAAAAATACATTATTGCAACATAATTTGGAAAATAGATGGTTTAGATGAAGAAATTCTTGGATGAGTTTGGTAGAAAGTGAGAGGAAAATGTATTACACTATGATAGTCAGAGTGCTACAGATCATGTAAAGAACCATGTATTTCATGCCTTAATGAAGCACATTCATTTGAAGTACCATTTTATCTGAGGCTTGATACGAGATAAATTTATGACATTGAAAAAGATTTTCGGAACCAAAAATCTAGTAGACATGTTGACGTAGCTGATGGTAATACAGAATTTGAGGCAATATTGTTCACTTGTTGGTCTCCATTGATTAATGGAAGATTATGGGTAGAATATAGGATACTATGGGAGAACAAAATGGAAAATAGCTGGTATTTCATGAATCTTCAGCTGGAAATTGAAGTTGTGAATCAAAAACATACACTGGCGAGTGAAGAAGAGGAGGAAATCAAATTAAGTAAGTTGTCCAAGTTAGTCACATTGAAACATGTCATCACAATGGATCAAGCTCCAAGTGGAAGATTATTAGATTGGTGTAGAACGATTCGTTTGGATAGTGTTGAGCCAAATGCTAGCAGCCCATACTGCACACCAGGTTGTAACTCTCACAAGTTGAGCTCCATGATGAGCTCGTTGGGTGTTGTAGGGGGAAACACACCCCTGCTCTAGGGGCGGAAAACCCCAGAACCAAATTCTAGGAAACTGTAGCTACTCTAACCGTCTGTAGCATATCTAACCAGCTGACACTGACAGAGCATTGTAGTAGTGAATACTTTGGCAGGACTACTGTAATAGCTTAAACTTTGGAGACAACAATACTGTAGCTCCACAAACTTCTTTCCATCGACCACTGTAGCAGTTTGGACTTGGGTGGCCTCATCACTATAGTAATGTTGACTTCTAGCCACCTTTCACTCTAGCACAACGACCTTTCTGTGCAGTTGGTGGAAGAATGCTTCGTCCTCTTTATTAGATCATTTCAATATAGGGTTTCTGTGTGTGAAACTATGATATTCTCTCTTTATTTGTGCTCTTGAATCATAGTGAAATTATACCTATCCATGGATGTAGAGATTATTCTTGAACCATGTAAATCGTTGTGTCTGGGGTGACATTCTTCTAATTCATTTATCATTGTTTTATTCTATCTTTTCTTCATCTATAAACATGTTCTCTCATTTTGAATCCTGAAATTTTCGAAACAGCTCATTCCCTTTGGTTCAACCCTTCACTAATATACCAGTGTGGGAGATATAAAAGATATTTTGATAGTTGTGATGGCCTCTAACCCATTAATTGGTTATAGTAAGGTGGTTTTAAAATCAAGTGAATTTTTTTTAAGATGGATAATGCGTGGTTGGGATTGGATCATGTGAAGAGTCAGTCTAGATAGATCTGGTAGATATGTTTAAAATCCATATCAAGTTTGGAATTAAGATTGAGCTGTGATGTTAGATCTTGATGGATGGTTTGAGTGGCTAGAAGTTATCTTAGACTCTTCTTGGGTATTATTAGCCCCATGTAAGAGATTCTATAATGATATGTGTTATTATAGGATGGTGAATTTTTTAGGGAATTTGAATTTTGAGTCACGATGTATGGGTGTTTTGAGAATTTTCACTCAGATTGAAATTATTAGAGTTGGATCATCTCTAAGATGCGTCTTTACACATGGTTGGGTGGTTTGGTGATGCACGAGGGAATTGGTAAAGGGTCAGAAGGGTATAAAAGCTATTGCCTTAAGCAGAAGACCCCCCAGATACCCGATCAGGGTATACAGAGTACTTAGTTAGGCACTCAGAAGTTGGGTAGCCCCTGGGGGGCCACTGGAAACCTGGTGTCCACTAAACTAGTACATTATGGTAGTTAGGGGAGTTTTTTATTTTTATTTTGTCTTAATTTTATTTTTGTTTAAAATAAAATCCGCATCCTTATGTTAGAGCCACTAAAACTAGTCCCCACCCCTGCCCTTTATCTCATTCCCCCCTCTCGCGCTCCCCTTCCAAAGTTCCATGGAGGGCTATCTCTTACCAAATTGATGCACTGTATTAATCTAGAGTTCACTCTTGACATGTCCAAGTTAAACCCTATGATCTTCCTCATAATTTAAATAATTTCACTAATAGTTCATCACAATTACCATTTTAATCCATATTTGTCTAATTTCTTGATTTCATGTGAACAAAGTTGGATTTAGTTGAAATATCATACATTTTAACTCTGATGAGTGTAAGGTAGTTGGTTCCTTTGATATCTTACCATTTGTTTCATATATGGATGTGTTGTACATGCATGTTCGAGGGGATCTAGGTTCATAAATTTCATAAAGGGGACACATGGATTCTAAGTTTAATGTTAGGCTATGTTAGATCTTCTGAGTGGAGTGAACCCCCTATCCATAATTTGTGGTTTTAGAGATGCTCGACGGCTAGGAATCTATAAGGATGACCTTGGATTATGTGAATTGGACCCAAAACGTTTCTTTTCCTATGTGATACATTCTAAAAGGCTTAAGATAATCCCTAATGGGTTGGTTCAGTGTCTTCCAGGTGGTTAGAATATTTGGTAGAAGTTTTCATGGGTGTTGAGCCATGGAAAGATTATAAGAAGGGTCACAACGTTTCATAGAAGCCTTGAAACACTCCCATTTGAGGGTAGGTGATGTGATGTGGGATAGTGTGTTTGGAACCATTCTCCCAAGGGAGAATCAGCTGTTCTAAAGAATGGTCCTTAGTGGGTCATCTTTCCTTTTGGATTAGAGTGTGCCTTATGATTTAAAGGTGGGGGTATTATCTCTCGGGAGATTGATGGATGAATTACATTGAGTTCTCTTCAATGCCTAGATTGAGGTGAGATCTTGGCTTTTTTTGTCTTGTCCCAAGGAAGTGAAACCTTTTTGATGGACCAATGTAGGTACCCTTTGGATTCTCTCATGGGATTAGTGCATGGAGAATTGTTTGTACAGATGGTAGACATATTGGAAAGTACCTTGGGGTATTCTGATGCACCAATGGAATGAGTAATGGTTCCACACATCTTATGAGATCCTATGTTCTGTTTTATGCCTTGAGAGTGACATAGTTAGTTGATGTGGCTGAGCATAACTAGTGATTGGACCTGGTAGATGGGTATGGTTGGGTATGATTGGGGAGTTGGGAATTGTTGGCTAGTTATGGCCCAAGGGATCCTGGATCATCATGGGTTAATGTTTAGCTATATATTTTGGATAAGATGTATTTGTTATTGTGGGATTTTGTCAGTGAAGTGATATATAATCCATGTATATGTGTTACCCTCTAGAGGAGTGCTAGGTTTGGGTCTATAAATAGTTGTGGGATGGGAGATAGGGTTTTTCTACCATGTATTCTTGTTTATCCTGACTATGATCATCCATCTGATGATGTGGTTGAGGCATGGAGACCTAGAGATTAGGGTGTAGAATTACAACACCTATATTCTTGTTCCTTAAAACTTCTAGGAGGACCAGGATATAGTGAGATGATCCCCAATTTCACTTCTATGTTGGTCTGGGGATGTTTCACCTTTCCCAAGATACATTTCCTATACACCATTTTGATGTTGATGCGGTAGTCTGGATGGGGTTTAGCATGGGACTTGGGAATTGATGTGTGGATATCCTAAAACCTAGGTTTTTTTAATTCTTGTTTATTGGGGTGATAACCATCACATGATATGATCCCTAGTTTCTCTTTATGTTCGGGTTTGGATCTATGTTTTCCTTTCCCCTGACGAGATTCATGTACACCTAGGTATGGGGATGTTTTACCTTTCCCTTAACAAGCTTCCTATATGCCTAAGTATGATGATGTTTTTCCTTTCCCATGATGAGATTCCAATGGTATGTGACTATGATGGTTCCATTATCATTGGTGGCGTAAGTAGGTGAGGTCAAGTGTAATGGTAACCTGGTTAGGATACAGTGAATTGACATGTTTTCTGGTGTTCTATTTCTTGTTGCTTATTTATTTTTCCTACACATCAATATCTGGCATATTATAAAATATATGAGGAACCCCAATGGGGGTTCCCTATAGAGTTCCATGCTCACACCACTACTAAAAAATAGACCTTTAACAATGCTATAATATGGCTTTATCAGCGCTAAAAAAGCACTGACTACCGCAACGCGGTTAAAAGGACTTGGTATTTATCAGCTCTAAAAAAATCATTGATAAAAAACCTTTCATCAAAACTGATAAATAGAACATTTATCAGATCTTATACAAGCGCTGATAGAGGAAACATTTATCAACACATTTAGTAGCACTGATAAAGAGAAATATTGCAGTGTGACGTTACAACACACTGCATCACCAAAAATAGGGCATACTGCAGTGTAGTGTAACAACACACTACTGCACTAGAAACAACATTAGAAATTAGAAAAATCATATACAAATACAGAATTTAAATGAGATAAACTTTTTAACACAAATACAAGAAAAAAACACTATTATTGAGAAAAATAAGGCACCTATATAAAATAGCAATCCACCCCTACTTTAGTGAATGAACACACCTATATAAGAAAACAATTATTATGTTAGTAATAATATAAAGAAAGAAATTAAATAGAAAGTGTTAATTTTAAACTAAACTTTGAGTCATACTAGGAACACTGTGTATCATATTGAGGTGTGACTAATTCCTATACATCTAAAATGATATATGGATCGTTTTCCTAAAGTATCAAAATAATCCAAGTGAGTTTCTTCTCTTTTGAGTACACTAATTGTGTTTTTTACTAAAATTTCATTTTAAACTGGAACACAAACTTTGATTCCTACAGGTCTCATCGTTTGTGGGTTTGACGTGAGACTGATTCCTACATGTCACAAATGAATCATTAATCATTGTTCTAAATTATCAAGACCATCCAAGTGCGTTTTATCAGTTTTTAATGAGTGACACTTTTTCGTATTAAAATTTCAATCTTAAAATGATAAGACACATTGAGTAATACCGGGTACATCGTGTATCAGATTGATGTGCAGATGATTCCTACATTTGTATACATAGGTTTTAATTTTTTTTTATCGAAAAGGGATACGATTTGAAATATTTTTAAAAATGGGTCTCCAGATGTGTGAACCCCATTAACGCATCCGGCCGAGAAAATATATAAAAGGGGGTCTACCCCCCCCCCCCCAATTTATTCTTCTCCTCTGGATTTTACTGCGAAGCCCTGCAGAATTTATTTCTCAACAAATTTTTTCTACTTTTAAGAAGGTAAAATTTATATTTAAATTTTCAATTGTTTAATTGTGTTTATTTATTTCATTTGTATGATTTATTTATTTGATTTTTGATATGTAGAAACTAGTGTTTGTGTGTATGGTTTATTTATTTCGTATGTATTGATGTGTAAGTTAGTGTCTTTTGTATGATTTAATTTATGAACGATTTTTTTTGTATGAATTCATATTGAATGTCTAGGAAAATTAATTATGTCATGTCTAAAATGTTGTAAGAATTCATATTGATTGATTATGAAGATTAAATATGTTATAAAAAATGTTATTTTGAAAGTAATATTAATTTAAATTATAATATTTTATACACTAGTAATATAATTTGTGAATAATATATTAATTATATGTATCATATTTAAATTTATTAAAAAATATATAGAAAAATTTTTCTGTTAATGGTATAAAAACAATTTTGTATAAATAATTTTTTTAAATTATATTAGTTATAATTAAAATTATTAAATATAAAAGAGGTTTAGATATTTAATATTTATTTCATATAGTAATCGATATAATAAGTATACCAAAAAACCTGGTATGTTGGGTGATGAATGATCTTGAGATAACCGACCGGTGCATAATTGAAATTGCATGTCTTGTTTTATGAATGTGGTTATTAAATTTGTAATAATTTCATTTATTTTTCTGTATTGATGACATGTGAGTCATCTCTGACTATGTATGTAAGGACCTGTGTGTCCGTGTAAAAAAAGTTATGTATTTCATACCCCTAGACCGTCTCACATGCATGTGAGTAAATTTATAATTAAAAGGCAATCAACAAAAGGTGTACCTAAAGAGGCATCCCTAGAGAGGTATCCCCGAAGAGGCGTTCGAGAACAAGCATTTGATATGAGGAATTGATATTTGAAAGGAGGCTAACTGTTGAAGAAATATTTGATAATAGAGACTCCAGGAGTCTACCCATAGGTCTTGGTTAGTTTATCAAATGATGATAAACTAATCATAAGTCTCAAGATCAAGTCATGATTAATTATTCATAACTAATTACAATATATAGCGTTATATTAAATAATGTAAAATATTGATGTAGTATATAATATTTTATTAATTATTTTTTATAGGTAATAATGTCTGCGCAAATATATTTCAACGGTGAGACCATTTATACGGAGCAGGGATTTAGCTATAGTGTGCCACCTGTCAGAGTGGAAAATCTTCATGGTTGTATGAAATTGGATGAAGTTAACAATTAGATTTATAATCGGTTAAAATTGAGGGTCGATCAATCCATTTCTTCAATTACATATTGACATCTACAACATACTGAACGTTTCTGGCACACCGAGTACCCTTTGGTCGATGATGATGATTGGATGTATGCATATTCTTTATTTAGACAGTAGTGTGCCATTGGTTTGATGGAGTTGTATGTGGTGATTTCTGATATAGATGTGGTGCAACTGACTACTACATAACCGTGTTTTGTGAGTTCTGTTCAAGTTGGTCCTTCACATCAGTCTTTTGCATTGACTCCTTCTCATTTGACTCTAGTAATAAAAGAAAATTATGAAGAAGATGGTCAAAATTTAGAAGGAAATGTAGATAACATCCCTTTCTGTGATTATATAGTGAATGAAAGTTTAGCCAATGAAGACAAATCTGGGGAGACATTAGGAGATGATGTCGGTGAGGGTGCTATGGGGAATGAACATTCTGAGGTTCCTTTGAGAGATGTGGGTGAGGGTGATGTGGGAAATGAACCTTTTGAGGTTTTTTGAGAGACAGACATCCACGAAATTCACCGATTAGTGGTAATCATCCATTATTATTGAGTTTCTTAGTTAAAGGAATATCTCATGAACAACATTTTTATTGGGATGTCATTACATAAGCTTCTTAATTCCCTATCATTATAGGGAATATGTCTACATCAAATGATAATTCCATCTATGTCGGGTAGGAGTTTGAAAGTAAATTGGTCATGGAAAATGTGAGAAAGCAATACCACATCGATAAACATTTTACATTTATGGTTGATGGGTCAATGAAGACAAAATGTATCATTCTTTGTGAAAAATATTGGCCAGAATGTAAATTTCTATCAAGGGAAATATTTGATATTTTTTTTGCATGTTGGAGGATAACCAAATTAGAAGGTCCACACACTTGTGTGCATCCAAGCTTGTCACATGATCACTCTTTCCTTGATCCAGAGTTTATATCAAATGTTATTTGTGAGATGATATGAACATGTTAGGATGTTCCCATTTTCATTATTCAGGAAAGAATTCAACAACTGTATAACTACAAGATATCATATACGAAATCATGGAATGAAAAACAGAAGGCAATTGTAAAAGTGTATGGTGATTGGGATAAATCTTATGCTATGTTTCCACAACTTATGGAATTGTTATCTCTCAAAAATAAAATTGTTTATCAGTTGGAAACTGTTGAGTATGTAGCCCCCAATCACCGAGTTGACCGAACAAAGGTGAAGTTCAATAGGATTTTTTGGGCATTCATGCCATGCATTGCTGCCTTTCCCTATTGTAATCAATTTATTCAAGTCGATGAAACTTTACTATATGGAAAGTATACAGGTGTTCTACTCATTTCTTCCACACATGATGGTAATTTTTCTCCTCTACCACTTGCTTTTTCTATTGTTGAAATGAAATTTTTTGAATTTTGGAGCTGGTTTTTGGCATGTGTACGTGTTCATGGCACACAAAACCATGGTGCGTGTCTGATATCTGATCGTCATCAAGCGATCATAGAGGCTGTGGTTAGTGATGGGGTTTCATGTACCGACCCAAATTCTTATCATCGTTATTGCATTAGACATATTGCAAGTAATGTGCATAAGCATTTCAGAGATGATGCCATAAATAAAGCGATCCTCATGTTGGGTATGTTTTTATAAACTTATTTTTTTAAACACAATTTATTCTCCATTTTAATATATTATTCTCTTATGGTTTCATCATATGATCCCCAACAAGAATGGTTTTATCGACACCTTGAAGAGATCCGAACTGCTAATGAAGATGTGTATGAATATATAATGCAGATTTCGAAGGAAAAATGGTCATTAGCATATGATGGTGGTAGAAGATATGACCATATGACCACTAATATAGTGGAGTGCATAAATGGGGTCCTCAAGGGTGTGCGCAAAATTCCGATCACAGGGTTAGTGAAAGAGAAATTTTATAGATGCGTTCTCTACTTTGTAAACCAGTCCCAAAAGGCCTATCATAGTATGGAAAATGGAATGCATTTTACACAGCATTTCCAAAGTGATATTGATCCGATACTGAATGAGGATTCAAGATGGACTATTCTAGCCTTTGATAGGGAAAAGATGAGCTTTTAGGTAAGACTGTTCTATGACCGGGCCATATGCACTAGTGGTCGACTGTTTGTAGTGATGTTAGATAACAAATACTGTGATTGCGACAACTTTCAAGAATTTAGATATCCATGTGCACATGTTATCGTAGCTTTTACTTCAGTAAATATATCATGAGAGTCATATGTTGACCCAATGTATCACATGAGCACTTTGGTTAACTGTTATAGTGTAGCTTGGATGCCTATTGGTGACTTTCATTCTATCTCATTGCATGCTAATCAGCCGACCATCATCCCTGATATTTCCAGGTTTCATAATTTGGTTCTATTTTCATTTATGATTTTTTCAATGTCTATCATTTTAAATTATTGGCTTTATACTACTAGGTTATGACCTTGAGGAAGACCAAAATCAAGTCGAATTAGAAATGAAATGGATTGACCTCGACAACGAGGAGGCAGAATATGATGCAATATTTGTCATGCAGAAGGATATAATCATAAGAGATGTCCCCAAATGGCAGCACAAAGCTCGACATCTTATCATCCATGATTGAGTTTATGTATTGTATCACGAATATGTATATTTTGATTTGTATGCAGAAATTTCAGTATTTAATCCTTTTATTTCTAACTTGCTCTATTTCTAACATGTTTCAATTTTGGTTTGTCTCGTTTTTTGATTCTCTAATAAATAATTTTGTGATACTAAAACTATTAAAAAAAACAACAACATAGAATGAAAATGAATATATCATGATTCCACATGTAACAAAGACAGTAATCCACACACAAAAAATGATGTATAAATCAAAAATATTAACACAATCATTTTTCATTTGACTGTTCTAGATTTATTTAAATAACAGTTGAAAATTTTTATTGAACCTCTCATAACATATTAACCAATGCATACTATCTTGATATTATATGAGAAAAATTATATATCACTGATACCATCTATATGATTATCATCCCTATTCATTCAAGTATCTTATGGGCCACACAAAAGAACGAGATCATAGAAGCCCACATGCAATGCCTAGAAGACCTCTATAGGTTTTAATTAATGCAGACCTCATAAATATTGAACCTCAAAATTATGTAATAGGGTGCTTTATTTATTGAGGGGATTGGTCAATTAATAAAAACACTAATCCACACACAACAAATCAAGTATAAATTGAAAATATTAACAAAATAATTTTTCATTTCGTTGTTCTAGATTTATTTAAATAATAGTTGTTTTTTTTATTGAATTCACTATAATAATGTAACGATGATATCATTTGTGAAGATGACAGATTTTCCATTTCTCGCATCTTAGGGTACTCATGTATCACGACTACTTTTAGAGGGGCATACAATTCCTCCGTTGAGTGTACGCAGATCTCACCATTTCCATCATACCGCATCACCTATCGCTATCATCCCTCATCTTCGTTATGCTGGATTCTATGGCGTAGCGATGTGCGACTTCACATTTCTCGATCATCAGCTCATTGTTGCGCTTGTAGAGAGATGTAGGCCAGAGTCACATACATTCCATTTTATAGAGGGGGAGATGACTATTACCCTGCAGGATGTGTCCATTATGTTGGGCCTCCCCATTGATGGTGCGACTCTGACTGGCTGAGTTGGAGCAGATTTTTTGGATCTTGTTCATAGACTACTGGACATAGAGGTCCCTGATGATGGTAGGACAATTGTTGGTGGTCGATTATGCATGCCTTGGTTAGACCAACACTTCACACAGTTGGAAGAGGATGCTGATGTGATCACTGTGCTGTTATTTGCACGTTCATGTACTTTGAGGCTGATCGGTGACACGCTTTTTGTTGATCACTCCACTACATTTTTACATTTGATGTATTTATCTTTTTTGGAGGATTTGGACGAGGCTGACCGATATAGATGGGGGTCTTCTTGTCTAGAATATACATACATGGCATTATGTAGCGCATGTCGCATCGATAAGATGTAGATCACGAGATGCATGGTTCTTCTACAGATGTGGGTATGGGAGCACATCCCTCATTTAGCTCCACATGCTCGTGTGCCATTACCAGTAGATATTGTAACAGAGGCTCCACGTGGATGTTGGAATGTTATTCCTTCCTTATACTGTCTAACTTAATTGTATAACTTTCTATTATGAAAAGTAAATATAACAATATTATCTATAGGTGGAGTCAGACACATCGACATTCAGATTCCCCCATACACGACGTCCACGCCTACATACTTATGTTGGAAAAAATTCGACCACACGATGTAAGTGATTATTATTTATACATTCTAAATATTTATTCTTTACTATAAATGTATTCATTTATTAATTGATTATTTATTTTTTCTTTCAGATTTTATGGATTCCATATACAGATGATATTATCTAGAGTCTTCCACCGTACTATATGAAGATGCTTACTATCTGCTTCTATAGGGTTCCATTGATTCATTTTCATATAGTCGAGTGGCATCAGACCGACAGAGTTATGAGGCAGTTCGGATTCTTTCAGCCTGTTCCTGACCCGCCCAGTCAGTTAGATTCACCGTATTCCCTAAAGATGTCAGGGAAGAGAGATTTTGATTGGAGGAGATACCACGCCAAATATATTGATTTATGGGATAGACGACATGAATTCCAGTTGCGAGGGGTGGGGACAATATGTTTTCATTTGGTGGATTAGATGGATTACACAGCTTGGTACTACAGGTCGCCAGTCAGATTTCTGACACAACAAAGACGAGGCTTTCATGAGCTGGTATACATAGTTCCTTCCACAATTCAGTGGAATTTTTATTCATATTACTAAAAAACATAACTTTTTTCATAGGATGCTCATATCTATCATCTACTACACATGTATGATCCAGTAGAGAACACCGTATTTGACACAACATATTTTCACACCCTTGTATCACAATTGATTCCTTCGATGAATGAGATTTATCATGACATTTTCATTGATCCATCACATGTTGAGGAGGCTGAGGAGCCTATTGAGGCTCATATAGATGTACTAGGGGGTGAAGAACCTGTTATAGATCTTGCTGTTCCATATGTGGAGGATGTTCAGCTTGATTAGTTAGATGTTGGTCTTCCACAAGAGGAGGGTATTTAGCATGATTATCCATATGCTCCTCCAGTTTCTCCAGATCAGAAACAAGTAGATATAGACACTGAATGGGTTGACCTGGATTCTTCATTACAGAGATCCACAACACAACAACCATCTTCTTTCCATGTCGGTGAGAGTTCCAGCCAGCCTCCACTATCATTAGATGCAGGAGAGGGTATAAACGGTGAGACTAAACATCCACCGCCTGTCACACAGGAGGATGTGGGGGTGGCTACTGAGGATGATGTACATCATACACTAGAGCGCAGACATAGATAGACATGACGTGGACGCGTCCAGTATACACCTGACTGAGGGATAGAGGAGTATCCACGCCAGAGGCGAATATTAGGTTGATTTTTGATTTACAATACATTATGTATGTGCATTACTATTATCATTTAAAGAGTTCTACTTTTTTTAACAAGTGTCTTACTGTCATAAAATTATCTTCCAAGATTAATAATTTATATTTGTTATTCATTAATAAATATTAATACTCTAGATGAAAAGATCTCTAAAAATCAAGAAATATTGACAAATATTATTGATCTCAATGATTTTAATCCTAAAATCATGGAACATGATTCTTTTTTTAAAAAAATTAAATTTCATAAAGAAGAATTTCAATGAAAAATGAATAATTGGGAAGAGTAGATGATTATGATTGAAGATAAAAAAACAACAATATGAGATGTATAGAATTAGAAGTTCATTTGGCCAATTTTGAGAAAATATATATTCAAACTTTATAAAAATACGCATGTTTTACTGGTACACAATCTTCACTGGAGTATTTTACTATTAAAATACCCCCATCATGTGATAAAATCATGGACATTATGAAAAATATTTATTTCATATTCTTATAAAAAAATAAACAATACTTAAAAGGGTTAATAATGTGTTAGAATTTGTAAGAATAAGTATTGAAGAAGATCATCATTGGTGAAGTTATATAAGATTTCAAAAATGATGTTTATGAGTGTTTCTCTTTAGGGGGAGGTAAATGAAGAAATATTAAATTAATGTGAGAATTAATATATCAATTAGAATAAAATCTAAAACCTGTAGAACATTCAGGAAGATCATGTTATAGAAATATAAATGTTTTTATAAACATCTCTTCCTTTGTTAACAAAAAAATTACTGAATAGAAATAGGTTATAATTGAATTAATCAAATACATAAGAAACTTTTTCTTCTAAATAAATGATGATTTTTTTAACCTTTCTGTAGGATGTGTGATCGGGGTTCACACATCCATTAGAAATGTAATAAAGGATTCATGAACCCCATTCATGTATCCTTCGAAGACAGGATGAAGGATGCGTGAACCCTGTTCACGCATCTCTCCACGCCGAAGATGTGTGAACGTGGTTCACGCATCTAGAGACCCATTTTTAAAAATATTTCAAACCCTATCCCTTTTCCATAATTTTTTAAAAACCATAAATACAAAAAACCCTAAAAATGACTGATTAATTGTTTTCATAAAGTACCAAAACAATCCGAATGCGTTTTCTCAGTTTTGAGCCTATTAGTTGTCTTTTTTACTAAAATTAATGTCAATTTTGAATAAAAAGATGCACTTGAAGTCATACCAGTCACACCATGTGTCGAATTTAGGTGAGGATGATTCTTAAACATCCCAAAATGACTTATGAATAATTTTCCTATGTATCAAAATAATCATAATTTGTTTCATCGATTTTTAGTATGACACTTATGTTTTTTACTAAAATTCCATTTTAAACTAGAAACACACACTTTGAGTCATATAGGTCACATTGTATATGAGTTTGGCATGAGACTGATTCCTACATGTCACAAATGAATTATGAATCATTCTCTTAAATTATCAAGACAATCCAAGCATGTTTTCTTATTTTTTAGTGAGTTACACTTTTTTATTAAAATGTCAATTTTAAACTGATAACAGAAATTTTGAGTCATACCAGAAACATCATGTATCAGATTGAGGCGTAGCTGATTTCTACAAGTAAAAAAATGACCTATGTATTGTTTTCATAAAGTAAAAAAACAATATGAATGTATTTTCTTGGTTTTGAGTATGCCAGTTGTCTTTTTAACTAAATTTAATGTCAATTTTGAATAAAAAGACAAACTTGGAGTCATACTGTTCACATCGTGTGTTAGATTGAGGTGAGACTGATTATTACATGTCCCAAATGACTTATGGATCTTTTTCTTAAAGTATTAAAACAATATGAATGTGTTCCTCATTTTTTAGTATGCCACTTGTGTTTTTTACTAATTTTTTGTTTCTGTTGAAATAGTGGGTGACCTAGACCCAACTATTTAGTGCTTTTGATTACCATATCGTGTATACAGTTATCTATACATGATTTCATCTTACTATTATAGTGTATACTTTTCTGCATCCACTATTGAAATGGTAATGTTCAAAGATTAATTTTCATATCGAAAGGTTGTAGCAGTTCCCAAACTATAATGAGAACCTTGATATACTATGAAATTAATCTTAAAGATATGTTCTATAGTCTAGATACATCTTACTGATTGGAAACACTAGATGTTTGACTATCAGGTTCTAGGGGCTCATAAGCATTGAGAATTATTCTCATGAGGTTCACACTTGGTGATCTCTAGTAGTGAGATCACTAGGACTGACCCACCAATAGAAACACCACATGTTTTGGGTGTCATTGGATGTTCCTATCTACGATCATGTGTAATGGTCTCCTGAATTGAGATCATTACCAATGTATGTCATTTTATTGCGTACTTTGATGCAATATGAAAACCATGAAAATAAAGTCTTTGTGAGGTATTTTATGTTGGGTGTGTCATTGGTGGCATGACATTGGTTGAATGGTCAAGAAAGGATTTGTTACTTTCGGGTCATGGAAGTAATATATCTCAGAACATGTTGATATGGATGGAAGAACCTTTATAAGACCATGGATATTGCAGTCAAGGGTAAATACTTTTAGTTAAATCAATAAAAAACAAAGCAATAAAAAGGGAAATGACACGTAAGTGCGTCTTGCTTTATGAGATATTACAAAAAAGAGATTATATTACACAGTGCATGTTCGTAGGTTGGTTGTTGCTGCTGTGACAATCCTTATCACTTCAGGGGCCATGATGGGTTGTTAGATCCTGCTCTTGGTCTATGAAAATTATTCACTGTTGTTGAGATAAGGGCCTAGAGGGTTACACACAATAGCGTATTCAATAATCTGCCATATTCAGTTAAATAGTAGTTTTGGACATAGTGGGCCCTGCCACAGAGGTCCAGGATTTGTCAAAAGTTAAACGATCACCAATGAAATAAATGAATTCATATTATTTTAGTTTAGAATAATGAGTATTGAATTTATTTTTTAAATGTATTTACAAGTTTTAGTAAATACATGAAAAATATTAATTGACGAATATTAAATTATTCAAGGTTCAATTAATATTTATGGGAGCGATGAGTTGAGTTAATGACTCAACTATTATCGCGTAATATATTTTAATATATTACAAGTAAATGATAATAATATTTATGACTCAGTTTAGTCGTCATAAAATGTCATTGATAATGCATTAAGTATTTGGGGTCGGCGAGGCGATACAAGGTATTTTAATTAACCACTATAAATAGAAGAGGAGGGGCTTTTGCTAGGTACTATTCATTGGGCTTCTATCTCCTCTCCTCTCTCCCATGATCTAGAGAGAGATACTTTGGATCCAAAGAGAGTAGTTGAATATCTCTCTCAGGCATCGCTAGTGAAGCGATGCAGTGATCGTTGGAGCGTCGAAGACGTCATCGTAATTCCACACTAATACCCAGATTACAACGAACGGTGCTCCCGCGGATTCCTTGAATCATGTGTGGAAGATCTAGAGGAATTTGAATTTGGATTCTTCGAGCAGCGATCGCCAATGACAAGCAGACGTTGTGCACAACTTCAGATCTAAATCAGGTATTATACAATTTATTTTGTGCTTAAAATCCTCCACGCCTGCTTATCAACTAATACTGGACTGCTGTTCACTGACGTCGACAAGTTTACGTCGATCGTCGATGGAATTGTTTTAAAAACCCACATATTTGGGGCTTCCACTACACACCCAATTCCAAGAATTTTAAACTGGAAACACACAATTTGAGTCATAAAGGTTGTATCATGTGTGTGTTTTATGTGAGACTGATTCCTACACATAATAAATGAATTATGAATCGTTGTCCTAAATTATCAAGACAATCTGAGTGGTTTGCTTGGTTTTCAGTGAGTGATTTTTTCTATTATTAAAATGCCAATTTTAAACTGATAACTAATAATTTTAGCCATACTAGGAACATAGTGTATTGGATTGAGATAAGATTGATTGTTACATGTCAAAAATGAATTATGAATCATTTTCCTAAAGTACCAAAATAATCTGAATGTGTTTGCTTAGTTTTGAGTACATTAGTTGTCTTTTTTACTAAAATTAATGTCAATTTTGAATATTGACAGAATTGAAGTTGTACTGATAAAACTACTCATTGGATTGAAGTTAGAATGATTCCTACACATCGCAGATGAATTATGGATTGTTTTCCTAAAGTATCAAAACAATCCAAATGTATTTCCTCAGTTTTGAGTATGCCACTTGTGTTTTTTACTAAAATATCATTTTAAACTAGAAACATGTACTTTGAGTCATATAGGTTTCATTGTGTGTGATTTTAGTATGAGACTGATTCCTAAATGTCAAAAATGAATTATGAATCATTTTCCTAAATTATCAAGATAATTTGAGCGTGTTTTCTCTGTTTTCAGTGAGTGACACTTTTTTCTATTAAAATGTCAATTTTAAACTGTTGTAAGAACTTTGAGTCATACTGAACACATCGTGTATCAGATTGAGGTTCATATGATTTATACACATAAAAAATGACTTATGGATCATTTTCCTAATGTAACAAAAATAATTCAAAAGTGTTTTATTGGTTTTGAGCATGTCGGTTGTGTTTTTTACTAAAATTAATGTCAATTTTGAATAAAAAGATGTACTTGGAGTCATACCGGTCACATTGTGTGTCATATTGAGATACAGTTGATTAATACATATCCCAAATGATTTATGGATCGTTTTACTAAAGTATCAGAACAATTCGAATGCATTTCCTCGATTTTGAGTATGTCACTTGCGTGTTTTTTTACTAAAATGTCATTTTAAACTGGAAACATTCACTTTGAGTCATATAGGTCGCATCGTGTGTGAGTTTGATATGATAATGATTCTTACATGTCACAAATTAATTATGAATCATTTTATTAAATTATCAAGACAATATGAGCATGTTTTCTTGGTTTTTAGTGAGTGAAACGTTTTTGCATTAAAATGTCAATTTTAAATTGATAACGGACACTTTGAATCACACTGTGCACATAGTGTATTAGATTGAGGTGATGTTGATTCTTACACATTAAAAATGACTTATGGATAATTTACATAAATTAAAAAAACAATATTAATTCATTTACTTAGTTTTGAGTATGTCTGTTGTCCTTTTTACTAAAATTAATGACAATTTTGAATAAAAAGATGCACTTTATGTCATAACGGTCATACCATGCATCAGATTGAGGTGCATCTGATTCATAAACATACCAAATTACCTATTTATTGTTTTATTAAATAATTAAAACAATCTTAATGTTTTTTCATAGTTTTTGAGTACACCACTTATGTTTTTTTACTAAAATATCATTTTAAACTGGGAACACACACTTTGAGTCATACATGTCGCATTGTGTGTGATTTTGACATGACAATGATTCCTACACATCAAAAATGAATTATGAATCATTTTCTTAAATTATTAAGACAATATGAGCACATTTTCTTGGTTTTTAGTGAGTGACACCATTTTTATATTAAAATGTCAATTTTAAATTGATAATGGACACTTTGTGTCATACCAGACACATCGTGTATCATATTGAGGTGATGTTGATTCCTACACATCAAAAATGACTTATAGATCGTTTTCCCAAAGTATCAAAACAATATGAATATGTTTGCTTGATTTTGAGTATTTAAGTTTTCTTTTTTAGTAGAATTAATGTCAATTTCAAAATAATTTGAACGTGTTTTTTGGGTGATGCTAAAATCTAAAATAACATCATAATTATTTATTCATCAAAATGAGAATATTCCTATTATCATGTATTTTTTATTGATAATCATGATGAATTTTTTATTAATGAGCTTGTGAACATATATCATTTTATATAATGAATGTGAACATGCATAATGAATGTTACTTGTATAGATTTCAAAAGCATTTGTGATATTATATCATACATTTAATTGATAATCGAATAGCCCAAATATTTCCACCACCCACCAAAGTGAAACAACTAAATTGTTCTTTTCTAAAAATTCGTGATTTAGTCGATGAAATTTTGTATTTCTATATTTTTTAGAGGTTTTGGATCAAGATACTAGCTTCTTTCTCAATGGGGTGCTCATTTGTATTTTTTATGCTTCATGATTTCATTTGAATCATGTTTTTCTAAAAACAATTCCTCCACTTAAATTCCTGCGTAACATCACTTAAACAAGTGGTGAAAAACATTTTTTCAATAAGTCACCTAAAACACTTGCACGTTGGGTATTATCTTAAGTGAAAAGTGTGGTACACACTTTTAGATAATGTTTCTCAAACAAAATTTAGATATGATCATAATTTTACTCCATTTCCCAACAATTTTATTATTATCAAGCTAGTGCTTCGTCTCCTCCTACACCTTGGTCTCCACCTCGGTCACCGCCTCTTTCTCCTCCTCCACCTCGGTCTTCGACTCCGAATTCAACTCCGGGCCACAGGGCCATAGGGCCTTCTGGCCACAAAGACCATAGTGTAGCCTAGTTCACATAGAACATTCCCCATAAGAGGATCAGAGAAACAAGAGTAGCAGCCACCAGATGCAGAGCTAACAAAATTGGAAGAATGAGAGGGTATGAAAACCACCATCAGGACCAGACACCATGCATATTTGTACGTGGAAATGCTAGACGATCAGTAATGCAAGGTGTGGAGCTAGGTGATCAATGAAACATAAGATGGGGAGGGGCAGTTCAAGTGGGATGGGCTTGTGGGTCATGTATTGGGCATGGTATGCCTCTGGGCCTTCGGGTCATGTATTTTGAGTCAGTCGGAACTTGTGCCTTGGGCCTACGGGTCATGTACAAGTTCCCCTTAAACCCTTAAAAGGGGGATTATCTATAATAAAATAAAAAATAAGGCCTTCAGGCCATTCAGACAAGGTCTTAACTTGTACTAGACCACAAATATTGTAGGTAATCACCTAAATGTTTTTTCGGCATACTTTCTGACAACATGTACACTTCCCACTCATCTCTAAACAAATTTATTTCTTCTTTTGAGTACGAAGGTTGTCGACAATCTTGATAATACTAAGAAAATGTAGACAAACAAATGATTATCAAATATATTTAATGAAATTGTAATTACCTTAAAAAATTACCTGTTGGGGGATGTTGGTCCTTTCATACTTTATGATTTCTCTCATAAATTTATAAACATAATATACAAAATCTATGTTATTATCTTGCTTTATACACTGCATAAAAATTAACCAAAATAAGTAATTTGTTTTGAAATGTGTTGATAGTTATATCTTTCTATATATACCCTAATTTTTTTCTATTTGTAGAAATCCATGGGATTTATCTCTTTAGACACCGATTTCATGTCAGGACTTAGCCTATATTTAGCAACCGCCCTATCATAACAAAATTCTTATTAAAACATAGATAAGAACATATAATTCTAAATTTATCTATAAAACATTTATTGCGGTGTATTACAAATTCACAATACACATCATGTATGGTCTGTCGGTTGGATATTAATGTATTGGATCCAAAAAAGAAATATTTGGGTTATCCATATTGACTGTGATCAACATCCAGTACTGCTTAAAAAAAATAAGTAATGAAAAAATTAAAAAAATATTTTGTGTGATTAGAGTGTAGAGTTTTACTTCTACATTATAATCATCAAAGAGAGTATGTCGTATAATGTTTTTTTTCTCAAACTCCTTAAATAACTCATCTTTTTTCTACTCAATTTCTTTATTATGCAAAGTAAGTTTTGATGTAGAAATGATATAGGGATTAATGAATCCTAATAGTTCTTCCCATGATTTCCATTTATATTGTAATAATATAAACACATGTAGAAAATATGGATAGTTATTAATAAAAATATCAGATCATTGTTTGGATAAATGTATTATGAAAATGTACCATATGTATGTATTCACAACTGAGGCACCCAACCATTCATGCTTGAGAATCTCAATTATAGTCCCAAGACCAATTTCATCTATTATGGAAGCTCCATATATTTCTTCTTTTTATGGAATGTAAAACATATTTACATATTTAAATGCGATATCTGCATGAAGTTATAATGATACTAAATGTTGTTCTGGAACTGGAGAGGAGAAGGTACTCGAAATGTCATTTTTATTTTATGGTTAATTCACTAGATTTTATTGATCTGACCTTATGTTTCCTCACTAATTTATCAATATGTAATATCATACCTCACTTCAGACCTTTTATCACCAGTCATTACAAGTTTTTCATATGGATTTTTTAAGACATACCACATGAATCTTTATAATATTAAATGACCATGCTATGAAACCTCCAACAACATCATTCACCGTTGACAGATAAAAATCACATACAACTGTACCAAGCTGAAGTTTCGTAATATAAAGTTATCAGAAGTTTTTTGATTAACATTTAAGAGAAAGAGTAATGAAAAAATTAATTACCTCAGGTAAGGTATATAGTTGGGGGGAATAACTAGCCTAAAAGCTAGTGGGATCATTTGGTTCATGTGTGGATCTTTGCTCCACCACATGTTTTCTTTGATCATTTCTCATTTATGAGTTGGTGTCTTAGAACCAACTATTTTTAATTTTATTACATGAATATTTAATATATTTAAATATTAAACATCTTTTTACATATTTTTCATTGTTCTGTGTGACTATAGTGTAATAATGTCCTGGATTATTTGTCGCATTGCCAAGGTCATAGAAGTTCCCCACTATGATGAGAACCTTGAAGTGCTATGAAAATATTCTTAAATATAGTTATTCAGTTGGATGACATACTATAATGGGACACATAGTATACATACAGTTAGGCGAGAGTATTCATAAGCATATGAGACTTCTTCTCATGAAGTTAACACTTGTTAATCTCCACGATGAGAGATTATGTGAACAGACCCGCTAATAGGAATTCTTCATGTTTTGGTGTCATTGGATATTCCTATTTGAGAGCATGTGTAATGGTACTTAGACTTTAAGATTATCTTTGATACGTTTCATGATTCACGCACTTTTATTTGCTGACAAAAACTGTCATGCATAAAGTTGGTGAGAAGTAGAGTATATTGGGTGCATCACGAATGACATGTTATTAATGGATAAGTTGAAAAATTATTTGTCCCTTCCATTTATGGAAGTTGATATCTTAACCCTTTGATTAAAATAGAACCGTCATATGAAATTTCATGTCCATGGTGTAACGACGAGTTTATTTCAGGTAGTTAAAGAATGACATATCAAGCATAAAGATTGGTGACACTATCATGAAACCAGCTTGATGAGATATTGAGATACAGATACTATATTACACAGTGAGCGTTCGTATGTGGATTTCATTATTGCGACTTTAATTTCTTTCTCTTGGGTGCCTTGACTCGTTGCAAGACAATACTCTTGGATTTTAGGCAAGCCAGCCTAATGCCAACGAGAAATAATCCTAGAGGGTCACACACTAAGAATTTCTGGTTATTTGAATTTAATTAATAAATATTATTCTCAAGATAGTGGAATAATTTTATGATTTCATAAATTAAATAAATATTTATTCACGAGATTGTGAATAAAAATATATTTATTTGTTTTATTGAACATTTAATAAATATTTATTTACAAGTTTGTAAATAAAAAATTTATTTAAGAGAATAATTTATTTATTTATTTATTCAGGTGTTCAATAAATGGAAGTGGAGTTCGAGAAGACCAAGGTCAGTCTGGTAGTAAAGTAATTATTTGCAAGATGATAAATAATTATTTAACTAGTTGACAAAATACTGTATAATAATAACGATGTTATAATTATGTGGCATGAGATTTCATTTATGATTCTGTTTTGCGCAATTTGGCACACCACAAATAATGATGCGGTTATTGTTATTATTTAGCATGAGTTTTCTAAAAGGTTATAAATGTATTTAATTGCTGTTACACTATTAAATATTATAACTGAATCCCCATGTCAATAAATAGACAGATATGTCTATTGTGCTAGGTACGGGAAACCTGTGATGTGAGAGAAATTCCATGTCAGGAATTTTCTCTCAACTCCTCTTCTCTATCCCTCTTAAGAATAGGATACGTTCTTCAAGATTGAAGAAAAGATGATCGAGATTGATCGATGCAAGACATTCGATTCGACACGCTAGCACCCAGAAAGCAAGTGGTGTCAATCAGATACTATTGGAGAACATGTGGATTACCACTAGAGATATTCTAGTTTGGACCCTTACAAGTGAAACGAGACAATCCGAAAGGGTCATCCCAGATGATCAACATCATCAACGAAGAAAGTACCGAAGAACTAGGTATTTTATTTCTTCAAAAATTAAATTTAAATTAATTATAAACATGATATGAAAGATCCTCTCTATAGGTTTCAGAAATCATCCTTATTTATCTAAATCTTTGATTCTATTCTGTGGATACTAACATTCATCATCGTATTGATCTTGAAATAATCATTGATCATGGTAAAAATTAAATTTGGGCACTGGTCCAACCACGCTTCCACTGCGCCTGGAACCTAAAAGTTGTATCAAAGTGAGGACATCATAGTTTATAATTATTTAAATAATTCTATGATGATTTATAGTTTAATAATTTAGTTTTTCAATTCAAGGTTAATCGTTCTTGTAATCTGGACTTCAAGATTTGTTCTCCCTCTTTTCATTTCTCACAGATTTCACAGAAGCAAATTATTTTTTGATTAAAATAAAAACAGTGAACTCATCAAGAGGTGTCGAGGATTCTTCCCAACTGACAAATGTCGTGTGTTCAGAATTACACGCTGTGTTCTCTGCCATATGGGCCATGTGATCCACACTACTCACCGTGTATTCATGTTCAACGCATCGGGAGTAATTTGGAAATTATTCAAGCCTTGTGCATTTATTGCATGCAGTGTAGCTAATTCTACACTGTGTGTTGATTGGGATAGATAGACCCATGCTTATCAGATTACACGTCATGTGGCCCACTGCACATGGCATGTAGTCCCTTTGGGTCAAGGGCCAAACTGTGTATACCATATATGACTAAGCCGACCAGTAACCATGTAACGCAGAGACAAAACGACATGTAGACCATTGTACACACTGTGTACTTTGAAATTTCTAAAGTACGCTTCACACGTTGAGTCCCTAGGCATGTACTTCAGGATATATGGTGAAGGTAGTACACACTGTGTAGTCAGAACTACATGCCATGTACTTTACCAAATTACACAAAGTTAAAACTTTAATGTTTGTGTTGTTCAGAACTACATATCATGTATAAATCATACTACAAGTTTTTACTCTATGCATTGAAACATCTTTTAATCCATATATCATAAGAGTAAAAATAGTATGCGAATATAATACATGTTGGGTAGATTCGAACGAATATTCACCAGGATACCTCCAAGGTGCATTAATGTACTAGGATGAGAATCTCAATGAAATTCAGAAAAAGATTAACATAAAATGATTGATTAATTAAAGATAATATTTAATTGATCTGAGAAAAAATTATCTTAATCCGAACGATTAAAGAATTGAATGCTATTTTTATTAAATGCGTAACTCGTTGCATGTATGTTTTTTTAAAGGTTGGGGCTGAAGCCTCATTTTATTATTAAAGAAAAGTAAAGACATATTTTAACTGGGTAGAGGGAAACTCATTACAAAGCCCGAAGGCCCAGTGGGCCTGTAGACTATTACATAGCCCGTAAGCCCAAATTTTTGGCCTAATGACCATTCTGTGAATAGTAACCCGCCTGCTACAGTACCGTACAGTACCTCCGCTGCTACAGTGCCCTGTCGCCATTACAGCACCCGCCGATCTACAGTACCACCACTACTACAATACCACTACAGTACTACTACAGTTCCTACACCCACTGGGTTTTGAACCCCCATTTTTCATATGGGTGATCATGAGTTAGACCAAGACCTTTTTATGTGATTTGTTTCCTTTTAATTTATTTATTAAATTAATTATTGGTCTGTGAGCCATCTCTCCTCATTAATATGTATGGACTATGTTTTAATGATTTCTTTTATGTAAACTCCCTTTTACCCCTCACCTGTGTGTGAGTTTAAAAATCCTATGTAATGGATGGAGCTCCCAATCTAGTGGAGGCGGTCCAAGTCAGGAGCCGAGGTGAAACCAATCCAAGAAGATACAAAAGTGGATAGGTGGAAATCCGTAAACACAAAGGTGTTTATCCCCTAGACTAGGGTTAGTTTATCAACCGCTAGATAAACTAACCATTAGAAAAATGTTCATGATTATGCCGTTTATTTTATTTCTGTCTGTTTCATTGTTTTTCTTTATGAATGTGTTGTTGCGATCACATAATTAATGAACTAACAAGCATGCAAGATGGAATTAAAATAAACCAGGATTGTGCGTAAATATTATCAATACATGGTTAATCACTTAAGTAAGTTCAATTTAATATTAACAAGAGTGTGATAATGATAATAAGACAATTTACACATAAGAGATAAGAATCCTTCAACAAAATATTAAGTCAAACTAAGCCTTCTGTTACTTGATTAAGGGAAAGACTCAATAAAACTATGTGTTTGACCAACTCTTGTTGGGACACTTAATTTTATATAGGAATCCCTTATGAAATGTTTTAGGTTGAATTAACTATAAAGACCCGTAAAATTCAAGGGAAATTTTTTCTTAATTTTCTTTGGAATTTTACAAGAGCGCGGTTTCTGACGGCACCTGATTCCGAGGCCCGGTGTGCCCGGAATCAATTTCCGAAGTTTGGCTCGGGTACGTTCAATGAACGAACGAGCGTGAATTCCTAACTTTGATCTGGTGCTCGGAATTGAAATCCGAGGGAACCGATGAACTCGTAGCGCCGGTATTCGCTTAAGGAGACCTTTTTTGAAGTAGCGTTTATTGCGGGACGAAAGTTAATTTTTGGGAGAATTATAAAAAGTTGAATAAAAATGTGGAACACTTTTTATTTTATTTTTTATGTTAGTTAACTTCTCCCAAAGGGAGTTAAAGGTGGGACCCACATCCACTAAACCTCCCTTGGGAGGATTAAGTGTGGTGGGGCCCACACGAAACCCAACTTTTCTACTTCTCTCAAAACTCCATTTAACCCCTCTTTAATTGTTTTGACAACTTAGCTTATTAATGAGTTTTAGTTGTTTAAACTTTTTCAAACCTTTGAAATTCAAAAAGGTTTGGTTGAGTTAATAAAATAAGCTCTTAGCTTATTTGATTTGGTTAGTTTTGTTTAGCCATCTTGCGAGGTTTGAGAGCTTTTCTTTCTTCTTCAAACTTGACGAAGAACGCTCAAGCTTTGACGAAGAACGCTCAAGCTCCGACGAACAACGCCGCTCCTCTCTTCTTCGTCTTCCGTGTCAACGAAAGGGAATGCCGCTTCCTCCTCGGACTTTCTTCGTCGGCATACGAGGATTCGCCAATGACGTACCTCTTCGGACGTACCTCTTCGTCATCGGATTTGACGAACGACAACTGCGACGCCAGACCTCCGCAACGTTGTCTTCCGCGGGTCGTTGTCAATCTTCGAACTTGAACCCAAGGTAGGGGTTGTTGTTATTTGTTTATTTATTTATCCTTGTTCGTGGTTCTAGCATGACTAACGTGAGGATTTTAAATATGTGTTATTGTTTAACGTGAGGGGGCCGGACCGCATGAACACGGCCGAACCCCCTCCTTTGTTCTTGATGATTTATCTCGCGGTTGAAACAAGATGGCGTGGTGCCGTCGCACCACACGGATATTCGCACACTTATATTGTGCGGCGCCGTCGCGCTGTGCTGTGGAAGGATCATCAAGAACGCGACGCCGTCGCGCCGCGTCGAAGGGAATCAAAGGCGCGGCGGAGGGGCGCAGTGACGTCGTACCGCGCCGGACGACGAACACCGCGGCCGGTTCCGGGCCGCGGCGGGACGAGAAGACCGGCGGCCGGGCTGCCGGTATCAGAAGCCGGAAAAGGGGACCGGTTTACCGGTCCCGTTGAAGAAAAACCGGCCGGCCAGATGGCCTGCCGGATGGTCAAAATCCGGGGAAAATTAATTCCCTCGGCCAGTGGTCAAAAGCCCCCCCCCCCATTTAATTGGGGGGGGGGGGGGGGCGGTTTCCTTGAGGGGGGCAGGCGGCCCCCCGGTTCTCCTCAAGTAGGCCCCCACGAGGGGGGGCCGATTCTCCAAAAGGCGCGGCTAAAAGCCACGCCGCCTCTTGCTGGAAGCGGGGGCTTCGCCCCCCGCGCGTGACCCTAGCGGCGCCAGGCCGCAGCACCGCGCCGGACCGCGCCGCCGCACCGGTCCGCGCCGCCGCGCCGGTCCGCCGCCGACCGGGCCGGGTCGGCCCGGACCCGGACCCCCGTTTTCGAGACGGATTCGGTCTTGTGGCCATAACGTGAGACACGGACCTCTGATTGAAGAACCGTCTGCGGCAACACGATCCTTGAATCGAGACGGTTGTTTCGATATATCGCACTCATAGTTTCGGAACACTTTGAGTTCGGCCGGGATGGTTCGTTCACGAAACCAACCGGGCCTTCGGAGCGGAAACACTCATATCATGAGCTACGGACGTCTGATTGACGTGCCGTTAGCTTTGTTGTGTTCCTCTTAGTGAGACGGTTCTTTTGACATACTCCGCCCGAGGTTTGGACGCAGGTGGAGTACGGTCGGGTTGGTTTTCCCATAAAAACCAACCGGGCCCTGGGGACGAAAATGCCAATAACTCTCAGACCGGGCGTCCGATCGACACACCGTCTGTTGCGTTGAGTTCCTGTTGACGATACAAAACTTTTGGATACATCAACTCTGGACTTTGTGACAGTTGATTTATCAGCCTCTCGGCTCGTGGAGCGGACCCTCCGAACGAGCTTGCTGTATGCGGGAACCCTAGTGTTGGCTGCGACTGTTACTGTGACTACTACTGCTACTACTGCTACTGTGACTGCGACGACGACAGTACAGAGATCCTGTGTGGATTCGACGACGACGACTACAGCACTCAGCGATCCTACGTGGATCAGTGCTATAGGTCCTGTGTGGGCCCGATCCTGTGTGGGTCCGATCTTGTGTGGGTCCTTGCGCTCAGCGGTTCTGTGTGAACCAGCGCCTACAGGTCCTATGTGGGCCCGATCCTGTGTGGGTCTTTTGCGGGGGTTATTTACCTATCGATCCTTCGTGGGTCCGACGACTTAGATGGATCAGAGATCATCTTTATCGTCTTTTGAAGAAGTATACCTGTGTGAGCTGAATCCTGTTGCTTTCCTGTGTGGATTGTGCTGTGCTATCCTGTGTGGATTACGTTTTGATTTCCTGTGTGGAATACGTTTACTTTCCTGTGTGGACTGAGTTGTACTTGGGCTCGGAGGTTGGAGCATATTTGAAATTGATGACTTAGGTATATGTATGGGCATATACCTAAGCAGTGTCGGTTGTTACTTCGTGATTGTAACTTTCTTCGTGGTTTATCCTTTGTGGATTTGAGAGACCTTTAGGGGTCTCAGGGTCCCTACTGAGTAGCTTATACTCACCCCTGCACGGGCTTTGCCCGTACTACGTTGTGTTGGTTGCAGACGACGGACAACATTGATCTTAGCTGAGGCTTGCAGAGCAGGACGGTACCTGGAGGTGGACCACTGGGCGGGACGTGTTCAGAGCGGACGACGGGACCCGTGGAGCAGTGGAGCTATCTGTACCCACCCTTCAGGTGGGATTTACAGTGGACAGCTCGGCATAGCGGCTATTACTTTTCAGTTTCTGTTTTCCCTTTCGAGTTTTACTTTACTTTCAGATTGGATTTGTATACTGGCCCATTTACTTTTCCGCACTTTCAGTTGTACTCTGCTTTTGCTTAGTGTTTACTTTCTGCTTGCTTACTCTGTAGTGTTTGTTTACTTTACAAAGGCAATGCCTTCCCTTTTTACCGGGATTTACGCCTTGGTGCTAGTCGCCAGCTCCTGGCCTATGGAAGGCGGGCTTGGGGTAGTCACGGCACGTACCCCGAGGGTGGGTCGTGACAAATTGGTATCAGAGCAGTTCGGTACTACCGCGAACACTGATCTTTTCTATGTGAAGCAATAATGTTTAGCGTATTGAGTGTGGTTATCAGTCCAGGGAGTCCAGTGTTGGTACGACGGCCAACGTATCCGTACACCAGGACCCTGACTTCTGATTTCCGACTTAATGCACGAAAACATTGATTGCGTGTGTGTTTCAAAGTTTTCTTTGTGATTACTTATATCAGCTCACCAGGTATACTGTTCTGACCGTGGCGCACCTGTTTCCTTTTCAGGATGGCCCCACGACAGCAGCCAGCTAGGGTTCCGAGAGTCGAGTGTGACGATAGCCCACCGAGCGACGAGGCCTCGGTGCAGGGCCCTTTTTCAGCAGTGGCACCGGTGGTAGCACTACCCGCCGAGCCCCCGATGCTTCCAGCGCCAGCCGCTGACGATGCACGTCGCCTCAGCGCACTGCATGAGTTTCAGCGCCAGCGACCACCCAGGTTTCGCAGGGAGACGGATCCCCAGGCAGTTGAGGACTGGCTGGAGGCAGTAGTACGTTTGTTTAGGCTAGTGAGGACACCAGGAAACCTCATGGTGATCCTCGCTACGAGCCTACTACACGCAGCAGCAGGACGATGGTGGAGCTTGATGCTCCAGGTGCCCGATGAGGCATGTCTACTTTGGACAGACTTTGAGAGCCTCTTCCGCTCGGAGTTCGTCCCAGCCACCCTTCGTGCGGTGCGTATCCAGGAGCTTCTTCAGCTGCGGTAGGGCAGCATGACGGTCGCTCAATACTCGGCTAGATTTACTGATCTCTCGCGCTACTCGACCGACATGGTACGAGACCCATTCTTCCGGGCCCGGACCTTCGAGCAGGGTTTGAGACACGAGATCAGAGCATCGCTGATCTCCCTCAGCATACCGACTCAGACAGGAGTACTGGAGCGGGCCCTTCTGATCGAGAGCTTCCTTGCTGAGTCTACACCAGCGCAGTGACCCACCGCAGGGCGGCACGTGGCAGAGTCATCTGCAGCAGGCAGTCGACAGATGACTCAGGGGTCCAGGCAGACCAGACCTTCGGGCAGATGACCTCAGGACACTGGCTCAGCAGTGCGGAGCACACAGCGCGGATCCAGTCTTTTGAGAGGCAGACAATGCTACTCGTGCGGTGGGCAGGGCCACATGGCTCATGACTGCCCGACCCGCCGTGCCGAGGAGCAGCAGTCGGTTGAGGGACCACCGAGGTAGAGGCAGAGGGTCGACCGTGGCGGTCCGCAGGGAGGAGGCGGACGAGGCAGAGGAGTTGGCCGAGCAGCAGGTGGTGGGCGACGCTTTGAGGCTCTGCCACCACCACCACCAGGAGGTCCACCCCGACCACAGGGAGCTGGCGGGCAGAGACAGGCACAACTCCAGGAAGCAGAGGCCTACAAAAACAGTTCACCTGAGATGATTCGATGTACAATATGTGTCTATTCCACCCTTGATGCAGTTCTTATAGACACAGGAGCGAGTCACTCTTTCATAGCTGCTGCCCTTGTTCGGAGCTCGGAGATTCCGACAGAGCCGTTGGATCGATCCTTACGGCTAGAGACTCCTACGGGAGCAGAATCGACGATTACACACTGGTGCCGGCAGTGTGAGATTACTCTAGGAGGAGAGAGCTTCGGCTGGGATCTTCTTGTAGCAGCGTCGAGGCATTACGACGTCATCTTGGGCATGGATTGGCTATCTACGGTCCATGCACAGATTTACTGTTTTAGGCGCAAGGTGCGATATGTACGCACCGATGGGAGCAGGTTCACCTTCACCAGCGAGAAGGGAGCCTTAGCAGCACAGGATGGACTTCTGCGGAGGAGAGGACAGCCCATCACTCATCAGTTGGCTAGCCTCATCCTTGGAGCAGTTGACGTGTGGAGTCTTGGTTTTCCTTCAGTGGTGGATCAGTTTGCGGACGTTTTTCCAGACGACGTTCCAGGGCTACCTCCTCGTAGATAGGTAGACTTTTATATTGACTTGTACCCCAGGACAGCCCCGATATCCACTACAGCATTTCGGATGGCCCCCGCCGATCTTCGAGAGCTACGGGTACAGTTGGAGGACTTGCAGGGCAAAGGGTTCATCCGACCCAGTGTTTCACCCTGGGCTTCCCCGATATTGTTCACCAAGAAGGCGGATGGGAGCTTGCGACTTTGTGTTGACTATCGTCGCCTGAACCAGGTGACAGTGAGGAACAAGTATCCACTACCGAGGATTGATGACCTCTTTGATCAGCTCAAGGGAGCACAATGGTTCTCAAAGATAGACCTCAGGTCAGGTTATCATCAGCTCAGAGTCAGAGACGAGGATGTGCAGAAGACGGCCTTCAGATGTCGGTATGGCCACTATGAGTTCTTGGTTATGACTTTTGGTGTAACCAATACTCCAACAGTGTTCATGGCTCTCATGAACAGGATCTTTCAGCCATACCTCGATCGGTTTGTCGTGGTCTTCATCGACGACATTCTGATTTACTCTAAGACAGGGGAGGAGCACGCCTATCACTTGCGAGTTGTACTAGACACACTCCGAGAGCACCAGCTTTATGGTAAGCTCTCGAAGTGCCAGTTCTGGATACGTGAGGTCCACTTCTTAGGACACGTTATCGCTGAGGTGGGAGTTGTAGTGGATCCTGCGAAGATCGAGGCTGTGTTAGCATGGGAGCCACCCAGGAGCGTGACTGAGGTTCGGAGTTTCTTGGGACTAGCTGGATACTATCAGAGATTCGTGCCAGACTTCTCTAGAGTTGCGGCACCACTCAAAGCTTTGAAAAATAAGGGGAAACCCTTCGTGTGGTCAAACAGATGTCAGAAGAGCTTCCAGGAGCTGAGGCAGATATTGACTAGCACACCTATCTTGAGGTTTTTTGAGGAGGGAGTAGGGTACATAGTTTACTGCGATGCATCATGGACCGGACTCGGATGTGTTCTGATGCAGGAGCGGGCAGTGATTGCCTATGGATCACATCAGTTGAGGCCGCATGAGCAGAACTACGCTACCCATGACCTGGAGTTAGCAGCAGTGGTCTTCGCTCTGAAGATATGGCAACACTATCTGATGGGCGAGCGCTTTACAGTCTTTTCCGATCATCAGAGTCTCAGGTATATCTTCTCGCAGAAGGACCTGAACCTGAGAAAGCGGTGATGGCTGGAGTTCCTCCAGGACTATGACTTTGAGATAGTATATACTCCTGGGAAGGGGAACTTAGTAGCTGATGCCCTCAGCAGGAGGACGGGCATTCAGCTACTTGAGGAGGCGACGGAGCAGCTGGCCTCTTTGCAGATATCCTTCGTGGATAGAGATGGAGAAGCCTTCCTCCAGTCTCTCACAGTCACCCCTCCACTACTGCAGCGGGTCAGAGAGGCACAACATGAGGACGCTGAATATGAGACACGACGTGCACAGATATCCTCGGGACAGGAACCTGATGGTTTATCTCTTGGAGCAGAGCACGACATCCTTTTCAGAGGACGTACCATGGTACCAGTCGCTTTGCGAGAGGAGGTGCTGAGAGAGTTTCACACTTCTCCTTTGGCGGTACATCCTGGAGTGGCGAAGATGTACCGGGATCTCAGACGACAGCACTGGTGGCCGGGCATGAAAAAGGCAGTAGCAGAGTTCGTTTCTCGATGCCTCACCTGCCAGTAGGTGAAGGCAGAGCATCAGGTATCAGCAGGCTTGGTACAGCCCTTGGAGGTTCCAGAGTGGAAGTGGGACGACATATCTATGGACTTCGTGACTTGACTTCCACGCACTTCCAGAGGTCACGACTCCATCTGGGTGATTGTTGACCGACTCACCAAGTCGGCACACTTCTTACCCATCAGAGAGCAGGGCTCAGTGGAGAGCTTGGGACGTCTCTACGTTCAGGAGATTGTGCGGCTCCACGACATGCCATCTTCTATCATCTCCGATCGAGATTCTCGCTTTACTTCCCGGCTTTGGAAGGGGTTACCGGAGGAGTTCGGGACGCAGCTACATCTGAGCACAGCCTTTCACCCTCAGACGGATGGTCAGATGGAGAGGACCATTCAGACTCTCGAGAACATGCTCTGCGCATGTGTCCTCGACTTTGTTCGTAGCTGGGAGGACCACCTACCCTTGGTGGAGTTTGCGTACAACAACAGCTACCACTCCACCATCGGGATGGCACCGTACGAGGCATTGTACGACCGACCTTGTAGATCTCCTTTGTGCTGGACAGACCCTGGGGAGTCAGCACTTGTGGGACCAGAGATGGTCCAGGCCACGACAGAGAAAGTCCAGGTCATCCAGGAGCAGATGAGGACAGCTCAGGGCCGGCAGAAGTCATACGCTGACAGGAGGTGGAGGCCACTAGAGTTCGAGGATAGCGACCACGTCTTCTTGCGGGTCTCACCTCGACGTGTTATTCGGAGATTTGGCCGAGGCGGCAAGTTATCTTCGTGCTTCATCGGACCTTTCCAAGTCCTCAGCAGGATTGGCGAGGTGGCTTATCGCCTGGCTCTGCCACCTCAGTTGCACCGGGTGCACGACGTCTTCCACGTATCTCAACTGAGGAGATACGTGCACGACCCGACACACATCATTGACCATGGGGAGCTTGACGTTGACGATGGGGCGACTTTTACGGAGGTCCCGGTGGAGATAGAGGATCGACAGGAGCGGGTCCTACGTGGGTGATCGATTCCGCTTGTGCGCATCAGATGGCATCACGGGAATCTCCAGGAGAGCACATGGGAGTGGGAGGCTCAGATGCGTGCTCAGTACCCTCATTTGTTTCCATAGTTTTTGATGTATCTTTACGGCGACGTAAAGCCCTGAGGTGGGAGTAATGTAAAGACCCGTAAAATTCAAGGGAATTTTTTTTTTAATTTTCATTGGAATTTTACAAGAGCGCGGTTTCTGACGGCACCTGATTCCGAGGCCCGGTGTGCCCGGAATCAATTTCCGAAGTTTGGCTCGGGTACGTTCAGTGAACGAACGAGCGGGAATTCCTAACATTTGATCCGGTGCTCGGAATTAAAATCTGAGGGCACCGATGAACTCGCAGCGCCGGTATTCGATTAAGGAGACCTTTTCCGAAGTTGCGTTTATTGCGGGACGAAAGTTAATTTTTGGGAGAATTATAAAAAGTTGAATAAAAATGTGGAACACTTTTTATTTTATTTTTTATGTTAGTTAACTTCTCCCAAAGGGAGTTAAAGGTGGGACCCACATCCAATTAACCTCCCTTGGGAGGATTAAGTGTGGTGGGGCCCACACAAAACCCAACTTTTCAACTTCTCTCAAAACTCCCTTTAACCCCTCTTTAATTGTTTTGACAACTTAGCTTATTAATGAGTTTTAGTTGTTTAAACTTTTTCAAAACTTTGAAATTCAAAAAGGCTTGGTTGAGTTATTAAAATAAGCTCTTAGCTTATTTTATTTGGTTAGTTTTGTTTAGCCATCTTGGGAGGTTTGAGAGCTTTTCTTTCTTCTTCAAACTTGACGAAGAACGCTCAAGCTTTGACGAAGAACGCTCAAGCTCCGACGAAGAACGCCGCTCCTCTCTTCTTCGTCTTCCGTGTCAACGAAAGGGAACGCCGCTTCCTCCTCGGACTTTCTTCATCGGCATACGAAGATTCGCCAACGATGTACCTCTTAGGATGTACCTCTTCATCATCGGATTTGACGAATGACTACCGCGATGCCAGACCTCCGCAACGTTGTCTTCCGCGGGTCGTTGTCAATCTTTGAACTTGAACCCAAGGTAGGGGTTGTTGTTATTTGTTTATTTATTTACCCTTGTTCGTGGTTATAGCATGACTAACGTGAGGATTTTAAATATGTGTTATTGTTTAACGTGAGGGGGCCGGACCGCATGAACACGGCCGAACCCCCTCCTTTTTTCTTGATGATTTATCTCGCGGTTGAAACAAGATGGTGTGGTGCCGTCGCACCACACAGATATTCGCACACTTATATTGTGCGGCGCCGTCGCGCTGCGCCGTGGAAGGATCATCAAGAACGCGACGCCGTCGCACCGCGTCGAAGGAAATCAAAGGCGTGGCGGAGGGGCGCGGTGCCGTCGCACCGCGCCGGACGACGAACACCGCGGCCGGTTCCGGGCCGTGGCGGGATGAGAAGACAGGTGGCCGGGCCGCCGGCGTCGGAAGCCGGAAAAGGGGACCGGTTTACCGGTCCCGTTGAAGAAAAACCGGCCGGCCAGATGGCCGGCCGGATGGTCAAAATCCGGGGAAAATTAATTCCCCCGGCCAGTGGTCAGAAGCCCCCCCCCCATTTAATTGGGTGGGCGGTTTCCTTGAGGGGGGCAGGCGGCCCCCTGGTTCTCCTCAAGCAGGCCCCCACGAGGGGGGCCGGTTCTCCAAAAGGCGCGGTTAAAAGCCGTGCCGCCTCTTGCTGGAAGCGGGGGCTTAGCCCCCCGCGCATGACCCTAGCGGCGCCAGGCCGCGCCGGACCGCCGCCGGCCGGGCCGGGTCGGCCCGGACCCGGACCCCCGTTTTCGAGATGGATTCGGTCTTTTGGCCATAACATGAGCCACGGACCTCCGATTGACGAACCGTCTACGGCAACACGATCCTTGAATCGAGACGGTCGTTTCGATATATTGCACTCAAAGTTTCTAAACACTTTGAGTTCGGCCGGGTTGGTTCGTTCACGAAACCAACCGGGCCTTCGGAGCGGAAACACTCATATCTTGAGCTACGGACGTCCGATTGACGTGCCGTCAGCTTTGTTGTGTTCCTATTAGTGAGACGGTTTTTTTGACATACTCCGCCCGAGGTTTGAAAGCAGGTGGAGTACGGTCGGGTTGGTTTTTCCTTAAAAACCAACCGGGCCCCGGGGACGAAAATGCCAATAACTCTCAGACCGGGCGTCCGATCGACGCGCCGTCTGTTGCGTTGAGTTCCTGTTGACGATACGGAACTTTTGGATACATCAACTCTGGACTTTGTGATAGTTGATGTATCAGCCTCTCGGCTCGTGGATCGGACCCTCCGAACGAGCTTGCTGTGTGCGGGAACCCTAGTGCTGGCTGCGACTGTTACTGTGACTACTACTGCTACTACTGCTACTGTGACTGCGACGACGACAGTACAGAGATCCTGTGTGGATTCGACGACGACGACTACAGCACTCAGCGATCCTACGTGGATCAGTGCTATAGGTCCGGTGTGGGCCCGATCCTGTGTGGGTCCAATCTTGTGTGGGTCCTTGCGCTCAGCGGTCCTGTGTGAACCAGCGCCTACAGGTCCTATGTGGGCCCGATCCTGTGTGGGTCTTTTGCGGGGGTTAGTTACCTATCGATCCTTCGTGGGTCCGACGACTTAGATGGATCAGTGACCATCTTTATCGTCTTTTGAAGAAGTATAACTGTGTGAGCTGAATCCTGTTGCTTTCCTATGCGGATTGTGTTGTGCTATCCTGTGTGGATTACGTTTTGCTTTCCTGTGTGGAATACGTTTACTTTCTTGTGTGGACTGAGTTATACTTGGGCTCGGAGGTTGGAGCGTATTTGAAATTGATGACTTAGGTATATATATGGGCATAGACCTAAGCAGTGTCGGTTGTTAGTTCGTGATTGTACCTTTCTTCGTGGTTTATCCTTTGTGGATTTGAGAGACCTTTAGGGGTCTCGGGGTCCCTACTGAGTAGCTTATACTCACCCCTGCATGGGCTTTGCCTGCACTACGTTGTGTTGGTTGCAGACGACGGACAACGTTGATCTTAGTTGAGGCTTGCAGAGTAGGACGGTACCTGGAGGTGGACCACTGGGCGGGACGTGTTCAGAGCGGACGACGGGACCCGTGGAGCAGTGGAGCTATCTGTACCCACCCTTCAGGTGGGATTTCCAGTGGACAGCTCGACATAGCGGCTATTACTTTTCAGTTGCTGTTTTCCCTTTCGAGTTATACTTTACTTTCAGTTTGGGTTTGTATACTGACCCATTTACTTTTCTGCACTTTCAGTTGTACTCTGCTTTTGCATAGTGTTTACTTTCCGCTTGCTTACTCTGTGGTGTTTGTTTACTTTACAAAGGCAATGCCTTCCCTTTTTACCGGGATTTACGCCTTGGTTCTAGTCGCCAGCCCCTGGCCTATGGATGGCGGGCTTGGGGTAGTCACGGCATGGACCCCGAGGGCGGGTCGTGACATTAACCATATTACATCAGGAGGAGTAGCCCTTGCTAGACTTGGTGTAATATTGGAGGCAAGTGTTGTGGAAATTGAAGTCAGGATTTCAAGATTGGGGAGTCCATTCAACGGATCAAGGAGCTGAAACCTTCCAGTTGGCAAAGAACTACTTATCTAAATACCTTCAAATAGCTTGACCCACCCTTGTTGGGGTTATGCGAAGGAGAATATGGATCCTTGCCACTAGAATTTCATGATAATTGAACATTCCGAGTTCAATGTCGAGGGTCATTGAGGCTTGATAAAATAGTGGGAGACTTAATAAAATTAATTTATTATTTCTCATAAATTGCAATCAAGAATGTTTTAATCATCTTCTATCTTAATTGTAGAATAAAATGACAAGCTCATCAACCACACTATCTCTGCGATCAATTCTAGATAAAGACAATATCCTCACCGACAGTAACTTACATGAATGGTTTAGATACCTTTGGGTTATTCTACACCATGAACGAAAGTCTTATGTGTTGGAGTCAGCATTACCTGATTCGCCTGCCCAAGAGGCAAGTGACGAAGAGTTCTTGGTCTATGAGAAACATATGAACAACATGGTTGACGGTCAATCTTTGATGATATCATCAATGAATAGTGAGCTTATGAAGTCTTATGAAAACATGGATGCATATAACATGCTTGAGCACCTTCGTGATCTTTACCAGGAGATTTCAAGACAAGAACATTTTGAGATCTCTAAGGCACTCTTTCAGAGTAATCTTGGATAGGGTTCCCAAGTTGGGTCTCACATAGTCAAGATCATTGGCTACATTGAGTGCTTGGATGTTCTAGGGTTTAAACTCCTCAAAAAACTAGGAACTGATCTCATTCTTGTATCACTCCCTCATATCTTATCCACCTTTGTTTTTAATTTCAATATGAAAAACATTGAGAAGTCTCTAGCTGATCTTCTTATCCTCATTCACTAAGTGAAAAAATATATGAAGCGTGAAAAGCCTCATGTCCATATGGTGAATAACAGGAAAGGGAAGATGAAGATATTTAAGCCCAATGATTCTTCACGCCCTTCCAAGAAAATAAAGATCAAAGGGGATAGAAGGGAACATGAAGCTGTTTGTTTTGCATGTGGCAAGAAGGGCCACTGGAAGAAGAACTGCACCCAGCCTAAGAAGCAAGGGGAAGCTTCAGGTTCATTTGTTATCAAATGAAATCTATATGTTTCTACAAATTGGGTATTAGATATATCTTGTGGTGCTCACATATGTATCCAAATATAGGAACCAAGTAGATTCAAGAAAATTGACCGAGGGGAGGTAGATCTATGGGCATCCAACATAGCCAGACTTGCTGCTGTAACTGTCGAGGACTACAACCTCACGTTGCCAACTGGGATGATCTTGGTATTGAAAGGTTGTTATTATGTTTCTTCTATTACTAAAAACATTATTTTTGTATCCATATTAGATACAGATGGATTTTTTTTCAAATTTGGAAAGGAATTTTTCTTCTTTTACAAATATCACATTTATTTTTGTAGGACACATTTATACAACAATATTTACATATTGGATTACAAAAACCAAGTAATGGAAATCGATAACAAAGATACTTCACATGACTCATACCACACCCAACTTTGGCATCACCGGCTATACGAGAAACTCTTGAAAATGTTACATCAATATTGATATTTAGATTCTTTCGAACTAAAACCACTTGGCGTATATCATGCATGTTTACAAGGAAAAATGTCCAAAGCCCCATTTAGTGGGAAAGGTGAAAGAGATAAATGATTCTTGAATTGGTTTATACATATGTGTGTGGACCATTTCCAGTTAAAGCAAGGGGTGGGTACTAATACTTCATAACATTTACTGATGATTTTAATAGATATGGATATATCTACTTAATGAGGTATAAGTCAGATTATTTTGATAAGTTCAAAGAATACAATAATGAAGTTGAGAACCAGCTTGGTAAGAAGATTAAGAAACTCCACTCAGACTGAGGTGAAGAATATATTAATCAAGAATTCATTGATTACTCATGGGAGTTTTAGATCCTATCCCAAATCACTCCTCTTTACATGCCCCAATGGAATGGTGTGAGAAAAATGAGGAACCACACCTTGTTGGACATGGTGAGATCAATGATGAGTCATGCAAGTCTTCCATTATCCTTTTGGGGATGTTTGTTACAAACAATAATGCATATACTAAACCATGTACCAAAAAATTGATAAATGTTATTCTATATGAGTTCTAGAGTGGAAAGAAATCCATGTTATCGAATTTACATGTGGGGAAGTGAATCATTTGTTAAGGCCTCTTTAGGTAACAAACTTTCACCCCGAGGAACAATGTGTACTTTTATAGGATACCCCAAAGAAACAAGGGGATATTACCTATACAACCGCTCATAAAAAATGTTATACTAAAAAAACACACCATATTCCTTGAAAGGGAGAACATCTCCAAAAGAGATAGTGGAAGAAAGATAGAATTCGATGAAGTCAAGGCTCAAGGTACACAAGAGTTGGTACATGAACAGATTCCACAAATCCCTGTGGAAGAAAGAACTATTCCAGAGACACAAGAATTGTGTAGGAGTACAAGAGAGGTTAGAGAACCGGAATGGTATGGTTTTATAGTTACTGAGGATGGTGACTCATTATTAGTTGATAATAATGATCCTCTAACCTACAAGGAAGCATTAAGTGGAACATATGTTTTCAAGTGGAAAGATGCCATGAATTCTGAAATGGATTCCATGTACCAAAACCACGTCTGGATTTTGGTAGATCATATAGTTGATGTAAATCCTGTTGGTTGAAAATGAGTACTCAAGTAGAAACTGGACATCGAAGGACAAGTCAGTACCTATAATGCATGACTAGTTGCAAAAGGGTTTAAGCAGAGTTAAGGCATTGACTATGACAAAATCTTTTCACTAGTTGCAATGATGAGATCCATCAAAATTCTATTGACCATTATCGCTTACCATGACTACAAGATTTGAAAAATGGATGTCAAAACAACATTCCTTAATGGGGATCTTCAGGAAGATCTTTACATGAAACAACCTGAAGCGTTTATGACTCCAAAGGATCCCAATAAGGCATGCAAGATGTAGAAATACATTTATGAATTAAAGAAAGCATCCATGTCATGAATAAATTATTTTTGATGAAGCCATAATGAAATTTGGTTTTATCAATAAATAATGTGATCTTTGTGTCTACAAATGGTTTAGTGGGAGTGAAATCATTTTTCTAATAATATATGTTGATGACATATTACTTATTGGAAATGAGATACAAACTTTACAGTCTGTTAAAGCATGCTTGAATCAATGCTTCTCCATGAAGGATTTGGGTGAGGCAACATATATTCTTGGGATCAAGATCCATCATGATAGATCCAATAGATTGCTGGGCCTAAGTCAAAGTACATACATTGACAAAACACTAAATAGATTCAGTATGGAACAATCCAAGAGGGGATTGTTTCCAACATCACATGACATACATCTTTCCAAGAAAATGTGTCCTCAGACACATGAGGAAATAAAGAGAATGGAAAGGACTCCATACGCATCAGCAATTGGATTAGTCATGTATTCCATGCTTTGTACTAGGCTGGATTCCACCTATTCATTGAGTGTGGTAGATAGATATCAAGCTAACCCAGGTGAATGCCATTGAATGATAGTCAAGACTATTCTAATGTATCTGAGGCGTAATAAGGATATATTCATGGTTTATGGAGGAGATTAGAAACTAGTCATCAGAGGATATGCGGATGCTAGTTTTCATATGGATAAAGATGACATAAAGTCACAAACGAGATACATCTTCACTTTGAATGGTGGTGCAGTGAGCTAAAAGAGCTCAAAGAAGAGTGTGGTCACATATTCTATAGTAGAGTCCGAGTATATCGCAGCTTCTGAGGCAGCTAAAGAATCAGTTTGGATGTGAAGCTTCATCCACAAGTTGGATGTGATACCTAATAATGGATATCCCATCACACTGTACTGTGATAATACTGTAGCGGTGACTCTTGAAAAAGAGACAATGTCACATCAGCGGACAAAACACATATTTCGGAAGTATCATCTCTTGGGGGATTTTTCTTAAAGAGGTGAAGTTGCAGTGAGTAATATTTCCACAGAATAAAACATGGAAGACCCCCTTACTAAAACCTTGACTCAGCAGAAACATGATCATCATGTGGGGTCTAGTATATTTAAAGTCATAAGTAGTTATCTCTAGTCCAAGTGAGAGTTTGTAAGAGTTGGTGTCCTAGAACCAACTATTTTTACTTTGATTACATGAATACTTAATATATTTAAATATTAAACTTCTTATTACATATTTTTCATTTTTCTACATGACTATAGTGTAATAATGTCTTGGAGTATTTTTCACATTGACAAGGTTATAGCAGTTCCCTACTATGATGAGAACCTTAAAGTTCTATACAATATTATTAAATATAGTTTTGTAGTTGGATGGCATACTATGATGGTACACATAGTATACAAACCATCAGGTGCGAGTAATCATAAGAAGATGAGACTTCTTCTCATGAAGTTTGCTCTTGGTAATCTCCAAGACGAGAGATTATGAGAACATACCTGCCAGTAGGAATTCAGCACGTTTTGGTATCATCAAATATTCCTATCTACGAGTATGTGTAATGGTACTTAGACTTTAAGATTAAAATTAATATGTGTCATGAATTACGCACTTGTATTTACTGATGAAAACCATCAGGCAAGATAGATGGTGAGAAGTAGGGTACATTGGGTGCGTCATGAATGACATGTTATTAATGGATAAGTCGATGAAGGATTTTCCCTTCCATTTATGGAAGTTAATATCTCGGACTTTTTATTGAAATAGAACCATCACACGAAATTCCATGGCCATGGTGTAACAATGAGTTTGTTTTACGTATTCAAAGAATAACATATCTAACATAAATGTTGATGACACTATTATGAAAGAAGTTTTATGATATATTAAGATAAAGAGACTATATTACACAGTGAGCGTTCGTATGTGTTTTTCGTTGCTGTGAATTGAAGTTCTTTCTCTTGGGTGTCTTGACCCATTGCTAGAAAATACTCTTATACTTTTGGAAAGCCTTTTTAATGCCAACAAGAAAGAATCCTAGAAGGCCACACACTAAGTGTTTCTGGTGGTCTCGATTAAATTCTATTTGAATTTAATTAAAAATATTATTATCAAGATAGTGAAATTATTTTATGATTGCATAAATTAAATAAATATTTAATCACAAGATTTTTAATATATATATATATATATTTATTTTATTGAAAATTTATTAAATATTTATTTACTAGTCCGTAAATAAAATATTTATTTAAGAGAATAAATCATTTATTTATTTATTCGGGTGTTCAATAAATGGAAGTGGAGTTCGAGCGGATGAAGGTCGGTCCTGTAGTAAAATAATTATTTGCAAGATGGTAAATAATTATTTAACTAGTTGGCACAAAACAAAATAATAATAATGTTGTTATAATAATGTGGAGCAATATTTCATTTATGATTCCATTTTGCGCAAGTTGATGCGCCACAAATAATGACGCAGTTATTGTTATTATGTGGCATGAGTTTTATCTAAGGTTTTGAATGTATTTAATTGATGTTATGCTATTAAATATTATACATGAATCCTCATGTCAATAAATAGACAGGTACGTCTATTATGCCAGGTACAAAAAACCTGTGACACAAGAGTAATTCCAAGTTAGTAATCTTCTCTCGACTCCTATCCTCTCTCCCTCACAAGAACGAGAGACGTTCTTCAAGATCGAAGAACACGTGATCGAGATCGATTGGTGAAAGAAATTTTCTTCACCACGCTAGCACCCAGAAAGAGAGTGGTGTCAATCAGAGACCATTGGAGCACATGTGGATTACCGCTAGATGGATTCTGGTATGGATCCTTGAAAGTGCAATGAGACAATCCAAAAGGGTCACCCTGGACGATCAATATCATCAAAAAATAAAGTACCGAAGAACCAGGTATTTTATTTTTTCAAAAATTAAATTTAAATTAATTATAAACATGATGTGCAAGATTCTCTCAAGAGGTTTCAGGCCTCTTCATTATTTATCCAAATCTTTGATTCTATTCCTTGTAGACTGGCCTTTATCATCTTATTGATCCTGAAATAATCATTGATCATGGTAAAAATTAAATTTGGATGCTAACCCAACCACACTTTCGCTTTTCCGGGAACCTACATCTCATACAGCAGTCTTCCAAACTAGACTGAATAATAATATATTGTTATGAGTCTATTTGTGTCTAAAATCATCTCTCCGTATTATATGTATCTTAATGTGGTTTTATCTTCTCGAAATATGTTCGATGAGAGACTCTAAGACCCAATCCTTTAATGCAACCATATTGTTCTGGCCACTTCAAAGCTATTGAAAGTAGCTTTTCTTCTGGTATAGTTGTTGTCAATTCTTGTGTCTAAACCATATAACAAAATATGAACATAAATAGATATTTTTTATGTAATACTGTTTTAAATCACAATGAATTACAATTATATCACACTTACACACGTTTCCCAATTTTTTTTGTGTTTTCATCATCTAGTTTACCCTTCTTATTTACACGAGGCTCCTTCCATAGTACATGATGTGAGATGAAAGTTTATTTAGATTTTAATTCATCAATCTGTATATAAAGAAAGGAGAATATATTGTTTCATATCACACAATTAAATTTTTATTGTTGATTTAAAATACATACCAATTTCATCTCCAATGAAGCATACCCCAACACTGCTTACGAAAGGGGCACATTGGTTTTGATGCACATTATTTATTTTAAACACTCTTTTGTTGTTTCATAAATTAACAGTTTTGAATCAAGTTGGATAAAATAGATAATTTAAAATAATATATTATCGACTTCAATGAACCTAAAATGATTTCTCATTGTGACGATTGATGAAATAAATCCATGTTTCCTTTATAATGTGTTCATAACTAATTGGTGGGTGGAGTTTTACATTCCCCTCAGCATCCCTTAGATTTAACTTTATAAGAAGAGTCTGAAAGCTTCTAGAATTTTATAGAGGCCATTAAGACAACTTTCTGATGGTAATATTCTAAAATAAATTAACTCTACAAGAAATAATGAAAATTAAATCAACATTTACTTATATAATTTTTGAAAAATGAGGAAGTATATCGTAACATTACCGTTATATCTTTCCAAAGGATTTCCTTTGTTACAGGTTGGATGTGGTGCTATGAATCAATATCAATTGGCACATCCATCCTCAATGTAACCCCAAGATAGTTAATGAATATTGAATTGTTGGGGTCAATAGGTTTACCGTGTTGATTCAAACCAACATCAAATTTTATACATTTACTTCTTTCCTTGATAATTTTATTCAACACTGTGATGCTACGTTGTCATTTTTTCCATCAAAATTCTATTGATCCCTTAATAATTTTGCAGTTTCATCATCAAAAATCTATTATTCCTCGGGATTGGTAACATTATCATGTGCAGAAGACATTGTCTGCATGAGTAGTCAATCACTTAATTTTTCATGAATACAACATAAACCTAAAGAATGGATTTGAGAAGGGCCTCATGCATGCTATATTATAAACATGATGATATATTTAAATCCATTTTCATACTCTTTTGTCAAACTATTAGTATTTATCCATTTTTTAGGAAATGGGTAATTGAATTTAAGAAAAGAGTTACCCCACTATGGTAGGTATTATCCTCTAAATTCATCCAAATGTGAAAGTTATAGACAACTGTCATCCTCATCAACTTCATCTTCCAAACAATTATTATTTCATTTTGTTGCTTAGTACTCATCCCTCATCTCTTTAGGACATACACCTATTTTTCTTGAACTAATATAACCAAAATTCATCCCATACTGGGTACTGGTGATGATTTTGGATGACTACTACTTAGAGTAGTTCAAGAAACATAGAAGATATGAGGAATGAGTCTCAAACAACAAAATGAAATAATAGCTATTTGAGAGATGAAGCTGGTGATGATGAAATTTGTATCCTTAAAACTTTTTAAATTACTATATCTTAATTTAAAATTTAAAATCTCATCTCAAAATGCTAAAAGGTATCTGACACTACCATGAGAACATAAAATAATTCTCACCGAGCTAAACCGACTCTAATTTATGTTACTAGTCATTTTCCCTCACCAGTCTCTCAAATATAATAGCTCTATATCCACTAAGGTTCATATGTAGGGTGTGAGTATAAAAATAAACAAATAAATACTAATAGACCCCCTAAAATATAAAACACATATATTTGAGTATATGTTCAAAGTAGTAACACTCAAAATACACATGTATGTCAAGTCATTGTGTACTAACCATGACACCATGATAATAAAATGTACCAACTTCATTTTACACCAGTGAATTATTCTAATCATACCATAAGTTTATACCATGGTTGTTCACTAACATTTAAATCATTTCAATAATAAGAGGTTAACATTTGAATCATAGGAGGAGAAAAAATTATTTATCTCCATCTAGAAATAACCACTTCACAAGTACCATGAGATTCGAACTTAGACCCCTATAATCCAAGAATATCCCTTAATTAATCACTAACATTTCTATAGTAACTCATATTATAACATACCATACATAACATTCACATAAAACCTAGAACTTATTATTTTTAAAAATATGTTTATCCCATGTATACTCCAAACCCACTAATATTAAAAAATAACCTAAATACAATTTCAATTATAGAATATAACATATTACATTTCAAAAATTAAGGAATGAAAATTAAAATAAAAATTGAAATAAATTCCATTTCCCTTAATATATAAAATTGGATATTCCCCAATCCATTCATTTTTTTAAATCCTTGTTTTCTCCCCAAACATACCCTAAATTATAGCTTCTATTAGCCTTTCTAAAAACCATGTTCACTGAAATTGGCATGTTTAGAGAAAAATAATGTTGATGAATTTGTATTCAGCTTTCTTTTTCTCCAAATACACCAATTGTAGTTAAAAATTTCTTAAAATATTATGAAAATAACTATGTCTGTCACATAAGAAAATACATATCAAGAAACCAAAAAAATTCATTCATTATGTTTTGATTAATTTATAGGTATAATTTTTGGTGTTCTTGGGAAGTATTAAATGAGGAGGATGAAAGGATGAAAGAGTTTAAGAATGTGTTGAGAGATGAAATATTCAAAGCTGTAACAATGGATTTGACAGAGATTAATGAATAAAATTCAAGAAGAATGTATGTCATATAGAAATTTGGAACCAAAATGATGGGAGGAAAGTTAGTTTGAAAGAGGGAGTACAATCCATCATCAAGAGATGTAAGGAAATCAATAATATGAGAATAGATTAAATAAAGGTAGGCTAGTTGTACTGGAGTATTGAAGTATTATATCTTTGTTTAAGCCAATAAAAATTTTCATGAAAAATGAATGAAAATTTGGACTTTTATGCATAAAGTGTATTGTATTGTATATCTATCTTACCAAAATGAATCCTTATTTACACAAACTTATTTTCCAAACTCGTGGTCCTTTGTAGCATTAACAATGATTATGAATTCGTAATCCATAATCATAATCAAAGAATAATATCAAACAACACATCATTGTTACTTACATTGCAAAGGTTTTATGACCTCCATCAAAAATATAATTCAATTTCAATTACAACATACCACCAATCACAATTTAATCTCAGAAAATATTTTTCCATTTAACTGGTTTGAATTCATCAATTCATTTATGGTAAAAATTACCACAATCATAAATATAATATAATAGTGCTAAGCATCACTATTTTTTTTTATTTTTTTCACACAATTTGAACTTAACACCTTTATTAATTCTTACATATGGTATATCATCATATCGTTATTCAATAATATATTCAACATATGAAATTATATTCCAATTTATATTAAAATTGTCTATGAAAAACAAAAAATAATCAAATGAAAGAAAATATATAGGAACCACCATAAAATTCTATCATTTTATGACATAGTAACAAACTTAATTTATTCATTATACTACATCACCTATGTGACACTAATCATTCAACATTAATTAAGAAAAAATCATCATCTATCATTCTATGAAATTTTATGAAGATGGTTTTCTCAATAGATACACATATATTCATGATTCTTCTTATTTTTTAAAACTTTTTTTCATCTTCATGTGAATTTAATACTGTGGAAATAATATTCAAACAATTATAATCCACACTATATAAAAGCTAACAAGAAATAATATAATGAAAGCATAAAAAAATCACCATTAGTAGCAACAATGGATGGAGATGCAACTCAATGTGGTCTCGTATAAAGATGGAATGAGTTTATAGAGTATGGGTGGTGTTGTGTAGGTATATGTAAGAGTGTGTGAGAGAGAGATGAGATGTAGGATTTTTCATGGTTAAGAACAATTCAAAAACACAAACCGTATAACCCAAAAAAAATCAAACAACAAGAGAGAAAAAGGAGAAAATCACATACCTTGGATTCTAGCCTCGATTCAACAGAGAGAATGTAGTATAGTGCCGAAAGTAGGGGAGTTTACGAGAGCTTGAGAGTCACGACTTAATGAGTCGCTGTTAGGGTTCTTTTAAGTAGATCTGGGACACTTTTATGAGTGCTTTCAAAAAAGCACTGATAAAAAATATCTTTATCAACGCTAAAAAATACTGATAAAATGAACCTTTATCAGTGATAAAAAACACTGATAAAGGATTTATAATTATAATTATAAATAAAAAATTTGTAAAAATATTTATATAATTATATATTTTTATTGTGATTTTATAATTATTTAAATATACAATTATTTATTTATAATTGAATTAATACTTTTTTAAAAAAATATATTTTTTTATTTATAATTATAAATATATAATTTTATAAATATAGTAAATATACTTTTAAAAATATATTTATAATTTTTTATTTATAATTATAAATATATTTATATCAGACTCAGGTTCAAATCTGGGTGGGAGCGAATTTCCACAGGCAGGCGGTGCTGTGGGCATGACACAAACAGATGGTGACAAAGACATGACACATGCCTTCTGACGCGGGTAGTATGATGCAGACATGATGCTGCACTAGGCTTTTGACCTATGTAAAAGCTTCATTCCCACTGGGCCTTTGGGCCATATACTGAATATATAAGGTTTGATGGGTAGACATTCCCTTGGGGGGTGGGGGGGGTGGGGGGTTATGGCCTACCTTTTCGACCATTGTGTGTGGTGTGTATGTGTTTAATGTAATTGTACCCCCAAACACCCAATATATATATATATATATAATTATATATATATATGTATATATTTAATAAATATATATAAATACAAATATAGTAAATATATTCATTATTTAAATATATTTTTTATTATTTTATAATTATAAATATATTTATATCATTATATATATTTATATAATTATATATATATAATAAATAAATATAAATATAAATATATCCATTATTTAAATATATTTATTATAATTTTATAATTATTTAGATATATATATATATATATATTTATAAATATATGAACAATACTTTAAAAAAATATTTATATATTTGTATATTTATATAATTATATATATATAGCCCCCATGGTGAAACTCAATGGTAGCTGTCCCTGTGGGTCTCGACGATGTCTCGAGTTTGAGTCTCACTGAGTACATCCTTGCATTATATGTTGCCTACTTTTCTTTGTAATGTGGCCTCTTTCTCTGAATAAAGTGAGGCTTCGACCTCAACTTATATATATATATATTATAAATATAAATATAAATATAAATCTTGTATATTCATCATTTAAATAAATTTATTATAATATATAATTATTCATATATATAATTATTTATTTATAATTATATGCACACATTTTAAAAAAATAATATTTACTTATAATAAATATAAATATATATATTTATAAATAAAGTAAATATACATTTATAAATATATTTATTCATAAATACTTATTTACAAATATATTTTTAACATTATTAATGAATATATAATCTTAAATATATGCATTTTAAAAATGAGAGAAATTGAATAATTAAAACTGACTACACTTTAAAAATATTGAAAAAATTGATAAGTTTTATTAAATAAATATAAATTATTAAAAAATATGTATATATATATTGAAGTAAAGATTAATACATATTGAAAATACAAAAAACATAGTATATATATATATAAATAAAAGAGAATGATTAAATTCAAAAATAAAATAAAAAATAAAAAATAAAAAATAATAAAAATGAATAAATAATACCTAAGGATAATAATATTAAAATTAAATAAATAAAATTGACTGATTAAAAACATAATATATTAAATGTATCATGTTATAATGATATTCTAAAATATAATAAAATTTGAATAAATTACATAAATATTAGGTGTATGTATTTCTATATAAGATTTCATTAATTGAATAAATATTTTTGTGTGTGAATTGTATATAAAAATGCATCAATTACGTATATGTATGTGAAATCAATGTAACACATGTTTGATATATGTTAAATTGAAAAATCAAACAACATTAAAAATTAATAAGACATTAATATGATTTTAATTATTACATTTTATTCATTTTCTATATATTTATATTTAATATATATTATTTATTACTATTTATAATTAATATATATATATATATTTATTATACCTATTCATTTTTATTAATAACTCTTTCATTAGTAAAATTTTAAATAATTTTTTAATTTATTTATTTTTATTTTTTTATTGATTATTAAAATTTATCCATTTTATATTTTTATATTTAATATATAATATTTATTAATATTTATAATATATATACATATATATTAAATTTATTCATTTTGTAAATAATTATTTAATTAATAAAATGGTTAATATTTTTCCTTTTTTACTCTTTTTTAATTTTTATTTGTTTATTTCATTTTACATATCTACATATTTCATATATACTATTTTTTATTTTTTATGATATATATATATATTAAATTAATTCATTTTTATCATTAATTATTTATTTAATAATTTATTTAATAATTTATTAAATTTTTATTTTTTTAATTATTTCATTTTATTTAGGACCTTTATCAGTATTAAAGATAAAAAACTAATCAAGAGTACCCTTTATTAGTTCTAAAAATAAGGCATTGATAAAGGGTATTGTTTATCAGTGCTATCTAAAAGCGCTGATAAAGGACACCCTTTATGAGTGCTAGACAAAAGCACTGATAACTGGTTCCTTTTATCAGTTTTTTAGTGCTGATAATGGTGACCTTTATCAGTGTTTTTTAGTGCTATTAATGGTCTGTTTTGTATTAGTGCACCGTACCTGGGAACCTTGGTGCATATACACACACCTTATGTCTCTCTTTCTAGTCATAGGTTGTACATGAGATCTGGCCAGAGTAACTAGATAATTGGATAGGTTAATCAGATCAGTGGGTGATCCTTCTATTTTATGTATATATATCTGATAATGGGTCCTATTTTGTAATAATACCTTGTTATAAACTTGATATTTCTGGTTAGCACTTAAATGTGGTTTCCATGCATTCACTCTAATGTTATATGATGCTTTAATTATTTGTATGTAATTATATGTGCTGATACTGAGAGTATAGTCTCCTCACAATTTATTATAGACATCACTACTAATCAGAATCCCCTACTATATTGGGAGGCACTCTTAAGGCCTTATGAAATCACCATTCTAGGTTGAAATTCATTTACCCATGCTAGGGAATTACACGAGGGCTCTCATCTCCAGAGTCTAACATGAGGCATCACACACCCAAATACACCCACTACAGGGCTATCATTTACCATGAATATAATTGTAATCAAACTGAAATCAAACCAAGACACAAAAAAACCACCATTTTGGTTTCAATTATTTAATGTTTCAATAATAGGTTATTTAAGAAAAAACTAGTTAACTTCTTATTAATTTTTTAATTTCCTGAAACCTTCTTTCCCTACCAGTTTTTTCATAACTTCACTTAAACCCATTTTGAAAACCATTTTTCACCCACAAGATGTCATGCACATGTCATGGGTTTACCTATATGACTATGAATGATGCATGAACTCATTCTCACAATCTATTTGGTCAAAGAGTAAAACAATAAATAAAAACTCACACTAGAACATCATGTTTGAATAAATACCTCAATCATAACAGTGAAAAACAATGAACAACCATCCCACCCCTAATAACTTGGACTTTCCCTATACGTGGGTTTACTGCACCAACATATAAGGCCCATCTCATGTTGCAACAACATCCTACCTCTAACTATCATATCCTAAATAATAAATCAATCAAAACAATGATTTGATACCATTTTAATGCCCCGACTAAAATCTCTTATATAAAACCCAAGCCTCTGGTGTATGGGGAGACACGCTTGAGGAATTCTGGAACCACCGACTAGGGTACCTTACATGATATTTTAATTGAGGTATTACATAGTTTTATGGTTTTCATAGAATATTCATCGCTCTTAATAACATTGAAATAATATCTAATAGGAAGATTCTAAAAATAATAATATATAACTTGATTCACCCACTTATTAGGGTTCTATATATCTTATTCATAATATAAAGCATCATATATTGAAAAAAGATTCAGAGGGATAAAAAAATATTTTAAGCATAAAAATGGGAGTGAAAAATAAATCATAGGCTTGTGGAGGTAAAATAATAACAAAGAGTGTGATATTTATTTATATATCTTAAATTACCCCTCAGTTGATGATCAAATTTGAGATCCATGAGGCTTGAATAATGATTCCCATTTGTCAATAGTTGATACACTATATCCAAATAAATATTACAGTCCAAAAATTAAAATACTTAAATTTCATGTCGATAAATTTTAAAATATATTGATTTTGAATTTGAAAGAAGAAATTGAGCATTGAGAATATAGTCATTTTAGATAACCATTAGACATTAATTTGGAAACAATGATATTTACATATCTTATAGGATAAATATTTATATATGATAAATAGATCTTTAATATGTCATATTCATAGAAACAATACTTTTTTTATGGTGTTATGTTGTAATTATTTGATAAGTGTTTAATATATTTGATATTGAAAGATACTCCCATCCCAATGGAGATTTTACTATGATTTAGAGGATATCAATAAATAAAGGATGATTATAGATGTTCAATCATATCTTTTTTTTAAACAAAAAATTTAAAAATTTATTTTTTTTGTAAAAATATCAACAAACTAACTATTTATTCTAATTAATTCTAGAGATATATTCCCTTTTTGTGTATTATAACAGATAAAATGACATCTAACATCGTTATATTTATCCTAAAAGGGATGTGTCAAATGTTTAGTGATCCTAATGGTACTAGTGTTTTAATACATGATCCACATATGTGTGTGTGTGTGTGTGTGAATCCATTGTCTAAGAATGTGAATTTCATCCAACATAATTGTGCACAAAAGCATCATGTTTCAATATATTCAGTTTCAGTAGTAGGAAGTTCTTGGAAGTATTTTTTCTTATTAAACCTTGAAGTTAAAGATTCCCATAAGAAATGAAAAGTTCTAGAAATGTTTTTTATTCAATCTACACACACCAAAGTTCACATTTTAGTTACTTATACTCTCTAAAGTTCCTCTAATAATATAAAATAAACTGGATAATACCCTTTAACTACTAAAAAATTAATTTAATGACTTAAAATGAGATTCTTTTGGTTTTTTCTTTAAAATAGGAAAAAATAGTGGAAACATAACATACTAACATATGGTAGTTAAATATAATACAATTTAAATCATTAATTTTAATTTTTTTTGTTTAATTGATTCCAAAATTCATATAGAATAATCCCATAATAAGTATATATTAGGTTACTAAATCTTGAAATAATTTCCATTATAAATATTTTCCAAAGATATATTGTATATTAGTATTGATTTAAAATATCCCCTCATGGATTTTAATTTTTTTTAAAATCAATAAATAAATTAAGTTCACCCATCATATTAATTCCAAATTCAATTTGAACAAGTGTAGAAAAAAATTTAGAAAATGGTTTTTGTGTGAATATGTAGATTATATAAATTATAATGATTTCAATAATAAGAGTTCCCTTATAATTTTTTTTGATAAAATTATTTACACTTTTCATTAATTTTGTAAAATATTTTTATGAAGGAAAGATTAAAAATGATCATACCAGGACCTCAAATCTAGTTCTAGTATCTGAATAACCTTAGTAAGTTTTAAAACACAATCTTATTAGTCATAATTTCTAAAATTTATATATTGTACAATATAAAAGTTCTCCTGTGCATGAATATTTAAAATTTGATTTTAACATCTGTTAAAAAGATAAAAGTTATTATGCATGAAAAAAGGTTTATAAGAATTTAATAAATTTGAGACATGATACACGGTACAAAGTTTTCTCATATTTTTAACCCATTTATCTTAATTATAATGCTTAAAAACTAGAATTTATTTATTTAGGATATCGATTCCCATATTATCATACATATTCATTAAAACTGATTTTATCCCTATGACTAGAGAATTCTTAGGGATGTTTATCTAATGAACATTGTTTTTTTGTTTCAAATTGATTTAGTTCATTTTTCATTTCTAATATATTATTTTCATTCTCTAAGAATTTATATACCATTCTAGTTTCGAACTCAAATAAAAATTTAATATGTCAATATTTATCCCATTGGAAAATTCTACTCACAGTAGGATGATTAATGTAACAGCTCAGACCTTACTGTCAGTTACTTTGATGAAAATCTGGTGATCGAGGTGTCATGGGGAAGTCCATAGGTATTTTGAGGAGGAAGGGAGGAGTTTAGAGGTGTTTTGGAGGAAAGGGGGTGTTTTGGAGGTTGATAGTAGCACCCTGGCAGTAGCACCTCACGGTAGCACTTGATGGTAACACATTGAAAATAGAACCTAATGATAGCACACTGATGGTAGCACCTAATGGTAGTACAATGTCAGTAGCACATGACAGTTGCACACCGGTGGTAGCACCTGATGGCAGCGAATCAATGATAACACCTGATGGTAGCACATTGATGGTAGCACCTGACAACAACACACTGGCAGTGGCACCTAATGGTAACTTCTAAAGGTTAGCACCTAATAGTATCACCCAACAGTAGCATGCTCTAGCTTTTCTAGACTTTCCAGTTTCTCCCTTTTGACGTATGTTTTTGTCAAAAAATGATTTTTAATGCCTTAATTAATGGAATTAAAATCCATTTTAAAGGAGGATAATTATATATTCCTTTTTTTAAAAGTCAAAATACTTTTAAATGGTAATACCACATGGATTTGATGAGATATGCATTTAATGGTAAATTAAAACTATATCAAATATGACTATTTTCAGATCCGTTCTTTCTAATCTGAAGATCTTTCCATCATTCTTTTCATCTTTATTTATCTTGAGATGGGAGGTTCTAGATAATTTTCACCTAGATTCATGGAAATTTTTTGCAGCGGTTGGTTCAAATTCCCTATAGGTGGTTTAATCCTATGCGTGTTCCCCATATTTTTGGTGAATCAAATTCTGTAAAGCTTTTTTCTTTTAGGTAGGGGGATTTCTTTATTTATCATCTGCTGTATCATGCAGAAGGGGTTTATACTTTTGTTAACTTTTGGGAAGATAATTGCATCTGGATTAAAATAAATAAATTAATCGGTTTAATTGAATTGAAGGAGAAGAGGAAGGAAATCACATGTTTTAATAACTTTGATATTATTATTGATATTTTGAAATGTATAGGCTAATTCCCCATTGAAAATCATGGCCGTTGGGGGTCTTTTATTAAACTATATTTATGGTGTTATGAAACTCATGTTTTTTTCTGATTGTTTTTTATCACCATATATGAAAATTGGATAATAAATTATAACTAGTTAATGACAAGGAATACCTTATAAAACTATACTTATGTGATAATACCCTTAAAAGTTAAGTGAAATTGATATAAATCTGCTGGATAAATAGAAAAACTGATATGTGACGTGCTATGGAAATTTTTGTGATATCTGAATGTGTGATGGGTTGTGAGGCTGTGTTGTGGGGTGGTTGGGGAGAAATGTTGTGGTGATGTCACGGTTGTGATGAGGAGGTGGATGTGGCTGTGATAGTGTCTATGTGGTATTTTTGGCATGAGGATGATGGGCTATTTTTGTTGTGATGTGTGGTGTTATGATAATTTCATGATAAGTAATGAGATTAAATAAATGATAATGTTGAAATTGAAATGGAATGGGCTGGTTTGTAAAATGGGTTGAAATGAATATTGGAAACCTGAATCAAAGTGGAATATGTAGTTTAAATGGTTAATTTTTATACAGAAAATAATAGGATGGAAATATAAATAAATGGGATATTGGAATGGAATTGGTGGGTAAATGGGAAATCTAGAAATTAATTGAATTTGTAAAGAAATGGTGGAATGTGGAATGTAAGTGTGGCTTGTTTTTATGGTGTTTTCTTTAGGGTGGAAGAAAAAGTGGTGATTTTGTGACTCTAGGTGGTGATGTTGGGAGTTTTTTAGTGCTGTTTTGTGAATCCATAGGTTGGGTTTGTATGTAGATATATGTATATATATACCATGTATGTTCCTTGTGATTTACTATATGCACCCCACCTGTGTCGAGCACCATGTACCGACACCCATATATGTATGTGGGGGGTGTTTTTCTCAACATCCCAGTGATGAGGATGGATGGATGCTACCTTCTCTTTTCCTCTCTCTCTTCAAAAAGTTTATGACATGCATAAGCTGTGATGTCCAGATGTGAAAAGCACACTATTGAGATGATGAGATGGCTTATGGTGGTTGTCATTCATGGTAGGAGTACATGAGGTTGATGTACTACATGTTTACAATACCCTACTGCTCTAGTTATTCCATGGCCTAGGTGTATTTGGGCTATATGTTATGTGAAAAATGTGTTGTGGGGTTGTGAGAGGTGATGTGATGACTATGATTCGGGGTAGTGAGAGGTTATGTGATGAACCTGGTGTCTTTGGGAAAGATGTTATTTGAAAACCGTGATGTGGGGAGGAGAGATACAGTTGTGATATAGAAGAGATGAAAGCACTAGGATGTATGATGTTGGGGTGTGAGAGCAAAACGTTTGTGGGAAAGTGATGTGGTGTTACGACCCGTCCCCCGGGGCCCATTCCGTATTACCCTAAGCCCACCTTCCACAGGCTAGGGGTTGGAAAATAACACTAGAAAGGTGAATCCCTAAAATAGGAAGGCATTTCCTTTAAACATGTACAATCACACAATCCAAGTACACAAAAAGATGCAACCACGAAGTAAATTGAAGTAGTAAAGGTGTGTACTAAAAGTAAATGGATCAGAATACAAGCTCAACTGAAAGGTACAACTACAACTAAAAAAAGAGAAAATCTCCTGGAATCATCCACTAAAGATCCTACATGAAGGGTAGGTACAACTCGTCTCCACTGCTCTCCACATCAGCCAATATCCTCCATGTACCGCCTGGTCCTGGATCCCTCAAGTCTCATCCAAGATGCTCATCATCTGCACAAGACACAACAAGGTGCAGACAAAGTCCATGCAGGGGTGAGTATAACAATACCCAATAGGGACCCTAAGACCCTCGAAGGTCTATCAAAATTTCACAAAGGAAAACCAAAAATAACGATCTCAATCACAAAGCACAAAGTAATAAAAATATCTGAAACCAGGTATAAGTAAAGTAAAAAAGTACAAATGATTAGTTGCGAATCTAGATCATCTTATTCTGTCGAGAGGCACTACTGCTGACCATATGGAGTCTGAACCACATAGGATCGGTAGGTACTAACCCCCATAAAACCCACACAGGATCCGACCTACCCGGAGTCGATAGGTATTAACCCTTGAAAGACCCACACATGATCATAACCACACATGATCAATATGCACTGACCCACACAGGATCGCTGAGTGCTGACCCACATAGGATCTGACCCACACAGGATCAGTATGTCACCGATCCACAATGGGCTGCTCTAAGGCTGGTCCTCATTAGGTCGCGTACTGCTGATCCAAATAGTATCTCTAGGTGTTGATCCACACAGGATCACTCAGTGTTGATCCACACAGGATCTCTAGGTGATGACCCACACAGGATCACTCGGTACTAACCTCCATATCATCTATCTCCAACCTCCACCTCACTGCCAGCCACTGGATTCCAACTCTTAGTACGCTTAATTATAGGAGAACCGATCCTCGACCCGTTGTTCATATTTTAACCGGAAAAAAATTTCCATGAATAAGTAACCCTATAATACTTCTTTTCATAAGGGTTCCAATGCAACAAATGGCGTGTCAACTGGACGCCTGGTCTATAAGTTATTGAAATTTTAGTTCCAAGGTGCCGGTTGGATTCGAAGTCAATCCAACCTGACCATACTTCAACTTTCTCCAAAACTCTCATGGAGTATCTTAAAAGGACCGTATCTCTCCAAGGATCCCAACACCATAGACCGTTCATCAAACAGATGTCCGGTTCGTAAGATATGGTCACTTATGCGTATCAGGGCCCAAGAGGGGTCCGGGTCTGGTCCGACCCGGCTCGAACCGACTTGGGCCGGCCCGGTTGGGCTAGGCTGCAGCAGGCTTGGACCACTGGCTAGTGTGACCCATTCAAGGTCGCTCAGTCCACTACTCCCGAATGGCTCAATGGATCCGTTCAGCTCCATTAATTGGCAGTTCCAGGTGGTGCCGCCTCGACATCCACAGGACCCGTAGGGAGCAGGACCCTGCATCGCTGTGGCTTCGAGCCATGAATCCATTTAGCATGGTACGTGATGGCGCGCCTCCTACACCTCCGCGGATGGCTGCTTCCAGCCACCTGTCTGATTACCACGACACCGAGCAGCGCTGCTCTTCCACCACGACCAGTGGTTTCCAGCTGCTACCCTCATCCACCGGGGCTGGTTGCTGGTTCCGCTGCACTGAAGCTTCTTCCGTGGGCCACTGGGTGAGCTCTGGTGGTCTGTTCTTTTTTCCAGACCTACCTATGGTCCTCTCGGGTTTCCTCCATCATTATGCGCCTCTTGATTTCCACGTTCTGATGAGTTGAAAATCATTCTACAAAGAATGTGTCAAGAAACGAAGCAGTGGAGGGTATGAGCCTTGTTTGTTTGTCATGTTCCCTCCGCGTTAACATTATAACAAGCGGTAGTAGAAATAAATCAACAATTGTAAATTATAATACTTTTGTGATTCAAAAATTCTTTCAAGAATGAGGGAAGAACAATTCACATGAGCATAAAAAAACCCCTACCTCAGATTTCGTCAGAGGTATCACGGTCGTTGGCGGAAAGAGAGTCCCCGTCGGAGCGAGGTCGTTGGAATTCATTAATCCCAGATCGTCGGCACCCAAGATTCCATTCTCTATTGGTGGAAGACTTCACGTCACTTTGCCAGAGGTTCCTTTCTTGGTGAAGCTGTGTCAAAACTCCACCCCAGCTCTGTGAAATATTTATCTACTCTTGGATGATCTACACCTTCTCTATGGTATCCTATACCAACTATGGTCCCATGAGGGCTGACTCCCCTGGGTCTGTCCAACAAAGAGGTGATCTTCATGGTCGCCCATAAAAAGCCTCAAATTGGGTCATGCTAATGGTGGAGTGATAAATATTATTGTTTGAAAACTCCACTAGGGGCAGGTGGTCGTCCCAACTACGGTCAAAATTGAGGACACAAGAATGAAGCATGTCCTCAAGTGTCTGTATGATCAGCTCCTTTTGACCATCTGTCTGAGGGTGAAAGGCAGTGCTCAAGCGTAGCTGAGTTCCAAACACATCCTGAAATCCTTTCCACAAGCGGGTGGTAAAATGTGCACCGCGATCTGAGATGATCATTGAAGGCACTCCGTGAAGTCGCAGAATATCCTACATGTAGAGGCTTCCCAAGCTCTATACTGATCGCTGCTCTCATATGGGTAGAAAGTGGGCTGACTCGGTGAGTTGGTCAAAAATCACCTAGATGGAATCATGACCCCTAAACGTACGTGGTATCCCTGTTACAAATTCCATGGTGATACCATCCCACTTCCAATCTGGTACCTCAAGTGGCTGAGCTAAGCCTGCTGATACCTAATGCTCAACATTCACTAACTGACAAGTGAGGCATTGAGATACAAACTCTTCCATGACCTTCTTTATCCCTGGCCACCAGTACTGATGCCAGAGATCCTAGTACATTTTTGCCACTCTAGGATTTACCGCTAAATGGGATGTATGGAACTCTCTCAACACCTCCTACCATAGCATCACTGGTACCAAAATGCGTTTTCTGAAGAGAATGACGTGCTCCCTGCCTTCAGAAAATCTATCCGGAGCCTGTTCTGAGGATATAGGAGATTGTCATGCCTCACAGTCTACATCCCCAAGATGTACCTCCCTGAATCACTATAGAAGTGGGGGAGTGAAAGTCATATACTAGAGGTAAGCTTCTCCATATCTATCCACAAAGGATATATGTAACGTGGCTAGATGCTATATCGTCTAACTCAGTAGTTGTAGTCCAGAACTCCTACTGAGTGCGTCTGCTACTACGTTCCCCTACCCAAGAGTATAGACTATATCAAATTCATAGTCCTGGTGGAACTCTAACCATCATTGCTATCTCAGGTTCAGGTCCTTTTGCGAGAAGATATACTTGAAACTCTTGTGATCAGAGTAAATAGTAAACCGTTCACCCATCAAGTAGTGCCGCCACATATTCAGTGCAAAGACCACTGCTGCTAACTCTCGATCATGGGTAGTGTAGTTTTTCTCATGATATCTCAACTACGGTGGGCCGTAGGAAATCACCACTCACTTCTACATCAGGAAACAACCCAGTACGGTCCCTAATGTGTTGAAGTAGACTATAAAACCAACACCCTCTTCTGGTAGACTCAAGATGGGGGCACTCGTTAGCCTCTGACTCAACTTATGAAAACTCTGATGGCACTTCTCCACCCATAAGAAAGGATTCCCCTTCTTCTTCAAGGCTGAAAAGGTTGTCGCTACCATGGAGAAGTCAGGTACAAATATATGATAGTACATAGCCAATCCCAGGAAACACCGCACCTCGGTCACACTCCTAGGTGGCTCCCAAGAAAGCACCACCTCTATCTTTTTAGGATCCACTATGAATCCATCACTCAAGATAACGTACCCTAGGAAGTGGAATTACTGTATACATAACTGGCACTTCAAGAGCTTTCCATAAAGCTAGTGCTCTCAGAGTGTATCCAAAACTAACTACAGGTGCGTGGCGTGCTCCTCCTCTGATGCCGAGTATACCAAGATGTTGTCGATGAAGACCACCACAAAGCGATCATGGTATGGATGAAATATCCTATTCATGATCCCTATGAACACAACTAGAGAATTGGTCACACCAAAAGGCATCAACAAGAACTCTTAATGGCCAAACCGATATCTGAAGGCTGTCTTCGGTACGTCCTCGTCCTGTACTTTGAGATGATGATAGCCTGATCTGAGGTCTATCTTTGAAAACCAATGAGCTCATTTTAGCTGATTGAAGAGATCAACGATCCTTGGGATTGTATAAATTTTTTTTCATGGTCACCTGGGTCATGTGCCGATAGTCTACCCAAAGCCTCAAGCTCCCATCTGCCTTTTTGGCGAACAAGATCGGGGATGCACATGGAGAAACACTAGGCCTTATGAACCCCTTTCCTTATAAGTCCTCCAGCTGTACCCGCAACCCCCGAAGCTCTACGGGATCCATATGATATACTATTGTAGATATTGGTGTCATCTTGGGGTATAGGTTGATGTAAAATTCTTCCTCTCTACATGGAGGTAGTTCCGGAATATCATTAGGTCAAACATCAACATACTGGTCCACCACTACAGGATAACTCAGACTCCTCACATCAACTAATCTGAGGGTGAGTCTAGCCAACTGATGAGTAATTGGATGAAACCTCCTCCGAGATATTCCATCCTATGATGCAAAGGTCTCCTTTTCACTGGTAAAGGTAAAAATGATCCCATACCCACAGACACACTACACTTTATGCCTAAAATCGTCAATCTAAGCATGGACTATAGATATCTAGTCCATAACCAAGATGACATCATAAGGCCTCGACACTACTACTAGGAGATCCCAACCGATTCTCTTGCCTCATGTAGTAAGCTCATACATTCTGGACCAATGTGTAATCATTGAAATATTTCTCATAGGAGTCTTTAATCATAAGGATCAAGCCATCAACTTCATCAGACTCTCTAAGCTCCGAACAACTGCTGTGGAAATGAAAGAGTGACTGGAACCATTGTCTATAAGTACTGCAACTAGGGTGGAATAGACACAGAACATACCTCTAATCAACTCTGGAGGACCATGGTCATAGGACTCTACTGCCTGTAGCCATGCTCACCCCTATCCACCTACTCCCTGTGGTCGGGGTGGACCTCTTGGCAGTTGTGGTGGTAGAACCTCAAATCGCTTCCCACCGCCTGCTGAACGACCTACTCCTCTGTCTCGTCAACTTCCCTGCGGACCTCCTCACTCGAATATCTTTCTCTACCTCAGCGGTCCCTCGACCGTCCGCTGATTGTCAGTATGGAGGGTTGGGCAGTCATGATCCATGTGTCCCTGCCTACCGTACGTGAAGTATAGTATGCCCCCCATCTGACCTTCTCTGCCTCTCGAGCTCTGCACGTTCGACCCTGCGTCTCGGGGTCGTCCAATGGTGGGTTTGGCCATCTTGGACCTCTACGTCATATGTCTACTACCTCCTATAGATAAATCATATACCTGTCATCTAATGGAGGCTCTCACCTTCGGTGCCTACTCAGCTATGAAGCTCCCCACCAACAGTGCTCGCTCGAGCACTCCAGCCTATGTCAGGATATTCAGCGATATCATAGACGCTATGATCTCTCACTAGAGACCCTTCTTAAAGGTTTGGGCCCTGAAGAATGGGTCCCTTACCATGTAGGTGGAGTATTGTGAGAGGTCAATGAATCTTTCTGAGTACTGGGCCACTAATAAGCTGCCCTGCTATAAATATAGTAGCTCTTGGATACACACTGAGCATAGATTCGCTGGAACAAACTCCGCCCTGAAGAGGCTCTCAAAGTCCATCTAGGTGAGGGTTGCCTCATCATGTGACTGGAGCATCAGGATCCACCATCTCCATACTGTGCCGTAGAAAAGGATAGTATCTAGGATAACCATATTCTCTTCTGGTGTCTCAACCAAGTGAAAAACTCTAGCCATAGCCTCCAGCCAGTCCTCAACTACCTGGGGATCTGTCTCGCCTCGAAACCTTGGAGGCCTCTGTGTTTGGAACTCGTGCCACACGCTCAGTCGGCATGCATAGTCTGCTGGTGGGGATGGTGGCATCTGCTGCCCAATAGGTGGTGGTGCTGATGGTGCACCACCCGAAGGTGCTACCACAGTAAGAGGGACCTACACCGAAGCCTCATCAATTAGTGGTCCATCGTTGTGTACTCTCTCGGGAATCCTAGATGGCTGTCTACATGGTGGCATCCTAAAAAGAAACATGCATTCCATGATCAATAAGTTATACTTGGTGAACTGACTGAAAAGAGATCAAAGTAAAAACATTTCCAAAACACATGAAATCAGTGTTTCTGTGCACCGAGTCAGAAATCAGAATTCAGGGTCCTGGTGTATGGATACATTTTCCACCACACCAACATTGGACTCCCTGAAATAAAAACCATACTCAAAACACTTAACACTATTAATCCATTAAAAAGATCAAAGTCCAAGTTCTTTGGTAATGCTGACTCCTCTGATACCACTTTGTCACGACCCGCCCCCCGGGGCCCATTCCGTGACTACCCCAAGCCCGACTTCTATAGGCCAGGGTTGACGACTAGCACTGGAAAGGCATATCATTAAAACGGGAAGGAATTGCCTTTAATCCTATATAAATACACAATCCAAGAACACAAAAAGATGCAACCAAAAAGTAAAACTGAAGTAGTAAAGGTGTGTACTGAAAGTAAAGGTGAAAGAATACAATCACAACTGAAAGGAAAAACTACAACTGAAAAATAGAAAACAAATCCTGGAATAATCCACTGAAGATCCTACCTGAAGGGTAGGTAAAACTTGTCTCCACTTATCTCCATGTCATCCAATCTCCTCTGTGTACCACTTGGTCCTGGCTCCCCCAAATCTCAGCCAAGATGCTCTTCATCTACATAAGACACAACAATGTGTGGGAGAAACCTACGTAGGGGTGAGTATAACAATACCCAGTAGGGACCCTGAGACCCCTGAAGGTCTCTTGGAATTCCAAAAAGGAAAACCAAAAAGCATGATCTCAATCAAAAAGCACAAATAAATAGACACAGCTCAAACCAGCTATAAGTAAAGCACAGAAGTACATATGATTAGTCAAGAAGCTAGATCATCTTATTCTGTCGATAGGCACTGCTGTTGACTAGACAGAGTCTGACCTGCACAAGATCAGTAGGTACTAACCCCCTCAAGACCCACACAGGATCCGACCCTCTCGGAGTCGATAGGTACTAACCCCCAAAAGACTCACACAAGATCTAACCCACACAGGATCAGTATGCGCTGACTCACATAGGATCACTGAGTGCTGACCCACAAAATATCTGACCCACACAAGATTGGTATGCCGCTGATCCACAGAGGGCCTCTCTAAGGCTGGTCATCATTGGGTAACGTACTGCTGATCCACATAGGATCGCTAGGTGATAATCCACATAGGATCACTCGGTTCTAATCTACATAGGATCTCTAGGTGTTGACCCACACATGATCGCTCGGTACTATCCTCTATATGATATGTCTCCAACCTTCACCTCATTTCCAGCCACTGGATTCCCGCTCATAGTACACTTGATTATGGGAGAACCGCTTCTAAATCCATTAGTCATATTTCAACAAGCACTAAGTCCCATGAAGAAGTAACCCGATGATCTGTCACACCATAAGGGTTCCAACACAATAGACGATACCTCAACCTAATTCCCAGTCTATAAGTTATTGACATTTTAGTTTCAAGGGCCCAGTTGGATTCTGAGTTGATCCAACCCATTTGTACTCCAACTTTCTCCAAAACTCTCGTATAGTATCACAAAAGGACCGTCTAGATCTAAGGATACCAACACCGTATACAGTTCGTCAAACGAACGTCCGGTTTGCAAGATAGAGTCACTTATGCATATCAGGGCCCAAGAGGGGTCCGGGTCTGGTCCGACCCAGTCGGACCGACCCAGCCCGACCCGTCCTGGGCCGACCCTAACCAGTTCGGGTCTAACATATCCTTGACCAAACCGGCCTAGGCCGACCTTGTTGGGCTGGGTTCGGCCACGGTGAGCTCGACCCGCCGACTGGCACAACCCACACGGGGTCGCACAGTCCGCTTCTCTCAAACAGCTCAATGGAGTCGTTTGGCTCCATTAATTGGCAGTGCCAGGTGGCGCCGCCTCGTCACCCACGGGACCTGTATGGAGCAGCTCCCCTACATCGCCGCGACTCACTTAAACGTGGCGTACGAAGCCCGCCTCCTTGACCTCTGCGGCTAGATTCTTCCGATTTTCTGTCCGACTACTGTGGCACCACTCTTCCACCATTTCCAGTGGTTTCTGCGTCCTCTGGTGCCGATTTCCAGCACCACCACACTAGTTCCGCGTCGACGCTTCTTCTGCAGGCCACCGGGTGAGTTCCAGTGGTCCGTTCTTCCTTCCGAACGCGCCAACAGTCCTCTCAGGATGGCACCATCATTGAGAGCCTCTCGATTTATAATTTCCAAAAAGTTGAAAATCATTCCATGAAGAATATGTCAAGAAACAAAGTGATAGAGGGTCTGAGCCTTTTTCATTTGGCCCGCACCCTCTGCGTTAACGTTATAACAACCAGTAGCAGAAATAAATCAACAATTGTAAATTATAACACTTTTACGATTCAACATTTGTTTTAATAACGAGGGAAGAACAATTCACATGAGCATAAAAAAACCCCAATCTCAGATTTCGTCATAGGTATCACGATCATTGGTGGAAGGAGAGTCCCTGTCGGAGTGAGGTCGTCGGTGTCCATCGATCCCAGATCATCGCTACCCAAGCTTCTGTCCACCATTGGTTGAAGATGTCACATCCCTTCACCAGAGGTTCCATGGTTGGTGGAGCCATGTAAAAACTCCATCCTGAGCCTCACTTAAATAGAGGGGGAAAAGGTGAGTAACACATTGAGGATTCAATGAGGTTCATTTAATGAATGAACCTATTAATTCCCAAATAGCGCAGTTACAAATAAAGGAGATTCAAGCTATTAATTATCTTGAAAAGTAACCGGTCCCCACCACTGCCGCTCATTGACTAAATAAAAAGAAATAAAATAACTTGTTAAGTTATTTTATTATTTTTCTATAAAGTCCAAAATTTAAATTTTTCTCCCGACATACTACAGTTGAAGTGGATCTTACCTTAAGCGAATCCCAACACTATGGATTCAACGGTGTCCTATTATTTTTAATCTGAGCACTGTTTCAAAAGATATAAAATGTCACCCGCGCGTTTACTAAACATACCTTAAAAAAGGTTAGAAATTAATTCCGAGCACACCAGGCCTCAGAATCACACAACATCAATTTTCGAAGACTCGTTATAATCCCAAATAATTTTAAAACAATTTACATGGAATTTTCGGGTCTTTACATGTAGGGTACCCTATATCAATATTATTCATATTATGTTATTATACTTGGATGTGTTATTTTGTGAGTGTGCCATGGTGACGATGAGCTTGGTTAGATGACCAATTTAGGTTTTGTTTGGTTCCTTTGTTTGCTCATTGGGGCATCAGTATTCTTCTTTCATATGTACATGAGAGACCTTGGTTACCCTACAGAGTATACTTGTATGCTCACCCTACGTATATAATTTTTTTTTTGGTTTTTAGGAGGATTATGCAGACTGTGCTGGGTATTACTATCTATGACATTGTGATAGTTGCGGTGTAGTTTCCTTAGCTTTTATTTTGGTACTTGATTTCAGAGACTTTTATATGTATCTATTTTATTTACACATCCATTGTGGGATGATTTTGGGTTTATTTATATTATTTCATGAAGTTTCTTGTGGTTGATTCATCCTATATTTTTAACTTGTTTTCTTATATAGGGTAATGCCTCCCATATCATGAGATTTTTACACCCTCAGAGTTGGTCACCTACCTGGGGCCTATTGGAGGCAGGACTAATGGGTCATTATTTCCTTTTTTTCATTTCCAACCTAGGAGGGGTACCTTTGGAGGGTGAAGTTTATGAAAGAGTGGTATCAAAGGCGATAGTTGAGAGATAGGATGGATTTTGGAGTTAGTCACTATGAGTATTTCATGGGTTGGTAAGACAACAATGTTAGTTGATATAGGTGTGTGACATAGGCTAGGGAGACTGGTTGGGACATGAGATTTTAGGTCCCCCATGATCCAGTTCATAGAGTCTGAGCTTTTCTTGAATGACCAAGTGAGGTGGCACCGCTTGAAGGGTAGAGACCTAAGAGAGGTATATGCATCATGATGACTTGTGTTCATATTTGAATTTGGGTGTTTTTGGGGAAGTTAAAATAAATTAAAAAAATATCAATAAAATTCCATACTATTGGGATTAGGAAATATTTATTTCTCTTTAATCTATGCCTCCTTTTTATCGTCCATGTGTGACTTAGGTAGTGGAGGTTCAACAAGATGACCTAGTTGATCATTGGAAGGTTGATCCAGTTGAGGAAGATGATCAGTGGCTGAGGATGTTGCATGATTTTTAGTAGTAGACTTTGGGGAAGTATGAAGTAAATGTATCTGATGTAGAGACATAAAATTCTTTGGAGGAGTTGGAGGTCACTTTTGGTTTGATACATATCAGGGTTGAGTACTAGGTCCCTTTGGCGGTTAGTCAGATGCAAGGATTTCTACGTCGATGGTGGATGTTGTTCTTGGGTGAGAGAAAGGAGGTAGATGTGTTGTGGTTAGATTTCTATATGGAGTTTCATTTAGAGTTTCTGTTTTTGACCATGAAGGCAGTGAAGAGGAAAAAGTTTCTCCCTTTTCAGTAGGGGAGAATGTTATTTAGAGAGCTTAGGATCAAGTTCATAGATTTTTTGTATTTCTCCTTGAAATGTTTCCCAACGAGGATTCCTGGGCTCAGGGTCTAGCGGATGGAATCAGTCCTTCTATATAGTATGTAGTGACTCCATTTATGTTTCCAACGTACTTGGAAGTTCAAAAGAAGGCACATGTGATAGATCGCATGCACTTGCAATGTAGTTTACGATGAAAAGGGGCTAGTTAGGTTCCTCAAGGGGAAGAGTTTCTAGCAACATGTTTCAACTGTTAAGAAATTCAAGGTTTTAGTTAATAGGGAGTTGACCTCAGTAAATTTCTTTCTATACTTTTGGGGCCAGTGGTTTCCATGATTTTCCTAGGTTCCTGGGGACAAAGTGATTTTTCTATGGGATTCATGGCCATTTAAATAACTAGTTCATGGTGTTTCTTCAAGCTCGTTATAGTGGGAGAAGTCATGTTCAACATCAGCCTCAATTACAGTTTCTAACATGGTCATTTCAATAGTAGGGGTAGTACGATTTTCCCATTTAAGAGGATAAGTAGTAGGTAGAGGTCAAACTCAAGATTTTATTTGTGTTTAGGGTCCTAAACACGAACATGGTCACAAATGTGGACATCAATAGAGAGAAAGAGGAGTTGGGTGTGGTCAGTAGCATGTAGTTTATATGGTAGTGCTTGAGGGGCTATAGATCATTATAGGTACGATCAATTTTTAGTACCCTTCTTTGTGCCCTATTTGATTTAGGAGATTCACACTCCTTTGTTTCACCCACTCCATTATGTGCTTTGGAACTTGATATAGAGAGGCTTCCCATGCCCCTAGAATTGACTATGCTAGTCGGAGGCCACACTAGCTTGTTTGATGTGTGACGAGGATGTAGATTGATGATGGGAATACATCATTTGTGTAAGGATGTTTTATTACTTCAGATTCAATCATATGATTTCATCCTCAACATCAAATAGTTTTATTATTTGTGTTCCATTATTTATTTCTTGTGGAGGAGAGTCATATTCTCGAATTTGGATGATTAACATGCTGCTTTCGTTGGTTAGAGAAGTCATCAAGTGGGTAGTAGATGTGTGGATCCTTTTATTTATTTGATGGCCGAGATGTATATGGAATTAGTCATGGTTGGGATGGTGGTGTTTCCCAAGGTTTTTAGGGAGTTTATAGATGAAACTATTGAGGAATTTGTGACACTACCCCTTCAACACGATGTTGAGTTCGAGATAGATCTGTAGCTCGACACTTCTATGATTTTGATGGATCCCTTTTTGGTACCGAGGAACCTGATATAAGGTGGGCCAGAGAATTAAACTTTCTTAATCATTAGAGTGAAGTAAATTCATCGTCTCCAGGGATCCGAGCCCCGGTAGAGGTCTAATGATCTCACATGAATTTAATAAGCACAAAAATTAAAGCAAATGTTTACCTCATTCAAATCAAAACACGCTCGACCGCAACTCTTAACCGATAATTATTTCTTGAATGATCCAAGCTTGAACCCCTCTCGGTTATCCACACATTATTTAAGAATCTATATGATCACCATTCATCAAATTATAGATTCTAGCACATCATTTGGATGAATCCATTGACATCACTTTGATCACCATGATCCCATCCCTTTGATTCGTATAGTCATTCTTAGATCTAATGCTTGGGAGTTGACTTTATTTCTATAAGATGCAGGACGATAGAGAAGATCTCAATTCTATTAGAATGAATAGTCATTAGAATAGATATCCTCTCGTACTTATATAGTGGATGTCCAAAATAACTAGAAAGGGTTCCCCGACCCCCATATATTTAACATCCAATAAATAAGCAATAAATGAATAGTTATGATGAAATAAATACATCATAAATATCATTTATATTTTATCACTTTCTTTTAATATATAATTAATATATAATGTGATAAATCCATGTTATTAACTCAACTCGTAATTCCCACTAATATTAAATGAACTTTGAATATTAAAATAATATTCATTCATATAATATTATTCCATGTATTCACATAATACCCTGTAAATACTTTAAATATATAAATTCAACCTAATTATTATATAATCAAATAATAATGAATTTATTTATTCATCGGTGATCAATAAAACTTGGACAACTCTCAAACCCCATGGTAGGGCCCACCATGTCCCATACACCTGTTAACCAGATTACGGAAAACTCTTGAATACAATGTTTTGAATGACCTTCTAGGACCTTATCTCGATAGTAGTGAATATTATTCATAGACTAAGAGTGGAGTCTGGAAACCCATCTAGGCCTCTAAAGAGATAAGGGATATTCATAGAAATGATAACCTTTCCTCTGGATGTTCACCTTATAATATGATCTATTTTTCTCAAAATATATCATAAACCAGGATGCAAAACTTATGTCATCATCCATTATTACTTTATTATTTGACGATATATCTAGATAGATTTACCTTAGACTATATTAACTAAATATTTATGATGATACTACTATCATGATCGACTAAGCCCAATATATCACTTCCTTAACTTGAAAGAGAAAAATTATATCTTGACCATTCAACCAATGTCATACCACCAATGACGCACCCAACACAATATACCTATCCATGACTTCAATGTCATGGTTTTTACTTGTATTAAAGTGTGCAATCAAATGGAACAAATTGATAATTATCTAAATTCAGGAGACCAATATACATGTTCTTAGATAAGAACAACCAATGACACCTGAAACATGTGGTGTTCTTATTTACTGGCTTGTCCTCATGATATCAAATACTCGAGATCACCAAGTTAAAACTTTATGAGAATATGTATAAATGCTTATGATCCCCAAACACCTGATAGTTAGACATCAACAATGAACTATTATTATGATGTATCTAGACGATAAGACATATTTTTATGATTAATGTCATAGTATCTCAAGGTTCTCATTATAGCATGGGAACTGTTATAACCTTTTGATATGAAAAATAATCTATGGACATTACCATTTAAATAGTGGATGTATAAATTTAAACACAATAATGTTTAGTGTACATCATATATAATTCACTATATACATGGTATGGTAATAAAAAATTACTATTCAAGTTGGGTCTATGGAACCCACTATTACAATACTACCACTTTCACTAGAGACAACTTGCTAATTATACTTGTTAGGTCTCACATGATAAGATCATGTTTCTATTGAGTTATGTATTTAGTCATGGGCTTTCCATGTCTCCACTACATGGATACTCTATTATCTGTGATTTCACCTCCTTGAGTGAAACTCCTCAATAGATGATATCCCTAAGTGTATACCTTTTATCCTCTTTCAAAACATGAAATTTTGGATAGTACCAGTAATAGAATTAGAATAATTTATATTATGATAAAACTTTACTTACTAGGCGTGATTCCAAGAACATGAATAAATCATTATGTAATCTAAAATATTTATTTAGCTTCCCCATAAGACACAACACACTCGGTATTTGTAGATATGGCTACCACTAGCTTGAATGATCGTATTTTTCTTATTACCTTATCCTAACTATGATATTATATCATACTGATCTATATGAAGGCTAGTTTTTCCCTTTATAATTAGTATCCCTTCTTCTCCCAATACCAAGAATATATTCTTTTTTACTTCTTCAAGTACACTTGAATCGTTCTAACTGCTCCCCTTGTATTTTTACTGTATACAACTGATATTTTCCTACCAAAAATTTTATGTTGGAAATATCATTTCATTTATATATCACGAAGTATGTGATTGATCCATCATAGAATCATATGGAATTAAACTCACCACATTAATATCCTCCAATGTACCAAACATGTCTATATGGAGATATTTATTCCATGAAATATTGGTAACAATTTTATTTAGAACTATTCCAACTTTTATTTTGTTAATACCATGTCATTATTTATACTCTAACTTGGTCTATGAAACCATTAGATCTACCTCATATGATCTTGTTCACTAGAACTTAGGTTTCTATATTAAGTCAATCTCTGGAGAGTTACTTTCGTTTTGGTCTTGACTAACTTTAAGACCAATAGTTATTTTACATATGTTACCAAACATATTTTTATTAAAAAACAGGGTTATACCAATATCCACTTGAAGTTAGATGAAAAAAATAATTCAAAATGAATATTCTATGATCTTGTTTCTTACTTCAATCCTAAAATGTATTTTAGTAACTTTAACCCCTTATTGGAATTATAAGGTGTCACCAACCCTTTCTGGTTGCATTTTATAGTGCCTTCCAAGATTGGTAATCTTGGTATCCAATTTCCAATTTAATGATCATAGAATGTACTGATGAAAAGTAAAATTATAATGGATTTCAACATAAATACATGGTATTAACAATTGCGTTTCATTAGTACCATGCTTGTACCACCCATTTATAGTCTCAATAGAATAAAAATATTCAAAATAATAATCCCCTATAGTTTTATACATGGAATCCATTATTGAAATTTAATTGATATTTTCAATATTAAATAATTACCAGATAATGATTACTTACATGTTTCATTATTTTAAATGAATAATGTATCACCGACCATGGTGAATATAAAACTATTAGCATGGTTTTAACCTTCTTAAAAAGTATGAGTCTTTGGAACAAACTCTTTTATCATGCTCTTGTGGAACTTGTTCCTATGCCAGCTACTTGTAAATATAAAACCTTTACTAAACCCAAGTCAATATTTCTCTCACCATCTCAAATAGTGGTGCGTACCCTTTCATATAAATATAGTCTATCACTTGACAATAACTTTTCAATCATAGGGATTTTAGTAATATCCTTATAAAACTTTAGGATAATTACTTTAGATGCACACTGTTTTTTTATTGATGCATATTTTTTTATATCTATAGTAAACTCTTTTCATCTAAACACATATTCTTATGACATGATAGATTTATATCATAATATAACTCATACGACACCCATTTATCATTATAATTGGCATATGATTATGGGATAATGCCATTATTTGAGAAGAATGTCACAAAAATAATGGAAGTATCTACAATTCATATTCATTTTAACATTGATTCCGTTTTTACTTACATCATTACTATTATGTGTATAAGGAAATGTGTGTTTAGGAATTACTCCATGTTATATTTTCTTGATCAATGTTTTTATGTAAGACTCATCGCCAACGAGCCTGTACCCAAGTGGTAAGGGCTCCTGCTTGGTATCCAAGAGACCCGAGTTCAAAAATGGGTGGAGGCAAATTTTAGGGGTACTTTAGCAGTATTGTAGCAGTTACTGTTCGGTACTGTAGCAGCTGGAGCTATCCACCTTATTTTGGCCTTCGGGCTATCGGTTTTGGCCTACGGGACTCCAGGGCCTTCGGGTCATCAAAAGGCTTTCGGGCCATAGGGCCTTCGGGTCACGTAGACCATGGAGTAGCCCAGTTTACACAGAACAGCCCCCAGAAGAGGATCGGAGCAACAGGAGTAGCAGCCACCAGATGTAGAGCTAACCAGATTGGAAGAATGAGAGGGTATGGCAGCCGCCATCGGGGCCAGGCACCGTGTAGCTTTATACGTGGAAATTCTAGCCAATCAGTAATGCAAGGTGGGGAGCTAGGAGACCAATAACGCAGAAAGCTGGGGAGGGGCAGTTCATGTGGGCTGGGCCTACAGGTCATGTATTGGGAATGGTATGCCTCTGGGCCTTCAGGTCATGTATTATGGGTTTGTCGGGCCTTGGGCCTTGGGCCTATGGGTCATGTTTGGGTTCCCCTTCAACCCCTAAAAGGGGGATTGTCCATAATAAAATAAAAAAAGGCCTTCAGGCCATTCAGGGTATGTAAGACTCATCATCAATCTTTCTTTCCAACATCGTAACTTTGATTTGTTTAAGTTTATTTTCATTTATGAATTACTCCATGATATATATTATATTAATTGATAAATTCTTAGTCAAGATATTCTTTAGCTAACCAACCTGAAGAAACTCATATCTTTTGACCATGAATATACCATAATTTTTTTAGATCTTTTTAATGTATTAAAATGAAAAATACATGATATATAGAAAAAAAGTCTTTGGAAAATGGATCTTATTAACCTATAACATTAATCATTAAACAAACATAAAATAATTTTATGAAGTATATTTACCACTAGCTTATTTGGGGAATAGTTCACATTTTTCTAACTGAACTAATCTTAAAAGATTCATTGCCTTCCTTTATTTCTAAAGGTTCCTTTATCCAAAAGTAAATATGTCAATAATACCTAAGGTACTTAAATCCAAAGAGTTTAGAACCATACTAGGTAGATGCTTGAAAATTACTTGGTTTTTCTATACGAAGACTAATATTTCCACAACTTGGTATAAATGAGTCGTATATTTTATATTCATCAGGAATTTCCAATGATTCAACCATTACTAAACTATTTTTTGAGTATTAAACACACAATACATTTTTCTTTCATTAAATAACTAAATATATACACATGATCAGAAGGAAAAAAAGCAAAAAGGGAACATGATCAAGGGGTTCTAATGTAGTGAAAACCGAGAGAATCACCCCTAAAAATATTCATATATCCAATGGACACGTGAGATTATTTTTTGGTAATACTTAAGAAAATATCAACTATAACCATTTACTTGGAAATTAGAAGTTGTGTGCTTCTCATCACTGACTTAGGAACCACCCTTTCTTAGCCACAAGGAGAATAAAACTTACTTCTTCTAATGTTTTTTTTCTTACTTGGTTATTGTATTTTAATATACATATGTGATATGAATATTTTATTTAACACCCAAGAAACACAATAGAAACATTACATACAATGATGAATATACACTTAAGAAGAAGTTATTAATTTCTTCTTTAATTTAGTTCATTGCAATTAAAATTTCAAGGACTTATTTCATGACATGGGAAGAAAATAACCTCATATATGATAATCAAACACTTTTCATTAAAGTACATTGTGAATTTTCCTTTGGTGTCACAATTTTCATTGAAATTTTTTCCTTGTATTTCAACCCGTTTAACTTAAGAATTAAAACATTCTTTATGTTCTTATTTAACTGGTGAACTATACCTAAAAATAAATGAAGCATTTTATCCACATTGTTCATTTTATAATCTTAAAAAAATAACGTAAATGAGTGATAAATATATAAGAATGGTATGTATTGGAATATTGTGATCCATATGTGAAATTTAAATATAACTAGTGTAAACATGACCAATTAAAATATCACTTCACTTTTTCCTTCCAAGCTTCTTAGAGATAATACAACATGTGAAATCATTCATGTATTGATGTTGTATCCACAACTCACATTTTATTTTGATAAAAATACTATGACATAACCATCATATGCGTCATGCATGAGTCTCTTGTAAGCATTTTTCTCACCCTCACTTTAAGAGACATCTTAACAAGGATTGGGGAAATAGACACCATGAATATATGATTTCATAGTACTTTTCACAAGATCCTGTACTACCCTTGGAAATTTGGGCTAGTTTGGAAAATTTCTTTCTCCAATAGATATCGTAGTGTACTTGTGGTATTACTTTCCATAATCTACAAAAAAAATAAATTATTAATTTTATCTTGATTACTGAATAGACATTAGTGATTAAATAATTATCCAATGTCACACACCATTTTATCAAACAATAGTACCTCTCACTAATAGACTCGAAATACTCTGTCACTTGAGTATTCTAGTGGAAAAGATCCCTAAAACCTCACCGTATAGTCTAAAAGATTTGTCTATCCCACTACTTAGAGAGTTTTAAGGTAGGCACTAGGATAGACAACTGCATTAACTAGTGTCTCCTTGATCTTTTGAGTGAATTCCCAGATTCTAGAAACCATAAAATTGATTTACTCAATGCTTTCCTCTAAAGTTGAAATAAGATATATTAGGATACTTATTTCCTTACAAATTTAGTTAATTGAACCCATCACTCTAATAATAACTCCCCGATAGTAGAAGACACCCTCAAATTTGGTTGAAGAGCACCATGTACATCCGGTTTTGTTCAAATTTGAGTGATGTAAGGCATTCAAAAATTAATATTTCTTTTAGGGTTTTTTTTATATTTTTGATGAATAAAGCCATTTTCTATTAATTATGTTCATACTATATTGTCATGCTCATAACTAAAAATTAATATAATACATTCATTACTTCTTTATAATTTTTTTTGTTTAATATATTTTGTGTTCCCATAGTAAAAATGAAAATACATAAAATAATAAACAATGCATCATGAAAATAAATTACTAGATTGGTCTTGAGAATCTAATATTGGTTGATCCGTTTAAACTCAATGGATCAACTGTGACCTAGGGGTATCATACTTGAGTCAGGTCTTGACTAATGATGCAACTCACCCCTGATCCGGTGTTTTCACTTCTATTCTAGTATATCACCTCATATTTGAATTTTCCACATCTTACAATGTCATCGTCAAAATATAAATGTACCCGCATGTAGGCAAGTGGGTCTTGGGAAGTGCAATAAACATTAAAATAAGAATAGATGTGCATTCCCTTATACATATTGAATAAATAATGATGATGTACAGACCATCAATAAAAAAACTGATTAAATATTATAAACATCCCACAAAAATGTAATAAATAATAAGATAAAATAAAACCAGACATGCACAGTTGGTTACTAGTCAAGACCAGTCAATGATAAAATTAAATGAGAAATAAAAATTATAATGTAATAAATTTAATTTTTAAATATTTTGATAAATTAAATGAATTATATTAATTCATTTAATTTAATTTAGTTCGGTCCCATTAATAATTTAATTTTATTCCAAAATTAAATTAATTAAATAATTAATTTTTAGACCAAAATTAAATTAAATTTTCAAAATATTAATATTATTATTTTTTAAAATTAAAAATATTAATAAATAAATATTGGATATTTATTTTTTTTTCAGGCCTTAGAACTCTACATATAGCCATTGCAGGTTGGGCTAACCCCACACAGGTCCATTTTAGGCTTAGTATACCCCATGTAGGGCTATTATGGGTCAGATAAAGCTGCCCTTATGCGTTTTGGGTTGAGCAGACCCGCCTAAGCCTATTGCAGTGAATATTGGGTTAGATAGAACATGTGAGAGTCTGACTGGTGCCGAATCAGGGTAGATTGTGGCTAGAAGGGTGGTTTGTGGGGGGATCTCACACCTGGGGTCACCAGTTTGAACATGGGGAGGCCAACCGAGGTAGTATGGCCCATAATCGAGTAGGGATAGGGAGTGTGAGTTGACGATGGGAGGGGTATCGATGACTAGGCTTGGTGGGGTCCTGGTACGACTTGATGGGAACTGAATAAAGACACAACTATCCAAGCATGGATGATGACACATAGAATCATAAAGAGGTGGATCTCAGTGTAGTGATAGGGAGAACTTCTAGGATTCATTACCGGTGGGATTGTTGGATGGCTTCATCGAGGCTGCACAATGGCTGCGGGTGGCTTCACAGGGGAGGGGACATTAATAGGTGGCCAGATATAGTGGAAGAGCCTATTGTCCAAGCGGGAAGGAGGTGCACATGGGAGGAAATATTATTCTAGAAGATTTGGGTTTTTAATATTATTATTATATTTTTTTGTCTTCAAAACTAGATTCTAATGGGTAGCAGGCATATTTTTTTCCTTTGACTACCACAGGTCATGTCGCCACACCCTAATTTTTTTCTTCAACTTAATTTCTATGCCTTTTTTGATGATTCCACGAACAACCTACCTTTGTATTTGGTTTATTCTGGCATTTTTAAAATACTATTAGATAGGATCAATAGTTATTTTAATAATTGTGAAAAGACCCACTAATGGAATAATGGATTTATCTGGAAACTACGATTCCAGCCGGATTTTGTGGCCAGAATATATTCCATCACCAAAAAAATAATTCCAACCAAATAAACTGAAATGGAGATGTTTGGGATTTTAATTCAGGTGAAAATTAATCATATATAGACATATATATGTTCTTTGAAAATAACTCCACAAAAGCGATTTGAATCTGTATTAAAAACTTTAGGTGACAGTATATTGGCCATATGATAATGGATCAAAGAATGGTTAGATCCATTATGAACAAATTAAAACCCTCTACTTAAATTAATGAAAATTAATTTTTTTTTGAATCAAAAAAATCAAGTGATCACTCTGATACCAATTTTTGGTAATGGGGCACACAGCGAAATTTGGTGGGCCTGTGATTTAAAAATTTTCATAACTAGAGAAACAAAAATTCATCGTCTTTGGTGATCCATGCCCCGATATAGATCTAAGGATCTCATGTGAATTTAATAAGCACAAAAATTAAAATTAATGGTTACCTCATTTTAATCGAAGTGATCTTGACTGGAACTCATCATCAGTGATTGTTGCTTAAAGAATCTGATCTCGAACCCCTCTATATCAAACACACATGCTTCAAGAATCTTCAAGATATCTATTTGTCAAACTCGAGGTGCTAGAATGGAGCTCTAAAATATATTTTATCATCACGATGATCACATCGATCCTGTCCCTTCAATCCAGAAAGGTGTTCTTGGACCGAACACCTAGATAATGACTTCTTCTCTCTAGGATGTGGGAGTAGATAGCAGCTCTCAATTCCATTAGAAAGAATATTCATTGGAATATAGAGCCTCCTCTGCTTATAAAGCGGATTTCCAAAATACCTATAAATGGTTCCCTGACCCTCGTATATTTAAGATCCACTAAACAAGAAATAAATGATTAGTTATGACAAAATAAATACATCATAAACATCATTTAGATTTTATCACCTGTTTTAAATATATAATAATTATATTATGTGATAAACCATAGTCATTAACTCCACAGGTAATTCCCACTAATATTATATGAACCTTGAATATTAAAATAAAATTATTTCATATAATATTACTCCGCATATTCACTTAATACCTTGTGAATACTTTAAATAAATAAATATAACATGATTATTATATAATTAAATAATAAGGATTTTATTTATTTTTTGATGATCGATAAAACTTGGAAAACTCTAGGACCCGGTTGGGGGCCCCACCATGTCCTATACACCTATTCACCATAATAGGGAAGACTCTTGAATACGTTATTATATGAAATCCTCTTGTTCCTTATCTAGATGGAAGTGAATACTATTCAAAAACCAAGAGCGGATTCTAGGAACCCATAAAGGACACTAAGAAGATAAGGAAATTTCATGGAAATAAAAACATTTACTATAAAAATGAAATGTGTAATATAATCTTTTTGTCTCGTGATATCTCAAAATTAATGATGAATAGCTAGTATCATCAACTATTATTGCTTAAATATTTTTTGATCTAATAGGACAGAATTATCTTCGAATACCTTAGACAAGGATTTTTTAAGGTACTTCAATCCTGATCAATTTGGACTAAGATATCACTTTATCAACTTAGAAGCGACAAATTATATCTTGACCATTCAACCAATGTCATACCATCAATAACGCATCCAACACAATCTACCTCTCTATGAAATAAATGTCATGGTTTTTTCCTTTTATCAAAGTACACGATAAAATGGTACTCAATCATAATGACATCAATTCAGGAGACCAATATACATGTTCATAGATAGGAACAACCAATGAAACTTGAAACATGTGGTATATCTATTGTAAGGTATGTCCTCAGGATCTCATCTACTCAAGATCAATAATTGTGAACTTCATGAAAAGAAGTCTCAATGGTTATGAACCACCAACACCTGATAGTCATACATCAACTGTGTCCAGTCAGTATGATGTATCTAGACCATAGGAAATATATTTAAGATTATCTTTATAGTATCTTGTGGTTCTAATTATATACTAGGAAATTCTATAACCTTTTTATATGAAAAATAATCTATGGAAATTTCTATTTAAATAGTTGATGTAGAAATTTCAACACTATATTGGTAAGTGTACATCATGTATAACTCACTATATAAATGGCATGGTAATCGAAAAGTACTATTAAAGTTGGGTATAGGAAACCCAATATTATAACAAACCTATCAGATGACACCCTCTATGTTGTAGGAGTTTAGAATTTAGATAGATGATATGATGTATACAAGTTTCATTTGTCCTAACATGTCACTGTGGGGTTCTCTAGTGTTATTCTATATGAAAATGGATGGTAGTATGAGGTTGTGCATAAGATAATGGATGTTGAACTAGGTTTCAATCAATAATATTTTTACTCTTCTGAGGATCAGAAATATTTTCAGCAAGATGAGGGGAGCTAGTTGGTTCTCCAATATTGATTCATTGTTTGGATATCTCCAGTAGAGGTGAAGGAGGATATTCTCCTGAAGACTACCTTTAAATGCATGTATGGGAACATAGAGTTCATGTTTATGTCATTTGGTGTCATGAACACATGGACCGAGTTCATGGGACTCATGAACTCCGTGTCCTATGAATTCCTAGACTAGTTTTTAGTCATTTTCATCAACAACTTATTGATCTACTAGAGGTTAGAGGATGGGCATTCCCATCATCTTAGATCTATCCTGAAGGTTCTTAGATTTCACCAGCTCTACAGAAAATTGTCCAAGTGTAAGTTCTGTAGATAATATGTGCATTTCCTCAGGCATTTGGTATCTCTACAGGGTGTAGCCATATACTTGTCGAAGGTTATGGAAGTTGTTTCTTGGGTATCACCTAAGAATGTGATAGAGTTTAGTAGTTTCCTTGGTCTCATAGTCTATTAATGGAGGTTTGGGTCCTATTTCTCATGGATTGTATCCCCATTTAAAACATTGACTAGGAAGGACCATAATTTTATCTAAACTCATCAATGTTAGACAATGTTTGACTACCTAAAGGGTAAATTGGTTAGTGCTATAGTGCTTCAATTTCCAGATGAAGTGGATATGTTTGAGTTGTTTTGTGACACTTCTTGTATAGGATTGGGATACATATTCATGTAGTATAAGGTAGTGATATATTATGGATCTATATAGCTATGTACCCACAATAATAACTATTCCACCCATGATTTGGATCTATCAAGGGTTTTGTTTTCCCTAAAGCTGTGATGACATTACCTTATTGGGGAGATTTTTGTGGTCTTCATAGATTATAAGAGTTTGTGGTATATCTTTTCTCAATATGATATAAATACATTAAAATTAATGTGGATGAATTTTATCCAAGATTATATTTCTATATCTCCTACACTTTTAGAAATGGTGACATTATGGATGAATCTTTGAGGAAGAAGTCATGAAATGATGTGTTTTGAGAGTCTAGTAATGCTTGGAAAGTGATGTAGTAGTTAGGAGTTCTGCACTTAGATGTGAGGGTGGTTGATAATGGAGGTTGGTTGTTTTAGATGATAGTGTAGTCCTATTTTATGAGAAAGGTGGTAGAGTCTCAATGGGGAGACTTAGAGGCAAAGGTGGTGTGTGATCCTATTGTCCATAATGATGATCTGAAGGGATGGTCCGAACTAGATGTTTTTTTAGGGGAGGTGGTTTTTTCTGGTGGCGATGCCTGAAGGAGTCCTCAATGAGTTTCTTATCTCCCCTTTAGTGGGGAGGAATGTATAATATGTACTATGGTATAAGGATTTAGTTTTGGTGGACCATGATGAAATGGTTGATGGAAGAGTTTATAGATCAATGTTTTGTTTTCCAGTAGGTAAAGTCCAAGCATCGCGTTCTCGACGGTTTTTTGCAACCCTTTCATGTTCCTGAGTATAAATGGGATGATTTATCAATGTAATTTGTCATAATATTACATCAATATCTTGGATTATTTGATTCTATCTAGGAAATCATGGATTGGTTGATGAAATTGGATCACTTTCTAGAGATCAAGGAGCCAGGTACAGTGGACGTTTTGGGAAAGAGGTATGTGGATGAGGTGATGTGGCTACATGAATTCCCAAGATCTATTGTCTTGAAATGGGATTATTGTTTTAACTCATTGGTATGTAAGAGATTTAAATTTGTTTTTGGCTCTCAGTGATGCCTCAACACTACTTTCTACCATCAGAAAAATGAAAATATAGAGAAGAATATCTAGATTGTAGAGGATATGCTAGGGGAATATATCTTAGACGTTGCAAGATCTTAGGAAAATCATTTACCTTTGGTTGAGTTTTCTTAAAAAAATACCTTCCACTCATCCATCGGCATGGACATGTTTGTGGATTTATATGGTTTTCTGTTTCATTCTCTATTGAGGTGGGTTGAGGTTGGGGAGTCAGCAGTTCATGGACCTAATGAGGTGTAGAGCATGAAAGAGAAAGTTTATATGGTTGGAGAGAGAGGATGAAAGTAGTTCATGATAGGATGAAGCTTATTCTAATCTTAGTTGGAGGCCCTAGGGTTCAAGGTTAGAGACCATGTGTTCTCAAAGGTTTCCCCTCGATGTGGTCAATGGAGGTTTGAAAAGGTAGTAAGCTATTTCCCTGGTTTTTTGGGCCCATCAAGGCGTTTGGGTGTATTGGTGAGGTGGTTTACCAGTTGGCACTTTCACCATGACTGGACTAGATCCATGATGTCTTCCACATCTCTCATCTTTGTCAATATCTTTATGATGACTCCCATGCCATTTACTAGGGGGATTTGGATATCAAGGATGACATAATGTTTAAGGAGTGGCCAGTAGAGATCTAGGATTATCGAGATAAGGTACCATGAGGATGAACCATTCCGTTGGTTCGTGTGTTGGGGATGAATGGTGGCATATAGGAGAGTACTTGGGAGTGTGAGATGCAGATCCATTCCTAGTACTGGAAGTTTTTTGAGTCTTTTTAAGATTTTTCTTTCCTTATTTTGCTTTTATGTGATATTTTGACCTTGTTTTTTGCATGAGATGTGATTTTTACTGGTACATATGATGTGTGATTAAGACATAAATGCACAAAAATTAGGGAAAACCGAATTCCTAATAAAGATGTGTTATACTTTGACATGATTGAAACTATGCATGTGAGTCAGTTTCTCCCAAAGCAGATAGTATCTTCATAGGAGGGATGAAATTTCGTAATTTATGTACTTTGTGATCTATTTTGATATGGTTATGGTAGTTATTTGATTGGACCATATTGAGGATAAGATTTTAATGTGATGGTTTTTCAAGGTGTTGTGAACATTTTTTTGGGTTGATGAGTTTGGTTAGTAGTGGTTTTTTAGATGTAACGAGATTCTTGAAAATTATATCGAGGGATTAATTTTTGGACCACCTCCCTCTTTCCTTTTGGGTTGATTTTGATTCTCAAGGGAGAGAACAATTTGAGAGGTATTTTATGTAATGGAATGGATCTTCTTTCTCATTAATTTATAAGAAATCTAGTTATTGAGGTGTCTGGGGGAACTCAATAGGTTTTTAGAGAAGTAAGGGAGAAGTTTATAGGTGTTTTGGGGGAGAAAAGGGATGTTTTGGGGGGAGAAAAGTGGTGTTTTTTAGGTTGATGGAGCAACTGATGGTAGCACCCTAATAATAGGACTTTGGTGGCAGTACTTGGAGGTATCACTTGACAGTATCACATTAACGTTAACACCTGATGGTAGCATGATACACTGATGGTAGCACTTGATGGTAGCACACTGGTGGTCATACGAGATGGAATCATCTGATGGTAACTTCTAACAATAGCACTTAACAATAGAACCCAATGGTATCATGTTGTATATTTTCCCAAATTTCCATTTTTTCCATTTTGACATCTTTTATTTGATTAAAAATTGTTTTAAATCCTTAATTAATGAAATTAAAATCTTTTTTAAAGGAGGATAATTATATATTCAATTTCTTAAAATTCAAAAGCTTTTTAAATTGATATATCACATGGATTTGATGAGATCTGATTTTAATGGTCAATTAAAACCATATCAAATCCCACTGGCTTTAGATCAGTTCTTTATAAAGTGAATATATTTCCTTCATTCTTTTAGGCTTTCTTTATCTTGAGATGAGAGGTTCTAGAGCCTTTTCCCTTGGATTTGTGGAGCTATATTACTATAGTTGGTTTGAGTTCCCTGAAGGTGGTTTCCTCTTAGGCACACACCCCCTATTTTGGGTGTAGAAAACTGTGTAAAGGTTATTTCTTCAAGGTAGGGGAATTCATTTGTTTCTCATTAGTTGTATCATGTGTGAGGGGTTTATACTTTTTATAACATTCAGAAATATGGTTGTATTATTCTTAACAAAGATAAATTAATAAGTTTAATTTAATTGAAGGATAAAGGGAATACAATTACATGTTTTTAAAGATTTATTATTATTATTATTATTGATATTGTGAAATGTATGGGCTAATGACCCATTGAAAATCAAGTCCATTAGGGGTCTTTTATTGCGCTATATTTATGGTGTTATGAAACCCCTATTTTTTATGATTGTTTGTTATCACCCTAAATGGAAATCACATAATAACTTATATATGGTTAATGATGATTTTCCCCTAAAAATTCTATTTCTATGATAATACCCTTAAAATTGATGCGGAATTGATAAAAATCCCCTCAATAAATTTGAAAAATATCATGTGACATGCTCTATAAATTGTTGTGATGTGTGAATGTGTGATGGGTTGTGAGGTCGTACTATGGGGTGGTTGGGATGGAAAGTGGTAGAAATGTAGTGGTTGTGACTAGGTGGTGGATGTGGCTATGATGGTGGATATGTGGGCTTGTAATCATGATGATGATGGGTTGTTTGGTGTTGTGATGTGTAGTGTTATGTTAGTTACCCAAGTAGTAATTGGACAAAATAAATGATAATATTGAAATTTAAATTGCATAGGATTGTTTGAAAAATGGGTTCAAATGAATATTGGACACTTGAATGAAAGTGATTTGTGAAGTTTAAATGGTTAATGTTTATATAGTAAACAATAGGTAGGAAATATAAATAAATGGGTTTTTGAAATGGAATTGGTGGGTAAATAGGATATTTATAAAATAACTGATCTTTTAAAGAAATGATGGAATATGAAATGTGAAGTGTGTCTTGTTTGTGTAGTGTTTTCAATTAGTGGTTGTAGAAAAAGTGGTGATATGGTGATTCTAGGTGGTGATTCTAGGAGTTCGTTAGTAATTTGATATGAATCCATAGGTTGGGATTGTGTGCAGATATATGTATTAATATACCATGTATGTTTATTTTTATTTTCTCTAAACAACCCACCCAAATCGAGCATCATGTGCCTAAACCCATATATGTATATGTAAGGTGTTTTTTCCAACATCACGATAATGAGTATGGATGGCTGGATACCCAATCTGTCTTCCAGACATTGATGAATAGTATGGGCTATGTAGTCTAGAAGTCAAAAGTGAACTATTGAGATGATGAGATGACTTAGTGGGGGTAGTTCATGGTATGAGGAGGTTACAAAGTTGATGTCCTACATGTCCATGATACCCTGCTTCTCTGGCTATTCCATGGACTAGGTGTCTTTAGGAATGCTGTTATGTGATGACTGTACTGTTGGGTAGTAAGAGGTGATGTGATGATCTTGCTATGGGGATGTGAGAGGTGATGTGATGAACCATGGTTCATTGGGAGATATGTTATGTGATGACCATGCTATGGGGTAGTTTGATATAGTTGTGATATAGATGAGATGGTAGCATCATGACATACAAAATTGGGGTGCAAGAGTGTCAAATAAATGGGAAAGTATTGCAGAGTACCCTTCATTGATATGATTTATATTATGTTATTATAATTGGATGCATTATTTGGTGAGAATTCCTTGGTTAGGATGAGATTTGTTAGCTGAACTGTTTAGGCACTGTTCAGTTCCACTGTTTTCTCAATGGCGAATTAGTATGGTTCATTCACATGTACATGAGTTACTTTTGTTACCCTATGGTGTATACTTATATGCACTCCCTATGTATAAAAACTATTTTCATGTTTCTATGAGGATTACTTGGACTGTTCATTGCATTACTATCTCATACTTTTGGATAATTTCTATGCCGCTACCTTGGATTATATTTTGGTACTTATTTTTGAAGACTTTCATATATATATATATATATATATATATTATTTCATCATGCATTATGGTATGATTTTGGTTTATATTATTTCATTTAGTTTCTTGTGGTTGATTCATTATATCTCCTGATTTTTTTTCTTATAAAAGGTAATGCCTCTAATATCATGAAAATTCTATACCCTTGGTGTTAGTCACCAACCGAGGGCCTATTAGAGGTGAGAATCGGGGATCATTATGTCCATTTATTAATTTTAATCCTAGGAGGGGGTACCTTTGGAGTGTGTTAGTCATGAAAATTATTATAAAAAATGATATTTTTATAGGATGATCTTACAATGTTATTTGGATACTAGGTAAAATAAAATAGGTCTTTTCATCAACAATTTATTAACCTAATTGTTTTCATGATTAATAAATTAATTTCCATCATTATATATTTTAAAAATAATAATAGGTGTATATGTTAAAATAAAATAAAAAAAAACATTAGTGATTGATAATTTTTTTGTAAATGAATCCATTTCATCAAACATAATATGTAAAATTTATTCATTGATATGTGTTTCTTTATTGAAAAAACGAAAATCCTTACTAGATAAAGAGTTTTCATATTAAACATACCAAGTTTATTTTTATTGTTAAAGATAAAAAATATACATATGAAGACCATAAAGTAATAAATATTAATTTTCCTAAAATTTTATATATATTAAGGAATTTTCCTCAAATGTATATGAATTTAACTACTATTGATAGTATAAAAATCAGTTTTAAAAAATTTGGCCCAAAAATACTTTAAAATATTTCACTCACTAAACAAATGCCACACAATATCTAGGAGGGTTCAATTCCATCATTAAAATATTAATTTTTTTAAAAGTAATATATATTCTAAATTTTTTTAATGTTATTAATTCTACATAACTCTTAAAAATCATGATTTTTAAACACATCACCATAATCACTCCAAATAGTGATTATAGGAAACCATTTTTATTTAGAAAAATAATTTATTTTTTTGAAAAAAATAAAAAATTAATATTTTGAGGAAGAAACAAAATCCATTTGTAAGTAAATAGTCATCAACTAGAACATACATACAGTGTTTCCATCCAATACTATCTATTTTAGTGGGTAAAAAATATCTATGAAAATTAACTATAGAGGGTTAAATGCTGTGATTTCATTAATGGATTTAAAAATCTTTATATATTTATTATTATATTGAAATTGTTTACAAACATTAGTAAAATTAAACTTATAAACTATAACATATATCATTAGTTGTTCTTGAAACATCCAAATCAAGGATAAATAGGTATGATCTACTTTTTAAATGATATAAAAAAATATATTTAATGATTCATAAGAATTATGATTGAATATAGTAGATGGATAAGACATAAAAAAACCCACCAAAATTAGGGTGTAAATTTATAGTTAATGTTTGAAAAAAATCTCTAATATCATTGAAACATGAATTTTAATCTCTATAAAGAACTTACACATAGATTATATTGGATATTTTTTGTCTATAAAGAGGATTCGCATTGACCATTTTGATAGGATTATGAATAGAATTACATGTTGTACCACCAAACACCATGGGCATGGATTTATTTAGTCCGTATCATTTCTATCACAGGTATTGAGATATAAAATTATGTTAAAGAATAGAAGGGTCAAATCCTTTTTCACATTATTTTTTAATGATTTAACACCCCAAAATTCTAAAAGAATAACATTTTATTAAATAGCATATGTGACATGAATCACCTAGATTATAATATAATAAAAAACCCAAGACTTTAAAATACATTTCTTTTATAATAAATTTAATTTCTTCGATATCTTATGATACACGTAACAAAAATTTTCTTCGATAACTTGCATTGCACACAAGAAAAAGTTTTACCAAACAATAATATACTATTAATTTTATTATTCAATATGATAGTTACCAAATAGCTGCTAGAATGGAGGGTATGAATATGATTAAATAACTTATGAAAATATATAGTTTACACATATTTATTAATTATCTATTGATTATAAATAAAATAAGAACCATTTAAAATAAAAAAATATTTTCTGAAAAACAGTATTCCTTTCTAAAAGATGGTTTAGTCGCACAATTTAAAACTATTTTTTAAAAATTTTAAAAAATTTATATTTCAAAATGAAATTACTTTTTTAAATAAAAATATTCAAATTATCTTAGGGTGATTTTTTGGGATTTTTTTGAGAAATTTTATTTTTTTGATGAATGGTAGAAAATACTGAATTTTAATTGAAAACCGCATATTCATTTAAATAATTTCTAAGGATAAATTATATTTTTAATTTATTTTGAAGTAAAGTAACATATTATATAAATTAATCCAATTTAGGTCATTGTAATAATTTTCATATTGAGTTTAGAAATAAAAACATGGTAAACTTTTGAACAAATTCACTTTAATAACCTGCTTTCTCGCCACGTCCATTGGATTAATTTTAAATTAAATATTAGCACTTATGTGAATTGAATTTCTAAAAATTTATTCCATATTTTTAATCATAATAATTTATAATTTATAATAAGTTAAACATAATTTCTGACCAAAATGAATAGTGAATGTATTAAAAATTAATTACCATTGTTAAGGTAACAATGGCTTTACCAGGGGTAAAACATAAAAAATAAGGATATAACCTATAAAATTATCTAAAAACTATTGTATGGTAATATTTATAGCATTAAATATATAATATTCTATAATATTACATTTTTTACCTTTTTAACAAATGAAAAAAATGTGGTAGCACTCAATTCATTTCAAAAATAGAAAGTGTGTCCTCTCCCCCACTTATAAAAGGCCACCTCTTCTACTATCTTATTCACACCTTCAAACGACTTTATTATAGAAAATAACTACCAAAATAAAATCTTAAATTTCCTCCCTATATCCCATAAGCCTTATTTTGGGCATAAATCCAACCTAGGAAGGCTTCAATGCAAATATAAGGAGGATACCCAAAGAAGAGGTAATGTTCTTTGACGAGAATCATTATTTTATTTATTTCAAAACCTAATTAAATTTTTATTAAAACATGATAATATAGTAAACTCAATATCTTACATATACTAGTATGTTTCAATAAAAATGGAATAAACTAAAACCATCTCCACTTCCATCAAATGGGTTACAAAATCATCGTTCATGTGTATGGAAGACAACCGCTTCATGAACCGATGTCGTTCAATTTTCCATTTCCTCATCTCAAAATTGTGTATTATGATGTATATATATATATATATTATTTATAACATATTTATAGATCTATATTCACTATATCTTATATATCTTTTTACCTTCCATTCTGTAGGAGATACAATACTATCGCTTGTGTGTATGGAGGACTACCACCTCGCGAAGCGATGCGATTCATCTTTCACTAACAATTCACATGGAAGGTGATAAAGGTAAATTTAATGATTATAAATTATATAAATTACATAATTATGATATTAATTACATATTTATAATTTTGGAAAGATAATTTATATCATTTTATTTCTTTACTTTTTCACTCACGAAAAGATGATAACATCATTGGTGTATGTGTGGGCTACCATCTTCATGAAGTAATATGACTCTCTTTTCATCACCAAATAAAAAGAATGATATATATAAGTATATAATATGGTATATATTATATTATGATAATTTTGTAATTTTATAGTATTACTTATATTTTTTTCATAATGATCATTGAAAAAAGGAAATGTTACTCATGTGTACATACTACCAACCATCTATATTATCATAATGTAATTAATTTTTTGTAACCATATATTAGGATTGGTTTTAAAAGTAAAATTGATGTAAAAATATGATAATTATTTCATTATTATTATTATATATAATATTAAACTATTTAATCTTCAAAAGAGCTAGATATTTAATGATAAAACACGCATGATAAAAAAGAAAATTAACATAAAAAACAATGAAAATAATGTAAGATTACTAATGAACATGTGATAAGATGTTTTAAAAGTACCATATAATATATTATAAATATTAATATGGTTATGTTTTAATTTAATAACATGTTTAAAACCACTATAAATTATGTTAATGAACATTCAATCAAAAGGAAGTGTGAGGTAAGGGATTTTGTCTCAATTCCATTTCATTGAGACATATTGTAATGTTATGGAACTAATTTATTTTATATGGTGTATGTAATTATGATTTGACATTTAATATCATTAATAATTCATTATTCATGGTATTTTAAGTTTAAATTTTAATTATTTCATTTATTGGGATTTGAATTAAAAGTTACTAAGTGGTAAAGAATTTATTAACTCAATTTCTGTTCATTGGGTAAATATTCTACTTCATTGAATAGGTATTTATAATATTATGTGTGTAATTTCATATATACCATATTATATACTTAATATAAGTGTACTCGACTATAGCTCATCATTGATGACCATTTCTTAAAGGATCGAATCTCGAACCCCTCTATATCACACACACATGCTTCAAGAATATTCAAGATCTCTATTTGTCAAACTCCAGGGGCTAGCATGGAGCTCCAAAAAATATTTCATCATCATGACGATCACCTCGATCCTTTACCTTCGATCAAAAAAGGTGTTATTGGATAGAACACCTAGATAATGACTTTCTCTCTCTAGGATGTGGGAGTAGATAAAAGCTCTCAATTCCATTAGAAACAATAGTCATTGGAATAGAGCGCCTCCCCTGATTATATAGTGGGTTTACAAAATACCTATAAATGGTACCCCAACCCCCGTATATTTAAGATACACTAACTAAGAAATAAATTATTAGTCATGAAAAACTAAATAAGTCATAAACATCATTTATATTTTATCAACTTCTTTAAATATATGATAATTATATTATTTGATAAACCCGAGTCATTAAATTGACTCGTAATTTCAACTAATATTATATGAACAATGAATATTAAAATAACATTATTTGATATTATATTACTCCACATATTAACTTAATACATTATGAATTCTTTTAATAAATAAATTCAACACAATTATTCTATATTCAAATAATAATGATTTTATTTATTTTTTGATGATCGATAAAACTTGGAAAACTCTAAGACTCCATTGTGGGCCCCACCATGTCCTATAAACCTATTTACCAGAATAGGGAAGACTCTTGAATAAGTTATTCTATGAGATACTATTGTTCCTTATCTTGATGGAAGTGAATACTATTCACAAACAAAGAGTGGATTCTAGAAACCCATAAAGTCCCCTAAGAAGATAACGAAATTTCATGGAAATGAAAACCTTTCCTATAAAAATGCACTATGTAATATAATATATTTGTCTCATGATATCTCAAAAATAATGATGCATAGCTTGTATCATCAACTATTATTTCTTAATTATTTTTTGATCTAATTGGACAGAACTACCTTTGACTACCTTGGATATAGATTTATAAAGGTAATTCAATCCCGATAATTTTAGACTAAGATATCACTTCCTCAACTTAGAAGGGACAAATTATATCTTGACCATTCATCGAATGTCATACCATCAATAACACATCCAATACAAGCTACCTCTCTATGAAATAAATGTCATGGTTTTTTCCTATTATCAAAGTACACGATAAAATGGTACATATTGATAATGACATCAATTCAGGAGACCAATATACATGTTCATAGATAGGAATAACCAATGAAACTTGAAACATGTGGTGTTTCTATTGGAAGGTATTTCCTCATGATCTCATCTACTCAAGATCAACAATTGTGTAATTCATGAAAAAAAGTCTCAATGGTTATAAACCACCAGCACCTGATAATTAGACATCAACTGTGTATAGTTAGTATGATGTATCTAGACCATAAGAAATATATTTAAGATTATATTCATAATATATTGAGGCTCTAATTATATACTAATAACTTCTATAACCTTTTGATATGAAAAATAATCTGTGGAAATTTCTATATAAATAGTGGATATAGAAATTTCAATACTGTATTGGTAAGTGTACATCATGTATAACTCACTATATAAATGGAATGGTAATCAAAAGGTACTATTAATGTTGGGTCTAGGGAACCCAATATTATAACATACCTATTAGATGAAACCCTCTAAGTTGTAGGAGTTTAGAATTCAGATAGATGATCTGATGTAAAAAAATTTCATTTGGCCCAGCATGTCACCGTGGGGTTATCTAGTGTTATTCTCTAAGAAAATGGATGGTAGTATGAGGTTGTGCATAAAATAATGGAGGTTTAACTAGGTGTAAATCAATAATATCTTTCCTTTTCTGGTTATCCAAAATATTTTCAACAAGATGAAGGGAGGTAGTTGGTTCTCCAATATTTATTGGTTTGGATATCGCCAGTTGAGGTGAAGGATGATAATGTCCTGGAGACTAACTTTAGATGTATGTATGGGAACTTAGAGTTCGTGTTCCTCTAATTTGGTGTCATGAATGCACCGACTGTGTTCATGGGACTCATGAAATCCATGTCCTATGAATTCCTCGACTAATTTTTAGTCATGTTCATCAACAACTTATTGATCTACTAGAGGTTAGATGATGAGCATTCCCATCATCTCAGAGCTATCCTCCAGGTTCTTTGATTCCACATCTCTATAGAAAGTTGTCCAAGTGTAAGTTCTGGAGATAATCTGTTCATTTGCTCAGGCATTTGGTATCTATACAGGGTGTAGACATGGACCTATCGAAGGTAGAGGTAGTTGTTTCTTGGGTAGCACCCAAGAATGTGATAGAGTTTAGTAATTTCCTTGGTCTTATAGTCTATTAATGGAGGGTTGGGTCCTATTTCTCATGTATTGTCACCTCATTGAAAACTTTGACTAGGAAGGACCATAATTTTATCTAAACTCATCCGTGGAAGACAATGTTTGACTACTTAAAGGGTAAATTGGTTAGTGCTCTAGTGCTTCAATTTCCAAATCAAGGGGATATGTTTGAGGTGTTTTGTGACACTTATTATCTAGGATTGGGAAGCGTCTTGATGCAGCATAAAGTAGTGATATATTATGGATCTATATAGTTATTTACCCAGAATAATGACTATGTCAACAATGATTTGGATCTAGTAGGGGTTGTGTTTTCCTTAAATCTGTGATGAAATTACCTCATTGGGGAGCTTTTCGTGGTCTTCATAGAGAATAAGAGTTTGAGGTATATCTTTTCTCAGTATGATATAAATATATGATAATGAAGGTGGATGATGTTTCTCCATGATTATATTTCTATATCTTCTATACTTTTTTAAATGGTAAAATTATGGATGAATCTTTGAGGAGGAAGTTGTGAAAGGATGTGTTTTGAGAGTCTAGTAATTATTGGAAAGTGATGTAGTAGTTGGGAGTTCTGCACTTAGACATGAGGGTGGTTGATGATGGAGGTTTCTTATTTCAGATGATAGTGAAGTCCTATCTAATGGGAAAGGTGGAAGAGTCTCAATGGGGAGACTTAGAGGCAGATGTGGTGTGTGATTATGTTGTCTATGATGATTTTCCTAAGGGATGGTCATAACTAGATGTTATTTTACAGGGAGGTTGTTTTTTCCGGTGGAGATGCATGAAGGAGTCCTCAATGAGTTTCTTATATCCCCTTTAGTGGGGAACCCAAGAATGTATAAGATGTACTATGGTCTAAGGATGTAGTTTTGGTGGCCTATGATGAAATGGTTATTGGAAGAGTTTATGGATCAATGTCTCATTTTCCAGTAGGTAAAGTCCAAGCATCGTGTTCCTGACGGTTTTTTGGATCCCTTTCATGTTCCCAGGTGGAAATGGGATGATTTATTAATGGAATTTTTCATAATATTACCTCAAGATCTGGGAATATTTGATGCTATCTAGGAAATCATGGATTAGTTGATGAAATTCAATCACTTTATAGAGATCAAGGATTTAGTCACAACTGATGTTTTGGGAAAGAGGTATGTGGATGAGGTGATGAGACTACATGGATTCCCAAGATCTATTATCTCGAAATGGGATTATTGTTTTAACTCGTAGGTCTAGAAGATATTTAAATATGTTTTTATCTCTCAGTGATGCCTCAACACTGCTTTCTACCATCAGAAAAATGAAAATATAGAGGAGACTATCTAGATTGTAGAAGATATGGTAGGGTTATATATCTTAGACTTAGGAAGATCTTAGGAAAATCATCTACCTTTGGTTGAGTTTTCCTAAAAAACAACTTCCACTAATCCATCAGCATGGCCAAATTTTTGGATTTTTATGGTTTTCTGTTTCATTCTCCATTGAGGTGGGTTGAGGTTTGGGATTTAGTAGTTCATAGACCCAATGTGGTGTAGAGCATGATAGAGAAAGTTTATTTGGTTAGAGAGAGAGGATGAAAGTAGTGGGGAATAGGATGAAGCTTATTCTAATCGTAGAACGAGGCCCTGGTGTTCAAGGTTAGAGACCATATGTTCTTGATGGTTTCCCCTCGATGTGGTCAATGGAGGTTTTAAAAGGTAGTAATATATTTCCCTGGTTATTTGGGCCCTTCGGGGTGTTTGGGTGCATTGGTGAGGTGGTTTAATAGTTGGCACTTCCACCATGACTAGACCAGATCCACGATGTCTTCCACACCTGTAAAATTTTTCAATATCTTCATGATGACTCCCATGCCATTTAATAGGGATATTTGGATATCAAGGATGACAAAATGTTTAAGGAGTGGCCAGTAGAGATCCAGGATTATTGAGATAAGGTACTATAAGGATGAACCATTCCCTTGGTTCGTGTGTTGGGGAGGCATGGTGGCCTATAGAAGAGTACTTGGGAATGCGAGATGCAGATCCATTCCTAGTACCCAAAGTTTTTTGAGTCATTTTAAGTTTTTTATTTCTTTATTGTGCTTTTATGTGATATTTTGACCCTGTTGTTTTGCATGATATGTGATTCTTACTTGTTCGTATGATCTGTGATTAAGAATTAAATGCACAAAAAATGGGGAAACCCAATTCCTAATCAATATTTTTTATACTTTTACATGATTAAAACTATGAATGTGAGTCATTTTCTCCCAAAAAAGATAGTATCTTCATATGAGGGATGTAATTTCTTGATTTATGTACTTTGTGATCTATTTTGATATGGTTATGGTAGTTATTGTCTTGGACCATATAGAGGATAAGATGGTAATGTGGTGGTTCTGCGAGGTGTTGTAAACATTTTTTTTGGGTTGATGAGTTTGGTCAGTAGTTATTTTTTAGATGTATTGAGATTCTTTAAAATTATATCGAGGGATTAATTTTTGGACCACCTCCCTCTTTCTTTTTGGGTTAGTTTTGATTCTAAAGGGAGAGAACAATTTGAGAAGTATTTTATATTATGGATTGGATCTTCTGTCCCATTAATTTGTAGGAAATCTAGTTATTGAGGGGTCTGGGGGAAGTCCATAGGTGTTTAGAGGAGGAAGGGAGAAGTTTATAGGTGTTTTGGGGGAGAAAAGGGGTTTTTGGGGGAGAAAAGTGGTGTTTTAGAGGATGATGGAGCAACTGATGGCAGCACACTAATAATAGAACCCTAGTGGGAGCACCTAGAGGTAGCACCTAAAGGTAGAACATTTGAAATAAAACCTGATGGTAGTACAATACATTGATGGTAGAACCTAATAGTAGCACACTAGTGGTCTCACCAGATGGTATCATATGATGGTAACTTCTAATGACAACACTTAACAATAGAACCCAATGGTATCATGTTCTATATTTTCCCAAATTTCCATTTTTTCCCTTTTGACATCTTTTTCTTGATTAAAAATTGTTTTAAATCCTTAATTAATGAAATTAAAATCCTTTTTAAAGTAGGATAATTATATATTCAATTTCTTAAAATTCTGAAGCTTTTTAAATGGATATATCACATGGATTTGATGAGATATACTTTTAATGGTCAACTAAAACCATATCAAATACCACTAGTTTTAGACTAGTTCTTTCTAATGTGATGAAATTTATTTCATTCTTTTAGGATTTATTTCTCTTGAGGTAAGACTTTCTAGAGCCTTTTCCCTTGTATTTTTAGAACTATATTTCTACAGTTGGTTCGAGTTCCCTATAGGTGGTCTCCTCTTAGGCACACACCCCCTATTTTTGGTGTAGAAAATTGTGTAAATATTATTTCTTCCAAGTTGGGGAATCCATTTGTTTCTCATTAGTTGTATCATGTGTGAGGGGTTTATAATTTTGTTAACTTTGGGAAATATGGTTGTATTATACTTAACAAAGATAAATTAATAATTTTATTTTAATTAAAGGGGAAGGGGATTACAATTGCTTGTTTTTACGGCTTTATTTTTCTTATTGATATTGTGAAATGTGTAGGCCAATGAACCATTAAAAATCAGGTCAGTTGGGGGTATTTTGTTGTGCTATATTTATGGTGTTATGAAACCCCTATTTTTTATGATTATTTTTATCACCCTAAATGGAAATTAGATAATCAATTATATATGTTTAATGAAGATTTTTCCCCTAGAAAATTTTGTTTCTATGAGAATACCCTTAAAATTAAAGTGGAATTGATAAAAATCCCCTAAATAAATTTGAAAAGTATCATGTGACATTCTCTAGAAATTGTTGTGATATGTGAATGTGTGATGGATTGTGAGGTCCTACTATGGGGTGTTTGGGGTGGAAAGTGGTGGTAATGTAGTGGTTGTGACTAGGTGGTGGATGTGGCTGTGATGGTGGCTATGTGGGCTTGTAATGATGATGATGATGGGTTGTTTTTTGTTGTGATGTGCAGTGTTATGTTAGTTACCCAAGTAGTAATGGGACGAAAGAAATGATAATATTGAATTTGAAATGGCATGGGATGGTTTGAAAAAATTGGTTTAAATGAATATAGGACATTTTAATGAAAGTGATTTGTGTAGTTTAAATGGTTAATGTTTATATAGGAAACAATAGGTAGGAAATATAAATAAATGGGTTTTTGAAATGGAATTGGTGGGTAAATAAGAAATTTATAAAATAACTGAATTTGTAAAGAAATGATGGAATGTGAAATGTGAAGTGTGTCTTGTTTGTGTAGTGTTTTCATTTATTGGTTGTAGAAAAAGTGGTGAGATGGTGATTCTAGTTGGTGATTATAGGAGTTGTTTATTGATTAGATATGAATCCATAGGTTGGGATTGTGTGAAGATATATGTATTAATATACCATGTATGTTTATTTTTATTTTCTATACACACCCCACCCACATCGAGCACCATGTGCCGAATCCCATATATGTATATGGCGGATGTTTTTTCCAACATCCCGATAATGAGGATGGATAGCTGACTACCCACTCTGTCTTCCAGAAATTGATGACACGTATGAGCTATGTTGTCTAGAAGTCAAAAGTGCACTATTGAGATGATGAGATGACTTAGTGGGGGTAGTTCATGGTAGGAGGAGGACACGAAGTTGACGTCCTACATGTCCATGATACCCTGCTTCTATGGTTATGCCATCACCTAGGTGTCTTCAGGGAAGCTGTTATGTGATGACTGTTCTGTGGGGTGGTTAGAGGTTATGTGATGATCATTCTATGGGGATGTGATAGGTGATGTGATGAACCATGTGTCTTCAAGAGATATGTTATATGATTACCATGCTATGGGGCAGTGTGATTTAGTTGTGATACAGAAGAGATGGTAGCATCATGACATACAAAATTGGGGTACGAGAGTGTCAAATAAATGGGAAAGGAGTGCATGGTACCCTTCATTGATATGATTTTATATTATTTTATTATAATTGGATGAATTATTTGGTGATCATTACATGGTTGGGATGAGATTTGTTAGCTGACGTGTTTAGGTGATGTTTAGTTTTGTTGTTTTCTCAATGGAGAATTAGTATGGTACATTCACATGTACTTGAGTGACTTTGGTTAACATATGGAGTATATTTATATGCATTCCCTATGTATATAAACTATTTTCAAGTTTCTATGAGGATTACTTAGACCATTCTATGCATCACTATCTCATACATTTGGACAATTTCGATGCCGTTGCCTTTGCTTTTATTTTGGTACTTGTTTTTGAAGACTTTCACTTATATATATATATATATATGTATATTATTTCATCATGCATTATGGGATGATTTTTGGTTATATTATTTCATTTAGTTTCTTGTGGTTGATTAATCATATCTCCTGATTTTTTTATTATAGAAGGTAATTCCTCCAATATCATTAAAATTTCATACCCTTGGTGCTAGTCTCCAACTAAGGGCCTATTAGAGGTGGGACTCGTGGATCATTATATCCATTTATTAATTTTCATCTGAGGAGGGGGTACCTTTGGAGGGTGTTAGTCATGAAAATTATTATAAAAAATGATATTTTTTATAGGATGATCTTACAATGTTATTTGGATACTCGGTGAAATAAAATACGGCTTTTCATCAATAATTGATTCACCTAATTTTTTTCATGATTAATTAATTAATTCCCATCATTATATATTTTAAAAATAATAATTGGTGTATATGTTAAAATAAAACATTAGTGGTTGATAATTTTTTTTTGTAAATGAATGCATGTCATCAAACATAATATGTAATTTTTTTCAATTGATATGTACTTATTTATTAAAAAAATGATAATCCTTACTAGATAAAGAGTTTTCATATTGAACTTACCAAGTTTATTTTTATTTTTAAAGAAAAAACTATACATATTAAGACCATAAAGTAATAAATATTATATTTCTTACAATTTTATAGATATTAAGGATTTTTCCTTAAATGTATATGAATTTGACAACTATTGATAGTATAAAAATCAATATTAAATTTTTTTCCAAAAAATACTTTAAAAGATTTTAATCACTAAAAAAATACAACACAATCTCTAGGAGGGTTCAATTACATCATTAAAATATTATATTTTTTAAAAGTAATATATATTCTAAAAATTATTTTTTAATGTTATTAATTCTATATAACTCTTCAAAATCATGATTTTTAAACACATCACCACAATAAATCCAAAGACTGATGATAGGAAACCATATTTATTTTTAAAAAGATTTTATTTTTTTGAAAAAAATAAAAAATTAATATATTGAGGAAGAAAGAAAATCCATGTGTAAATAAATTTTCATCAACTAGAACATACATATAGTGTTTCCATCCAATACTATCAGTTTTAGTGGGTAAAAGTATCCAAGCAAATTAACTATAGAGGATTAAATGATGTGATTTCATTAAATGATTTAAAACTCTTTATATATTTATTATTATATTGAAATTGTTTACAAACATTAGTAAAATAAAACTTATAAACAATAACATACTTCATTAGTTTTTCTTGAAATATCCAAATCAAGGATCAATAAGCATGATCTACTTTTTAAATGATATACAAAACTCCATTCAACGATTCATAAGAATTATGAGTGAATATAGTAGATGGAAAAGACATCAAAAAAACCCACCAAAAGTAGGGTGTAAATTTCTAGTTAATTTTTGAACAAAAACTCTAATATCATTGAAAGATGATTTGTAATATCTATGAAGAACTTTCACATAGATTATATTGGATCATTGTTTTATATAAGGAGGATCCACATTCACCATTTTGATAGGATTATGAATATAATTACATGTTGTACCACCAAACACCATGGGAATGGATTTATTTAGGACATATCATTTCTATCACAGGTATTGAGATATCATATTATGTTAAATAATATAAGGGTTAAATCCTTTTTTCACATTATTTTTAAATGATTAAATACCCCAAAATTCTAAAAGAATAACATTTTATTCAATAGCATATGGGACATGAAACACCTAGATTATAAGAGAATAAAACACCCCAATACTTTAAAATACATTTCTTTAATAATAAATTTAATTTCGTTGATATCTTATGATACACGTAACAATAATTTTCTTTGATAGCTTGCATTGAACACAAGATAGAGTTTTACCAAAGAATAATATACTATTAATATTATTATTTAATATGATAGTTACCAAATAGCTGCTGGAATAGAGGGTATGAATATGATTAAATAACTTATGAAAATAGATAGTTTACACATTTTTATTAATTATATATTGATTATAAATAAAATAAGAATCATTTAAAATAAAGAGAAATGTTTTCTAAAAAACAGTATTCCTTTCTAAAAGGCGGTTTAGTCGCACAATATAAAATTATTTTTTAACAATATTAAAAAATTTATATTTCAAAATAAACAATATTTTTTAAATAAAAATATTTAAATTATCTTAGGGTTATTTTTTTGGATTTTTCTAAAAAGTTTCATGTTTTTTTTATGAATTGTATAAAATACTGAATTTTAATTGAAAACTGCATATTAATTTATATAATTTTTAAGGATAAATTATATTTTTAATTTATTTTTCTATAAAATTAGTAATATTTTATATAAATTAATCCAATTTAGTTCATTATAATAACTTTTTTATTGAATTTTGAAATAAAAACATTGTAAACTTTTTAACAAATTCAATTTAATAACCTGCTTTCTCGTCACGTCCATGGGATCAATTTTAAATTAAATATTAGCACTGATGTGAATTGAATTTGGAAAAATGTATTTTATAATTTTATTCATAATAATTTATAATTTATAATAAGTTAAACATAATTTTTTACCAAAATGAATAGTGAATGTAGTAAAAATTCATTATCATGGTTAAGGTAAAGATGGATTTACCCAGGGTTAAACTAAAAAAATAAGGATATAACCTATAAAATTATCTAAAAATAGTTGTATGGTCATATTTATACCATTAAACCTATAATATTCTATAATTTTACATCTTTGACCGTTTTGAAAAATGAAAAAATGTGGTAGCACTCAATTCTTTTCAAAAATAGAAAGCATGTCCTCTCCCCCACTTATAAAAGGACACCTCTTATACTATCTTATTTACACCTTAAAACCACTTTATTATAGAAAATACCTCCCCAAATAAAATCTTAAATTTTCTCCCCATGTCATATAGTCCTCATTTTTGGCATAAATCCAACCTAGGATGGCTTTAATGCAAATATAAGGAGGAAGCCCGAAAAAGAGGTAATGTTCTTCGACGAGCATCATTATTTTATTTATTTATAAACCTAATTAAATTTTTATTAAAACATTATAATATAGTAACCTAAATATCTTACATATACTAGTATGTTTCAATAAAAAGGGAATAAACTAAAACAATATCTACTTCCATCAAATGGGTTACAAAATCATCGTTCGTGTATATGGAAGACTACCGCCTCGCGAACCGATGTCGTTCAATTTTCCATTTCCACATATCAAGATTGGGTATGATGATGGATATAAAGTATATATATAATATTTATAACATATTTATACCTCTTTAGTAACTATATCTTATATATCTTTTTTTACTTTCGATTATGTAAGAGATATAATACTATCGCTTGTGTGTTTGGAGGACTACCACCTCGCGAAGCGATGTGATTCATCTTTCACTAATGCTTCACATGGGAGGTGATAAAGGTAAATTTAATGATTATAAATTATATAAATTACATAATTATTATATTAATTACATATTTATAATTTTTTAAAGATAATATATATCATTTTATTTCTTTACTTTTTCACTCATGTAAAGATGATAACATCCTTAGTGTACGTGTGGGCAACCATCTTCACGAAGTAACATGACTCTATTTTCATCACCAAATAAAAAAAATGATATATATAAGTATATAATATGGTATATATGATATTATGATAATTTTGGAAAGTTATAATATTACTTAACTTTTTTTCATATTGATCATTGAAAAATGCAAATGTTACTCATGTGTACATACTACCTACCATCTATATTATCGTAATGTAATTCATTTTTTGTTACAATATTTTAGTATTGGTTTTAAAATTAAAATTGATGTAAAAATATGATAATTATTTTATTATTATTATAGATAAGATTAAACTATTTAATCTTCAAAATAACTATATCTTTAATGATAAAACACGCATGAGAAAAAAGAAAATTAACATAGAAAACAGTGAAAATAATGTAAGATTACCAATGAACATGGGAAAAGATGTTATAAAAGGATCATATATGATATTATAAATATTAATATGGTTATTTTTTAAGTTAATAACATGTTTAACACCACTATACATGATGTTAAAGAACATTCAATCAAAAGGAAGTGTGAGGTAAGGGATTTCGTCTCAATTCCATTTCATTGAGGCATATTATAATGTTATGGAAATAATTTCTTTTATATGGTGTATGTAATTATGATTTGACATTTAATATCATGAATAATTAATTATTCATGGTATTTTAAGTTTCAATTTTAATTATTTCATCTATTTGGATTTGAATTAAAAGTTACCAAGTGGTAAAGAATTTATTAACTCAATTTATGTTCATTGGGTAAATCTTCTACATCATGAATATGTATTTATAATATTATGTATATAATGTCTTTTTATTACCTTATGTTGTATTTACACTTTTTTTATGTGTATTTATAGTTTAAAAACATAATTGATTCATTTATTAATTATCACTTCAACGTTATGATCACTGTACAACATTATTTCACAATCTCATTCTAATTGAGATTGTTTACTTTTGAATATTAGTGAAAGGAAATTATTTTTCCATTTCATAATAAAACCATTTAATTTTATTCTTCTCTAGGTATTCATTATATATTCAAGTAATATTTCCATTTTACCACAATTTTTTACTTAAATTAAATTACAAATTTTTTTCAGAAAATTTAACTTCAATTCTCTCTGTGATCAGAAACCTGTTTTATTCCAAACCATGTTTTTTAGAAATGTTTTAATTTTTTTAACATTTTAAAAATTATTTATTAAATAATTTTTTTACAAAATGTTTTTCAAGTAATATTTAATTAATTTTCATAATAATTACCATTTGTATTTTATCAAAAGTGAGAATGGAATATTTGTTTTAACGTGTACGACATTTTCCACCATCATAAACTCAAAATGTTTTAATGTTTCCTTTATAATTTTTCAAGTTTATTTTCAAAGAAAAGTATTTTGAAATTTTTTTGTGTTTTAAAAAGTGATTTTATAAATGAAAAGGATATTTTCCCAGAGAATGTTTTAAATATCTTTTGTGGTATTTCTATTAATCATCAACAACAACCCTTTATTCTTAATCCAATGGGGATATGTTGTTTTGATACCATCCTTATTATTAATCTATATGATTTATGATTATTTTGACCAAGGATAATATTGAAATTCACTTCCTTATTTCATTTTTGTTTTCATTAACTTCCCCTTGGAATATTCACTTCCCTATGATCATTAGACATTAAATTTTCACTAAATATCCATATTATTTATCATGGATATTCTTATTTCTTAAACTGTATACCATTTTAACATATGTAATTTACCTAGAAAGTTATTTGTTTATCTAGTGAAATATTTATAAATCTATATTCTTTACTCAATATGGATATTTTATGGTAAGGAACATTGATAATGAATTAAATCAATTATTCGATATATGTGAAATTCTTTATTTTCACAATGATGGGTGGGCCCTAACCTTATATAGCCCCTTGATGCATCAGTAGGTCTCAAGAGTCAAACAAGTGAAGATATAATTAAATAGGTTTTTACCTATAGTTTAAATCATCTTTTGAAAGGTATTGATGGTATAAGTATCATGATGAATGAAATAATGGCATCCAATAATTAAGAGTTCTATGTATTAAGAGTTTATTTATTATTATCCATGAGATTTTCACTATGATGTTAGCTCTTGAGGCATTTCATTTTCAATTTATTGATTAAATGACATGTGTTTTCAGTTATTTTCCTTGTAATATTGATTATTCCTTATCCAGTTATTAAAATATAAAGCGTGATTAGTTATTTTCCTTTATATATTGATTTTTCCTTATCCAGTTATTTAAATAGAATGTGTGCTCAGTTATTTACCTTATCATTTTGATTATGCTTATTGATTAATGATAAATTTTGTTGTACTTAACACTTACTGAGAATTTGAGCTCACCCTTATTTTTTTATTTTATCTGGAATCCATTAAGTTTACTATGTTTGATATGTGAGTATATGATAGTGGGAATAATTTTATTCTAATAAAAAAATTATGTTGTAATTTGTGTAATCAAATGTAAGATAATACTCAGGTGTGTACCTAGTTTACCAAGACTATTAAAATATCTGGTCCTTTGGGATGCGATTCCTTGTCTCATATAATGATGTAATAAAGAATAAATTGGATTTGGGATACTGTATTCAGGGTTTCTATAGTTGGTATCAAATGAAGTTTAGTAGAAACTGTGGGAACTAGATTTAGCAAAACATAGATTATGAAATATAACCTTATGATAGAACTTGAAGATAAGTAAATGAGAACATAATAGAGTTTTGGTAAGGTAGAGATTATGTTATTTTCCTTAAAATACACCCATATATGGATTCTATAAGTGGACATGGATTTGAAATATATATTCATATGGGTAATAAAAATGAAAACAGAACATTAGTCTTGAACCGATCGTCACCTGGTGCATGACAACAGGCCTTACTATGCACCCAGTTTGATAAACTCGGGGGATACGATTATGATAATTAACATGTTATGTAACAACCCAAGACATTACATGGTTTTAATTTTTGAATAAAGTTAATTTTGTTTCTATCTATATTTATACGCAACACCATGTTAATATTATGCTATATAAAACATGGGATTAACTTTTACGCAAAACCGAGTTTTACTACCTATTAATTGAGAACCTATTTTAAATCTAAATTTTGACAGTTTTATGAATTTTATTTTTAAATATAAAAATAATTTTTTAATTTATAATGTCTAAATTATCTTATAGTTAATTTTTCGTATTTTTATGAGAAACTTCATTATTTGATGAATAATGAAAATTTATGCAATTTAGTTAAAAATTGGCTTTTAGTTTAAATAATTATTAGTGTTAAATTATAATTTAAATTGGTATTTAAAACCAAAATAGATCAATTATGAATATATTGATCCAATTTAGGTCATTTGAACCGTTTTTTATATTTAAATTAAATATAAACACTTATTAAATTTTTGAATGTTTCTACTTTAAAAACCCGCTTTCGCCCTACATGTGCGGAATTCGTGTTGATATTAATTCTCCCACTTCTGTGATTTGAATTTTTAAAGTACATTATATTTTTTCTAATAATTTGAAATTTAGTTTTTTCTAGAAATATTAGCGAATGTGATTAAAATTAATTACAATGATTAAGGTAAGATTAAGCTTAATAAGAGACTAAACCTTAATATAAATAACCAAAATGACCCTAAAACTTGTCCAAAATCCTTTTTATGCTAATTACTATACCATATCCCCAATTTTTTTGAATTTTATGGGTTATTGGGATATTATGAAATGAAAGTTCCCTGTATAAAATCTTAAGTAAGGAAAAAGACAAAAAGATAACTTTCCTTACCTTTAACATTTATAAAACTTTAAGATATGTGAAAAAATCATATATTTAGTGATATATATCCTTTTTTAAGATAAATGGGTTATTTTTATTATAATAATTTATCAATAATTTTTAGATATTTTTTAGTTAATTAAAATTATTAAGAAATGACAACGTAGTGACTATTTAGTTAATAACCAACTAAAATAAATGATACTATAAATATTAAAAGTGAAGTGAATTGATTGAATTGCTGTATTAATTTTTTATATGAATATATCATGTTAAAAAACATTTAAAGTTAATAGATTTTAATTCTAATATTTTTTTGAAATTATAAAAGTAAAATTAAATAAATAATTTCACAATTGACATTATTATTATTTTACAATAAATGATATTTTATTAAATGATTTAAAATTAATAAAAATAATATATTCTGAAAAGTGATTTTTAAGTGTTAATAAATATAAAATATGTTCTATTAATGGGCCAATTTATCTTTTATAATAAACATATTGACCCATATATTGTAAAAACATTGTTAAACGTTCTACGTTTAAGCAGTGTTTTAGCACACCACATGCACTTATTTTAAAATTAATTTCCAAAAACAAGGAATTTTTATTTTATAAATTAGATATCATATTAATAATTTAGTGGATATATAATTTACAATAAATCTCAGTTTATTTTAATCATAATGGTAAAATTATTTAGGTTGGAAAACAAGATACTTTAATAAAAACAAAAATGCTAAAATTGGGGAATATTAGAAGTTTAAGAACCAAATTATTAAAATGAACATATTTTATTTCTATGGAGGTTTTAATCAACCATTATTACCCTTTGATCAATTATTTTTCCATTTTGAGGCACTTTTTGTAAGGAACACCTCACGTTAATGAATACCTTTTGGTATTTACAAGAGTGCCCCTCCCTCTCCACTATAAAGAGGAAAGCACTCTACCCATCACTCATACCCCTCAAACCACTTAGGTTCAGAAAAATATTTTCCAAAATGTCTTACCAAAATACCTTCACTATACCTTTAATCCAACCTTTTTTAATAAATACTTCCAAGGAATCCATTTGGTATAAACCAAATGGTGTTACCTGATTTCAAGGTAACATTTTCCAATGATCTATTTTCTTTAATTTGCTTCCCCACTACCTACACTCATCTCATTCCATGATTAAATAAAAAAAGTATACTAAATATACTAGGATGTTTTTATGTTATTATTTCTACCTACACTTATATACACCTTAACCTAATGGGTAACAAACATACTGTTTCTGTGTACGATGAACTACTATCTCACAAAAAAATGATTGTTAATTTTTCCTTTACCACCTATCATGGTGGATTATATGATGAAAAATTTGTTTATATATGATATATATGATATTTATTATGAATTTATACTTATTTAATAATTTTATAACAAAAAATATTAATACTTCCCATTTTGCGTTAATATGATAACATCGTTTAAGGAAGTGTGAACTAGTGCCCTCTCGAAGCGATGCGATTCATTCAAGCTATACATGGAATGTATTAAGGATGATTTTAACAAAAATATGTAACATATAACATATATATAATAATTTAATTATTATATACATATGTATCATTTATTTTTAATTATTTTAATATGAAAAAGGAATGAAAGTAGCGTTCATGCGTACGCATAGCCACCATCTCCATGAACGATGCACTTCATTTATTATCTCAAAATATTATAAAATACTATAAATAAATATGTACTGAATATATAATAAAATTAATTCATCTTTTAAATTATAAATATGATGAAATCATGATCTATGAAATAGAAACAACAAGTAAAAAGTCAAAACATACTTGAGAAATCCAGGCAATTTAAACCCAGAATAGTTAAAATAATAAAAGATTGTTAATAAAAGGGTAATAACGTATTATAAGAAGTTAATATATGGTATTATAAACATGAGTATGGTTATTTTAAAATTTATTAAAATATTTTAAACCACTATATAGGAGGATAAATACCACACAACAAAGGAAAGGTTAATGTAAGGTATTGTGTTCTTACTTTTCTTTCCGTGAGGCATACGCCATATACACTACTAACTTCTTTTGTGTAGTACTACCCATTTTGATACATTATATCATGAATATATTTTATTAATGGTATGAAAAAATTTCATTCATGGTAATTATTATTTAAATATTTCAAGTGGTATGGCTCACTTTGGGATGTTTAAATATAATTTTTCTAAAAAATGTTCTTAATAATTATCTTTGAAATATCACTTGCTTTCGTGATTGTTGAATTTATATTAGAAAAAATAACTTTATTGTAATAAATTTTCATTGTAAATTACCTTTAATAACCATATTCTCACACAATAGATATTATTATTTCCTAAACCATATATCATTTTTGATACAATGTCACTTTGACATTTATTTGATTAATTAGGAAATTATTGATAAATTTGTTTCATCTATTCAATACATATACATTTTGAAATGGAAAATTGTTCATGAATATGATAAATGATTTTTATTGGTACAACATGAGTGGGGATCAGTTATATAAATCCCCTCGATGCATTGTTAGTCTCACGAGACAAATCATTTAGCCAAATTAGGTGGCTTTATAACCGATATGTTGTAAACCATCTTGTGAAAGGTATTGATGGTAAAGGAAACATGTACCTAGGAAAAATGGAATCCAAAAATTAATAATTTACCTCATTTATATTCAGTTATTATTATTCCATGATATTTTACTTTTACATATTTATGGATACATTTTATTCTCAGTTTATTGATTTAGATGTCATGAGTTTCAGTTTCTTACCTTTCCATATTGATATTGCCTTATCTAGTTATTTGAATGTAATGTGTTATAAATTATTTACCTTTACATGTAAATTTAGTTTTATTTAATCATTATTGATTCTACTTTACTTAAATTTACTGATAATTTGAGCTCACCCTTATTATGTTTCCTTTCTCCAAGTTATAAAGAATAAATATTTTGATTAGTGTTAAAGGATGCAGTTTATTTAATTTTGTTATGTATCATGATTTATTTTATATTTTCCAATGCATTATGGGTATCATGTATGTAATATGGATTTCCCAGACTACTAAACTGATCAGTCCTTTGGGATTTGAGTCCTTGTAATCATGTTAATGTTATAAAAAAATGCACCATCTCTAGGCTTCTAGGGTTATGACGTTACAGTTGGTATCAAAGGAATTTTAGAAGGTACATTGGAAACTAGTTCTAGAAAAAATATATTTGGGAACATAACCCTAAAATAGACTTTGATGATAATTATAGAAGAACATCCTAGAATTTTGTTAAGGTATAGATTATGTAGGTATTCCTAGAAATACCTCCCTTTCGAGATATGACAAGTGGATGTGGTTCGAGAAAAGATGTACCTAGGAGTAATAACTATGAAAATTTATTCTGGACCTAACTCGAGGTAAACTGGTACATTAAAATAGGCCTTACTGCTCATCTAGTTTGAAATTACTGGGGGATACACTTATGATAGTTCATATTTTCTATACCTAAAAATTTATGTTATGTGCTATACAATATTTAGAATTATACATTATGATTTTACGACATAATATAGTATATTTCATTATTTATAAATGGATCCTAGAAAAAGGAATGTGATCTCCACCAATGCACGTGATCCAAAGAGTAATAAAGATCATATATTTGATGGTTTTAATCCAACATTTCAAAGGAAAGTGGTGTCCCAATTATTCTCATAATAAGAGGAAATAATATCACGTGATAATGATATAGGTAAAAAATTATCCAAGTCCCATGTATTTTAAAGGAATCAAGAGAAAAATAGGATGGGATAGAAAAATATGGATAAAGGGAAGACCAGAAAGAAAGATTTTCCCACATGTGATAATTATGGAAAGAAACGCCCTTGTAATTTCTTAAAAGTAATGAGAGTTTTATATATGTGTGTAATGAAATTTGACCATGCCTTTGATTGAAAGGGTAAAAAGGTTTCTAATATACATTTCTTTAACTATAAGAAGATGAGACACTATGAAAATCTATGTCTCAAGTGTCTAAGGGATATAACCTAGATGATACTATTGGATAATGATAAAGTTATGATATTTATGTGGATGAATGAAAATGATTAATATTCATATTAAATAATTATTTAATTTGAATATTTTATCAGCAATATACTGGTTATAAAAATTCTGGAATATATGAGGATTGTACAACAATAATTTTTCATTAAGGATTTGAGATCACATATTAAATGGTACCTAGAAAAGTTATATAGTAGAAAGTTATACTTTTCAAAAAAATATGATTTATGGAAATACAACCCTTAATATGTTACTGACGTTGAGATAATGAAAAAGAAATGATAGATTTGGAAAAGTGACGACTACCTTGGAACCAATTAATGATTTGTTTAAAATGTGTTTTATGCTATCATTGAGGGAGTTTATAACACTTTTAGATTTAAGGAATATATACAATAATGTTTATTACATAATAATAAGGAATAATTCTTATTTCTAATAAGTTTTTTTGGTGATTCGAGTTATTACCATATTTCAAGAAAATACATGATGATGTTTTTCACATGTTTGGAATGTGAAAATTTAGAGATGCTTCATGTTGATTAAAGGCTAACGAAAAGATAATTTTTGAAAATATGATGACCACATTTATAAAGTGTTAGATCATAATATTTTGGAAAGGTTAACCATTTATTAAATGGTTTAAGTTGAAATTTAAATCTAGTTTTAGAGATTGATATATTACATCACTATACAATGAATCTTGTTCCATGATATGAAGTAGAAATAGTTCAAGGCACAACCAAAGGATAATGACGTGCTTATATAAATGTATCAAGTAAGTATATTTACTTATATTCTTAGAGAGAGAAATAATTACTAAAATATAATAAAAATTATTTTGAAATAAAATGTGTCCTTGTAACTTTATTTTTGATGAATCAACTGGCCCTTAGATCATCACTGATTTATGGATTTCAGATTTTTAACTTTATCCTATCCATGTTCTCTAGCACTCTCCATCAAAACATGAGTATTATATATTTCTTACCTATCAATGTTTCCATTTCCCACTCATGTTCTCCAACTAGATAAGCTAGTTACATGACCATTTTACCATAATTTCTCTCTTATTAATAATAAGTGTTGTTAACCCCTTTTATGATGTGGGTTTTTTCAACAATAGTTTATTTTCAAATATCAATCCCTTGATTACTGAGATTGATTTTAAATTGTGAGGACACAATTTAAATAATTTGGGGAGAATGTAAAACCCCAATACATTATAATTTTTTAATTTTACAATAAAATTAATTTTTTTCCATATATATATATACACAACACCATGTTAATATCATTCTATATAAAACATGAGATTATCTTGTATATAAGACTGAGTTTTATCACCTTTTAATGGTGAACCTATTTTAAAAATAAAAATTTAAACTTTTAAAAATTATATTTAAAAAACATCATTATTGAGATTATAATTTCTAAATTATATTATGGTGAATTATTGGAATTTTTCTAAGAAACATCATTTTTCGATGAATAGTAAAAGTTACTAAAATTTAGTTAAAAACAACATTTTTGTTTAAATAATTATTGGTGTTAAATTGTGATTTAAATTGGGTTTTAAAGTCATAATAGATCAATAATTCATATATTAATCCAATTTAGGTAATTGAAATCATTTTTATATTGAAATTATATATAAAAACTTATTGAAATTTTGAACGTTTATACTTTAAAAACCCGCTTTCTCGCCACATGTATGGGATTAATGTTAATCTTAATTTTCCCACTTATGTGATTTGAAATTTGAAAAACATACATACAAGATTTTAATAAGTAAAATATGTTTTCTCTAATAATATCTACTTATTTTTTTACCAAAAATATTAGTGAATGTGATTAAAATTAATTATGGTGATTAAGGTAAGATTAAGTTTAATAAGAAACTAAACCTTAATCTTAAGCACCAAAATGACCTGGAAACTTATCTAAAATCCATTTTATACCAATAATTAGACCATATTCCCAATTGGTTCTAATTTTATAGGTTATTTGGATATTATCAAATGGAAGTTCCCCATATAAAATCTTATGTGAGGAAAAAGACAAAAAGAGAACTTTCCTTACCTTTAACATTTATAAAAATTTGAGATATGTGAAAAATATAATATATTTGTTATACATATAAATTTGAAAGATAAATGGGTTATTTTTATTATAATAATTTATCAATAAATTTTAGAGATGGTTTAGTTACTTAAAATGCTTAAGAAATGACAACGTATTGATTATTTAGTTAATAAGAAACTAAAATAAATGATACTATAAATATTAAAAGTGAAGTGAATTGATTGAATTATTTTCTTTATTTTTATGTGACTATATAATGTTACAAAATAGTAACCTTAATATATTTTAATTATAATGTTTTTTTCTATTATAAAATAAAAATTAAATAAATAATGTCAAAATTTACATTATTGTTATTTTATAATAAATGATATTTTATTAAATGATTTAAAATTAATAAAAAAATATATTATAAAAAGTTATTTTTTAGTGTTAATAAATATAAAATATAGTATGTTAATGTACCATTTTATCTTTTATAATTAACACATTGACCCTTATACTGTAAAAATGCTATTAATATGGTTCGGGTTTAAGCAGTGTTTTAGCGCGCCACATGCGCTTCTTTTAGAATTAATTTCCAAAAACATTTGATTTTATTTTATAAATTATATATAATATTAATAATTTTGTGGATATATATTTTATAATAAATATTACTTTAGTTTTTTCTTAATGGTTAAATTTCATTGGCTGGAAAACTAGATGCTTTAATAAAAACCAAAATGATAAAATTGCAGAATCTTAGGTGTTAAGGAACCAAATTTTTAAAATGCACATATTTTTGTATAGTGGAGGTTTTAATTGACCATGATTCCCATTTAATACATTATTTTTCCATTTTGGATTCACTTTAGGTATGATATATCTCTCATTTATTAATACCTTTTGGTATTTATAAGAGTGTCACTCCCCTTCTACAATAAAAAGGCAAGCACTCTAACTCTTACTCACACCCATAGAAACAATTAAGTTCAGAAAATATATGACCGAATATCTTACCAAAATACCTAAAATCTACCTTGAAGCCTAAATTTGGTAATAAATCCTTCCAAGGAATACCTTTGGTAAAAACCAAAAGGAGTTACCCGATTTTAAGGCAACATTTTCTAATGATCTCTTTTCTTTCATTTGTTTTTCCACTCCATATACTATTCTTATTACATTATTAAATAAGAAAAAAAGTATCATAAACATACTAGGATGTTTTTATGATATTATTTCTACATAAAATTACACAAACTTACACTTAATGGGTATCATATATACTATTTCTATATACAGCAAACTACTGCCTCACTAAATGATGATTGTTCATTTTTTCATTTAACACCTCTCATGATGGAAATTATGATGGAAAAACTATTTATATATATGATATATATGATATATATTATGTATTTATTCTTATTTAATCCTTATATAACACATAAATTTAATACTTACCATTTTACGTTAATACAATAACTTCGTTTGAGGAAGTGTGGACAACCACCCCTCAAAGCGATGCGATTCATTCATGCTATACATGGAATGAATTAAGGATGATTTTAATAAAAATATATAACATATATAAAATATATATGATAATTTAATTATAATATACATATTTATCATTTATTTTTCAATCTTTTAATATGGAAAATAAATGAATGTAGCGTTCAAGCGTACATACGTGCTACTGTCTCCATGAATGATGAACTTCATTTATTATCTCCAAATATTATGGAATATTCTAAGTACATATGTAATGAATATATAAGATAATTAATTAACGGTTTAGATTATTTATATGATTAAATCATGATCTAATAAATAGGAACAACAAGTAAAAAGTCAAAACATACTTAAGAAAACTAGGCAATTAATACCGAGAATAGTTAACATAATGAATGAGTGTCAAAAAAAGTGTAATAAAATGTTGTAAGAAGTTAATATATGATATTATAAACATGAATATGGTTATTTTATAAGTTATTAATATATTTTAAATCACTATATAAGAGGATAAATTCCAAACAACAAAATGAAGGTTAAGGTAAGATATTCTTATCTTACTTTTCTTTCCGTGAGGCATACACTATATACACCACTTACTTATTTTGTGTAGTATTGCCCCTTTTGATACATTATATCATAAATTATTTTTATTCATGGTCTGAAAAAATTTACTTTATGGGAATTATTATTTAAATGTTTCTAGTGGTATGGGACACTTTGGGATGTTTAAAGATTGTTTTCCTAAAAATGTTCTTAACAATTATCTTTGAAATCTCACTTCCCTTTGTGATTGTTTACTTTCTATTAGAAAAAATAAATTTAGTGTAATAAAATTTCATTAGAAATTACCTTGAATAACCACATTCTCACAAAATGGAAATTATTATTTCATAAACTGTATATCATTTTTTGTATAGTGTTCACTTTGACAGTTATTTGATTAACTAGAGAATTATTGATAAATTTGTGTCTTTAATTAAATACAGATACATTTTGATAAGCCAAATTGTTCATGAATATGAGAAATAATTTTTAATGATATGACATGGGTGGGGTACAATTATAGATATATACCCTTGATGCATCATTAGTCTCATGAGATGAATCATTTTGGCCAAATAAGGTGGGTTTTCACCAGATATATTGTAATCCATCTTGTGAAAGGTTTTTATGATAAATGTACCATGTAGATAGGAAACATGGAATCCAATAATTAATAATTTACCTCATTTATATTAATTTATTATTAATCCATGATATTTTGTGTTGACATATCTATGGACACATTTTATTCCTAATTTATTGATTTAGATGGCATGAGTTTTAGTTTCTTACCTCGCCATATTGATATTGCCTTATCTAGTTATTTGAATAGAACGTGTTATCAGTTATTTAACTTAAAATGTTAATTTATTCCTATTTATTCATTATTTATTCCACTTTACAGACCCTTACTAAGAATTTTAGATCACCCTTATTATGTTTCCTTTATCTAGGTTACGGAGAAAAAATCCTTGAATAAGCATTAAAGGATGCAGTTAATTTCATTTTATTATGTATCATGTATTGTTTTTTATTTCCAAATGTATTATCGATATCATGTTTTTAATCTGGATTTCTATGACTACTAAACTGATCATTCCTTCGATATTTTATTCCTTGTAATCATGCCAATGTAATAAAATAATGCACCGTATCCAAGCTTCTGAGGTTGGTGTGTTACATTTTGTTTATAAACTATCATGAAGGATTTGAATATATAATAATAATGAATTTCCTCAGTTAACCCCCAGAATAAGGAATAACCTATATTAAAAGAAAATGAATGAAGTATTTATATAGAAGTATTTTAACAATGGTATTTTTTTGTAATAATTTTGATATATATAAGGATTGTGTTAAATTTTAAAAGAATATATGTCTTCATTAACTAAATAGTTTTGAACACCATTACGGTTATGAGTTTAAGGTTGATCATAAGTGAAATATATTAAACACCCATTTTAATTTTTTTGTGGCATAAATGTCACAACATTAAAAACATTTTAGAGAAATTTATGGAAATACAAACCATTGGTTTAGTATATGTTTTAGTGAAAAATATATTTGAGGAATAATGGATTTACATTTTATAGAAATAATCTTAAAGGTATTTATATCCTTTAGTGTTAATATGATCATTTATAAAAATTTTATAATAGTCAAATAATATTATTGGACATTGTGAAAAAAATAAGTTGTATTGAAACTATAAAAAAGGTTTATTTAATGAGTGATTTTATTTAAAATATTTCCACCATAATTTTTTAGGAACATTATAGGAATTATTGAAAAAAAAACTTACTACTGGGTGAAAACCCATCATATTCAGTGAGTCGGTGGGGTTTGAACCCATGATCGAAGGATGATAATGGTTTCATGACTACCACTAGCCAACATGATATCCTAGTTAATATGTTATTGTTTTTAGTTAAATGATTTGAAAAATAAATATTAATAATTAACTAGTGGTGTTACTTTTGAGGTTTAGATATTAATTTATTATATTGGATAACTTGTCCTAACTATATCAGTTTTGGAAAATAGTAAGAGAGATAAAAATAGTCTTGTCACTCTTTTATGGATCTTAAAATCCGTGAAAAGTAAATTTTAATGATTCATGAAGAAAAAATTAATTTTTTATATTAATTTCATAGAGTAAGGGATGAATTAAAAATTGACTGAAGAACAACTAAAAGATGAATTTCACTTATAAAATAGAAATAAATCTAGTAAGTATATTTCATTATATTCTAAGATAGTAAAATAATTATTCAAATTTAGGAAAAGGACCATGAAATGAAAATGTTATCCTATTACATTAATACTTGATGAATCAAATGGTCTTTTAAATCATCATATATTTATGATTTTGATGACCGTAACATTCCACTAATCATCCAATTTTTTGTGATCAATTACCTCAATCACTCTATATAATTATTTTTGTGTTTCCTCCATGTCCATATCTTCATGTTCCCATGATGTTCTCTTACTTGTAAACCTAGTAATATGTTATTCTAGATAACCTTCATAATTACTTTTCTATATTATTAATAGGATGTTTTATTATCTCTTTTATGATGTAGGGTTTTTTAACAATTTAATTTTTAAATATAAAACCCTGGATTATAAAGATCAAGTTTATATTATGAGGATTCAATTTATTTAATTTGGGGAGAATGTAATACCTTGAAATTTTAAAAGAATAAGATTTTATTCAATAACTTATGTGACATGAATAAACTATATTAGAAAAGAATATAACAACCCAAGAATTTAAAATATAATTATTTTTGAATAAATCTAATTTCTTAGATAACTTCTGATACATGAAATAACAAGTTTCTTTGATATCCTGTATTACACACAAGACCGAGTTTTATCGAACAACAATATAATATTAATAATATTATTTAATATGACAGTTATCACATAGCCGTTGGAATGAAGGATATGAATAGAATTAAATAAATTATAAAAATATATAGTTTAATTTTTTTATTAATTATCTATTAATTATAAATAATATTAGAATCATTTAAAAGAAAAATAAATGTTTTTAGAAAAATAATATATTTTATAAGAGGGTTTAGTCATGCATTACACACATAATTTAAAATTAATTTTTTCCAATTTAAGAAAATTTATATGAAAAAATAAAAATAATTTTATAAATCATAATATTGATATAATATTAGTTTTTATTTTTTTTGGATTTTTCTGAGATGTTTCCTCATTATGATGAATAGTGGAAAATACAGATTTTTTGTTGAAAACTACATTTTCATTTAAATAATTTATAATGTTAAATTATATTTTTAATTAGTCTTAAATTAAAATTTGTTTAATTTTATGTAAATTAATCCAATATATTTCATTGGAATAATTTTAATATTTAATTTAGATATAAAAACTTTGTAAACTTTTGAGCACTTTCACTTTAAAAACAAGATTTCTCATCACATATACAGAATTGATTTTAAATTAAAATTTGAATTTTTTAAATTAAATTTAGAAAAATGGATTCAATATTTATAATAAAAATAATAATTTATAATATCAAATAAGGTCAACTTAATTTTTGACTAAAATTAATACTGAATACAGTAAAAATTAATTTCCGTGATTAAGGAAAAATGGGTTTATCGGAGGGTTAAACTAAAAATATAAGGGTAAAAATGACTTATAAACTTGTATAAAAACTATTTTATGGACATATTTATACCATTAAATCTATAAGGTTCTATAATTGTCTATTTTTGAAATTTGTGACATATGGAAAATGTGTTATCACTCATTTTATTTCAAAAATACCAAGTGTGTCCACTCCCCCACTATTAAACGGTCACCCCCTCTACTATCTTCTTCACACATTCAAAACACTTAGGTTCAGAAAATAAATACTGAAATAAATTTACAAATTCCTTACCCTCATCCTAAAATCCTTATTTTTGGTATAAATACAACCTAATAATTTTTTATTTCATATATAAAGAGGATACCCGAATAAGAGGTAATGTTCTTTAACGAGCGTCACGATTTTATTTATTTCTCTACATCCTTAAATATTCATTAAAACATGAAGGTATAATAAAATTATTACTCTACCTATAATTGGATTTATTTTATAATAATCTAATGAATTAAAACCATATTCACTTATATCAAATGGGTTACAAAATCATCACTCGTTTGTATGATAAACTATTGCCTCATGAAGTGATGTCATTTTTTCCATTTATACCTCTCAAGTATAGATATGATGATGGATATAAAGTATTTATATTATATTTATTAAATATTTATACATATTGAGTCAATATATAATATATATTTTTTTAAACCCCATTCCATAGAAAATACGATAATGTCACTTCTGTGTATGACAGACTACTGCCTCACGAAGCGATGTGATTCGTCTTTCACTAATGCTTTACATGGAAGGTGATAAAGGTAAAGTTAATGATTATATGTGATATTAATGATATAATTATTATATTCATTAGATATTTATAAATCTATAAATATAATATAGATCATTTTCTTTCATTTATTTTCACTCTTGTAAAGATGATAACATTGTTCATGAATGTCCAGACTACCGCCTTCAAGAAGCGACGCAACTCTCTTTTCATCACCACATCACATATAAAATATATTTAAGTATATAATATGGTATATATTATATCATTATAATTATTTGAAGGTAAAATATTACTTATCTTCTTTCCATAATGGACATTGAAAAATTAAAATGTTACTCATGCGTTCGTATGACCTACCATCTCCATGATCATAATGTACTTCATTTTTCATAACCATATTTCATGATTGGTTTTAAAAGTAAAATTTATGTAAAAATATGCTAATTATTTCATTATTTTTATTTTGGATAAGATAAAACTATGTAATTTGAGCAAGAACTAGATCTTTAATGATATAACACGTATGAGAAAACAAGGCAATTAACACCCACAACAATGAAAATAATGAAATATTATTAATGAATGGGTGATAAGATGTTTTAAAAGGATAATGTATGATATTATAAATATTAATATAGTTATTTTTTAATTTAATAAATGTTTAAAATCACTATAAACGAGGCTAAATAATTTTTAATTAAAAGAAAGCGTGAAGTAAGGGATTTCATCTCAATTTCATTTCATTGAGGCATATTATAATGTTATCAACCTAATGTATTTTATATGGTGTATATAATGAAAATTTTACCTATAATATCATTAATAATTAATTATTCATGTTATTTTAAGTTTCAATTTTAATTATACAATATAAGAGGATTGAATTAATAGGTTCCAAGTGGTAAATAACATATTAACTCAATTTCTATTCATTAGATTAATATTATACTTCATTGATTATTTTATTCTAACATTATGTGAATAATATATTTTTATTACCTTATGTTTTAGTCACACTTGTGTTATATGGATTTATTGTTAAAACACATAATCGATTCATTGATTAATTCTAACTTTAATGTTATGCTAATTGTAAGGTTTATTTCACAATATCATTCTAATCAAGATTGTTTACTCTTGAATATTAGTTGAAGGAAATTATTTTCCCATTTCCTAATAAACCCATTTAATTTTATTCTCCTCTATTTATTCATCATATTTTCATTTAATCATACCATTTCCCACTCTTTGGTACTTAAATTAATTGAGAAAATATTTTCAAGAAAATCTGACTTTATTTCTCTCTTCAGTTGGAAACCTGTTTTATTCCAAAACTATGTTTTATAAAAATATTTTAAATTTTTTTAACCTTTTAAAAATGATTTATTTAAGATTTTTTTTGATTTTTTTAAATTAATCTTTAAATCATTTTCAAAACAATTATTCTTTGGATTTTACTGAAATTATGAAAAGAATATTTGTTTTAACATGTATGAAATTTTACACCATCATGAACTCAATATGTTTTAATGATTCCCTTATAAGTTTTCAAATTTATTTTCAACAAAAGTATTTTTAAATTTTTTTTTTCTATTTTGGAAATTTATTTTCAAAATGAAGAGGATCTTTTCCTCTATAATTTTTTAACATATTTTTTTTGGAATTTATATTAATCAATGAAAACAATCATTTATTATTACTCTAATGGGTATATGTTGTGTTGATACTATCCATATTCTTTATCTGGATGGTTTATGATTATTTTGACCAAGGATAGTATTGAAATTCACTCAGTTGTTTCATTTTTATATTCATTGAATTCCCCTTGAAATTTTCACTTTTCTATGACCATTATACATTAAATTTCTACTAAAATATAAATATTATTTATCATGGATATTATTATTGATTAAATCAAATACCATTTTAACATATAGTGTTTACATTAAAAGTTATTTGTTTATCTATGGAATTATTGATAAATCCATATTCTTTACTGAATATGGATATTTAACAATGGGGATCATTGTTTATGAATTAAATTGATTATTTGATATATGAGGAATAATTTGGACCTATAGTTATGGGTAAGACCTGACATTATATATCTCCTCGATGAATTGGTAGGTCTCATGAGACGATCAAGTTAATCTAGAATAAAGTAGGTTTTTACTTGTAGTTTAAACCATAATTTGAAAGTACATAATGGTATAGGTATCATGATTCATGAGATCATGGAATCCAATACTTAATAATTTCTTTCACTAACAGTTTAGTTATTATTATCCATAATATTTCCACTATGAAATTATATCTATGGATGCATTTGATTTTCATTTTATTGATTAAATGGAATGTTTTTTCAATTATTTACCTTTTCATGTTGATTATTACTTATCCAATTATTTATATGATATGTGTTCTAAATTATTGACCTTTTTATATTAATTATGCCTTGTCCAATTATTTAAATGGAATGTGTGTTCAGTTATTTACCATTCCATTTTGATTATTCTTATTGATTCATGATAGTTTCCACTATCCTTAACCCATACTGATAATTTGTGATCAATATTATTTTGTTTCCTTTCTTAGGAATCTATAAAGTGTATTATATTTGATATGAAAAGATATTATAGATGGAATAATGTTATTCTTAGAAAAAAAATTATATTTTAATTTGTGTATTCAAATTTAATGTAAGACTCAAGTATGTATCTAGTTTTCCAAGACTACTAAAATATTCATTCCTTTGGGATGAAACTCATTGCTTCTTATTCTAATGTAATAAAGTAGACACTAGCGCTAGACTACAGGGTTTGTGGTTGCTATAAATGAAATATTACTCATAACACACCCAACATATCTTGATTCACTATGAACATATATCATAATGGGTTTCATCGATAAATCAAATTAATCAACTCATATCATACATTAATAATAATCTTAAAGTATAAGATCCAATACATATGTCCACAAATAGGAACATCCAATGAAACATATAAGTGTAGATTTCCTACCAGAGGGTCCCATCCTCATAATTTTCTACACTATAAATTACAAAGAGCATAGACCATGATAAGGTTCCTCAATGTTTTACGAGTCTCCAAACCTTGTTGCCTGTATAATTTTTTTACCTCAAATTATTTCATCCAGCTATAAAACATATATTTAAGAATATTTTCATGGTACTTATAGATTCTCATCATAGTGGTGAACTACTATGACCTTTTAGTATAACAATTACCCTTAGGAAATTATCACATACAATTTCACATAGAAGAATAATCATTATATGGTTAGAATTTTATTAATATTCAAAAAAATGAATACAAGTTATCATAAAGTATAAAAAAGTGGGTTCTAGGGTATATAGTCCAAAAAAATATCACTATCACTAGAGAAAATTGATTAAAACCTTTATTCTACTAGCTCTGACATGATAATAATGATTCTGATGAGATAGGCCTTTAGTTAATGGGTCTACCATATTTTATTCCATGAAAACTCTAAAAACTGCAACTTCACCCCTCTAAGAAATATACATCAAGAGGTGATAATTTTAGTGTATATAAATTTTCTGTTGGTGTGAACTTGGATCTTTTATAAGATATACTGTTATAGTATTATCACAATTAATTTGATAGATTCTTTACTACTAGGTACTAAATCAAGATTCATGACAAAATTTTGTATACAAATGGTTTCTTTAGCTACATCAAAAGTCACTATATATTTGGAATATTCTATAGAATCAATGAAAACTAGATGATTTAAACTCTTCCATATCACAAATACTTTATTGATATAGAAAAAATATACTTATTTCAACTTTATATCATTATGATCTATTTAAAAACAACCATCAGTATAATCCCTAATGGATAGATCCTCCTCTCCTTTATACACCAGGAACATATCCTTAATCATTCTCAAATACATAAAGATACACTTAAAAGAATACTAGTGTTCTATACATGGATTATCTTAATATCTCCCTACTATGTGCAATGTGTAGGAATAATAAATTCTAGTACATAACATGACATACATGATTGATTATATTACTAAAGCATACAAGATTTTACTCATTTTATATTTCTCTTATTGTGTCTCTGGATAGATTTTCATAGAATGATGTATACCATGTGACATTGGAACCAATACAATATTGCATTTTTCTATATTAAATATATTTAGTATCTAGTCAATGTATGTACAATTACTTAGTCCAAGAAACATATTATATCTATCACTAATGATCTTGATCCCTAGAATGTAGGTTGCTTCACCTAAGTCCTTCATGAGAAAACACTTGTTTAATTAGTCTTTAATGAAATTTACTAATGTTATTTCATTTAAAATAAATAATATTTCATCAACATATACTACTAGGATAATTACCATATTCCCACTAAAATGATTATAAACACATGGATTGCATTCCTTCTTAATGAAACCAAAATCTTTTATAACTTTATCAAATAAAATATTCCATGAACTGGATGCTTTATTTAATCCATAAATGGATCTATGCATCTTGTATATTTTTTGGCATCAAATAGAATCCCCAAACATTCTCTTTGTATCATGTAGACATATTAATGAAGGTTACCATTAAGGAAAGTTGTTTTGACATCAATCATCCAAATTTCATAGTCATGGTAAGCTACCATATAAAGTATATTTTTGATGGATTTAAATATGAAAACTAGTGAAAAGTTTCCATCATAGTCAATTCCTTAAAATTTGTTAAAACCTTTAGCCACTATCCTTGTTTTATAGGTACTTACTATACTTTTCATGTCTAGTTTTCTCTTAAATACCCATTTATACCCAATAGGGTTTTCATCAACTAGCAGATTGACAAGAACCCAAACTTGGTTCTGATACATGAAATCTATTTCAAAATTCATGGCATCTTTCCATATTGTATATTATGAGATCTTTATATCCTATTTATTGTATATAGGTCCATTATTTTCAACCAATAAAGATTCACCATTTTTGGTGACTAGAAAACCATATCTATATGTTTCTCTTACCTCTCTAATGCTTCTACGTGGTACATGTGTTTTAAGAACAGATTATTCTATGGGGACCTGTGGAATATATTAATTTACCAAATCTTATGTATCTTGAGCATAAAATTCATCAAAATAAATCATTGTCCCACTATTTTTCTTGAGTATGTGCTCCCTGTCATGAAAGATAGCTTGTCTGGCGATAATCACTTTCTTGTATGAGGTGTTGTATTAGTAGCATCCCTTTGTTTCCTTAGGATACCCTATAAAGATACAATTTTAACCTTGAGGTTCTAATTTTTTGCCTAATTAGGCCTTAAAAAATGACTCAAAACACCATACATTTGTATGTGATAGAACAATTATCTTTCAACTCAATAACTCGAAGGAAATTTTGATTTCTACTAATGTTGGTACTCAGTTTATTGTGTATGCCACAATCTATAATGCATGTCTTTGAAAAGACAATTAAAGATCCTCATGAATCATCATCAACCATACCATATATAGTAAGTTACAATTACTCCTTTAACGAACACCATAACACTATTGTGTGTAAGGTGGAGTGAGTTGAGATATAATCCCAAAATCTCAAAGGAATTTTATAGAATCTTGGTTAAGATATTCACCACATCCATCGATCAAATATTATTTATCTTCTTTCCATGTTGATTATCTACTTCATTCTTGAATTATTTTAATTTCTCAAAGGAATGGTAATTATACATCATCAAGTAGATATATCCATGTATAATCAAGTCCTAGGAAAAAGTTATGAAGTAAGATTACACGCCTCTAGCTTCTACTAGAAATGGTCCACACACATCAATCTGTATCAATCCTAGAAGATATGTGGCCATTTAACCATGTCCACCAAATGGTGGTTTAGTCATTTTCCTTTTAATTAATAATGACATCATTAAGTGGTTTTAGCTTAAAAGAGTTTAAATCACTATCTTGACAGAACTTTGTCAAAAACTTCTCATTTTCATGAACAAGATGGTGATTCCACAGTAGGGTTTTATATGAGTTGTGAAAACATGATTCATTATCAAAGTCCAATACTTAGTTTTTTTAATTTAATACATAATTTTTTTATTTAAATATGACATACCATGACATATGTCATTTTTTATAAAATAAAAAAAATTATTCCCAAATTTGAAAAGAAAACCATATATATCTAGAAATGATATAGAAATTATGTTCTTGGTATTAGTTAGTACATAATAAAAATATCTTAAAACCAAAATCATTCATGTTGGAAATAAAATTTGGTAATATCCAATGGCTAGAGAAGCCATCCTCACACCATTGGTAGCTCACAAATCCATCTCTCCTCTGGAAAGATTTTAAAATCTACTTGGTTTCTACATATGGATACAAATATGATCACCAAAATCTATATATAATACCCAATGTGTAGATATTGAAATATTACACTAGATAAAAAATGTACCTTTATCTTTCCCTTTTTCTGGGTGTAGCTCCTCTTCTAGTGACCTTTCTTTCCACATGAAAAACAAACTTCTTCCGTTTCCATTCCCTTCCTCAGGATCTTCCTCTTCTTGGAAGGACACTGCTCATGTAATGAGCCAAAAATTTTTCAGCGATATTATTTCCTTTATTATAAATTTATTATATGTTATAAAACATATACATAGCTTAAATATCCCACTAAAAATTTTACCGTCATAAATAAGTAATGAAATAATTGATATTCATATAAATTAAGGAACTTATATCAATGGAATAATATCTTGATCATTGGAATACTAACATGACTATTAATAATAATAACTCAACCAATAGAGAATCAAGTTATGATATTTTATAAGTAATTTTAATAATTATTCATTGAAATACAATAAAATAAATTTACAAACCTAAAAAGAACTTTTCAAAACCTAAAGTCAAAAGAGATTCCTTAAAATATCAATTTATATTTCTTTCCACTTTCCTTTTTATTAAATTATTTAATTAGAAATATAAAGGTGTTTTAAAGTATAAAACTAATTATATTATATTAATATATGGTTTATATTAAAAAAACTACTATTAAAATTCTAACCTTTGATGTATTATTTTATTTAATATTATATACTAAAAATACTCGTCTCCTCATCTGTAAATAATCCCTCTCCTCCCCTTGGAAAACCACTCATCCCACCCATTCCAAAGAAAGATCTACCCAAATCATCCCTATAAAGCCTCATAGAATACATAGGGATTTTCTGGAGTAGTCCACTTAAATCACCAAGGGAGTTATAGTATCATGCAAGAGAAGTCACACCAAGGAAAGAGTAAGTATCTGTTAATTCTTTTATATTTTCTTATTCTCCTAATTCTTTTACCAATTAATTTAAAAAAATCATACTATAAATTTAATTATTCATTAATATAACATTAAATTAATGATTTTTACCTAATTAAATTACCATATATATGAAATATATAATTTTCTTACTCCCTTTTACTCTCTCTTTCGGCAATGTCCTGTTGAAGTTCAGTTAACCACCTAGAGAGACATTTACAAAATGATTATTATAACCAACTTCATGGATAGATAATATGGATTATATAAAATATATAAATATATAATAAAATGTGTTCTACGATTATATAATTAATTATACTGTTGTATAATTTACATTTAACAAAATAGAGGAATTGAGACAAAACAGAAATGTTTTAAGTAAAACATGATATCAAAATGACTCAACTTCACCAAAAATAATTAATAAATATAATAAAATTGTTATAATTGATAAATATTTTTATAAAATTACTATAATTCTCTTTTGTATTATTATTATAATAAATATAAGTTTGTTTTTCAGGTGGTGAAAAAGTGACATAATTAAGTGGGAATTAAGGTAAGGGGATTGTCGAACCCAACCCTCTTCCTTCGTGTTTTACCTATTTCACTCCATTTTTAGTAGAATTTTCCATTCATGTTTTTTAAATATAACATATTTATCCTTCCCTTTTATTTTTTTGATATTCATTTTTCCAATCTTATTTTTAGGACAAATGAAAGGATTTTTTCAAAAGAACCCTTCTTTCTAAAAATACAACTTTTACTTATCATAAGATTATTTCTTCCTCACTCAAGATTGATGATTCTTATACCAATTATGTTATTCCATATTTCTTTTGGGAACCATAATGTTTATTCATGAATATATTCTTTATGAAATGAAATCAATTCCTTTTCATGGGTTATTTTATGTCTAATATTAATATATGTTCTATGTGTCGTGCATGATAATGTAAATGTTGTGATGTTATGGGTGCACCTAGAATTATAGTGTAATGTATATGTTATGATGTGTCAGTTGCACCTAGAATTATATAATGCTCCAATGAATTGAGTAATGTGATGTATCTCATGAGATAAATTGTAATATGAATGGTAGTTGACCACTAATATATGATGTTTCATTTTTTTACATTTCCACATTCCATGCCTTTATCTAATTCTTACTCTCATGATTATGGGGATGATTTTATGATGAATATTATAACAAAACCATGTTATATTGATCATTTTTTTATCTATACTATCAATAGGATTTTATCTCACTCCTTTCATGATATATATCCTTAGGTTATTACTTGAAATAAAGAGAACACAAAGGCTACTAAGAATATATTGAAGAAGTAATTAAATAAATGTTTATGTTTTATTATGTAAAAGTTATGTACAGTCATATCTTGAACAAGATACTAAACTTTTGGATCTTGGTTGTATAACTCATTTATTTTGTTTATCTTTAAAATGATGTAACAATCATGTAATAAAAGTAGGATCACTATAGTTAGTATCAGAGCACAATTTATTTAATTTGGGAATTAAGATTAGAGAACCTAATTGAAAACTCTTAATATGAGACTATGTATAAGTAATCACCCAAGAATATTTGTTTTAGAAAATTCTAAACATAGATATCCCACAATATTTTCATTATAATTAATTCCATAAAGGAATAAATTATTTATTCATGAATTTTTTACTTATGTTTTGTTCAAAACTTTTCTATTTTAGAAAATAATGGGAACCAGGAGAAACCAATACAATAAACTATGTGAGGGACAATATGGTGATTGCCTGAATGATATCCCCAATAACATGGGAGGTAGATTTAATGATTTCATGGCAATTATTACCCAACAGTCTCAGGCTATGAAAAATAATCTAAACCATGTGGAATTTCCACCTTCACCTTAGAGGGAGAAACTGGCTATTAAGTATTTTATGTGACAATGACCACCGATGTTTATTAGATATTCTGATCCACTAGTCGAGGAACAGTGAGTCAAATCAATGGAAATTATTTTTTCTATGCTTCATTGTTCTAAAATGGATAAGGTGACTCTGGGAGTTTATCTTCTAGATGGAGAGGCTGATCAATGGTGGTCATTGATTAATAATTATTAATCTAATCAAGAAATTGAAGAGATGGAGTGGGAAGAATTTAAAATAATGTTTCTTAACAAGTAATTACCTCGGAATATTCATACAAAGATAGAGAGATAATTCATAGACATGAAGCAAAATTAAGGTGAACCTATCATGGAATATGAATAAAATTTCAAAAGGCTTTCAAGGTATGCATTGGGTTTTTTATCAACAATGATAGAAAAAATGATAGATTCTTTATTGAATTAAAATCACACCTTCAAAAGGCACTACCTATCTGATATTTTGGGAGTTATGAAGAAGATGTTCAATGTTATCTCAAAGTGGATATGGATTTTGGATAATGGTCTCATGGATATGGTGATAAGAAATTAAAGATAAAGTTTGAATCCGGAGGATTAAATGGAAAAGGTGGAGAGAATTCCCAATCACTAACATGTCAAAAATACGGGAAGAATCATGAGAACTTCCTCAAAGTGATGGGGAAATTATATAAGTGTGGGATAGAAGTCCACCAAGCTCATGAATGTCATAGAGACATAAATAAGATGGTCAATATGATGGAGGAAATGAGATCACCACCCATGGTTCAATGCTTCAACTATAGGGAGCTAGGGAACTATGTAAGCCAGTTCACTAAACCTCGAGTCCTCAAGGGAAATCAGCATCATCATCCACCAAATCCAAAGGAGTAAGGGAAGGCTTATTCCATCACTACTATTGAAGTGGATAAATAAAATGAAGTAGTACATGGTACAATTCCTATTCACTCCTGAATGGAAAACTTATTATTTGATTCTAGTTCTATTCATTAATTATATCAATTAAGTTTACTAGAACTATTGAACCGAATCCCCAAAACCTTAAAGTAGAGATATCCATAAGAACACCTGGTGGTGTAATCATTGTAACCTAAGTTTTGTAATATTCTCATGTTGGCATATGTGGGATGATTATTCTAGAGAATTTCATGATAATTTCATTGGTGGAATTCAATACTATACCAGGGATGGATTGGATTTAATTATATAGAGGACACACCAGCAATCTAGAAAAGGAAATATAATTTTATATTCCAAACCATCCCATGATCCTCTAAAAATTCAAGGAAGACCATGAATCTACTTTGTATGATCTCTCAAAAGTTTGGGTGTTTATTCCCGATGAAGAGGCATACCTCACTCAAATGGTTGAGTCAAAAGAAGGTATCAACCTATGAGAAATTCCCATTGTGATGGAATATAGTTATATATTTCATGAATATTTTCTCAGACCTCCCCCATATCATGAGGTAGAGTTATCAATATAACTCATACTCGAAGAAAATCTTATCTCAAAATTACAATATAGGATGGCCCCAATCGAACTAGGAGAGTTAAAGAAGTAGTTGTAGGATAATTTTGAAAAAGGGTTCAAACACCCTAGTGAATCCCCTTGAGGTGTGCCATTGTTTTTCATCAAGAAGAATCCTAGATCAACATGACTGTGTATTGACACTAGGAGATCAAAAAGATCACCATAAAGAACATGTATTTTCATCCAAGTATTTATGAATTGTTTTATCAACTATGAGAATATCATTTCTTTTGAAAGGTAGATATTTGTTCTGGATATCATCAAGTAAAGGTGAACATGGAAGATATTCAGAAGACTACCTTCCATACAAGGTATGGGAACTATAAGTTTATAGTGATCCCCTTCATACTTACTAATTCCTTTACCATGTTCATGGATTTGATGAATAGAGTCTTTATATACCACCTTGAAATTTTATTGGTAGTGTTTATCAATGAAATTCTCATCTAGTCAAAGAATAAGGAAAAATATTTGGATCATCTAAGTATTGTGTTGGAGAAATTGAGGAAGGAGAAATTGTATTCCAAATTCAGTAAGTGTGATCTCTAGATGCATCAAGTCACATTATTGGGACACATGATCACAAGTGAGGGAATTTATGTGGACCCTTCAAAAAAACAACAATTGAATAATGGTCCAGAACCTATATTGTCATGCAAATCCGTAGTTTTCTTGGCTTAGTTGGGTACTACCGATATTTTGTGAGAAATTTATCTGAATTTTATATCTTTATAACTAATTTAACAAGGAAAGGGGTAAAGTATGTCTGAACAAAAAAATGTGAGGAAATCTTTAAGGAGCTAAAGAATATGATGGTAACTGAACTTGTACTCACATTACCAATAAGTGTAGAAAATTTTGTGATGTACATCGATGCTTCAAAGAAAGTCTTGGGTTGTGTAATCATTAAAAATGATAAAGTTATAGCCTATTCTTCACAATAGTTGAAGATACATGAGCAGAACTACCCGACACATGATCTTGAGGTAATATCTATGATCTTTGCCTTGATGATTTAGCGACACTACCTCTATGGTGATAAGTGTGACATATATACTGATCACAAGAGCCTAAAGTATATATTCAAACAAAAGGATATCAATATGAATCAAAGGATATGGTTAGATCTAATCACGTACTACAATTTCTCTATTCACTATCATCCTCAGAAGGAAAACAATGTAGCTGCTAATCTTTGTAGAAATTAACCTACAACTCTAACCATGATGTGGATTGAGAAATAACCTATATTTATGTATATAAAAATGATGGATTTGGAAATCATAAATCTAGAGAATACATATTACATTTCCCAAATGATTATCCAGCTATCTATCCAATAGAAGAATAAAGAGGCACAAAGGGATGATTTGGAACTTCAAAATAAGGTGGATGCAGTAAAGGAAGGGATGCTACAAGAGTTCCATATCGATGATGATGGTGTGATTCAGTTTGGAACTAGGATTTTTGTGCCTTCATCACCTGAGATGAAGAATGTGCTATTAGATAATGCACATAACTCAAATATCTCTATCCATCCTAGAAGTACCAAGATATACTGTGACCTTTGAGAATACTTCTGGTAGGATAACATGAAGGAGGTTGTGGAATATATCTCATGGTGTTTGGTAGGTCAAAAAGTTAAATCAGAGGAACATAAGTCTAAAGGTATGTTTCAACCACTGACTATACCCATGTGAAAATGAGAGAATGTTACTATGAACTTTTTCAATAGTCACCTGAAGATATCCAAAGGAAACAATGCGATATGGGTTGTAGTAAATCGACTCACCAATAATGAACACTTTATTTCAATTAGGTATGATATCTCACTTGAACAACATTCTAAGATATATGTGAAGGAATTGGTAAGGCTGCATGGGGTTATACCTTCGATCATATCTGATTGTGATTCAAGAATCACATCCAAATTGTGGAGGATTATTCAACATTCCTTGAAAACTAAATTGAATTTCAGTATGACCTATCACCCCCAAACTGATGGTCAATATAAGATAACTATTCAGACACTCGAAGTTATCTAGGATCCTGATCAATGGAATTCAAAGGTGGATAGGATCAGAATCTCTCATTGGTTGAGTTCTCATACAATAATATATTCCACTGAAGTATTTATATGGATCCATATAAAGCTCTATATGGAAAGCGATGTAGAACTATAACCTATGAGTATGAAATTGGAGAATGAATGATACTTGGACCTGATATCATGAAAGTGATGAAAAATAAGGTTCAAGCCATCCAACATCATATCAAATATTCTCAATGTCAATAAAATATCTATGTTGACAACCATCTAAGGGACTCGGAGTTTAACATTGGAGATAAAGTCATCTTTTGAGTACCTCCATGGAAGAAAGTTGTGCGGTTTGGAATGAAAGGGAATCTAATCCAAAGGTACATTGACCCCTTTGATATCCTTGATGGAATAGGATTACTAGCCTATAATATTTAACTTCCACCAAGTATAGCTCAAATTCATGATGTGTTCCATGTATCTCTCATAAGTAAGTACATAACAGATCCCTCACATGTAATAAACTCAAAGGTGGTACAATTAGAAGATGATTTCTCTTATGAGGAGCAGTTGGTAAAGAATCTAAAATGGAAATACAAGGTCCTATATAGAAAGACAACCCACATTTTCAAATTATTTCATAGGAACCCTATGAATTAATAAGTGACTTGGGAAATAGGGGAGGCAATGAAGGATAAGTACCCTCACCTTTTTACGTAAAACAAAATTTCAAGGGAGAAAATTCTAATGGAGGGAAGAATGTAACAAACCAAAAATTTATCAAGGGAATAATTTCCTTTCTTATAACTATCTTATATGGTATAAAACATATACATTTCGTATATATCCCAATAAAAAGTTTACCCTCATAAATAAATAATGAAATAAGTTATATTCATGGAAATTAAGGAACATATACCAATGGAATAATAACTTGAACTTTAGAATAGCAACATGACCTTTAGGAATAGTAATCTGGACAATAGAATAGTAACCTCAACTATTAAAGTACAAATAAAATTTATTTATCTTATAAATGAAAATATGATATATTTATATCATTGTATAAGTAGATAAATGTTTTATGAATGATAAATTAAGTGACGATGTTTTATATAAAATATAAATGTTTGTTTACAATTTTATAATTGATATAATGATATAAAAGAAAATTTATATTCATAAAATAGATTATAAAATTAATATTTTTTTGTCTTATTATTATAATATAATTTTATGATACCTTATTTAATTTTTCAATGTGTCATAAAATCATTTATAATTTTAAAATCAATATTATTTCAAATAAATGACAATTTTAAATAAAAAATAATTTTCTCATATTTAGAAAATTATTTTCAAAAAATGGAGTCCATTTTTGAAAAAAGTACGTTGAAATTTTCTAAGGGAGATTTTTTGGTAATTTTTTGAAATACTTCGATTTTCTAATGAATAGTAAAAAAATACAGTTTTTGCATAACCGATTTATCAATAAATTACGCCATTCATGATGTAATAGTGACATGATGGCTTTTAGAACATTAAATTCGGATATTGTATATTTAATTGTAAAAATTACTCATTAAAATACAATAAACTCAATTTCCAAACCTAAAAGGAACTTTCCAAAACATAATGTCAAAAGTGATTCCCTAAAATTTGAATTTCTCTTTATTTTCACTTTCCTTTTTACTAAATTAATTAATTAGAATTATAATGGTGTTTTAAAGTCTAAAAATAATTATATTATATTAATATATTATTTTTATTATAAAAAAACACTATTACAAGTGTAACCTTTGATATATTTTTTTATTTAATATTTTATTCTAAAAACACCCCTCTCCTCAAGTATAAATAACCCCTCCCACTCCCCTTGGAAAACCAATCCTCCCAAACATTATAAAGAATAAGATATGCCCAAATCCTCCCTCTAAAGCCTATTATAATACTTATGGACATTCTGGAGAAATTATCTCTAATCACTAAGGGAGTTATAGTATAGTGTAAGAGAAGCCACAATAAGGAAAGAGTAAGTCCCTATTAACTCTTCCCTATTTTATTCTTATATTTATTATTTTACCAATTAATTTAAAAACACATAATCTAAAATTAATTAATAAATAATTTAACATTAAAATAATGATGTTAACCTACTTAAATTATCATATATATGACATATATAATTTTATTACTCCATTTTTTCGCTCTTTCGGTAACGTCATGTTGAAGGTTGGTTAACCACCTATGGATACATTACCAAAACGATTATTATAACCACATTCATGAATATATAGTATGGATTATATATAATATATAAATATTTAACTAAATTTATTCTATGATTCTATAATTAATTATACAAATGTATAATTTACATTTAACAAAATAGCGAAATCATGGAAAAATGGAAAATTTTTAAGTAAAACATGATATCAAAACACTTAAATTTCATCAACCAAAATTTATATTTATAATAATATGTATATAATTGTTAAATAATTTTATAAAATTAATATAATTCAATTTTGGATCAGTGTTTTAATAAATATAATTTTGTTATTCATGAGGTGAAAAATAAAATAATTAAGCGGGAATTAAGGTAAGGGGATTCTCAAACCCAACCATATTCCCTTTGATTTTCTCTTATTCACACCATTTTAATTATGGATGTTATATTAAATTTACTTAAATATCATTTATTTATCCTTCAATTTTTCTTTATGGATATACATTTTCTAATATAATTTTTGTAACAAATGCAAATATTTTTCCAAAGGAACTCTTCTTTCAACAAATACAACATTTTTTCTTGTGAGACTGTTTCTCCCTCAATAAAGGTTGATGATTATTATACCAATTATTTTATTCTATATTAATTTTTGTAACCCCAAAGTTTATTCATGAATTCATGCTTAATGAAATGAAACCCATTCATTTCCATGGGTTATTTTCTGTACAAGATTGATATACGTTCTATGTGTCATGCATGATAATGTAAATGTTGTGATGTGATGTGTGCACTAATTATTATATTATGAAATTTAAATTCTATGATGTGATGGTTAAACCCGAAATTATATATCACTCCAATGCATTGCGTAATGTGATGTATATCAAAAGATAAAGTGTAACATTCATGGTAGTTGACCACTAAGACATGATGTTTCATTTTTATGCATTTCCACATTACATGTCTTTAACTAATTATTCCTCTCATGATTATAATGAAAATGTTATGATGATGATTATTATCACCCCATGTTATGTTGATCCATTTTTTTATCTATCCTATTACTGGGATTTTAGCTCACCCCATTTTTGATGAATATCCTCAGGTGGTTACTTGTACTATGGAGAATAGGAGGGAAAATAATATGATATAGAATAATTAATTCAACAAGTTTTTATGTTTTATTATGTAAAATTTATGTATGTTCATAATTTTTCCAAGATTCCTAATCTTTGGATCCCGATTGTGTAACTCTTTTATGTTGTTTATCTTTAAAATGATGTAATAATCATGTAAGAAAAGTAGGGTTGCTATAGCTCAGGATCTTGTGACTTGTTATGATTATTGGGACCCTTTTACTTGTTATTCCATTTCGTAATCACCATAATTTTTGTGGGATTGTCATGGCCCATGTATTTGTATGCTTATTGAATTAGAGTAAGAAGTTCCGAAAGAATCTTCTCATTTTTCTCATATTATAATTGAAAATAAAACTTGAGAAGGTCCTGGGTAGTGAGGAAAGTATGATATTTTTATGAAAATCATCTAGTAATTTAATCCCTAAGATGTCTAATCATTCAACCTATGAAACAATCTTGACTAAATGAGTCCTTTCTAGTGACAAATCTCTAAAATTGGTTGTAAATAGATCATTGCAGATATCATATCTCACTTGTCGCACCTTCTATTGATATAGATCCCTAAGGTGATACATCATGATATACACATCCATGTCCTTATATTTCTTTAATAGATCATTTTTCATGGATTATAACATGAAAAACTAAATATCTATTGCATATTTTAAAAATTTCTCATAGAGAGGAAACTCTTCCCCACTAGCCTCTTTACTATGCAATTCAGGAATATGTTCTTCTAGCACATAAAAAATCCATTTCATGGTATAGGATAACAAATAAGGACATTTTACACTCCTGGAAGTTTATTATGGTGATAAGTTTATCCTTATTAAGTATGGATCATAGTGATATGTTTTAATTCATGTTTATTATTTCTCCTATAAATAAAATGAGTATAATTTTAGTACTTTATCCGATAAAAGGTGCATAAATAAATAAATATTATATTTATTAATCTGCCAATATTTTATCAAAACCATGTATACCTCACTATTAGATTTATAATAACCTTTTTATTCTAAATTCTAGTGGAAAGGATCTATTTTACCTTTCTCACAACCCCAACTTTGGAAAGTTAGGAAATTTGAAGGGTTTTAGGTAGCCATTCCAAATAAAAAATGCATTAACTCATAATTCCTTGATCTATTGTGTAAAGAACAGTAAAATTCAAAGAAATTTTTTTTTCTTAATTTTCTTGGGAATTTTACAAGAACACAGTTTCTGACGGCACCTGATTCCGAGGCCCGGTGTGCCCGGAATCATTTTCCGAAGATTGGCTTAGGAACGTTCAGTGAACGAACGAGCGGGCTTTTCTAACTATTGAACCAGTACACAGAATTGAATTCTGAGGGCACCGGTGGAATCGAAGCGCTGGTTTTTGCTTAGAAACGGCTTTTCCAGAGTTGCGTTTGCTTGGGTGTGTTTTTTTGTAATTTTTTTTGGGGTTATGTTAAGAAATAAAATAAAAGTGGTGCGACACTTTATTTTATTTCACTTAAAGCCACTTAAGCTAAGTTAAGCGGATAGGGTAAAATCCAAAATATCCTACCCACTTGGTAGGATATTTGTGTGGTGGGGCCCGCACGGTCCCCACCATTTCATCCCTCCCAAGTAACGCACCCGCAACCCCCTCTTTAATGAAAGTCAACCGTGCGTTTTTCTGGTTAAGAAACGCCCCATTAAATTGGGCAGTTAAATTGTTACAATTAATTCTTCGAATTAATTGTTCGTTTATTATCTTTGAATTTCAAATAATTGGCATGGGAATAAAATAAGACCAACAATTTTTGTTGAGGGGTTTCTTGTTGAGAGGATTTGGAGAAACTCTAAAGCTTGAAGATCTTCATCTTTCTTCGCGAAGAACGCGAAGAATGCGAAGAACGTGAAGAACGCGAAGAACGCGAAGAACGCGAAAAACGCGAAGAACGCCGGCCTTCGACGAAGGGTGAAGAAGAACGCCGAACCCCCGGAGATCGACGACATGACACCGTGTACCGCGACACTGACGATCCTCCTTCCATGACGTTTCTTCTGTGACTTTCCTTCCATATGACAATCTTCGATCAACAACCGATTGAGGTGGGGGATTGCTGTTCTTTTAAATTCTTTGTGAATTATATCCTCGACATGGTTTCTTTTGGTGCATCTTAAATCTGTGTGATTTTAATCCTCGGAGTTTGTCTACGCAACACCGTGTAACGCGACGACAACGACACCCCTTCTGCGATGTGACGATCCTCTTCTTCCGTGATAGTTAATTCCACGATGAACTCAAGTTCGACGACAACGTTGAGGTAGGGTTTTTGTTCTTTTTAATCTACGTGATTATATCTGCGGTTTTGTTTAAATGATTGTTGTGAGACTTTTAAAACTGCTAACGCGGTGGGTGCGGACCAACGAACAAGTCCGAACCCACCGCCCTTTCGTTCTTAGTGTGCGGAACGGCGGACGATGACAAAACAAGACGCACGGGCGATGTGAGGTCCTCACAGTGAAGGACGGGCCCCGGGAGGGCCATTGGAGAAGACGACATGAAATTATGACCACTGGAACTCGTCCGGTGGTCCGCGAAGCAGCCCGCTGGCGCACCGCCGAGAGGAGCCGCCGCGACTGAAGCAGCAGCAGCAGGGCGCGGTCCCGCGACCGCGTGGGACCGGAGGGAGACGGGATGCGGAAGCCGGCCGCGTCTGCTAGCAAGGGCGGGGCCGCGACTCCTTCACGCGGGGGCGGTGTGCCCCCCGCCCGCTTCGCTCGGCCATAACGGCCGAGCTGAACCGCTGGCCACCCAGCCAGCGCCAGCCGGTTCGGGTCGACCCGGTTCGGGTCGGTCCGGGCCCAGACCCCCCGTTTTTGGACCCCTTTCGGTCTTTTGGCCATATCTTAGGCTACGGACCTCCGATCGACGTACCGTCAGCGGAGATGCGATCCTTGGAACGAGACGGTCGTTTTGATATATTAAACTCAAGGTTTAGGAGTACTTTGGTTTCAGCCGGGTTGGTTCGTACACGAAACCAACCGGGCCCTCGGAGCGGAAACGCTCATAACTTGAGCTCCGGACGTCCGATTGACGTACCGTCGACTTTGATGGATTCCTCTTAGTGAGACGGATCTTTTGGAATACTCCGACCAAGGTTTGGACACAGGTGGATTACGGTTGGGTTGGTTTTGACTTAAAAACCAACCGGTCCCCTGGGACGAAAAAGCCAATAACTCTCAGACCGGGCGTCCGATTGACGCGCCATCTGTGACGTTGAGTTCCTGTTGACGATACAGAACTTTTGGTTTCATCAACTCTGGACTATGTGTCAGTTGATGTATCATCCCCTCATCTCATGGAGCGGACCCCCCCGAACGAGCTTGCTGGGTGCGGGAACCCAAGAGATGGCTGCGTGTGCGACGACAATGAAGACAGTACGGGAATCCTCTGTGGGTTCGGTTGTGACCACTACGGTAATTTTTGGGATACATCAACTCCGGACTAGATGTCAGTTGATGCATCAAACTCTTGGCTCGTGGACTGGACCCTCCCGGAACAAGCATGCTGTGTGCGGAAACCCTAGAGCTGGTTGAGACTTAACGACTACTGATCGAACGACTCGGTGTGTTATAGATAGCCTAGTGGGAAGAACTTGGTTGTAGCAGTAGACCCACGGTGGAGGAGCGCTTGGTTGTAGCGGCAGACCCGTGGTACTCAACAGAAGGAGTACCTCTGGAGGCTATAAGGGGGAGCACTTGGTTGTAGGGGCAGACCCTTGACGGAGGAGTGCTTGGTTGTATCGGCAGACCTACGACGGAGGAGCACTTGGTTGTAGAAGCACGGGGGAGCGCTTGGTTGTAGCAGCAGACCCATGGCAGAAGAGCGCTTGGTTGTAGCGGCAGACTCGTGGTACTCAACAGATGGAGTACCTCTAGAGGATATGGGGGGAGCGCTTGGTTGTAGCGGCAGACCCATGGTGGGAAGCGCTTGGTTGTAGCAGCAGGCGCACAGTACTCGATAGGTGGAGTACTACAACAGTCCAAGGTTAGAGGGAAGAGCTTGGTTTTAGCGGCAAACCCACTGTACTTGATAGAGAAGGAGTTTCCCAATGGCTATGGTTTCAAATTCATGATCGATCCTGTGTAGGTCATTGCGGGGGTTAGTACCTACCGATCCTTTGTGGGTCCGACGGCTTAGATGAATCAGTGGCTACATCTGATCATCTCTATCATCTTACGAAGTAGTATACATGTGTGAGATGAAACCTGTTTGTTTTCCTTTGTGGACTGTGTTGTGCTTTACTGTGTGTACTGGGTTGTGATTTCCTGTGTGGACTGGGTTGTACTTGGGCTCAGAGGTTGGAGCAGACTGGAATTGTTGACTTAGGTATATGTATGGGCATATACCTAAGCAGTGTCGTATGTTTCTTCATGATTGTATCTTTCCATTGTGGATTATCCTTTGTGGATCCTGGGAGACCTTTTGGGGTCTCGGGGTCCCTACTGAGTAGCTTATACTCACCCCTGCATGGGAAATGGCCGCACTACGTTGTGTTGGTTGCAGATGACAGACAATGCTTATCGTGGTTGAGGCTTGCAGAGTAGGAAGATACCTAGAGGTGGACCACTGGGCGAGACGTACTCGGAGCGGACGACTGGACCCAAGGAGCTGTGGAGGCTATCTGTACTCACCCTTCAGGTGGGACTTCCAGTGAGAGGCTCAACGTCGCGGCTTTACTTTCAGTTGCAGTTTTCCCTTTCTAGTTGTACTTTACTTTCAGTTTGGGTTTGAATTCTGGCCCACTTACATTTTTGCACTTACTGTTGTACCCAGTTTTTACTTAGTGTTTACATATACTGCTTTCTTTCTCTGTGGTGTTTTTTTACTTTACAAAGGCAATGCCTTCCCTTTTTACCAGGAATTACGCCTTGGTGCTAGTCGCCAGCCCCTGGACTATGGAAGGTGGGCTTGGGGTAGTCACGGAACGGGCCCTGAGGATGGGTCGTGACATGTTGAGTCGACTCCATAATCCTAAAATCCTAAAATTATATTTTCACAACCTTGTATCCTTAGATAAACCAATTCCTGCTTTGGTGGTCAACCCTTGATGTAAAATAAGTTAATTTACCTTAAAACTTCAAGTTAGAATTCCTTGATAATTGGAAGCACCCCAACTATGGCTGGTCAATCATTTTAAACTATGGTTTTAGTTTAGATTAAATATTATAAGGCTATACCAACATAATATATATTATTGAGGGATTTTATATTTATGTGTTAGTTGAACATTTTATCTTTATTACATTTTTGTTAATATTAAATGGATTTACTTAAGTGATTAAGCATGTATTAGATAAAATATACACATAATCCAATTAATTTTAGTTCTATCTTGCATTATTGTTAATTAATTAATTCATATGATCATGAAAACATATATAATTAAATAACTATAAAACTTGATAGAAATAAAATAATAAATTGGTATGATTATGATCTTTTACAAATGGTTAGTTTATATAGATGATGATAAACTAACCCTCAACCAAGTGGAAAAAACCTTGAACCATTTTATGGTTTGTGTTGTAGCTTTCCAACTGTCCACCTTTGTATCTGTCAGTTATTAATTTCACCTCAGCTCCAAACTTGAAATGCCTCCTTTATCTTGAGAGATCCATCCATTACATATGCTTTTACTCACTTGTAGGTCAGTGGAACCATAGGATTGGTTATGTAACACCCAAGACTTTTATGAGAAATATTTTGTTTTTATGTTATATAAATCATCAAAGGAATCATTCACTACACACAACACTAGCTTGGCTTTCTTTACACGCAACCGCGACCTTCCTCGATAGCTTGCATCGTACGCAATACCGAGTTTCACTAAACAACGATATGCTATTGAAATATTATTAAAACTAGCCGTTATGAATAGTATTAACTGAATTTTTAATTTTATAACATTTTAATACAACTTATACATTTTCTAGAATGAGGTATAAAAGCAAAATCAGTTTTTTTGGATAAAAGAAGTATTTTTCAAAAAATACAGTTTTGCCGCCTTTTGATGGAGCACCCACATTAAAGCTAGTTTTTGACATGTTTATAAGTTCAATTTGACAAAATAAAATTCTTCTTTTGAATCAGGGTATAAAAATTTACTTTGGATAAATTTTTGATATTTTTCTGATAACTTTCATATTTTGATGAATAGTAAAAATACGCTAATTTTAAATTAAAAACAACTTTTTTTCATTGAGATAATTTATATGGATAAATTATAATATTGAATGGTTTTGAAGTATAAATAGAATATATTTTTACCATTTAATATAATGTATGTCATTAGAATTAATTTCACATTGAATTCATAGGTAAAAACATTTCAATCTTTGGCAATGTTTTAACTTCTAAAACCTGTTTTCTTAACAACGGGATTTATTTTAAATTAATTACTGCAACTTATATGTTTTGAATTTTGAAAAATGGATTCCATATTCAGAATCAGTGGGTCCAAATTATGTTAATAGACTACTTTTTATTTTTGGGCATTATGAATAGTAACTACAGTAAATTTTATTTACTATAGTTAAAGGTAAATCGGGTAATTAAGGGTAAATATAAGATTATAAAATTACCCTAACATCTGCCAAAACCCTATTGGATGTCTAAAAGTAGACCCATATTACCTAAGGGTCTAATTAGATTCATTTAATGGGATTTTTTTCCTGAAAATAATTTAATTATTATTAAAACCAAGGAATGTGACAACATGTCACTTTCTTAAATATTATAAGTATAATAATTTTAATTTAGTGATAAACTTCATGAAACTTCAAACATGAATAGTCTCCAGAAATATAATACAATTATCTACATCATAAAAATTTATTTAGAATTTTTAGGGATTAAATAATTATCATTTATTATGACACAATAGTGATGTTGAAATTATTTTATTAATTAAAATATCAAATAATTGGTTTTAAAAATAATAAAATAAATATTATATGAACTATTTAATGAGCTCCACTAATTTTCTAGATACATATGACATTTTAGGGATCTATTAAAGCTTTTAGTTCGAACATATCTTCTGTATATATTTTATTAAAAATCAAATAAATGAATAGTGTCAAAATTGACACTATTGTTATTTTATAAAAATAACATATTATAAAATTGTTTAAAAATAAAAAAATTATTTAAAATTTATAAATTAAAATTTTAATGGTCAAAAATTTCATAAAGTGTCAAATTATGGAAAATTAACAACACATATGTAATTATTTATAAAAATTTAAAATTTAGAATATTATTACTACAAATAAAATTAAATTGATAAATATGGATAAATCAAGTTGATAATGTTTAAAATAAATTAATAACATGTATAAATTTTATTGGTTGATGATATTACAACCCTATCTCATCTAATATTAGGATATGAGTCATTTTGGAAGTTTTTATGTGGGGTTGAGATTTAATATAAACTAATATTTCTTATATTTCCAAAGGTGCCCCTCTCCACCCTTATAAAAGGGAACCTCCTCCCTCTCCTCCTCACACCAATTTGAGCCTTCAAGCTCGGCCAAAATCTGCCAATTTCTACTATCCACTTCCCTAGAGACATACTAGAGGTCCTGGCCTTCTTCAAAGACCAATTTTAGTGCCCTAAAAGGAGGTCTCAAAGAAGCGCCTCAAAGAAGAGGTAATGCCCGTTACCGATTCTTTCATATTTATTTCTTCTTCCACTTCTTCTTCATTAGTTGTTTCATTATGAGGTAATAACATCAGTATCGCTCATATAATGATATGTTATTATAAATATGAAACAACCCTATTTCACCTCTTATCCATCCTACGGAAAACGAAATCACAGTGCGTGCGTACGTACGAAATACCGTCTCCACACCATGGTGTAATCTATTTTACACCACCACCTTACTTGGATGAGTATAAGGGTGAAAGTAATGAATATATATGATTATTGTAAAGTGGTATTGATTCTGAAATAGTATAAATACACTACAATACAATTCCACGATCATGGGAACGATATCATCGCTCGTGCTTACGTACGGAATACCGTCTCAATGATGTGATGAGATTCGTTCTACATGATCTTCATTGCATAATGATTATATAAATGAATTGAATGAATGAATATGATATATATTACACTAATACCATTATGTAAATGAGGTATCTATATCCTAAAGAGAAGAATAATAATTTATTCGACAAAACACGCATAAGAACAAAAAGTAATAAACACTCGAATAACAAGTAGTAATGAAATATTACTAATAAGAAGCTAAGAATATAACCATATATGATATCATAAAAATACGTATGATTCTGGAATAAGTCAATAACATTATTTAAATCATTATACAGGAGGTTAGGACACTTACGAAGCAAATCAAACCTAAGGTAAGAGAAATATCACAATCTCATTTTCATCCGAGATTGTTTATACTTTGGAATATACTGGGGGGTATTTTATCATCCACATCCATGTTTCCTCAATATGTAATGTTATTTCCATCAACCTAATTTTTTTTAAATCCAATTTTACCCTTCGGTGAGTTTTTATTAAAAGATATGAAAGGAATCTTTTGTCGTTTTTCGTACGAGGTACATTTTGACTTTTCCGAAAAAAGTACGAGAAGAATGTTTTTTAACTTATACGGCATGAATGGATTTTTAAAACATTATTTCCAAGAAGCTTCCTTTACAAGTTTAATTTTAATCAACTTCTTTTAGTTTAGAATTCCATGACACGTTAAGAAAGGAAAAGTGTTTTTGAAGTAGAAAGGATATTTTCCTCAAGAATGGAGTTCTAGTGTTTTATCAAAATTATTTTCTATCTAAGATAATAAAGTGTTCTGTTTCTATCCCTATTATTACATTGATTTGATTATGTTTTGATGGAATTATTTTTATGAATTCGTTTATCTTATATGAATTGTTTTATGATTACATGATTTTTAAGAATCCCATTTTTATTACATGGGTTATGCTATGATGTATGGTTTATGATTTGGTGGCACACATAAGAATGGTATAATTATGAGATGGGTGGGACCTATATCTCCCTACAATGCATTGGGTAAAGATTTTATATCTCATGAGATAGACATGGCTGGAACGGCAGGTTATACCGGTTCAGTGAAACAGGACTGAAACGAGGAGTGAACTCGGTTCAGAAATGGACTTTGTCCACTAAGATAGTCTTGGCAATGAGCCTTGAATAATAAGAAATAATTCTCAATGATTATGTGTGTATGGCACAAAGTTTCATGTTTTAAGTTTTGATTATTGGGATTATATTTCACTACTATGATTTATCCCATGTTATGAAATTATGATCTCTTTTGCAGGTTAAGATTTCCAAAAGTTATGTTCTTATGTATATGATGTGATTGATATTTCTTTTGTTTACCCTTACTGAGCATTTGAGCTCACCCTTTTGTATGTTTTATTTCTCCAGTTCATGAAGATGGTTATTAAGTAGGATATTCCAAAAAGGGACTCTAGATATGATGAAATAAATGGGAGGCAAAGTAGATGCTTTATGAACCAGTTGTTTATGCTTTCCAGTTTCTAAAGACACTATACCTATATGGTCCTTTCATGGTTTTGTCATATGTTATAATAAGTGTGCTTAAATTTTGAAGTAATAACAATGTATGTAAAGTATCGGTCGTTATAGGTTAAGGGGTTTACATAAAATAATCCATGGGATTGTAGGACCTTACATAATGAGAGGAGAGATGATGCATAAACCATTAATTTAATTTAATAATAAATTAAAATGAAAACAATCACATAAAATGGTTTTATCTATGATAATGATCATCTAAATACATACAATGAATTAAGCATTTAATAAAAATAGAATTAAATTCTAATCATTCTTATTTATGATAAATCACACTCACATTAATTAATTAATTAATTAATTATTTTTTCTTAATTTGCATTCAACTTTTTTTCTTGAGATACTCATCCATTGTTAACTATGAAAACATCTTTACACCATACCATCGTTGCATTATTGGAATCCAGAGTTTATTACCTCTAGCGGTGATCCACACGTGTTCCACAAACCTATAATCACCATTGTAGGAGTCTTAGGATGATATCATAATAGATCCTAATGCTTGCATCATTTACCTTTTTTCACCCTAATAATTTCTTGAAGAAGTATTTTCTTTAATCTCTATATACTTGAGAGTAGCAATTAATGAGGGTCACTCTTTATTCTTGAGAGTGTTGTTGGAGAGAGACCTCTATAGGTATTTGTAGAATTATCTCTAGATGTCATTGTGCATAAAAAATGAAATTGAAAACCCTTAAGAAAATAATATAATTGGGTTTACATACTGTTGGAGTGAGAAAACAATAATTTTTCATGTTCCCTTATTATTTTCCATAATTCCTACAAAACCCCATGTTAATAATAATAATAATATTATTATCTCTTGACATACGCTAAACTCTCAAATTAAATTAAATATTACTTGCTTAAATAATATTCAATATATATTATTTATTAACAAAAAATTAATCTTGGTTTTATATTCCTTCACAATATTTATTGGACCTTGAATAATGACTATTTATATAATAAATAAATATAAATACATTATTCTCAAATAAATAAATAAATATCATATTAACTAAATAGAAAATAAATATTTATTAAATATTTTCTCATAAAATGTTCTCTTGAATAACTGGTGATAGAATATATAGGATGAGAAAAACCTGAATAATTATTAAATCATATGTGGGAATAATATTTATTCAACTTGTTAAATAATAAATAATAATATTATTTAACTGAGGTTCTGGATGCAATAAGTGTGTGACCCTCTAGAACTCTGTTTTAGTGGAATTAGGAAAAGTGGACGAAAATACAAGGTTAGTATCTAGAAACATAACAAAGCACCCATTGAGAAAGAAGTTAATGCTATAATGACATATAACCACATATGCATGCTTACTATGTAATATAATCCATTTATATTGATATATCTAATCAAGAAGGTGACATGTTGGTGCCATCAACATACGTGCTCAATGTCTATTTCTTTTACTATTCAAAAATTGAGCTTTCTTATAGAAAACAATGGACAAGTATTTATTTAAGCTATATCATTTTCATAAAAGGGCATGAGATATCAAATTATTTTAAATAGTAGAGTGGATAAATCCTTTCTCAAATTATCCATTAATGAAATATTACTCATGATGCACCCAACATATCCAACTTATCCATGAAAATATGTTGTCATGATTTTTTTCAATATATCAAACTATGTTACTCATAACATCCATTAATAATAATCTAAAATTCTAAGGACTAATAGACACATTCATAGATAGTAATATCCAATGAAACATATAAATATGGATTTCCTAATAGAAGGTATGATTCCCATAATTTACTACACTAGAAATTACCAAGGGTGTACACCATGAGAAGGTTCCTCAATGTATAATGAGTCTCCACCGCTGATAGCCTATATAATGTTTTTCCGAAAATGATTGCATCCTGCTATAGAACATATATTTAAGAAGATTTTCATGGAAATTCTGGGTTCACATCATAGCGAGGAACCACTATGACCTTTCAATGTGACAACTACTCTTAGGAAATTATCATATACAATGCCAAACATAAGAATACTCATGATGTGATAATAAGTTTATTAATATTCAAATAATGAATACTTGTTTTTATAAAGTACACATAATCTGTTTATAGGGAGAACAATACAATAATTAAAACCTTTCATACATTTTTATAAAGTATTATTTGGACTTTAAATTTCATATTTTATCTCAATAACTTCATTCATCTTAATTTAAGTCATACAAGATAGTGAAACAAAGGATAATTTGACATTTAATTTTGAAAACTTCTCATTTTGTAGTAAATAAATAGTATTTCACTTTTTGATATATTCCATTTAAGAGTTCAAAAATTAAGTTCATAAATTGAAGGGTTATCATCAATTATTGTTTTGTTATTTGAATAGTTAAAATATTCAAAATCTAAATCAAATATTACCTTAGTAATTTTGAATTGATTAGTGATTTATAATGTTTTTGAAAATAAAATGTACTATCCCTTTAACAAATAAAATTTTAAATAATTTTCTCTTATGGGGTCCTTAATAAAACTTGGGTTTCTCTAATATTTAATACAACTTTCCATTACTCTTATTAAACTTATTATTTAGACAAAGACACTTTTGGTTCATTTTTATAGGTTTTCTACATTCATAGATGATTCCCACATTCGAATATTCACATCAACTACCATAACAGTTTAATATTTATGGATATCATAACTTTCTTGTCATTATGATATTTTATTTCTATAATTTATTTATTGATTCATGTAACCCATATTCTTTTCAAGGTATGTAAACTCATCCTTATTTAGTATTTCATCACTCTATTATGGAGGGTTTTGGTTTATAGATTTTAAATCCATACATTTTAACCTCATCATATCTTTATCATTATCCCTTTGGAATTAAATTTCATACTTTATCAATGTTCTAATCAATTTATCAAGGCTGATTTTTATGAAATCCTTCATATATTCAATACATATTCTCTTTGATTCCCATATTTAAGAATAATTTCTCATTTTCTTATTTATTACAAAATCCTTAATAATTTTAATGTAATTATTTTCTAGTATATTTACCATACTTGTGAATCTTTGATACATTTCAGAAAACGTTTAATAACTTAGACCAAGACAAATTACAAACTAGAATACCATTGACATCAAGTGTGGTTCTGATAATTTTGGAGACTAGTGACTATTATAAAGGGTTTAATCCCTTACTCAGAAAAAATATATCCTATTTTAATCTTTTTAAAGACACACACTGAATTTCTATAACAAACATTACATGGCTCATTCATATGCCAACCATTACCAAAATATATAGACAATAATATAGATCTACAAATGAGGGAATTAAATTCTTAGTATAGTGTAATATAAAATCTGACCATGTCTATATGAAATTCATAATATTCATTAAAACCATAATCCCTCAAACAATTATAAAATATCCACTTGGTTGATGGATATATAATAAAAAAACTTTACTAATTCCTAAAATAAGGAAACTGTAGCTACCAATCAGTTGAACTCTATCACTTAACTAGACATTACATGAACCATACTTCATCAAAGGATATATCCACCAGAAACTTCACATAAAAACTATCAACACATACAAGGAGTCCACATAATGTTTATGGGTAAGTGTGATTCTATTAAATTAGTGAGATTTTACCAATGCTTTTATCTCCAATGAGTGATTAAAATATACGTGGATAGATGTAAAAGTGTTATTGAAATTTGATATAATAAAATAAACTTAATATCTATGAAATAAAACTGTAATAAATAAGATACAATATTGTTTAAAAAATGTGAAAAATTTCGTTATTATAATAAAAATCACATTCCATAAGTATAAAACATGAGATCTATATACGTGTTCATCAATAAAAAATCATAAAATATTATAAGGAACTATCCAACCAATGAAAAAAATTTATATATTAACCTATATCTAACTAAATTAAGGATATATATAAAATTTTTACTATAAATTTATAGGGTTAACTCATAATCCATCTTATATTTATATCCCTATCCAAATATATATTATAATCTCACCATAATAACATATATATTAATATACTCCATTTTGAAAAATCAATCCTAGTTAATATGAAATGGAACCTACCCTAATGGAAGGAATATATATAATTTAAAGGTATAAAAAGTGATAATGGAATTATGATATATATATATATATATATATATATTTATAAGAACAAAAGAAAATTATGTTCAATTGAAATACCAACTCAATTAGTGTAGCCAAGAAACTAATAAAATAATTTTTATAAAATGTAATCATATTTTAATATAATATATTTTGGATATAAATAATGTATTAAAACTACATTAACTAGTAATTTATAGGAAAATAAATAGTTAATATACCAAAATTTATTTTCCTATAAAAACACTATTTCTCTATATTTTATTTTTTAAATTAAAAATAATATTTAGAAGTTTTAAAATGTGAATTTGAAAATATTAACTTCATTTTTTGGATTTATCATAGAAATATTAGCTTAAGATGAATATTTGATCTTTTTCTAAAAATATTTATTTTTAGGCCAATATTGGAAAATATAATTTTAAAAAATAACATGATTTTTATGAAATTATTATTATATAAGAATGAATTATAAATTTATGAATCATTTATCTAAGAAAAAATATGTATTTTAAAAGTGAATTCATAATTTTTCCATTTTTTTTTAATTTTTAAACCCATATTTTACATTATATAATTTAAATTATGTTTTTCAAAAACAGTATTTTTAATACATTATACATTTAGTATTTTAAAAATAATTTTTATCACTTTTAAAAAATAGATTAAAATAATGGATTTAAAATTTGAAATAATTAGGTCCAAATTATATAATAAGTATCATTTTATTTTTGGTCATACAGGATAAATTACCTTGGAAGAAACTAGTTACCATGGTGAAAACAAAAATTACAAAAATGGGAAACCTAAGAGGTAAAAGTAAAAAAATGTTTTTTTAAATGAGTGGTTGAGGTGTGGATCAAACTTATATATTATCCTATATATTATTTATTAATTTTGGATCAATTTTCCATGAAATTTACTTCCATTTTTAAAAAGTTTTTGGTATTTACAAAATGCCACTCCTTTTCACTTTTGAAAGGGGAACTCATCCCCTCACTTACCCTCACAAAAAAACACCTTAATTTTCACCCAAAATCTAACCAAAAATCTCCTTAAAACTCTTATTCATTTTAATTAGTTATTTTTATTCTCAAAATACAATAACTTAAAGGTTTAAATCCCTTCATAAATGATATAATCTATGAGGTGTGGTATAAGTTCCTAACATCTATTTCTCTATTCTGTTTTTATATGAATTTTTTATCCCTAAAATTTCATTTCATAATATTAAAATGATAAAATAAGTATCATTATTATACTTTTATGTTATTATAATGATGGTATAATCATTAACCTCCCTCACCTTTTGCATTAAGAAAAATTAAAACGTGAATCGTGCGTTGTGTGAGCCTCAAAGAATAAACGTGTTTTGTTATTCACCACTTAGAATCATAAATGTATTTAGTTTAAATTTCATTAGTATATATGATATATATAACTAATTTATATCAATAATATAGATTTTTTAGATATCACAAAAAGGAATGATCGTTATAAGGTAATCCATCGATATCGGTAAATAACCCAAAACTAGTTCTACACCGATTTCTTCTTCACTAAACATGACTAAAAATACCATATAATGGAATGATAACATTATAAACATATATTGAACATAAATTATATTACATTTAATGTTTTTTAAATGTTTATATTAGGGAAAAAAGGAAGATCGAAAATGAACTTATGTATCTAGTTCAAAGCGACCATGACTATTAGTACCCGATATTGAAATGAGATTACAATAATATAATAAATGAAGAGAAATTTTATTAATTAAGAGTAAAAATATAAATTTATTTGAATATGGTTATGAAATAAGTAATTGATATTTTTATCTTTATTATACAAGAGGTTAAATCACTTACGTGGAAATCAAGGGTAAAATCAAGGGACTTGTTAACTCAAAGTAATTTCTTTGTGTTATATAATTTATTATTGAAATTTATTTTTATAGAACATTAAATTTTGAATGATGTTCACTATTTAATTCTAGTTTAAAATAGTTTTCGATCCAAATCCACTTTTATGATTGGTTTTCTTTTATCTTTTTTTAAAAAAACGATACATTTAAAAAATGACTCCTAACTATGGATTTTACATAGATTAATGAAAAATGTTTTCAAGATAGATCATTTAAATATTTTAATATCATTTTACTCTATATATGTAAAATTATCTACCTAAAATGGAGTTTCTTTTCATGTATCACCCTATATTTTAATTTTTATTATGTTATTATTTTGGGTGATCAAGTTTTATAATCAACTAATTTAGTCCACGATGTTATTTTATAACATTTAAATGTTTTAAGATACCCATTTTATTTAAAAGGGTTATTTATGAAAAGTGAATGATTTAAAATCGAATTTTTATAAAACCCATTTTATTTTCATGGTTTCATTATTAAAATTGAATTATTTACATTTGAATGTTTCATGAAACCCATTTTATTTCCAAGGATTCTTTATGATTTGAAAAGTGAATGGTTTCTAAGTTTCACACATAAGTATAGATGAATGATGGGTGGGAAAATATATCACCTTGAAATTAATTTGTCAAGAGTTTATATCTAATGATATTGGTATTCATGATTACATTTTTGTTTCTTATAGGTATTTGAACTAATGGTGTGGCCTATGAATGTACTGTTTCCCTATACTAACGTCTATTCAAAAGTTAAGGGATGTTATTCATTATTATCTTATGAACTCATGATTCATATTTTATGTTAAGTGATTCTAATAAATGTTATAGATATTATGTTTCTATATTGATCTTTTTTGTCCTTAATCTATTTTTCCATGTAATCTAAAGGTCACTTATGTTTTATGGTTATCACTCATGATCTTATGATATTTATCTTATGATATTCTTTTTAGTTATTCTTATGGAATCATCATTGATGAAATGTTTATTTACCCATTACTGAGAATTTGAAATCACCCATTTCTTATATTTTCATTACCCAGGTTATGATGATGAGTCATACTAATGAGATTTCTAGAAGATGGTCTAGTATAATTTCTTTAAGGAGAAATGATCACAAGTTTTGTAAAATAAGATTATTATGTTTATAGTATTAAAGACACTAAACATATTGTTCCTTATGATATATATTATATATACTATAGCTTTTATTTTTTCTTCTATTTGTCACATATACACCAATTATCCCTTACATGTCTCCCTACCCTTTCATTCTACTCTCCTATACCCCGAATATCCTCCTGAATTCCTCCCCCACACCCCCAAATCTCCTCCCAAAAATCCCATATCCACATCCCATCTCTAGCTCTACCAATTCTCTATACCTCTCTCCTCATTCCCCCTATACCATCCTCTATCCCGCATATATCCCACCTCCACCTCCACCACCCGCCTCCACCTCCACCACCTCCTCTCCTTCTCCTCTCATGTGTTCACCTATGCCTTAGTCTCCATGATACTTAATCTATCTCCATAGCCTACTCCACCACTGTGTTCACCTCCACCTCAATATCTACCTATGACTATGAATACACCTTTTAATTTCTCTCCACCTACTCCACCTTTGAATATGAATCCCCCTCTAACTAAGACCTTCTCTCCCTCGGTCTATTCCTCATCTTCCTTGGTCTCCACCTCAAACTCCTTCTTCGCATCAGCATCTAATTTATCATTTCAGTTAGTGTTTCATTGATTTCAGATCCTTCAGTTGAGCTCCACATTTCCTTCTAAAATTTAATTCTTGGAATCCTGGAAACATGCTGCATCATCTTATTATTCATCTGGCTCTACTACATATATCTCCTAATTTCAAAAAATACAACCCCGCTTATTGATGATATATTTTTTTTGGTACCACCATATCTTCATCATAAAAATATCTAAATTCAGGGGTGACTTAGCTCCAAATACCACCTCTTCTTGCCACCAAAGGATCAATTTACTTCTCTTCATTTGTAGTTCGATGTCAAAAAACCCTATCCATCATGGGTATGAGATTTTATTATTGTCGATTTTCTAGGCATATTATATTTATATTATTGTGACCCTAAGTTTTGTTTACTTTTACAATCCAAATTTTATATTCTCTTCATTCAGAAACACAATGGATTCAATATTAAAAGTCCATTACACAATGAAGCCAATTCTTCCTATCTGGTCCGCTAAGGTAAGTTTCCTTCCATCACTGAACTAGTAATTATTCCATTTAAATTATGTATATTCTATATGAATTTCCAGTATAATATTATTATACAATCCATATTTTATATTCTCTTCAAAAAGAAACTCAATGGATTCAATATTCATTAAGTCCATTACATAATGAATCATGTCCTTCCAATCTGGCTTGCTGAGGTAAGTTCCATTCCATCACTAAACCGGTAATTGTGTCATTTACCTTACGTATATTCTATATGAATTTCCCATATAATCGTATCACATACACACTTATCATATCATTAAATCATATTATTCATACACAATTATCATATAGTATAATCATATTAATGGATTATTAATCCCTAAAGGCATGTATTCTTAAAATTTTCATTATATTTAAAATATTATATTCAATAGTTTTACTTTAGGGCAGGACTAATGTTGGTAAGCATGATACATGAATGAATTATACTGCCGACATCATATGTAGGTTTTCTGATTTTATAACCTCTCTTTATTGATTACTATATGTATGTAGTTTTATTTTTTCTTATACTACATATTTTTCACACTTTTATATTATAGTGACCAAATTCATTGAAAAAAATCATACTTTCACTCTATTTACATTAATAGTGCCATTTTTTTAAAATTTTATGCCTTGTTTGAACATAAAGTTCAATGACTATAATTTTATAATGTTCTCTATATTTTTATTTTTTTAATTATTGAATCTATATGTGTTGTATTCTTATTCAAAAATATATCCTCTAATTTTCTAGTGTAATAAATTTATCATATGTATTTGTTCACTACAAGTTTTTTTATAATATTGACTCTCTCTGTGTTGACTTTATGTTTTTTAAATATATACTCATGTATATTCCCTTTATGTTTTTATATATGAATTTATTAATATTTCATTTCATTTTCACCCATCGTGTCATTTTTTCCACTACATTTACCTATATATCAAACATGTTCATATTTTCATGTTTATATAATTACCCAGATTTTATATTATCTTCATTAAAAAACTCAATGGATCCAATATTCAAAGTCCATTATACAATGAAACCTCCTATCTGGCCTATGGAGGTAGGTTCCCAAAAATCATTAAACCAATAATTATGTTATTTACCTTATCTAAATTATGTATTTATTTACTATATAATCTTATTATACATTCCGAATTTCATATTTTATTGATGAATAAAATCAATGTATTTAATATTCATTGAGTCCATTACAAAACAAAACCTATTATTCCTGTCTAACCTTCTAAAGAAAGTTACCTTCCATCACTAAATTGGTAATTATGTCATTTACCTTATATATATATATATATATTATGTATTCATTTTCTATATAATATTTTCGCATTCACACTTATCATATCGTTCAATCATATTCTGTATACACACTTATCATATAGTATTGTCATATTCATATACTATCAATCCCTAAAGGTATGAATTCTTAAAATTTTCATTATATTTAAAATATTATATTCATTTGGTTTACTTCAGGGTAGGCATAACATTAGAAAGCATGATATGTGAATGAATGATACTACTAATATCATATATAAGTTTTTTTTATTTCATAACCTATATTAGTTATTTACTATATGCATTTACTCTTATTTTTTTATTATACAACATATTTTCCACACATTCATATTTCAGTGACCAACTTCATTGAAGAAAATCAGACTTGAACTCTCTTTATATTAATGGTGCCAATTTATTTTAATTTTATATATATTTGTTTGAACTTAAAGTTAAATGTCTATAATTTCTTTAAATACTCATTTCATTTTTATTTTTTTAATTATTCACTCTCTATGTGTTCTATTCCCCTTCTAAAATATAATGTCTAAATTTCTGGGGTATGAAATTTCCCCTATGTATTTGTTCAGTGAAAATTTGTTGTTATAATATTTAATCTCTCATGTTTGATACCTATATGATATTTTTTGTATATTTATTTATCAGTATTTTATTTTATTTTCCCCTAAATATCATTTATCATTTTTTTCAATTCATTTCTCTATATATCAAACACATTCATATCTTCATTCATATAATAATTATTTTTCAAATACATATGATTATTTTTTATCCTACACATTTCAATTGTTTTACTATATTTTATTTCATATTTTCCCTACATTTTATTTCATCTTACTTTTTTGACTAAAGTTAACCTCAGGCTTTTATAGATCACACTATAAAGGACTATCCCTTTTCAAATTCTAGGGTCCCCACCGACACATAGGCTATCACATTCTAGAATCTAACATTTTTATATTTTCATTTTATGTATTTTGTTGCGACTTCCTTTTTACCCTTCATTGATCAAAATATTTTAGGTGCACAAGTATATACATACACACTAAATTTATCTTCTTCTTACTCAATTTATTTCCAAAAATAACCACTCTACCCTATATTAGTGAAAATATTTTCCATGCTTCTAGTTAATAGTTTTAGATTTAGTTTCTTTTCAAAAACAAGAATCCATCATATATTTTTTCAAATAATTTTTCCCAAAAATATTCATTTTTATTACTTTTTCAAATATATAGTTATTTATCAGTATCTATTGCATCCTATCTACTATTCATCATGCCTACCAAAACAAGTGGACCCTTCTTATAATTAATCTTCCTATATTTGGACCTCTCCAAGACTAATTCCATTCCTATTTTTACCTCTACAAATATCTACTTCCCAATCCTATTTCCTATGGAATAACTAATTCCCTCATGCATCGCATTCTCCCATCCATTTCTGCAGATTACACTTCTCTTTAAATGGACCACGTCGAACATGGTTATAAATCCTACAAATCCCCACCTGTGCATCATTTCAACCCCATCATATATATATTATTATATCCCATAAATATCCAAAAATACTACAAATCACTCAAGGTATCATTGGAAGACCACCTCTCACCTCCGCATCTCTTCTCCTCCTCTGCCTCCACCTCCACCCATCACTTCCACCTCTACCTCCACCTTCAGTTCCTTCTCTATCTTCCATCTATATAGTATTAGACATAATAATCACAAAGCCTGACTGATTAAATTCCCACATTGCACAACATTTTTATTTCTCCATAGACCCTATTTATATCCAATCATTCATCTCTATGGGTAGAAGAATTAGTTTATCCATCTCTCATCTCCTTCAAAATTGTCAATTCATACACAAAATGCTTATGTAAATTAATGTTTTATATTAGTTATTATATTTTATTCATTTTTAATTCATAATAACCAATCATATTTCTCTAATTCCTCTTCTTATATCAATATGTTTTTAAGATCTCTTGATTTTTTCTATGGGATTATGCTATCAAATAATTATAGTCCGCTCATCCTGTAGTGTATTTATCAGAAGTAAAACAACTCTAGTAATATTTCAACTTTTTTTCATTTTACCTTTAGTCTACTAATCCTATGTTTTTTTCCTTTTATAATCCAGTTTTTTTATTCTCTTCATTCAGAAACTCAACGGATTCAATATTCAGAGTCCATTACACAATGAAGCATGTTCTTCCTATCTATCCTACTGAGGTAAGTTCCCTTAAATCACTAAAATAGTAATTGTTTCATTTACCTTATTTATATTATATATTAATTTCCTATATATTCTTTTTATATAGTCCAAATTTTATATTCTATTTATGAATAAAATCAATGGATTCAATATTCATCCATTACATCACACAAATAAGCCTGTTCTTTATGTCTAGCATACTGAGGTAAGTTCCATTCCATTATGGAACCGGTAATTGTGTCATTTACCTTATGTATATTCTGTATGAATTTACTATATAATATTATAACATACACACTTATTATACCATTAAATCATATTCTATATACACACTTATCATATCAACATGATACATCATCTTATTCTTCATCCAGCTCTGCTCCATCCTACTCCTGACTATAAAAAATACTACTCCCCCTTATCGATGATTTACTTTTCCCAGTACCACCACATCTTCATTATCGAAATACATAAATATAAGGGTGAATAATCTCCACATACTACCTCATCTCACCATCAATGGTTCAATTTCTTTCTTTTCTATTTTATTTTGATATCAACAAACCCTATCCTTCTTAGGTCTTAGATCTTATTATTACGGGTTTTCTAGGACTCTTTTCATTCTATTATTATAAGCCTGACTTTTTTTGTACTTTTATAATCCAAATTTTATATTCTCTTTATTAATAAACTCAACGGAATGAATATTTTTATTCCATTAAACACTCGTATTACACAACATTTTTGTTTCTCCACTGACCCTATTTATCTCCAATCATTCCTCTATGTGGGTCGATGAAGTAGTTTCTCGATATCTCATCTCATTAAAAATTATCAATTCATAACCTACATGTTTATGTAAATTAACATTATGGATTAGTTATTATATCTTCTTTATTGTCAATTCATAATAAACAATCACATTTCTCCCATTCCTCTTCTCAAATCAATAAAATTTTCAAGCTATCTTGATTATCTCTATTAGAGCATGCTATCAAATAATTATAGTCTGCATATCCTAGAGTGTAGTTATCAGAAGTCAAAATCCTCTGGTAATATTTCACACTCTATGTAGTACTCCAATAGTCTACTCACCATGAGTTTTTTATTCCTTTAAAATCCATATTTTATATTATCTTCATTCAGAAACCCAAAGGATTAAATATTCAAAGTCCATTACACAACGAAACCTATTCTTCATATCTAGTCTGTTGAGGTAAGTTCCCTTCCATCACTGAATAGATAATTTTTTCATTTACCTTATGTATATTCTCTATGCATTTCCTATGAAATCTTATTATAATGTCCAAATTTAATATTCTATTCATGCATAAACTCAATGGATTTAATATTTATTAATTCCATTACATAACGAAGCCTATTCTTCCTATCTAGCTTGTTGAGGTAAGTTTACTTCTATCACCGAACAAGTAATTGTTTCATTTACCTTATATATATTATATATGAATTTCCTATATAATATTATCACATACACACTTATTATACCATTCAATTGTATTCTGTATACACACTTATCATAACAACACAATGCATCATCTTATTCGTCATTCATATCTTCTACATCCGTCTCCTGACTGTGAAAAATACAACTCCCCCTTATCAATGATTTATTTTTCCCAGTACCAACACATCTTAATCATAAAAATACATAAATCTTGGGGTGACTCATCACCAAATACTACCTCTTCTCTTCATAAAATATTTAATTTCCTTCTTTTTCATTGTAGTATGATATCAATAAACCCAATCCTTCATGGGTCTCGACTCTAATTATTTTGTATTTTTTGGGCCTCTTCTCTTTCTATTATTACAACCCTGTGTTTTGTTTTGTACTTTATAATTCATATTTTATAATCTCTTCATTTATAAACTCAATGGATTAAAAATTTAAATTCCATTACATAGTGAAGCATGGTCTTCCTTTATATCATGCTGAGGTAATTTCTCTTAGAGACTGGTGAATGCAATCCCCTTGATGCAATAAAAGTTTCATGAGATGAATCAATTATCCAAATTAGATGGGTTTTTACTGTAATTTTTTAAACTATCTTGATGATAGATCTTGAAGGTAAAGGTATCATGTGTTTAGGATACATGATGTCTAATAATTAAGAATTTTATTTATTGATAATTTATTTATTGTTATTATTATCCATGTATTTTATTATTTTACATCATCTATTGGATTTGACTCCTCATAATCATGCTAATATAATAAAGTAAGGTATCAAATTTGAGAATCTTGGGTCGGGGTGTAACAATTGGCTTTAGAGAAAGTTTAGTATAAATTTTTTAAAATAGATTTATAAAAACATATATTAGGTAACATAAAAATAAGATATACATTGAAGATATGTATAAAAGAACATCGCAAAGAAACCATGTTTATGAATATTATATTAGATACATATAAAATTTTCTGTTTATGTAAAGTATTTTACTAGTTTTGGGATTATACATTATGTTTAATAATGATATGATCTAATTCAGTATAAACCATTTTTTATAAATAGAACATTGAAGGAATAAGGGTATCAATTCCCATGGAAAATGTAATGGTATTTCGAATGAGAAAGTCGATATAGCTGGTATTGGAACTGAGGAAGTTATAGATATATTAGGGAATGTTAATCACGTTATGAGAAATAACCTTTCCCTAATAGAGGAAAATTTTCCACAATGAGAATATTATATTTTGGATCTCTTTATGAGACAGAGGACCCCATCATTTAGTAGGACTACTGATCTAATTACAGCTGAGAAATAGATTAATTCTTTGGAGAAGATATTTATAGAATTAGGATGTCGTGAAAAGGAAAATCTTACACTTGCAATGTATTATATTAATGTTAATGAAAATCAATAGTGGTCATTGTTCTATAATAATAGGGAGGAAGAGGTAGTTTAACTCATATGATGGAAATATTTTATGGACATCTTCTTTAACAAATATTTCCTTCCCGAGCAACAAACCGATATGAAGAGAAATTTTCTTAGTTTAAATCAAAAGGATTAATAAAGTATTGTGCAATATGAAGATACCATTACAAGGTTATCAAGGTATGTTACAGATGTCATACACAACACAGAATGCAATATTGAAAATTTCTTTGAAGGGAATAAGCCATGCACTAGGATGGTGTTGGTGTCTTAAAATTTTTATTCATATGATGAAATATTTTTATGTGCTATCAAGATAGAGAAATAATTATCCATGTTTTATGAATTTAAAGGGAATAAATTGAAGAAGAGAAATGAAGAGAAAACAATGGATAAATGGAAGAAGGGAAAGAATGATTTACCAAATGTGATAACCGTGGAAAGAATCACCCTGGTTATTTCTTGAAGGGATTGATAGTTTGTTATAAGTGCAAATAAAAGGGTCACCAGGGTCATGAGTTTAATGGTACAAAACAAACCAATGATTTCTAGTGATACTATTGTAAGGAGATGGGGAAATATGAAAATGAATTCACAAAGAGTTGGTGGAATCTATCATAGAAGAGACTAATGGGAGATGGAAATGATTATGCTATTGATATATCTAAAATTAATTGATTAAGTTTCTCTTGTATTTGGTTCCTTTAAAAAGGTTTTAAGAGTATTTTATCAATGATATCATAGTTATAAGTATTATGGAATGTATAAGTATTGTACTATATCAATTTTTCATCAATGATTTAAAAGTGTGCATTGATCGGTATCGATGACCAATACAGATGATTTTGTGATCATTAAAACTTATTAAACATATGATTAAGTGAAAAAATATCCTTAATATGTTCTTGATATTGAGATAATGATTTTTGGATAAGAAATGATTGATACAGATAAAGTAAATTGAATATTTCTAACTACCTTGGAACTAATTAACAATTTGTTGACAATGTGGTTTATGCTATCATTGATGGAGTTTATATAATTTTTGGATGTAAGGAATATATCCAATATTCTTTTTTCCTACTTAATGAATGAGGAATTATTCATGTTTTCAATAATATTTTATAATAATTCAAGTTATTAACATTTTTGAAGAGAACACATGATGAAGGTGTTAAAAGGTTTGGTATGTGATGATTAAAGAGATACTTTATATTGATAAAAGAATAATGATAAGTTAACTTAGTAAATTAAGTGACCTTTATTATAAAGTGTTTGATCATAATATTTTGGAAAGGTTTACCATTTTCAAAATTGTTTAATTTGACCCATGGATGAGGTTTTATAGGTTAATGTATTACGTCACCATATGATGAAACAAGTGCTAATAAAGAATTATAAAGAGTTTAAGGCACAAAAAAGGACAATATTATGTTTATAGAAATGTACATTTACTTATATTCTTATATAATGAAATAATTCCTCAACTCTAGGAAAAGGGTCTTGAAATAAAAACGTTGTCCTATTATCATCATTTTTGTTGATATCAATGTAATTTTTGAAACCTATGGTTTATAGATTTGTGGTCAAAAACTTTTTCATGCAAATGTTCTCTATCAATCTACATCAAAATTTTGATAGCTATATTTCTCTTATATTTCCATGTTTTTCAGTAATGTTATCTTATTCAAAAGCATAATTTTGTAGTAAACTTCACATTTAATTTTCCCTATTATTAGTAGTATGTGTTATTAAATTTATTTATGATGTCTGTTTTAAAAAAAATAGTATTTTCAAATAAAAATCCCTTGATTATTAAGACCAAGTTTTAATTTCATGGAGTCAATTTATTTAAGGTGGGGAGAATGTAACACCCCAAATATTTACAATATTTTCCTTTAAGAATAAATTTACTTATGTTTCTTGATTAATTTATATGAAACAAAAAGTTAATATAATGCTAAAAAAACACTGAGATTATCTTTTGGTATATGAAACACTACGCTGACTTGTGTTACACATAATACCGAGCTCCTTCGAAAGCGTGTGTTACACGCAAGACTGAGTTTTAACAAACTACAATATATTACTAATATTATTATTTAATATGATAGTTAACATATATAAATTTTAATGAAATATATGAAAAGAATTAAATAAATTTGTATAATATTTTTTACATATGTTTATATAATTTTTTGGTGACCAATTAATTTGAAACGAATATAGAAACCAATTATAAAGGAAATATTTTTATAAAAAACTACTTTCATGCACAAGAAGAATTTTACTTAATAAATTAGATTAATTAATATTAGTAGATGATCATAATAAAATTTATATATTATATATTCAATATTTTTTAAAATTCATCCAATAAATTTTATAGGCATAATATAATAATAAATCTATTTTTATACATAAGAAATTATATTTTTCTAAAGGCAGTTTTATCGTAATTTAATGGCACGCCTATTTGAAAAATAAAATTTGGAACTTTTATAAAATTTATATTGAAAAATAAACTTCATTTTTTATGTTTTAATATAAAAATAATATAATGATGAATTTTTTATATTTTTCTACGAAGTTATTTTTGATGAATAGTGAAAAATATTGAATTTTAATTGAAAAATGACTTTTCATATAAATAATTTATAACATTAAATTATATTTTTAATTCCTTTTAAAGGATTATTATATATATTTTTTCATAAATTAATACAATTTAGTTAAATTTAAACATTTTAATATTGTATTTTGATATAAAAATTTAGTGACCTTTTGAACATTTTCATTTTAAAAACCCTCTTTCTCGTCCTGTTTGTGGGATTAATTTTAAATTAATTTATGCCAATTAAATTTTTTAAATTCTGAAAAATGGAGTACATATTTTTAATAATAATAATATTAAATATCTAGTAAGTTAAACTTATTTTTTGATAAAAATTTTAGTGGAAGAAATTTAAAATAATTACAGCGATTAATGTGAAACTGAGTTTACTTAGTGATTCAACATTAATATTATTGGGAAAAAAGACCTAGATAATTTTCAAAAACCAATTTTATGGAAATATTTAGACTATATAATATATTTTATATAATTTTTTTTATTATTGGATGCACATTATGTAAGGGAGACCTCCCAATAGTGTTTACATTTTTATATTTATAAGAAAGCCACTCCCCCTCCACTATAAAAGGTCACTCACCCCACTCACCCCACTCACTTATTCAAACCTCTAAATCCATTTATAACTTTAATAACATGAAAATATATCTCCCTAAAATACCTCCTCTAATCTTATAAGCCTAAATTTTTCAGTTCGAAAACCATGGAAGTATGTTGATATAAACCAAAAGGCGTTACCCGAAGAAGAGGTAACATTCTTTAATAAGCACTTTTGTTTTATTTATTCCTTGTAACCATTCATTTATTTTCATATTATGATAATATAATAAACTATTTATCTTAAATATATTGATAAGATTTTATGTTAAGTGTACAACCTACACTCAAACACCCATCCATCAAATGGGATATATAATCATAATTCGTCTATATGGCGGACTACCGCCTCACGAATTCATGTCATTCATTATTCCATTTCCACCTTTAATAGTTGGGAATAATGATGGATTTATTGTTTATATATATTATATATATGATATTTATAATGTATTTATTCTTCTGGAATTATTTTATAACACATACCTTCATGATTTCTATTTTGTGGGAATGCGATAACATCATTTGTGGACGAGTGGATTACCGCCTCCTAAAAATGATGTGATTCGTTGAAAAATTACATGATATATATTAAGGATGGTTTTAATATATATATATATTAAATATATGAAATAAACATAAATATCATAATTTCAATATACATATATATAAGTTTCTTTTCATTCTTTCAATATGATAAAAAAATGGAAACAACGTTCATGTGTATGTATGACATACCATCTCCATGAAATGTGTATTCATTTCTTATCTCCAAATTTTATGGATTAAAATAAATAAATAAATAACGAATATATATGATATTTAAGTCATGATTTAAATTCTGGGTATTATTAAATCATGATCTAATTTTTAGAAATGAAAAATTAGTAGTTAAAACAAACTAAAAAAACTAGTAAATTAACACCTAAAATAGTGAAAATAATGAAATATTATTAATAAATGGATAATAATATATTTTAAAAAGATCATATATGATGTTATAAATATTATTATGGTTCTATTTTAATTTAATAACATTATTAAAACCATTATATCATCGTTTAAAGAGTGTTCAACCAAAAGGAAGAGCAAGTTAATGGATTTAATCTCAATTTACATTATATTGAGAGTTATTTGTTATTATGCACTAATTCATTTTAATGTGGTGTATATAATACCCATTTTTAATAAAATATAATTATTCACCCATAATTCAAGTTATTTTATATTTCAATTTTTATTATCTCATCCAAGGGGTTTTATTTGAAAATTACAATATTGTAAAAGTTATTTTTAAATCTCTCTTTCTTTTGCGGTTGTTAACTTTCACTGGAAAAAATCACTTTATTGTAATAATTTTCCTTTATAAATTTAATTTATCTTATATATCCATATTATTTTGTAATTTATATTATTATTTCCTAAACCATATACCATTTTTACAAACGATGTTTACTTTGAATGTTATTTAATAAACAAGGAAAAAATTGATAAATCTGTATCCTTTATTAAATAAAAATAATAGATAAGGAACATTGTTTATAGTTTAGATTTATTATTCAATATCTATGAATTTTTGTTACCTACACTATATAGGATGTGGACCAGTTAATGCAATCCCCTCGATGCATCAGAAGTCTCATGAGATTAATCAGTTGGCATTATTAATTCATGATAGCTTCCTCTATACTTAACCCTTACAGAGCATTTGATCTCACCCGCATTTTTTGACTTTACTAGGTCATGAAGAATAAATATTTGAATAAGATTTCAACGATGTTATTCATATCATTTTATTATGTATCATGTTTTATTTTCTATTTCATAATATAATATGGGTATCATGTATGTAATCTCATTTTCCCAAACTATTAAACTAATCAGTCCTTCAAGATTTGATTCCTTATAATCACGAAAATGTAATAAGGTATTTCATCAACTTTTGGATTTTGGGGTTGGGGCATTACATTTTTATGATAGTTTACCATTTGCAATATTATTCTGACCAATGGTGGACTCTTATTAAAAATTTAGTGAATTATGGAAAAGTAGACTAAATGGAATGAAGATCATTTGAGAAAGTGTCTTTATAATGTATTTTCTTCAAAATATTCACATGTCTATTGAGTGGGAATTATTTTAGTTGATACAAAAGAAGGATGGATCCATTAAAAAATATGATGAAAACTTCCTGAGGCTTTCGGGATATACCTCTAGTTTTATCTCAATCCTAAAAATTAAAATTGACTATTTCTTTAGTGGATTAAAACCGAGTATTCAAAAGGATTTGGACATAAGATACTTTGGAATCTATGAAGATTTTGTATAATGTGCTCTAAAGGTGGAGATAAAATCTAGGGCTTTTTAGTAATCTAAAGAAGGAAAAAAGGAAGGATTAATACCAAAGTAAATTTGATGGTAAGTCACATTGGGAGAATAGATTTCAACCCCATGCTTTCCAAAAGCATGGTAGGAAGAACTTAATTAACTACCAAAAAGAAACAGGGAGGTTTTTTATGTGTGTTAAAGTAGGTCACCATGTTTGAAATTATTAAAGTAAGTCTAAGTAGTTGATTAAGAAATAGCGGAGAAGAAGTCCCCAAATAATGTTCTACTTGTACTATGACACTTCATGTGCAATGGGTTTTTCCACTATGTGAATAAATTCCCCAAACCTTAAGAAAATGAATAAAATAGGCCTTAGAATCATCCAAAATAGAGGGAACAAGGAATAATATTCACTATCACTACCACAATGGTAGATCACGATAACAAAGTGATGCAGTGTACACTTACTCTTTATTATATATTTATAAGTACCAAATTTGATTATGGTTCCTCACATTATTTTATATCACACCAGTTTTCTAAGAATGTGGAATCACCACCTCAAATAATGGATTTCAAATTATTTATGAAATCACCTGATGGAACAATTATCATGTATAATATTTATAAATCTTTTATGTTTGATATTTATTTCATAATAATTCATATATATTTAATTATTTTACCATTGGTTAAATTTAACTTGATTTAGGGTATGGATTGGTTATCCCTACAAAGAGACCATATCAATTTTTAGAAGAAGGAGATCTCATTTCATAATCATGATCATCATATTCTCATGTATAACATAAGAATGATCTACACTTGGAATAAAATTCTATAATATTGGTTTTGATACCCAACAATGAGGGACTATTGACTAAAATGACAAGGGAGGAAGTCAATATTGATGAAATTTATATTTTATAAGAATATACAGATGTATTTCTTGATGAACTTCCTAGTATTCCCCTAGAGTGTGAGGTTAAGGTTTCAATATAATTCATACCTAGATACATTCCTATCTCAAAGATTTCATATGGAATGTATCCCATTGAATTAGAGGAATTAAATAAGTAGATAAAGGATAATTGGGGAAAGGGTTTTATCTTCCTACTTCACCATGGATATAACCAGCCCTATTTACTAAGAATAAATATGGATCAATGTAACTTTTCAGTGACTATCATAAGATTAACAAGAGAAAAAATAGGAATAAATATCATTTACCCTATATTGATGACCTATTAGATCAACTTATAGGATCTCAATACATATCATTGATTGAAATTCAAACTGGATATCATCAGTTAAGGGTTAAAAAGGAAAATATTTCAAAAATATCATTCCCAACAAGGCATGGACAATATCAGTCTATAGTGATTCCATTAAGATTGAATAATTTACCCTCTATTTTCATGCATTTAACGTATAATGTATTGAGATACTACCTGGATTAGTATGTTATCATCTTTAGAGATGATATTATTATATACTCAAAGATCAAGGAAGATCAATAGGATCATTTTTGGATTGTCTTTATGAACATAACAATGGGGAAGTTTTATACCAAATTTAGAAAGTGTGAATTTTAGATACAAAATGTCTACCTCTTGGGTCATGTAATCTCCAATAATGAAATATTTTTAGATCCTTTAAAAATAGAAGTTTTTGAACAATGAACTAGACAAACAATTATAACCGAGATAAAAAGTTTTCTTAGGTAAGCAGGATATTACTAGAACATTTTGAGAAATTTCTCATGACTATCAAATCCACTAACCAAGTTATCATAGTAGGGAGTAAAGTTTCTTTGGATAGAGTAATATGAATAAAGTTTCATGGATCTTAAGAATATATTGGTCGCTACTCTTGTACTTATATTACACAATAGTGGGAAATAGTTTGTAATATATAGTAATTCCTTGAAGAAGGTCTTGGTATGAATCCTCTTGCAAATTGAGAAGGTAATTTCTTATGCCTTACACTAACTAAAACCCATGATAAAAATTATGAAACACATGATATAGAGCTAGAAGAGGTGATCTTTTCATTGAATATTTAGAAAAATTATCTTTATAAAGAAAAGTGTGATATATATATTGATTACAAGAGCTTTAAATATATATTCACATAGAATTAATTTAATATCAACCAAATGAGATGTTTTGAATTGATAAAAGAATAGTACTACTCAATACTTTACCACCTAGGTAAGGGAAATAAGGTAGATGATGATTTAAGAAGGAAAGACCATGTTAATCTATCCATGATAAGGATTGAAAAAGTGTAACACCCTTATAATTTATGATATATTTATCTTTAAATAAATTCATTTCATTGATAGCTTACTATAAACACAACCCCAAGTATAAATGAACTATAATATAATATATTGTAATAACCATGATTTTAAATTGATTTTACAAATAGGGATAACCAAATTATGAAAAATATGTATAATGGTTTTATATATTTCAAATGTAATGATTAATTTATAATAAATAAGTACTCATTTTTAAGTACATTTATTTTATGCCTCAAAATAATTTTTATTCAAAAATGGATTTTAATAAATTTTTTGTATTAATATTATAAGTAATTTATTACATATTTAGAAATTTTATTTTACAAAACACATATAATTTTTGAAATTAGTGTATGGAAATTAACATAAGGTAATTGTTTTTCTTGATTTTCTGAAAATATTAATTTTTTTAGGGAATAATAAAAAATATGGATTAAAAAAACTATTTTTCTATTAAAGTATATAGAAATTATAATTTTATTTTTAATTTATATTAATATTTTATTAATTACTTTTAATTAAATATAATCAAAATAATTTCATTTTAATTGAAATCATGCTTAATTTTTTTATAAAAACATTTTTGTATTAAAAAATGAATTTTTCTAGAAAATCATTTTTCATTTTTGAGTTTATTTTAAATTTAATTTATTTCACTTATTGAAATTTCGTATTATAAAATGTATTCAATATATCTAATAATAATAATAATAATAATTATTTATTAAGTTATACTTTATTTTTAGTCATAATGAATAGTAAAATTAGTAAAAATGTATTACCACAGTTAAAGTTAAAACGATTTTACAGGGAATTTAACCTTAGAGATAAGGATTAAAATATATATAACAAAATTTTTAAAATTTATTTGGTTGATCGTATTTATACTTTATAATTCCTATCTTATCATATTTGGAATTTTTGACCAACTTATCTTGAGTAAGACATTATTATATTTTTTTTATTTGAAAAATTCAATGTGTATCCTTTCCCTAACTTATAAAAGGATACCGACCATCCTATATAAATCACATTTAAATACCATTATATCTAAAAAAATACCTAAAATAATCTCTTACTAACATCTATACCCATGTCTTAGAAGTCTTGGTTTGATAAGAATACAATCCTTTCAAGGCTTAAGGTGTAAGAGGCATAACTATTAACCAAGAACATGTAATTTTATTTCTTCTCCTAACTACTACAAATAATTAGTATCTATTCTAAGGAATTATTTTTATGATAATGGATCAACTATTTCCACTTCCTTTATATAAAATAAGAAATGAAAAGTATTGCACGTACGTACTTGTAGACCACCACCACCACATAGTTGTATGATTCATTTTCCATAACAATCATTAAAGATGGTTATTATAATGGATTTAAAGTTTATATATGATATTTATGAAATTAATATTAATCTGAAATTATAATATCTTATATACCTTTTTACATTTACAATCATGATAAAATGACAATGTCGCACGTGTGTATGTGTGGACCTCCACCTCCATGCAGTGATGTGATTTTTTTCATCTCTACATTATATGAATAATTTAAATATTTTATATGATGGATAAATATTACAATTATGTAATGTTTAATATTTCTTAGATGATGAAACCATGACCAAATTGAAATTACTGGAACTATCGAACTGAAACATGCATGGAATATGGACCAATTTTCACCTGAATGTTCATTTTAATGAAATAATTATTAATAAAAGGATAATTGGAAATTATAAAGAAATAACACATAATAATTAATTTATGGATATGGTTATGGAATATATTTATAATAAATATATATTTTTTATACTGGAAATTTGAATGTGTGTGAAACAAGATGGAACTTGGGGTAAGGGGTTTATGTTACAATATCATTTTTCAGGAATATATATATTAAATTTATATTGAGGGAAATTATATGGATATTATACTTTAAATGATATATATTTTCTTCAAATATGGTAAATTATTTTCTTTTTATTTATTATAAAAAATTTCCCAATATTTTTTCACAAAAAATGATTGAGAAAATGTTTTAAAGAAATGTAAACCGTATTTCCTCTTTGGTTGATGAAATATTTCTTTCATGTCCACACACTTCAAAATTGTTTTATGAAGTTTATTATATATAATTAAAATTTATTAAAAAGTTAATTTTTAGTACTTTTGAAATTATTTTCAATGGTTTAAAATGGAATATTTCTAAACGTTTTATGAACAAGTCTTTTTTTTACTTTTTTACAAAAGTTTGAAAGTAATGTTTTCTTTTAACATATGAAACATAAATGGATTTATATGCTGAAATGATCATTATTTTCTTTGTAGATTACATTAAAAAATTACTTGGTTATTTTAAAATATATTTTTCTCAATATTTTTTGTAATTTTTAATTAAAAAAGTATCAAAATAAATTTATATTTTATCATCTTTTTTAGAGAAAGGGTGAAATTATTTTAAAGGGTATTTTCCTCAAAAAATATTCTAGTGATATTTTAATGGAATTTTTCATTTATGATAACATCCATTGATGTTACTTATGATTTAATGGTATATAATACAATGATACCATCCTCATTCTTTGTCTGTATGGTTTAAAATTATGATAATTAGATATTCATGAAAACCTTTAATTTCCATGGGTTATTATATCATGAAATGATGAAATGTTTATGAAACCCATATTATTTACACATTTTATGAGATGATGAATGTTTTATAAAATTTTAGAACACATATTTATGGTTTTAATTATATAATAGTTGGGTCTAGATTATATATCCTTCTAATGAATTGAGTAAATATGTATATCTCATAAGATAATATGTACTGCAATAGGGAGTGAACCTAGTTTAGTTAGGGACTCTGTCCAATAATATAGTCCTAGGAGTGAACCATGACTAAGGAAATAATGAAACATGGAATTATAAAAATGAATTCACAAAGAGTTGGTGGAATCTACCATAGAGGAGGCCAGTGGAAGATAGAAATGATTATGCTATTTATATATCTGAAGTGATGTGATTAAATTTGTATTGTATTTGGTTCCTTAAACTAAGTTGTAAGAGTATGTTATCGATTATATCATAGTTATAAGTATTATGGAATGTATAAGGATTGTACTATAGAACTTTTTCATCAAGGATTTAAAAGTGTGTGTAGATCGGTATCGATGACCAATAAAGATGATTTTATGACAAGTAAAACCTCTTAAACATATTATTAAGTGAAAAAAATCATTAATATGTTCTTGATACTGAGATAACAATTTTTGGATAAGAGATGATTGATACAGATAAAGTAAATTGAATATTTCTAACTACCTTGGAACTAATTAACAATTTGTTGACAATGTGGTTTATGCTATCAATGATGGAGTTTACAAATTTTTTAGATGTAAGGAATATATCCAATATTTTTTTTCCTACTTAATGAATGATGAAGTATTCATGTTTTCAATAATATTTTATAATAATTCAAGTTATTACCATTGTTCAAGAGAACACATGATGAAGGTGTTAAAAATATTGGTATGTAATGATTAAAGAGATACTTTATATTGATAGAAGAATAATGATAAGTTCACTTAGTAAATTTAGTGACCTTTCTTCTAAAGTGTTTGATCATAATCATAGAGAAAAGTTTACCATTTACGAAATTGTTTAAGTTGATCAGTGGATGAGGTTTTAGAGGTCAATGTTTTACCTCACCATATGATGAAACATGTGATAATAAATGAATTATAAATAGTTTAAGGCATACACAACAGATAATATTATGTTTATTGAAATGTAAATTTACTTATATTATTATATAAGTAAAGAATTCCTCAAATCTAGGAAAAGGGTCTTGAAAAAAAATATTGTCCTATTATCATCATTTTTGATGATATCAATCTAATTATTGAAGCCTATGGTTTATGGGTTTGTGTTGAACAAATTTCTCATGCACATGTTCTCTATCAATCTACATCATATTTTTGATAGCTATATTTCTCTTATATTTCCATGTTTTTCACAAATTTTATCTTATTCGAAAGACTAATTTTGTGGTGAACTTCACATTTAATTTTTCCTATTATTAGTAGTATGTGTTATTAAATTTATTTATGATGTGTGTTTTTCAACAATAGTATTTTCAAATACCAATCCCTCGATTACTAAGATCACGTTTGAATTTCATGGAGTAAATTTATTTAAGGTGGGGCGAGTGTGACACCCCAAATATTTACAATATTTTCCTTTAAGAATAAATTTAATTTTGTTGCTTGATTAATTTTTATGAAACACCAAGTTAATCTAATGCTACAAAAAAACTGCAATTATATTTTAGTACATGAAACACTAATTTGACTTGTGATACACACGATACCGAGCTCCTTTGAAAGTGTGTGTTACACGCAAGACTGAGTTTTAACAAACTACAATATATTATTAATATTATTATTTAATATGATAGTTAACATCTTTCCATTTTAATGAAATATATGAAAAGGATTAAATATATTTGTATAATATTTTTTACATATGTTTATATAATTTTTTTGGTGGCCAATTAATTAGAAACTAATATAGAAACCAATAATAAATGAAATATTTTTATAAAAAACTATTTTTATGTACAAGAGGAAATTTCCTTAATAAATTAGATTAATTAATATTAGCGTATGATCATAATAAAATTTATATGTTATATATTAAATATTTTTTAAATTAATCCAATAGATTTTATAGGCATAATATAATAATAAATTCATTTTTATGCATAAGAAACTATATTTTTCTAAAGGTAGTTTTATCGTATTTTAATGGTGCACCTATTTTAAAAATAAAATTTGGAACTTTTATAAAATTTATTTTAAAAAATAAACTTCATTTTTTAAGTTTTAATATAAAAATAATATTATGATGATTTTTTGATATTTTTCTGTGAATTGTTTTTGATAAATAGTGAAAAATACTGAATTTTAATTGAAAAACGACTTTTCATCTAAATAATTTATAACATTGAATTATATTTTTAATAAATTTTAAAGTATTATTATATATATTTTTTCATATTTTAATACAATTTATTTAAATTGAATTATTTTAATATTGTATTTAGATATTAAAATTTAGTGAACTTTTGAACATTTTCATTTTAAAATCCTTCTTTCTCGTCCTCTTTGTGGGATTAATTTTAAATTAATTTATGCCAATTATGTTTTTTTAATGCAGAAAAATGGAGTACAATTTTTTAATAATAATAATATATAATATCATGTAAGGTAAACTTATTTTTTGACAAAAATATTTTTGAAAGAAAATAAAATTAATTACAGTGATTAATGTGAAACTGAGTTTACTTAGTGATTCAACTTTAATATTAAGGGAAAAAATGACCTAGAATATTTTCAAAAACCCATTTTATGGAAATATTTAGACTATATAATATATTTTATATAAATTTTTTTATTATTGGAGGTACATTATGTTGGACCCCGGGACACCCTGAGAGGGTAGGGGTGAATCAGGGCGACCACTTTTTATTTTTAAACACAAAGATCTTGTTCCCACGTTGGTAAGAACTGGTTAAACCTATATGATGCAAATGATCATCAATGAAACATACACATGCAAAGATAGGACACAACAACTTTTACTTGGTTCACTACTAAGGGCTACGTCCAATGAGCATACGCTGACAAGTTGTCATTCATACCAAATCCCACTAAGTTTCACAAGATGTGGATTACAAAGGTTTGGGTACAGTCACTCTGTCCCAGGCTCACTGCCCTTACAGAAGTTCAGGGATAGCTCACTACGTCCCTCGGGACACTCCTGTTGACTCCCCCTGGATCACTGCCCTTGGTGAAGTCCCACTCAATTTATAGATGTGAAGGTCTCTTCAAAAGGTTTACATTGAAGTCTTTGTCTCTACTCAGCATGAGACTATGCTTGCATTGATGTCCTAAATTGATGCTCTTGAACACACTGAACCAGATAACCAGAACGAGAAAATAATTTTCTCTGACAATTGCGCACAACTCCAACCCTTTGCGTGAAAAACCTTACTATTTCTCGAAAAATTTCCTTTTCGCGCGGAAAAATAATTCGCCCAAAAATACCATTTATCGTGCACCTGAATATTTTACGCGCTACCTCATTTTTTACACGCAACTCTTCCTTTTTCGCACATTCCAGAATTTTTCACGCAATCAAGAATATTTCACACAATCCCCTTTACATGATCCTTTTATGCGCATCAGACCACGAATCATCTCTAACTCTTCAACCCCCTAGAATGAGGGGGGTCACCTCTTATTTATAGGCTTCTGAGACCCCCACGCGCAAAACCCCATGTGGCGTGAAAAACATCTCATTTGGCCCGTAATCCTTCACAGCGGAATCATTTTTCGCATACATATCCATATTTTTCGTGCAGCCCATGCCTTTTCCATTTTTCGATGTTCTGATTCGAAAACACTATTTGCACGAAAAACATCAATCCTCTATTTCTTGCATCCCTCTGTTTTTTACACCCAACTCAAATATTTCACGCACAACCCTTCTTTTCGCACACCACTTCCTCTTTGCGCGCAACTCATTTTACCAACAATCCATGTCTTTATTTTCTGATTTTGAGGCCCAAACAAATGGAAAACACTAGGAAAAAACGTCACCTTCAATAGTGTTGTCCGCTTGAACTGTATGATCACTTTGCTGGCACAAATTCTGAACTTCCACTAAGGATTGACAACAAACACAAACCAAACTTCAATTCCGGCATAGAACAACCATGGTTCCAATAATCTCCCCCTTTGGGTTTGTTGGCAATCAACAAATAAATTCAATAGATCACCATCCACATGCAAACCAAAAAACACAAGAATTAACTCAACCAACACTCTATGTCTACATGAGAAATGCTCGGTGTAAAAAACAAGAGAGGAAGCTTGAATTGTGTTCCTGTGTTTTGGAATTCCCAATGACGCCCAAGAAATTCTCTTACAAAGTGACAGAATAATTACATGTCCAATGTATTCCTTATCATCCTGTCACCGACACTGAACATGTCCATAGCATACATCCAATGTATTCCTTCTCATCCTATCACCGACACTAAAAATGTCCATAGAATACCTGAATTTATTCCTTTCTCCCCCATTGACAATAAACCCAAAGACCAGTAATTGATCATTGTTTAGATCAAAACACACTCCCCTTGGACAGTATCTCCCCCACGAACCTCCATCACATCCAAAAAAAATTAAAAACAGTTATCCTAACTGGGGAGAGGGTTATTTCAAAACCTTCTTATGCACTGGGTGGTGGCTGAACACCGAGGTTCAACCGATTCTTCTCAAACACAGCCGCTGAGAGTGGATTGGTCAGGATATCAGTCACTTGCTCATCAGTTCTCACATGATCCATTCTAATCACACATTGATCAACTTTTTCTTCGATAAATTGATACCTGATTTCAATATGTTTTGTACGAGAATGCTGAACAATATTCTTCGTAAGATCAATTGCTCGCTTGTTATCACAGTAAATCACCATTGGTTATTTCACCTCATCACCAATATTTGTCAATTGTTGCTTCATCCATAGCAGTTGAGTGCATGCCTTTGTAACAGATATATACTCAGCTTCAGTAGTACTAAGAGAACTACTTTATTGTTTCTTTCTCAACCATCCAACACATTTATTTTCAATGTAGAATGCTCCACCACTGGTGGAATTTCTGTCAACAACATCTCCAGCCCAGTCAGCATCAGAAAATGATGACAATTCACTATTTCTTCATGAATTAAAGTATAAACCACAATTATGAGAACCTTGAATATACCTCATGATTCTTTTTACTGCTGTCATATGTTCCTCCTTTGGATTGATATGAAAGCGGGCTGCAAGACAGGTTTCAAAAATAATATCTCGCCATGTCTTCGTCAGGTATAGTAAGCTCCCAATTATCCTCCTGTACATAGTGGGGTCTACAGATGCCCCATCCTCATGCTTTCCAAGTTTGGTTCCAACTTCAATTGGATTTGATATTGGTTTGGAGTCTTTTATATTAAACTTCTTCAGTAGCTCTCTTGCATACTTTTCTTGAGAAATGAAAGTGTAATCCTTCTTTTGAATCACCTGCAACCCCATGAAATATTTGATCTCCCCAATCATAGACATTTCAAATTCTGATTTCATGTGATTGGAAAATTCATCCACAAATTTTTGCCCGCTGCCACCAAATATGATATCATCAATGTAGACTAGAACCATGAATTGATCTTTTGGAGAATTCTTCACATATAGATTGTGATCCACTCATCCTCTTTTGAACTACAGCTTCTTGAGATACAAGTCCAGGAGGGAATACCATGCTCGTGGTGCCTACTTCAAACCATATAGGTTTTTCTTCAGTTTACATACCTTTGTCTCATCAGCACCAAGGAAAAAACCCACTGGTTGTTCAATGTAGACTTCTTCTTTGAGTACACCATTCAAGAATGATGTCTTGACATCCATTTGATATACTTTATATCATGTTTGGAGTGCCATGGCAAGGAAAAGTCTGATTAACTCCTGTATGGCCATTGGATCAAAGGTTTCTTCAACATCAACACCTTTAACTTGGGAATACCCCTTATATACCAGTCGATCCTTGTTTCTAATAACATTTCCATGCTCATAAAACTTGTTCTTGAAGATCCATTTTGTACCAATCACATTGTGACCTTCGCGTCTCTGAACAGGATCCAATGTCTAATTCATGCCAATCTGATCTATCTCTTCATTCATGGCCTTCACCCAAGATTCATCCTTTGCAGCTTCTTCGAATAAGTATAGCTCCACAACTGACAAAAATACAGATTGTCTGTTATTCCTCATCCTCCTTATTTGTGTGGGTGCACTCCTATCCCCAATTATGTTAGATTGATCAATCTCAGCTCTATGATTTCTCTTATTTGGTTCAGTTTCATTATCTCCATCCATAGTTTCTTCTTTAGATTCTTCTTCTGAGTCAACATCATGATGTGACTGCTGAGCGTTTTTCACAGCTTCCTCTATTTCTGTATTTGTATTTTCTCCATGTTCACTTTCTTCTTCACTTTTGATCACATCATCATATGATTTCCTTGAAGCATTTGTGGGTTTCTCTTCAATTATATTAACATCAATGCGTACTACAATCCTTCCTAATTTATTGTTGAAACACTTGTAGGATTTTCTGTTCATTGGATAACCAAGAAAAATTCCTTCATCAGCATTGTCACCAAACTTCCCTTGATTTCCTTCTTTATTCTGAACGAAACATTTACTTCCGTAAACATGAAATTATTTCAACGAAAGCTTCCTTCCATGCCACAATTCATATGGTGTCTTCGTTTCTCCCATATAAAGCCCTGTTCGATTCTGAATGTGCACTAAAACTTCAACAACTTCCTTCCAGTAATGGGGAGAGATACCACTCTCAATCAGCATAGTCCTAGCTATATTATTGACCTGTCGATTCCGGCACTAAAAAACTCCATTTTTCTGTGGAGATCTCATAGTAGCTACCTCATGTTGTATTCCATGTTTTTCTAGGTAATTCTCAAACTCAATGGATGTGTATTCCCCTCCATTATCAGATTGAAAAACATTGATTGTTCGTCCAGTATCATTCTCAGTGATTCGATGATATGTTTTCATGTAGTCAAGCACTTTTCATTTCTTATGAATGACCATAACACATGCTATTCTACTATAATAATCAATTAAAAGAACAAAATACCTTTTTCTATGAGTTCCGAACACATTTATCGGCCCACATACATCTGTATGAATTAGATCAAGAAGATGAGATTCCCTTTTCTTCTTTGATCAATATGAATTGCAGACCATCTTTCCACGAATGCAAGCATCACAAGATTTTCCACACTCACGCTTCAGGTTTGGAATTTCCATGACAATCCTCAATTTTGGTATTTTCTCTATGTCTTGTTGATTGATGTGATCTAGTCTCCTATGCCACAATTTTTCTTCTTCTTCAATAGTCATGTAGAAAACAATTTCATTACTATCAACCTGATATAGGTTGGCTTCTGTTCTGCATCCTTTCATAAGTGAATTTCCTATCTTTCCCTTGATAGTGTATCCTTTCCGATTAAAAGTAACAATAAGTCCCGAGTCACAAAGTTGACTCACGCTGAGTAGATTATGACGTAGGACATCTACGTAAAGGACTTCAGTCTTCTTTAGATCTCCATTAGCTAATTCAATACTTCCACTGGCTTTGATTTTCAGAGATCCATTATTACCAAATAGAACCGTTCCATCAACCATCATTTTGATATCTGTTAACAGGCCAACATTACTTATCATATGGGATGAGAAACCGCTATCCAGAATCCAAGTACTGTTGCTTTTTTGTAGCATTGAGGTCCATCTCTGTAAGGTTGTATTTCTCAATTTTCTTTCTTTCTTTCCTTGAGACATTAGAATGAGTATATATCACTGATGGACTTTCAATTATCTCATCTGTGTACATTGGTTCTTCATAGTTGAAGTCTTCTTCAAGAGGAGAAAACCTGTTTGAAAGAGCAATACTATCTTGTCGAAGAGATTTGACTTGTCTTGAATTCTGGTATTAGGTGTCCATGTCCCTTCTCTGCCTGCAATTAACAGCCTTATGACCAAAGTTAGGGCAATGAAAACAGTATCCATAGAAATTTTTTCTTCTATAAGATGAAGGATATGAAGTCAGTCTCTTTTGTTGATGTCCCAGATCTTCCCCATTTAGATATCTCCTCACCTCTTCGCAATACGACATGGTATGGCCCAAATAGCCATAGAAATGAAACTTCATGAGAGTAAATTACTTCTCACTTGAGTTTCTCCTCATAATTTCTTCCATTGGATAATAGTTGGACTACCTGTCATTTTTGAATGTTTGAGGATAATTTTCAGTTCTCCTTTTAGTTTGGATTGAGTGTTAATTTTTCAGCACTTTAGGAAATGTTTCAACATGTCCAACTTTCATCTTGTCTTTATTTTGGCTCTCTTTACTTCCACCAGTTGATGTCTCAGCTTCACAGCCAATTCCACTCTTTCGTATGAAAGAGGGTCTTTGATCACTCAAGATTTTTCCTACCCCATCTGAACCACTCTTGGCTCCTGCCAGTAATTATGCATCTGAGAATCTTCCAAACTGTGTTTTCTTCCTTGATTATTTTGAAATTGATTCAGTCTCAAGTTTACTCCTAAGAGTAACTACTTCCTCCTCAAGATGATCAATAGACTTTGATTTTTCTTCTAGTTTGGAGGTGAGGTCATTGATGACCTTTGACTGTTCTTCAATTCTCAGTTTCAGATCCACTACATCATCATCGCTTTCAAGAATTTTAGATTGTACATTCACAAATTCTTCCAGTCATTCAATTTCAGCTTCAAGTTGATCAACATATTTAGTTGATTCTTCTACCAATTATTTCCACTTATTTAAACTCTTACATTTAATCTTATGATTTCCAACAGCATCCTTAAGTTGTAACTCAGGATCAACACTAGTTTTTAACTAATTTTCTCCACCAATATCTTTTGATTTTTCAACAGTGTCCATCATGGAAGCATGTTTTCCAGTTTTAAATTCTGGTTCTTCTTCATCACAGAATTCATTATCATCTTCTTCCTCTTCATAGACAGAACTCTTCTTTAGAACTTTCTTTCTAGATTTGAAGTCTCCTATCTTGAAAAACCATTTCCGAGGCTTCTCAATGTTTTCTGCATCGCTATCGTCATCATCGATCTTTCTTAAGCACTGAGAAGCAATGTGCACGAATTTTCCACAATGAAAGCAAGATATAGGTAACTTCCCTTTGAATTTCCCTTTTCCCTTCCGAAACTTCTTGGAAATGAGAGAGAGAATTTCTTTTTCCTCATCGTCTTCACCACTAATATCTTTTTGATATTTTCAGTTTCTCCATGGATTTGAAGGCCATTTCCTTGCTTACTCGTGTAGTATCATATTTTGGTTTGACTCTCATTTCATAGGACACCAAGCTTCTCAAAAGATCATCCAAGGATTGTTTGGAATGATCTCTTTCCTCAAGGACTGACACCTTTGCATTGTACATGGGTGGTAGTCTTCTCAGTTTTTTTCTTCATAATATCAATGTCTCTAATTTCTTCTCCTAGGACCCGAATTTCTCTAACCATTTCAGTAATTCGATTTAAGGAGTCTGCATTATCATCAGGATGCATCTTCAGATCATCAAACCTATTGTGCAGCACTTGAAGTTTCGCGTCCTTCACTTTGATATCTCCTTTATAAATATTTTCAATTTTATCCCACATGGACTTTTCTGAGGTGAAACTCATCACTTTAAGATAAATCTGATCCGAAAGTGTTGTGGTGATAGCATTTTATGCTTTAGTATCTGCATCAAGACTTTTTCTATCTATATCAGTCATATCCAGCCTTGTTGGATCAGAAACTTAAATACCTTGCACAGTGGAAAATATAACTTCCATTCTAAGTGATCTTAGATTAGATCTCATTATGGTCTTCCAAATCTAGAAATTACTTCCATCGAAGAGATAGACACCCTTCACATTTACTACATTCTCCATGATGAAAAATGACAGATTCAACACCAAAAACCTCCCTCTGATACAACTTATAGGACCTAGGGACACCCTGAGAGGGGAGGGTGAATCAGGGTGACCACCATTTCTTTTTAATCATATGGATCTTGTTCCCATGTTGGTAGGAATTGGATAAACCTATATGATGCAAATGATTAGCAATGAAGCATACATATACAAAGAGATGACACAACAATTTTTACTTGGTTCACCACTATGGGCTACGTCCAAGGAGCATACACCAAAAAGTTGTCAGTCGTACCAAATTCCACTAAGCTTCACAAGATGTGGATTACAAAGGTTTGGGAACAGTCACTCTTTCCCAGGCTCACTACATTTACAGAAGTTCAGGGATAGCTCACTGCGTCCCTTAGGTCACTCTTGTTGACTCCCCCTGGCTCACTGCCCTTGGTAAAGTCCCACTCAGTTTATAGACGTGAAGGTCTCTTCAGTAGATTTTCATTAAAGTATTTGTCTATACTTAGCATGAGACTATGGTTGCATCAAAGTACTGAATTGATGCTCTTGAACACACTAAACCAGATAACCTGAATGAACAAATAATTTTCTCTGACAGTTGCGCGCAACTCCAACCCTTTACATGCAAAACCTTACTATTTCGCAGAAAATTTCCTTTTCGCGCGGAAAAATATTTCGCCCAAAAACACCCTTTTTCGCGCACCTGAATATTTTACACGCTACCTCAATTTTTAAACACAACTATTCCTTTTTTGCGAATTCCAGAATTTTTTGCGCAATCAAGAATATTTCATGCAATCCCCTTTACGCGATCCTTTTACGCGTATCAAACCACATATATTCTCTAAGTTTTCAACCCCCTGGAATGAGGGGGGTCACCTCTTATTTATAGGTGTCTGAGACTCCCTCTTGCAAAACCCAATGTGGTGCGAAAAACTTCTCATCTCGAGGGTAATATTTCACTCCAGAATCATTTGTTGCGCACATCTCCATATTTTTTGCGCAACCTATGCGTTTGCCATTTTTTGATGTTCTGATTCCGAAACACTGTTTGCACGAAAAACCTTGATCCTCTATTCCGCGCATCCTGCTGTTTTTCGTGCCCAACTCAAATATTTCATGCACAACCCTTCTTTTTCATGTACCACATCCTCTTTGTACACACCTCATTTTACCAACAATCCATGTCTTCATTTTCCGATTTTGAGGCCCAAAAAAATGTCAAACACTGGGAAATAGCGTCACCTTCAATACTATTGTCCGCTTGAACTGTATGATCCCTTTGCTGGCACACATTCTGAAATTCCACTGAGGATTGACAACAAACAAAAACCAAACTCCAATTCCTGCATAGAACAACCATGGTTCCAACACATTATGTTAGGGAGACCTCCCAACAGTGTTTACCTTTTTATATTTACAAGAATGCCACTCCCCCTCCACTATAAAAGGTCACTCACCCCACTAACTTATTCACACCTCTAAAGCCATTTGGAAATTCAAAAACATGAAAATATAGATCCATAAAATACCTCCCCTAATATTATAAGCCTTAATTTTTTTAGTTTGAAAACCATGGATGTATTTTGATATAAACCAAAAGGTGTTACCTAAAGAAGAGGTAACATTCTTTAATAAGAACTTTTGTTTTATTTATTCTTTATAACCCTTCATTTATTTTCATATTACGATTATATAATAAACTATTTATCTTAAATATACTGATAATATTTTATGTTAAGGGTACAACCTAAAATCACACACACTTCCATCAAATGGGATACATAATCATAATTCATCTATATGGCGGACTACCGCTTCACGAATTGATGTCATTCATTATTTCATTTCCACCTTTAATATTTGGTAATGATGATGGATTTATTGTTTATATAATATATATATATGATATTTTTAATGTATTTATGCTTCTGGAATTATTTTATAAAACATAACTTCATGCTTTCCATTTTGTAGGAATGCTATAACATCATTTGTGGATGAGTGGACTACCACCTCCTCAAAATGATGTGATTCATTGAAAAATTAAATGGAATGTATTAAGGATGGTTTTAATAAATATATATGACATATATGACATAAATATGATACTATAATTACAATATACATATATATGAGTTTTTTTTCATTCTCTCAATATGATAAGAAAATGGAAACAACGTTCATGCGTATGTATGACCTACAGTCTCCATGAAAGGTGTATTCATTTCATATCTCCATATTTTATGAATTACAATAAATAACTATATAATGAATAGATATGATATTTAAGTCATGATTTAAATTATGGATATTGTTAAATCATGATATAATTTGTAGTAACAAAAAATTAGAAGTTAAAACAAACTCAAAAAACTAGTCAATTAACACCTAAAATAATGAAAATAATGAAAGATTATTAATAAATGGATAATAATATATTTTAAGAAGATCATATATGATATTATAAATATTATTATGGTTCTATTTTAAGGTAATAACATTATTAAACCCATTATATCATAGTTTAAATTGTGTTCAACCAAAAGGATGAGCAACTTGCTGGATTTCATCTCAATTTACATTCTATTGAGATTTATTTATTATTATGCACTAATTAATTTTAATGTGGTGTATATACTACAAATTTTTAATTAAATATCATTATTCACTCATAATTAAAGTTATTTTTAGTTTTAATTTGTATTATCTCATCTAAGGGGTTTGATTTGAAAATTAATAAAATGGTAAAAGTTATTTTTAAATCTCACTTTCTTTTCGATTGTTAACTTTCACTGGAAAAAATCACTTTATTATAATAATTTTACTTTATAAATTTAATTTATCTTATATATCCATATTATTTTGTAATTTATATTATTATTTCCTAAACCATATTATATTTCTACATACAATGTTTACTTTGAAAGTTATTTAATCAAATAGGAAAAAATTTATAAATCTACATCCTTTACTAAATACAAATAATTGATAAGGAACATTGTTTATAGTTTAAATTGATTATTCAATATCTATGAAATTATTTTTACCTTCACTATATAGGCTGAGGACTAGTTAATGAAATCCCCTCGATGCAACATAATTCGAATGAGATTAATCAGTTGGCATTATTAATTCAATATAGCTTCCTCTATACTTAACCCTTACGGAGAATTTGAGCTCACCCGTATTTTTCTACTTCATTAGTCCATGAAGAATAAATATTTTAATAATATTTCAATGATTTTTTTCATACAATTTTATTATGTATCATGTTTTATTTTCCATTTTACAATATAATATGGGTATCATGTATGCAATCTCGTTTTCCAAAACTATTAAACTAATCGGTCCTTCAGGATTTGATTCCGTGTAATCATGAAAATGTAATAAAGTATGGCATTGACTTCGAGATTCTAGGGTTGGGGAATTACATTTTTCTGATAGTATACCATTTGGAAAGTTATTCTGAACAATGGTGGACTCTTATTAAAAATATAGTGAATAAAGGAGAAGTAGACTAAATGGAATAAAGAGGATTTGAGAAAGTGTCTTTACGAAGTATTTTCTTCAAAATATTGACATGTCGATTGAGATGGAATTATTTTAGTTGATAAAAAAGGAGGATGGATCCATTAAAAAATTTTAAGTAAACTTTTTAAGGCTTTCATGATATACCTCTAGTTTTATCTTTATCATAAAAAGTAAAATTGACTATTTCATCAGTGGATTAAAACCTATTCTTCAAAAGGATTTAGGCATAAGATACTTTGGAAGCTATAAAGATATTGTATAATGTGAACTAAAGGTGGAGATAAAATATAGGGCTTTTCAGTAATCCAGAGAGGGAAAAATGTAAGGATTAATACCAAGGTAACCTTTATGGTAAGTCACATTGGGAGAATAAATTTCAACCCCATGCTTGCCAAAAGCATGGTAGAAAGAACCTAGTTGACTACCATAAAGGACCAAGGATGTGTTTTATGTGTGGTAAAGTAGGTCACAAAGTTTACAATTACTAAAGTGTGTCTAAGTAGCTGTTTACCAACAGAGGAGAAGAAGGCACCAGATAATGATCTACTTATACTATGACCCTTCATGTGCGATGAGTTTCTCTACTATGTGAATAAATTCCCAAACCTTAAGAAAATTAAAAAAATAGGCCTTAGAATCATCCCAAACAGAGGGAACAAGGAATAATAGTCATTATAACTACCACTATGGTAGATCATGATAACAAAGTGATGTAATGTACACTTACTCTTTATTATATATTTACAAGTACCAAATTTGATTATGGTTCCTCACATTATTTTATATCCCACCAGTTTTCTAAGAATGTGGAATCACCACAACAAATAATGGATATCAAATTATTTATGAAATCACCTGATGGAACAATGATCCTATATAGTATTTATAAATCTTTTTTGATTGATATATATGGGATAATAATTCATAGATTTATAATTATTCTACCCTTGGTTAAAATTAACTTGATTTTGGGTATGGATTGGTTATCCCTACAAAGAGACCATATCAATTTTTAGAAGAAGGCGATCTCATTTCATAATCACGATCATCATATTCTCATGTTTAAACATAAGAATGATCCACACTTGGTATAAAATTCTATAATATTGGTTTTTATACCCAACCATGCGGGACTATTGACTAAAATGACAAGGGAGGAAGTCAATGTTGATGAAATTCCTATTGTATAGGAATATACAGATATATTTCTAGATGAAATTACTAGTATTCCACTAGATTGTGAGGGTAATTTTTCAATATAATTCATAACTAGATACATTCCTATATCAAAGAGTCCATATGGAATGTATCCCATTGATTTAGAGAAATTAAATAAGTAGATCATGGAGAACTGGGGAAATGGTTTTATCTTCATACATCACCATGGATATAACCAACCCTATTTACTAAGAAGAAGGATGGTTAATTGTAACTTTTCAATGAATATCATGATATTAACAAGATAAAAATTAGGAGTAAATATCATTTACCCTGTATTGATGACCTATTCGATCAACTTAGAGGATCTCAACACATATCATTGATTTAAATTCAAACTGGATATCATTATTAAAGGGTTAAAAAGAAAAATATTTCAAAAATATCATTCCCAACAAGGTATGGACACTATGAGTTTATAGTGATTCCATTAATATTGAATATTTCCCCCTATTTTTTCATATATTTAACGAATAAAGTATTTAGATACTATCTAGATCAGTATGTTATCATCTTTATAGATGATATTATTATATACTCAAAGATCACAGAAGATCTGTAAGATCATTTTTGTATTGTGTTTATGAACTTAAGATAGTAGAATTTGTATAAAAAATTTAGAAAATGTGAATTATGGATACAAAATGTGTACCTCTTGGGTCATGTAATCACCAGTAATGAAATATATATAGATCCTTCAAAAATAGGAGTTATTGACCAATATAATAGACTAACTATTATAACTAAGATACAATGTTTTCTTAGGTATGCAGGATATTACTATAACATTTTTAGAAATTTCTCATGACTACCAAATCCACTAACCAAGTTAACATATTTGGGAGTAAAGTTCCTTTGAATAGTGTAATATGAATAAAGTTTCAAGGAACTTAAGAATATATTGGTCGCTACTCTTGTACTTATATTACACAATAGTGGGAAAGAGTTGTGTAATATATAATGGTTCCTTGAAGAAGGTCTTGGTATGAATACTCTTGCAAATTGAAAAGGTAATTGCTTATTCCTCACACCAATTAAAACTCATGATAAAAATTATGAGATGCATGATATAGAGCTAGAAGAGGTGATCTTTTAATTGAAGATTTGGAAAAATTATCTTTATACAGAAATGTGTGATATATATATATATATATTGATCACTAGATCTTTAAATATATATTCACATTGAATTAAATTAATATCAACCAAATGAGATGATTTGAATTGATAGAAGAATAATAATACTAAAAAGTTTACCACCAAGGCAAGAAAAATAATGTTGATAATGATTTAAGAAGGAAAGGCCATGCTATTCTATCCATGATAAGGATTGAAAAAGTGTAATACGGTTATAATTTATGATATATTTATTTTTAAATAAATCTATTTTCTTTGATAGCTTACTATATACACAAACCCAAGTCTAAATGAACTATAATACAATATATTGTAATAACCATGATGTTAAATTGATTTTACGAACCAGAATAAACAAATTATGAAAAATATGTATAAAAGTTTTATATATTTCAAATGTAATGATTAATTTATAATAAATAAGTACTCAGTTTTCTGTAAATTCATTTTACGCCTCAAAATAATTTTTCTTCAAAAATGTATTTTAATACATTTTGTGTATGAATATTATAAGTATTTTATACCATATTTAGAAATTTTATTTTACAAAACACATATCATTACGGAAATTAGTGTATGGAAATTAACATAAGGTAATTTTTTTTTATTTTCTAAATATATTAATTTTTTCTAGGAATAATAAAAAATTTGTATTAAAAAAACTATTTTTGTATTCAAGTATTTACAAAGTATAATTTTATTTTTAATTTAAATTTAAATTTAATTAATTCATTTTAAATAAATATAATCCAATTAATTTCATTTTAATTGAAATTATGCTTAATTTTTTTATAAAAATATTTTTGTACTAAAAAATGAATTTTTCTAGAAAATGATTTTTCATTTTTGGGTTTATTTTAAATTTAATTTATTTTACTTATAGAAATTTAGTATTATAAAATAGATTCAATATATGGAATAATAATAATAATAACTATTTAATAAGGTATACTTAATTTTTAGTCACAATGAATCGTAAAATTAGTATAAATATATTACCATAGTTAAAGTTAAAATAATTTTATGAGGAATTTAACCTAAGAGATAAGGATAAATATATATATATATATATATATATATAACTTTTTAAAATTTATTTGGTTGATCGTATTTATACTTTATTCTTCCTATCTTATCATATTTTAAATTTTTGACCAAATTATCTTGAGTAAGACATTATTATATTTTTTTCATTGGAAAAATTCAAATTGTATCCTTGCCCTACCTTATAAACGGATACCAACCATCCTATATTACTCACATTTAAAGATAATTATATCTAAAAATATACTTACACTAATCCCTTCCTAACATCTCCACACATGTCTTAGTGGTCCTGGTTTGATAAGAATGCAATCCTTTCAAGGATTAAGGTGTAAGAGGTATAAATCTTAACAAATAACTTGTAATTTTATTTCTTCTTATAAATACTCCAAATATTTGGTATATATTCTAAGGAATTATTTTTATGAGGATGGATCAACTATTTTCACCTCATTTATATAAAATGGGAAATGAAAAGTATCGCTCGTATGTACTTGGGGACCACCACCACCACATAGCTGTATGATTAATTTTCCATCACTATTATTGAAGATGGTTATTATAATGGATTGAAAGTTTATATATAATATTTATGAAATTAATATTATTATGAAATTATAATATCTTATATACCTTTTTACCTTTAAATTCATTATAAAATGATAACGTCGCTCGTGTGTATGTGTGGACCACCACTTCCATGCAGCGATGTGATTGTTTTCATCACTACATTATATGAATAATTTAAAAACTGTATATGATGGATAAATATTACACTTATGTCATGTTTAATGTTTCTGAGATGATGAAACTATGACCAAAGGGAAATTACTGGAACTATAGAACTGAAACATGCATGGAATATGGATCGGTTTTCACCCGAATATTAATTTTAATAAAGGAATTATTAATAAAAGGATAATTGGAAATTATAAATGAATAATACATAATAATTTATTTATGGATATAGTTTTGGAATATATTTATAATAAATATATATTTTTTATACTGGAAATTTGAATGTGTGTGAAACAAGATGGAACTTGAGGTAAGGGGTTTATGTTACAATCTCATTTTTTCAAGATTATCTATATTAAATTTATATTGAGACAAATGATATGAATCGTATAATTTAAATGATATATATTTTCTTGACCTATGGTAAATTATTTTATTTTAATGTTTTAGTAAACATTCCTTCTATTTTTTCACATAAAATGATTGAGAAAATGATTTAAAGAAATGTCAACCATATTTCCTCTTTGGTTGATGAAAATTTTCTTTCATATCCATACACTTCAAAATTGTTTTATGAAATTTATTTCATATAACTAAAATTTCCTAAAATGATAATTTTTATTAGATTTGAAATTATTTTCAATGGTTTAAAAAATAGTATTTCTAAATGTTTTATGAACATGAATTTTTAATTTTTACAAAAGTGTAAAAGGAATGTTTTCTTTTAACATATGCAACATGAATGGATTTCTAAGCCGAAATGATCATTCTTTTATTTGTTGATTACTTTAAAAATTTACTTACTTATTTTAAAATATATTTTTCTCAATATTTTTTTAATTTTTAATTGAAAAATTATCAAAATAAATTTATATTTTATCATCTTTTTTAGAGAAAGGTTCAAATGATTTTTAAAGGGTATTTTCCTCAAAAAATATTCTTGTGATCTTTTAAAGGGATTTTTCATTTATGATAACATCCTTTGATGTTACTTATGATTTAATGGGATATAATACAGTGATAACATCCTCATTCTTTCTTTGTATGCTTTATAATTGTGATAATGAGATGTTCATGAGAACCATTAATTTTCCATGTGTTATTATATCATGAAATGATGAAATGTTTACGAAACCCATATTCTTTCCACATGTTATGAGATGATTAATGTTTTATAATATTTTAGAACACATATGTATAGTTTTAATTATATAATGTTTGGGTATAGATTATATATCCTTATAATTTATTGAGTAAAGATGTATATCTCATGAGATAATATGTACTAGAATAGGGAATGAACCTAGTTTAGGAAGGGACTCTGTCCAATAATATTGTCATAGGAGTGAACCATGACAAAGGAAATAATGGAATGGGGAGTGAACCCAATCCCTAATCATATTCTCGATAGTGATACTTGACTAAGGAACTAATTTTCTTTACTTATATTTATATCAAAAAATTATGCGTTATACTTATGATATGTTATCATGGCTCATGATTAATTTTTCATGATTGTAAACATTTATTATTTATATATTTATTTATAACAAATAATTATACCATGATTTATGATTAATGATATTTGAATGATTAGGTTTGATTATTATAAGTTATTTTCATGTTTTTATAAACTTATTCTTATATTATGCTCACTTATGATCATTGATTGATATCTATTATGTTTACCCTTATTGAGTTTCTGAGATCACCCTTTCTTATGTTTTATTTCCCTAGGTTATGAAGAAAGGTTTTATGTTGGGTATTTCTAAGAAGTATACTATATGGGAGGATCTTTATGATATTTTTTAAAGATATATCATGAAATAATATGATTATTTATCTAGTATCCGAAGACTATAAACATTTATAGTATGAGGAATGACATATTATGATATTTATTGAATTTTAATCTAAAATTAGGTAATTTATATGTATAAAATCATCATGACACCTTAGTTTGTATTAGAAAAATGATTAGTCAATCATTGGAGATTAGGTTTAGAAAAATTTAGTGAAAACGTAGGGATAATTTTAAGTATATGATACTATCATGAAGCTTTTGTAAATTAGAGATTGTGCGATCTTCTATGAAAATACATCCCTATTTGGATAATATAAAGTGGATATAGTTGTAACACATATGAAACTACGGGTAAAAACTAGAAATTATTTTAGAGTTCACTTTCTTACAGTACTAAAGATATTTTTAGTTTAGAGTTTTACATAATTAGGAAATAATTCATAAATATCAACCCACAATCAGAAAAATTGGGTACTACTTAAAAAGTATCTATTTCATCCCTGATAGATTTTTAAAAAAAAATATGAAATCCTTTCTTGAAAAATATTCATAACGTTCATCTTGGATTATTTTTTTCTCTTACCCATAGTTAAACCCTGTGATTTATTTTCAAACTTGGGATGATCACAAAAAGATCAGTAAGGTACATAAAAAGAAGGAAAGAAATTGTTAGATCATGAATACGTAAAAATATATGAAATCATTTTCACAAAAACATACTTCTGAACTACAAAATATCATATACTTTGTGAAAACAAGAGATTTACATAAAACATAAATAAAAAAATAAAGGTAACATGGGGAATTAATTAAATAATATTGTAACCCTTGTACCTAGCATATTATTTTTAATCCCCATAGATACCTTACAATGTAACCCTCATGGATACCATTTGATTTAACTGTCATGGATACCTAATGTTGTAACCATCACAGTTACACTTGGAATACCAATTACGGTAAACTTACAACATAAACAAACACAATTAATTAGTGGGAGATATAGGTACCACCCTTAATCATAAAAAATCTCAATAACAAGAACATAACCATAAAACCCGAATACTTTCATCATAAAAACATTCTTTTTGAATTTTCTAAAAATTAAATTTAAAAGAGTATTTTTTAAGAAAAGTCCATTAACTTGGGTTATAATTCCATAAAATTTTTTCAAAACTCCTTTATAATTATTTAAAGAGTGTTATTAAATTATTATAGAACTATATTCATATTTATAATACCTTATATGATCTTTTTATAACATCTTTCCACGCATATATTGATAACATTTTCTTATTTTATTGTTTCAGGTGCATTTTTTTCATGGTTTCCATGGTTGGTTCAATATGGGGTTTCTTATTTAATAGAATAAAAAAAATAAAAAATTATAAATAAACCGTATTAATATGTTTTAATAATTTTAAATGATACTATATATCATTTTTTATATGAGGATGATTCATTAGATAAAACATTATTAAAAATGATTTAATTTATTTTAGATATTTTTATGAACACATCCAACTTATATCATCTTATCTAATATCATGTTTATATATTGGTTCCATTAATACACATCATCCATGAGGATAGTAAATCGAGACATCACATACAATGTTTTCATTTTTTAAAATAAGAGGAGAAGAGGAAAGGTTTGATGATCGATGTTCCATTAAAAAAATAATGTTACAGTATATGTAAGATACTAGAGTTATCATATCACTTGTATGAGTAGATATGAGAAGAGAATAAGAAAAGAAAAAAAAATTTAAAATTAGTTTAAAAGAAAACAAAAGAGGATTTTACCATTTGAACTTCTTTTCCTTGAGGACCTCCTTAAGGCACTTGGTTTTAGAGTTTTGGTGAGACCAAAAGGTATTGGACGTGGTGAGGAGTATTTAGTATGTAATTATGCATAAATTAAGAAATCTAAAAGGATTTTTAGGTGTGTGGATAAATGGTGGTGAGGGGTGATATTTATAGTGGATGAGAGGGGCGTTTTTTGAATATTTTATTCACCAGTTTGTTATTTTGGATCAAGAATATGAATAGTTTGAACCTTATTAGTAAATAAATTAAAATAATGAAGGATAATTTGATATTTTGGGATTAAATAATTCATACATAATATATGAATCAATTATTCATGAATTTCTTAAATACCGTAAATTAGCATATTTCATTATTCACAAAAAAAATCAACTATTTTAGATAAATCTTATAAAATTACCATAATTTTTTTTTTGAAATTTAGAATTAAAAAATGAGAAATATTTTATGAAAATAATTTTTAAATATGATAAATTTAATTTTTAATTAAAATTATAATTTATTCAAAAAATAACGGTTTTAAAATTATAGCCTATTTTATGAAACTTTGAAAAACTAATTAAGGTCCAATAAAATTATCTTATAATCAAATGAAAAAATATATTAATTTATGAATCTATTTTATGAATAAAAATTTTCTTTTAAATAATTATATTAATTGTAAAATTGTAACTAAAAATTAATATTTCACAAAAACACCAACACTTAATTTATCAATTTTAAAACATTTATTTACTTCTGTAAAGATATAAATATATCATATTTTCATTCATAAGATACCTAAATTGTATTTATAAATTTATAGGTGAGTTTTCTATTATAGTTGTATAGATTTCTTAATTTTTGTAAATGAAACTTATTTCATTATACATTTATAATGATTTTAAATATTTAATTATAGATTGAAAATAAAGTATTTTATAAGTACTGGGTTGTTACATTCTCCCCCTATAGAAATTTCTATCCTAAAAATTTTTATTTACTTATTGAAATACTGAGGATACCATTCCCTCATAGCATTTTCAAATTCCCATGTTTATTTTTCAATCATGTGGTTTCTCCACAAAACCTTAACCTAGGCATTTACCTTATTATGAAATAATTTCTCTGTATAATAAAGAATCTAAATAGGATTCTCCTTATAAGAATGGTTCTCCTATAGTTGAATTACTATTGGGTTCAAAACATGAGATGAATCCAGAACAAAATTTCTTAACATCAAAACATGAAAAACATTTAGTACCTAAGATAAACTCAGAGGAAAATCTACTCCATAGGAAACTATTCCAACTTTATCCAAGATTTCAAACGGTCTAATGAACCATGGAGTTATATTTACTTTCTTAACAAAACAAATAACAATTTTCCAAGGAGATATTTTATGTAAGGCATGATCACCTACTTCGAAAAAATTTCTTTCCTCCTATTATCTATATAACTTTTCTGCCTGCTCTAAGATATCCTCATGTGTTGATGGATCATCATCACTTTTAAAAACACTTCATCTACAAATTCCGGTCCCATAAAATTTATTTCCAATAATTCATTTCAAAATTCTAGAGTTTGACACCACTTTCCATATAATGCCTCAAAATGTTCCATTTGTATACATGAATGATAATTTTTCTTATAAGAAAACTCAATTAAAGATTGATGTTGATCCCAAATTCATTGGTAATATATTGAACAAGAATGTAACATGTCTTCCAATGTCTAATTATTTTTCTTGTTATATCTATTATATTGAGGTTGAAAGGTTGTGCTAAAATTTAATTCAGTTCATAATAACTTATGAAGGTCTTTCTAAAATATATAAGGGAACCTAGGATCATGGTCATATACAATAAAGAGAGGAACTCCATGTAACCTAAAAATATCCTTGAGGTATATTCGAGAAATCTAATATTGAGAAATAGTGTCTTAAATAGAAATGAAATGTACATATTTTTTCATCCTATCAAAAATATCCCAAATGGAATTGTTACCTTGAGAAGTCATTGGTAGTACCACCACAAAATCCATGGATATATATTTTTATTTCCTATCTGGTAATGGAAAAGGATGAATCATACCATTTTTTAGTTTTCACTTTTCTTTAACCTATTGAAAATTCAATCCTTTCATTTTGAAATCATTAATATCTCTTTTCATTCTATCCCACCAGTAATACTCCTAATGGTATCTGTAAATCATAGTGCTGCCAAGATGATCTAAAATGGAGAAATATGAGAATCAATTAACAATTCTTTCTTCACATGGGAATAATAATAAATACATAATATCTTTACAAATATCAAGACATAATATTTATCTACATTAAATTCAGGAAAATCACCTCTTTAACCAATTCAATATTTTTCTATAACTCGTGGTATTTCTTATGTGTTTTCTTAATTATTTTAGAGAGATATGCCTGAATTAACACCTGAATGAAAACAGAGGCATTTTCTACACAAACTTCCAAGAAAAAATTCATCAAATCATAAACCAAGGGGTCATGTTCCAAAAATAACATGGTTAAAGATACATGATGTTTTCAACTCAAGGTATCTGAAACATTTTTTTTCTTTTCTAGGATGGTAATTGAACGAGAAATCATAATCCTTTATCAGTTATATCCATCTTCTCCACCCTACATTCAATTCATTATGAGTAAATATAAAATTCAAAATTTTATGGTTAGTATATATTTCATATTTGGATCTATATAAATGATGTCTCCAAATTTTTAAATAGAAAACAATAGATTCAAATTATAGACCATGTGTTGGATAATTTAACTCAAGAGGTTTCAATTGTCCTAAATCATAAGTAATTACCTAATCATTTTGCATCAGAATGCAACCAAGTCCCTTAAATGAAGAATAAATAGAGATGAAAAACTCTCCATTTTTGGAAAGCAGATCCAAAACTAGACCATTCACCAATATTCTTTTTAGTTCCTGAACACAAACATCAAAAATATTTTTACAAACAAATTTAACCCCTTTTTGAGTTAACTTAGTTACCAGGCTATATAACTATGTAATTTTTTTAACAAAATGTCAGTAATAGCCTACTAATCCAAGAAAACTATAAATCTTTGTAAAATTTTTAGGTCTTTTCCATTCATTAACCACTTTTTTTGGTGGTATCAATGGTTATTCCATATTTATTTATGATATTCCCAAGAAAAGAAATCTGTTGCAAAAAAATAAAATTTGATAAATTTCCCATATAACTTCTTTTGATTAATTGTTTGCTAAGAAAACATTATATGTTTTTCATGATCCTCATAAATTTCTGAATAAACCAAAGTATCATAAATAAAAACAACAAAAAAATTATTAAAATATCAATGTAAGATTCAATTCATAAGATCCATAAATATAGTAGGGGAATTTTTCAATCAAAAGGGCATAACAACAAACTCATAACTCTCATATCTAGTTCAGAATATTGTTTTTTGAATTTCATCCTCCTTCACCTTTAGCTGGTGGTAGTCTGATCTCTATTAAATCTTAGAAAAACAATGAGCTCCCTAGATCTGATTAGACTTGTCATCGATATGAGGTAGCGGATACTTGTTCTTAAAAGTAATGTTATTCAAAGATATATAATCACTGAAATTTCACATGGAATCATATTTATTTTTAATGAAAAAAATATGATCACCCCATGGTGAAGTGATAGGATGAATGAATCCTTTATCAAGCAACTCTAGAAATTAATTTTTCAATTCAAGAAGTTCTACTGGATCCATTTGATAAGGGGGTTTTGAAATTAGATTAGCATCAAGAACTAAGTCAATGGTAAATTCAACTTCCTAGTCTGGTATAACATTAGAAAACTCATCAGAAAAAACATTTAGGTATTCATTTACCACCAACACATAAAAAATATGAAAAATTATATATTTTTAAAAAATATGTGAAATATAACTTTCATTTCCATCTTTTAATAGCTTCTCATATTTCTAATCTGTTATCAATGGTATGAGTTTATTATTTTATAAAAATTGATCTCTTTCTGAAAAATAAATTCTTTATATCTCTAATTAATCTTAGCATGATAAGTAGAAAGCCATTCCATTCCTAGAATAACATCAAACTCAACTAAGGGAAAAATGTTTTGAAGGTAATTTATTTCCAAATAAAACACTAGGAAGATTATTATAATTACTTTTTTTCTTTAATATTTCTCCTGGTTTTTAATTTCAAGTTATTATTTCATTTCATGATGTGAAATTTATAATTTACCAGAAACTTTATCAGAAATAAAGTAATTTGTAAACCTCATATCGAACAAGACATTAGAAAAATATGAGTAAACAAAAAATGTACTTGATATCACCTCATCAGATGTTACAACATCTACTGACATATTCGTAAAGGATTTCATTTAAATTTTCTACATATAATTTGGTTGATTTAAATAATTCATATATTTTTTTATGTAAGTATTTTCTTATCTCCCAATCTCACCAAATTTAAAACACTTTATAGTTTTCTTATGAGAATTAAACTTAAGATCATTTTTATTCAAATATTGGTCCATATGTCCAAACATACCACATCAAAAAAACTTCCCATATTTTTTAAGGCATTCCCCATGATGGTTTTTACCACACTTCCCACAAAGTAAAAATGGGATTTTATTACCTTTATATTTATTTGATTTATTTTTACCCATTTCCTACCATCTAGGCCTTTTATATTACTTATTTTAAAAGTAAATTTGATCATTAGAAAACTTCATTTATACCGTATTATCACAATAGAATAGTTTCTCATAAATTTTGAATTCATGGGAGGATAATTCTCTTGGATATATTGGATTTAATATTGAGTAAAAATGATTGATTTTACTATCGATATCCTGAATAATATTTTGAGATTACCTTTCCAATCATGTGAAGTTTTCATCATACATGGCCACATAATATTTCCCCCCCTTTTTTTCAGTTCTAGGAATTTGTTATCAATCCTAAGTAGAAACATCATAGAAAAATATTTTTCAAGGAATATATTCTTAAATTCCTCCCATTCTAAGGCACAAATCTCCTCACTATCCCTATTATTCTTGACCATTGACCACCACTAGTCAGATTATCCTTCAAAAAGATAAATATAAAGACTAAAATTTTTATTATCTAAACACCCCATGACATTTAATATCTTTTAAATGGATTTAATCTACCATATAACCATAACTAGGTCAGAAGATCCACTAAAATATGAGGGTGTCGCCTCATAAAATGTTACACTATAGTCATGTTCCTTCAGGATAGCTCTATTTTGTTCTATTTAATGGATTCCACCACCATTTTTAGCCTATATCAATTGAACCATTACTTTCATAAATTTATCAGTTCTAATTCCCACCATTCCAAGTTGCAGATTGGGAAAGATATCATCCTCTCAGTGCCTTTATAATTCATCTTCCCTGTTTCTTCTATGGAAAACCATTCTGAACAGATATATCTTAGATGAAGAAACATGGTAATCATTAAATTCTATATAATCTCAAATTAATCATAAGTTAAAAATAATTTATGGTATTCTATTAACATCATAATAAACTCTAAAGTTATCTAAACCATGATCTGATACTAACTATATGGTCTAGGCATTAAAAATTACATAATCTAGTAAATTTTTTAGAGTTCACATTATTACATTCCCAATGATAATTTTAGTTTATAGTTTTAGATAATTATAAAATAATTCATACATATCATCTCAAAATCATAAAAAGTGGGTATTACTAAACCTATATTCATTTCTTCTATAATAATAATTTTTAAATAAAACATGAAAATATTTTCATGAAAAATCTTTACAACATTCATCTTGGATTCTTATTTTCTCTTACCCATCCTTAAACCCTGTGAAAAACATTTTAAAACATGGTATGAGCACAAAAATATCAATAAAGGACATAAAAATAATTAAAGAAACTGTTAGTTCATGAATACTTATAAACATATGAAATCATTTTCAGAATGATATACTTCTCATCCATAAAGTATAGTATACTTACTTTTTGAAAATATGAGATTTCTATAAGATATAGAAAACAAAAATAAAACCATAAAGGGATCTTTCTAAATTAATTAATTAATGTTGTAATCGTCTTGGATACCATATGATTTGTATCCCTCATGACTACCTTACAATATAACCCTTATAGCTACATTATGATGTAACCCTCACTAGTACCTTATGTTGTAACCATCGGAGTTACACTTGGAATAACCATTACGGTCAACATCCAACATAAACATACCTAATAAATTATAGGAAGATATAGGTACCAAACTTAATTATAAAAAATTCACAAGAACCATAAAATAATCATAAAACCAGAATAGTTTCATTATAAAAACATTCCTTTTGAATTTTGTAAAAATAGAAATTTAAAAGAGAATTTTTAAAGAATATTATCTTACCTTGGGTTTGACTATATTAAAATGTGTTAAAAACTATTGTGTACTGGTTTAAAGTTTGTTATTAATTTATTAAATTACTATATTCATATTTATAATAACTTATATGATCTTTTTATAACATCTTTCCACCTATTTATTGTTAATATTTTGTTATTTTATTTTTTCAGGTGTGTTTGTTTCATGGTTTCCATGGTTGGTTCATTATGGGGTTTCTTATAGAATGGAAGAGAAACTACAGAAGTGAAACGAAGTGGTATTAATATGTTTTTATAATTTTAAATGATACCATATATCATTTTGGTTTTTGATATTAGGATTATTTATTAGATAAAACATTAATGAAAATGATTTAATTTATTTTGGTGGTTTTTACGACAATCAAAAAATTATATAATATTATTTAATATAATGTTTATATATTTGATATAAAACATTATATAAATTAAAATATTTATAATAAAATCTTATTTTTCTATAATAATGGTTTTATGAACAACCTTGAAGGTGATAAAATAAAATTAAAACATATCATCCCTAATGATGGTAAATCGACACATTACAGACAATATTTTCATTTTTTAGAATAAGAGGAGAAGAGGTGAGATTTGATGATAGATATTCAATTTTAAAAAATAACATTATAGTGTATTTAAGATAATATATTTATTATTTCACTTGTATTATGTTATTTGAGGAGATAATAAGAAAATAAATGAAATTGAAAATAAATTTAAAATAAAATATAAGAAGATTTTACCTTTTAAATTTCTCCTCCTTGAGAACCTTCTTAAAGAACTTGGTTTTGGACTTTTGATGATACAAGAAGGTATTGGAAGTTGGTAAGTGTCTTTTTAAGTAAATTGGGTAGAAATCAAAAAAGCTACAAGGATTTGGAGGTGTAAGGAGAAGAGGTTGTATTTAGTGTGGAGGAGTGGAGTGTTATTTGATTATTTTATTCATTAGTTTATATTTTGGCTCAAGATTATGAATAGTTTCAACCTTATCACTAAATATATTAAGATAATTAATTATATTTCTATATTTTTTTCTTACATCATTTATAAATCATTTATTAATCAATTATTCATGAATGTATTAAATATTTTAAATTACTGTATTTGACTATTCAAAAAAAAATTCACCTATTTTAGAAAAATACCAAAAATTCACCCTAACCATTTTTCAATATAAATAACTCAAAAAGAGACTATATTTTATGAAAATAATTTTATAAATATGATGAATTTAATTTTTAATTAAAATCATCATTTATTAAAAAAATATCGATTTTAAAAGTATAACTAATTTTATGACACTTTGGAAAATGAATTAAGGTCACATAAAGTTATCTTATAATCATAAGACAAAAAAATATTAATTGATGAATCTATTTTTGATGATAATGTTTTTAAAATCATCATATTAATTATAAATTTCATATAAAAATTTACGTGTCACAAAAATACCAACACTTAATTTATCATTCTCAAACCATTTATTCACTTATGCCATGATATAAAAAAATTATTTTAGAAGTACCTGATTTGTAAGAGTATTGGTCTTAGTCAATGTTGTGACCAAGTTATAATCATGTAAATATTGAATATAGCAAGCATATCAATGACCATCCTCACCAGAAACCAAATTAGATGGGATCTCGGATATAAAATCTTGTGGCTAAACTCACCCAACTCTCTCAATCTATTAATATCAGCCTGAATCATGTTGACCTTCCAAATAATAGAAGGAACAACTCACTATTGAGTCTTTGATGAGGAAATTTCCATCTTGCTTCAATTGTTCCTATGATCCTCTAATTTATGAGTAACAAATTAGTACAACAAAAAAGACATTTTCATTATCCAGTGTTTGGAACATAAATTTTTTTCCTAACAATTTATCTTTTGGAAGGTGAAGCATATCAATGGTTAGATCTTATCAAGAATATAGGAAAGAGGTGGAAATTGACTCTATGAAATAGATATAGTTTAATAAGGTATTTTTAATAAGTATTTTCCCTGAAATCTTTACATGGAAATGGAAATTGAATTTCTAGAACTAAAACATAATGATGGAGAATCCATTAATACCTATAATTAAAATTTCATTATACATGGAAGGTATGATTTTGATTTTATAATTGATCCTAAAACAAAATTTGGCTGATTATTTACTGTATTAAGACCAATAAACTAAATTTAATTGTCTATAAGATAATTATATAGCTATAAAGATATAGTTCAATGTGATATTAAGTTGGAATTGGAAATTGGAGACTCTTAGTGCTCTCGTGGTTTTGGGGAAAAAATAGAAAGATGGGATTTTGAATAAATTATAATAATAAAACCCATAGAGGTAAGAAAATTAATTTTACTTTATTTTATAAGTGTGGAAGTACGAATGAATGAAATTTTATTATGTGTTATAGAAAATGTTTAAACAATTGAAAAGAAGGCCATTGAGAAAAAGAATTATAAAGTGATGTGAAGAGACCACTCAATGAAAGGAGATATAAAAATGATCAACTAAATGTTCCAACCACACTTCAACGATATAATTGAAAGAATTATGGTAATTACACTTAATAATTTCTTGAACATGAGTTCTAATGATTATAATCAGCATAAGTGACCTCAAAAACCCATAGATAAAGGGAAAGATCATGCGATCAAAATTGATGAAGTGGGTCATAAGAACAAAGTGGTGAAAGGTATACTTACCATCCAATCTAGAATTAACAATTTATTATTTTATTTTATCTATACCCACTATTTTATATTTTAATAATTCTCTATGGTAATAACATCACCACCTCAATGATTAGATGTTTATCTAATAGTAAAAACTCGTAATTGTACGATGATTTCATCTCAAGATTATAGTTCCTATTCTATAGTGTTTGTGGGGATTAACTTACTAAAAATATTGTGATTCTACCTCTAGTTGAATTTGACATGATTTTGATCTTGTATTAGATATCTATTTATAGACCCTATATAAATTTTCAAGGAATGGAAGTTATGTTTGATATTCCAAATCAACCTATGACCGTCTTTTGGTGAAAAGATGATTATGAACATCTAATGGAAATTACTTCCATTATATGGGTCTTACTAGCTATTAATGAGGGATATTTATCAAAAATGGTTTTTCATAAACTCAACATCAAAGATATGACTATTTTTGGGATTATGATAATGTAATTTCTTAAAGACTTTCCTATTGTTCCCCTGAATTGTGATGTTGAGATTTTAAAAGAACTCATAACTAGATCCATGTATATTTTAAAGACTATATATATAATAGACCTGATTTATTTTTAGGAAGAAACTCTAGGAGAATCTTGATAAGGGATTCATACACCCTAGTGTTTCACCTTTGGTTGAACCAATTTTTTCATTAAGAAGAAATAGGTTTAAATGAATATTTGTATTAATTATCAGAAAATTAGCAAGATCACTATCAAGAAAAAGTCTCATATACCCCAAATCAATGATTATTTTGATTAATTATGAGGATCTCGATACATTTACAAGACTGAACTTCATTCAAGATATCATAAATTGAATGTTAAGATAGAGGATATATCAAAGATAGCCTTCCGTATGAGGTATGTGAATTATGAATTTATAGTAATACCATTTAGACTTACTAATTACCCTAATATATTCTTGGATTTAATTAATTGAGTCCCTAGATACTACCTTGATCATTTTTTCATAGTCCTTATAGATTTTATTATTATATATTCAAAGATCAAGCAAGAGTATAAAGATCATCTTAGAATTGAGACAAAGACCCTAAGGAAGGAGAAGTTGTAGGCTAAAGTATCCAAATGTGAATTATGGATTCAAAAAGTTTCATTATTGGGTTAAATATTATCATGTGAGGGAATATCATTATATGCTTCAAAGGTATATGTTTTTGATATATAACCTAGAAAAACTATTATAAATGTGATATATAGTTTTCTAAGGTTGGATGTATCTCATCAATTATTTATTTGATGTTTTTCATGAATAAAAAATCCACTCATAAAGTTGACTCAGAAGGGGATTAAGTTCCTATGGAAGAATGAATGAGAGAAAAATTTCAAGGAGTTAAAAGGAAGGTTGATAAGTTCACCTTTTATTAAACTACCCTAAAACAGAGAAGTGTTTTTGAACTATAGTGATGCACCAAATATGGGAATGGGATTCACCCTCATGCATAATGATATGTTGATAGATTATGCATTTTCCTAATTGGAAATTCATGATAAAAATCACCCAACTCATGATTTGGAGTTCTCAATGATAAAATTTTCATTGAAAATATAGATGTACTTTCTTTATGGTTAATGGTGTGATATATATATTGATCATAAAATATTATATTATATATTCACATAGAAAGAGTTGAATATGAACTAAAGGATGTGGTTATATTTGGTTAAAGATTATGTATAGTTAATAAAATACCACCCTGGGAAGGTGAACATGGTGGATGGTGATATAAGTCAGAAATACCATGATTGTTTTTTTCGTGAAAATGATTGAAAGAGATATAATATTTACGGATTTATAGAATATAGATCTTGAAATCAAGAGGAAAGGGGGTTGATAATATCTTTCTCTGATGAATTTTCAACCATCCATCCATGTATAGATTAAAGATTTGTAGACGCTAGATACAAAACTATAAAAGAAGGTAAGAAATGTTCATGAGTTCAAAAAACATTGTGATGTAATGATAAGGTTTTAGAATAAAGTATATATCCTATAAATTCCAGAATTGAAGAAGGAGTTTTTATATGATAGTCATAGTTCACCATTCTCTATTCATCTTCAAAGTAAAAATATGTATATATTTATAAAAGAATATTTCCAGTGGGGGAAAAATAAAAAGGATATCGTAAAGTATGTATCTTGATACTAAGTATGTCAACAAGTTAATGTTGAGGGACATAAGTCTAATAGGATGTTATAACCATTACAATACCCAAATAGAAATGGGAACAAATTACCATGGATTTCATCCCCACACCCCCAAAAATATAAAGGGTAAAAAGCTATTTGGGTTATAGTTGATCGACTTATGATTTCATCACATTTCATTTCCATCAGATAATCTTTCTCTATTGATCAAACTTCTAGGATATACATTAAATAAGTGGTAAGGTTTAATTGAGTACCCCATTCTATTGAATCTTATCCGGATCCAAGGATTACCTATAAATTATGGATAATTCTTCAAAAAAATTTAAAATATAGTTTAACTTTATAACTACTTATCATCCTAAAATAGATGGTTAGTATAAGGGGACTATTAAAACCCAATATGATATATTGAGAGGATGTTTTAGAGATTTCAAAGGTTGTTGAGATCAACACATTCTTTTGATAGAATTTTACTACAAAAATAGCTTTCACTCAAGCATTATGATCACTCCTTATGAAACCCTATATAGAAATAAGTGAAGAAGTCCAATATTATTGGATAAAGTTATAGAAATAAATCTTTTGGGGATTGATCTAGATTAGGAAATGGAAGATAATGTGATCCCTATTCCATAACACATCAGGGAAGCTCAGAGTTGATAGAAATGTTATTCAAATAATCATTGGTGAGATATAGAGTTTAAAATTCATGAGAAGCGTTTCATATGAATTTCTACATGGAATAATTTTATGAGATTTATAAATAAGGGCTATTTTATACTAATATATATTTGTCCGTTCAAAAAAAATATTGTATCAGGATAGTTTCTTATCATTTTGTGATTCCAATATATCTATCTCACGTTCATGATGTTTTCTATATATCTACCCCGAGGAAGTACATACCAGATCCTTCATATGCATTTAACTTAAAGGTTGTACCACTTGAGAATGATCACTATTATAAGTAATAAGGAGTGGATATTTTGGGTCAAAGAGATAAAGTGTTTCAAAACAAGACCACTCACCTGGTCAAAGTTTTGTAGTGAACCCACAAATTTGAAGAAGCTATGTGGGAAATATAAGATTTGATGAGGTAGAAGTATCCTCAGTTACTTTTATCATAGTGATAAAATTTTGAGATCAAAATTATTATAAGGGGTAGAATCTATCACTCTATTATTTTATGATATATTTATCCTTAAATAAATTCAATTTCTTTGATATTTTTCTATACACACAACTCTAATTCTAAATGAACCGTAATATAATATACCATTATAACCTAAACATTAAATTAGATATATAAATACAAATAAAAACACTATAAAAACTATGCATAAATTTTTTAAATAGTGAAAATTTATTGATTAATTTAAAATAAATAATCACTCTATTTTCAGTAAAGTCATTTTATGCCACAAAAATACATTTTCATCAAAAATGGGTTTTATTACATTTTATGGTAGAATGTTATAATTAATTTATACCAATTTTAGAAATTTTATTCTATAAAAATTATATTATTTTTGAAATCATTATATGAAAATTATCATAAGGTGAAATTCTGAGATTTTTATGAAAATATTAAATATTTGGTGAACAATAAAAGTCACTAATTTTACAGAAACCTATTTTTTCTATTCATGTATTTAAAAAGTACGTTTTTTGTTTTAATTTATTTTTAAATTAAATTAATTATTTTAAATTAAATATAATCTATTTAATTTCATTGGAATTGAAGTTATGTTTATTTTTTTATAAAATAATTTTTATACTTAAAAATTCATTTTTATAGAAAACCATTTTTTGTTACATTTTGTTGGTTTATTTTAAAAGTAATTTATGCCACTTATAGAAATATAATTTTGTATAATGGATTCTATATTTTGATTCAGAATAATTTTTATTATTTAATAAGGTCAATATAATTTTTGGCCATAATGAATTTTTAAAAACAATATAAATATGTTACAATGGTTTGGTTAAAACGAGTTTACTAGGTGGGGTGGGGGTGGGGGGTTAACATAAGAGAAAGGGTTTAAAATATCATAAAAAAATTATTTAATGTGATTTTTGATGGTATTTGTAACTTATACTTGATATATTTATATATTTTTTATTTTTTATCCACTTTACAAGTGTATGATATTATTATAATTTAATCTTTTGAAAAACTCCAAGCATGACCTAGCCCTCAATTATAAGAGGATACCACCTAGCATCACTTTAATTCACTATATGAGTATTATATCACCACCAATAAAAATTATAATAAGATAATAAAATTCATACCAATGTATGGGGGGTCTTGGTTTGATAATAATACCATCCTTTCAAGGTTTAAAGTGTAATCAAAACGAGGTTTCTCAACAAAGAGGTATAAATCTCAACCAAGTGACTTCAATTTTCTTTATTCTCATAAATTATCTAAATCTATGGTATCAATTCTAAAATAATTACTTTAGTATCTTCAATTTACTAAATTTTTATTATGATGATGAATTCATAATTTTTCACATTATTTCCATAAAATGGAAAACGAAATATATTGCTCATACATACATGTAGACTACCGCCTCTAAGTAGCGATGTGATTCATTTTACATCACCATAATTAATGGTTGGTTATTATAATTTATTTAATGTTTATATATGATATTCATTAAATAAATATTATTATTTAATTATAATATTTTACTTAACTTATTACCTATCCATTCATTGGAAAATGATAATGTTGCTTGTGCGTACGTATGGACTACCACATCCACACAACGATGTGTTTTATTATTCATAAAATCTTAATATGAATAATTATAAAAGTTTCTATGATGAATAAATTATATAATTATTTCATGATTAATATTATAGATATTATGAAACCATGAGTAAGGTGCAAGTACTAGATCCATCAAAGAAAAACATGCATGGAAAATAAACCAGTTTTCACCAGGATGTTCATTTTAATAAAGAAATTGTTAATAAAAGGATAACTGTAAATTATAATGGAATGATACATAGTAAGTTATACATAAATATGGTTCATGAATATATTTATAATAAATATATATTTATTATAAAATACATTTGAAGACATGTTAAGTAAGATAAATCTTGAGGTAAGAGGTTTATATTACAATCTCATTTCTTTTCAGGATTATCTATATTAAATTTCTATTGAGGTAAATTGTATGTATATTATCCTTTAAAACCAATTTATTATCTTATAATACATTTTATTATGTATTTTTTATATATTATTACCATTTTTATCTCTTTATTACATAAAATTATGGAGAATTTTTTTAAGGAAAATAAAACCTTCTTTTCTCTTTGGTTGATAAACTTTTTATTCCATGTATATACTCTTGAAAATTGTTTTATGAAAGTTATTAACTATAATTGAAATGATTTAATAAGGAAATTTTCAATAATTTTTAATTTATTCAAAAATTTTTAAAAGTATTCTTTCTAAATTTTTTCCCAATAAGTCGTTCTTGTTTCTTTTTGAAAGTTTGAGAGATATATTATCTTTTAATATATACAACAAGAATTAATTTTACCACCATATTGACCATGATTTTTTAGTGATTAATTTAAATTTTCCTTGGATATTTTCAATGAAAAGTTTTTTCTCAGCATTATATGAATTTTTAGTTAAAATTTTCTAAAAAAATGTTATTTTATCAGGTTTTCAAATAAAGGATCAAAAGATATGTTAAAGGTTATTTTCCTTAAATAATATTATAGTGATCATTAAAAGTAATTTTTTATCTATAATAAAATCCTTTGATGTTACATATGATTTAATCATATATGATCCAATGATACCATCCTTATTATTTCTCTATATGTTTTATGATTATTATGATGAGATATTTATGAATCCCATTTATTTTCCATGGGTTATTATATTATGAAATGATGGAATGTTTATGAAAATTGTATCATTTTTATAGGTTATGACATGATGATATGATTAATTTTTTATTATCTGGTGAAACACATATGTATGATTTTAATTATGTGATGGGTGGGGTTAGAATTATATAGTACTCTAATTCATTCGGTAAAGATAGATATCTAATGAGATAATAAGGATTGGAATGGAGAGAGTACCATGTTAATTAAGGGAATCTATCTAATAAGATAGTTCTGGGAGTAAAAATTGGCTAAGGAAATAATGGAATGGGAATTGAACCCAATGCACAATGATAGTCTTGTTGTGATCCTTGAATAAACAAATTCTTTATATGATTATATGTATGCCAAAAACTTATGAATTATGCATATGATATGTTCTCATTGATCATGATTGATTATTTATGATTCCACACACTTATTACTTGTGTATTTTATTATGATAGAGTATTATTCCATGATTTATGAATAATGATCTTTGACTGACTGGGTGTGATTATTGTAAGTTTTTATCATGTTCTCATACATTTATTATTTTCTTATAATCACTTATTATAATTGATTGATATCTCTTATGTTTACCTATATTGAGCATATGAGATATCCGTTTATTATATCACCTTTCCTTATGTTATAAAGAATGATTTTAAGTAGGGTATGTCTAATATGTGAGAATATATTAGTGGGATTTGTTGATGATATTTTATGAAATAAAATGATTATTTATCTAGTATTTAAATAAACTAAACATTTATGGTTATCAGGTATGTATTGTTATGAGTGTTATTTAATATTCATATAAAATTATTTAATATATATGTTTTAAATTCTTATCTCACCTCAAAAAGACCCAATACTCATGGATTTGCATATGATAAATCTTGAAGTAATAATGGGAGGAGATAAATCCTATCTTTCACTAGTGAATTCTCAACATTCCATTAATATAATGATATAATTAACCTAGAAATATTGTTTAGAGCTACAAAAAAGGTAGAGAATATTCCAAATTCCCAATCTGATAATGATAGGGTTATAAGTTTTTGGAACTTTGATATGTGTTCCATTAATGAATGATTTAAAGAGGGAAATTTTGGATGATTCTGATAGCTCACTATTTTGTATTCATTAAGGAAGTAGAAATATGTATTGAGATCTAAAAAAATTCTCATGGGATAGTATATATAGGGATATTGAAAAATACATATCTCAATGCTTGATATGCCAATAATTTAAGGTTAAATGAAAATGTTTAAGGGTATGTTGCAAACATTACCCATACTAGTATAGAAAGTGGAAAACACAACTATGGATTTTATTACAGGACTCCCCAATATATATAAAGTCCACAATTTTTTTTGAGTTATAGTTAATAACATTGTAAAGTTATCACTATTTATTTCCATCAAGGAAGATTTCTCCCTTAACTAGCTCGCCAAGATATACATAAGGGAAGTGGTAAGTTGCATAGAGTACCACTATCCATTGTATTAGATTAGGATCTAAGTTTTAACATGAGATTCAGAGAAGTCTTTAGAATATATTAGATAAATATTTGAGTTTTAAAAATTCTTATAATCCTCAAACATTTGTTTTGTCTGATAGGATAATTAAAACTATATTAGATATATTGAGATCTTGTTCTATATAGTTACAATGGTGTTGGGATCAACACCTCAGCCTGGTAGAGTATTTGTATAATAATATTTTCCATTATATAATTCAAATATTACCATAAGAGGCTCTGTATGGGAAGAGATTTTGGACTCTAACATATTGGGATGAAGTTAGAGATAGGAAGTTGATAGGTTCGAACCTTGTTCAAGAAATGATGGCGAAGGTTAAAACCATTCAGTGGTATATTAAAGAAGAAAAAAATTAAATAAAAGAGTTATGAATATAATTATAATAAAGATCAGTATTTTGATGTTGGTGACAAGATATCCCTTTTAATGTATCCTTATAAGCACATTCTGATATTTGGGAAGAAAGGGAAGTTGGCCCCTAGATAAATCTATCCCTTCAAGATCCTTGATTGTGTTAGGTCTATAACCTATCACTTAGAACTCTCTCCTAACATATCCCAAGTACATGATGTGTTCTATGAGTTGTTTTAGAGGAATTACATACCAGAACCTTCACATGTACTAAAATAAAACATTGTTCAACTAGAACATGGTCTCTCATATAAGGAACAACTAGTTGAAATTATGGATCGAAGAGATAATGTAAAACCGAATAAGGCCACTCATCCGATTAAGGTTATTTGGAGAAATAATACGTTTTAAGAAGCTACTTTGGATCCTAAGTATGTAATGAGGGAAAATTACCCTAACTTGTTTTCTTCCATGTAATAAAATTTTGAGGATGAAATTATTTTTAATAGGGATATAATGTAACGAGCTGTGTTTTCCTCCTTAAATAAAAATGATTTTTGATATTTCTCCACATGAAACATATAATCTAAAAAAATATATACCATTTTAAGGTAGCTTTAGAATTGGATGGTTTAAATAGTGATAATATTATGACACACACACACATAAAATAAGAATAAAACAAAATAAAGTTTTCTTTTAAATATAGAATAATCTAATGTAGATAAGAAAATAATAAAATTATTTTTCTAAAATTTAATTATTTTCAAGTATATTATATTTTTGATATGAATAAAGGGTTAACCCCATATTGATTATTAATTTAAAGGAAAAACAGTTAATATACCAAATTTTTTTTGATAAAAATATTTTTTCTCTATATTTTATATTTTTAATTAAAAATAATATTTATAAATTTTATAATGTGAATTTAAAAAAAATAAATTCATTTTAGGGCTTATAATGTAATTATTATCTTAAAATGATATTTTGATATTTGTGTGAAAAAATTTATTTTTAGGTGAAAAATAAAAAAAATATTTTTTAAAGGTATCATCAATTTAATGAAATTATTAGTAAATAAGTATGATTTTGAAATTTATGAATCCTTTTTCTAAGATAAAAAATTTATTTTATAAATTTATTTTTTAATTTTTAAAATTTAGGTTTTAGTTTGTAATCCCATATCTGGTATTTTAGAATTTAAGTTATATTTTAAAAAAGGTTTTTAATACCCTATAAATTTAGCATTTTAAAATTAATTTTAATAAATTTTAAAAATTGAATAAAATAAAATGGAATTAAAATTCTCAATCATTAGGTACTAATTATATAATAAGGAATCTTTAATTTTTTTCATGAAGGATAAATTACTTAGGTAGAAACTAGTTATCGTGGTGAAAACCAAAATCTTAAAAAAGAGTAACCTAAGTGGTAAAGGGGAAAACATATTAAATATATTTTATATTTGAGTGGTTTTTTATATAATTATCTTATATATTCTCTCATTTATGGATCCATTTTCCGTGAGATTGGCTTTCCATTATTGAAAAGTTTTGGGTATTTTAAAAAAGCCACTCCTTTTCTATTATAAAAGGGTACTCCTCACCTCACACCAAAACCCCCAAATTTTCTCCAAAAATATACCCAACCATATCATCCACACTCCTATACATCTTAATTAGGTTTTTTATTCTCAAAATACCAACCCTAAATGGATTATTCCCCTTCTAAAAGAATACAATCCAAGAAGTGAGGTATAAGTTCCTAACCTCTTTTTTTTATCTATTTATTTATGTTTTTTTTTCTTCATAAAATTTTATTTCACCATCCAAAAATGAAAAAATATATATAATTATTATACTATTGTGTTATTTTAATTATGGTAAAATCATTAAATACCCTTCCATTTTCCATTAAGAAAAACAAAAACATGAATTGTATGTTGTGTGAACTACCACCTCCATGAATAAACATGTTTATTTTTCCATCAGTTCTGAAAATTGATGGTTGTAGATTATAATTTATGAGTATATTTGATATATATATATATAATATAATTTATATGGTTATTTTTTGATTACACAAAAATTAATTATTTTTATATGGTAATACATCGATATCAGCAAATAACTGAAAACTAGTTCTACACTGATTTCATCTTCATGAAACAAGAATAAAAATCTCATGTAATGAAATTATAAAAATATAAGGATTTATAATGAATCAATTAAAAAAAATTAGTTGTTTTTAAATGATGGTATTTTGGAGAAAAATATATTCTACACTACTTTTACGAACCTTGATCGGTCAAGATTATTAACATCCGATACTGAAAAGAGATTACAACAATCTAATACATGAAGAAAATTTTTGTTAATGAAGAATATCAATGGAAATTTATATGACTAATATTATTAAATAGGTAATAATGAATTTTAACTTTTTTTATATAGTAGGTTAAATCACTTCTCTGTAAATCAAGGGTAAAGGTAAGGGACTGGGTACCTCAAACTCCTTTCTTTGACTTATACAATTTCTTATTGAACTTTGTTTTTATAAGATATTAAATTTTTGATGATTTTATCTCTTTAATTTTGGGTAAAATAGTTTTTGTTCCCAATCCAATTCCTTTAATTTTTTTCTTTTAAACATTTTTAAAAAAAGATACTTTTTTTTTAAAATCAAGTCGTAACTATGGATTTTACATTAATGGATAATTTTTTTTTTCAATAAATCTTTTTTCAAGATTTGGTTTTAGTTTTCATATACATATATATATATATATATTAAAAATCATATACCAATAATGGAGTTATGTTTAATGTATCATCCAATATTTTTATTTTATTATGTGATTATTCTGGGCGATCAAATTTTTGGTATCAAAAAATTTACTTCATGATGTTATTTTATACAATTTTTTTTAAGAAACCCATTTTATTCCCCTGGGTTATTTGTGAAAAGTGAATTATTTTTATTTTGATGTTTTATGAATCCCATTTTATTTCCATGGGTTCTTTATTAAAAATTAATGACTTCCATTGTGATGTTCTATGAAACTTATTTTATTTACATTGGTTATTTATGATGTGAAAATTGAATGATTTTTAAGCGGAGAATGTTAATATTTATGAATGATGAGTGGGGAAATATATCTTCCATCAATGTATTGGTTTAGAGTTTATATCACTTGAGATAGGTATTCATGATCACATTTTAGTTTCTCATAAGCAGGGGAACTAATGGTGTTTCTCATTAATGTAATCTATCCCAAAGCTATTATTTTTTCTATAGTTAAGGGATGTAATTCATTATGATCTTATTTTCTCAGGATTCAAGGTTCATGTTAAATAATTCTAAGGAATTATATATATATTTTGTTTCTATTTTGATCTTTTTTGGCCTTAAGTTATTTTTCCATGTACCACTAATCTCACTTATATTTTATGGTTATCACTTATGATGTTATGATATTTATCTTATGCTCATGTTTTTACTTATTCATATAAAATCATCCTCTATAAAATGTCAATTAACCCCTTATATAGAATTTTATCTCACCCTTTTACTATGTTTTCATTTGCTAGTTTATGAGGGTGAGGCTTACCAGTGAGATGTTTATAAGATGGTTTAATATGCGACTTTAAAGATAAATGATCATGTGTTTTATAAAATAATCTTATTAAATAGCTATCCTCTAACGAAACTGAACCTATACATCATGAGGATATTATTATTTCTTAAATATAATGTTTAAAATAATTTAAATGATATAAAATAAAGGCATGTTTATCCTGGGAATATATATTCATTGTATATTTATCTATCTTTTATAGTAACTTATTTCACTAAATTCCTATTAAAAATAATTTTTTATAGTTATTTACTTAAACTAATGTTACCAATATCCAACTCTTAATTATACCCACTAGGGGATAATTTAAAAATTCAAATTGAAATTAAACTAATATCTTCGAGGTACATTATGTTATTTCATTACATGAAGCATTATCCATCAATAAAACTTTTTATTTCCAAAACTCTCAATGAATAAGTCTTCAACTAGAACACCATATTCACCCAATACCTCTCTTATTCCAAGGATATATATATATATATTATTTAACAAAAATAAATGTTTTTCACTTTTCACATCATAAAACTAACTCCCAAATATGATCATAATATGGAATTACCATTCATATCATATAACATGATTAAATATAAGATCCCAATTCATTTTAAAAAGGAAAATCATATGCTTTAAACTATTGGTCCCTCCCATATTATAGCCCCATAATTCACCAAAAAAAATTAATATAATATTAATAAATAAAAATCTTAGGGGTACCTTCATGCCATTCCCATGAAATGAAACAAATCACTAATCATAATAACCATGATCCTATGAATCACAGGTCCTTCCATTATATACCCTATAAATTTCTTAAATAATTATTCTTGATAAATCTAAAATAAAAAATTTCATTATTTTCCACCACCCAAACTACTACCAAAGGAGCATCGATATCTATATCCTTTCCTAAGGTTAGTAAAATAATATCCTCAAATTTCTCTAGTGAAAACCACCGATATTCCCCAAACTCATTGGTTTTTGAAATGGTATTCATTCAAAATACATGAATTAACCCAATCATGGATCCATCTCTCAAGAATTAGGATTCCAATACCATCACCCTCCTAACCATCATGTCACATAATATTATTTCAAATTCATATAAATCCCATAACATGAGATTATAAAACACATACCCATGTTAATAACCCTAATAAATGTGGGTAAATTAGAATGTAATTATCTCACAATAATGTGTATATTTGATTCCCTTCCATGGGATCTAAACATAATAATATAAATCACACTTCAATTATAAAGTAACTTAAGGCCCAAATAATTCCCATGTCATTTACCAAACCCATTCCGAAAACAAGCTTAGGTAATTTAATACTGGTTATTTTTTTAAACCAACACATAAATATATCTCATTGTATTAAAATTGAATTAAAAATATCAATTTGAATAAAAACTAGAGCTGAAACACTTTTAATTAAACCCATTTAAATCCCCATACCTCAAATTATTCATAACTAATATAATCCAAAAACATATCCTTATTACAAATGATATATAATTTATAAATAGGAATTAAATAATTGAAATAATTATATTAAATAGTTATTTTAAATATATATACTCCACACATAGAGATATCACTTCCTACCTGATTTTTTATATTATCATTCTATTAATTATTTTAATAAAAACCCTCCTCAAGAAAATCAATGAGAAATAACCATAAATCTCAAATATCCCCTACATACCACCTCTAACTAATTTTAAACTAATATATGTATATTTCTAATTCCAAGAAAAAATAAATAATAATTATTATGCTTACATTAAAAATAAACTTAACCTACTAGAATCATTTATATCATAAATCCCTAATAATTATGTTGAATAATAAATTCTTCCTCAAATTAATTATTTAGTTTGTCATTGAGAAATTAATTATTAAATATTAATTCATCCAAGAAACATATCATTTTGAAAATATAGTTCAATTTACCCAAAACAATATGCACATTAGAATACCTTAAACAATCCAATATTAAATTCATAGGTATCAAATTTTACCACAAATAATTATAGAATTTGATAAATCCTACTTTTTATCCATTTCATGAATCAATTACACATGTGTAATCCCTGTTTCTATTAGGAAATAATCTTATGGCACATAACATATCAAAAAATAAAAATTTAAAACAAATAATTTCCCAATTAAAACAAAATAAAAAATAAATACCTCTCTAGGAAAATGGTCTTATTTTGATAATTCCACTTAAGATATTGTCATACTCTATTCCACTCATCCCATGATTATATACAAAAACACCAAAAGTTAATCAATATTAAAGTAACATTCATCTATATATATCTCTTGAAATCCCTTTAAATTACCATGGATCATTAAAAAATGTATTAAAATTAAATAGGTATGCATTTACTGGTGATACCATGGTTTTTTGGATGTTTTAACAAAGAATCAAATATATCTAACCGTGGATTTGGGAAAATCCATCATGGAACAATATAAAAATATGAAAGATGGAATGAGGTGAATGATGAGAAATATCTTTAAAAAATATAATTATATGGTTTTTTAATGAAATAATAATTTTTACACCATGGATTAAATCATGTATCTTCATATACTTTTGTCTAAACCAAAAAATGTTTAACAAACTCTAATAATAACCATTCACTAGAAATTGATATAACCCCATAAATTAAATCCCCTACCGTTGCCTATAAACTTTATAATAAATCTTCTACTAACAAAAACTTGGTTTACTTGATAAATTATATTCATTTAAAATACAATAATCTTCCAATATGGTGATTTACATTTAATTAATTTATAATATAAATTCAAATTTATATGTATTTATTCCAAATCAAGATCCAATTAATTTTATGAACCTAAATTATATTTCTTAAATTTTAAAGAATTTTTTTTAATTTATTATCATTTTATTGACCTTTATTTTTTATTTATATCTAAAAAGTTAATTTAAATAAATTTTAAAATTTAGAGATATGACAAAAATATTCTCTAAGTAAAAATATAATGTTTTGATAATTATCCTAAACAATTTCCCTTTTTCCCTTGAGAACCTTTTCCATTATAAAGTGAGTGACTTCTAGAGTTTTCAAAATTTCATGATATTTTTAATAATATGAAATTTTAATGTTTATTTTTATATTAATAATAAAAATAAAAGTGTTTCTAACACTTTTTTTGAGGCCATATCCCATGGATTTAGTGTCCAAAATTTTTTCATGTGTTTTCTACTGAATCATGTACTTATTTCTTACCATGAGAAAGTGATGAATTATAATATTCAAGGTCAAATTAATCATATAATATTTTAAATATTTATATTATATTATATAAAATAACATAGGTTCGATATAGTCATTACATCATCAATTATACTATGTTTTTTAGTTTCCATTTGATATTATCTCATGAACATGTTAAAGTTAATAAATAAAATATAAAGAGAAATGTTTTGATACCAAGTTTATTCTAAAAGGCTATATTCTTATGAGGGAATATATGTTTTGATAGAAATCCAACTTTAAAAATTCATAGTTATTATTTTTAACTTCTATGATAATCATTATAATGTTCAGAGTGTCAAATAATAGAAATTTATTTTGTTTGGATTAAAGTAATAAAAATAACGAGGGGAAGAAAAAAAGATAAGTTAAAAATTTATATTAATTACAAAGTGTGATATAGAGAATTATGGTAAGAAATCCATAATGCATTATAAATTATACTAAAGGTAAATAATATTAAAAAATGTTATTGCCCTATAATTTTATGTTATTTTTTGTGACCTGTTCCCACTAAAACCCTTCTTGGGATGGTAGTGAAGGTAATAGTAACCCTAGAAGCTCAATTCTAATAGGCCATGGGTTAGTGACTAGTGCCATGGGTGGAATCACATAATATAGTAGTCATTTTATTTATAAATCCTTGGAATGATAAGATAAACACCGTTCAGAACCAGTTCCATAATGTAGAAAAAACCCATATTCCCAATATAATTTATGTATTTTTATAAAATTATAAAATAAAATTCCAAAAAATAACTCCTATGACTGTAAATCCAAGTCCAAATAACCATAAAATCACTATTTTGTAATTTTGAACCTGATAACTAAATATATTCTTCAAATACGAAAGAAATATATATAAATATTAGAGTGAGAATACAAGTATACTTAGTAGGTTTCTCCCCAAAAAATCTCATTCTATCATGGATGAAGCAAAGTATATCCTTAGAAAATAAAAACCAAAACTGATAAGTTACCTATCCTAGGTAAACTATTATCATACTCTCTCTAAGGATCACTTATAAAATATATACACAACTGTAGTAATATATTAATCATGATAATATATCTAAGAACGTACCTTAAACCCACTTACCCATTGATATTGTCACTATTACATCCCAACAGTATACATCTGTGTGCTCCCATCCCTTCCACATCCATATACCATATCACCACAACATCCACATAACTAAAACCATATATCGTATCACTAAAACCACATAACAACCATATAGACACATCATTAAAAATCACCAAATCTCACAAAATCACTACATCATTGCTATATTATTACATAAGAACACTATGTTTAGAAGATAGATAAGGAGAGGGTAATAATTTTACCATCCACATTATCCACATCCTAAATTCTGGGGGAATTACCAAAACCTAAAATGTCTTATGGGTGTTAGTAAGGATACTTGACACAAATAGTGGTGTAAATTCTAGGTTTTGATAGAAAGGAAATGATGGGGTTTAATGAATTTAAATTAGGATGATAGGGTATTTTAATCCTTTTTAAATGTCAATAATATATATGGGGAAGTGTTTGAAGGGTATTTAAGGTAAATTCAGGAGATTTTGGAGGCTTTTAGGGCATTTCAAGGTAAATGTATGGTCACCGAGACCAAGAAAGTGGAATATTCTAGAATGTTTTGGGGGGAAGTAGCAACTTTATGGTCATTTTATACTGACATGATATCATGAATGAGGTATATAAAGATTTATGTTCATGGTATAATATATTTGACATGGTTTCTAAATAGTTTCTCAGGACCATGCAGTCATGCCACACAATACCTTAAAAATTCCTCCCAAACCATCATTTTTACAAATTTTTGAGTGATTTTGGTTCCATTATCTCCATATTGTATAGATCTCTCAATTTTGGTTGATTATTTTTATAAATTACCCTATTTGGATCCCATATCTCTTGGATTTATGGTAAGTCACTCTATATTTCCTCCTCTTCTCATGTTATTGGTTTTCTCTTAGTGGAATCCCTAACCAGGTAGGGTTTAGGATATATTAAAGATTTTGGATGAGAGTGTTTGGGGATTTCTTTTCTTAGGGATTGAGAAATGGAAATAGATGGTGAATCTAGAGTAAGTAATCATGGATTTGTGAAATCACCAAAGTGAGGTAACTAGATTCTCTTGTAATCTAGTTTTGTGAAATGATTATGGCTTGAATTAAATCTTTATAATTAAATGTTGTTATGTGATTAAATGAATTTCTTGATGAAGTTACATTTTTTCTGATTATATGAAGGATTTGGTGTATGTATTTTTAGGGAAAATCCAAGTGTAGATTTTCTAGGTGTGTAAATGTTTCCCAAAAAACGGATGTTTTGGGAAAAAAGTTTTTATGTTTGAATTTTGTAAGGGAATTTTGGTTATTTTTTAGTTATGTTTTATGATTTAGATTGATAGTTTTTTAAACTGTTTTATTGAGTTTCTAGTTGATGTGTTGTATGGGTTGATAATTTTTATTGGTAGAAATTATTAAAAGGCGTCATTGAGATGCTGGTAGATGAGTAATGATGTTCTATTTTTGTCTTGGTGTTGTTGATGTGATTTTTAAGAGGGATTAGAGAATAATTAATAAACTCTAAATTCGATGTGGGGACATGGATAGTAATGGAAAGGAGATGTGGTGGATACTCCCACTTTGGTGTGGAGGCATTTTTTTGGATAGACAATGTGAGGTTTAGGTTTATTTGGACCACTCGCGTGTAGGTGATATGTTTGTAAATCATGGTCTAGGAATCCCTTATGCATTGGTTATTGTTATGGTCATGTGAGTTAGATTTTGAGTATTATCGGGTATATTTTTTGATGGATATGATTTATTTTTGATTAATTTAGAGATGTTCCTTACATGTATAAATATTTAATAAATTTCATGTGTTGGGTATGTTTTATAAAAATTATTTAAGCATAAATGATTTTTTATATACATGGTGTGCACTAAGAAAATTAGAGAATTCGTACTGGTTATAGTTCTCTCTCCCAATTATCCCACTCTAGTGGATGGGTAAGTTAAATGTAGGGAAAAGGTATAAAGATCCATTCCACTTATATGTGTTGTAAAATGATCATACAGGAGGAATATCAAGAATGGGATAACTCTTGGTGTTATGATGTAATGGAGGTAAGTTGGGCTACAATTGTGGAGTTTCATGGGTAGCCTTATCATCTTATATAAGGGTCACATTTTTTTATGAATTATATATTTTATTTTATCTATTTAAATGTTTTTAGAACACGTTTTATCATGAATATTATATATTTTGGTTGTATATTTCTTATACATGTATTTTGGGTATGGAGGTTGGTATTGTATAAGATACAAACAACTCATGCATTATTTTTTATAAATGTTGGGCATGAGGTAGGTGTTGTATATGATTATTCTCTCCCGTTACACTGCTGGCCTGCGTTCGATCCCCAACAATGATGAAACAATTTAATACACGCTCATACATTATTTAATTTGATTGGGCTACAGTTAGATTTGATTTACTTTTCCCAAACTACACTTGCTACTAGGGAATAGTATAGTGGTAGTGTGGGGTCGATCCCACGAGGATTTTTGGATTGAATGGAACGATATAAGGCTTAGAACCCTTTGGGTAGGAGTCCTCACAATGGGATTGAGCTTGGGAAATGGCTAATGAAAAGGATAGGTGGATAAAGATTAGATATAAATAAGGGATCGAGACCAATTTTGAGGATTAGGAAAAAAATGATATTAATTCAAACTTGGTACGGTTCTAAAGTCAAGGAAGTAAATCAAGATAAGGTCACTAGTTGGATATGGTCAAGACAACTAGATATATCTTAAATATATCTATTACTTGGTCTAGAGATAACTAAAATCTGGATGCATTATTCCTAAATTATAATGTATAAAGTATCATAGGTTATTGGTCAGAGCCTACTCTACTCCAATTATTTTAGGGTAGTTCATTCAAAATTTCCACGGTCAAGGTTTCTTAAATAAATGAGATGAAAAATTATTATTTAAACTTATTACTATACTTATGGTTAACAAGTTGAAAATTATGGATTAATTTAATTTAAACAAACCTACTCTCGATCCCTACCATAAGCGGTTTAACTAATTTTAGTGGAATCAATTAAAAATAGATAGAGGGTTGAAAAAATGATTAACATACCAATATAAATTGAGATTAAGAAACTATAAAACATTAAAGGACTATGATTAATAAATTTTCAAATATGAAATTAATAATAAGTAATATAATCCTCAAAATAATAATTTTTTTAATCAATTACTTACTTGAAACAAGAACATGAATGAGAACATTAAGGATTCATCATATATTGATGATTAAGATGATAAACACATATATTTTGGTAATGGTGAAGTAAAAATAATAAATAAAGGTTCTCAAATCAATCCATGATACTTATATAAATGTAAAAAAATGAATATATTTTATATAAATTTAGTTTAGGGGGAAAAGTGAAAGAAAATCGAGAGAAAAATCAAGAGAAAATTATATAAATTTTATAATTCTGTCTTATTCTGTATGCGTTCTACCTTTTCCTGGTAAATAATCAAGATATTAACTAATTTGTAATGAGGTTTCACATTTTTTTAATTATGATCTAAGTTTTACTTTGTAAATTTATAATTTGTGATCATCTCGTGTGAATATCGTCCGAAGATTTGTAAATTTGACTCCTTTCACGACATGTAACTAGGAGTCATGACATGTATCTTCCATCAATCTATATCTTGAAAGATAAAATTGAGTTTGAGTGTTAAAAAAAGTGTATTGGTGAATCACATCGTGTAATTGTTTCATGTATTAAACTTCTTTCACGAATTTCTTCACAACTTTTCATATGGTGTGAAAGTTGACTACATGTCATGTAATAGAGTTTCGTGACATGTAATGGTCATTTTGGTCTAATTCTCTAGCATTTGATTTGAATTATTGAATTTTTTTTCTATAATAATCAACACATACCTGGTTCATTATAGATTAAAAAATGGAAAATCCTTAATAAAATTACAACAAAATGTATATATGATTTTAGCTTATCAAATTCTCTCACACTTGAATAATTTATTGTGCTAAAGAAAAAAGTTCTCAATAGGGATTTCAAATAGAAATAAATTTTTAAAAGATGAAAAATTAATCATATCCAGGTAAATAAAACACAATGTAAATAGAACAAAAATTAGTCTTCAAAATCATTCTGTTAGAAAACCATTCATGCATCATAGCCCAATTCTTTAAACAAATTATTAATCTTTTAATTAAAATTTGTTAACTATTTCTTAAATTCTATACCCATTTTTAATTTACCTCGCAATGAATTTTCTCTCATCACTCAGGTTGAAATGAAATTAGAGTTATTATCATACCCTAAGTTCATGTTCCTAACCATATGCTTTCATTGGGTCTATCATCTTCACTTCATAAATACAAATACAGATTTAATCATAAGGGATTTTTCAATTAGGTTCAAATGAATCTAAGGCTGAGGGAAGGTGGGTAAAAAGTGAAATGAACATGCTTTAAAAGGAGGGTAATCTCTAAAGTATAATTCATTAATGTTGAGAAAAGTGTAATGAAGTTAATCCTTCAAAGATAATGATGTCCATTCTCCTAGAATATCAATTTGGATCCATGAATATATAAAAAATAAAAAACATTACTTTGTTCCTTTATTAATTTTATTTCTATAGTCATATTTATGATAGATCTCACAACCATCCCCTAACAACATATGATCCTTTAGAGGATCCACTGGTCTGGAGATGGTGATTTTTGACCTTCTATATACACAACCCAATCATCATTAATTTTTTTCATGGGAACATGATAACATTGAATATCAAAAATTAAAAATTGATATTATTTTATCAGTCTAGTAAGAACCACAATAAATCTCCTCAGAAAAATCATCCCATGTCTACTCGATGAAAAAATTCTCCCACACTTGTTCAAAGCAAAGTCATGCATTATACGAAGATTAGGTAGGAAGGTATAATTGTCTTGGAATAGTTTCATCCTACTAAGGTATTTCATGGGAACTATGGTATTAATTAAGGAAAGATGTAAGGTGGGTATCAATAAAAAGAATACCAACAAAGATTTCCTCAATCATATTAAAATTTTATTTTTTCAGTCATAGCCTCAATAAAATCTCAATGAAAGTTATGATAGGTTTACATGTACTAGGTATTACTCAATAAATATTCTTAAAAAAGAATATGAAATTGTAGTTTCAGAATCCTCTCAGGAATGAGCGTAAATAATGAAAACTGGAAATCACTAAGGGTATAAAATCATGTAATTAGTTAAATAAAAATAATCTTGAAAATCTTAATTTGAATTAAATTACTAAACTCAGTAATCATTTTAAAAAATATAAATAGGAGAAAACATGGAATTCTAATAGTTTCTATCTTAACTTTTTCTTTTATTTAAATAGGTGTAGTGTGTTTCAGGTTTAAAGAATGATTCTGAATGAAATAATGTCTCCTAGATGAATAAAATCAGGGAAAGAATTCAAGTGGATCAAATTTGAAACTCAAGAAACACTCCCCCACACATAGAATGATATAGTGTCTGGACTGCCTGTAGAAGTACTGCAGGAGTGTTTTGGTAGAGATATCAAAGATTATTGAAATATTTTTTTTTGAAATAAACAGATAAGGAATCAGGATATTCCTATATATAGTGGCATGCCATGGGGAAATTTAAGCGATCTTGAAATTGGAATTGTGCTACCAATAAAATTGGTCAGAAATAAAAATCCTGAACTAGAGAAAACATTAGTCCATAGGATTGAATCATTTTGTAAGTGGTAAAATAGTAAGTCACACACAATTTATAGAAACGAATGATAGTTTATATAAATACCGGTATGTGTATAAAATAAGGATCTAACTAATGCATGATAGAAAATAAAAATCTAGAAAAGGATGATAAAGGAAAAACCATAACTACAAATATGATAAAGGAGGAAGAAATATAGGTTACCTCCAATAAAGTGCTAACAATGAAATCATCATCTAGGTGGATAGACCAAGTATCAGTCAATATTTTCCATTGAATAATATATCCTCTATCATTTTTATCTGCTCATGGTACTGTCCTCTATCTATTGTAGTTTTTTGTAAGGATTAATTAATTTAGGAGTATACCATGCATGAATCTAATGTAGAAAAAGGTATCTATGCTCGTGGTGGTGGTTGTTGAGAAAAAATATCAAGTGATAGGTTCTGAAGCTACCACTAAACCACATATAGGTACTGAGTCACTTGTTGAATAACATCCAATGGTGGCATAGGTGCATCGATGACCATAAAGGAAATATATAAGCTAGACATAGCTACTATAATAGTGTAATGATTTAAAAAATAATGAAAGTAAAATAGTGAAAAAAATCAACATCCCAAATATATAAGAAATAAAATGATAAAATAATGATATGGAATAAAAGGAGTTCAAAAAATGATGATCACTCTATAATCATAGAACAATTAGGGGAGGGTATTGGGGTACACTAGAAAAAATCAATGTTAGAAATAACATCAAACAAAGTTTTCTCCTGAAAAGAGTGTGACTGTAATTGCACTTCCTGGTCAATGGTTGGAATAGTAGAAGGGGTTGGGTGGTTAGATTCTTATGGTGGTGTCATGGTGCAGGTATCTATCTGAGTGGTGGGTGGTGGGGTGGTACTAATCTAGAGTGTTTACATGGGTCTTGAAGTTGGATCAATTAAAGAAACCTCAGAGGATAGGGTGGCTTCAGTACCTTTCCCCTATGGGCCTACTCATCAAGATATTTTTTCTGGGAATAAGGGTCTATCATCTCTTAAGGAATGTTAATTGGAGTTATGTCTTGGGTAGGAGTGGTATATTATGAGGGGCCAGTAGTGGTGAGTAAGGTGTTGTGAACTGGGAGAACTAGAGGAAATGAATATGTAGGTACTGGGAAATTCATCACATGTTCTTCAAGATTCATAGGTTTATAGCCCATAGATCTACTAGATATTATGGGGTGGGAGGAGAAGAAGGGTAGGTGGTGCTAGATAAAGTAAAATGGTGAGGGTTAAGGGTGGGAATGGAATATTTGGGTCCTGGGATGAAAGTGGGGGCTATATATGGTGAAAGGCCTACAATATAATCTCTTAGGGATTCATCAGCATCCTCAACTACCCCTCGAGCCCACCGATAGGTTTCATAATATTTTTCTAGTAGATGTTATGACTATATTCCAATAATACATTTTAAAGTGTTTTAATATATTAATTTAGGTGTTTAATAGATTATTATTTCAAATTTGTGAGTGATTAGACTTGTTTTATGTTTTATGGAAGGATACAATGAATATTTGGTAAATGAATTAAAAGAGGAAGATATTGGAACTAAAAGACACATCAAGCCATGAGAGACATCCAGTAGCATGTCATCGACTTTTGAGGATGATCATGTAGAACTTCTAGGGCACAAAACTAAAGAACTGATGGAAAACAATGATTCCAAAGAAAAAAAATAGAATTATACATCGTGTAATATTTACACAATGTGTATAGGAGCATGTGGTAAATGAAAGGACATGAAGTGAAGAAAATAAAATCATTCTGAAAAATTACATGTGGTGTAACTCAGTTACATATGGTGTAATTTCCTAGACAGTATTTTCACCAGGATTCACCAAATCTTCATTTTTTTGTCCAAATATTTGATGTTAGACCCACCTCGGTCCACTATTGGACCATTACATTATAAAATTCTTTACTTCCAGATCCCATATAGAGACTATAAAATGAGGCCTTGGCTACTTCTGTTGGAGACATTTAGATCATAGATCCATCGAAGAACAATGCTTGGAGCAAGACACTACACCCTCCCTGATTTTTTTCCTTATTTTATTCATTATTAATTTTTATTTTCCTTTTCCCTATTATTCCCTCATCACTAGAATGAGGGGGTAAACCCAAATTAATCTAGGGTAATGTAATAAAAGGTGGAAGGTGTGTTTAATTAATTAATTTATTTTATTCATGTATTTGGTTTGCACGATTTCTTCAATCAACTTCCAATACAATTATTTTTCTTTTATTATTACTAGGAATATATGAATCATAAAGAAGCCTAAAAATTATGAAACTGAAAACCCTAAATAAGGTACGATCATTGAAAAATTTAGGGGGAATCAGTTTTAAATATGCTATCAAGAAAATCTTGATTTAGAAAAATCTTAAATTACCAAACCAAAGGAAATATGGTATTTCTGCATCAAGGAGGGGATCCCATGACCACTGGATCTTCCTTGAATTGAATCCAACACTAATCATGAACTAATAAATCTATTTTAATAAATCCAATTTCACCAGAAACTTGATATTACAAAACCATAACACATTTTTCAAAATATGATTCAAACAATCTAAACAATATGCTTTCTTATTTTGACCAATCAAATCAATATTTTCTCACCTTTTTTATTCAATTTAATAAAATTAAGTCTTTTGAAAACCTAATCCAAATCATTCACCATCTCTATGGGTTTGACCTCAAACATTTATAATACTACATTTTAATTAATTGAGTAGGATAATTTATTTTTTATAAATTTGTTTTTTCGTAGACCTACACGGAATTAACGATTCCCTTTGGACCTATCAAACTGGCACCACTACTGGGGATGGTTTATTTTCAATTTTTAGGAATTTATTTTTTAATTTAATTTTATTACTTTATTTGAATTTCTCTGTTTACACTAGGTATAAATGTGCTGTGAGTTTTAGATTTTTAGATTTTTAAATGCACAACCACAATACTCATTAAAATAGAAAAGGCATTATCAATCCATCCCACAATTATGAACATATCATAGAGTGTAAAATAATTGTGACCATTGAGGGCATTGAGAAAAATCCACCAACTGGAGTTCTTCAAAGAGATCCCGGATTATGGATGCTCACAGACTATGGGTAACCATCAAATACAGAATTTCAACCAAGAATCCTAATACCCCCATTGAAGTAAATAACTTTGAGATCAATCCTGTAATAATATCAATGATAAGAAACAATGTGAAATTCACCAGACTTATACATGAATATTTGAACAACCATATGGGAATCATTCTTGATCTTTGAGATACATTTCAATTCTATAATGTTTCAAGAAATGTGGTAAGACTTAGTCTTTTCTAATTTTTATTTTTTGATCGATCTTGAGACTGGATTCAAAACCTTATTACACATTCTATTACTACATGGGATGAGCTAGACAAGAACTTTCTCACCTACTTCTTTCTACCTTCTAAGTTAATGGACATATAGGTAAATATTCTAAGCTTCTATCAAATTGAGGATTAATTGTATTCTACTTGGGAATTTTGCAAATATATGACTCAAAAATTCCCTCATCATGGAATAGATATTTAGATACTAATAAAAACATTCAATAAGGGTTTTTCATAAAGAAAAATTGAAAATATTGATGCTATTATTGGAGGATCATTAATGAAGAAGTCACTTGGAGAGAGTTACAACTTATTTGATGAGATGGAAAGAAATAGTTTCCAGTGGAAATGAGAAGGTACTCAACCAAAAAAAATTCAAGAAGTTAACAAAAATTAATGGGTAGCGGTACAACTGGAATCATTAACAAAGAAGATGGACATCATGATGTTCCAACAATAACCCCCCCATAGTATGTATATAAAGGATGAAAATTATGCTGATTATAATAAGGTATTCAATTTCAGGGTTGGAGACCACAAAAAAAACAAGGACAAGGATATTAATAAAGGACACAAGGGTACAAACAAAAATCACTACAAGGGCCCACACTGACAAGCTAGGTCCCTTTTTTGGAAGAGACATTGGAAATGTTCACAACTACTTCTGGGGTTTTACTAAAAGAAACAAATAATTTGGAGCATCATGTTTGCCAAATTACTGATTCGCTTATATAGATACCCTTAGGAACACTACCAAGATGCCCTAAAGTATTCCCATGAAAATATTTGAATGTTTTATAACTCAGAAGTGGGAAGAAAACCAAAGGACATGGTACAAAATTTTCAGGATGACAACCTGTTGAAGCAATATAAGAGAAATATGAATGTATCAAGGAACAAGTATATGAAGAATAAGAAGAAGAACCACTTCAGTACAAGATTAAAATTCTTTTTCCATAATGAATGACACAAGTTAAGAACAATACACAAAAAGATAAATTTATGAAAAACATTAAAAAATTTCATATTAATATAAATTTTTCAAAGGATCTTGTAAATATTTTGGCATATTGAAAATTCATGAAAGAGATAATAACCAAAAAGAAGAAGATAGAATAGATTGACACCATTCCACTCACATGGGTGTGTTCAATAGTTGTATCTAAGGAAATACCTAAAAAGAAAAGTGGTCCATGTATCTTTTTTAATTCCAATATTTATCGGAGCTAACAAATGTGGAAAATCATTGTGTGACTTAGGTGCGAGTGTCAATATCTTGTCTTATATAACTTTCAAGAGTTTGGTACTGGATGGACTGAATCCTACAAGAGTACTTATTTAATTATTAGACTCAATAGTGAAATACACAAGAGGATTTATTGATGATATCTTGATCAAAGTTGAAAATTTATTCTTCCCCGATGACTTCTTAGTGCTGGATATAGAATAAGAACGAAATAAACTCATTATGGGAAGACTATATTTAGCCAAAGTCCGTGTTTTGATTAATTTTCAAAGTGGAGAACTCTTTCTGAGAGTTGGAGGGGATCAAGTAATTTTTAACATCCACTGGAAAATGTATAACTATGATGTGAAAGAGAATAGTGAGTTTGGAGAAGAAAATACACCTGAATCAAAGGATATCATTGAGATTGACGTGGTACATGAGTTAGAAGATGTTGTGAAAGTGGATTCTCAACTGAATAAGAAAGAGAAGAAAAAATACCAAGACCACTAACACTAATGGAGAGACCAACTACACTACATTTGAGAAAGGAAAACAAGTGTGGATAGTATATGAAATTCCATTTAGTTCATCAGGATTGAGTGGGTTGGTTAAAAGTAGATCAAGAAAGTACTACCATATGGAAGAATTAAGTTATTTAGAGAAGAAGGAAAAGGGATGACCTATGTGGATATGACACAACTGAAACCATTTATGGACCTCAAAGAGGTAAAAAATTTGCAATCATCAATCCAGTGAAGTTAATAGAGGTAAAGTGAATCCAACTACAGTAAACAAAATCTATTTCCGGAGGCAACCTGAGTTTTTGTTTTTATTTATTTTCTATTTTTAGATGCGCGCATGCACTCACTCCAAATATTTAAAAATTAATTGATAATGGCCTGCACATTCACCCATTTATTTTTAATTTATAGGACCATCAAGACCCAAGGAATTATCAAGAAACATGAATCAAAATAAGATGAAACAACATTACACATCATGAATATTTAATAGGAAGAACCTATAAATCCATGATTAAAGAAAAAATTTTAATGAGAGTAAGAGTTTCAATTATTTATTTTCTTATGTATTCTCAACATTGTATTAGAATTTTTAACTACGAATTTCATTCTTGTATTTGATTCATGCTTCAATCAATTGAACTAGGAGACATGAAACTGCTTAGGATACATACCATGCAATTAATTTGAATTTATTTTTCAATAATGTTGAATGAGAAAAATGGGAAAAATAATTAAACGAGATAAACATGTGGATTAGGATGTTAAAAATCATGATTTAGGGGAGAAGGATAATCATTGTAAATGAATGTTTCCTGAGATTTGGTCATGATTTGAATTTAAGATATTTTCATTCATTGATTTAATTATTTTTATTAATTTATATGAGTGTTTGTAACAACCATTCATCTCATTCTCAAGGCATCCAATGACAAAAATATTTCCCATTCTTTCTTTTGATATTTATTAAGAAACTCAGGATTGTTTTCTTCTAGAACTTTCTTTGCATCCCATCAAAGCAATGAATGATTAGAATTAACTTTAAACTAATTGAGGCATTCCATTTTAGCCCTTATACCAAGACCCAAATTACCTTGATCCCTTTTTAAGATTATAGAATCTGTGAAAAACCTTTTAGGAAGTGGTCTCTATTACAAGCCTATCTTATCTTTTCCAACCATCCCCTAAATATTATTCATGGTTTTTAGAGATAAGTGTGGGGGAAGCAACACCCAGTGGAAGGGAGGTATATTTTGTAATGAATAAGTGTGGGAGAAATTTATTGAGATTTGGGGAAGGAATATTCATTATATTTAGTGTACATACTTTATAGATTTTTTTTAAAAAAAATGGGCTCTGTCTAGAGAAATTCAAAAATCACCATTTACATGACTGCTGATCTTGCTATAACTACTAAAAATAGTGTCATGAGAAGATCATAAGGGGTTGGGTGGTGGATGTGATAATTTTACCTAATACAAATTTTAAAAAAGAAAAAAAAAAGAATAGGGAATTTCATTTATTTCATTTTATCTCATTATGAGCTCGATCTATGATACTAGGGGAAAAGAGACATTCATTGAGCTATTTTTGATTATTATGCAAATTAATTTAGTGTAGAACCTCCTTTTGAGCCTTAAGTTGTTTGACATCATTTATATACTTACCCTAAACCTTAGATTCATTTGATCCTAAATGGTTAAGACCTCATAATTAATTGTGATTCTATCATTATACGGTGGAGATGTTAAATTGTTTGAAAGTCTATGATATGTTACATATTCATTCGGAATGTGATGAACTCTATATTCATTCATACCCTGATGATGAGTGAAAAAATTCAGTGTGTGGTAAATTAAAAATGGAATGAAAATTAATAATGAATTAAAAAATGAAAATGGTTGATTGAAAAGGTATGAGTATTTCAAAATAATAAAATTAAAATACATGGTTGACTTGTTTATTAAAAAAATATAGAATTGATTAATTTTCAACATGTGATGCCCAAATATTGAATTTTCTATTTGATCAATTGATTTTATTGAAATTAAATTTGAAGCATGATAAGGTTAACGTCCTTCGTAGTATGTTGAGATTCCATCCATGAGGACAAGTATCAATTCATTTGTGGGGTAATTTGGTGACTATATTCCATGCATACCTTTTACAGTCTTTTAATGAATTAATTTATGTATTTCATTGATTATTCTTTCCAATTTCTGATTTATATTACTTGTTTTATGTTTTATAAAAGTATATAATGAATGTTTTGAAAAATAATGAAAATGATAAGATATTAGAGCTAAAAGAAACATCGTTTCATGAGAGAAGTAAAGCGGCATGACACTGACTTTTGAGGATGATCATAGAGAACTTTCGGGGCACAATACTGATGAACTGAGTAAAAATGAGGCTTTTAGAGAAATTAAATGGGATTAAATATCATATAATCATTACCCGGTGTGTATCATAGGATGTATGACATGAAAAAAATAAAACCATCTTGGCAAATTACACATGGTGTAACTTAGTTACATGTGCTGTAATTTTCCAAATGAGAATTTTTCACCCTGATTCACATAATCATCATTTTTTTGACTAAATCAATAACATCAGAACCAACAGAAATCACCATTCCAACATTGTATTATGGAATTAATTAATTAAAGATCCCATATGGAGCATATAAATGAGGTATAGGCTTCTGCTATTGGGTACATTCAGATTTGAGATCTACTGGAGAACAAATCTTGGTGCGAGACGCTGCACCCTCCACATGTTCTCTCTCTTTTTTCATGATTTATTTTTACTATCTCCTCCATTATTATTTCCCCATCACTAGATGAGGGATTAAACTCACATTATTCTATGGCACTGTAATAGAAGTGGGGAGGTGCAATGTATTAATTTTTTTTTATTATATTCATGTATTTGGTTTGTGTGATTTTTTCAATCAATTTCCAATACATTTATTTTTCATTTATCACGACCAGTGATATCTGAATCATAAAAGGAAACTTAAAATTATGAAACTAAAATCCCAAAATAAGGCATGACCGTTGTCGAATTTATGGGAAATCAGGTTCAAATATGGGATCAAGAAAAACATGATTCGGTGAATTCCTGAATTACTGAACCAAGGGAAATGGGGTATTGCCACATTAAAGAGGGGATTCCATGACCATTGGATCTTACTCAACTTGACTACAATTCCAATAAATAATTAATCAACCTATTTTATTAAATCTAATTGCACTACAACCTTGATATTAAAAAACCCTATCACACTTTTCAAAATATGATTTCAAAAAATCCAAAAAATCCAAAAAACATGCTTTCATCTTTTAACCAATCAAATCAATCTTTTCTCATATTTTTCTTCTATTTAATAAAATTAAGTATTTTGAAAACCTAATTAAACTAATTAACCATCTCTATGGGTTAGAACTCAAAATTTTCTAGTACTTCATTTTAATTAATTTAGTAGTAAAATTTGAGTTTTATAAATTTGTTTTTGCATAGACCCATACTGAATTAATGATTCCCTTTGGTCCTATCAATATTCATCCTGTGGAACAACATAAAATATATGGATTAGATTGGAATGAGATAGGTGAGTGGAAGGGAGTAATCAAAAAAACTAATATGATAGGATAAGTGGGTGATAAAATATCCCCATATAGGTTTGTCTTGCATAATTTGTCTTTGAGATCTGTTGTAAGATGAAAACTGAGAGGCTATGTTGATGGAAGGACCGCCCATGTCTATAGTAAGCATAATGGAATCCATCTGAATAACCCTATTGTGATAATCCTCTCTCATGAACATGTTATGTGTCAAGGCTCTATATAGGATGCAGAGTGCTGGACCTCTGAGATGGGTAGATTTGATAATCCTGGGACGATGCTCAATGTGAGAATCCTAGGAAATCATCTCCTACAGCCTCATTGAATCTGACTTTGATGGATCAAGCTGCAAGGTATGTAATACCTCGAATGTGGAAACATATTGAGGGTAAATCTTGAGATCCATGTTGATTTTTTTGAAGGAAAGCTCATGAGGGCGTCGACCTAGTCTGAATCAGACAATATAAATGAAGAACTCAAATGGGGAATGGAACTCCAGAAGAAGATCCTAGTACATTTATTCATGTACCTCAGTAATAAATTAAATATGTAAGTGATAAAGGAGTTATAGTAATTCTTGGATGATATTCAAGTGAGTGAGGATGACCATATCAATAGTTTTGTTGGTCTTCATTTGTTTCTCCTATAAGAGGTTGAGTGAAACATAGTTTTTAGGTCTAAAAAGTGGATAATAGGGTACATATGAGGTTGGTAATCCTCATACGACTCATTTGAGGATGAGTGGTCCTCCTTCAGAAAAACGGGTTGTTCATAGGTGACAACACAGGTCAAGGGGGAAGCCGCCCGATGTGTTGGGGAAGCGACTCCTCGCATGTGTTTTACTGGTGGAGAATCACCCCGTTCAGGCTTTGGATCAATAGGAGGAGTTCAGATGGTTTTTTTGGGCCAATTTGGTATCAGGGTTGTATTTAGAGAGGAGAATTAAGAGTGGAATGAGGAAGGAGAGGCTTGAGGAAGGGGGAGGAAGAGAGGCAGGGGAAGAGGGTGGGGGTGAGCCCGAGTGGCAGGGGAGGGGGGGGGGGGGTGAGGTCCTGAACCCTAAGTTCAAGACTTATTTTTAAAAATAGAATTGGAGAAATACATGACGTGTAATAGGGTTTCACATCATGCATTTGGGAATTTATTAAAATTTAGGCTGTGAAAATACACATCATGAGTTATGTTTACATGATGAAGAATTTTTTATTTTTTATTAGATTTAGAGAATACCCTTGTCCTCTTCTCCTAGAATTCCCTAAGCTATTCTAGGATTATTATAACATATTATATACTAGGATGATCTAACATGAGTTTCCTCCCATACAATGCTTTATTTAATGTCAATATCTTGACACTTTGATGCTTAGATGAATTTCAAACTGTTAACACACCCTTCTCGGAAGACTGATTGAAATATTTTTAACATTTCACTACAAAAAACAGCATGAAAAGATATTTTTTTTCATTTAGAGGGGGTTATAACCCCCTTTAAATACTTTAGTAGTGGTTACCCATTACCAGTTCTAAAGTGATCGCTTACTCTATTTAGATGCAGTTCTAGGAAAGAACTGATAGAATGAGAATGTATTTAGTGGTGGTAATATTAGAAGTGATATTAACCCCCTCTAATATCACCCTAAATTTTCCATAAATAGGTCAATTAGGGGAGGTTTTAACCATCCATAATTTAATTATCAATTTATAGATGGTTCTTACCACCCTTAATTAACTTCCAAATTCTATGTTTATTGGAGGTTTTAGTATAACCACCCCTAAACTACCTTTTTTTATTTATTATTTTCCCACCCCTCAGATTTCCCAACCCCTATAGACAACCCACCACCCACACCCCGAAACAACCACCAGACTCATCAACCCCCACACCCACCATACCCCCCATCCCCAGCTTAGACAACCCTACCGACAACCCTCATGACACACCCAACACACCCCATACACCCTAGATGCCTTAGACACCATGAAAAACCCTCTCGACACACCTGACACACCCTAGATGCCCCAGATGCCCGACACCTGGAAAACCCTCTCGACACACCCTAGATGCCCTGACCCCCACCCCGAACAACCCACCCTGGACAACCTACCCCCATAGGCCCCGGCACCCTAGAAAACCCTCCCGAAACACCGTAGAAGCCCCGACTCCACCCCAGACAACCCTGACTTTCCATGAAAACAACCCTAGACCTCGACCGCCACAGATAACCCCCCAAGCCTTGGCAAAGACCTCACCCAAAAAAAAACTCAAAACGGGCCCACCACTAGCTTTCATAGTGTGCACCGTCGTGCTAAAGTGGTAAATATTTCCCCTGTTAGGAATCAAACAGTAGACCAACATGAGCCATACAAACACATCTACCAACCTGGCTAAATATGTTTGGTTAAATATATAAAATAAATTTTCTTTATTTAGATACAACATTTTTGGATTATATATATAAATAAATATATTTGTGTATAGAAATATAAATAATATAATATATTTCTGTATATATAATATATAATATATTTTTTGTATAATATATATATATATAATATTTATGTATAATATATTTATATTGTATATGTTTATATTAAACGAATATAAATAATTATATTTACACATATATATATAAATACACTTATATTTGTGTGTGTGTGTGTTTAGGTATTTATATAATATTTATAGATATAATATAATTATAATATATATATTTTTATATAATTATTTCTATATTCTTATATATATGTATGTCTATGTGTAATAATAATAATATTAGTTATTATTATTATTATTATTACAACTATTTATTAAACTGTATATGTTGGTTTTATACCAGGAAAGTTTAGGAGTCGAGTATACTAGATCCTAGAAATTTATTAATGAAAATAAAAATGCAGTAAGAAAAAACATATGGCACCCAACGACACCAAAACATGGAGTGACAAAACCAATACCACATGAAATCCCATACATAAAGAGGTCACATGACCCAAAATTATTAAGATAAAACATGACCCAAAATTAAAAACCCTAATTCCACCACATGCCAGCCTGTATTCGGACCCCGCCATCATGTGAATGGCATAACAGATCACGCTCCAAGGTCAGAAAATTGACTATTTATTGCCAAAAAATATCAAAACTACATCAATTAGACCACATTACAAGGGAGTTTACACCCCACTATGATATCTATGCACACACACCATATGTATGTTTCTAGTAACCCACCGGTTTTACCTATAGAAGAATCATCCATCATGCCGCCGAGGCTGTTCAGCGGTTCGCTGAAGCATTGATACCCACACCCATATCAAAATGTAGTCCTCACCACCAACATCTCAGACCACCCTAGGATCCTAGATCCGGTCGTCACCGACTGTGCGCAACTGAGGTCCGTCCTTCTAGATGTACCAAATGCAAATAACTATTACTGAACAAAACTGCCACATCTCCTCTCCAAAGAAACCCTGATACCACATCATTACCACAAAAAAACAATGAATCCACCAAGATCAAAAACCCATCCATTGGTAAATACCTCGAATGGTCGAAAGTTGAGTAGGATCTCCCATAGTCCCTTCTCTTAGTGCCCCAAGCATGCAATCATCAAACACTGAGGCCGTCGTTGGTAAGATCCATGCCATCGCCGACTGCAGCCGACCGATCACCGTCTCCCCCAAATATGTGTATGATTTCCAACCCATGTTGAGGGTTCCCACTTTTATAACTCGGAGAGGGTTCCTCAACCTAAATGAAGTATGATAAAAAAATTCCATCCGTAACAACCTTATCACCGGTCATCGCCATCAGTGCTCCATCTCCAAACATCTCTAGGGTTTTATCAACCATTAACTCTCCTGGAGACGACTTCTATGAATTAGAAGGTCGATACCCACTACCTAAATCATCAAACAATTCATAATAACCAAATATTTGATCCCCAAACCCTCCATTGCGGAGGCGATCATTATGTGGATGAGAGATAGGCTCTCAGAATCAAGAGAGAAAGTTTCCATATATTAGAGTTATAGTAAAAATCTATATATGTTGGTTTTATAAATACTATATAGTTATATATTTTATGATTTATATTAAACAATTATATAATATATTTATGTATGCAATTATATACATTTATATTATATCTTGTATACATATATATGTATACACAAAAAGTTAAATACATTCATATAATTGAAAATATATGTAATATAATTAAATGATATCTATATATTTAATAAATTAATTTGTAATTAATATGATATTTTGAAATATATATAAATTAATTATATAATATATTTAAATTTATATATAATAAAATATATATAATATAAATATAATATATATATATATTTATATATATATTTAATTTTTTCTATATTATATATATTTGTATACATAATATAATATATATGTATTTATACATAAATATACAATAAAAATGTATTTAATATAATATATGTGTAATATAAATCACAATATAAATGTATAGTATTTATAAAACTGTATGTAAATTTTATATATTTGAATAAATATATTTAGAACTACATTTATATTATATATACCAATATTTATATATGTATACATTTTTTTATATGTATATTGATTTATTTAAATTATTTATATAATATATTTATATATATGATTATAATGCATTTAAATACATTAATATAATGTTTTTACTCTCTATCTCTCTCTCTCTCTATATATACATACAAAAATACATTCACATACATATATATTGCAAAATTTTAATTTATATGATCTTTACTTTAATAATTCAATAAAAATGTAGAGGGGTTTACAAAAACCCTCTAATAAAATGGATTCGGGGTGGTTCATGAACCCCCTCTAAAATTAGAGGGGGTTCAAAACCCCCTCTAATAAAGAGATTAGTTCCCAATCATGAACCCCCACTATTTCCATTTAATAAAATTCCCTTATATATATATAATATAATATCCAAACTAATATATATATATATATACTGCCTCTAAAATCTAACCGAACTTATAACACCACTAATTATTAAATTACCTACGATTTTGATATAATTACCTCTAAAATCGAACCAAATATTAATAAAACAATGCTAAAAAATTTAGAAGCACTTGGTAACCCCCTCTAAATTTGATTATTAGTGCAGGTTGTGCAGAACACCATCTAAAATGAATTTAGTAGTGGTTGTGTATAACCCCCTTTAACAAATTTCCTCTAAGCTACTATTTTTTTGTAGTGTTTGACCATTGACTTCGAATGAGGTTGTTCCTTCTTTCTGAATCTTGATCATCCCGAAAGGAAATACTTGAACAACCAAAAATGGTCCAGACCATCTGGATTTGAGCTTTCGAGGGAACAATTTAAATTGTGAATTTAATTAAAAAACATTATTCCATGGGACAAAATTACATCATGAAATTTGTTGACCATGCCATTTTTTGGTTTTTTGTTTTATAGATCTTGGGATTTTCATAATCATCATTTCTGATTTATTCTAATTCATCCAATTGTAGCATCCTAGCTTCCCCATATTTTTGAAAATCCAAATTGAGCCTTTTAATTTCCAAATATGAGTGATGCTCAAGTTATACTAGAAATTGACTGGGATTATCATATATTAATTATAATGGTGTGCTATGAATTGGTGTTTTGTTCACAGTGTGGTAAAATCAGAGTGAATAATACAATTTTAGACTCCAATTCCTTTGATTTGTGTTCATGCTCTTTTCCATGAATTGTTTGATTTCCCTACTTGAAAATTAAAGTTTCCCACTTGTTTTCAAGTGGTAGGGAGTTTCTATGTTGTATCAGATTCAATATTTTGTAAGAAATACTTTGACAACATTATTTGTGAAATATGTTCTCCAATCACTAATGATTAGTCTAGGAAATTAGAATTGTGAAGACACATTTTTCTTTAATAAATTCGTTACCACCTTTGTAGTGTCATGAGATGTAGCTTCCGCTTCTACCCACTTGGAAATATAGTCCAAACCAACATGGATATAGGAATTTATATATGAATTGGGAAATCTTCCCATGAAATATATTACCCATAAGTTAATGATTTCAACTTCCATGATTTGGTTTTGGGGAATTTAATTATTCTTTCTAATGGTTCCATTTCATTAGAACTGATCAAAACTTTGAAAAAAATGCCTTGTGTCTTGGTGGATTGTTTTATAGAAAAGATCACTTTGAATAATTTTTATTATTTTTAATTATATTCTATGATGTCTTCCAGTTGTTGATGTGTGAAAAATGTATAAAAAATTCTGGATTTCTTCCTCCAGAATAAAAATACAAAACAATCCATCAGCACAACACTTAAAAAGAAGTGGTTCATCCCAATAGTAGTATGAATATTGAACAAAAAATCTTCACCTTTATTAGTAGGAGAGGTATGAGTATAGATATATCATGGAGAGATAGTTTTAAATTTATGAAATCCATGGTTGTTACTTTTTATTTATGCTAAAAAGTGTTTCACTGGGGAATTCCACTTCAATGTTGAGATCATCATCGTATTTTATAAGGGGAAGTGGAAGTCGGGATAGATGATCAACAACAAAATTTTATGTTCCCTTGGTATCTATGATGAAAATGTTGAATTCTTGCAGAAATAGGATCCATCGTATCATTCTTATATTGGAATCCTTTTTGTTCATCATATATTCCAGGGAAACAAGGTCAGTGTGCATAATTAATTTTGACAAAACTAGATCGAAGTGAAATTTCATGAAGTAAAAAACTACTACTAAGAGATAATTATCTATGTTTGTGTAGTTTACCTAAGACTGATTCAGTGTGTGACTGGAATAGTAGATGGGGTAGAATATGCGACCGACTCACTTTCCTAAAATAGCACCAACAACAAAGTTGCTGGCATTTCACATCAATTCAAATTATTTTTCCCAATTGAGTGAAATGATTTCAGGTGCAACTACCAGGAATTTATTCAAAGTATTGAATTACTAACAACATTAATTAGTGAATTCAAACAAAGTTTATTTTGATAATAGATGTGTTAGAGGGAGAAAAACTCTCACAAAATCCTTCACAAATTGCTGATAGAATCTAGTGTATAATACAAAGCTCATTATGGATTTGGATATTCGGGGATTAGGTTAATATTTGATCACATTTATCTTGGAAGGATCCACTTATATTATATCCTTGTAAATTTTTTGTTTGAGGTCTATGCCTCCTTAAAAAAAGTGGAATTTTCCCAGTTTAAAACTAGTTACTTCTATTCACAATATTGCATGACTAACTCAATATTTCTTAGTCATACCTCAAAAGATATTACATAAACTAAAATATCATCCATAAAATTTTATAATAATTCCACCCCATATAATGAAATATGTGTGTCATTCACATTTGAAAGGTTGTCGTCACATTGCACATATAGAATGACATGCACCTGTATGTGAAGGTACCAAATGTATGTGTGAATGTTGTTTTAAAGTAATCTTATAGGTTGACTAAAATCTAATTGTATCCCAAATATACATCTAGGAAATAATATAATTAAGGTCCTGTGTGTCTCTCTAGTATTTTATCCACAAAGGGTAAGAGGAAATGGTATTTCTGGGTCTTGAAAAGTATTAAGGATGGATGGGGATGTGTTTGGAGGGGTTTGGAGTTGAAATGAGTAGCTTTTGGTGGATTTTTAAGCCTTGTATAGTTGATTCATAGTCACTGAGACCGTGTAAGGGGACCATGTTGGGGGTGTTAAGGGGATAGTAATGGATGCATGTTCACTCAGCACTATGCATGAGGACCATAGATATTTGTGGACTAGGGATAGTGGTTGTTTCATGATCACTTCACAATCGCTTGGGATTGTGTAGTTAATCCATTAAACCACTTAAAATATCATTTAATGTTTTATTTTTACCCATATTTGGGTGATTTGTGTTTCATTATCTCCCTATCATCCAGATATCTCTATTTTTTTATTTTTAGGCTATTAATGCCCTTCAGAATCATTTCATATTAGATCATGGTGTGATAGAATACCAAATCTAAGGCAAGTCACTCCATATCTCAACCTCTAATGCTGTTATTTGTTTTTAATAAGTTTAAACCCTAACTAGGTAGGTTTTGTGATACATTTGAGATTTTAGTGGAGATAATTTTGGGATTTTTGTTATAGGGGATTGAGGTAGGGAATGATATTTTGGATCTCGAGTGTAGCATAATTTATTTTTTGAATCAATGTGTTGAGGTAGGTGAATTTTCATGTACTCTAGTTGTGTTAAATGGTCATGTAAATAATGATTTGATTTTTATTAAACATCTTAGTGTAATTAAAATTCTTTCTATATGAAGTAATTTTTGGGTGAAAAAATCTAGGTTTTGGTTCAGGTGGTTTTGGGGGAAAAGTAACAATATTGTTTCCTAGAGTGTGGGTGTTTTATTGAAAATGAGTGTTTTAGAGAAAAAATATATTATGTTTGAATAATGGAATGAAGTTTCTAGTTGTTATTTTGTTATGTTTTGTGATTTTGTTTTTTATTTATAGTGACACAAGAAAAACATATATAAATAATACATTGATATAATGGTTTAATTAATATATCTCAAAATAGCCACATAACCGAAGGACCTAAAGGTTTAGTGTCATAGAGACTAAAAACAAAAAAAAAACTTATTTTACATGATGTGAACATTTCTCCATAAACTAAACCCCATCTTATATATTCCATGTGACAAAATCAAATTCAAATCTTGGGAAATGGAAAAAATAAGAAGGGGGAGTTCAAATGATCAATAAGGGACAACATATCAATGTCTGTAATGTTTAGATCATAAACATGTGATAAAACTCGAATAAATAGAATAATCATATTAAAATAACATAAATCAATAAGTCTCAACCATATGAATGATAGATAGATATATTATATCAAATGATCACACTTCTTCCATGACCTCAGAAAATAAAACATGAATCATAAATAATAAACCATGGAACATAGAAAATAAATTTTCACAATAATGAACACATTATTTCTTATCATTAAAAACCTAGATATAAAAAAACCTATTCATACATAAAATTGAAATTATAGATAAATGCCATCACACTCAGCCTTTATGAATTTGAACCTATCTAGTCACTAACCTTTTCAGATGATATTTCAATCTAATGATATATAAGATATCACCAAATGAATTATAGGAGTATATAGCTCCCACCCGGTTCATATTTTATATATTTTTTTCCTCTTGAAAATTAATCATCACATAATAAAATAACCCATAGAAAAAAATGTGTTTCATGACATTATGGTATCTCATAAAAAAGATTCAAAAAAAAATCAACTGATACCAAAACTTTTTCACCCAAATAAAATACATTATAATAGAACATAGACGGTGAATCATGAAAAAAACTACATTAGAGGTAAATATTTCAATAAAAAACAATAAATTAGAATAAAAACATTAAAAAAACATTTCTTTAAAGCCCTATTTAGTAGTTTGTAAAATAGAGTTTAAAATAATTTCCAAAATATTTATCAAATATTTTCAAAGAAACCATAAATAGATAATATTTATAAATAAAGAATATTTGAAGAATAATTTTCTTGTATAATAAAATCTGGGTTTAGAGAAAATATAAGTTCATGAAACTAAAAGCCTATTATATCATAAAATATTCTTTTATTTTAACCCACATCCTATTAATAATTAATAAAAATTCATTTTAAAAATTGGTGAAGATAAATATGAGGGTCACAAGAGATAAAGTATAATAACTTTCCAAATAATAAGAAGAAATTTGGAGTGAAGGTAAAAATAGACATGGAAAAAAGTTTCATTATAAAATATAATAACTATTATTTGAAATATTCCAATTTATAAATGAAATCATCATGGAATAAGATAAGTATATAAAAAATAATAACACATAAAATAAATAGGGATTATAATATCATTATATGTATTATTATAACCAACTTTTAATGATTAGGTTCAACAGTGAAATGTGATTGAGTTATAAAGAAACTTACCTTGAGTTTCCTTAAAGTCGACCTTGATTAAACCCAATGTATAATGAAAATAATTAAATTAGGTAGTAAAAATAAGGATATAATTCAAATGTATTAGCCTTTATAAAATTTATTTGTAATTCTTCATTATAAACATATTACTTAGTAGTAGTTATTTCCACTGATGAAAGTTAGAACATTCATTTTTTTGTCTCATTCAAATATGATAGTAAAAATGTATATTAATAATAAGTGGTTTAAATTTCATCAGTACATAATTATTCAGGATAGATTAATCAATATTTTAAAATTATTCCATAATTCTTATTTTCATTAAGTAAAAGACATGAATTGGTTTTTTGAAAGTGGAAAACATGATAAACAGGTTTTGACATTCTTAATGATCATAAGGTGGTATATTAATAAATATTTAAAATATTAATAACATCATTAAAAAATAATTGGGAAATATTAAATTAAATATTATTACATTATTTCACATTATATGTCCTCCCATATTTTTTTTTCAGAAACATTAGAACATCATTCAAGTAGGTGGCAAAAATGACCTAAACGGTAATGTTTTATAATGTTTTCAAGAGTTAGGGAATGTATTTATATAATGATAATATGATATATTTAAAATGATAATAATTTAAAAATAATCATATATCCTCATTAAATCCATTATTTTAACCATACAATATTGGTGGTTATGACAAATGAAATTCATTGTTGCTGGATGTGGTAGTCTGCATGTATGCACGATCAATGATCCCATTTATCAATCAATGGATGGAAAAAGTAATATGATAAATTATCCTTACATAGTTATAAATTTCACATATAAAAAATTTTAATTCATCAAATTATTCCTTTCGTTTTCTTTCCATGAGAAGCGGTGATGAAAAATAAAAAAACATCACCCAGGGGAGGTGATATTCCGCACGTACACACGATCAAATATATATTTTTTCTTAGTGGATATAAAGAACTGAATAATTACTTTACAATTAATATAATGAAATTTCAGCATAATAATGATTCTTATTTCATTATATTAATCATTTTATAGATTATTTTTAAGGATTTGATTAAAATAAAAACTTATAGAAAGTAATACTCACATTGGAAGATTGAGTTTTATTTTGGAAAAATCCATGGAAATGAAGACCTTAAGAAACTAATGGTGACCAGATTATTGTGGATATGGTATAAGTTTTTAGTAGAAGATAAGTGGTACAGTTTTAGGGGGAAATTCAATGTAAATAGTGTAACATGAAGTTGTGGAAGTGATCCCCTTTTATAAGTGAATATAAGGGTTGTTTTGGAAATACCCACTAAATTTCAATAAATATATTACCATATTAAAGGGTAAAGGGATTGAAAAAAGGTAAAAATGATGAAATTTGATCGGTTTTTTTCATCAAAAACCTCAAACATCAATTTCGAAACATGTTTTGGTTTTTTTCACTTAGTAAAATACCTTTTACCCATTTTTACTTCTTATTAGGGTAACTAATTTTTATCCTTAGAAATTAATTTTTATGAAAAAAATTAAAATTCACCTTATCATCTAATTTTAAGATTAAAATTATTATTTTTAAATAATTTTTTCATATAAAATTTATAAAAGTGTAAAAAATTAATTTTAAAATAAACATACGCAATTGTGTAATTTTTTTTTCAAAATGTGTTTTTCAACATAAAATTTATGTATAAGGTAAAATTGTAATGGTTACCGATTTACATGGTATAAATTGATTTATAAAAAAAATAAAATAAAATCTATCAGGTGTTCAATGAAATCCAAAGGAAAATTTTACCTTTTACAATTTTTAATCAAATAAATGACTGAAATTATTTTTTTATCAAATTAACAATTTTCATTAGTTCTAAGTACATTAGACATAGGCTTTCCATGTTCAACTATTTTTTTGAAATGCATACTTTTATTACTTAAAAAATATTTTATAAATTATTATTTTTTATTCTTCTTGGTAATTTTCACATAATGATAAATTCAAAAAAATCATAATTTTCATAAAAATCATATTTTCCAACTATAAACCAACCTTAAAAAAAAGATAAAAATTTCATACTAAGTATTTTTTTTATGTTAAAATCAAAAAAGTATTTTATTTTATCATATTAAAAATCTAAAATCTAAAATTTTATCTTTTAAAATAAAATTATAAAATATAAATAAAAATTATTTTAAAGATAACATTATCAATAATAAAACATATTAATGGTTTATCTTATAAAGTAAAAAATTTTAATTGTTTACTATCATGGAGTTTATTATAGATTTATTAATAATGTTATTTTAAAATGTTTTAGTTCATTTACTTTGGGTGTTGCGTATAATATAATTTATCAAAGATAACATCAATTTTAGAAAGTCAATATTTTTGGATCGTTATATTATACCCCTTTTAAAAGATTTTCTTCTACAAAATTATGTTATATATAAAAGAAAAAAAGATGATAACTTTTCCCCATTACAATTTCGGGTTCCCACCTGTATTCCTCAAGCTTATGGTTCCATCATATAACCTTGACTATATGGGTGGTCTTGTTCCGTAGATCCTTATCTCTTCAATCCAAGATCTCTATGAATTTTTCTTCGTAGTATATTCTATGTTTTAATTTTATAACTTTTGATTTTAGTACATGCAATGGATATCGTATGTACTTTCTAAAAAATGATACATGGAAGGCATAATGAACTTGGGAGAGTCGATGAAGGAGTTCTAACTTATAAGATATGACCTGAACATGATGAAATATATCTAAGGAACTGATGTATCAATGGATTAACTTCCCTTTATTTCTAAATATCTTAACTGATTGCCATGGAGATATTTAGAGAAACACCTTATCACCAACTTCAAACTCTATATCTATTTGATGATTTTTGACATAGCTCTTATATTGACTATAAACCATTTTATTATTCCACTTAATGGTTTGGACATCTACATAATTTCTTAGACTAGGTGAGGCCCTATCATCTTTCTTTCCCAAAATTTATCCCAATATATTGAAGTCCGACATATATTTCCATAAAGTTCCATATATGGTGACTTTTATATACGAGAATAGAAACTTTTGTTATATAAGAACAATTAATATGTTGATCCCAAAATCCTTGTAAATCTATTGAAAAAAATCTTAGAATATCCTGAAGAGTTTTAATGCTTCTCTTCGATTAGCCATATATCTGTGGGTGATAGGTGATGGTCAAATTAAGATCAATCCCCAAAACATGCTGAATAAATTTCCAAAACCTCAATGTAAACAATGAATTTAGATTAGATAAAATAAAGAGGGGTACTCTATGAATCCTAACCATCTCTATAATGTATGTATAGGAATGATATTCCAATATAAAATCTTATATGTTGTAAGTAAAAAATGATGACTTTATAAGATGGCTGACTACAACCCATATGGATTTATGACATTTAGATGTCCTCGGGAGTCCAATGACGAAATCCATGGTGATGTTTTACAATTTCCATATAGTTATGGGAATTTTTTACATCATACCCTTATAATTATATTTCTTTTACTTAACATGATGGCATAAAAAGAATCTATATATATACTCCATGATTTTTTTCTTTCTTTATCCTACCAAAAGTTTTCATTATATATCTATACATCTATGTTCCTGTATGATTGATAGAGAAAGATGAGGTATGTGAATCATCAAAAATATCATTCTTTAGTGTTGGTATATATAGAACACATATCCAATTTCCAAACTATATAACACCTTATTAATCAATTTCATACTTTAGAATATTCACTAACTTATTTTGTACCTCTAAATAAACCTTATTTTTTTGATCCTTAGATGAATATATGGTTGAGTTGAATATTCAAAAGGTAATATTTATCCCCTTCTAATAGGAATTTAAGATTAATACTTTATATATCCATGAGTATTGGGTCTTATCAATCCTTCTCATCGATAATGTATCCTGATATTTTCTTGTCAGTGCATCAACCACCTTGTTTTCATTTCCAATGTGGTAACATGTCGATTAATCATAATATTTGATCAGATCTAAATATATACTTTATAGAATAATTAATTCCATATGAATGAATATATATTTCAATCTCTTTTGATGAGTGTATATATCACACTTATAACCATAAAGGTGATAATAAAATTTTTTAAATGTAAAGATCACCGCATCTAATTCCAAATCATGCATTGGGTAAGTTTTTTCATGAATATTTAATTGGAAAAAGGAAAAAGAAATTAACTTATCATTTTTCATTAGTAATCATCCAAATAATTTTAAAGATTTATCTTTCTAAATTATAAACCATTAATCACTACAAGGGAATGTATAAACTGGTGCAGTGACCAAACACTCTTTATGATCCTTAAATCTTTCTTTAAATTATTCCATCTAGAGGAACTTGAATCATATCCATGTTAACTTGGTTAATTGATATCATAGCCATGAAAAATTTCTCACAAGGTATTAGTAATATCCATATTACCCATAAAACTATGGATCTCAGTTACAATGGGTGATCTGAACAATTTCTTAAAAAACTCTATCTTTGATAGATCTATGGATATACCCTCACATGTGATGAAATGTACCAAGAATGGTATCTTTTTTATCCCTAATTCATATTCATTGAGTTTTTCATATAATACATCCTTCGTTATAGTATTTAATGGAATCCTTAACTAATATTATTTCTCTTCCTTTATTTGGGAATATATAAGAATATCACCAATAAATACTAGAAAAAATCGATCCAAGTAATTTATAAAGACTCTATTAATAAGATCCCTGAATAACTGGGGAATTGGTAAGTCCAAATGAATCACTATAAACTCACAGTGTCTATAATTTTAATGAAATTATATAATTGGAATATTCTCTCTATTTACCCTTAGTCAATGAGATCCATATCGAATATCAATCATTGATAAGAATTGATATCCTCTAAGTTGTTCAAAAAAGACATAAATATAGGGTACATGATACTAGTTTTTTATCAGGATTTTGTTAAGATAATTATAATCGATACCAAGACCCATCGATTCATCCTTCTTCTTTACAAAAAATAATGGTGCAACCTATAGTGAATCTCTATGCCGTATAAAACCTTTTTTAAGATTCACTTGTAATTTATTATTCAATTCCTCTAATTCAATAGAACCAATAATATAGGATGTCTTTGAGATAAGAAATGATCCAGGGATAAGTTTAATTTTGAACTCAAACTCATGTTTCTAGAGGAAGACCAGACAATTCATAGGTAAATACATCATTATATTCTTATACAGAAGGAATGTTCTCAATGTTGAATTCATCCCTGATCAGATGAGCTAGGAACCCATTTTTGTTGATTATAAAGACCACTATTATAGAATCTTATTCTAAAGAAGGTGAATGATCATCCTTGAATTGATACTTGATAATTATATGATTAGTTTTATAAAAGGATATTTTACTTTCTCAGTAATTGATATGTTCTTCATATAAGTAAATTCATTCCATACCTAGAATTATATCAAATTAAACTATGATAAGAAGAACCAGATTCACTAGAATTATCTCCCAAAATATATTGATTGGAGAAGAGTTCTACGCCTTAGTTTCATTTAGCTTTACACTAGGTGATTTAATGGATATCTAGATATTTAATTTTTGACACCGTGATTCTATATTATCACCAAATCTATAAGATATGAATGAATGTGAAGAACCAAAATCAAATAAGGCATTCATGGTTCTAGAGTGAAGAATAAGTGTACTTATCACCACTTAATTATTATGGTATACCTATTTAGTAGTGATTAAATATGTTATACCTTACTCCCTATTGGTTTCAAAAATAGCATAATCACCTATTGGGCCTATGGATAGATTTGATTTTATTAGATTCAATGAATCATTTAAAATGTACAAGTTGTGAAGGCCACCCAAATAATTTTTGATAAAGAATATTGTTAATATTTTTCACTAGAACCATGAGGGTATATTTTTCATGTTAACTTATAAATAATTTATTAGCATGATGAAATAATTTAGTCTTGATTGCTTTCTTTAATATAGTTATTGATCATCCAAAGGATATTTGGTTGAATTTTTGTTGCATTGATGAGGAACCAAAGTAGATCCTCTATATCAGTGATCAATATAGGGTCCTTTGATCTCATAACATAACTAAAGGTTATTTGAGAGAAAGTATAGTGGTACTGATCATCTTCTGTTTCTCCCTTTAGCACATCCATGATCCCTTCGGTCTAGAAATATCATCTATTGACCTCTATAGATTGAGAGTAATTATGGAAGTGGAGAGAATATCTTGAGGTTGAGATAGAGAGTATTCTCTAGGAGGGGAATGTAATTCAGAACAGACACTTCTCAAAATTATAACTATTATTTATTTATAGAAACAAGGTTAGGGTTTCATATTAATTAATTTCACAAAAGAACTTAATAATATGTTAAGCCCAAAAGTAACCTTATTCCATATAAAATATTATTATTATTATATTATTACATGAAATTCACTTACCCAAACAATGATAAATATTATTTACAGTCTGGTAAATAAATATTTATCACTGAACCAATAACTGGGTCCACTTATCTTCCTTAAAATTTATTGAATTTCAAAATAAATATAATACATATATATTATATTCAGAGTCTGGAAAATAAAATATTTATTTTAATATTCACATAATTAGATAAATTATTCATTAATAAATAATTATTTATTACCTTGTAAATATCAAGAGATAAATATTATACATTTAATAAAAAATAAATATTATATTCATAGTCTATGGAATAAAATTTTTTTTTTGAAATTTTCAAAATAAATTATTTATTAATTAATAAATAATTATTTATTACCATATGAATAACATGCGATAAATAAATAAAACATATTCTTATAATTAAATAGTTACCTTGGAAATAAAGATTTATTTAATATTTGTGATCATTTAATAAATCCTGAATTAATATTGCTTCTCAATCTGAAGAATAATATTTTTTCTGATTGATAAATATAAGTATACATAATATTTCAATGAGATCAATGGAAATAATTTATATGTGAGACTCTAGGTCTCTTCTAGAGTGGCATTAGGTGAGCTTGCCTTAAGTCTAAGATTATAGAATAACAATAGGTTAAGTAACCCACATAGGAAGAGGATATGTATAAATTAAAGCAACCACATATGAATGTTCACTGTTTAATATAATTCCTTTATCACGATATCTCATCATGAAGGTTTCATACCTATCTCATCAACCTATATTTTTGATACAACATTCATTTAATATTTGAAATAAACTCATTATTACACCTTAACTAGGGAATTTAATGCGATAGTTCCATTTAAATCTAGGGCCGAGATATAATTTTCCATAAATATTGAAGGGATAAATCATTCATTAACTTATTTATTAATAAAAAAATCATTTATGACACAACCAATGTATCCAAATTCTCCTTGAACTCTATTGTCACGTTTTTCAATAATTCATCAAATTTCTTGAGTCATGACATGAATTAATAATAATATTAAGGTCTAAGGACCATGGAACGTGCTCATAAATAGGTGTCTTTGATGACACATAAACATGAAGAATGCATACAGGTAGGTCTATTCTCATAACCTCTTATATGAGAGATTTTGAAGTGTGAACTCCATGAGATGAATTCATATTTCTTATGAGTAGATGAACCTAACAGTTAACATACCATGTCCCTTAATATAAATTCATCTGACCATAGAACAATATCTAAGATATGATCATGGAAAATTAGGGTTCTCATCATAGAAGGGAAATGATATGACCATTTTAATACAGAATATACTTTAGGACATTATCTCATCAATGTTATGCATAAGAATAGTCAATATGTGAAAATGTATTAATATTAAAATCGATGAATATATAGAAAATAAAAAGTACAAAGTAGTGGGTTCTAGGGAACCAAATCCAATAGAATCGCACTTGCACTAGAGAAAACTACTAATGACCAGTTAATTATCACATTTTTAACCTTATTCTACTAAGTATGAATACAGCTATAAGGCTTACCATGGTTTTATGACTATGGTTGGTAAATATATTTTTGTGTGTGGTGAAATTTCTTACCATGACCACAGTACCTTGAAAAAATATATCAAATAGTGATATTACCAAGTATCTACCTCTTGTTATCTTGTGAGAATCCTAACATATTTATGAATTCTATAGTCAAATATTATCCTAATAATGATAAAACATTTACTTTTAGGATAACCAAAATTGGAATAGGATATTGATAAAACAATTCTTAAGTTTCATCATAAGCTAAAATGTACTCAAATATTGTAGATATAGAATACACTGGATGTAATATGTTTTTCATTCATATTTCATTAGCCTTACTTTGATACTAGATAAAATTGATCTAAATGAAGACAAGTGTTCAATTGTGCAGATCACTAGTATTCCCACATCCCAAGATACTAGGATATCATATCATTATACTTTTCCAAGTATTTTGGAATAGTTATAACTGAAAATTGATGCAGTTATGTCAGATCTGTTTAATATTGACGTACCATGAATCATGCATCAACAATATCAAACATCAGTTCATATCATGAAATGTCATATAAATTCCAAGCACTTAAGATTTTGAAATTATTTTAATCTCTGTAATCTTCTCTTATACCCATGTATGTTCTACTAGAAATATTATATGCCAAAAATAGTTTGGAATTTAGTTGTTTCAACTTTTATTTTACAATACTTATTTATATTTATACTATGAATAGATTCAGAAAATCGATGGATCAGTTTTTTTGATCTTGTTTCCTAGAACATAGTTTTTTACATTAAGTTATTCTCGGAGAAATTCATTCCCTAGTCTCAAAAAACTGGTAAGACAAAACATTTTTTTCAATATTTTATCAACATATCAATCTTAAAAAATTATAGCACTCCCCCAATCCTATTATAGGTACATGTTACCCATATAGTTCAAAACTAATATTTTATGATCACTATGCATAATTTATCCATAAATGGATTTGTGTAATCCACATATATTAATGGAATATATCAAAGTCCCCATCCCTTTATAGTTATTAATTTTAGATATATACCATAGGTTATCATTTTGGTTATATTATATGAAATATACTATAAGGAATCCTCCAAATGAGGTGGTCTTGATAATCTATATCCTTGTATGATAATCATAGATGTTTAGTTTAAAAAATAGAATTAAAAATTATTTTAGTCCCGATGAGTGGTGTATAGGTTTTTCAAAAGACTAAACCTTTTAATAATTAATCATGACTTATAGGTATAGTCATATACCATCAATGTTTAATTTCTATTTAATATTTATCAAAATTATTTAGTCTTAGAAACATTCAAAACATGGAGTCCACAAATCATGATACATGGAGTCCGTTACATGAATTTATACATACTTTTCAACATTAAAAACTATCATTTTACTAATTATTTGTAGGAATATTTATTTTTAAAGAATAATATATATATATATATATAAGTCACCCACCATGGTGAACATAAACTACCTTTATTGTTATGAATTCCAACATAGTATGTGTATTTGGAACTACTCCTCCCACATACCTTAGTGGAGTCCATCATTTCTACTTTCACTCATGTGCATCCATAACCTTAACCCATATAGGTTAATTCTTCTCCCACTATCGTTAAATATATAGGTTTCCTTTATATAAACATAGTTAATATTGACTAAACATTAATATCCTTTATGGTTGTAGGATTATTAACATAGATTCTTATAGTGTTAGATTTTTTGTAGCTAATGTCATCTTTCAATAAATTATTTTCAACAATCAATTTTTATTTTGTGATAATATATTCTTATCACATGAAAATTAATATTATATATATTAGTCAAAATAGTTTTCATCTGATTTATTATTTCAATTATATTTGAAAAACATGCCATGAAAAAAATTATGGAATATTTTCAATATATATTTTACTCATTATTGATCTTCCTTTTACTAGAATCACTATATTGATGTATATAAGGAAATGTGAGTTTGGGGATACCTTCACTCCACATCTATGATAAATGATCACTTTTTTACTATGTTATTCTAAAATCATTCTTGGATGTTCCTCAATCCTTACCCAATGCACTCATTTACTTCATTGAGCATTTCTAAAATATTTAAATGAATCTCATGAAGTATATGAATTTACTTAATGATTTAGAATTGTTCACATGACCTTGTTTAACAAACTCCAAGATATTTCTATAATACCTTTATCTATAAAGGTTTATATATCTATAAAATGATAAGTAGTTTGTTAGTGTACCTATTATCCAAGCACAATAGATATTAACACAATTTTCTGGGTATAAAAAATTCAAATACATTCATTTTTATTTTAAAATATGTATTGTTACTCAATTGGGTAAGAGTATTATATTTGATATTCATCACTCATTGAAATAGATATATGTGATTCAAGAGTTATTAAATCATTAGTTTAGTATTAATTAGCATAAAAACAGTCATTCTAAATGTAAAATAATGTCTCATTATGTCTAGTTGAACACAAATATAAATGTTTTAGTAACACTCATTACAGTCATGAATATATTCATTCTATCAATTTATAGGTCATTTCATATCACTACTGACATATGAATCACCCTTTCTCAACTTATTGGACAATTCAACCAATTTATTATAATATTTATAAACATTAATAATTTTAAAATTAATATATATGTATAATATATTTTATTTAATACAAAATAAGCCTAATAAAAATATTATATTCCACTATTAATGTTCTATAAGTTTATTATTATTACTAATTTAATTTATTTCAATATTTAAAACAACTATTTATTTCTATATGAGATGTGAATAACATTTTTTTCATTAACTTCTCTATGATTTTTTTTCTATTAAAAATTTTTTTTATAGAAAACATTTGATTTAAAACTACATGGTATTTTCAACTTTTCCTTTTAATATTTTTACCATAAGGGGTGAGGAAATAAGTTTTAAAAAAAATTATTTTTCATGGGTGAAGTATAGAAAAAGGACTTATGAGCAGTTTCACCCAACTTTTCTTAAAGAATTTGATAAATAAGGATAAATTTGGTGGAAAGGATGATAGTTTGAGATTTAGGGATAATATTTTATCCAAATGTAATATTAACATTAAATAATGTAAATCAAAACTTGAAGACATGATTACAATATAAAAACCCCCTTTATAGTTTACACTAAAACATGGTAGGGTTAATCTCATTTATCTTTAATCATCTATTTATTTTTCTCAAGACATATAAGATAAGGTATCATAGAGGAATCACCCTCCATATATCTTCCACAGGCACACATTTTCTCCTCCAATTGGTGGGAATATGATCTGGTTTAAATAATTCCAAACACTATAAAAACTCCCCAATATTAAAGTAATGTAATTCATCTATGCCACGTTGGGAAATTTTTGCATGGGAGGAAATGACCTCAGTTAAGGAATTATCATAGTGTTTTCATGGTTTTGGTTTCTATTTTTATATAATAATTAAAATAGATGAATAATACTTTACTTGATTATAAAATTAGTGAGATGAAATAATTTAGTTAGTTTTATTAAGTCTCTCGATATTTTATCAAGTCTCAAAGTCTCTCACCATTGAACCCAGAATGACTTGTCACAAGGATATTGTTGTGTCAAGGGTTAATATATCCCTAATTATAATCCAGACTATGGCCATGAAAACCATAATAATCTTTTCAGGCAAGCAGTCGTGCCATATATGGGATTGTAGTTTCTTTTTTAGTTTAATGGACTCCCAATCCTAAAATCTAGACTTGGTTTTCCTCAAAAACTACCTCCAATTTTTTATTGAATAGACTATGGTTGTTATATTTAATAGAAGTTCATTTAATTTGACCCATAGTCTTAGTTAAGACTACCCAATAATTAAAAGTGCCCCTACCTATGGCCCAAACTGACACTTTAAATATGATTTGTCTTAATTCAGATAATGGAAGGCGTAATGACATAATATTAACATGATAATTTATTTATTATGTGTAAACATTATTATTTTATATTTTACTTGTCTTGTTAATATTAATATGTATTTACTTAAGTGATTAACCATGTATTTATAAAATATTTACACATAATATTTTTATTTTAATTATATCTCTGCATATTAATCCATTTATTTATGTGACCATGGTTTTGATTCTATAAAATAAATCATGAATTAGAAAAAATAAATAAATAAAATTTGGCATGGTCATGAGAATTAACTAGTGGTCTACTTGTTGAGCTTATAATAAAAAAACCATTGACCCCAATTAAAAAATTCTTTGAGCTAGTCTGGGATTGAGATTGCAGCATTCCACCTTTATCTTGCATATCTCCTTGGTTTGGTTTTTCCTTATCTCTATCTCCAACCAAAACCATGCACCTAGGATCTCCATACTTACAATGTTTTTACCTCACTCATAAGTGAAGGGAACAAGAAATGGGATTCTAAATAAGATAAATAATTAGAATTTGGGTCCATACATAATAAAGAGGGGGAATGACTCACAAGTAATCAATTTAATTTAATAAAATAATGGAATAAATAACAACACAATAATTAAAATAATGAAACCATACATATATATAGGTTGGTCAAAGATCATGATCATCTACCAGTGTAATGAATACACATTTAATATATCTAGATATCATTTATTTTGGTTCTTTATTTTATTAAGATAAGATATGTGTGAATTAATATAATTCATTACCTGATTAATCAATTAATTCAATTTATATTACTCTTCATCTAATCTATCATGGGGATACCCATCCTATGTAATTTTTAAAAAATTAAATATATTAAATTTATTTAAAATTATTTGTGTACTTAGCTTGTACTTATAGGTGACATGGTGTGTACCCATCAAAACTACCTATCATGGTCCTTATTATATACAATTCACTCACATGACATATCACATACACAACATGTAGAACAATTTCATGGTGTGTATTGTCAAATAAATGGCCCACAGAACACCTAAATATTATAAAAAATATTATAATATAATGATTGTGGAGTATACATTATGAAATGACCATGCAAGACTTATAGTTCCTTATTTTATGCTGAATTAATTAAACATTTAATATAATATAACACCAATAAAATAGAATATACTGTCTAATTAATGACACATGGACTCCTATTGATGAGTTTTAATAGAAAAATAAATTAATTTTCATTCCATGTAAATTAATTTATTCGTTGTACATCTTGGAATGGAATGTATTCCACATAAAAAGGTGTAAAATAATTATATCATGTAGAATTAATTACATTACGTGAGAATTAATTACATGGAATGTGAATTAATTATACTGTGTGTAAATTAATTACATCATATGTATATTAATGACCCATATGTTAATTAATTACCAATATGTGAATTAACTACACTATGTATAAATTAATTACACTGCATATAAATAAATTACGTATTGTGTGAATTAAGTACACTCTTTGTAAATTAATTACATCATGTGTGTATTAATCGCACCATGTGTGTATTAATTAAATTGTTTATAAATTAATTTAATTGTGTTTGTTTTAATTAATTACCTTGAATTTGTTAACCACAAAATCAGTGCATCCTGTGGGGTTACACAACATGTTGGTGAGTTACATGTCAATTAACCCAAGAACTATGGACCACCTCATGATAGTTTTTTAGACATTTTTTGTATATCATTAACCAATCTAGGATACTTGAGTAAGAAATTAAAAGGAGAAGAATATATCTATAAAATTATATTAATATAATGAATTTATTCAAATCAAATCTAATTTTTAAATACGTAAAGGATAAAAAGTTATTAAATAATTATAAATAGAATTTGACCACTCTATTACCACTTGTTGGTTCTAAATGCAGTGTAAGCCACTATTGGTCCAATCAACAACTCATATTTTTTCAATATTCAATTACTCATTTAAAATTTATATGATGTGAATGCCATGACCAATGAAAATTTTTCTGAATAAGATTGATAATATTTTTCACTGGAACCAAGAGAGGATATTTTTCATGTTAATTTATAATTAATTTATTTTCTTGAAAAAATATCTTACTCTTGAGTTCTTTATTCGATGTCGGTGTTGATTATCTGAAGGTTAATCAGTTGTTTTTGAAGTGAGGATGAACCAATGCATAAACCCTCTAACAACAATCCATGTGTGATATTTTGATGTAGGAATTTCATTGATGGTACTCTAAGTGATAGATCAATGATACAAATAATCTTGCATCACTACCTTTATTAAAACCATGATCTCTATGGCCTGGAAGGATCATCTCTTGATATCTCTATATTAATAGAAATAAAGTAGGAAGATAGAATCTCTTGATCTTAAAAGAAAAACCCTAGAGACATTCTCTTTTAGAGAATATTCTCAAAGGAGGATAATGTCAAGCACAACACATATTTATCATAATTCTCATATTTTTCTATTTATAGATACATGGTTAGGTTTTCATATTAATTAATTTCATAAAATCCCTTAACAATATGTTAAACCCAAAATAAACCTAATTACATATAAAATAATAATAATAATTTTTTATTCAATGGTGTGTGATAACCAATGAAATGATAAATATTATTTACAGTTTAGTAAATAAATATTTATCACTCGAATAAAAACTGGGTCAAATAATCATCCTTGAAATTTATTGAATTTTAAAATAAACATCATAAATACATATTATATTCATTATATGGTGAATAAAATATTTATATTTATTTTCACATAATTTATTAAATTATTTATTACCATGTTAAAAATAAGAGATAAATATTATACATTCAATAAAAAATCATATTCACTATATGATGAATAAAATAATTAATTTCATATATTCATAATAATTTTTTTATTAATGAATAAATAATTATGTATTACATTGTGAATGATAAGAGATAAATAAATATTATATATTCAAATAATTAAACAATTACCTTGCAAATAAATATTTATATAATATTTGTGATCATTTAATAAATCATGAATAAATATTATTTCTCAATCCGTGGAATAATATTTTTTCCATATGTTAAATATAAATATAAATAATATTTTTCTGAGTTCAAAGGAAACACTTTTTTGTGTGACCCTATAGGCCTATTCCTCAATGTAATTCAACATAATTATTTATAGTATAATATTATAGTCTAGAAATTGATTAAGACACCCACATAGGAATAGGATATGTCTGAAAGATAACAACCACATATGAATGGTCACTCTATAATATAATCTAATTATATTGATATCTCACCCTGAAGGTCTCATAACCATGTCATAAACCTATATTATTGACACATATTTCTTTTACTATCTAAAATAAACTTGTTGTTATACCATGGCTATGTAATTTAATGGTACGATTCCATTTCATTCAAAGGGACGATATGTCAATATCCATAATGATGTATGAGACAAATCCTTCCTCGACATATTCATTAATAACATATCATTCACAACACACCCGACACACCCAAATTATCCATGGATTGTCTCATATTGTTTTAAAATAATTTATCAAAGTGAGAAAATCATGATATGCATTAATAATAATCTTATAGTTGAAGTACCATTACACACACTCATAAATAGAAATATCTGATGACAAGTGAACATAAAAAATTCATACAGGAAGGTCTACTATCATAATCTCTCATCTTATAGATTACCAAGTGAAAACTTCATGAGATTAAGTATCATATGATTATGAGTACTTTCATTTGATAGTCAACATACTATGTGTCTTATTATATAATGTTATCCTAATATAAAATAATATTTAGCCATATCATCCTGAAACTTCAAGGTCCTCATCATAGTGAGGAACTGGTATGACCTTTTCAATGTGAAAGATATTTTAGGACATTATCACATCATTTTTATATGTTATTAATATTTATATCCATGAATATACAGCTAATCTTAAGTATAAAGTATTTTTTATAGGAACCAACTCCAAAACTCCCTTGGTTTAGGAGGCTACTTCTTACTATTACCTTCATTAGGCTTAGAGTTTGGAAAATGATTTACATAATTCCCATACTCCTAGAATTTGTAGTATTAAATAGTATCTAGAGTATCATTTGGGGATTTCTTACCCTCAGGAGTGTAATTATACATCTTTTTATTACTTAATCTATCATGATCTAAGTGTTATGCTTCACCACTCTTGTAACAATTTCTAGAACCTCTAAGGTAGTTACATAGGTGTTACCTCCCACATATTTTACCTGTGAGAAGTTGGACTGTCATACCCATGTGATACTTTTCAATATGGATTCTATGACATTACATCATTATTTTTCATTATCTAAAATACCAAGGGTCTCCATATTTCATTTTAACCTTAAGAACACATCATAAATCTTCCTCATATATTCAAAATTTTCTTACACATAATGTCTTCAAAAGACAAGGTTTTAAGCCACCAAAGAAACAATCGAGATATACTCAGATACATACATTGTGTTCCTCATGATGTTTTCCTTATAATATCAAATAGAATAATTTTCCTTTTGTTTCAATAATAAGAATTCACTTTCCATCTTAGTACAAAGAGTCTGAGGGAAATATTCAGTGAAGAATATTCCATTGAAATACTCACTCTATAGAATCACATTCCTCCCTTTTCTTTTTTACTCTTAATGATATTCCACCATAAAAAACCTCACTTTTTAGATGATAGACTTCCAAAATTACCTTATCTTTCTATAAGTATTGAAGGTCAAAAAATATATTTTCCATTACATTAATCTATTTTTTGTAAATTAATGGGTAGGAAGTCCTATAAGAAGATGTTGGATACTGACACAAAAAAGATTCAATAAAAATATACTCAATTATTAGTGTTTTTGGGAGATCCACATTATTTATGTTATTATTCATAAGATCAGAGAGTCGAGTGAGAATTTATATGATATTTTTAACTCTATTCCCCGTCTCATTTGGAAAATCACCACATTTTCTATTACATTAATAATTCACTCAAATCTTTTTAGTTCCTTCCATATCCTTGATAGATGAATGTTCATGGTGAGAATTATTAAATTAATAAATGTATTAATAAAAAAACTATGATCATAGAAGAAATTAATAAAAAATAATGCATATATTCTTCCTTAATAACTCCCTATGATTCAATATAGGTTGTCCATGGTTATTTCCCGACTGGGATTTTCTTAACTATGATTGTTAAAATAATAAATAAATAATTCATAATGGTTCTTTAAATAGAATGTGAATTTTCCAAATAATATTCCCCAAGATTGTTTATCTAACATTCCCTATTTGAATTTACCAAATAATTCATGGTTGAGTTAATACCTAACATGCCCTATTTGAGACTATTACCTATAGGTAAATTTTTGTCAGAGCCTGCATCTACTTTATAGAATCGAGATAGAGATTTATTTTCTTAGAAAACTATATAATATATACTTTACCAAATAATTATAATGTTATATTATATTTAACCTTAGGGTATTCAATATTTTTTTTACATATCCTAATATCCTAAAATAATTAATCTTTTCTATAATACCAACCATTGTTACCCAAGTTAAAGATACATAAATAAAAAATTGATATCATGGTTTAATTAATATATCTCACAAAAAGTATCAAAAACCAAGGAGATACAGTTTTAGTTTATTGGAAACTAGAAACATAAAAACACTAATTTTACATGTTGTGAACATTTCTCCATATACTAAACCCACTTTTATAAATTCTTTGATACTTAATCACCATAAAATCCTTTGGAAGGGAAACATAAGAAAGGGCGAGATAAAATTATCAATAAGGAAAAACATATCAAATTACATATTAGTTTGTGAAAAAACATATTATAATAATTGAATAAGGAGAATAATATGAACAATGGAATTCAAATCAATAAGTATTAACCCTAACCCTGACAGATAGACATATCATATCAAATGATCACAATTCTACTATGGAATGATAAAATAAAACATAAAGAATAAATAATAATCCATGGAACATAGAAAATAAATTGGCATAACCATAAACATAAGATTTATTAACTTTATAAACTTGGCTACCTGCTGACATGTTCACACATAAAATTTTGAGTAGAGATAACCTCCATCATACTTACCCTTTGTGAACCAAGATACTCACTACCTTGTTCACATAAAATTTTTATATTAGGAAATTTATGTCCTTAAACAATTAACTATAGTGAGATATAGTTTCCCATGGTATCATTATCCATGTGTTCCACTTGAAAAACAATCATCACATCATGAAATAATCTATAGAAAGAAAAATTCATTTCCTTATTATCAAATGGTATCTCATAAAATAACTTCAAAAATAAAATCAAATGATAAAAAAACTTATTAATACAAAATAAATACATTATAATATAACATAGAATGTGAATCATGAAGCCAACTCTATTGGAGGTAAATCTTTTAGAGGAAGAGAATGAATTGGGAGAAAAATTTTAAAAAGATATGCCTTCAAAACAATTATAAATTGTTTTTAAAAGAGAGTTTAAAATAATATTTAAAATATTTATAATAATTTTTCAAATTTAATTTTAAATAACTAAAATATAAAAAATTGGAATAATAAGTCTATTATACTAGTTAATTCAGGTTATAAGATAATATATGTTCATAAAATCAAAATACTTTTATATCAAAAAATATTCTTTTTTTGAAACCAACATCAATTAAAGAATTAATAAAAACTAATATTAAAAATTGTTAAATATAAATATGTGTTTCATAATCTATAAAACATAATGTATTTACAAATAATAAGGAAAAAATTTGTTGGAGGGGAAAATATGGACATGGAAAAGAAATGTTCATTAGAAAAAATGGGAATTATTCTTTTCAATATAACACTTTATAAAAGAAATCATCATGAAATAAGATATGGATATAAAAATTAATTCCCTAGAAAATAAAAAGGTATTGTAATATCATTATATGTATTATTTGAACCAAATTTTAACAATAAGGTTCAATATATAGGAGTATAACTCAATGAAATGTAATTGAGTTATCAAAACTACTACCTTGAGTTTCCACTAACTCAAACTTTCTCTATCCTTATATAAATTGAAGATAATTAATTTAATTAATTAATTTAGGAGATTATTAAAATTTATTATCCTTTATAAGCTTTATTTATTATCCTTTATAAGAAATATATTACATGGTTATAGTTATTATCAATAAAAAAAGATTGAATTTTTGTTTGTTTGTCTCATTTAAATATCTTGAAAATAAAGTTGATTATTAATAAGTGGTGTAAAGTTAATAATTATATTATTATTCAATATTGAATCACAATTTTTTCTAATTATTACTTACGTATTATATTAAATTAGTGTAATACAAAAATACTATTTTTGAAAATAGGAAACATGTAAAAATAGTTCTAATGTTCTTACCAATCGAAAAGATCTATATTAATAAATATTTAAAGTTCTAATGAAACATCTATAAAATCATTATGACATAATAAATTAATTATTATTATATTATATCATCTTTATATGACATCCCAAAAATTTATATGACATAAAAATTATAACATCATTCACAAAAATGTTAAAACCAAAGCAATATATAACGTTTTATAATGTTTTCATGAGTAAGGGAATGTATTTTGATAATAGTAACATGAAATATTGAGAAGATTAAAATTTTAAAAATTATATTATATTCTCAGTAAATAAATTATAAAAACCATTCAAGATGGGTAGTGATGAAAAATGAAATTTGTTGTTTGCGGTGGCGGTAGTCCGCACGTACAAATGATTAATGATATCATTTCTCAAAAAATGGACAGAACAATGGTATATGAAAAAATTATAATTAAAAAGTTATAAATGTGACATATATAACATTAAAATTCATAAAAAATATAGTTTTTAACATCAATGAGTATAGGTGATGAAAAATGAATGACATCTCTTCATGGAAGAGGTAGTCCTCATATATAGGTGATCAATGTTATTTTTTATTTTCTTAATGGATGAAAAATATTTAATAAATTTTTAAATTAATATAATGAAATATTATAATAATAATGATAATTATTTATTTATTTCAATAATATTATAGAATATTATGAAGGATTTGAGTAAAATTAATACTATGAGAAAGTAATACTCATGTTGGATGCTTGACTTTTCTCTTTGAAAACTCTTTTTAAATAAAGAACTTAAGACAACTAGAGATTAAAAGAAGCATATAAAGGTAGGATAGAGTTATAGTAAGATGATAATTACAAATTTTAGGGGTAAATTATATATAAATAGTGTAATAATAAGGTTTGTAAGTTATCCCCTTTTATAAGTAAAGGTATGGGAGGTTTGCAAATACCCATTCAATTTCATTAATGTTTTTTCATTGTTAAAGGATCATAAGATAAAAAAAGGAAAAAATTAGGAATGAGTGTGAGTTTTGATCGATAAATACCTCAAAAATCTATTTGGAAACATTTTTTAACATGTTTTTCTTTTCCACTTAGTAAAATATTTTTTTACAAATATTACTTTTTATTGTTGTAACTTATTTTTAAACCTAGTAATTAATTTTAATGAAAAATTTAAAATTTTCCTAATTATTTAGTATATAAATTTTAATTTTAATTTTGAAAATAATTTTCTCATAAAACATTTCAATAGTTTTATAAAATTAATTTTAAAATAAACACATATTATCAAGTAAAGGTAGTTCTTAAAAAAATGTTATTTAAGAATAAAATTTTTGTATAAGGTAAAATTAGGAGGGTTTATAATTTATATAGAATAATATTATTTATTATAAAAAATAATACGTATATGTTTTTAAAATCAATAAAAAACCAAATTCACATTAAAAATTATTGATTCAATGAAAAGGCATATTTTTTTTATTAAAGCAATATTTCATTTTAGATCTAAAAATTATGGACATAGGAATTAAAAGTTCAAAGAATATTTTAATGTTAATAATTTTATTCATTAAATTAGTATTTTATTACATAAATTTTTTATTTTTCTAGGTCATGGTTATAGAATGATAAAATCAAAAATATTATAATTTTCATAAAAACCATATTCTTTGATTAAAATCAAAATTTTCAAAAAATCCCAATATTTCTTAATAAGTAAATTTTGGAATTTTGAATTCTGAAAATAAATTTATTATATCAAATTAAAATTAAAAAATTTAAAAATTTATATTTTAAAATAAAAATATAAAATATAGGGATACCCATTTTTAAAGAAAACCCCTTTAAATAATAAAACATACAAATTATTTACCTTTTAAAGGTGATAGTTTAAATTTTTTTACAGTATTAGAGTTTATTATATATTTATTAATAAGTTTATTCTAATATTTTTTGGTTCGTTTATGATGTTGTATCATGAAATAAAATTTATTGAACCTAACATCAGTTTTATAAAGTTTTAAATTTAGGGTCATTATGTTCTACCCCCATAAAAGAATTTTATTCTCAAAATATTATTATAGAGGAAAAAAGTGATGATATTTTTCCATATTAAATCATTAGGTTTCAATGTAGCTTCCTAAATCTTTTGTTTATACCATATAACCTTGACTATATAAATTATATTGTTATAAAAAACCTTGTCTCTTTGAAGTGAGATCTCCATAGGTTATTCTTCATAGGAGAGGTCATGTTCTAGTTGCTTAAATTCCGAGAATTTTCTTGTCATAGTTATATTTTATTTTCCACATGAGTGAGACACTTGATTTATGATGTTATTATTCTTTGAATTTTGACTCTTGTCCCAACATGAAAATAGAGGTTGTGTGTGGGTTCATGTATCATACTAGGCACAAAATATTTTCAGATCATTCATATGTTGTTAGTCATTGATATGTATATTTTTTAATATTTATATTATAAGGTGATTTATTTATCTGATTTATATCTACCTATAGTTTATTAATATTTATTGAGAAAAGGGGGTTGGTTATTTAATGTGTCATCAATGTCATATATATATTTTTTCTATATAAGGATATGGTGGAAACTTACTTGGAAAATTCCATGGGTGATCCTTTGATTAAAAGGAAGATATATATGATATGTTAAATTAAGGTATTGATTAAATAAGGTTCTAGTAATAAAACTATAAGGATTTTTCCGCCATATCTTATTAATTACATGTTATTTAATCAATATTGCGGAATTCAAAAAGAAATGAATTTTGGGAAAGTCTTGGAACAATAATCCTGTTAAAATTTAAACACTTAGTCTTAAAAAAGGATTTAAAATTCCTTGATAATTATGGAAATACTTGTTGAAAATGGTGACTTTTAACCCTTATGAATAAGGCTTGACCACATATATCGGTAGTTGGGTTTGCTGAGAGTGCCCGAGTTCTTAGGTTCGCATGTTATGTGATAATATGGACCCTATGGGGTTGGTGGAACTTGGGTGTGTTTAGTATTTACCCTATTAAGGATGTATGAGTCTAGAGAGAGATCATAGTTTTTGAAACCACTATTTATGAGTGGTTTACTACATAGTACATGTTATACCTATTGTGATTTTGATTGAGTTGTAATCTTTGTAGATTATTCCTAACCTAAGAGTGGGTAGGGTAGTTTAGGGATTTATTCATTGTATGAGACCATGAGATTAGTTTTTATAGATAATAAAATCAATTTCTACTTGATATGGGAGAAAGTTACACCTTATGAGGTATGTTTTCAGTGAAACCATGATTAATGGACTAGGTGGGAAGACCCATTGACCCCTAAGTGTGATTTCGATTAAGTAATTCGTTGTCTTGTGGTCGGTAATGGAAGAATATAAGGGTGATTAACCTAGTATTACATATGTATTTGGACATATTAAGAATGTGTATATTCTTTATGATAGGAAAATGGTACATTTTTAGTGATGTTGAGTTTTGGTGTGTTTATGGTTAAGTACATAGAGAGCTAGTGTCTTGTGTCTAAGATGTTTTTGAAGGCCAGAATCATTTGTATTTTAGACTCTATAAATTGTGCATGTGAATTAGGTACATGGTGGTATCATGGGTAAATGATTTGGTTCTTATAATGACACCCTATATGATGGTTGGTCATGAAATTGGACTTGATACATTTAGGGAGTTAGGCATGTTATAAGAGAGCATCTATGATGCCTTCGGGTGCTAAAAGAGACATTATTAGAGGATATTATATTACATGATTAGGTGTGATAACCTCATTTTATTAACACTAGACTCATGGGATGATAATTTAAGTTATATTATTTTAGACATAGTGGAGTGAGTGACCCTTGGGTTTTCGATGATATTGGACTGTATGAGAGTGAATACCTATTGTTTGGATGGAATAGAGGTGGTATGCTTGGGTATTAGATTAGTGCGTCTGAGGTGTGACTAGGTGTGTGACATATGGGAGGCTATTCATTGATTTTTTAAAATGTGAAAGCAAATTTGGTTTTAGTACATGATATCAATGTTAAGGGTAGAGGGAAAGAGTGGTCATGTTTCTAGAAATTTTTAATTTTGGATACACTTCCAACATTTTGGTGAGAGTAGGGATAGAATCTTGTAGTTTTGTAATGATGCTAGTTAGTGGGTAGTCGTGTGTTGGACCTTAGCACTAGAGAAGTTCCCAATTTTGAAGAGGAGTAACAAGGGTACTCCCAGTTAATTAAGGATGACCAAAGAATAGGAATTGATAGTTTTATACTTGTATGATTTTAGTTTGGATATGAAATGACATAGGAGAGAACAAGTCGGGCTACATGATTGTTTGGTGTGGTAGTGTGTGCCCATTTTAATTTTTTTGAACAAGTGTGTGCTGGTAAGTGTGATGCATACCAATTTGTGGATTAACAAGTGGTCATTTACAAGTTAGGGGATGATGAACTTGATAACGTGTTTTAGGTATATTTTATTGGGTTTTGATTGGAAATGGAAAAGTGTAACACCTTGAGTTTCTTCAAGAATATTATACTCAATAGTTTTCTTAACATGCAACACCGAGATTTAATCTGATTAGGATATAATATAAAAATATTATTATTTAAATTTGACCATTATAACATTGCCATTAATTTTTCAGGTATGAATAGTAATAACCATATTTTGAAAAATATTCAAAAAGTTTTATATAATCTAAATGCATTGATTAATTCATAATAAATAAATACTCAAATTTTAATAGTCATTTTATACATCAAAAATATGTTTTTGACAAAAATTATTTTTGTTACTCTCTATGTGAAAATAATATAACTATTTTCTATAATATTTAGAAAAAATATATTATAAAATTTATATCATTTTTGAAATAATCATATCAAAGTTATCTTAGGGTTTAATTTTGGTATTTTTTTGAAATGATCGATTTTTCATTGAATTGTGAAAAATACAGGCTCTTTTAAAATTTTAATTTATTTTCATTAAAAATTCACAGTATGATTTTAAATTTATCTATATGTAAGAAAATTATTATTTTATTATATTTAATATTATTAATTACATTTTAATCATTATTATACCAGATTTAGAAAAAAGTTCTTTTTAAGTCTAAAAACGCCTTTTTTTGAGAAATTATTTTTCATTGCATTTTGAATTTAAATCATAAATTAACTTCATCCACATTTGAAAATTGATTAATGAAAAATAGATTCCATATTTTAAATAATTAATTCCAAATTTGGTAAATATATCCATTTTATTTTTTTCATTAGAAGTAGTAACCGTAATAAATATGTGTCCCCTCGGTAAGAGTGAATCAGGTTATTAAGGTTAAAAATAATGCGATAAAGCCTAAAAATATCCACAAAACTTGTATTTACTTTATTTTATAACTATTATTTGAACTTTCATATTCATTATTTTAAAATTTTTAATTTCATTACAAATTTCCTTTGATTATAACATTTATATTATTTTAAGAAAATATAAAGACAAAAATATCACTCTCTTGCATCTAATAATTATAAACATTTATGATACCGATAAAAACCTATGTTCAGTTATAAATTTTAATTTTAAGTAAAAATAATATTTTATGTTAGTTTTTTTTAATTTTTATGAGACAAAATAATTACATTAAATACTTACGCAACACTGATTCAGTGCCTATGCAAGAAGTAGAAAAAACATGTAAAATAGTTTAAAAAATATAAAAGAAATTTGGTTTGGGTGATTTATAGTATAAAATTAATTTTATTGAAAAACATAACACATTAGGTATGTTTTAAAGGTATATATTTGAATTAATTACCTATCATTTGTTTTCAAAGTCAAATTAAATGAATAGTGTTAAAAAACACATTAATGATATTTTGTGTTAAATAATATTTTATTAAAATATTTAAAAATCATAAAAATATAAAATTGGACAATTAGGATTATAAATGGTCTTAAATTTAATACCTTTTTAATTTACGATCTATTTTTTTCCTTATAAGTAATATTATAACCCTTTAATATTAAAAAATTCATAAACCAGAGTTATGGTTTAAATTTATTAACCAAGAGGTTAAACCAAAAGATAAAGTTTATAATCATATACAAACCTATAAAATGTTGATGTTATTATTATATTAAGACCATTAATTCCTTATATTTTAATAAATTTAATTTTTGAACCATTTTTCATGAACTCTACACATGCAATGTTATAATATTTCATTTATTTCAAAAAAATGACAATAATCACATTTTATAATAACCATTATTTTATTAAATTATTTAATATTTCTAAAAATATTTTATTTTTCAAATTTAATGGTATATGTAAGAAAATATAATCCATGTTCCGTTTATATTCCACTTGTCCTTTTATAGTAAATGTTTTACCTCTAAAGAGTAAAAAACAATGATATCGTCGTAATTGTCAAAAAGATTAACAAGGTGTAAAAAAATAGATAAGGGTAAAACATCTAATAAAAATGTAAAAATTTTATCATATGAAATTATTTTGAATGATAATCATAATATAATTTAATTACATTATTTTTTTTTCCATTTTCACATAAAAATAAATTTATATGGATTTATTACATTATGTAATTATAAGAATACCCCTCCCCTAATTTATAAAAGGTTATCATCTTTTCCCTCCTCTATACACTCCAAGAGAACTTATTTTTTGAAAATAACTCAAAAAATATCTCCCAAACTTCAATACCCGTGTTTTATTAAAATTTTGTTGATCATAATACCAACCTTAGAGGACATAAGGTGTAAAGGATAGAGGTTTTCTGAAGAATATGTATTGTTTTTAACAAAATTTATTAGTTTTATTTCTTATTTTACCCCCTTCAAAACTTATTAAAAATTATTAAATAATAAAAAACATCTTCCATATAATTATACTTTTTATGTTAATGGAATAACCTATATTCATTTCCTTCAACCGCAAAATTGTAAATGATTCCATAATTTGTGTGTATGGAGGATTACTATCCCGTGAACTAATTTATTTCATTTTCCATCACTTCCTATCATGGATAGTTATAATGATATATTTAATGTATATATATTATATTAATGAAATAATTTTCAATAAATAAATGTAATATATCTTCTATTTTTTTACGTTCCCCTCTATTGTAAATGATAACATCATTCGTGCGTATGTGTGGATTAAGACCTCCATGAAGTGATGTGATTAATTTTTCAAAACCATATCAAATGGATGATATATAGAATATTATTTAAAGATATAATATGAATTAATAATAATTATGGAAATATAAAATAATACTTAGCTTCTTTCCATCATGTTCATTGAAAAATAGAAACGTTACCCATGCGTAAGTATGACCTACCATCTCTGTGATTCTAACAAAGTTTAGTTTTCATTACCATATTTCATAGTTTGTCTTAAAAAGAATAGTTAATGTATAAGAATTATAATTATTTCATGATTATTAATTTAGATATTTTTTATCAATTACCTCCTTGACGATTATCAACATACAAAATTTGTCTTCACATTATGAACCTAATATCCTCAAAACACCTGGTGTGGTCTTAACTAATTAAGTAATTAAAAATTTCATTGAAATAAATGAAATAAATAGTAAAATGATAAATTAATAAACCTTTATAAGGTTATTAAACATGTAAATAATGGAAATAATAGTATTATATAGGATTTTAAGGATATACATGGAAAATCTCGACTCGAATTAAGGGATTTCGTCTCAAATTTCCTTCCTCGAGTCATTTTTTAATGTTGTACACCTAATTTATTTGGTATAGTGTATATAATTAAATGTATCATGTTATATAATGATTAATTCACAATTAATTGTATTTTATGTTATAATTCATGTAACTTCATACAATGGGTTTTTATTGGAAGTTACCAAAGCGGTAAGAGGTATATTAACTCAATTCCCATTTATTGAGTTATACTTCTACTTCATTGACTTTTTTATTCTATGATTTTTTTGAATTTATCTCTAAATTGATTTATTATATATTTGAACTTTTTTATGTGGATTTTAATATGTTCAAATAATAATTTCATCGAAAAATATTCACTTCAAATTATATAATCATTTCATGGTATTTTCTTTATCTCAATTATATTTTTTGAGGCACATTTCATTTCGTGTAAAATGATTTCATTTTATGGTTTAATTAATGCCCCATGAATGAATTTATAAATATTAATTAATTAAATTAATGTGATTTAAAAATTATTATAATATTTTTACTTTCATGTATTTTTATTCTATTTTTTAAAGTTTTAAAGGCTTTATGTTACAATTTTCTTTTCTTTTTGAGATTTTTAGTACAATGTTCCATTAGGAGAAATAATATAATATTATTTTATTGAAACACATATATTTTATTTAATATATTTTTAAATGTTTTTTAAATTTTTATTTTTCATTTACACTCTTATTTATTAAAGAAAAATAAAATTTTTTTTTTATAAGTGATATTAATCATTCATCATCTTTTAGATCATGAATTTTTCTTTTCTATTAAAATGTTTTATAGAATTTTTTTCTAAAAAAATGAATCTATAAAGTTAATTTACAAAATCATTTATTTAATTTTATCTAGAAACCCATTAATTTTACACATATTATTACATGATTTTTAAACATAAAGATCAAACAAGTATAACCCCAATGATCACAAGGATTAGTGTCTTTAGAAGAGTAAGTTCATATTACATTAAAAGGAACATAAAAAGGGAATATTTATTTTATTATCAACAAAGAGATACTAAAACTACATGGGATAACATAGGGAATACCTAAATAAATGGGTGAGATAAAAAGTTCAGTAACGGAATAAATGTGATAAGAAAACATAACAAGAAAGTCAAAGGTATAACATGATATCATAGAAGATAAGGACCATGAGTAATCATATGGATAAATAAAATAAATAAAATGGAATCATAAGATAATAAAATCATATGAAATGTGGAAAACATATAACTTGACATAAAAATGGTTCAATGAAAACTACCTAGACAATATCACACGGTGGAAAAGTCCCATAATGGATTTGGTTTACTCCCTAATCCCAAACATGACACCTCATGAGTCTAAATATTTACTTAATGATTCGAAGCGTTATCTGGGAACACCTTTCATAACATGTTTATGATATAGGTTTTCCAAAAAATGATAATTAATTGTAAGGAATAACAAAATAATTAACCATGGAAATAAAATGTGTTGCATAATCTTATTTCATATCATAGTCAATGGAAATTTCATAATGAAGGAATTTGAGAAACGATCATGATGTATGTTTTAGCCCATAAAAGGAAAGAATAATAATATATTTATATATGTTAGGGACATATATACCTAATTTACTAGCATTAAATAACATTATAGAGATATATACAGTGATTTAGAAAGAGAAAGCTCATAACCCTAAGGAAATTATGGTTTAGAGAGATCCCTAACCTCCAGTCCGATCATCCCATGTGTTACTTATATTATTGAATAATAAATTTATATTAATTATTTAATTTATTAATAATTTTTTTCAACTTTATTATTCATTTAATTTTATTTATTATCATGTTATATTCAATTAATCAAAAAATCAATTTCCCTTCAGATATTTTAACGATAAAAAGATCATATGTCAAAAATCACTTTGGTAAGTTGAATAAGGTCAAATAGATTATTATTTAATCTTATAAAAAATTTAAATCATGAAATAATTATCATTTTGATACATATATTACACTTTTAAAACAAAACATGACATATGGTTATAAAAACTGAATTACGTTACAACTATGAAGATGGTATGCCATATATATGCATGAGTAATGATTCCATTCTTTCATTGATCATGATGGAAAGAAGGTAAGTTTAATTTTATATTTATAATATTATAATTATTTCATAAATATAAAATTATTTCTTTAAATATCCATACATATACCATTCATGTGATGCTGTAATAGTAAAATGAATCACATCGTCTCATGAGGTGGTAACCCGTCATACGCACAAACGACATTATAATTTTTAATGGATGGTAAAGTAAGAATGTATAAGATATTTTAACTTTAAATAATTGTTAATATTTATATATTATAATATATAAATGTTAAATTAATCCTTATTACCTTCCATGTAAATCATAGGTGAAAATTAATCACATTTCTTCATGTGGCTATAGTTCCTGGTTCACATGAGTGATGTTATCATATTCCCTAAGGAATAAAAAGTAATAAGGTTTATATGATATTATTATCAAATAAAAATAATTCTATCATAAATATAATATATATTTATTAAATAAATAATTACACCCATCTGTGATACGTGGTGATGGAAAATGAATTATTTTGGTTCGTGAGGTGGTAGCCAGCGTACACACGATCAACGGTTTCGTTTCCCATTTGAGGGAGGAGGAGATGGTTGTTGGTCATTACCTTAAAATAAAAAATATTAGTTTATGGAATATAATTAAGTTATTTTATCACATTTTTAATAATATTTTAGGTAGGTGTAAGGAGAAATAAAATAAAACGCCCAGTTAAGGACGTTAGCTATTCTTTGGGCAACCTCTTTATGTTTGTACTAAAAACATTTCAAGGTTGGATTTATGATCAAACCAAGGATTCTAGGATGATTTAAAGAAATTAAGGAAGTAATTTGGGCTATTATGTTTCAAAAAAATGGATTTTTAAGTGTAAATAGAAGAGGAGAGGGGATAACCTTTTATAAGTGGGGGATAGGAGACACTTGGAATTTTTGAAAATAAAGAATTAAAGCCACATTTTCACATTCCAAGAGGTTATAAATTAGACTATTTTAGAACTTTATAATATATAATGTCTAAATATTACCATAAAATAGTAATTAGACAAGTTTTGGATCATTTTTAACAATTATATGTTTAGTTTAAACCCATAGTAAAACTATTTTTACCTTAGTTTCAGTAAATAATTTTTATTGTTTTAATTATTCATTATTGTTAAAAATTAAGTTGATATTATTAGATAATAATTTTTTCTTATTCAAAATATGGGATCTATTTTTCGAAATTTAACTCACATAATTGGTATAATTTAATTTAAAATTAAACACATAGATGTGTTAAAAAAATGGGTTTCAAGAAATGTATTTTTAAGAAAAAGATAACCTCATTTTAAATATATGACAGTTAATCATAATTAAGTGAATTTAAATTAATATTTATAGATATATAATCGATAAATTTAATTTAAATCATTCCTCATTATGGGTTATTTTTTATTATTTAAAATTTAGAAACATTATGTCCATTAAAATAATTTTCATACTTTTTTTAATGCCTAAAAATTAAATTATAATAAAATAAATTATAAAGATGATTTATGTGTATTAATTGGATTAAAAGTAAATAAATAATTCTAAAGTTATTTTAAAATAATAATTGTAAAGTTAAATTACTTAATTTATTAAAAAGATAACAATTTTATAAAAATCTGTATTTTTCATTATATACTAAAAAAGAATTATTTTATGAAAAATTACAAAATTTCACCCTATGTTAATAAAAACACGATAATTTAAAAAATGATTTACATTTTATAAAATAGAATTTATAAAGGTTCTATAAATTAAATATAATATTTTTTTAGAAAAAAATAAAAAACCATTTTTGAATAAATGTTTTTATAAAAAATTATGAGCATATTACTTAAGTGTTTATAAAGAATTTTATATTAAGAAGAGACTTTATATAAATTTAATAAATTATCTAATACTATTAATAACCTCTAAATTAATATCCAGTTTGTTATTGTATTATTTAAAAGATCATGGTTTTTTGGGTTTAGTGTTTCTTTTTTGCCAAAGCTATCAAATAAAGTTTTCCATTTTAAAAAAGCACGGTGTTGCATTACTCACCCTTAAATAAATTATCCCTAATAATATTATAACACATACTAAGGTGAAAATAGGTGAGGGTACTTATTCTTGATCACCTTTTCTAATTCCCATGTTTCTTAATAAAACTTGTGGTTTCACCAAAACACCTTGACTAGGTGAGTTGTCTTATTTCATAGAACTTTGTATCTACAATACAAGATATTCACCAAATTATCCTCTTATGAAAGGTTATTTTCCAATGTTACCACCTCTACATTAAATACATGTGATGGGTATGGTATGTACATACTCAAGGGGGATATATAGAAGACATCATCTACTTGAGATATGTTTGGTGGGAGTGCTAGTCAATATGCCACCATTCCGATGCGATCAAGGATCTCAAAGAGGCCGATGTATCTATAATTAATATTTTACTTTTACCTGAACCTCATGAATTTATTCCATGGTTATATATAGAGGCATAACTTATCTCTGAAATCAAACACCAGGCCTCTTTGACGATTTAATGCATATATTTTCATTCAAATTTTCATGGATTTCATGTAATGATGAATGGTTTGAACAATCTATATCATCTATTGGGAATGATTAGGTACCATTAGATTTGGATATCTATCTTCTTCCCAACATGTTAGAGTCCAACAATGCTTCTCATATAGTTCCTCATAAGGTTCTATTTGAATGCTAGAATAGAAGATGTTGGTATATGCGAACTCTATTAGTGCAAGGTGTTGATCCCAACATCCTTGTAAATCAATTGAATAAGACCTCATCATATCCTCTAGATTTTATATGGTTATATTATAATGACTATCCCTTTAAGGGTGATAATATTCACTAAAAACAATTTCTATATCCAACACATGCTAAAAGATTCTCCAAAACCTTGAGGTAAACCTGGAGTCTTGATCTAATACAATAGAGAGTGGAACTCCATGTAATCTTAACAGTTATAAATTATATATATATATATATATATATATATTATCAAGTTGTCCAAGAGAGAAATATTCCTTAATAGTAATGAAATGTACCAACGTTTTAAGGAAATATACTACCAACCATATGACATTATTACCTTTAGGTGTCTTGGGGAGTCCTATGATAAAATAAATGGTTAAGTTTTCCCATTTACATACTTTTATGGTCAATGATTATATCAATATATAAGACTTTTTTCATTCAGACTTAACTTGTTACCATATGAATCATCCAGAAACAAATTACACAATCTCCCTCTTTATTTTATCCCACCATATGTTTCACTTCATATTTCTATACAACTTAGTACTTCAAGGATTAGTAGATAAGGATGAGCTATGTGATTAATCCATAAGATCCCTATTAATATATGTTTTTATGGGACACATATCTTATTTCAAAACCTTATTACTCCATATTCTTAAAAGATATACTCTATAATTTTCACTACATTTTTCAATAGAACCTCATCTTCTTTTGGTGCCTCCTCGATCCTCTCAAGAATGTATGGTTGATTAGTTATCTGTGAACGGTAGGATGAAGATGCTTTTACTATTACTATATCCATCCTTTTGCAAGTCTATGTAGATTGGATCCTTCTCAATTCTCATCATTGATAAAATTGTTAGATCATTTATACTTAGAGTATCTGCTACTTTTTTTTTTCTTTTTCCGGATCATATTAGATTGAGAAGTTATATTCCATGATTAGCTCTAACCAAATCCATTGGTTTATGTTAATATCATTCTATGTGAATATATATTTTAGGCTCTTGTGATCTATATATATTTCATAATTATCACTTTAAAGACTGAAAATTAACTTTTTATTATCATAAGTCCCCTTTTAATGGGTGAGGGGGAACCAAACATGACTTCAATGTCTAAAGACTTAAAACTATGATCTAACTATCTAGAATCCACAAAACCATATTAAACAATAAATAAATCCCCTCCCAGCATAAACAAAATTATGATCAGTTTACACCATTCCAACACTGAACAATAAGAAATCCAATACAAAGACAGGTCGGTACCAACGACCAAGGCCATACCCTCTCAAACATCCAAAACTGAATTGTGAAAGTTTGGTGAAATATTGCATCTCTAATCCTCATCTGAGGAAGTCTCTAAAGATAATCTGGAATCATGAACCCTTGAATCGAGACTGCAATCCAAACAACAACAATTCATACCATCACCGCAAGCACAACATACCCCAATCGCAACTAGGAACCATATGAAAAATCAAAAAACATTCAAAGATAGTCCATTCTGGTCCTCTGCCTTTAGTGACACAAACTAAATAACAAAATCCAAAAACAAATAAGAAAAAATCATCCTCAACCAGAAATCAAACCAAACAGAACCGACATAGAATAAATCCACCTCGCAACGTCTACCCATCGCAAGACCAAAACCAAAAAATGAATAAGAGGAACAAAAATCAGGAACCAACACTAGATTGAGGGCCTCCAAAATATTTACAGAAGAAGAAAACCTCATCATAATCTAGGGTCGCAGATCCCACCACCCCCTTCAAACCCACACACTGAGACCCGATCTCCCAACAGACCCAAAACCGACCCGAAGCACGATGAAAACCCCCATGCCATGTCATTTGAAGCTCGAACTCTGAACCATCACTGTACCACCAAGAATACCTAAACAACTAGAAGGATAGGGTGAGAGAGGGAAACAATTATGGGGTTTTCCATGAGTAACTAAATCACACAACGCTGCAATTGGAAGTGGAAAAATTTCACAAATGAGCCAAGCAGAAGAACTGAGGAGATCCACAGTTGATCCGTGATGGAGGAGAGTAAGGCGGTGTGGGGGAAACCCTATTATCACGAGGACCCTTATGGTATTATCAAGTGCTCTCAAACACTCTCTTCCCCTAACTTTAAAGATAATGTTGATATATCTTCAATAAATATATCACTATATCCAACTCTAGTTCATGCATGGGATATTTATTCTCATGAACTTTGAACTGACTTGAGGGATAGGCTACCACTTTATCATTCTACATTATTACACATCCCAAAACCTTCTTTGAAGAATAACTATAAATAGAAAAAAATTTCCCAGTTGAGGGAACTCTCTTTAAATTCCTTAAATCTATATTCACATTAACTGGTGTAAATTTTTTTACTCACTTTATTGTTAGAATGGTTAGTGAATTTTTCAATTATGATTTTTTTCAAAAATAGTCAGTAATACCCAGCCAGTCCAAGGAAACTATGAATCTCTATTACTGATGCTGTTCTAGGCCAGTCCACTATTGATTTTATCTTAAAAGGGTCCAAAAATATCTATTTTGGTGATAATATCCCCTAATAATGATACCTCCTTCATATATAAATCATGTTTACTATAATTTTAATAAATATTCTCCTTCTTCATATTATTTACATAATATTAAAATACTACTCACAATCCTCCTAGATTTTAGATTAAGTCAGAATATCATCTATAATGACTACAAAAAATTTGTATATGTAATCTCTAAAGAATATATTCATCAATTCTATAAATATTAATTGAGAATTAGTGAGAACTAAATGAATCTCTATGAACTCATAGTATCCATACCTTGTTCGGAAGGAAGTTTTTGGGAATATATTCCTTATTTACATTTAATTTGTGATATCTCAATCAAGGTCCACCTTAGAGAAATATTAGGATCAATGTAGTTGATTGAAAAAGTCAACTATACATGGTAGGGGATGCTTGTTCTTTATCATGATTTTATTATGTTCAAGATAATCAATATAGAGGTGCATTAACCCATTCTTATTCTTGATGAATAGGGCTGTCACAACCCACAGTGAAGCACTTGAGCTTATAATGACCTTTTCTAGATTCTCTTGTAACTACCACTTCAATACTTATAAACCAATGACAGTCATCCTATAAGGATTATTTTATATGGTTAAAAAGATAGGTATAAATTTGATTGAGAAATCAACCATTTAGTTAGGTGGAATTCTATAAAACTCTTAAGGGAATACATTAGTATAGTCCCTCACAATGGGATTGTCTTCAAGCATTATTCTATTCATTATCCCAATCATTTGAACAAGATATTATTTATCATAAGGTAACAATATCAATTCTTGAATAAAATATTCCAGGGGAGATTCATCCTCCTCCTTACACTTATAAATAATCATAGGATGGCTTGGGATGTAAAGAGTGATCTCAATCTCTCGATAGTTAATGCAGGATTTATATATGGACAACCAATACACGACCAATATAGCATCAAAGTCCACTAAAGGAAGTAATATGAGATTTTTTGGAAGTTTATTTTAACAAAAATTAACTGGAGAGGAGTTATATATAGTGAATCAACTATAGCTCTATTTTTTCTTCTCATATATTTCTTAACACCCCATGTTTTGAGGTGGTGTTTTAATAGTTATAATCAACTACCAAGATTTGAAAGAATTAATAGAACTAGAATCAAAAAGTACATTTTATATTCTTGAATTAATAACTAATTTACCTATCACCACATCGTTGTCTACATCCTCCCCATCCTTAGTGATAACATACACCCTTCCTTATTTATTTGATATTTTTTCCCTAATTTTATCTAAAAACTCTTTGTTTAGGGAATTAGATTTTATAATTCCCTTATTATTTAATGTGAAAACACTATACATAAGACACAGTGTTGATATGAACCTTATTTTATTATTCCTCATTAATGGGATTATTCATTTCCCTATGACACTAATTATCCTACTAAGCCTTTTTTTCCACACTTGAAGCTTATTTTGGTTCACCTTTGGTAGTTTTCAGGGCCCTCCTTCCCACACTTTTAACAAGTTTTATGTTGGGTTTTCATTCCTCCATAAGTTTTATCTATTGATTTCCCAAATAAACCTCCATTTTACATTTTTTTTCTCTAGTTTTACGATACCATTTGGAAGAACCGATCTTAATATCAACATTTAGGGAAGAAAAAAAATATATTCATAGCTATCAAAGTCCTAAATAACTAATTATTTTTATAAAATCATCTTTAACCCAATAAAGAAGTCGTTTACCATACTTTTGGTCCTGATGATAAAGTCGCAGGCATACGATGCATGCCTTGTGAATTTTTCCATATAAGTACCGATAACCTCATCTTCATTTTTCTTCATACTATGGAAATCCCCCTATATTTTAAGATATATGTTTGAAGAAAATTATTTATTGAAAAATATTTTTTTAAAGTCTTCCCATTCCATGGAATCAATATCCTCTTTTAAATTTTTGTTCTTGATTATTTTAAGAACTGATTAGTTTATCCCTCCATGTGATAAATGGGAAGTACAACATTCTCTTTTTTTATTCATTATATAATAGACAATATATTTTTAATGTTTTTAATCCATTGTTGATTAAAAAGGGGATAAAAAGATCCACTAATGTTAGGGGGCCTTTGTTGCATAAAATACTCAACTACAACTTGATCATTAATAGGAGTAGTAGGGTGTTCTATATGATTCATGTTATCTTCCGTAACATGTTATAGTTGATCCAGGGATTCCATGAAGTTCTCAGCAACCAAACCCATAATATTAGGTATACCATTGGTGCAATCATCACATTTTCCATCATGTTGGTGTTTGGAATGGTTTACACTATTTCCCACCATTAATTATAATAAAAAAAAGATGATAATGAATTAACTAATAAAAATACACAAGGAAAAATTATAAACATGGGATGAATAACTTATAAATGATAAGAAAATATTAAATTATGATTCTATAGGTTTCGACCTTGGTTATACATATTAATTTCATTATTATGTTTTCAATCCTAATAATTTGTTCAAGTCCTTCATAATGGTTCATAAAGAGTTTGTTAAATTCCAAAACATATCCCTTGGGAGTATCAAAAAAGGTATATTGTAAGGCCCATTATCATGTACTGGGTAAAGATTGAGTCAATCCCAACATTAATTTTTCAGAGTTATTACACCTAGATACATCTGTGATAGAACCATATCTACTTTTAGTATCCAAATAGGGATGTGATTTCTTAGAAAACAATTGCTCTATACTTCTACAAGATTCTAGGATATTTTTGTACACATTGTTTCATCCTTAGAATTATCCCTAGGATTCAAACTAATGTTTTCTCATCCTAGTTCCAACGGTTAACAAAACCATTACTTTCATTCCCACCATAGTAATCCATTAATTTTTCACATATTATGACATGATTTTTAGACACAAACATCCAATAATTACAACACCAATTATTTTAAGGCCTTGTGTCTTCAAAATACTAGGTTTATATTACATCGAAAGGAATATAAACATGAAATCGTAATTTTATTCTCTATAGTGATCTCCTAAAACTGTATGGGATAAATTGGGGAATACAAAAAGTAATGTGTGATATAAAAAACCGATTAAGGGAATAAACATGATAAGAAAACAAAAAACGTGTGTCAAAGGTATAACATGTTATCCTAGTAGAAAAGGCTCATGAATAATCACATTGAACCATAAAATAAATAAAATGGTATCATAATATCATGGAATCATAGTAAATGAGGGAAAAACCTATAACATGACATAAAAATGAGTTAATCCTAACCTATTTGATGATATCACATGATAGACAATGTCCCATTACAGATTTGGTTTACTCCCTAATCCCATATATGTCACATCATGATACTAAAGCTTTACCCAATAAATCAGAGTGATATTTGGGAAAAACCATAATATAATGTTCAATATAAATGTGCACCTCATAAAGGGATTCAATTATATGACATATCATAATAATCACCCTTGGAAATAAAATGGGTTACATATTCTTTCTTCATATCATGATCAAAGGAAATTACATAATGAAGGAATTTGAGAAATGATCATGATGAATGTATTAAACCTTAAAAGAAAAGGCAGAATAATATAGGTTTATATTTTAGAGAAATATATACATAATTTATAATCAATCCATAACAATAAAGAGAGATATAAAGTGAGTTAGATAGAGAAAGTTCATAACCTAAAGGAAAGGATGGTTTAGAGGGCTCCCTTACCTAGAGTCTAAATAATCACATGTTTTGTTTATCCTCCTGAATAATATACGTATGTTAATTATTTACATTATTAAAAACTTTTTATCAATATTATTTTTCCTTTTATCTAATTTATTATCATGTTATATTACATTTTATAACCAATTAATTTCACATTGAAAGTTTTAATGATAAATAGATCATATGTCCAAAAACACTTTGGTAAGTTGAATAAGGTCAAATAGATTATTATTTAATCATATAAATAATGTTAATCATGAAATAATTATCATTTTAATACATTTATTAAACCTTTAAAACCAATAATGAAATGTGGTTATGAAAAATGAACTACGTTACAACCCCGGAGACGGCTGGTCGTACACACACATGATTAACATTTCCATTTTTAAAATATAATGATAGAAATAAGGTAAGTGTTATTTTGTCTTTAAATTATTATAATTATATCATAAATATAAAATAATATCTTTAAATACCCATAAATATACCATCAATGTGATACAATAATAAAAAAACAAATCACATTGCTTCATGAGGCAGTAGTCTGCCAAACACTTGAACAATGTTATCATTTTCAATGGATGATAAAGTAATAAAGTGAAAGAAATGGTTAATATTTAATTATTTTAATATATAAACATTAAATTACTCATTATTACCTTCTATGTAATTATTATGTGAAAATTGAATCACACCGCTTCACAAGGTGGGAGTCCACCGTACACATGAGCGACATTATCATATTCCATATGGAATGGAATGTAAGAAGGTGTATGTGATAATATAATTAAATAATTATAATTATATAATAAATATCATATATTAATAATAAATACCTAATTATAAATATTATTTATAAGTGGTTATAAAAAACAAATTATGTTGGTTCATGAAGCAGTAGTCCACTATACACATGACGATTGGTTTTGTTTCCCATTTGATGGAGGAGGAGATGGTTTTAGGTCATGAACTTACCATAAAAAATATAATTATATGAAAAATAATGGGGAAATTATACCATCATGTTTCAATAATATTTGAAGGATGTATAAAAGAAATAAAATAAAACACTCAGTTAAGTTTGTTACGTCTACATAGAACAACTTTTTAGGTTTGCACCAAAAGACTTTATAGGTTTTATTTAAGGTAAAAAAGGGATTCTGGTATGAGAGTATAGAATTAAAGAAGTTATTTAGGAATTTAATATCTTAAACAATATGTTTTTTTAAGTATGAATAGTATAGGATATGGGGTGGCCTTTTATATGTAAGGGAGAGGACACACTTCAATATTTTGATAAGAAAGAATTAAACCCATGTTTTTCACACGAAAAAGGATAAAAAATGAACCATTTTAGATAATAATAATATAAAAGGTCTTAATATGACAATAAAATAGGAATTATAAAATTATTGGGTCATTTTTAACCCATATATTTTTAGTTTAACCCCCCGTAAACCTGATTTTTCCTTAACCGCGATAAATAAATTTTTCTATTCTTTCTATTCAATATGGTAAAAAATTAGGTTTACCTTATTATATAATATAAATTATGGTAATTAAAAAACCGTAATCCATTTTTACAAATTGAACTCATAGAATTAGAATAATTTATTTTAAAATTAAACAAGCAGATGTGTTGAAAAAAAAGTTTTTCAAGAAATGCTTTTTTTAAGGAAAAGATGATCTCAAATTAACTATATTAATAGTAATAATAATTAAAGTAATTTAAATTAATATTTATAGATATATAATCTATAAATTTAATTTAAATTATTCCCCATTATGGGTTATTTTAATTATTTAAAATGGTGAAATATTATGCACTTTAAAATAGTTTTAAAAAAATGTGTTTTAAATCAAAAAAATAAACTTAAAGTAAGATCAGATTTGAAAATGATTTAACTCTACTAATTGGATTTAAAATAACTCAATATAATTTTTTAAAATTTTAAATAATATTAAAATAATAATTATATTTTTTGAGGTTGATGCACATGGTTTCCTTCATACTCGGCTTTGTAACTCCCCTTTGTGATGTCATAACTTTTATTTTATTTAATAATATTTTTTAGGAGTTGGTCTCTCCAACTCTAGAACTTCTTCCATAAAAGTATAAATTTTATATTACTAAATTTATTAAAAATAAATAAATTTTTTATAAATAACGATATTTTTCACTACTCACAGAAAGATTAATATTTTTTGGAAAATCCCAAAATTTAACAATAAGTTAATATAAATATTATAATTTAAATAATGATATTATTTTTATATAATAAAATTTTTAAAAGGTAAGAAATATAATCATACTATTTTTTGACAAAATTTAATAAAAATAATTTCTGTAATTAGTGTTTTCATTAAAATTTATGTGCTTATTCTTAAGTGCTTATAATTACTTTTATATTGGATATTTCATTTATATACATTTTATAAAGTAATTAATATTATTAATACACACCAATTTAATATCTCAGTTATAATAGTCTTATTTAAATAATCATGGTACCATTGGGTTCAATGTTGCATGTTGCAGACTCTATCAAACATATTTTGACCTTTCAAAAACTCATTGTGTTACATTTTAAAATGTTTTAAAAGGAAATTCCTTAAAATTTTCATGATGGGTCACATTTGACTTTCTTTAAAAAATTTGAAAAGAATTTTCATTTTTAACATTTATGTCATGAATTTTTTTTCCAAATATCATGACAGTTAGTTTATTTGAAGCTTCTATTATAATATTCCAATGTTATTTTCAAAGAAAAATATTTTCTAAATAATTTGTAAATTCTTTGTTTTTAAATGTGATTTTCAATGTGTAAAAGGTATTTATCAAAATAATATTTTTAATTTTCTTTTAATAGAATTTATATTCTTCAAAAACATCCATCCTTGATGTTACTTAGGCTTATATAGGGATATATTATAATGATTCCGTCCTTATTATTTCTCTGGATCGATTATGATTATTTCAAAGATATTTTCATGGAACCTATTTATTTTACATGTTTAAATCAATATATTAAAGGGAAATGGTTATTATTATTATAAAAAATTAATGCCTTCATGTGTTATGAATATGTTATGGTTCGTGGACATTCTTTATGATGATGGGTGAGCCTGATATAGCTCATGGTGATGGGTGAGCTCGATATAGCTCTACAATTCCTTGGGTAAAGGGATGAAGTTAATTGGTTATAGGTTTATCCTAAGAGATTTTTTGAATTAAATGACTAGGTTATTCAATTTGTAATAGTGATTGTAAGAGTGATATGTAAATGATGTTCAAAGTTTACAACATGTTTTATTTATTCTTGAATCATGTTCAAATATGTCATTTTCTAAAGGATTTTTTTCACATGCCTCATGATCATTGACTTATATGAATCTTCTCATATGTTAATGATTTATACCATGTTTCATGAATTATGATCCATGTATTGATGGGTATTGATCATATTATGTTATGCACATGAACTTTTATTATTTCATCATATCATTATTCTTATCATATGCTCATTGATGACATTCAATTTTTAATGCTTATGTTTACCTTTACTGAGCATTTGAGCTCACACTTGTTATGTTTTCCTTTTCCCTATATCATGAAGAATGATGTTAAATAAATGATGTCTAGAAATTTTTCATATGAGAATAATTTTATGGGATAGGATGAAGACATAATTTGGAATAGTAAAATCTAGGTATAGTGGTAAAACACTCATTTAAAGACATGGGTATTGTTATGTAAGTGTTTTTCCAAATTATATAAAAATATAAACTTAAAATGTTCTTAGGAATGTAAGTGATCTAATATTTCCTTTTGATGTTTTACCTTTTTTATGGCTAAAATTTTTCCATGTTTTTTGTTATCATAACCTGAGTGGTAAATATTATGTTTTTAACACCAGATCTGGGCGTGTGGAGTCGGGGATATTATTGTTGGTATCAGAGGAAATTTTTAGATCGATTTTAATATTAGGATGTTTTAATGTGAGGTTAAATTAATAATATCATCATTAGTTAATAATTTTAAGGTTAATCATATTTTTAAATTCATAGAAACAACCTTTTTTGGTTTTAAGTGATAGGATTTTATGGTGATTAATGATATTTTAAGTGATGTTTTATTGAGTTGAGGTATATGTTACCTTTATGTTTAACATGATGGATTATTTCCAAATAATACTATTACATTTTTAGGGAGGCAAGACAAATATTATGAGATAGCCTCTAAGGTTAAAAATTTATTTAATTTTGAGGTTACCATGTTAATTTAAAATATATGGTTATTCATTTATAGAATGATATAAGTTGAACCTTTGGTGTTATTATTTAATTATGGAGATTAATTTTTTATATAAAGAATATTATATTTTCATATTATAAACTTTTAGTTTTTATTAATGACTAAATAAAATAGGAAAAAAATTTATCCTTTTGTGGATTATGTGATCTGTGGGATATTTATTTTAGTTTTTTAGTCATGATAAACTCATGTTGAATACTCATAATTTGGAGAAAAATATGAGATTGTGGTAGATATTGATTAAAGGATGAAATTCTACTCAATAAAAATGTACATTTCCTTATATTATTATACTATATGATAAATTAATTCATCAAATAAAGGAAAAATATCTTTAAAAAAAATCCCATTACCTTCATTTTTGATTAATTGATGGTATTTTTTACATCTCATTTATTTAAATTTTTATGGTCTTTAACATTCTCATAGTCATTCACTTTCTTATAATCAATATTCTTGGTCACTATCAATCATTATTTGGGCAATAAGTTTTTCCTCCATGTCCATATTTTCAATTCACACAAAATTTCTAATATTTTGAAACCTAATTTTGTTTTATTATATATGAACTTCATGTTTCCATTTCCCTCTTTCAAGAGAAAGTTTTATTAACCCTTTTTATGATGTGGGTTTTTAACAAAGGAATTTACAAATAGAAAACCCTTGATTACTAATAAAAAGATCAAATTTCAAGGATTTAATTTATGGGTGTGTGTGTGTGTTGGGGGGGATAATGTAAACCCAAAGTTATTAAAATAATACCATGCTCCATATATTTCATAACATGAAACACTGAGATTCATGCAATTTAGGATATACTATAAAAATATTATTATTTAAATATGACCTTTATAACCTTTCATTAAAATATAAGGTATGAATAGTAATAACCATGTTTTTTAAAATATTAATAATGTTTTTATATAATCTAAATGTATCGATTAATTTATAATAAATAAGTACTCAATTTTCAGTAAAGACACTCTATGCTTCCAAAATACTTTTTATTCAAAGATTTTTTTTATTTATTTATGTGTACGGTTAATATAAATTAATTTCTTCCACATTTATAATATATATTTTATAAAATATTTATCATTTTTAAATCATCATATAACAATTATCTTATAGTTAAATTTTGGTATTTTTCTGAAAAGATCAATTTTTCAATGAATAGTAAAAAATACCGATTCATGTGAAATTTTCATTACTTTCATAAAAAGTACCATTATGCTATGAATTTGATCTCTAATTAAAAAAATTATAATTTAATTAGATATAACATAATTAATTATTTTTAATCAGCATTATACCATATATTGATATAAGTTCTTTTTTAGGCTTCAAAGCACATTTGTTTTCTAATTTTTTTTCTTTGTATTTTGAATTTTAATCTTAAATTAATATATATAAATTATAGAAATTTATTTTTTAAAAATTTAATCCTTTTTTGAACATGAGGTCTGAATTTTTTAAATAGGTCCCTTTTATTTTTTTCATAATGAATAGTAACTATAGTAATTATTTAGGACCTCAGTAAGGATAAATATGGTCATTATGGTTAAAAATAATGTGATAAGTCCTAAATGTCTCCCTAAAACTTGTATCTATTTTATTTTATAATTTTTTTGACCATTACTATTAAATTTTCTAGAATTTAGAAATTTTATCCCACATTCATTTGATGAAAAAATTTATATTATTGAAAGTAAATATAATGACCAAAATTTGAGTCTCCTGATTTTAAAATCTAAAAAATTTTGTGATAGGGAAAATACAACCTGTGTTAGATTCTAAATGATAATTAAAAAATATAAATATTTTTATCATGTTTTTTAGTGATGAAATTATTACCTTAAATGTTTAATAAACAACAACTAAGTGCTTGTGTAGTAGTAGAAAAATCATAATAATTGATTTTAGAATCTCTAAAAGTAATTTTTTTTGTGTGAGTTAAAGTATCCCATGAATTTTATAAATAAATAAAACACATTATAGATATGTCAAATTTTTATATTCAATTTTCTTATCTTTCATGTTGTTATCAAATTCAAATTAAATGAATAATTTAAAAAATAAAATTAATGTTATTTTATGTTGAATAATAATTTATTAAATTATTTAAAAATCATAGAACAATTCCAGAGGATAATTTGAATTTAATATTTTTTAAAATTTCGTTTCTTTTACATAAATTATCCAATTTTCACCTTATAATTAAAATTATAACTCTTTATTATTGAAAAATTCATTACCATAGTTAAGGTTACATTTATCAACCAAAGTGTTAAACTAAAAGATAATGTTGAAAGTCATATATTAAACTATAAATTTTTTAATTAATTACAATATTAAGATAATATATTACTTATATTTTAATAAATGTTATTTTTGAACCATTTTTCACGAGTTAGACACATATTGTAATATAATATTTCATGTATTTTCAAAAATAAAAATTAAGATATTTTATAATAAACAATATTTTATTAAATTATTTAAAATTCATAAAAATCTTATCTTTATATTAGTGAAAGTTATAATGTTTAAAATATCAACCATGGTCCATTTATGGTCCAATTTTTATTTTATAGTAACTTTCATGTCCCCGAGAGAGTAAAAAACATTGATATCATTGTAATTGTCAAAAGGGGTATTGGGTGGGGGGGTTAAAGAAATATATAAGGGTGAAAAATACAAAAATAAAAAAAATATTATTTTATGAGATAATTTAGAATCACAATCATCATATATTATAATTAAATTAATTTCGTTCCATTTTTACATAAAAAATATTTTATATTTATTTAGTACTTTAAGAAATTCCAAGAATACCTCTCCCCTCATTTATAGAAGGGAACCCCCTTTCCACTGCTCTGAAAACCTAAAGAGAATTTTATATAGTACAATAACTACCCCGATATATCCCTATATTCACACCCCTTATCCTCGAGGCATTGGTTTTATCATAATATCATCCTTAGATGGATTAAGGTGCAAGGAAAACGAGGTTGTATGTAGAAGAGGTATATATTTTAATAGAATGTTTTAATATTATTTATCATTATCCTCATTAAAAACTTATCAAAAAATGTTGAAATAATAAAATTAGTATCTTTCATATACTAATATATTATTATGTTAATGGAATAACCTCTATCCATATACCTCATCCATGAAAGGGGGAATTAATCCATCGTTTGTGTGTACGACAGACTACCACCTTATGAAATGATGTAATATGTTTTCCATAACCACCTTTTATAGATTTTTTTAATGATGGATATATTATATATATATGATATTCGTGAGAAAATTATCAATATTTAAAGAAAATATATCATTTATTTTCTTACCATTCCATCCATTGAAAAAATAACAACATCGTTCGTGCATACGTATGGACTACCAGATCCATGAAGTGATGTGATTCATTTTTCATAACAAAATAACATGGATTCTATATAAAATCTTATTTAAAAAATTAATATTATATAATAATTATTCCAAAAAGATAAAATAAACTTAAATATTTCCATCATGTTCATGGAAAAATAGAAATGTTACTCAAGCGCACATATGAACTACCATCTCTAGGATTAGAACACAATTCATTTTATTATAACCATATTTCATGGTTGATATTAAAAAAATAATTTATTTATAAAAATGAAAATTATTTCATTATTGTTTTTCAATATAATCAGTAATAATTACCTCTTTCACCATAATAAACATACAAAAGTCGTTTTGAAATTATGATCCAAACTTCTTCAAAACATTCAACATGTACTTAGCCATTTAAGTAATTAAATATATAATTGGACTAAATTAAACAATTGGTTTAATGAAAAATTAATAATCCTATAAAAGTTTATAAAATATTTAAATAATTTATATAAATTTATTATACAATAATTAAATGAAATACATGGAAAGTCAGGACCCGATGTATGGGATTTCATCTCCATTTTCCATCATTGAGGAATATTTTAGTGTCGTACAACTAATTTATTTTATATTGATTTTATAATTCCATTTTAAATTTTATATAATGAATCATTAATACATAATGGTATTATAAGTTTCAATTCATGTTACTTCATCCTAGGGGTTTTGATTGGAAGTTAACAAAGCTGTTAGAGGTTTCTTTATTCAATTTCCATTCATTAGATTATAATTATACTTCATTGACTTTGTTATTACATGATTATGTGTGAATTGAAATATAATTTTTTCATTATGTATTTAAAAATGTTTTGTTTGGATTTAAAAAAATTCACATCATCATTTATTGGATTAATTATCACTTCAAAAGTTATGATATTTGTAAATGTTTTTCTTTGTATAAATATCATTTCCTTGAGACATGTTTCATATTGTGCCCCATTATTTCTTTTTATGGTATACTTAATACCTCGTGATTGATTTTTTAAATATCAATTTATGAAATTCGTGGTATTTATATACCATATCATATTGTTACTTCAATTGATTTTTTGATTTAAAATTACCAAAGCGATAAAGGATTTATGTTACAATTTCCTTTATTTTAGAGTTTTTTTATGTTCAAGGTTCATTTAGGAGAAATAATATTTTAATATTTTTTTGAAGCATACATATCTTCTTATCCTTTGGTTATGAATTTTTTTACATGTTTATTTTCTATTTCCTCCCTTGTTTATTAAATAAACCTCAAGAAAGTAGTTTATAAGTGATACCAATATTGTATCTTATTCTAGATTGGGAATATTTATCTTCTATTTTCATTCCTTATAAAATGGTTTCTATAATTTTATTTTATAAATATAAATTAACTTATTAAATTAGTTTAATTAATCTTTTACCTTTTTTTAAAATATTTTAATAGGAAATTTCTTAACATTATCCACATGAGTCACTTTTAATTCTCTTCGTATAATTTTGGAAAAATATTTTTTTGAATGTTTACATCATGAATAGGTTTTCATTATATCATGACTATTAATTTCATTTAATATTCCTTCATAAGTTTCAAATTATTTTTCAAAGAAAAATATTTTCACAATATTTTGTGAATTTTTAGTTTTTAAAAGTAATTTTCAAAGTGGAAAGTTTATTTTTTTCAAGAATGTATTTAAGGATATTTGAATCGAATTTATATTCATCAATGATATCGTCCCTTGATATTACATATGATCTATTGTGGATATGTTTTAATAATACAATCATTATAATTTTTATAGATGGATTATTCTTGTTTCAAAGTGATATTCACGGAACAAATTTATTATTTATGGGAAAATAAAGTTATGAAAGAACAAGGGTTATTATTATATTTAAAAATAAAATATTTATTATTTAATGATTATGTTATGGTTATTATACATTTTTTATATTTAAGAGTGAGCCCAATATATGTAATAGTGATGGGTGAGACTGATATTTCTCTCTAATGCATTGGGTAAAGGGACAAAGTTATCCATTTATACGTTTCTCCTAAGAGATTATTGCAATTTACTAAGTAGGTTATTTCATTTTTCTGAGTGATTATAAGGGTGATATGGAAATTATGTTTCATGTTTCCAACATGTTTTCATTATAATTTCATCAAGTTCAAATGTATCCTTTTCTAATTGTTTGTTTTCACAATTATCATGATCATTGACTTATCTGACTCATGGAATATGTTAATGATTTATGTAATGTTTCATGATTTATGATCCATGTTTTTATTGGTATATATTATCTAATATTATGCTCCTAAACCTTTATTATGTCATCGTACCATTATGATCATCTTATTCTAAATGATGGAATTGAATTTTTAATTCTTATGTTTACCCTTACTGAGAATTTGATATATCAATTATCATGTTTTCCTTACCCCATGATTATGAAGAGTGATGTTAAATGAATTATGTCTAGAAATGTTTTATGTTTAAAGAGTTTTATTGGATATTTTTAAGACATAATATGGAATATAAATAAGAAGGTATAGTGGGTAAAATTATGATTTGAAGAAATAATTATTGTTATGTGAGAGTTTATCATAATTCTCTAAAAATATAAAGATAAAATATTGTTTTGGTATATATGTGATGAACTATTTCCTTTTGATGATGTATTTTTTGGATGGTTGAAATTAGGTCACATTTATCTGTATCAAAAAATAAAAAGATTATGTTTTTAGGATTAGATACAAGAGAAAAGATTTAAGGATATTATAAAAAACCCATGGCTGATAAGGGTGTCATTGATTTAGATTAATGTGTTGGGAAATGGTTGATATAAGAAATAATTCCTAGTCGTGAATTAATCAGACAGGGGCATGTGTTGGGAAGAGAGACACATGTGGGTTGATGGAATGACCAATTGACTTTGTGCTCTAGGAGTGGTCTTGGGAAATCAATATAATTGTAAGCCCACCATAATCCAATGGAGGGATTGGAACATTTCTCTCACAAGGTTTCTAAAGTCCAAACAATATCATTTTGGGATTTGGAAATAGACAACATATTACATATGGAGTGGTGATTAGATATAAGTGAGTTGTCCATGTCTGAGCATTGTTTTTAGTGACAGATAGGATATGGGTCGTGAGATTTGGATTTTAACTAGTGAAATAATGACAAGGAAACTCATTGGGTGAGTTTCATTGTTTCGGTATTAATCATGTGGAACATTTATTTGAAGGGTTTTGGTAGGTGGGACTAGTATTTGGATGACCACGATCACACTAGATTCCATTTCATAGTTATCTCTACTGTATTATGGATTCCATTAAGATTGCTTGAAGTTAATTTTTGTGTAATTTTGTTTGTAGTTTGAGAGATCATTTCAGGATCTGGATGAAATGGTGTGAACCATGTGTGGTTTTGTGGAAATTTGGTTGTAGGGTGAGAGCATGGTGAATATTTCTAGTGGTCAGTGATTTGACCATAAAATCACATCAGATGTCCTGTTGGACCTAAGTATTTCTAGATGATTAGGGATACCTCATGTGGTTTAGGAATCATGTTTTTTAGTTTACAACATGTTGTTAGTGGAAGCCATGATTCCTTGGAATATGTTGACCAGAGGAGGTATGACTATTCTTCTTGTGCATAGTTGAATACGGTGAGTAGAAAAAATAACCAAGTAATATGTATTGGGTAGATGAGTGAAATTCTTAGTGTTGGTTGGTGGATTTTTGAGTAAAATATTACGTGTTTTGGTTGTGGTTGGATGAAATATACATAAATGTTTTGGTTCATAATTTGGAAAGGGATATGAGAACTAGTGTTAAACTGTAGTTCTAATGTGCATTCATGTTTTTTAAATTGAAAACCACACCAAGAACATCGTTTACACATGAGAATTACATTTAGGTGAGAAATTCTATTTGTGGGGAGAACCATGGGTGGAAATGTTTCCTCATGATTTAAGTCCTATAGTGAGGAGCACCATAGGCTATAAGGATAGTTTAACAATGATAAATGGGTGTATTTGGATAGATGAATGTCATGAAGCATTGTCTTGGTGTTTCAATGATGAAGGAGAGTGTCACCTCAGGATTAGGTTTCTTTGTACCTTCTATTTCGAGTTATTCTAGAGGGGTTCTTTGGGTGTTTATGAATGGAACATAGATAGGAAATGATGAATGGATGACCCACAAAGGTCGAGTAACATTGCTGTATAACCATAAGTTAATCTTGGGGATGAGAACTATTATTACGGGGAGTTTTTAATTCCCCTACTCGTGTAGGATTTTGAATTTTTAGAATTTGAAATTTCAATTGGTAGAGGGGCTATTTTTTGAACTAGGATATAGGATAATGTTTCTATAGGTTATAACCATCTAATAAGTGATTTTAGACTTGTAATGAAGGTCTAAGGGTTATCAGATGAGCTAATAATGTGAACCAGGTGTTCAAAACATGGATCCAGGGATGCCGAATAATTATGTAACACCACCATCTCACCAGTGGCCTTGGTAGTAGCTGGGGAAATATATTGTGATCACTATATTATAAGACTATCTATTTTATAGTTATAGGTTTAAGGTAAGGGTTCATTTCCAGGAATTTTTTATTGGCTTGATGGAGTGGAGTATAGATGATGGGATTATACAAGACTCGATACTCATTTGGGATGAGTTCTTAGTTTCGTCTTTTTAATGATTTTTTATTCTTCCTTGTATATTATCCCCTATTAGGGATCTTGGTATTTCATTTCATACTTATTGTTGTTGTATTATGTGATGTTGTATTTATTTATTGGAACTTTCCTGCTTTATTTGCGATGGTTATTTATCTTTTCTTATATATTTATATTATTTATGATACTCTAGATTCTTTGAAAATAGGTTGTAGTCTCCCCATTATATCCTTATAGACCATCAATGCTAGTTGGTAGACTCTTGCATATGAGGAGGAACAATTAAGCCCATGTGGTGCACCAGACCAGGGCACCAGTTCAATGATATTAAGGGAAGGGCATTACATGATATGACATAGATAACCTTGGTTTATTTAGGCCTTATAATATGAGTTATATTCCTTATAGATATTTAAGATCATTGTGTTGAGTATGTGTTGAGTGATCCTCTCTCATACATGTCAACTTTTCCTAGGTGGATAGACCATTGGTTATGAATGAAGGGTTGGGTATGTAGTCTGAACTAGTAAGACCTTGGGGACTAAGATGGGCCAAGTTCTATCTCTTTCTTTTTTCCTATGTTATGCACTTTTTTGGCTTGTAAAGTCATATCCATTTTATGAAACTCTAAGGATTGTGACATGACCACTGATAAGGGTTTGGAACCCAGTGACTTCCCTGGGACCAATAACCTCAGTAGGGTACCTCCGCCTATATATTGACCTCATGGACCCCATTGGGAACCCCTTATGTAGTAAAAACTAGGTTGGGAATGTTATTATTTCGGATAGAGATTGTGGGTATGGAAATTCTACCAAACCAATTTTTAGCGGGTGTGTATGTTCAAAATCAAAAACACCCTTGGGGTGTTCCTTTATTATGAGTTGTAAAAACCAATAGGGGTGGTCTATTATTAGGTATGGAAAACTATCTTAGAGACTTCTTTTTCATTGGTTGAGAAAACTAAGACAAGGTACGTCTGGGTTACTTGATGTATAACTCCATGGCTGAGAGAACTCCTCTAGGGGCAGTATGTGATACCTGGCAAAGAGAACTCCCATATAGAATGGATGTATTACTATCAATGTGTATACCATGGATATTAAGTCAGGGTTGATCTTTAATACTTGGTTATAGATTTATAGAAGCATTCCACATGTCTATGAAACTTGTTATATATATTGGGGAGACCCAAGTCTATTATATTAGTAGGAATGATCATTGTGAAGTGTTCAAGGACACCCCGACACTGGTCAATGTAGGTATGATCGATCCGAGTCATAAAACATTGGATCTACAATGGTGTGGTTAAGGGTACATGTTTTGGAATGTTCCATAAGATGTTCCTAGAGGCATTCCAACATCAGGTCAAATGTATGTATTTTTATTGGTTTTTTATTTATCTATGTAAAATAGTTTATTAAGTGGTTGAAGTTTAACTTATCACATGCACAAATCCAAGCATTATTTGTTTTAAGGGGACACATTGGTGGTTATCTATTGATTTTTGAACTTAAACCCATCTTGAGTGTCCATGGAAGTTGGTTACTATAGAATATCTTCACTTTTTTTAGGCATAAGTCAATTTGAGGACTAGGTTTTTATGACTAAGTGGGACAAATTATATAAAATTTGTTGTTTGGGATAAGGTTTGGATCAGATTTGTTGTGGTTCCTCCTATAATTATATTTCATTCTTTATTTATTCTTTTATTTTTTGTTTTATGTATATGATCAACCCAAATGGAGATCAATCCTATATGTATACCCTACATTATTATTACTATTGGATGGGATGTTATTTATTTATAATTACATTGTTTATTTACAATTGTGATATCAATTGGTTATTTATCTATTATTTTACACTCTAATATAGAAAGTATAAAATCTTCATAGTACCACCCTAGACCCTTGATACTTTTGAGATGCCTCTAGAATACAAGGAGGTGTGCCTGAGTTCATGTACTGACTGTTAGTCGGGTCAAATACTAGTGTCCTATGGCAATGGGATGTTAAAATATTGTATTAGAGGATTGATTTTATTTTATCTTACTATTTTAGGATTTTATAGATATGAGACATAGGAATGTGTCGGAACTTTTGATGGAAACCAGGAGGTTTTGTTACTAATATCTTTTTCAGAGGATGTCTAAATTACCATGGGGTTGAGATTGATGTTCTCATCTTGCATTATTATAATTATTTTCAATTTTCACCTAGTGTGACACACATGTGATATGATATTTTTTATTTATGTATTTTTGGGTTTTTATCTTAGCCTATTGGAAAGTGGATAATTATTAGACATTTGGATCTTGGATCATTGTGGGGAGATGTACCTCAAAAATCATGCTAGTAATGTAGGATTTACATGACATATAGTCCTACTAGTTTTATTATTATCACTGATGATAGAGGTTCAGTTGATTAAATTTCTAAAAATACGTCATACGAGGATTTCTCATATATGTTTTTAGTGGAATTCTACTCTACTGTATAACCTTGTACAAATATTATATTCTCTGATGGTGGGTCATATAGATCTATAATGATATGCTCAATTCTAGTGATGATGGTGTGATTCCTCTAGAAGGATGTATACAGTGAACCTAGTAGGTTAGTAAAGGTACATGATGCCTTAGTGAGAAACCTATAGTGGGTGATTTTTGTCCAGGATTAGTTATTTATAGTGTTAGTAAAAAAATATTTTTCTTTTTTTCCATATATATAGGAATTACAATCTATTTAACCAGTCTTTAGACTATGTTTACCTTGATAAGGATCATTGAAGTTCGATGCTGGTTGTATGAATATGAATGCATGATTATCAAAGGGGAACTATTGTGAAGAGATTCTCATGAGAATTAGTTCCAAATATAGGTGAATGTGTCATTGTATGATACATATTATGTTTATTATGAGCCTAGAGTGGGTGATTGGAATGTAATTTGACCTAGTTAGGATCCTTGGTGAGAATTAGTTTGTGGGTTGGGTGTAAAACCCTAATGACATTAAGTTATGAATTAGTATTTTAATATGGTTTTTTATCGTTTTAAATGGTAGGGTAACTCGTGAGAGTGGTTATCTCAAGTTGTGAGTGTATTTATAAATGAAAACAATTGGTAAGTTCTTAAATATAGAATTAGTGCAGAAAAGTTTATATTGTGGTTATGGTTTGTAACAGACATTCATAGGGAGTTTGGTGATGATAAACATTTTGGGTGAAAATTATTATGGATGTAGAGGTGTTAATTTGAGGAAATTATCAATCAAGAACTCGAGTGGACACTTTTGATTTTGAAAATGAAGATGGTTTGTGGGTGTCATGTGATATATTATATCATAATTAAAGTTCATTATTTTGAATAGGAGTGCCTAGAAAACTCTTAGATTAATGATATTGGAATTCTTGAGATACATGGTCAGTGGTTAGGAAATTGAGCCTTGTTTTGGTACTGTATGACTCATGGGAGTGTGATTCAGGTTGTGATATTGGGTGGTAGAAGCATGTACACTCACTACTTTTGAATGGGGCTCAGAATCATGTGATGTGTACACGTGAATCTATTAAGTTTAAAATTAAGGAGTGAATGTTTACAATATAAGGATTTATTAGATTTAATGAATCTACAGTGTTCCTAATAGCCCATTAATTTGATAAAAATGTCAATGTTTCCCTGGTAATAACAATGACCCCATGAATGACATGATTCTAGAAACAAATGGTGATGAACATGGATAAGAGGAGTGACATGCATGTTTGGAGAATAAAGCATATAAGGATGGTTCTCAAGGATCAACATAAGGCATAAAATGTGGTGAGGAGGAAACCATTATCCTTTAGAAGGAATGACCCTAATAGATGGTAGGACTTTATCAAGTACTAAGGATAGAATTCCCCTGAGTAAGAAATGGGTAGAATTATATGTTTGAGTGGAACACCAGTACAATATGATTTTCCCATGTTTGGTCATTGTGTTTGGTGGTGGGTAGAGTATGTGATCCTCATGTTAATTTTTTTTGATTCATAAATATATCTATGGGATAATTATGTTTGGATTCTTAAATAGATTAATAGGTGAAATAAGGCTTATTAGGGTTCCTTGGTGAATGCTAGACATGAATGTTTTTGGGTTGTAAATGCATCGATACTCACGTTAGAGCATGATGATGGCTTTGGGTGCCTGATGAACCAACTGTGGAGTTTCACCAGGAGTCAATTAAGGAGTTTCCTAAGTGTGTTCGGGCTTCCATAGTATTCTTATCAGGTTATTTATATCATTATATGGTATGTAGGAGATGCTTCAATTGTTAAAGACAAGTGTTTTTTGGATGTGTGAATCAGAGTAGGTCAGAATAGAGTTCTTATTTTTGATTGAATGAAATGGGATAGAAAACACATCATATGTGTCATATTGGCTTCGATGGGTGGGATTTATGAATTAAATGTGAATTTTTGAGAAGCGTTGTAAAATTAATGTTATTCATGTATGGTGTGTGTGTGTGTACATTGTCTTAGAATTAAAAAAGGATAATGAGTCTTGATGTCGAATGAAATTCTTTCATATGATCATGATTTTTGAGCTAGATTCGAAGTTGGGTGCATCATTAGAATTCTGGGATCATGTTTTAATAAACAATTGGAATAGAATAGGGTATAGTAACTCAAAATTGGATTCCTTTAAGAAGGTCCTCTATTGGGTAGAACCATGAACCCAATAATTAATTGGATGATGAAATTATCATGTTTTAATGGGTAATCACTATCTCAATGTTTCAATAATATATATGAGTGATCACTCGAGATTTGGTAGACTTAGATTTTTGAATTTAAGGCTGTGTTTTTTAATAACACTGAGCAATCTAGGGTGGAACATAGTTGATACAAGAATAATTGATGACCGAAGTAGGTCGGTATTTATAATTAAGTAACCACCGTGAATTCTTGGGGATGAAAAGTGTTATGGTTGGGAGTTTGTAATACCCAATATCCATACAAGAATTTGGAATTGAAGATAAATCTGAATTTTCATTTAAGGTAGGGGTATTTTTGAGAAAAAAACTTTGAAAAGAAATTTTAGTAGTTTAAGAACCTCATGTGGGTGTTTTTGGACGAAGAATGAGGCACATGAAATATCCTGGGAGCTCAAAAGATATTTTTAGGGTAGGTTAGAGTGGCTACAACAAAACTATAGCATACCACTAACCATTTAATGGACATAATTTGTTCACCATTGAGATTTTAAGTGTAAATGTAAATTTTCTTGACACCTAAGGTTTTTAGAGGTGGAGGAACCCTTTTACCTTTCCATCTGTGTTCACCAGGGTTGATTGACACATCCTTCAATCCTCTTCAATACACATGATTTTGGGGTGTTAATATGGAATTATACAGTGATTAGAGGTTAGTTACACCCTTAAATAACAACCAATAATCTCTCCTTTATTCATAATTTCGTATTTATCCACTTATATCATCATAGGTGATTATACGTGATCCTGGAGGAATTACCCAATTCCCTTGGGAATTTTATTTAGCCTAAGTAAAGGACATCATGTGGTGGAATATTCCAATGGTAGAATGATGTTTCATCAATGTATTACACCATGGTGGTTTTTAATATATTTTTAATTAAATTAGTTTTAAACTAGTTATTTTATCATCAAATATATTTTGGGATTTACTATGAAATGTATCAAGATTCCGATGTAGACCTCCCATGGGTGGTTTCTTGTTGTTTCATCAAATTCTATATACTTGGGGAGCTGGTTGTCCATTTTTCCTTTTTGGTTTAAATTTATTTATTAATTGTAAATTTATTAAAAAATTAATTATTAATGTTCGGAAATATTTTTTCTGATCTATGGGATTGGGTATTGATACAAGATTTTAATATACATCATTGAAATTTTTAAAACAAGGAAAAATATTTGTGGGTTGGGTTTAAAATAGTTTTCTTATCGAAATAAATGATAAACTATTTAAATGAGGTATGTGGTCTATGTATTTTTTCCATGGTATGTTTTTTGTTTAGTTTTTGTGATTCTTAGTGACATGAGGTATTTCCATCGGTGGTGTTGTCATCATTGATTAACTTAATGGGAACAAAAATAAGATTTAATTAATCAATATAACATGAATTCAATCCTAACAGGAGATAAGGTCCATGATGACCCCTTCACTTTGACTAGAGGCTTTAGCCACTAATAGCTGAGGCCATGATCATGAAATTCTTTCATGGACAGAGAAGTCCCTCCTGAGGGATGAAAATTAGTGAAAGGAAGTGAGAACCTAATATCCATGCTTATGATCCTACAAAAACTCATGGAAGGGGTGATATTACTTGGATAACATTTTATTTTTATGCCCTAAAAGACCCTTTATATACCTTCAAGCTATTTATACAAGTCATGTTGTGTATGGGGTGAGTGATCCCCTCTTGTATGTGGGGACCTTTCCTGGGTGAAAAGACCTCAGTCTATGTATGATAGGTTGTGTGGGTGGAATTTAATAGTGAGACCTTGAGGACCTAGATGGGATATATTCCATATCTTGATTTTTTTTATGTGAATTAATTTTGTGACATGTGAAGATGTGTCCCTTTTATGAAACTTTGATGAGTATGATACCCCTCATAAGATGGTTGGTACCTGAGTAAATTTCTTGGAATCGAGGACCATGTTAATGTATCTCCACCTATGTTTTGAACCATGTAACCATATTGGGTTACCCTTGTGTAATTAGACCTTGGGTAGTTGTGTAATGATTTTGTACAGAGATGGTGGGATTGGGTTTTGGTCTAACCCTATTATTTTATTTCTATATTGATGGGTGTGCATGTGCGTAATGGAAAATTTCATAAGGGGATGGATTTCATTATGAGTGATAAACTCCCATAGGGCCAAAATTTTATTATGTACAGAAAATTACCATGGGGTTGTCTTGATCACTGGCTAAGAAAACTACCATAGGGGATGTCCAGATTACTATACATGGGGATTCCATCGATATGAATCCACATTTGATCCAGTATAATGGGATGGATATTTTAGGAGTATTAATCAATTCTATGATACTTATTACGTATATTGAAGATACCCAAGATTTTTATATTAGTAGGAACAGTAATTGAAACGTGCTCAAAGACACCTTGACACTAGCTAAAGTAGGTATGATCTATTAGGGTCATTTAACTAAGGATCAACAATAGTGTGGTGTAGAGTACATGGGTTGGCATGGCCCATTCAACATGCTCAGAGGCATTCCATAATCAGATCATAGTAGGCATTAATGGGGGTTTGTATTATTTATCTATATTTGTAGTTTACTTAGCTGTTATAGTTGATCGTATCACATACACCTATCTCAACATTTTTGGTTTTGTATGAGACTGAATATGAGGTCACATACTGAGTTTTTTACTCACACCTTTATTGAGAATCCATGATACTTGGGTGACCGAGAATCTCTACACATGTTGCAGGTATAGTTCATGTCAAAGATCAAGATTTTCATGATCGAGCAATGAATCATGGGTGGTGTTAGAATGTTTTGTTGAGGTATGGATCAGAGTTGTATTAGATCCTCTGAAACCTTTATTTAATTATTTATTTTTATTTTTTTATTATTTGTATGTGATTTCCCTAGTGGGAGATCAGGCCTTCATGTATTCCCTATATCATTATTGTTATTGGGTGGGATATTATTCATTCCTACATAATATATTTTATTTACTATTTTTATATTTATAGGTTGTTTATCTTTTATTATACACTCTGTATAAGGGGTATATTATCCTAACAATACCACATGGGACCCTTTCTACTTATCAGTAACCTCTAGCATACAAGGAAGCTCCCCTGAGGTCACGTAGTGACCACTGTTCTGGGCATAAACTAGTGGTTCGTAGTGGTGAGACATTACCAACTTGAGTTATTTGGGGATAAAAATATTTCAAGTGGGTATATAATAGAGTTGGTTAAACCATCTTAAATATTATGTAATTGGATTGGTGTCTAAAATTGAGGATGGCTCATTCTTACACTAGTTAGATGTGCCGATCTTGGATCGTGGCTTCTATGTTGTTTATGGAAGGTGATTGTAATTAAGGAGTTGTTAGTGATTTGTACGTGAATTTGATAGTGATGAATTTATCTTGTAAGAAGTTTTTTTTTTGATTTTGGGTAGAAATTTATTAGTTTGTTCAATTAAAGTTGACTTAAAAAACTATTGACCATATATGGTGCACCTTCACAAAATTATGACTACGTTTGAGTCACCTAATTTCCATTTTCATTTTAGACTGGTTTATACAATATTTTCATCAAACAATTACAAGTTATCATTTATAGTGATGAAACTAGTGGATGATGAGGAACCAAATTCTTTCCTTGATCAATATGTATAGAGAATAATGTATAACAAGAAACAATTTAGAGTGATCTTGATTAACAATGACTTTTTCATCATTTGGGAAGATAATCCCTTCTTCTCCTCAGGTGGGTTGGGATCATTAAGAAAATCATTATGTTTTATACTTTATGAATCTCTAAATATTATATTCCTAATATCAAATCAATACCCTTGATATTAAATCACCGATAATTTAGCACGATCTTCTCCAAAAAATATTGGGTCTTTATCATCTGTGTCGGTCGTGTTTAGTCAAAACTCAAGTAATCCATCTAGGTTCGGTACTACCCTAACTCTAAAATATCATATCTATCAATGGCCCGGATTTTCAAACTCACATTGATTCATTCACTTTTATTTAACATTAGTGTGTACATGGACTCATTACAGTATGGGTTTTTAGTCTATCCTATAAGTCTGTAATTTTTCTTCCACCCTATGGCTCCAATCCTTCATGTTTGGTTTATTAGTCTAATATAAAATTCCTTTGATTTCCCTATTGGAAACTTTAGCTTGACCATTTGTATATAGGTGATATGGAGTCGGTGTTTTATGATGAACCCCATAATTCTTCAAAAAATACTCAATTCTCTTATTGAAATAGTGAGTCCCTTGATCACTAATTATGGATCTAGGCACTCCAAACCTACAAAATATGTTATCCCTAAATGAATCACAAAAAACATTAGCAATGGAAGTCCTGATGGATTTTTCTTCCACCCATTTGGAGACATAATCAACTACAAGAAAGATATAAGAATTTACAAATGAAACTGGGAAAGGTCCCATAAATTTTATCCCCCAAACATAAAAAATGTCAGAAAAGTTACGTGGATGTTGGGATATTTCTTGTCTCTTTGAAATGTTTCTAGAAAACTGACATTTTTGGCACCTTTTAAAAAATTAATTAAAATATTTAAAAAGGGTGGGAAATAGAGTCCTGATTCTAAAACCTTTTTTCTATCCATTGAGGTCCAAAGTGACCTCCACAAGCTAAAGTGTGAAAAAAATCAAATACATAACTAATTTCAATCTTATGAAAACATCTTCTTATCACTTAGTCATTGAAAATTTTCTAAAGAAATGGATCATCCCAAATGTAATATCTAGATTCAGCTTTATGTTTGTGAATTTGGTGAGAATTGAAATGATATGGGACATGAGATGTTACTAGATAATTGACCATTTCAGCATAACAAGGAACTTATCCTTCAACCAAGTACAAGTACTCTCCTGGATTGTGATCATTCAATGGTTTTTTTTCAGAATTTCTTCTTCAACATTGTTGGGAAGTCTGCTTAAATGATTAGCCACTTGGTTCTCAGATCTTTTTCTATCCTATATTTCTATTTTTAACTCCTTAAATAGTAATATCCATCTCACTATCCTCAGTTTAACTTCATCTTTCTTCATCAAGTACCTAAGTTCCACATGATTGTAAAACACAATGACTTTAGTTCTAAGTAGATATGATCTAAATCATTCTAAATAATGTTTTTTTTTGATAAAAACTCCTTTTATGTGGTTGTGTAACTGAATTGTGCCAAATCCATGGTTCTTGTGGAATAGGAAATTACTTGTGGTCTCCCCTTGATTCATTGAGAAAGGAAGGCTCTAAGTTCTTGGTTGGAAGCATCACAAAGTAATATGAATGATTCTTCCCAATTTGGTGGCCGCATCACAGGTGGTGTAATCAATCTAGTCATTAACTCATCAAAGTATTCCCTATATGCACCACTGAAATAAAAATCAGAATCTTTAAAAATAAATCTAAAGAGAGGGAGAGAAATCATACTAAAATCATTGATAAACCTCCCGTAGAATCCTGCATGTCCTATAAATTATCTAACATTCTTTATGTAAGCTGGGTAAAGAAAAGAATATATCACTTCAATTTTTGATTTATAAAATTCAATTCCCTTTTTGGAAATGACATTCCCAAGGAAAATTACTTTATCAACCCTGAAATGACACTTTTCAAAATTAAAAACAAGATTCTTTTCAGCACTTGTTTTCAAAATCTTTTTCCAGATTTTTTAAATAATGGTGAAAAGGATTTTCAAAAACAATGAAATCATCCAAGAAAACTTCAAAAAATCTTCAATGTGATTATAAAATATACTTACCATGTACCCATGAAATGAACCTAGGGAATTAAATAATAAAAATAGAATCCTTTTATATGAAAAAGTGCCAAAGGGATAAGTAATGGTTGTCTTTTATTGATCCTCAAGAGAAATGGGTAGTTGAAAATATCCTAAAAATACAAACAAAAAGAAGTAATGAGTTCTCAATATCAATATCTCTATAATTTGGTCAATTAAGGTAATGGGGAAATGATCTTTCCAAGTGACCTGATTCAACTTCCTAAAATTAATGCACACTCTCCAGATATTCGGAATTCTCACAGGGGTTAATTCATTAATTTTATTCCTCATAGTGGTTAGACCAGTTTTGTTGGTACTACATGAATGAGTATAACCCATTGTGAATCTGATATGAGATAAATAGTCTCGTATTCTAATTTCATCTCTATCTCTTTCTTCACAACCTCCATTAAGGTGGGATTAAACCTCCATTGGGTTTGTTTGATAGGTTTGAAATCTCCCTCAAGAAAAATTATATGTGAGCATACTTTTATATCTAGTCCTGGGATATCACCAAATCTCAACACTATTTCTTGTACATTCTATTTAAAAAGATCAATTAATGAGTTGTATTTTGTTTTAGAGATATTATTATCAATTATAATTTTTAATTTCTCTCCCTGCCTAAGGTACACATATTTTAAATTAGCGAGGAGTGGATGTAATTCAAGATCAGGTGGATGCTCATGAGATGAAACTATAATGATGTATACCAATTCCAATGGTTTCACATCTTTTACAAAATATTTAATATCATCTTCTTATCCATTTAACAAATTATCAAGGAAATCGTATATTACCTCTTCCTCCCACAGGAAATCAAAATCTTCAGCATTTTGAGTATCCACACATTCAATGATATTTTCAATGGAAGAATTATCTCTTTAGTCTATGAATTCATGACACATTTCTAATTCTTCAATTGGTTCAATACCAACTTCATGGTAGAGTGAAAAGAGTGAGTGATCATCCGATGGGTGCATCATGGATTCAAAAATATAAAAGTGGATAGTGCTATCTCCAAACTCCATAGTGAGTGTCCCTTCCTGGAAATTGATGATGGTTTTTGGACGTCTTCGATAAAGGTCTCTAAAAATGATGAGTGAGCATGATGGGATCCTATATTCTTCTATATTCATCACATAGAAGTTATCCAGGAATAAGAGATCATTGACTTTCATAAGGACATCCTCCATAAATCCTAGTAAGAAGACTGTGGATCTTTTTTCAATCTAGACCACCATTATTGTGGTATTAAGGTCTCCTATATGAAAAGAAGTGTATATTTAGTGAGGAAATACATTAATTGAAGCACTAAAACAACACAAAACAATGGAAAATTTTAAAGAAACAATGGTTCATGGAATGGAAAACATCCATGGATCACGACATTTGGTTTGAAATTGTGGTTTCATAAAAAATGGGACACTTCTTCCTAATTTGATAATTTTAATTACTTTATGTATCATCTTATTGGTGAAAATATCCTTAAAAAAGTTATCATACGTTGGAATTTTTTTAAGAGCTTCAAGAAGGGGAATATTAATTTTCACTTTCTGGAAGGTGTCCAAATTTTTTTTGAAGTGATTTTTCCTATAATATCTTTGTTTCAATCATCCTTGATGAAAAATGTAGGGGTATGTCTTTGTTATCTCTTTGTTTCCGTTTTAATGGTGTTTCTCACCTCTTCTTCCACAATATATCCTTCTCCTCATCCCCTTTATTTTATTCTTCATAGTGAATTTTCAATGAATTTTCTGATTTCCAAACACCATTCTCCTTTATATAAGGTGGTCTTGTTTTAGGTTCATGGGATACTTGTAGTGATATTTATTTACCACTTCTTATTATTATCATGTTTACATTCTCTTTTGGGTTTGGTATTTTTTGGAAAAAGAGTTTCCCATGATTTTTGGTTAGGATGTCCATAAGACTTTTTAACTTGTTTGAAAAATATTTTATGGGTTCTCTCAGCCCCTCAATATTAGATATCTATTGTTGGTTATGAATTGAGGGTTTTTTCACCGGTGTAAGGTTTCTCATATGGTCTTTGGAAAGTGGGTGGTTGGTGGTAAGAAGGAAGGTTATATGATTTCTTTTGTTGAAATGGTGATGGGTTCTGGAATTGTTGCTGGAATGGGGGTCTAGATTGATTTTGATGATTTAAAAATCCATATTGAACTTGGTTAGTCTCTCTCCATCCTTGATATTATAGGAAATACCTCAGTTGAAAGGCCTCCGAACAAGTTTCCATTCTTCGTATTTTGTCACATTGGTCAATGAAATGATCGGGTGATAAGAATAAACTACATATCTTATCTAGTGCTTGTTGGCCACTCAATTGTATCAGGGATATCTATCTAACCGTACTGGATGTCTCATCAAGATTAGTTTCACATAAAGGTAATGGAGTAGAAGTTTGTACATCTTGAATTTCTCTTATACCAGTACCTATTTTATTGAACTTTTGTGAGTTCTGAGAGATCTTCTCAATCAATTCATTAGCTTCTTCTGGTGACTTTTCAATCAATGTGACTCTAGATGATGCATCCAGAGAGTTTCTGTCATTTTCCATTATGCCTTGATAAAATAATACAAGAAAGTGAAGATCCTAAATTACTTTATGCAGGCAGCTGGAACATAGTTTTTAAATCATTCCTAGTACTCATAAAGGGTTTCTCCATATGCTTATCTAGTGGCATAGATCTACTTTCTCATGGCTGTGCTTTTGGAGGTGGGGAAGAATATTTGCATGAAGAATATCACCAAGTCATTCCATTAATCCTAATATTCTTATTGTAAACCATAAAACCATTATTTTTCAGCTCCTTCCAATGAAAAAAGGAATTCCTTCAACTTTACATGTTTCTTAGCTACTACACAGGGTCTGAAAGTTGATCAGTCATGTGTGAACTCTTTAATATGTTTTTTTGGATCTTCACCTTTCAATACATAAAAATTTTATGAAATGGAATTATGTTATGTTTCTTCAAAAAATAATTTTTTAACACTAGCATGTAATGTTTATTGTTTTTATTAAGAAATTGTGGGACACAAAGGTCTCTAAGGGCTGGGTTTTTATTTCCAGCATGATGACAGGTTCAGAGTGAACACTTGAAGATTCACTCGAATCTGTAAGAGAAATGTACTCAAATTAAGATTTTAAACTAAAGTTTTTAAGTATATTGAAAAATTTTATTTCAATTTCAGGATCTAGGGGAAATGGTTCAATGTTTTAGGTTCTATTCATGCAATTTTTATGAGAAAATAAAGAGATAAAAAGAAACAAAATGTTTGCACTACCTCCTTGGAAATGACACCAAATTTTGACATGTGCCTATTGTGGGGTGCCACAATTTTTTACCTAAGTTAAAATGTATTATTGTGGATAACCTAGGTTGTCTCTTGATATGATTGCACAACTATTGTGTATGTAACTTAAATTTGAGAAATAAGAAGATGTTGTTTTTGAAATTGTTTATGTTTAAAAATAAAGCATGAAATTGAAAATAATGTTTGAACAAAAGTGGCTGAAGATAATGATGTGGTAAGGGTACGATAATTTTTTTAAATTTCATCATCATGATAAAAATAGTTCACCCTATCTTTCTATTGAATAATAAATTAAAGACTTCTCAACTGAGTTATCAATCAAACATGGTTGAATAAAGCAATGGAACCCACTCCCATGTGCATGGAAGTTCATAAACAATTCCCAAACAACTAAGTAAAGTCATGATAATGAATTTTTGATCCTTAGAGATATATATATGATATACTAGTTTCATACATGTTCCAATTATCTCTAGAAACTCACCACCATACACAATATGATTTATTGAGACAAATTACACTAGGTGTAGGGAGTTAAAAGTACCTTAAACAAAGCTATAAACAATGAATACACCAAAAATTAAAACATGAATTCATTAAAAGAATTATTAACAAATGAAAATAGAAATAATTAAATAGAATAAGAGAGTATTACATTTACGTTCAATAATATAATATTAAAAAAGTGATACCCCCTTCCTCGATCACTCAAAGGCTTTACCCCTCCATATGAAGGGTAATAGAGTTGAAAGAGGAAGAAGAGAGAATAATAAAACAAAGAAAAGATAAAATAGAAAATAAAAATAACTTCGAGACTACAATAATCTAGCATAGATTCTCTTTCAAACTTTATAATAACTTTGAATGGAAGTGGAACTCATATAAATAAGGTTTAGAGGTGGAAAATTTTTCCTCTAGATTCATTCGTATGAAATTTTGAGTTAAATTTTCATAATAAATTTCCAAATATGAAGAAGTTGTCTCCATGAAAGTCATTACACTATATCTTGTTAATGAGCCCAAAAAATCTCAGAAAATTTAGATAGGTGGCCAAAAATAATTCTCGAATTACTGATGACGACTTTTTCTCTCTAAGGAGACTGCTCAACTCTCTCCAATTTTGAGCACGAAATGGATGCTTTGGTGACCGAATATCTCCACTAAATTTATTTTGGACATGAAAAGAATATTAATCTTTATAGTACATCTTGAATAAATTCATTTGGATTTCATGATAATGATATATTATTCATTAACTAATGTTGTTTCCATTCTATCATCCAACAAACTTTTTCCACTTTATTGAATTTTTTGGGATAGTGGATATCGAATTCGACCTTGGTCCAGAAAACAAACAAGAATCCCACAAAAAAAATTAATCCTAAAAAAAGGAATCACATAAATCGGATCAAAATTGAAAAAGATATTCCAAATATATAGTAGATTTATAAAACATCTAAATTTATAGAATTAATAAATATTTACAATTAATCCCAAAATCTACCAAAAATACTAAAATGATGCAAATAAGCTCAAATTGATTAATTGACGGGGATTAAATCATTTAAACACACATGAAAGATTTTGAAAATTTTAGATCTATTAATAAGTAAATTTAAATTAATAATATGTTTTTATGATATTCTAAAATTTTTAGAATTATATAATTTTACTTTTCTTATTTCCATAATGATCTTTGAAAAATGGAAATGTTACTCATGCGTACATATGAACTACCGTCTCCATGATCGTAACATAATTTATTTAACAAAATAATATTTCATGATGGGTATAAAATTATAATTGATGTGTAAATATGATAATTATGTCATCATTATTATTCTGAAGATTATGTGACCATGATCAAAGTAAGAGGACGAAAAAATCAAAACATATAAAAAACAGAGTAGTTATTAACTGAAACACAATTTTAATAAGGAATTGTTAATAATCAGGTAATTAATTTTCATAAATAAATCATATATGGTATAATATATAAATATATGGTTCTAAAATATATGTATAAAAACCTTATATTTATTATAATTTATTTTTGAACGTGTATGAAGGATGATGAGTCTTATGGTAGGGGATTTCAGTCTCACTTTTTTACTTCTGTGAGACACATTCCATATTAACAACCTATTTCTTTTATGTCGTATATATACTAACCATGAATTTATTTTATGATTATTTTCCTTAAAATTATATAGTTTTAAATATCTATTTTATTATATCTCTTTCATTGGGGTTATAGTTAAAAAGTTACCGAAGTGGTAGGAGATCATTATCCCAATTTTACATATTAGAGATATATGTTATGTTTTGAACCTATCTTCGTTTATGAGGTGTATATACATACCATTTTAAATATAATATCATTAATTTATCTATTCTCACGATATTATAAGTTTCATTTAATTTTATTCCTATATGAGGCTGAAAATTTAAAGATATCGATGTGGTAAAGCTTTTATGTTATAATCTCATTATTTATATGGATTGTTTATGATTATGTTTCTACTGATTAAACCATACGAGCCATGTCTTAATAAACTCATGAGTTTAATTCTCCTATGGTTTCTTCATGAGAATACATTTTTTATTCATTTTTATCTATTTATTTAATCAAGAATTCAAAATATTTTATTAATAAAAATAATCGTTATTTCACCATTCGATCGAAAACACCTTTTCACTCAAAACCATGGATTATAAAAATGTTTTCAAGAATATTTTTATAATTATTCTATTTTATTATTAAATTAGTTTTTAACCATTTTTTAATTTTTATAAATGTTTTAAAAGTAATCTACATGTCATTTCTCAACAATGACCTTTTGGATTTTACCGAAAATTTGAAAATAATAAATACTTTTAACATGCATGAAATGAATATTATTTATCTCTATCATGATTTCAAAAAGATTTCACGATTCCCTTAAAAGTTTTCAATGTTATTTTCAAATAATTTTTTCCCTAATATTTTGTAGTTTTTTATATTTTAATTAAATGGTTTCAAAGTAAAAATGGATTTCAAAAATGTTTTAAAAAGTGTTTTTCACAGTGAAAGGTTATTTTCCTCATGAAATGTTTTAAATAATTTTTAAATATCACTTTATAAATTTTTAATGATATTTTAAAAGAAAATAAATTTAAACATTTTTGTGGTTTAATTTTTTTATGTGTAGGGTTAATTTTCAAAAGAAATATTTTAAATTATGATTAATGCTTAATTTTATAAAATTTTAGAGGTTATTTTCAAAAGAAATGAATTTATGAATCATTTTGTGAATATGCAGTTATAATAAGTGATTTTAAAAGAAAACTAATTTCCTCAAGAAAATTTACAAGAGATATTTAAAAATCATTTCCCATTAAGTTTACATCCTTTGATGTAACTTATGCTTTGATGGGGATAAGAACCAATGATACCATTATTATTCATTATCTGAATAATTTATTATGAAAATATGTTTGTGAAACCCTTTCTATTCCATGGGTTATACCATGATAAAAGTTTCATAGAACAAGATTATTCTTCCATATTTTATACTATTATGAAATTATGAAATGATTATAAAAACAATATCTTTTCCATAGGTGATGATATGATAAAATGTTTATGAAACCCATTTTATTTCATGTGTTGTGATATGATAAATGTTTTATGATCTTGTGGCATAAATATATATTATTTTCATTATATGATTACTGTGACCTATATCTCCTTCCAATGAATTGGGTAAAGATTTATATCTCCTATGATAAATAGGACTAGAATGGGTAGTGAGACCGATTCAAAAAGGGTCTTTGTCTGCTTAGATGGTCTTGAGAGTAAACCTTGAATACTATGATGGTATTGGGAGTGAAACATGACTAATGTGATGATTTGGGGGAGTGAACCCATTCCACTATAATGTCCTTATAAGTGACCCTTGACTATTATGTAAATTATTTTCTATGCTTATGTGTATTATGAAAATATATGTATTATGTCAATGTTATGATCTCATGGATTGTGCTATTTTCTTTACTTATGATTCATGTCTTATGAACTACCAATAATTTTTCCATGAATCTAGATTCCTATATTTGATATGATAGGTATGATTTTCATATTTTATTCCCATGTTCTCATTCCCTTATGTTTATATTATACTTTCATATCTCCCTTATTTACCTTTATTAATCATATGAACTGACCCTTTCTTATGTTTCCTCTCCCCAAGTCATAAAGAAAATTGTTAAGGAGGGTAGGTTTGTAAAGAGTACTAATGTGGAAGATCATTAGGGAATATTTTGAATATATTTCAATAAATACGAATATAGAATACCTCGTCTCTAGAGACACTAAAATAATATAGACCCTATCCTGTGTTTGTGTAATTTATTGAATATTCATCTAAAAATTCATAATATATATGTATGAAAACCCAAGGTCATTCTAGTTGGAATCAGAGTAAAGGTTTAGTTAAACTTTGGAAACTAGGATGACAAATGTTTAGTAATATCCCAAGGGATATTTCTAAGAATATGTTTAGGGATGTCTCTAAGAATAAATCTAAGGATTATTGAAAGTATAGGGAAATGTCCTAGAATCTTGATAAAGGATAGATAAAGTGGTTTCAAATGAATTACATAACTTTATAGACAATATAAGTATATGTGATCCTATAACATATCTACCTAGGGGCAATAACTCTGAAAAGGGTTAATTGGGATAGGATCGATCGTCATCTGGTGCATGTTGATAGGCCTTGATGAACACCTAGTTTGAAAATCATAGAGGATATGCTTTGAAAATTAAAAAACTCTTCACAAACCATCATGAATTATTTAAATAGATGATGACTATGAATAACCAAGGATTAACCTAAGGTATTATATATTAAAATGAATGTGTCATGATTTAGACATACTATAATTAATTTTTATTGCTTTTGTAGTTTTCCACTATGATTAGTGTTTATCAAACTATGGTATATCGTTTTAGTCAATGGATGGAACCAAAATGAACTGGGCTTACATTGAATGTGATGTAAAATTTTCTAATGGGAATCCGAATGGTTTTATGACTGGATTGGAGGAATTTCTGATTATTTATAATCAGCTATCATAAATCATGACTAATATATACACCTTAACAAACTCTCAGAATCCCTAAAGAAGAGAATAATAGAGTTCACTGGGAGTTCAGATAGTGGATACCATGTATAAAATAATATTAAGTTTCTTATATATTGAAATTAGGGAATAAGCACTTAAGGTAATGTCTTACAGGGATGAGAATATTTTTCTTGGGTTTAGAAAAGAATTAAACAAAGAAATTAACTATAAAGGAAAAATGAAAAGATCAGTTAAAAAAATTGATGAGACTAATCTTCTCCCAAAGGTATCATCAGCTGAGAAATTTTTTAAATGTGTAACACATAAGAAATATGCAAATTTATGTCTTAATGGGAAATATTGTGAAGAGAATATGTAAGGTTGTATGAGTAATAGTTTTTCGATTGATAATGAAGAGGATACAGATGACATATGAAAGGAAAGAGGTATTAAGGAAAAAGTTTATGAATAATAATTAATGGATTAAAGATGATGTGTAATAATTGAAGTGTTTAGGTATTGTAATCACAAAACTATGTTATATGAATATATATAAGGATTTTTTTTAGAATAGTTTCATTAAGGATTATCAATAATATTTTAAATGGTACTGATGAAATAGAAACTTGATTTAATAGGAAGGTAAAACATTATAGAAAATATATGATTAATGAAGTATAAACCTTAAAATGTTCCTGATGTTGAACAAATGGTGTATAGTTTGGATGAAGAGATGATTGATATAGATAAAGTAAATTAGATTATATTGATTATCTTGGAATTTATAAATGATTTTTTAACAGTGGTTTATGATTTCATTTATGGAGTTCAAATATTTTTTGGATTTAAGGAATATATGAAATAATATGCGTTTTATATGATTAATGAGGAATAATGAATGGTTTAAATATGGTTTCAAAGTAATTTAGGTTTATTATCATGTTTCATGAGAATACATGATAAAGGTATTCAAATGTTTGGTATGTGATAATCAATAACTACTTTATAATATATGGTGGATTAATGTTAAGTTGATTTTGTAATATTTATTGAAATTATTTATAATTTTTAATTTTTTAAGGGTTATAAGGCTCACTATTTATTGAATGGTTTAAGTTGAACTTTGGATGTTGTTTTAGAGATAACAAAATTACTTCACCATATGAGTATATATCCACATTGGATAATGCGGGATATATATTTTTTACTAAATATATAAGGATAAATTATAATTATATTATATACCATATTTATTTATTTATACAAAATAATCATCTCTTAAAGTAAGAGTTGAATGTAACACCCAAAGTTTTAGTGAAATATTTTTTTCAAATAAATTAATTTTCATTGAGGTATTATGTTGTACTATGTCAAACATTCCTTTCATATTAATCTAAATTGGAACCTGATAAATGACAAAAAATTGGATTGTGTTATAGGCAACACCGACATAGAGTATGTTACATGGAATACTGTCTTGGTTTATATTACACGCAACACCGACTTGGCATACGTTATATGCAACACTGATGTTTCTACGAAAGATCATTTTATTGTTATAATTTTTAAATGAGATAATTATAACCTAGAAATTATACATATTAATATAAATATCAATAACTAATTTTCAAATATTATTTATATTTTTTTATATAAATAAAACATATTGATAGTGAAAGATATAAATTTTTGTAAAGTCCTTATATTCTTATAATACTATTTTCTCAAAACAAATATGTTTAATATCCTTCTACGAAAAATAATAAAATTAATTTTAGACACATTTGGAAATTTAATTTGGTAATATAAACTTAATATTTTAATTTATAATTTTGAAATTTACTTTAGGGTTAATTATTCAGATTTTGTTGAGAAACTTCATTTTTGGATGAATAGTGAAAAATTCTAGATTTTAATTCAAAACTACATTTTTGTATAATTTATTTATAAGGGTAAAATATATTTTAATTTGGTTTAAAATTTTAAGCATATCATATTTTTATCAATTAATTTAATTTTTTTCATTGAAATCAATTTCACTTTGAAATTGGGTATAAAAACAAAGCAAACTTTTGAACGTTTTAACTTTCCAAACCTACAGTGTCATCCCATCAACATAATTATTTTTAAATTAAATTATGCCACTTATGTGATTATAATTTAATAAAAAATTGATTCTATATTTTTAATCAGAATAATTTATAATTTATGATATGTTCAACTTAATTTTTGACCAAAATATTAGTGAAACTGATTAAAGATAATTACAATGATTAAGAGAAAAATTATGTTAACAAAGTACTAAACCTTAAATTTAAGACCCAAAATAACCTATAAAATTTTTCAACACCAATTATATATCCTTTAATAAGTAATTAACATTCCATTATTGGGTTTTTTGGTTTGTTATTACATTTTTAGGTAAAAACGAGGGTACACGTAACTTGTTTTCAAAAATGCCAACCATGTCCTTTCCCTTCCCTATAAAAGGATACCACCTCTCCCTCTTCTTTACACCTATCAAACCACTTAGGTTCAGAAAATATCATCCTAATAAACCTACCAATATACCTACCTTCCTAATATAATCCCCCCCTTTGGAATAAATAAATCCAAGGAAGCCTTTTTACACAAAACAAAAGTAGTTACCCGATTAAGAGGTAACATCTTCTATCAAGTTCCTTTATTTTATTATATTTCACACCCCCTAAACTATATCTTGTAAATTATTGTATAAAAACACTAGTATCATCAATATAATATTATTTTTATGATAATTGTTATACGTACACTTATACACACTCCATTCTAATGGGTAATGTATATACTGTTTACATGTATGACGAACTACCACCTCACAAAATGACCATTGTTCATTTTCACTTTACCATGTAGTCATTGTTGTGGAAACTAAATTTTTAAATAATATATATGATATTTTTTATTTAATTATGATTCTATAAATTTTCAATAAAATATATTTTACTTCTTTATATATTATGTATATATGATAACATTGTTTTTGGACGTATGGACTACCGCCTCCTCAAAACAATATGATTCATTCACACCTTACATGGAAAGTATTAGAGACTATTTTAGTAAAAATATAATATATAAATTAAATATTAATTATAATTTATTTATATTATATTACATATATTTATTTATATACATTCCATTTACATTATTTCTTTCAATATGACAGGAAAACAAAAATATCATTCATACGTATGTAAGGACTATCGTATCCATGAACAATATATTTCATTTTTCATTAAAAATTATTATAATTACTTATGTAATGAATATATAATATATTTATATCATTTATTATATTATGGAAATAAAAAATCAAGATATGAGTAAGAAGACTAAGAATAAAAAGTCAAATCATGTATGATTAATAAGGAATTTATCACCCAAAACATGGAGTTAATGATAAACAGGTAATATTAAGATTTAAGGGAATCATATATGGTATTATATATATGATTATGGTTATATGATATATTTGTAATCAAATTATACTTATTTTAGAAGATTGTTTAATGAGTTTGACGAAAGTCAAGACATAAGGTTAGGGAATTTCATCTTACCTTTTATTACTATGAGATAAATGCCTTATTCACCAATCACTTCTATTGTGTGTTATATACACTAACCTTTATAATTTTATATCAGGAATCTAATTTTTTTCAGGTTATTATAAGATTCATTAAATTTTATTTTCTTAAATGAGAAGTATGATTCTATGTTACCAAGTAGTAAGATTCTATTGAAACAATCTCATTGTTTATCGAGATTTTTTATGATCATGATTCAATTAATGACATGTCATGATTAATATATCAGTAAAACCCCTGAATTATCTTCTCATATTGCGTTCCATGATATATTTATGTATTATTACCATTTTTTCACTCTTTAGTACTTAGTATAACTAATAAAATGTTTTAATGAATATTTAACTTTATTTCTCCTTTCAGTTGGAGATATATCTTATTTCGAAACCATTATTTAAAAAAATGATTTAAAAAATGTTTTACTTTTATCATATGATGTTAATGGAAAATTTTAGCCATGTTTTACCTTATATGGTTTTATAAGGAATCTTTTGGTAATTCTCCTATTAATGAACTTTTTAGAACTTTTAAGGTTGGAAAAGGAATGTTCACCATGTATAGACTTACCACCATTGCGACCATCATTTCCTTGAATCATTCATTATAAGCTTACAAATTAAATTTAAAGGAAATTTTTTTCTTAATATTATAGAAATTTATTCTTTTTGAAGTAGTGTTTAATGAAAATTTCTTTCAAAAATGTTTTATGGGTTTTAAAATCTTTCTTTAAAATATTTCAAATCTATTTTCAAAGAAAAAGCTTTTCAAGAATGTTTTATGTTTAATAAATGTTTTAAAAATTTTCAAGAATTATTTATAAGTTTTAAAAGAAAAATGTTTCCAAAATTATATTAATTTTTTAATAAGTTTTCATGTTTATTTACAAGGAAATGGTTTTCAAAATTTTTTATGTTTTAAAATAGGAAATTTTTCAAAGTAGAAAGGATATTTTCCTCAATAAGTGTCTTTAAAAGATCATTCCAAACCATTTCCCATCTAAGATGAAAATCATTGGTGTCACTCATTCCTTCTCAGGGTATTTATTCAATGCTTCCATTCATATTATGAATGGTTAATTTTTTATGGAATAATGTTTATGAAACCCATTTCTATTTCATGAGTTATATTATTTTGAAACCCACTTATTTTCATGGGTGGTGATTGTGAGACCAACCTCTTTTCTATAAGTAATGATATGATTAAATGTTTATGATGAATATCATTTCATGGGTTATGATATTATTACTTTTATAATCTTGTGGAACTCATATTTTTTATTTTATTATGTCTTGTGTTGGATATATATCTACCTCCAATGCATTGGGTAATAATGGAAGAATCATGAGTATGTATGTTATGCAAGAACCTGATTTCATGTTCACAATGTTATGAGTGAACTTGATTACATTTCCGAAAAATTATTAATGGACCTAGTTTAATGTTCATAAGTTTATGTGTGAACCTGATTACATGTTCATAATGTTAGGAGTGAACCTTATTACATGTTGATAATTTTATTCATGAATCTAGTTGCATGTCCATAAGTTAATGTGATAACATGATTAAATGTTCCTAATAATATGTGTGAACATGAATACATGTTCACAATATTATTCATAGTCCTGGTTTCATATTCATATGGTTATGTGTGAAACATATATAATGTTCACAATGATATGCATGGACCTGGTTGAATGTTCATAAGTTGATGTCGGGGCCTAATTTCATGTCCTTAACTAAATGGGTGAACCCGTTTCTATTTATACAAGTTGACAAAGTTATAAAACAATGTGCATGCCATAAATTCCATGAATTATTACTATGTTATAATTTCATGACTTATGCTCTTAATTATACTATGATCCATGTATTATGAACTTCCAATATTTATTATGATCTCTAATATAAAGGGACGATCTTTAAATTTTATGATCAAATTCCATACTCTTTTGTTTATGTTATTCTAACATATTTCCTTTATTTACCCTTACAGATCATATGATGTCACCCCATTCTTATGTTCCCTTTAACCAGGTTGTGAATAAAGGTTTTAGGTGGAGTTAATAAAGGTGGATATCTTTATGCGAGGCATTGAAGATCTCTCCCCAGGATATAAGATTTTGGTTCCAAGTTTCCAAATACACTAAACTATTACGGTACTCATGAAGTTATTTTTGGTAATGTACATAATATTCATATAAAATGATGTAATATCCATGTATGTTAAGCCTGGGTTATAATAGTTGATATCAAAGTAAAGGTTTTGTCAACATTTGGGAACTAGGATTAGAAAACCATAGTGAGATACCTAAGAGTATTTCTATGAATCTGTCTAGGGATGTATTTAAGGATAAGTCTAAGTATAAGGAAAAGTATAGGAAAATGTCTTAAAATATTGGTAACGGATGTAGCAAGTGGGTTCCAAGAAATATATCTCTATCTAGATACTAAAAGTGTATATGGCACTAGAAGAGATTTACCTAGGAGTAACAAATCCAAAAAGATGTTTCAGGCCAAACTCGAGGTAATCTGGAACATGATAATGGTCCTTGTTGCACACCTGGTTTGGAACACCAAGGGGATATGATTTGGAAACTCATAAACTCATCATGAAGCATTATAAAGAAATGAAATAGTAGTTGACTATTAATAACCTATTATAAAACTAAGGATTCATAGATTAAAAAGTATGTGTCCTCATTTTTACTTCCTATAATAATTTTCTGTATGATTAATATGGTTTCCATCTATGATAAGTGTTTCTCATGCTATGTTTTTTAGTCAATGGATTGAACCCAAAGAGCCCATGTTAATATGAAATTCAATGGAAAATTCAATTATTTCCCCAATTAGAAATATAATACTATGGGTGATGAAATTAGAAACCTCGTTATGATGCTTTCAAAAGCTATGAATAATTGTGAATAGTCTACCGAGCAAAGGAGGGAACAACACTCCATTAAGTCCTTCATGAGGTATCACCCTCCTTCATTCAGTGGTTTCATTAATCTATTAGTTTTTTAATTATATATCAGTACCATTTAAAATATATTTTATTTTCTCCAATGTTTAGAGCATGAAAAGGTAACATTGGATTTCTACCATCTAGTAGGTGAGTCATATCAATGGTGGAAAATTATCAAGAATATGAGGCGAAAAGATGAAATTGAGTCCATGTATTGGGATGATTTTAAAAACTTATCATTTGATATTTACATTCCTATTATTCTTTATATGAGTATGGATAAGGAATTCTTAGAGCTTAATCAGAGGGATGATGATTATATTGGTTCCTATGAAGAAAATTTTACAAGTCTTACAAGGTACTCTTAGGGTATTATAATTCATCCAAAAAGTAATTTTGATAAATTTTTTAGCGGCTTGAAACCAACTCTATGAAGGGAATTATCCATGAGGGTCTTTGAATTCTATGATGAAAATTTTCTATGTAAAGTAAAATTGGAAATAGAATATGGAAACCCTCTTAGTTCTGGGGATAAGAAAAGAAAAATGGGGTTCTATGGAAAATCGAATGATATGTCACATAGAGAGAAGAAAAATTCTAAAACTCTTACTTACCAAAACAATGTTAAAGAGAAAATATGTGAGTGACTTAATGGAAAAATAAGGTGTTTCAATTGTGGGATACCTGGCCATCAAGAAAATAATATAGAAATGATGGAAATGGAAAGAGGACATTAATTGATATTAATAAAGAGATATCACAACAGAATGCACCACCAAAACATTAGTGTTTCAATTGTAAACAGTTGAGGAATTATGAAAATAAATTACCCAATCAAAGAGAAAATATGGATGATAAGACCCAAAATCTTCGAAACAGAATGGAAAAAGGGAAAGATTATGTAATCATAATGAGTGAAGTGAATATTGATAGTTAGGGAAACCTCATCCTTTCCCACTTAGTTTGTAAGTTCATGTTTGATTTTGTACAAATAAAGCCTATAAAAACCTTATTGTTCATCCTTTAATGATGTTTCATGTTATTATATCCCTCTACTTGGATTGTAGAATAATAAAATCACCTTTGATGTTCTGTCAGTGCAAGGATGAAAACAGGTATCCAATAAACGTTTTTTAGTATAAGATAACACCTTAAATAGTGAATTATATTTTATAAGGGATATAAGGTTAAAAATTTATGGAATAGTATATTTACGAACATTAAATTACGATTTAGATATTAGGGTATCATCTCACCTTATGAGGATTTATGTATATTGGATAACTGGTTCTCACAACTATATTATGTTTATAACTGAAGGTACATTTGATGACATATTATGGATCCTATGATCCATTACTTCTTCATGAATAGAAAATTCTCCTTCATATAATATAATAAGAGATAAAGGGGAAAATTGAACGTGAAAAAAAATATAATTTTTCTAAGATCCAGTAAATATATATTGTCATATAAACTCTTCAAAATTTTTAAAAAGTCAAGAAAATAAAAATTTTGTCAAGTTATAATCATTTTTATGATATTAGTAACCATTTTCAAGACTCTTTGGGTTATGAATTTTTGAATATTAACTTTATACTAACCATGTTATATATCACACTCCATCATTAATTCATAGTTATATTTCTCCTCCATATCAATGTTTTCACTTTCTACCAATGTTCTTCTATGTGTAAACCTAGTTATGTGTTACCTTAGGTTACTATTATGTTTCCAAATTTTTATTTTAAAAGTAAGTTTTAGTATTCATTTTTATGATGTGTGATTATATGAAAGGAACTTTCATATATAAAACCTTTGTTAACCTAAATAAATTTTGATTGAAAAATTCATTTTAACCTATGTATAATGTAACAACTAGAGTTCTTTTGAACTCATTTTTTCGAATAAATTAATTTTCATTGATGTATTGTATTGCACTCAGTCAAACATATATTTCACATGACACAAACTTAGCATATTCTAAATGACACAAAATTTCAATGTGTTCATGAGAAACTAACTTGGCATACGTTACACAGAACAACAAATTGGTGTATGTTACACCCAACACTCACTTGGCGTACCTTACACACATCACCAATGTTTCTACGAAACATCATTTTATTATTGTAATTATTTAAATGAGATAATTATAACCTAAATATTAAACATAGTAATATTAATAGCAATAAATATTTTTAAATATATTTTATAATATTTTTATATAATTAAATCATATTAAAAATGAAATATAGAATTTTTGGTAAAGTTCTTATATGTTTTAAATATTATTTTCTCAAATGAACTACTTTTAATGCCCATATATGAAAAATAATAAAATTAATTTTAATTTTTTTTAATAAATTAAATTTTTTAAAATAACCATTATTTTTTAATTTAGAATTTCAAAATTAATTTTCGGTAAATATTTGGGATTTTTTTGGAAACTTCTTTTTTTGGATGAATAGTAAAAATACAAGATTTTAATTCAAAAACTAACATTTCATATAATATATTTATAAAGTTAAATTATATTTAAATTTGATTTAATGTTTAATTATATCATATTTTTATCAATTAATCCAATTTAGGTCTTTGTAAAAAATTTCACTTTTAAATTGGGTATAAAAACATAGAAATCTTTTAGACGTTTTTACTTTAAAATCCTACAATGTAATCCCATAAAAGATATTATTTTTAGATTAATTTCTTCCAATTATATGATTAGAATTTATAAATATTTATTAAATATTATTAATAATAATAATATATAATTATTAATAATTTTTACCTAGTTTTTACCAAAATAATTAGTGGAAGTCGCAAAAATTAATTACAATGATTAAGAGAAAAATTATGTTAATAATGTACTAAATCATAAATTTAAGATCCAAAATGACCTATAAACTTGTCCAACACACATTTTAGGGATATAATTATTCCATTAAACATCCATTATTGAGTTTGGATGGTTGTTTATGACTATGTTTAGGTAAAAACATGGGTACATCTAACTTGTTTTCAAAAATACCAAGTGTGTCCTTTCCCCTCCCTATAAAAGGCAAAAACCTCTACCTCTTAATAACACCTCTCAAACCACTTATTATTGGACAATATATTGACAATAAAATTCCAAACATCTATACCTTCATCCTAGTAGCCTCCCCTTGGTAATAAAGCAATCCAAGTAAGCTGTTTGACACAAACCAAATGGTGTTACCCAATTAATAGGCAACGTCTTCTCTAAAGATCTTCTATTTTATTTTCGTTTTCCACCCCCTCCACCATATTTATTACATTATTGTATAAAAAAATTATCCTCAATTTACTAGGATGTTTTTATACAATGTGTTTGAACAACACTTATACACACTTCCATCTGATGGGTAATGAACATACTGTTTACGTGTACGGAAACTTACCGCCGCATGAAACGATGATTGTTCATTTTTCCTTTACCACATAACATAGTGGTAATTATGATGGAACCTATATTTTTACATAATCTATATGATATTCAGGATTTACTTATATTTATTTAATTTTCAAATTAAAAATACCATCTTTCTTTTGATATTGTGTATATACAATAACTTTTTTTTTGTGGATGTGTGGACTACCCGCATCCAAAAAAATATTTTTTTTTCACACATTACATGGAATGTTTTAAGGATTGTTTTAGTATAAATATAAAATACACAAGAAATATTTAGTCTAATATAATTATATAATATTATATATATTTATTTACATACAAGTCATATATTTCTCTCTTTCAATACAACAATAAAATGAAAATAGAGTTCATGTGTACGTACCGAATACCGTCTCCATGAACGATATTTTTCATTTATCATGAAATATTATTATAAATCCATATATACTGAATATAGAAGATATTTATATCATTTATTACATGTCTTTAATAAATTAATCAAGATCTAAGTAAGAAGACTAAGAATATCAAGTCAAATCATGTATGATTAACAAGGCATTTATAACCCGAAAACATGGAGTTAATGATAAATAAGAAATATAAAGCCTTAAGAGAATCATATGTGGTATTATATTAAATAATACATCTATTTGATATATTTATAATAAACTTATAATTATAATACATGAGGTTTTAATGAGTATAGAAAAGTCAATACATAAGGTAAGGGAATTTCATCTCGCCTTTTATTACCATCGGATACAAGCCTTATTCACCACTCACTTTTATTTTGTGGTATATTAAAATCCATTTGAAAAGGTATATCATGAATACTATTATTTTCATGATATTTTATTTTCTTACATGGGTAGTATGATTCTAATTTACCAAGTGGTAAGAGTATATTGAAACAATCTCATCATCTATCGAGATTGTTTTTTATTATGCTTCAATTTATGACATCTTATGACCCATATCTCAAGAAAACCCATGAATTATCTTATCCTATGATTTTAAATGATATATTAATGTATTATTAACATTTTTTACACTCTATGTTACTTAAGATAACTAATAATATTTTAATGAAAATCTATCTTTATTTCTAGTTTTAGTCAAAAATTTGTGTTCTTTCAAAATCATGATTTCTAAAAATTATTTCAAAAATGTTTTAATATTATCATATTATGTTAAAGAAAATTTTTACCCTTTTTTTAACTTCTACAGTCTTATAATTAATATTCTTGTCATTTTCCTATCAAGGAAATTTTCTGAACTTTTTGGTAAAAAATGAACTTTCAGAAAGTATAGACCTACCACTATTGCGACTATCATTTCCTTGAAGATTTAATTATATATTTATAAGTTTAATTTAAAATAAAAATGTTTTCTTAATATTCTGAAATTTTATTTTCTTAAAGTGCCTTTCAATTATTATTTTTTTTCAAAAATGATTTATGGTTTTTAAAGCTCCCTTTATAATATTTAAAATCTATTTTCATAGAAATTTTTTTTCAGGATTGTTTTACATTTAAGAAATGTTTTAAACTTTTTCATGTATTATTTATATGTTTTCAAAGAAAAAGTATTCAAAAAGTATTTCAAATATTTTTTATAAGTATTCAAGTTTATTTTCCTGGAAATTGTTTTCAAAATGTTTTATGTTAAAAAAAAGACTTTTTTTCAAATAAGAATGGATATTTTCATCTATAATTAATTTTAAAAGAAATTTCAAAATTATTTCCCCACTAATATGACACATGTTGGTTTTACACATGCCTTTATGGGTAAACAATTCAATGATTTTATAAATTTTCTTTATATTAATGGTTAATGTTTTTATGGAATAATGTTTATGAAACTTGTTAATATTTAATAGGTTATTTTTTGGAAACCTACTTTTTTTACCGGTGGTGATTGTGAGACATAGCTCTTTCACACAAGGAAATGATATGATTATATGTTTATGTTTCCTATATCATTTCCTTGGTTATGATATGATTATTATTTATAATATTGTGGAACTCATTTGTATGATTTTGTTATGTATTGGGTTGGATCTATGTATCTTTCTAATGAATTGGGTAAAGATGGTTGAATCATGAGTATGTATGTTATTTTGAACATGATTTCATTCTCATAATGTTATTCATGAACATTATTACATGTTCGCAATGCTATGCATGGAACTGCTTGCATGTCCATAAGTTTAAGTGTGAACTTGATTAAAATGTTCGCAATTTTATGACCGAACCTTATTACATGTTCACAATGTTATGAATGGACCTGGAAACATGTCCATAAGTTTTTTCATTAACCTAATTACAAGTTAGAAATATTGTGAATGAACATGATTACAAGTTCATAATGTTATGAATGGACCTGGTTTCCTGTCTAGAAGGTTATGCATGAACCAGATTACACATTCACAATATTATGCATGGACCTAGTTTCATGTCTATAAGTTGATATGGTGGTCTGATTTCATGTAATTAACTTAATGAGTGAACCTATTTTTACTTATACATGTTCACAAGGTTATAAACCAATGTTCATGCCACAAATTCCATGTCTTATTACCAAGTTATGATTTCATAAATTTTGATATTAATTATCTTATTATCCATTTCTTATGAACTAAAAATCTTTCTTATGATCTCCAATATATAGGGTATGATATTCAAATGTTAATCTCAAGATCCAAACACCTTTTTTCATGTTATGATTACACATTTCCTTTATTTACCCGAATTGAGCATATGATCTCACCACATTAATATGTTTCTTTTCCATAGGTTATTAAGAAATGTTTTTGGTATAAGTACTATAAGTGAAGATCTTTATGGGATATGTTGAAGATCATTCACCATGATAGAATATTTTGTTTCCATGTTTCCAAATACAGTAAACTACTATGGTCTTTGATCATGTATTGTTATAATATACTGAATATTCATATGAAATGATGTAATATCCATGTATGTTAATCATGGGTCACTATATTGAAGTATAAATTTTTCATGACACAACCAACAAATGAAATTGTTCTTATGAAATAAAAAGATATCAAGTAAGTACATTTTTATATGTTCTCAATCTAGAGGGGAAAGAAATTCCCAAGCATTAGGAAAAAGAACTTGAGATAAATTTCTTCCCTATAATAATATTTTTGATGATATTAATGAAATTTTTAAAACCTATTTGGTTTATGTATTTTTGGTCATGAACAGTCACCTGACCATGTTCTCTATAACTATCCATTAGTATTTTCCAGTTCGTTTTCTCTTCAATGTCCATTTTTTCACTTCCCACATATGTTCTTCTATTTGTAAACCTAGTATGAATTATTCTAGATGACTTTCCAAGTTAATTTATTATTTTCAATAGGATATTTTATTAACCGCTTTTATGATGTGGGTTTTTATGAAGGGAACTTAAAATTTTAAACCTTTGTTGACCGAGATAGACGTAGAGGGTAAAATTCATTTTAAGGGGGATAGAATGTGAAAACCCAAGATTTATTGAATTTATTTTAAAATAAAAATAATGTTTTTGATATTTTTATTATATCCAACACTTATTTTAGATAGTTTTACATGAAACAACAAGTTTAAATTTTGTATCACACAACACCAAGTTTAAACAAAATGTAACATACTATTTAAATATTATTATTTAATATGATAGTAATCAATTAGTCATTGGAATGACAAGTATAAATAGGATTAAATAAATTATGAAAATGTATTGTTTAAAAATATTTCTAAAATTATTTGTTTCAAGACCAATTAATTAAAAATAAAACTAAAAACTACTTTAAAATAAAGTCAATCTTTTTTTGACAAACTATTTTTTATGAAAACAAACACATTTTACCAAAATAAATTAGATAAAACATATTTTGATCAATTATTTTAATGATATTTATATATTTTATATTTAAAAAACTATTTAACAATCATCTTATGTGTTTAATATAAAATAGATAATAATAAATCAAATTTTATGCTTAAAACCCATATTTTTCTAAAAATCATTTTATCTCTTTTTTGTGCAGTTATTTTAAAACAATTTTTTTACACTTTAAGAAACTTTATTTGAAAAAATAAATTTTATTTTTTATAATCATATTTTCAAGATAATCTTATGGTAAATGTTTGGGAATTTTTTTCAAAAGTTTAATTTTTTTGATGAATAGTAAAAATTATTGAATTTTAATTGAAAATAACCTTTTCATTTACATTATTTATAAAGTTAAATTATATTTTAAATAGGTTTTAAATTAAAATTATTAAAATTAAAAAAATATATATATATATATATATATATTAATCTAATTTTGGTTATTTTAATCATTTTTAAATTTACTTTTGATATAAAAACCTTGTAAACTGTTGAACATTTTCTCTTTGAAAATACGCTTTCTAATCGCGTCGATGGGCTTAATTTTAAATTAAATTTACCAATTATGTAAATGGAATTTGGAGAAATCTATTATATATTTTTAATCATCATAATTTATATTATATAATATGTTCTAATTAATTTTAGACCACAATTAATAGTAAAATAGTAAAAAAATATTTACCATGGTTAATGTAAAAATGGGTTTACTAAGGATTAAACTATAAAGATAAGGTTTAAAATGACCTAAAAACTTTTATAAAATATATTTTATTGAAATAGTTACACCCTATAATGTCTGAGTCTCTATAATACTCTATTTGGACCCTTTTTATTGTAAAAAATGGGTACAATGTTTTATTTTCAAAAATTACAAGTGTGCCACTTACCTCACTTTAAAAGGCCACGCTTCTCCTATAATCTTCACACCTTAACACCATTTTTGTTTAGAAAATAATTAAAAAATAACTTACTAGATCCCAAAATATCATCCTATAATCATTGTTTTGGGTATAAATCCAACCAAGGAAGGATTTTGGTGAAATCCTTGGGAGGTATCCCAAAGAAAAGGCAACATTCTTCAACAAGATTTTTTATTTTATTTCTTCCTCCACATTATTTATTTTATATTAAAACATGATGATATAAAAAAAATATGTATATTAAATATAATTGTATTTTTTATATTAAGTTAATTACCTAAAACCATCCCCACTTCCATCAAATGGGTTACAAAATCATCATTCGTGTTTATGGTGGACTACCGCCTTACGAACTGATTTCATTCATTTTTCCATCATCACATATCATAGTTGGACATGATGATGTATATAATATATATATATATATATTATATTATATTATATTTATAACATAAATATATCTTTTGCTTCATTATTTAATATATATATTTTTACTTTCCTTTCCATATGGTATTCGATAATTTCACTTGTGTGTACAGAATACAACTGCCTCACGAAATGATGTGTTTTTTTTCACTAAATCCTTACATGGAATATAATAAGGATAAAGTTAATGAATATTTGTGATATAAATGACATAATTATTTTATCAATGAAATATTTATCACTCTAAAATGTTAATATATCATTTTATTTCTAATATTTTCACTCATTGAAATATGATAACGTCTTTCATGTTCGTGTGGATTACCGGATTCATAAAGTGATGTGACTCTCTCTTCTCACCACCCCACCACATTGAAGATATTTATAAGTATATTTAAAGAAATAATATTTTATTTTTTATATTATTATAATTATTTAAATATAAAATATCACTTACCTTATTTCCATAATGATCCTCAAAAAAGAAAACGTTACTCATGCGTGCATACGGCCTACCGTCTCCATGATTGTAACACACTCCATTTATGAAAACCATATTTCATGATTGATATTGATATTATAATTGATTTAGAAATAATATAACTATTTTATGGTTATTATTCTGTAGATTATGGAACCATGATCAATGTAAGATAGCCTAAAATAACAAATTAAAACATATTGGAAAACAAAGTAGTTATTACCCAAAACATGAATTTAAAAATAAATTGGTAATAAAAGTATATTTAATTATAATAATTAAATAATATACTATATAATATATATCATTTTGGTTATATAATATATTTATAATAAATTCATATTTTTTGTACAGAAGTTTTGTATATATAAGAAGGAAGTTGATACTTAAGGAAAGGGATTTTCGTCTCACTTTTTACTTTTGTGAGAAAAATACCATATTCAAAACTTATTTCATTTATGTGGTGTATATAATGACCATGAATTTATTTTATGATAATTATAATTAAAATTATAGGGATTCATATATCCATTTTGGATCGCTATTTCATGGGGTTTACGGTTTAAATGTTACTAAAGCGGCAAGGGATTTTGTCTCAATTTTCCTTCTTTGAGAGATATGTTATGTTATGAACCTATATTATTTTATGAGGTGTATATAAATAAAATATGAAATGAAATATCATGAAATTTTTTATTCTCATGATATTATATGTTTCATTTAATTTTAAACCTTCATGGGTCTTACAATTAAAAGTTACCAAATTGATAAAGATTTTATGTTACAATATCATCATTTATAGGGATTATTTATGATTATATTTCCATTGATAAAATAATAAAATAAATATCTCAAGAAAATAATCAATTATATTATATTATATTTATTTTATCAGAATACATTTTTTCTCTTAATTTTCCACTCCTTATGTACTCAAGAGTTCATAATAACGTCTTTAACAAAAATCATCTTTATTTCTCTATTCGATTGAAAACCCTTTTTCTCCCAAAACCATATTTTAAAAAATTATTTCAAAAAATGATTTTAACATTATTAAAATGATTTATTGAATACATTTTTACCCTTTTTGACTTCATATAAAAATCTATTGAAAGGAATATTCATTTCATTTTACAAAAAATGGCTATTTCTCTTTTACAAAAAAATTTAAAAATAATCTTTTTGTATACATGCATGACATGAAAAATATTTATCATTATCATGAAAGATCAAATATATAAATTATCGATTACATGTATTCAATGTTATTTTCAATAAAAAAAATTACATAAAATTTTTAGAAATTTTTAGATTTTAAATAAATGATTTAAAGTAAAAAAATTGAAAATGATTTAAAAAGTTTTTTTCAAAGTGGAAATGATATTTTTCTCAAGAAAAGTTATTGATGATTTTTAAAGATTACATTACCTTTTTTAAAATTTATTTTCGAGTAAATGTATTATGTTTTAATTTTTTTCAAAGTAGAAAATTTATTTTCCCCAAGAAATGTTATAACTGATTTTTAAATCTTTTTTTATTACCTTTAAAAGCTAATTGTCAAATAAAAAGTATTTATAGTATTTTTTTTTATGAATTTTTAGTTTTTAAAAAGTGGTTTTTAGTGAAAAATATATTACTAAAGACATTTTCCATGTTATCTTCCAAAATAATTTTCTATCTAATATGACATCATTTGATGTAACTTATGCTTTAATGGGGATATGAACCTAGGATACAATTATTACCCTTTATCTAAATGTTTTATGATGAAAATTTATTTATGAAACCTATTTCTCTTCCATCGGTTATAACCTGATAAAATTATTATGAAACCCAATTTTTTTCAATGAGTTATTCTATGATTAAATGATTATAAAACATTTCTCTTATCTATAGGTTATGTTATAATCAAATGTTTATGAAACCCATTAGAATTCATGGTTTATAATATGGTGAATGTTTTATTATCCTATGGAACTAATACATATTATTTTAATTATATGAAAGGTGGGGCCTATATCTCACTATAATGAATTAGGTATATATTTATATCTCATGACATATATATGACTAAAATAGGGAGTGAACCGAGTTCAGTAAGGAGACTTTTCCACTCTGATCATATTGGGAGTGAAACATGAATAATACAATGGTATGGGGAGTGAAAATTGATCATTATGAAGGTTTGGGGTGTCAACCCATTATACTATTATAACCTTAGAAGTGACCCTTGACTACTATGTAAATGATTTTCTATTCTTATGTGTACGTATAAAATATATGTCTTATGTCAATGTTATGATATCATGGATCATGTTATTTTATTTCTTTATGATTAATGTCTTATGAATGACATTAATTTATGAAACGACTCCATATTTTGATATTTGATATGTAGAGAATTTTTTCAAATTTTATTATCATGTTCTCATACTCTTATGTTCATGTTATGCTTAAATATCTCCCTTTTTTACCCTTACTGAGCATTTGAGATCACCCTTTCTTATGTTTCCATTATATATGTTACGAATAAAAGTATTATACTGGGTATGTTTTTAATGATTACCAATGTAGAAGATATTTATGGGAGATATATTTCACCAAATTAGAAGATTATTTTCATAGTATCCAATGACACTAAAATATTATGGTTCTCATAAATGTGTTTGTGTAATCTATTGGATATTCATCTAAAAATTGATATATATATTTAGAAAAATATGATGATGTTATACACACCTATAAATGAGAAATTTAAATGGGGTTGAACAAATTATATTATGAATTAACTTTGTAGTATTGGTATCCTAAGATGCAGGACATGTTTGATGTATAGTTTAAAACCTATCATTAGGGGATTGTTGAGAACTATTGATACACATTAATTTTGTATCCACGACTCATTATTGATAGTATGTGGTATATTGTTAAAATTTATTTCATTATGAGGTTTTTAAGTTCATCCATAGGAAATGATGTAGTATGGGTTATAATGAGTCGACTAACCAAAGTATCTCACTTCTTATCGATCTAGAAGGCTTAATTTGTGGATGATATGGATGATTTATATGTGTAGAAGATATTAAGTCTTCACAATGTTCCAAAGTGTATCATTTCACATCAAGATTCCAAATTTTATATCACTTTTAGTTGGTATTGTATATAAAATTTTATAATCATGTGTATTTGAGTACAATATATGATCCTTATACTAATGGGTTTTTTGAGCATACAATTTAGATTTTACAGGGCATGATATGTTCAAGTGTCCTAGATTTTAATTGTTTATGGGAGAATAATCTCGTGTTAGGTGATTTATCCTATAAAATAGTTATCAAAAATCTACTTCAGATGGAACATTTTGAGGCCGTTCATAGTAGGCAACACCGATCACCTATATACTAGAAAGAAGTAGGATAATATTTTATTATTATGGAATGTATCATGTGGGAGGAATTTTAATATATTAAGTTGACTAGTAATTATTTTATGACTTCTCAATGTAGGTAGTGATAATATTCATACTAGTTATGTCATTATTTGAAGAATATGTTGGTTTATTGAAAATTCTTGAGAGTATTACCTCATTTGGGACACAAGAAGGGAAATTTGGCACAAATGTTCTTAGAGTTTAAGGTTATCAATAGGATTTGTATATTGGCATAAAAATAATTTTTTACTTAGATATATCCTACATTTCAGGGTGTTTTCAATATATATTAGCTTTAGATGTATCTCCCTAACCCTTCTCATGCGATCAATATCATCATTGTCAAGATAGAGGATAATGTTTCATTCAAGGAATGATGAGTATATATAGTGTATTGAAACAAGAATATTATTTTAGGGAATATGTTACTGTTGGTACATGTGTAATAGTATAATAGGAATATTTAAGAAGAAATAATGTAGTGGTAGGTGAATATTCTAGTGTAATGGCTAAATATTTTTTAGTGATTCTCAATAATGTATCTCAAGGATGAGTTTTCACTTGGTGGGTAGTCTATAAAAACTCATCTATAAAGAGGTAACAAATTTATTTAAGTTTTTTTAAAAACCATATATTATTTAATAATTTTTATTTTATATAGGATTGTAAAGAGTACAATATTTTTTAATTAGAAAGCATGATCAATGTAAAAATATAAAATTAGATGATAGATATCATCTAGTGTATGGTGGCCAATTATGAAGTACCCTATGGAAAAGGAAGGGCAAGACGTGGACTAAGTGGGCCACAAACCACCTGGGGACCTTTTAATGGGTAATTAGTGGGGTATTGAGTACTAAATGTAAAGATACAAAGTAACCTATGGATGATAGATTTTTTTAATTTTTCTAATTTAATTAATAAAATTAAATGTTATAAAAAAATTTAGACACCATTTTCTCCATATGTTTGGTTCAATTTCCCTCCTTCATTTTCCATATCTCCTAAGTATGTATCTCCTTGATTCGATAATGGATTAATGTAATTTCTATCTTAGTGGAATTATATAGGTAATGTTATGGATCCTCATCCATATTATCAAGGTTTCTTCTATTTTTTCTTCATTCATTGTAAAAAATATCATATTTGGGAGATTAATTTTTTTTATTTCTTTTATTGAGTTTGATTCATCTAATGTTTTTCAACGAGTGAGGTCATATAATTATGAGCTAGGAATCCCCTATAATTTTCTATCAGTTTATATTAGTTTCATATGATGTGTGTTGTGTGAGTTATAACTTGCATATAATTATGAACATGAATGAAATTCTTATTACCTTGAAAGTAGAGTATAGACTATTAGTGTCACAAGTATTCCATAAAATGTTGTTATAGATTCCATGGTCACTTTTGGCCATGTACCAATGATAATGAGTGATAAATGTAATGACCCGAACCCAGAAGACCAGATCCGGTGCATTATTTTAATACTTTTGTAAGATTACAAGGAATCAAGTCTGGAAAGACCGATCAGTCTATCAGTCTTGGAAAATTGATTACATACATGAACTTTACATTATAATTTCTAAAATAAAACACAACATAGATAATATTTTAAGAATTCCATTATTCCCTTGATTAACCCTATATATCAATCATAAAACACTTTTTTACATCATGGGAAAATAAAACAAAAGAAATGGGTAAGCTCATATTATAAGTAATGATAAACAATATAACAGAAGCTATCATAAATAATAATAAAACTTTAAGGAAAGGTATAAAACTAAAACCCAAGACTTTTATACATAATCTTCAGAATAATATGGCAAGAATAAACCAAATAATTACCTTTAAAATATCACAAAAATATTCTACTATCCGAATAATCACTTATAATATTAATAAAAAATATCATAATGAGAGAATGCATAATGTCAGACATATGAAACATACTGTTGAGGCCTTAACCAAGACATTTAAAATTAATGGTTGTAGCCTCGTCTGAATCCATATATGAAAATAAATGGGAAATGCCTCAGACAAGTCCATATCTAGTTTGTCTCATGAGACCTACCGATGAATAGATGGGCTATAGTGGGCCCCACCCATCACTTACTAAGTCCAATTCATTCCTCTTATGAAAAGGGTGAAACAAAACATATACATTCATAAAAAAACTAGATTACAAAATGTTAACACTTTAACCATAAACCATAAATGGTATAAAAATTAAAAATCCACAGTCAAATATATCATAAACCCTTCAATACAATAAGGAGGATTGTATCATAATGAATCAACATCAATTAAGTGTAAAATCTAATAATGTATGTTGACATTGATGAAAATAATCAGTAAAACTCTTTAAGAGAAATATACTTTTTTTTTCTTGAAATCATTTTAAAGTCACAAAATTTTTAAAAGATTTCATTTAATAGATATTTTTTAATCAAAGTGTCCCATACCACTTTGAAACTTTTGAAAGGAATTAATATTTTAAAAAACCATGTCCATATAAATAAATTCTTAAAATCATTTTGAAAACATGGTCATTAATTAAAAAGATTTAGAAAAATAAATCATTAAAACATTTAAAATGATGTTCTAATTAAAGAGTACCTTCCATAAAATCATAAAATATTCCTTTTGAAGATATTTTTATGAAACATGGACATGGATGGTAAATATACCCCATTAAATACTTAGACATAAATAATCTTGGATAATAATATGATTAAAAAATTAATCACTACCTTAGGCATGATACTCTCTGTACAAGTATGAAACTACTATATAATGTTATTAAACATATTATTAACTTATATAATAATAATAATAATACTTATAATATCATATATGACTATTTTATGACTTTATATTAACTATTTATTAATAATTACCTTGTAATGCAACATTTCGAGTAATAATTGCTTTATTTATCGTACATGTATTGAATTGTTATTCTTGATCATATTAATTAGATCATGAATTAATTAATTTAAGAATTTATAATATAATTTATATATAATATATATTCATAATATAAATATATATAATAGATAGATATATGAAATTGAATACATCGTTCACAGAGACAGTGGGTCGTACGTACACCCTAATGTTGTTTCTGTTTTCTTATCATATTGAACGGAAGTAAGTGAATGATATATATATATATTATTAAATTATCCTTATTATTTCATATATTTCATTATTAAGAATAATATATATAATTTTTATAATCATTATTTGATGGGGGATGTGGAAGATGAGTCTCATCGTGTCATGGAGATGGTAAGCGGTATGTACGCACAAGCGACGATATCATTTACTTAGTGGTTAAATGGTATGTAATTGGATAGAATATGAATTTTAAAGAAATAATATAATTTTATATTTATTATTTAAGTCATTTATATTCATCATTATACCCACTTAAATAATGTATAGATGAAAAATAGTTTACACCACGACATTGAGACGGTAAGCCACGCTCACACATTCCTGGTGATATTATTATTTATATGATTGGTAAAGGGAGGAATATGGTTGTAAAATAATCATAAAAACATAAAAGCATATATTATATTCTGGATTTATTATTTTATAACGTTAATAACTTAAAAAGAGGAAGTAGAAGTAGAAAATAAATTTGAAAGAAGGGATAAAACGATTACCTCTTCTTCGGGTGTCTTTATTTTCACAAAAGGAATCCTTAAGCAGGGTTTCTTCCCATAGGGTTGCCTCTAGGATTAATATAGGGAAGTTTTTAGGGGATTTTGGTAGAGTTTGGACAAGTATAATAGCTTCTGAGGTGTGAATAAAAGAGAAGGAGAAGTGCCCTTTTGTATGGGAGGTGAGAAGCACTTTAGGAAAAGATTAAAATATTAATTTATTATAATTTTCTTTTAGGTTTTAATAGATAAAAAGTGATTTATTTATATTATAAGATGATTATGGGTATAAATAATTTTATCCAATGTATTTAGAAAATTTTAGGTCATTAAATTAGCATTATATTTTGAGATTAACACTTAGTTAAGTAGTTTAACTCTTACCGTGTCTTCTTGTATTTTTAAACTATATGGTAAATATAGTTACTATAAAATGAAAAGAGAACCTCATGGGGATAAATAAATACATTTTTTAAAATATCTAATTTATTTGGAAAATCTTATATTTTTAGGATTTATATATCATTTTATAGAATGGTATTTTTTTAGAAAATCTATTTATGTAAATTTGGACCCTATTTAGTAATTGATTTTTTTAAACACATAAAAATTTGATTACATCAAAAAAAATCATTAAATCAAATATAATATGTCATAATTATCCAAAAAATTATTTTATGAAATAAAAATGTTCAAATTACTTTTAATTTAATATTTAGAATATCATTTATTTTAATATTTCATTAATAAGGTAATCACTGCATCATCATTGTGTCATAACTAAATTTATTTATTTAATGTATAAAAATTATAAATAAAATATAATGATGTAGGAAATTTTTTTATATTTAAAATTATTATTTTTAGTTGAAGATAGCATTTATATAAACCAAATAAAACTATTTTAGTTAAGAGATACATGTTTATCTTATATTCCCCTTTTCTTTAAATTAAAAATTATAAAAGGTCATTATCACATTCAAGTGGAAACAAAATGAAAAAAAGTCAGAATAAGGATTGTTTTATTCACCTATGAATCATAAAATAATATTAGGAAACGTGTTATGGGAGTTTTATATTATTATAACATTATTTTTACCTTTATTTATCTGATTTACCCTTTAACCATAGTAAATAAAAATAATTACTGAAGTTACTATTCATAATGTCAAAAAATAAAAGGTAACTATTTACACAATTTTGAAATTTTGATTCCAAATATGGAATCCATTTTTTTAAATTCAAAACATTGAATTGTTAGTAATTATTTTAAAATTAATTCCCATTGTCAAGACCAGAAAGTGAGTTTTGAAGAAGTAAAAACTATCAAAAAAATTAACATGTGTTTATATCCAATTTCAAAGTGAAATTAACTAAAATGGAAAAAAATTAGATTAAATTATAAAAAAAATCTTATAATTACACATTAAAAATGATGAAAAATATAATCTATCTATATAAACTATTTAGATGAAAAATTAGTTTTGTATTAAAATTCAGTGTTATACACTATTCATTAAAATATGAAAGTTATCAGAAAAATCCCAAAATTTTATCCAAACTAAATTTTTATGTTCCTATTATAAATAATAATTTAATTTATTCAAATTGATTATATTTAAAAGTGTTAAATATTAGATTTAAAAAAGGTTATCTATTAAAATGCGGAGAAACTACATTTTTTGAAAAATACTTCTTTTATCTAAAAAATCAAATTTGCCCTTACATTATGTCTATGAAATATATAATATGAATTTTAAAATTATATGGGATATATAAAATTCGAAATTTGTTTAATATTATTCACAACTACTTTTTAAATGACTAGTTTGTTAGGTCCTGGTGCGCTCGAACTCGGTGTTGCGTGTAACACAAGCTATTGAATTATTAAAAAGAAGTGTACTGTGGAATCTTGGGGTGTTACAATAAACCCTAGAATATTTACCATAATTATAGAGTTCCTTATCATATAATTTTATAATGGGACTTGATATTTTCCCATGGTTTTTCTTATATTAAAGAGAGATTAATTATGTGTTTGAATAATTAAAATGACATTATATTTATGATGAGTTTTTTGCTGGGTTATAACTAGTTGGCTAGTTACAACACATTAAGAAGTTAGGGATACAAAATTTTATACTATATGGTTCCTGGAAGATTTTACATTGGATATAATATAGAGAGATAAGTTTATGTGTTATGGACCCAACTTATTATAAAATTGAAGATGGGATTTGACACTATTCAAATCCTTGATATGTGAAATATATGTGATATGTTTTTGGTTGGTCATTTATTATGCCATGATATTGTTGTTGATATGTGTTTATAAACCCCTTAAAAATTGATCTTGATATGGTATGAGATGATATTAAAATGACTTAGGCTTAACATATATGGATATTGCATCATATTAGATGAATATTCACCACATTACATAATTACATGCTTGAAGACAGTAATAGTTTAGTGTATTTGGAAACATGGAAAAAAATATTCTAACTTGGTGAAAGATATTAAATGTTTCTAACAACTATATTCACCTTTATTAAATATACTTAAAACCATTATTTTTGACTTGGGGAAAATAAACATAAGAAATGGGTGATCTTATATGCTCTGTAAGGGTAAACAAAAGTGATACAGAAGCATTACATGAGAAAAAATTTATGAGAACCTTAGAATAACATTTGAAGATCATACTATGCATATCAAAGATAATATACATGAGTAATGCAATAAATAATGGATTTTCATAAAACATGAATCATAATGGAATCAAGAGGATAATACAAAATACCATAACATAGAAATAATACATAGAATTTGTGGTGGACACAAAAAGCATATAAATTTATTTCTATAGTAGTTAGGGAATCACTGAAAATTTCATCTTAGGAGTATGGGTTCACTCTCCACACCATCTTGGTATTCATGGTTCACTCCCATGGCCATCATAGTATTCAAGGTTCACTCCCAAGACCATTTTAGATGACAAATACCTTTACTGAACCAAGTTAACTCTCAGTTCCAGTAGTGTCTATCTCATGAGATATTAATCTTTACTTAATTTATTGGAAGGAGATATAGGTCCCACCCATCTCATAATGAAATAATATATATGCGTTCCAAAATATTATAATAAATCACATTGTAACTTAGGAAATGAAATGGGTATCATAATCATTTAAATATATCATAACCTATGAAAAAATAGGTTTCATAATCATTTAATCAAAGAATAACCCATGAAAAGAATAGGGTTTCATAAACATATAACATGGGAAAGATAACCATGATTCAAATAAATCATTCCAAAAAAAACACAAATCATTAATTAAAAGAATATGAATTGAACCATTGGATAATTTCTCAATAAAGACATGAGTAAAAACAATAGATGTAATTTTAGATGGAAAATAATTTTGAAACATATTTTAAAAACAATTCTTGAGGAAAATGCCCTTTATGCTTTTATTTTTTTAAACATAAAAAATTTTGAAGTCCATTTTCAATGAAAATGTATAAAGAATCATGAAAACTTTCTTAAAACCTTTTTCCTCGAAAACATAAAATATTCGTTTGATTTTTTTGAAAATATTTTTCCTTTAAATCTTGTAAAAGAATCTTGGAAACATTTTAGAAACCTTTTTCCCTGAAAACATATAAAATAATATTGAAAGAAATTTTATATAATTTTTATTCAAAAATAATTCTTAAATTTATAAAATAATCTTTGAGGTCATTTAAATAATTTTCATTATATTTTTTTTACAACATATAAAAGGATCTTTGAAAATCATTTAAAAAACTTTTTAAACAATTTTTTTAAAAATATTTTTATTTGAAAACCATTTTAAAATAATAAAATTTATAGAATATTGGGATAAAATTTTATTTAAAAAAACAACCTTGTGAACTTAAAAGGAAATCATCAATTAAATAACGACCACAACGATAGGTAAGTTCGTACTTGCCAAACATTCTTCATATACCTTAAAAGTTTAGAAAAGTGGATTGATTGGAAAATGAGAAGAAGATTAATTTTAGAAAAATTTATAAAAAGGTAATACATGGGTAAATATTTCCTTTAAACTTTGTTGAATAATATTAAATCCTTTTTGAAAATATTTCAAGAAAACATGGTTTTGAAAGAACAAAGATTTATGACCGAAAGGAGAAATAATGTCGAATTTTCGAAAAAAATATTTGTAAATTATATTGAGTACCAAATAGTGGAAAAATGGAACCCTTACATGGATATAAAATTAAGAACCATTTTTTAATAAAATTCATAATAATTCTTGAGATATGGTTAGTAATATTCCATTAATAGAAGCACAATCATAAACAATCTTGATAAATTATGAGATTATAACAAAAAAACATTACCACTTTGGTAACATTGAATAATAATGAAATGGAAAGAATAAAATTAAATTAAGATTAAAATATCATAAAAACATGTAAATTCATGATACAAAATTTCAAAGGAAGTATATACCCCTCATAGAAAAATACAGGTGCATAACATGACATTTGACTCAAAGAAGGAAAATTGAGACAAAATTACTTTACTAATTTGGTAACTTTTTAAACATAATCCCCATTAAATAAAGATCATAAAATGCATATTTAAATACACATAAATTTAATTATATGAATCATGTAATACATAAATGGTTATAATATACACCACATAAAAGTAATTAGTTGTAAATATGGGATGTATTTGACGAATATAAGAAGTGAGATGAGAAAACTATTACCTTAACTCTTGACTTTTGTTCATACACATTTAATAATCCTATATAAATAATATATGCTTATTATAAATATAACACAAAACCATATTAATATATATAATACTGTATATTGATTTATATTACCCGTTTATTAACAATTCCATGTTAATATTATGCTTTGGGTAATATCTGCTTTGCTTTTCATACATGTTTTGACTTATTATTCTCGATCTTCTTATTCAGATCATGATTTAATTATTCAAAGAATTTAAAATATGAAATATGTATAATAAAAATTTATTATATAAATATTTATAATAATATATAAAATTATAAAAATATTTAATGGATTTCATCATTAATAGAGATGTTAAGCCGTACGTACACATGAATGTTATTTCCATTTAAATATTAGTCTGAAAGAAATAAAGTAAATGGAATATATATATATATATATATATATATATTATTCTAGGATAATTATTATTTCATATATATCATATTAATTTAATAAACCCATCCTTAGTATGTTATATGTAAATTATGTACAAATCACATCGCTTTGAGGAGGATGTAGTCCACGCGCCCACAAACATAGTTATCGTTTTTAAACAAAATGGAAATCATGTAAATATGTTTTATAAAATAATTAAATAAGATTAAATACATCATAAATATCATATATATAATATAAAAATATATTTTCCATCATAATTACCAACCATGAGAGGTGGTAATGAAAAAAAAATCAACATTGTTTCATTTGACGATAGTTCACTATACATAAGAATGGTATGTTCGTTACCCATTAGACGAAAGTGTGTGTAATTTTTGGTAAAAAAATAAGAATAAAACGTCTAAGTATAAATTTGATACTAAGTTTATTATATAATATTTTAATATTAATTTTTTATATGGTGTATAATGAAAATAAAACAAAGGATCTTGAGGAAGGATGTTACCTCTTCTATTGGTAACTCCTATTGGTTTGCACCAAAGAGATTCTTTAGTTGTATTTTTGAACAAATGAAGGTTTGTAAGATGAATTGTGGGATATTTGGATTTTATATTATTAGATTTTTGTAGATATAAATTTCTTGAGAGAAGTGGTTAAGTGGCTGGGGTTTGGGCCTTTTTATAGTAGAGGAAGAGGGCATTCTTGTAAATTCTCGAAAAGGGAATTCCGCCAACATTTTTCCCATGTAATGTTTCTCCAATAATGGTAAATATTTTATAAAATGAATTATATGGTATAAATACTAAGATAAATAAATTTTGAATAATTATCTAGGCCATTTTGGTAATTAATATTACGGATTAGTTATTTGTTAAGAAAAATTTCTTCTTAATCGCTGTAATTAATTTTAATCACTTTCACCAATATTTTTTCGTCAAAAACTATGTTTACCTTATTATAAATTATAATTTATTATAATTCTGAATATTTAATCAATTTTCCAAATTTTAATACCTTAATTAGTAAAAAGATTAAAATTAATCTTGTAGACGAGACAATAATGTGGGGTTTTAAAACAAAAAGGTCCAAAAGAATGAAATGTTTTTAATATCCAATTTCGTTTTGAAATTGGTTTCAATGAAATAAATTAGATTAATTTATGTATAATTTATCAAATTATAATTTTAAATTAATTAGAAATATAATTTAACCATATACAATATTTAGAAGAAAAATAAGTTTTGAATTTCAATTCAGTATATTTTACTATTCTTCAAAAATTGAAACTTCTCAAAAAATAATGAAAAATGCAGCCAAAGTAAATTTCTATATTAAAATTTATAAAATGAAGTTTATTTTTTGAAAAAAAAATATAAAATTGTCAAAATTTATATAAAAAATGGGATCCCTTTTAAAATGTTGTAAAATTAGCTTTTAGAAAAATACATATTTTTATTCAAAAAATGGGATTTATTCTTATATTATACCTATAAAAATTATTATATGAGTATAGAAAATATTTATTTAATACATAAATTTTATTTAAAACATTAAATAAATGTTTTTTGTTTAATTTACTGAGATAAAATTGTGTTTTTACATAGAAAAATTGTTTTCTTAGAAAATTAATTTCATTAGTTTCGAATAGTTCTTTCATTCACTTATATTAATTCATAACCAATGTATTCATTTTATATACATGTGTAAATAATATTTTTAAAATTTATTTAATATTATTTGTTAATTCCATTAAAATGGCTAGGTGGTATCTATAATAATATTTTAATTATAATATTAATTGTATATTGTAGTTTGGTAAAACTGGATATTTCTTATTATCAAAGCTATCGAAGGGACTTATTATTATGTGTATGATAAGCCAAAAAAAGTGTTTCTTAAATCTCAAGATAATATAAGGGTTTCCTCTTGAGAATTATTAACTTGGAGTTAAATATAATGAAATCTAAACTTAGTGAATTTATATATCAAAATCTATATTTTGTGTTCCATGAAAAGATTAAATTAATTTGAAAAAAATCACAAAATCTCATGGTGTTACATTCTACCCCACCAAAAATGAAATTCAGTCGCAAAAGTTTTTAGGGTTATCATAGGATTAATACTTTAATGATCCTTTCATATAATCCCATGACGTAAAAATGAATATTAAAACTTATTTTAAAAATGGAAAGTTGAGAACATAATTGTTACCCAACGTAATGCATAACTAGGTTTCCATACAGGAGAACATAGGTGGGAAGTGAAAAAATAGAAATAGAAGATAAATATAACTATCATGTTCTGATGAATACTAATAGAGAACGTGGCTATGAGAAATATAAAAACCACAAAGCGATAAATCTACGATTATCTAAGGAGCCACATGATTAATTAGAAACAAAGGTACTATGATAACATTTTTGGTTTCAAGATCATTTTTACTAGAGTTAAATAATTTTCATGAAAATATATGCTTACATGATTTCAGGAAAATCTTACCCTTTTAGTGCCTTTATCAACTTCCACTTCTTCACTTACTCCCAGAAATGAAGGATAATTTTTTACTTCCTAAAGCATTAACATATCATGAGATCCATAGATAGAATGATAGGTCATTCCATCTATCTTTATCACCAAAACAAGGTTATCACAAGTTATCAAGTATTCATAAATATTTATATGGAGAGATAATAATTAAAAATACCATTCTTTAAATTGTTATCCTTATAACCATTCTGAAAGTTGGAAGTCCAAAATTTTAGAAAAAAGTTTAGTAAATTTCCCAAAAACATCTTAACATTGATCCCCCATATATCAAAAACTATATCTTGGTTGGCACATATAAAACATTTTAATACCTTCATCGTGTATTCTCTTGAAACATGGTCATAATATGAATTAACACAATTCCTTATGGAAAACATGCATGTTTTATGATTACAAAGTTTATTGGATACAATTCTTAAATCCAAAAATGTTTTAAAATTCTTAAATGATAGCATAAACCACTTGTCAAAAAATTCCTAATTTGTTACAAGGTAATCATTAATGTCTAATTTACTTATTCATATCAAACATATATTTATCCAAACAAAATTATCTTAACATAGAGAACATATTAAGAGTTATATCTAACTTAATCAAGTTTTTTCAATGAGAATCACCTTTCCATTAAATCAATTTTCTAGTCCATCAGAATTATTAAATTTATTATTGTAAATCCTTAGTGAAAAACATATAAAATTAAAAATACTTATATATTTAAACATTCTTAAAACATAATTATTGAATCAGAATACATATAAACATTAATTATTTAACTTCATCATTTATTTATAATAAGGAAACCTCATCCTGTTACTTAATACCTTTTTACTTTCACATTTCATCTGTAGTATCATCGTCATTATGAATATAACCATTACTTGTATCACATTTCCAATCCTCTTTAGGAGAATTCTAGTTAAGAAATTAATTTTTATAATGACCATTCATTATAAACATAAATAATTTTTCCTTTAATGGCATCATAGGGAATCCTATATTCCCATCCATTGTGTTAACTAAACTCTTTATATTTCCTCTATAGTTACTTGCTTTGGGTCATTCTTTTCCACATTCAGAACATCTTCTTATTCCTCTAATATATTAACTTATGCAATTATTTTGACATTCATAACACAAAAGAAACTGAATATTCTTTCCTCTATGGTCTCTATTACCTGAACTCTCAGTGAACTCCTTCCTTATCTTCCTTGGTGATTCTGAGAGTAGGTTAAGGTATACATTGTTAATCATGTTTTTTAATAATTAATTAGGCATGATCACAACATCCTTCAATCCAGTGATCATCCCCTTTAACATCTCATTAGGAAATTTTCCATCCCATTCAACATTATCCTAGTTAATTCTGGCTCCCTCCAATGACTAAAACCCGAAAGAATAGTCTGACCACTACTTACCATAGTGAAAAACTACAAAATCACTACAAGTCACTTATAAAATTTTTGAAACCTTACTATGGAACCTTAGGTTTATCCTAGGTTATTCATATTCATATTATTTTTAAATCCTTTATGTTTTTTTTATAAAGAGTTTGTGAATTTCCAAAGCATATCCCCCAAGAGTGTCAAACCAGGTGTGAAGTAAGACCCGTTTTCGTGCACCATTTCCCAATTGAGTATAGTTAAATATGAAATTTTTGAGATACCCCTATGTACATCTATTCTATATAAACATCCAATTATAGTATCTAGATAGGTATGTATTTCTAGGAAACTAATCAATCAATCCTTTAGCAAAATTTCATGACCTTTTTACTAAGCATTAACTCATTTTTATACTTATCTTTAGAGACATCACAAAACATATCCCTAAAAATATACATAGGGATATCACTAAAGTTTTATCATCATAGTTTACAAAGGTTGACTAAAAATTTCCTTTTATACCAACTATAACGACCAAGGATTAATATACATGGATATTACATAATTTTAGATGAATATTTTTCATGATACAAAAACATGTTCTTGAGGACCAAAATATTTTAGTGTCTTTGGAAACATGGAAAAAAACATTCTAACTTGGTGAAATATCATAAATATTTCTCACAAATATATTCCCTTTTATTTATTCTATTAAAAACCTTTATTTATAACATGGGGAAAGAAAACATAATAAATGAGTGATCTCAGATTCCTAGTAAGGGTAAAAAAAAGAGATACATAAGAATAACATGAGAATAAGTGTATGAGAACATAATAATAACATTTTAGGATCATAACCTACATATAAAAGATCATATAAATGAGTCATGGCATAAATATTGTATGTTCATAAGACATGAATCATAAGGGAATCAAGGTCATAATCCATGAGACTATAACATATAAATAAGAAAAAGAATTTTTGGTGGACACATAATCATATAAAATTATTTCCATAGTAGTCAAGAAATCACTACTAAAGATATTTAGTAGTATGAGTTCCCTCCCAACACTATAATTGTTGCCATGGTTTACTCCCATGACTATATCAGTAGTCAAGGTTCACTCCCAAGACCATCTTAGTGGAAAAATTACTATACTGAACCGATTTCACTCCCCATTCCAGCCATGTTTATCTCATGAGATATAAATCTTTACCCAATGCATTAGAGGGAGATCTAGGTCCCACATATCTTATAATTAAATCATACATACATGTTCCATAAGATCATAATAAATTATATCATAACTCATGAAATGAAATGGGTATCATAAATATGTAATCAAATCCTAACCTATTTAAAAGAGACAGGTTTCATAATCATTTCATCAAAGAAAAACCTAGGAAAAGAATAAGGATTCATAACCATATAAAATGTTAAATAGAAACTTGTTTTATAAAAATAATTACATAAAAACATAAAACATTCAGAGAAATAATATAAATATAAATTTTGGATCATTATCCCAGAAAGGAATGAGTAACACTAACAGATGTCATCTAAGATGAAAAATAATTTTAAAATATCATTTAAAAAATTTTCTTGAGGAAAATATGCTTTATGATTTGAAAAAAAAAATTTGAAGACCATTGTCTTTGAAAATAACTTTTAAAAATTATAAAGAATCTAGAAAACATTTTTAAAAACTTTTCCCTTGAAAACTTCTTAAAAAATCTTGAATACATTATGAAAAACTTTTTCCTTGAAAACTTATAAAAGAAACTTGAAGACATTTTGAAAACTGTTTTCTTTGAAAATAATTTTTAAACTTATAAAATAATATTTGAAATCATTTGAATAATTTTATTTTAAAAAAACTTTTGATAACATATAATGAAATATTTGAAAATAACTTCAAACACTTTTTAAACATAAAAAAGTTTTGAAAACCCTTTTTCATTGAAAACCATTTTAAAATAAAAAAATTATAGAATATTAGGAATAAAATTTTATGTAAAAAAATAATCTTATAAAAATATAAATGTATAATAAAAAAATGATGGTCACGATGGAAAGTAAGTCTGTACCTGTCGAACATTACTTTTATACCTTAAAAGTTTATAAAAGTGCCTTGATTGGAAAAAAAGAAGATTAATTTAAAAAAATTGAAAAGGTAATAAATGGGTACAATTTTCCTTTAAACATCATATTATAATAGTAAAACATTTTTGAAATCATTTTTATAAAACATGGTTTTTAAAGAACACATATTTTCAACCTAAAGGAGAAATAAAGTTATATTTTCATAAAAACACTTTAATAATTATCTTAAGTACCAAAGATTGGGAAATGGTACCATTAAATGGATATAAAATTAATAAAAATATTTTAATATAATTAATTATATTTCATGAGGTATGGATCATAATATTTTATCAATGGAAGCATAACCATAAACAAACTCAAGAAACGATGATATTATAACAATAAATGGTTACCACTTTGTAACTTTAAATAATAATACAATGAAAATAATAAAATTAAATGAATATTAATATATTTTGTAAATATGTAGGTTCATTATAAAACATGTCAAAGTAAGTATATTCAAATTAATGAAAAATAAATATACATAACATGGCACGTGTCTTAGAGATGGAAAATTGAGACAAAATTACTTTAATAATTTTGGTAGCTTTTGAAACATAAACCCCATGAAAGAAATATCAAAAAATTGAAATTCAAATTCCAATAAATTTAAGTATAAGAATAATGAAATACATCCATGGGTAGTATATACACCACACAATATAAATGAGTGGTGAAAAAGGAATGTATCTCACAAATATAGGATGTGAGATGAGAAAACCCTTACCTTAAGTCTTGAATTTATCTATACACCTTAAAAAATACTATATAATAAATAGAAGTTTATTTTTAACCAATTATAGAAATATATTATTATATATAATACCATATGTGGATTTATATTACCCACTTATTAATAGTTCCATGTTAATGTTATGCTTTGGTAATATCCACTTTGTTTTTCGTACATGTTTTGATTTATTATTATTGATTCTCTTACTTATACCATTATTTACTAATTTAAAAAATTTAAAACAAGATATAAATATCATATATTATAATTATTTAAATATTTATAATAATTTATAAATTATATAAATATGAAATGGAATACACCGTTCATGGAAACGATAGATCGTACGTACGTATGAACGATGTTTCTGTTTAATTGGAATTTTGAAATAAATAAATAAAACAACCTATATATATATATTATTCAAGTAGAATTATTATTTCATATATATATATTACTATTTACTATGAACATCTTTAATATGTTCCATGTAAAGTGTGAATGAATGACATCGCTTTGAAAAGTTGGTAGTCCACACATCCACAAATGAAATTATAATTATTACATAAAATGGGAAGAATGAATGTATGTTTTTCACAATAATTTAAGAATATTAAATAAATAAATAATATAATATATATCATATAAAAAAATATTTTACATAATAATTACAAACCGTGAGAGGTGGTAAAGGAAAAGTGAACAATATCGTTTCGTGAGGCGACAGTTCATTATACACAAGAATGGTAAGTTCGTTACCCATTAGATTAATGTGTGTATAAGTGTAGGTAGAAACATTATAATAAAAAAGTGTTATTATATTTAAGAAATTAATTTATTATATAATCATGGAATAAGAATATTTTAGTTGTTGGAGAATGAAAATAAAACGAAGGAGCATGAGGGAGGATGTTACCTCTTCTTTGGGTAACTCCTATTGGTTTTAACCAAAAGGCTTCCTAAGATGGATTTATTCACAAAATAAGGATTCTAAGATTAATTTAGTGTTTTTATGAGATTAATTATTCATATTTGTTTCTAGAAAAATGGATTTATAGATCTGAAGAACTGGGAGGTGTTAGTTCTTTTTTATAGTGAAGGATGAGTGGAATTCTAGAAAATTTTTTAAAAGGGAATTCCACCAACATATTTCTCATTTAAAGTGTATCCAATAATGATAAAAACTGGATAAAAGGTAGTATAGGGTATAAATAAGAAAATAAAATATATTTTTGATATGTTTATATGTCAATTTGTTCCTTAAGTTTAAGGCTTAGTCCTTTGTTAATAATTTTTTTTTCTAAATCACTGTAATTAATTTTGATCACATCAACTAATATTTTTGGTCAAAAAATAATTTTAACATATTCTAAATTGTAATTTTTTTATTCAAAATATTTAATATATTTTTCCAAATTATAATAATATAAGTGAATGAAATTAATTTAAATACCGCAAACAGGATGATAATGCATGTTTTTAAACCGAAAAAGTCCAAAACATTGAAATGTTTGTATATAAAATTTCATTGATAAATTAGTTAGAATGATTAAAATTGGATTAATGGATTTATAATTAATATAATTATACTTTAAAATATATTATAAATATAATTTATACCAATAAATAATTTTTACAAAAATTAGTTTTGAATTAATATTCAGTACTTTTCATTATTCATCAAAAAATGAAGCTTCTCTGAAAAATACTAAAATACAGCCAAATTATTTTTTTATAGTTCCATTTAAAAAATAAAAATTATTACAATCAAAATTTATATTTGAAATATATTCTCCATTAAATAGTAGTAAAATTACTTTTCTAAAAATATATCATTTTATTTATAAAATTGGGCTTATTCTTATTTTATGCCTATAAAATCTATTGGATGAGTATAAAAAATATTTATTTAATATATAAATTTTATATAAAACATTAATCAAATTTGGTTTTTTTAATTTATTTTCCTAAATTTTTTTTTACATAGAAAAATAGGTTTCTTAAAAAAGTAATTTCTTTATTTTCAAAATTAATTTCATTCACTTTAAATAATTTATATCTAAAGGATTAATTTTATATACATATATAAATAATTTTTTTAAAATATAGTTATTCTTATTTGTGACATTAATTTCAATTGATTTTTACTAGCTATAATATTATTTTAATAATGATATTAATAGTATAATGTAGTTCAGTAAAACTTGTCCTTGCGTATTATGCAAGTTGTTGATGAGACTCATTATTGTGTGTATTACAATCAAAACATAGTGTTGTGTGTACCTCATGTTAATAAAAGTGTTTTGTGTGGTGAAATATTAATATGGTGTTTCATATAAAGCAATAAAAACTGAGTTCTTTTATATATAAAAAATATATATTGAGTGTTTCATGAAAAGATTAAATTAATTTGAAAAAAATTCAAAATATCTCGGGGTGTTACATGTATGACTTTTTGGTTGATAATAATTTTAATGTGGGGTGTTATATGCACCTATGAAGTTTTTTATCAAGTCATGAGACTCTATTTCCACTTTATTGATATTTACACTCAAAGGTATGAGATGCCAACTTTCTCTAAAATGGTTATAGTTCTGGGGTTTATGCCTAATTTTCCCAAATATGTTTAAAAGCATGATATGATATGTAACTTATCATTATTATTATAAAATAAATGTTAGGATATGAACACTTATACATTGTATTGTTATGGTTATTGAACTATATGTATACATTTTCGATATATTATTAAATACATCAAATGGTATTACTCATGGAATATGTATGGTTAAAACTATGTGATAATATTCCCACTTATCCTTGATTAGATAGAGGAATGAGATAGTATTCCCACCCAACCTTGATATTGATAAAAAACTAGGAATTTATACCCTCTTGACCTAATATTGATATAGTTCGGGATGTTATGATCACTTACAGGTTATTGGAATGATATTGGATTGTATACTATTTTGTTTTATTTTGTTATCTCCCAGGGTGATATGCTGTTCCACTCGATTTTTTTGTGGGATTGGAATTTATACCCAACCAATAATTTCTGTTATGATAATATACACATTATTAAACCCCTTTTATATTAAATGGTATATGTTTAGACCTATATTACCATATATCTAATTATGTATGGTTACTCATTGAGTGGTTTGCTAACACCTGATACTGTGATATCTATTATTGTTATTTTTGTTGTTAATTTTGATTATTAGTATATCAAAACAAAAAATAAACTTATATATTCTTTATTTTTTAGGGATAATATTGGTGGTGACCTACTGATTAGTACTCATACTATGCATAGGCATCCTAGTGAATATTAATACTCTATATTTTGGGATCTATGTAAGGAAAATGGTCTAATAGTTGTTAGACGAGATGGATAGATTGTTTTATTGGGATACAAGACCATGGAAGTCTTTAAACTAGTTTTTATATGTATCTATTATTTTTACCTTGTATATAATATTTTATATGACTTTATCTAAGTTAATATTTATTATTCATATATGTCTTTATGACATTTCACTGGGTTTCATTTATACACAGAATGTGGCTTGTTATTTTTTTTCTTATAGATAAAAAGTCCATATTAAATGGGTTTATATGTTGATTATTTATTTTCTAAAAATTCAATAATATTTATTTTTATTTAATGTAGAGTATATAGTCTTCCCATATTACCTGTACATTCTAATTACTAGTTAGTATGTTATGACATTTTGGGAGCCACGCTTGAGGCACATGGAATCACCTTTTCAATCATTGTTTGGTTGATCAAGGAAGAGATTTAACGACCTCCTTCACTATCACAATAAGAAACCTCATCAAAGCCTCCAACAGTACTAACAAAACTTCATCAAACATAAGAAAAAAAAACTAAAATTCCATATCATCATATATTCTTTATGAAATTACACTTTCATGCTAATTTGTTATAAAATAATTCATTATTCGACATCCATTATCTATTTAATATATTTTATTTATTAAATTTATTTTAAATGTTTTTCTATAAGTAATGACAAAAAATTTAAATAACCAATTTTTTTTTGCAACATTAAATGGAATAATAAAATAAAAATAATAACGTAAAATATGAAAAATAATTTCTGACTCTCTTCCTCCTTTATATTTGATTCAATTATTATCATCATTATATTTTTTTCAAACTTATTTGGAAATCAATTTTAAATCTTTTTTGAACAACATTAATAGAAAAATAAATAAGAGAGAATCCAAAAACCCTATCTCCAATGAATCTTGATCCATCCAACACTAAGAATATAAAGAAATCGCGATAAACATAAAATAAACTCACAATGAACCTCTACTAAACCTGTAACACATAAATCCTTCACAAATAATTCTCCAATAATCCATAAAAATCGAGAAGCAACCACTATTATATCCTCAGAGAAGATTTAAAAATAAAAAAAAGAAGTATTGGATTATAAGGGAAAAATATAATATAAGAACTCAACCTAACAAATCCAAAGGTTAATAGATAACAAAATGCATCCATAATCACCAATAAAAAGACTCACAATCACCTAGGGTATGGGAGTAAACATGAGAACAAGATAAAAGAAGAAGAAACCTTTAATTTATAATAAAAACTCAAGGTAATATACAGTTACATGTTTAGCATAAACTAATTAATGGTCTGACATGATCAATAGAAAATAAAAAACTATGGAATTTAAAATGTTAACCCCTCTTAAAACTCACAAGTATATTTTTCATGTGAAAATTCCTAGGATAACCCATGATATTCCACCATAGACTAAGACGTTTTCTTTCAATCCCTTTAAAAATAAGAATGACCATTAAATAGTTTTAACCAAAACATATCATTTTTCCACCAGGATATATAAAATGGGAGTTTTCTTCCCCACATGTGAAATGGAAATATTTCACTCCCAAAAATTGACAAAATAATAATATGTAATTCACAAAATACATATCATATTTTTTAACAATGACATAATACGCTTATAAAATAAACAAGCTCAACCAATTTTTTTATTCTACAAAAAAAATTTATCAAGGCCTCTACGATCACAACTATAAAACATAAAAAATCAATGAAAACCATGATGTGGTGGGGTCTTGTCCTTGATTATGTTTACTCTAAAATAAAAAAACTCATACCTTTACTCCCAAACCACATTCAAACTAACATAAAATATATCTAATAACTACCAAACATAAAGTATTTAACTAAGAAAATTTGGGACTCTTTATTTGATACATCTAAAAAATTATCTTCATTAAGAATAAAAGAACATTGAAAAAAAAAGTATAAAAAATAAACACCTAATGTGATACCTCTAAAATTGAAATCATTCAATAATGAATGTACAAATTTTGCAAAAAAAGAGAAATAAATAATCCAACCACTTCAATGTGAAACTAATTACCATCATCACTATATGAAACAAGTCTCAAAATGAATTTAAATACTATACAATCATATACGACTCTACCTTCAAGGTATATTCCTCTATGAAACCATGAAACCAAAAAATACATAACAATGTAATGTGGGGACTCACAACATATTCTACTAATCATTTATAATCTCAATAGTCCACTCCAAAAACATCCCATACTACCCAATCTCTAACTCTCCCCAATCGATGAAATTGGATTCATCATGAAGATATCTCCAACTCCATGATACATGGAATATAATGTGAATTCTATTAATTTGTGGTAGAATATATAACCAATATTTCCCTTGAGAAATTCTTTTTATACCTCAAAAAATTCAAAAAATCAATGATAAAACTTACTAACTCTATCAAACCATTGTTACCTATGAATTTGATAAGATTTTATAAGTATATGATCACCAAAAATAAACTAAATGGTTTCCTCCTCTAATCAACATACAAATTTTAACAATAAGAAGAATCTTTTATTCATTCATAAATTATCAACACTTTCATCGTCATACCTTACACCGAATCTATTCCATGAATTGATTACTCTCAAAAATAGACCTATAAAAATGGAGATCAGTAATATCCCTCATATAAAACCTTTAACATATACATACCAATGGATGGTTGATAGTTATTATTATAGTAATACTCATGAAAAATAAAATTGATCACTTATGAACCTCCAAAATGATGAACAAAAGCATACAACATTTTATCTAATGTTTGTATTTCTTTATATGTCTGGCCATTTTTCTGAGTATGAAAATTAGTGATAATTAAAAACTAATAAAAAAAATATATACCAAATATTCACACACATTAAAGGTAAAACAATTATCTTTATCAAATATTTTCTCTCCCATAATCCCATAAAGCTTAAAAAAATCATTTATATAAAACCTTGTTAAAGAAACCTCTACAATCAACTCCTTAATCTATATGAAATGATTAAAATATAGAAACCAGTCCACAACTAACTATATATCCTCACATACACCCAAATACTGAGAAAAAATAGTCAGAAATCCTATCAATATACTCCATCATTTAAAATTTTGGAACATCCAATGGTTACAAAAGACCCATAGAAACAATATGCGTGGATTTTACTTATAAAAAATCTAGAAATCGAGAAAAAAACCCTTCCACTAATCCCTTAAAGCATGATACATATTTTAAATTAGTAGATTCACTAGTAAATGTGAGTTATAAAACATGATAAAAACTGCCTCTCCCATCACTAGTGAAACAAATAGCTTCCATCAGATAAACACATAATACAATCTATCCTCTAACCATCAATTATTAGAACTTATTAGAATAATGTGATTTTTCATTGCCTCCTCCTCATGATCTCCTAGATGACAATCTTTGATGCATCGAGAGGATGTCATTAAATCCTTTGGGAATGGTTATATTATAAATATATAATCTCCCAAACTACACTAGATATAAAAATATAGAATAGAAGTAGTGTGAGGTTGATCCTATAAAGAAAATTTAGAAAAGATGGTGATCGAGTGGATGGAACCTGACAAGTGGATTCCTCAAGTGACATTCATAGGTTTTTTAATACTTATATAGTTATTTTTTACTTCAGAAAAAAGAGAGGGATAATGGTAAATTTAAGGGCTTTAGAGAAAGTTATTCCTCGATCTGAATTGAGATTGTCATTTGGAATAGACTGAAAATTAGTGTGAATGTCACCAATTGGTTTTGGTCAAACCAATTGGATATTCCTAAGCTGGAAACTACTCTTTGGTCTAGATGCGGTCAAAAAACAAGGTGGAATAAGCTTAAATTTAAGGGAATAGAGCACCATAGGCTATTCTTGTCATGAACTAACCTGGTTCAACCCTGAACCGGCCACCTAAGATGGCTACGACATGGCCCAAGGGGTGTTATCGATCCCCACATGCTAGAAACTAGTGTCGGGCATCAATATAAAACAAAAAGGGAAAAATTTCAGCCTAGAAGAACTAGGATCAAATAAAATAAACTGAACACAGAGATATACAACCACTAATAATATAAAAATACACAACTGGTTCAGATATAAATATTACTGAATAGAAACAAACTGAAACTGAAATTAAAACAAATGGAACTAAACCACTACTATCACAATCTCCACATGAACTCAATGTCACCTTCAAATATAGGGAAAAACTACTAAAACCATGAGCATCCGAACAAAAAATTTCAGCAAAACGGAACCTGAAACTAAAAAGATAATGTAGGGTGCGAGCTAATAGCTGAGTAGGAAATCACCACATAATCCATGTGTTTCCATTCCCAAGGAAATACATCAACACTAGTTTGAAATATAGTTATACAAATAAGGTTTTTCAAATTTTAACAAATAAATTCAACATTCTCCTTTTTTAAAAAGCACCACACGCCACACCTTTATTTTCAAAACAAGCCTACCTTTCCAAAACCAACTCCAAACCCAAAGACCAAATAGTCAAACACAGGTTGTACTATAAATAAATAAACATGGAAGACTAAGTACTAAATGCAATATAAAGTAAATAATAATAAACAATAGAGTAACCATGTTCTTTGTTAAGCATCCCTACAAGACCCCTAGATGTACTCGGTTCAAAACTACCTACCTTCATATTGTGAATCCCCTAAGTCAATAACCACTAGTCTCCCTAAACTAACCAATATAGTAGCCCATCCCCCCTTGCAGATCTATGATCCAGGGGTACGAACCCATCTAACCAGGGTTGGTCAGAAACTTTGACTCGAAACCCTAAAAGATGCCTAAGAACCCATGGTGGTAGTAAAACTGTGTAAAAAGGAGGCCCCCACATGCATGACTCACCATACTTACTGTCACAGTACTTCCCTACCCAAAACAGGGACACTTCCTATATGATAACTCATAGTGGGAAATCCAAGATAAGGGTTCCCACTATATATATATATATATATACATACATATTATTCACATCATCCAAGTTTCCAAATAGGCCATAAAAACATATAAACATTGAAACCATTCCTCAGAAACACCTTAAGTTTCCGACCAAACACACACATTTTCCAAACCACATTCTTTTCCAAATTCAACACAAAACATCTATTTTAAATGCATAATGCCTAACATGCCATTAATCATTAAACACCTCAAATAACATTTACCATATTCATTTCTGTGTCATTTCCAAAATCAAGTGGAATTCCTCTTTCCCAATAAATTACCAAATATTCCTTTCCACATTTTAAGAAAATCATGCAACTTGAAAAACGTTCCCAATGTCCCCTTAAGCCAAACACTCATCAAAACACACACCAAGAGACAAATGGGAATACCCATTGAAATTTCATTTTAAACCAACATTTCTTGAAATCACACAAAGGAACCAATATTTTCTTGGAACCAATAGACCATTCAATAAACCAACTCCATCTTTATTTCAAAACTATGAAGAAAATGCAGAACGCACTAAAAATTCTAAATGGGATTCGATACCATTTAGAATATGACTATATTATCTAAATAACTGAACAGAACATAAACTCAAACATGAAATTTAAAAACAAACCTTATGATATTTAATAAAAAGAGGAATTTTTGTTTGAAAGAGAGAGAAAAGAGGAGGGGTGAAGATTGTGAAATCAGGGCTATATAGTTAGGAAAAACCATTTTCATTTATGTGTGCTCCTAGGTGTATTTACCAAGCACACATTTGTGAACACATCCAATGTAACAACACAAATGTCTACCTAAATTTCCAAAATCAAATTCTAAGTAAAAATCATGTACTTATAAACTATAAAAATAATCCATAAAGATTACCAATTCACACATAAAATCCGATCAAAAACCAATGAAATTGATGAAATATTTCCATGAACAAACATCACCCAAAATCCCATAATCCTACCCTTAATGGATCAAAAAAATTAACAAAAAAATTTGGTGGGTGTACACATTGGTATAATTAATGAAATCACTCAAAAAACTAACTTCAACAATTTATACCAATGAAAAAAATACTATAACAACTTAAATAATGGTTCCATAAGGGTGAAAATTATGTTTACCAATTTATTAAAAAATACTCAAGAATCATTAGGGGAGAAAATATATATCCATAAAGAAGGATTGTTTCAAAACCTATTTTTATAAAATTCAACTACCATATAAACACAATAACAATCTAAATATATGTATTACTAAGGTGAGAATCTTGTATAGAGAATTATTGAACCACCTAAGAATCAATTAGATTGAATAGAAAAGAAAAAACATGAAATAACCTACCTCGGTGGGGGTGAGGATTTAATGAAAAATCGATGGGAGAGATAAAAACTCCCCATGAACTATCTACAAGCCTTAAAACCCCCAAAAAAATGAGTCACACATCAATACTAACATCTAGGTTTGACTAAATGAGAAACCCTGCTCGTGAAAACCTTAGAAACAAAGGAGTCATTCCCAGAGGGGGAGTCATTAATTGCGTAGGAGGTCAGCCAGCAGAGGGTTGTTTGCCAAAGATGGGGGCGGTTGGAGGGATTCCATCTAGAGGGAGGGATCAGGGACAAAGGGAGGGAAATTCTAGAGGGATGCTGACCAGAGGGAGTGCATAAGGAAGAGAAGACAATGGAGGAAATCCGACCAGAGAAAAGCGAGCGTGCATGAGGTGGGTCGCGCGGGAGGTTGGGTAGGGGTACATTGCGTGTGGAGAAGAGGAGAGAGAGAGAGGATTCATGACCCCTATAGGGTTTCCCTCAAAATAAAAAATACTAAATAAAAAATTATATTGATAACAATAAAAAAACAAAAACAAAAACAAAAACAACAACAAAAACAACAACAACAATAATAAAATTCATTTAATTTTTAAATAATAATAATAATAATTAAAATTTAATAATATTATTAATAATAAAATTTTAATAATATTATTATTAATAAAAATTTTAATAATAATAATATTAATAACAATTTAATAATAGTAATATTTTTATCTATAACAACAATAATATTAGTATTAAGGTTTAAACATTTAATTATATTTATTTTTTCATAAAATTTTATTTATTTTAAATATTGGGAAACCGCGTGGTCACTTATCTTGACAACACAATTACCACTAACCATAAGGTGCCTGTGTACCACCCTGAAACCCTCCAAAATTATCAAACTTAAAAACATTTAAACCACCACTCAGCCCAAACCTCAAAAATAAAATCCAACGCCAAGAAATAATAAAATAAATTATTATAAATTTCACGGTGTGAAAATTATCCCCACTACAAAAACATTATACCCCCAAAAAGTCAACAAGCTAAAAGTAAATCAAAATTTGAGTCCATGCTCAAACACATCCGAAAGAAATAAAGAATTATGAGGTGAATATTTATTCTTCAAGTCACACACGAATGATCTAGATGAAACCACAACCCATGAAAAGGGTAGAAGATGAGATGGTTATCCCCACCAAAAGGATTCATCTAGCATGGTAATTAAAACCCAAACATACCCCCTTAAGAGGGGGAAAACGTTTGAATTCCAAACCTATCCAAACTAACATCTATAGCATGAGTGAAAAAACTCCACCACTAGAACTAGAATCTTTTCACACACCAACCAGACCCCTAATTTTAGGGGAAACCAAACGAAAAGAAATTACAACTAAACAACCGACCAAAAACACCATTCACAAATCTCAAAAAACCCAAAAATCATCGAAAGAGTACCACTAAACCGAAATCATCCCATTCAAGGGCCAAAAATACATTATGAACAACAAACGATTCATAAAACCATATTTAGAATAGATTCAATTTATTGGGATAGGATAGAGTGATTTCATCATGCTATTTCAACAAGATATGACCATACAATAGCAGGAGGATAAGAATAAGGAAACATTAAATGTATCTACTACAAAATTAAAGATAAATATGTGGATCAAGGTCTCAAATACCCTTGGCCACCATGATTGTGCATAAGATTCACACTGAAACTTGTGGCTGGGGCTCTAATGGCTGAAGCATCTCCTGCCTCACAGTCAGGCACTAGAATCCTCATGTCACAATGCCTTCTTCAAGGGACACTTCCTATAAAACTTCTCTATATGACCCAGAAAGTTGAAACAATGACATGTCTTTAGATGGATGCGACAAGATGGATTCAAATTCTCGAACCGGCCACACTGGTGGAACATAAGACAATGTTCCTAGAAACTATAATTCCGAACTGATGAAGGATATTTTTCAAAAAAGGCCCCTCTAGAAAACCCCGCTCACCATATGGGGAACCTTCATGAGAAGTAACTACCACTAACTATACCCCAATAACCAGACCCCTTAAAAATTCCTCCTACAGCAACTTCTCAAAATAGACTTCACAAGATGAGAGCTCCTTTTATGAGATTTTAGGATGAAGACCCCCCACCAAAAAGGGGATTTTTCATCTGATCCTCTGACGCTGCCTCCAAAGAAAATGGGACAAGCTCTTTGAAGTGGCCAATGGAAGATTTTACAGACCACTGACCTTTCCAAACATCCAAAAACTTTTCTACCTTCTTCCACATAACCTCCTCAGGTATAAACCCTTGGATGAAGGTGGCCCTACACACTTCCCAAGTCATTCCAACTTGCATCATGGAAGGTCAACCAACATCCACTAGTACAAAGTTATACCTTTAAACAACCCAAGGACAACTTGAACTCTAAAAACCTCAGGAGTTCCCAATATCCTGAAGATGCGCACCACTATCTCTAAACACTCCACTACTTCTAACAAATCTCAATTACCATAATAAACATGAAACACCTAATAAGAAACAAAAACACTACATGAATCATTAATAACTATGGGGACCATTCTTGGTGGCATATTCTAATAAAAATGGTAAATACAAAACCAAAATCAATATAAACCTGAAACACAATCATGAATAACATATCAAGTCAAAAAATGCTCAAAATCCAAAAACATACAGTCACAACAAAAAATTCACTTTTCAAAAATCTCTTTTTCATTTAAATTTTAAAACTGCCTTCTTCCTAGGTCACTTTAAAAAAACCAAAATCCACTTTTCAAACCAAATTCAATTCCAGGAATCCTTTTCTCATTCTAATACACTTTATAAAAAAAACATTTCAACCTTTGATTTCAATTACCCACCCGTGACATCCTATGAACCATCACGTATGTGTCCATCCACTTTCGTTTACATCATCCACACACATGTTCCAAAAATACACTTTCCATACACACCCTTGTATATGTGAACTTTCATAAGGAGTACCAAGGTTCACAAATGTATTTTCCTCATCAAAATCCATGAATTTACCTAATACTCAATCTAAAACACCTTCTTTTAAAACTTATTATTTCAAATTTCTAAACCACCTAAATGAAATCCTTTTCATTTTCAAAAATGTTTTCATTTCAAAATCCTACTCACACAAACCAGAACCAAAATAAAACAAAAATTACACAAAACTACAGAAATTAGGGACTAGTGGCCATAGAAAACCCAAAAACATGTGAGAGGGACAAGCCCCAAGTAAGAAATAGAAACTAATAGGATCTATAACTATGCACTTGGATTCCACATGGGTCACTACTCCATGTGAGTTTACAACATGTCATAGAATTACCTCTATTGTTATCCCTTAATATAAAAAACCCAAAACAAGTCAAGGATTCAATTCCCAAACTCCCCTGGAATGTCAAGTCTCATAATGAATGGTGGTGATCAGAAACCAACCCCTGAACTACCTAATAAGCCCTGAAAATCCTAGTCTCCATTCTAACTAACACCTTGAAAACAAAGGTCATCCTATGATACTATTGTGTCACGAACCAAGCCGGGTCAACCCTGAATCAATCACCCGAGATGGCCTGCAGTATGGCCCAAGGTACGTTCCCAATCATCACAAGATGGAAACTAGTGTCGGGCATCAAATATAAACAAAATATTGAAAGGTTTCAGCATAAAAGAACTAGGATCAAATAAAAATTAACTGAAAATTCATATAAACAACCAATGATAATATAAAAATACCCAACCAGTCCAGATAAAAATATCACTGAACAAAAACAAAATGAAAATGAAATTTAAAAAAGAAACTAAAAAGATACCAACCCAATATACATATGACCTCAATGTCACCTCCAACAATAGGGCCAGACTGCTCCAACCACAATCACCCTAACCATGAACCTGATAAAAACAGAAACTACAACTAAAAAGATAATGTAGGGTGTGAGGTAATAGATCAATAGGAAATCCCCACAGAATCCATTTGTTTCCTTTCGCAAGGCAATCCATTAACACTGGTTTTAAATAATGTTATAAAAATAAATTTTTTAACATTTGAACAAATATATTCACTTTTCCCCTTTTTTCAAAATCCCTACAGATCGTACCTTTACTTTCAAAACAATCCCACCTTTTCAAAACCAACTCCCAACCCAAAACCTAAACATTCATACACATGTTATGTTATAAATAAATAAATAGTGCATGATAAGAACTAAATGAAATAGAAAGTAAACAAGCATAAACAATAGGGTATCAATATGATTTTCTAAACATCCCTAGAAGACCCCTAGATGTACACGGTTCATAACCACTTGTCGGTATATGGTGAATCACCTATGTCAATAATCACTGGCAGCCCTAAACTAACCAATTTAGTGGAACATACAGCCTGACCTATCTGCAAGCTAGGGGCTACTAACCCATCTAATCGGGGTTGGGCATCAATTTTCACTCAATCACCTAAAAGAATCTTAGTAACCCATAATGGTAGTAAAATTGTGTAATAATGAGGCTCCCACATGCATGACTCACCTTACCTACCATCACCACACTTTCCTACCCCAAACATGGACATCACCATTATGATAACCCATAGAGGGAAATCCTAGATAGGGGTTCCCACTAAATATATATATATGCCTCAAATAATCCAAGGTTCCAACCATGACTTCATAATATATAAACATTAAAACCATTCTGCAAAACACCACAAGTTTTCAACCAGACACACACATTTTCCAAACCACATTCTTTTACAAATTCAACATGAAACATATATTTTAAATGCCCAAAACCAAATGGACATTTAATATTTACACACACCAAATAAAATTTTACAAAATCATATCCAAATCTTTTCTAAAATCATGTAGAACACCAATTTCCCAATAACTTACCAAAAAATCCTTTCCACATTTTAGAAAAAATCATGCAACATGAAAAATTTACCAAACGAACCCTTATTCCAAACACTCACCCAAACACACACAATGAGACAAATGGGAATAACCCAAGAGATTTCATTTTAAACACAACTTTTTTAAAATAACATAAAGAAACCAACATTTATTTAGAAACAAACAGGCCATTCTAGAAACAAAGTCCATCTTTATTTCAAAACTGAGACAAAAACACACTACTCGCACAATATTCCAAATGGGATTCCATTATATTTAGAATCCGACCATCATTTATAAACTGCTGAACTGACTAAAAATTCAAACATGAAATTTAAAAACCAACGTTGACACATTTAGTAAAAACAGTTATTTGGGTTTGAAAGAGAGATAAAGAGAGGAGGGGTGAAGATTGTGAAATCCAAGCTTTAAAGTTAGTCCAAACCATTTTCATTTACGTGCTCACTTAGGTGTACTTCCCAAGAACACATGTGTGTGCACACATCTAATGGAACACCGTAGATGTCCATGTAAATTCGCAAAACCTATTTTTAAGGAAGCACAACATACTTCCAAATAAAACAATAAGCCATAAATATTACCAATTCACACATCAAATCCAATAAAAAACAAACAAGTTGATGAAATATTTCATTTAATAAACATCACCCAAAATCCTACAATCCTACCCTTAATGGCTCAATAAAAAATTAAAAAAAACATTTAGTGGATGTACACATAGTCATAATTAATGAAATCACTAGAAAAACAATTTTCAACAATTTCTACTAATGCCAAAATACTACAATAACTTAAAAAAAGGCACCATAAGAGTGAAAATAATATTTAGAAATTTATTAAAAATTACTCAAGAATCATTTGTTGAGATAATATATAGGCATAAACCAAGGATTGTGTCAAAATCTATTTTTAGCAAAATCAACTACCATAGAAACACCATAACAAGCTAACAATATATATTACCAAGATGTGAATCATTTATGAAAAAATAATATCACAAGAAAGCATCAATTATATTTCATCCAAATGGAAAACCATGAAATCACCAACCTCATTGGGGTGTGGATCCAACGTAACCTCGACATGAGAGAGAAAGACACCCCACAAATGATCCTTAAGCCCTAAAACCCCAAGATAAATGACGCTTACATCAACACTAAAATATAAGTTCTTCCAAATGAGAAACCCTACACATGAAATCCTTATAAATTAATGATCCCTTAATGGAGGGGGAGTCATGAGCTAGTAAAGGGGTCGACTAGAGGAGGGATGGTTTTCGGAGAGGTCGGTCAAAGGGTGTCACACTAAAGATAGGGGTGGCTGGAGGGATTCCAACCAGCGGATGGGAGTGCGGCCAAAGGGAGGGAGAGGGATGCCGACTAGAGTGAGTGCATAGGGGAGAGGCGGTAATGGAGGAGGTATTGATGGATCAATGGGAGAGTTCAAGAGGTGGGTCGTGCAAGAGGCTAGGTAGGGTGTGGTGCATCATGTGTGGAGTGGAAGAGAGGGAGGGGTGTCATGACCCCTATAGGGTTCCTCTCAAAAGAAAAACTAAATAAAAAATTATATTGATAATAATAATTATTATTATAATATTAGTATCAATAATATTCACATCATTTTTAATTAATACAAATATTAATAAAAAAATAATAATATAATTATTAATAATTTTTTTAATAATAATAATTTTAATAAAAATTTAGTAAAATTAATATTCTTTCCTACAAAAATAATAATAATATTTTTATGGTTTAAAAATTTACTTTATTTTATTTTTCATAAAATTTTATTTATTTTAAATATTGGGAAATAAAACCATTTCCTAGGCTGACCGCACAGTTACCGCTAACCGTGTGGTGCCCATGCACCGGCCCAAGACCCACAAAAATTATTGAACATCAAAAATTTTATTCCAGAACTCATCCTAGACCACAACAAGAAAATCCAAATCCAATAAAAATAAAATAATTTTAAAGGTATGGGTGTGATAATTTATCCTAGTATACTCAACTCCAAATAGGCAAGGGTACTTATACTGCAATTACAAGAAATCATGGTTTTGGAAAAGAATATGATTAACAGTAATTATTTACCAAATTACTAGAAAAGTGTATCCCAAGATTTTATTTAAGGATTTATTAGGTTTAAGACACCCCAACTCTTGACCCCTAACCCTAGCATATTAGCCACACATGATAACGATGATACTGGATGAAAGTGAAATTACTAGTATGATTGGAATGTTTAATAAACTATTTATATTAAATCACTCCATGATTAAATAAATTTAAAATCAATCAACAAAATTACCTAAATGAAGGAATAATAAAAGACATGAAATAATCAAGGTTGAAAGAGAAAATGAATTTTGAACAAAAATTAGAATAATAAAGAGAAATCCACAAGTATTTGGAATGGTGTAAAACCGAAAAGGACAATAAATGGATAAAAAAAATAAAATAAAATGTGGTATAGAAATGTGTTCATAAGATATAATAAAATAAAGAAGAAATAATTAGATGTCTTCATCATCTATGTCCTGCATCAAGGCGTTGGAATATATATAATCCTGAAAATGTCACGACATGTAATGGTTTTATGTCCCAATACTTATTTGGTTGATTTATTCCTTAAAAATTTCACAACATGTAATGGAAATTCACATCATGTAATCTGATCCTTAAAAATCATTGAAAATACTACATCTCTCAGAATTCTTGACTTGTAACTTTCAGTATATTTAGAATTGAAAACTTGCACGTCATGTAATGGATTCACAACATGTATTTCTTTGTCCTAGAGTATTCATTAATTGTAAAAATTTTACATACTATACTTCATCCTAAAGTGGTACTATTCTTTAAACATTTATGTCATGAATAGTTTTCACAATGTGTAATGTTTGAAATTCATGAAATTGCAGCATTACCTCCATCAAGAATTCAATTGATATTTCCTTAAAAAACCAACCAAAACCCAATGAATTATCCCATAACCACAAATATATCCCATGGAATTATGTCTAAAATATATATATGAATTAAAATTATCAAATTCCCCCAAACTTGAATAATTGTTTTTCCTCAATCAAAAAGCATATAAAAAACTAAAAATGAAACTACATTTAAACAGAAAGATAACATTGCAATCAGGAAAATATAACTACGTGTTAGTGAAAAAGTTAGTCCTCAAAAATCACTCATATAGAGAAAATTAGTCATACATTATAATTATGTACATTATTAATATTCTCTCATTAAATAATTATATTATCTCAACTATTCCTTATAAGTTATACCCATGGTGAAATTTAAATCACATGAATTTTCTACCATCGATCAAGGTAAAATGAAATTGGAGTTATGATAATGCAAAGAATACATGTTCCAAACCATATCCTTTTATTTTTTCTAACATATTCAATCTATAAAGACAAACACATAGTTAATCACGAGGGATTCAACAATGAGGATCAAATGACTCTATAACTTAGGGTAGGTGGGTAAATAATAAAAAACTAATCTCTAAAAGTAGGATAAACTCTCTATTATAAAACATGATCATAAAAAATAATAAAATTAAGAACCTCCTTGAGAAATAAACATCCCCATTCTCCCAAAATCTCATGGAAGGTCCATCAAAGTGTCATAAAAGTTTAATTAAATTATCACACTTCTTCTTTTTTTGGAATTGATGTCTAGGCCAGATCTCATATCCATCACCTAACCACATATGATCCACCATAAGATTTAATCAGTCATATAATGGTTATTTTAACCTTCCCAAGACACAACCCATACATACATACATATATATATATATATATATATATATATATTTTAAATAAGATAATCATGAGTGGTATTCTAGATGAACCATGGACCACTTCCCGTATATCATGTGGAAAAGTCATCAAACATATCCTAAGTAGTAAGCATCCCACATACGTTAGTTGAAACCATATTCACACACTTATAAACATAAAAATCATGAATTTATAACAAAATAGGGTAGGAAGGGATAAAATTTGATTGTAACATGACTCAATCCTAACAAGGTCATTCATGGTTTCTATGAGCTTAAGAAATTTAAAATTTTAGGTGGGTTTTAGGATAAATGGATCAAAAAATATTGAATCATTAATTGTAATAGTGTATTTGTTGAGTCAAATCCTTGATACTATCCTAATGAATGTTATGATAGGTTTACATTCCCCAATTATCCCTTAATAAATATTCTCAAAAATTAATATGATAATGTAGGTCCATAATCCTCTCTAGAATGGGAATATAAAAAATAGAGCAATCACTTAGGGAATAACAACCAATATAAATTAAATCAAAATAATTTGAAAGAATATAGTATCAAAAATTAATTACTCTACTTTGTAATCATAATAAAATTCTATGTAAGGATAAAAAAACTTAACATTTTTTCCATCCAAAAATTTTCTTTTATTTACATGGGGGTAATGATATTTTAAGGGAATGTATGATTTTAATGATAAATATCGCGTAGTATAATGAGAAAAAGAGAAAATATAGGTGAAACACAATAAATATCAAGAATGTATCCCTCAAACATAAAATGTAACAGTGTTTATGATATTTTGGAAAGTGACATGGGAGAGAAATAAATAATAGCATAGATAGACTGGTGATGAAAATTATGAATTTTAAGTTTGGAATAAAGAGTTCCCTATAACAAAGGTCATGATATAAGGGGAAAATGATGGATTATGATGTGAAAATGGGCACCTACAAAATTGTCAGATGGAAAATATATCCGCACTAGATAAACAATAATCACACATGATATGACCAAAATGAAAGAATTAGGGAAACTATTGTAAAAATTAGTCAAAAATAATGAGAAGTGTATGTCACAGTAAGAGTAGAAAACTACAACTAGGGAATAAATTAACTTCGAACAAAAATTTGTAAAAAGAAATGAAAATTCTTAATGGATCAAAAAAACAAATATGGGTTTCCAACCATAAATTTCTAATAGGATGTTGTTAGCCTAGTGGATGGACAATGATCAAGTATAAGGGTCCATTGGATCGTCTCTCTGTTACCTATTTTAGAAACTATCCTCAGTGTCTATGGGCCCTTGTAGTCATTTTTTGTGGTTTACTAATTTAGTAATAAACCTACTCAATATCTCATGTGGGAGTTAGAGCATCCATGTAGTCTGTGGTGGGGACTCTTATAAAATACGATGATAGAGCTCATAGAGTTGTCCCTGGATGCTAGAAACTTGAGGAAATACCTCATGCCAGAGGACATATGGTACTCTAACAAACTTGTAATTAACTATGAAAGGTTTATTATATTGATACATAATGAAATGAATTCATAAATTATAATAATAATGTAAGAAAAATCTATAGTAAGAAAATCATATCTTGTCCATTATATGAAATTAATGATACAATTGGGAATATGTAATATAGTAAATAAAAAAATAAACACCCAAAATAGAGTACAATGGGGGAGGGGTACATGATAAAAAGTATAAACTTCACTGGAAGACCAACCTCTATCAGCATCAAATGTACCCTCCTAAATAGTGAGTGTTAGGATCTACCTCACCACATTTATAGAATCTATGAAGGAACGAGTAGGGGGATCAACCTCCATACAAGATTCCATGGTGTTGGCAGCTGGATCCGTCATCATATGTATATTGGATGTGTTGATCCATACTAGGGTTAATTGTATGGTAGATGGATATATAAATGGCACATATTATATGGATGGAACAATAAGGTCATTACCTTGACGAGCCTACTCTGTCAAAAACTAATGTTGGGTATCAGGGTCTATAAAATTTTGTGGATGGATAATATGGGAGGGTGATGGGACTAAGGTGGATGGGGTGGAGATAATGGTAAAAAAGGGGTTTTTTTGAGGAAGGTGGTGGGTGGGTAGATGTAGGGGCATGATGTTTTTTATTAGTGGTAGGATATGATGTCTCTATGTTGGGAATGCTGAAATAAAGGTAGATCTAATAATATTTCTCTAGAATTTACTAGATAATATATTCTTGCCTCTTTATATCCTCCCACATGTAATATAGAATTCATGTTGTGGTCCTAGAATGGGGAGGTGATGGTATATTTGGTAGATAAACATGGGAAAGTGGTGGGTCAATCCTGGTATCTATAAAGGAAGATTGGATGGTAGGATATGAGGCTGGGGTAGCTACAGTTGGTGCGTCTTGAGTTGTAGTGGATGGGGTTAGAGAATGAGGATACAGAGCCTCATAAGAATCCCTGACATACTCAGGATCGCACTTGTAGTGCCTCCCAATATTCTAAAACAACCCCATTTTGTGGAGAAAGAGGAAATCAATCGGCTTTATCTTCCTAAGAAAGGGGATAAAAGGCATTGAAATTTCCTATATTATGTGCAAGATTCATAATGACACTACCCCCATCAACTTAGAATTATCCATCCTTTCATAATCCTTATAATATAGGGATAACTTTTGTTCCTTGTTGATAGAAGGGCTGCCCATAGACGAGGGTAAGATGATAGCCTCGATATGGATGACAACTCCATGAGAATATCCTCATTCCATCCAAACATAGGCCAAGTCCCAATGAATAATCCCTAGGGTGTAACCCCATATATGGTAACTCTTCATAATTTGTAGGCCATGAAAGCTATGGGGGTTTTAGGCTATTAATTCCCAGGTTCATGGAGTATATTTCTTGGCTGGATCAATTTGTAACATGGAATAATCTAGAGAAACAATGAAGCTAGATGTATTAATATGTATCCCCAATCCAAACTATCCAAGGTTCAACTCCCAAGGTCTACCACCTAGAGGGATGGTGACATTATCAACATCATGATCCAATATTGTGAGGAACTCTAGGTGTTGGGACCAATATGGATGGAGATGTTTTTGGAAGTAAGAAAAGGTTGATTTCAAGAGTGTTGCCTTTTGTTTTCAAGTAAAATAAGTCAATTCACTTTGTAAAAGGCATTTGAAAATATAAAAATGAATTTCTGATTTTTATTTCACAAATATCATAAGTTGTTTGGGGAACTTGTGATGAAATCCTTATAAAGGAAAGGGGGAGTAAAGGTGTTACCAATAATGTTAAGGGTTGATTGGAAAGAATAATGTTTCTAAAAAATATGGAAGTTTCAATAATTTCCTTAGAAAATAAGAAACTTATAAGAACAATTGATCAAATAATATATATCATGATAGATATGGTTTGTGACAAGTGTAGATGATTGTCGAATTTTCCAGATGACAACAATGTAGCCTGAATGTTCTTGCCAAAGTAGATATTTTAGGAGGTGTTGTTTACCAATGTTTGAAAAAAAAATTGGCCTAAAAATCAGGAGTTTGGTTTATAGAAAAAGAATGAGATTTCTCAAAGTATTTTGGGAGTCATAGTTGGAAGACCATGAAATATAGTTCATGGACTATATAGATGGTACACATAGTTGAAAAGTAAAATTTTCAATGTAATAATTCTACGAAACATGGCATGCAGACCGCGTAAGAGAAAAGGTATGTGGGTGGATCATAGTTTGTGAGAGGCTTGAAGTTTTTAAGTGGTCAATAGTTCATGGAGAAGGATATTGTTCGTGAAATAGAATTTATGATTTAGGCTGCTGTGAAGGAATAAAGTCATTATGTGGACCACATATGGAAAATGGTTCACGTGATGCGTATGGTACGTGGTGAAGACTATACCACATTGAAAATTGGGTAAATTGGATTATCAAGATTTGAGGACGTATTTCCTATATAAAGGACCTTAATACCTTAATTAATTTTGAGAAATATTTATAAGATAACACCTTCTATCAGAGGAATAATTTGGATATGTCTCGAAAATTTCATGAGGGAGAATTCCATGAAGGGAAGATGTTAGCAGAGGATAGATTCTACGTAGGACAAAGTTTTCCATGGAATAAGACATGTTCATCAGAAGAATAAATAGTCCACCGAAGAAGACACAATTCATAGAAGAGAAGATATTCCATGGGAGTAGAGGTGGTCCATGAAGAAAGAAGAGGTACGCGGAAGGGAAGCTGCCTCGTGATGTAAAGGATATTTTTGGAGCATTAGTGATATGAGGAGTATTTTCCATCCATGGAGTAGAGATATTCCACTGAATAAGGGATGGTTTGAAAAATAGTCATGCTATGCGGCGCAACTCAGTTCATGGAGGATATTGGTAGTTCGTGGAGGAAGCTGGAAAGTTCATGAAGGACTCAAGTAAGTTCTTACAATCTTCTAGGTAGGGAAGAGAAGTATTGTTTTAAGAGATCAAATTTAGGAAATATGATCATGAAGCACCAAAAAATTGAATTGCATCATTTTGTGCTATAATAAGAAGACACACTATTGTATTATTTTAAAAGTGATACATGAGTGTAAGGTAATATTATACTCATTTTATTATACACAAAAGGGTTATTTTTTAGTGGATTGTGTGGCATTAGATTGTTTGCCAAACCATACTGAGGATGTAGCTACTATTATTGATTAGTGATCCTTATAAATTCTTTAGTTCCCATGGATGTGTGTTTCAATTATTTTTAGTTGGTAAAAAAATATTCAATAGGAGGTGAAGTTTATTTCAAAAGTAAGTAAATATTAAATAAAAAGATATCCCTAATTCACCGCTCCCCCTCTTAGGGATACTTGAATCCTAGCTGGTAAACTTTACTATGAATAGATCCTAATACATCTCCTCATGTTCCTCAATAATTCTAGAAAGTTTAATATGTATAATGATCTCTATGACGTCATTTTGAATGAGAATATTATCAAAAAATAGTAAGATTTAGGGTCTTGTTGGTCCTCATGGGAGTGGACTAAATATGAGCCAAGAGAACCAGATGATTTAGATCAAAGATGTGCAAGATGAGATGAAGGTGTGGGTGCTGGGTAGTTTCATAAGACTAGACATAAGAAGAATGGGAATGACCATAGGTTGATGGTGATGATGAAGGGTTATTATCTAGGGGTGGAAGTGTAGAATAATGCATAATATGTTTGGATATAGGAAAGTCGTCACGTGGGGTTACTTTTTTTGAAGATGTGTTGCTGATGGTATTCGTATAGTACATGGCGATGAGATGTTATAAGCATGGAATAGAGGGGGAATAGTCTTGGCGTATCAACTGGAAAAGGAAGAAGGGTAATAATGGAGGATTAGGATTGGTGGAGCATGCATGAGAGGGGGTGGGGAGAGGCTGGCAGTTGGGTGAAAGATTGGGAGTTGGGGGGGGGGGTGCACTGTTGACTCGTGAATTATAAATATGGCCCATTATTTTCATGTCATGTATTCCATTCAATATGTATAAATTTTTTTAATTGATTTTTTTTCTGGACCTAACATATTCATTTCATGTATAGTTTACATGACGTGAATTATCCCATTTTCAAAAATTTTGGATAAGTGCCTCTTACCTACTTCCAATGTTATTGAACCTTTCTAAAATTATAAAACATACTTTAACCTATGTAACCTATCCTAGGATACCTACCAGTTATTTATTCATTTAATTTTGATATCTAAAAATTCATTTATTTAAATGAACTATAAATAATGAATACACCATTCGTGAAATAGTTCTTGATATATTTTTGTTCATTTACAATTAAAATTAAAGGGTAGTCTTTCATCTTGTTGAATTTTGATCGTCCTATAGGGGGAAACATTGAAAAATTAAAAATGAACAAACAATTGGGATTTTAGTTTCCAAGGGAATATCTTTAGATGTGAATTAAATATTATAACTTTGTCCCTGGGTGTGAACACACATCACGTGATTCATTAGTCATTCCATTTCTTTGTTGTTTCTTCATAAATTTGGGCATATTCATATGCATCCCATCACATCTCATCCATTTTATTAATTTGTATATTTATTTATTTTCCAGTTTTTTGATCATCCAAATTCAAATTTTTGATAGACCAATAAGCCTAATGCTCTAATTCGATTGTCAAGTTATAGGGCTTCCCATTAAAAAGTAGGAATACTGTAGTATTGATGGGTGTTTTATACATTTTTCTATACTCCCAAAGTGTATCATCCAATTTGATTATCCATTCCTTATTTCTTTCATTAAATATATTTTTTTTAATTTATGAATTTGAAAATATAAGATTCCCTCATGTGTATGGGTGGTATATAGTTCCAATGTCATATCAGATTACATATTTGTCAAGTAGTCCTCTAACGATAGTATTTTTAATGTTCCTTACCTGATTAGTAATGAGTAATTAGAGAAATCCATATATAGAGTACATTATTTTTCATAAATAATTAATGACCACCTTGGTTGTATCATGGGTTGCGGCTTCATTTTCAATCCATTTTGAAACATATTCCACACAGACTAGGATGTAATATTTCATATGAGAATTGAAAAACTGGCCTATAAAATAAATTATCCATAATATGAATATTTCTAATTCAAGGATTGTATTTTAGGGGATATCTTTACCTTTTCCAATGGTGCCCATCCACTGGCACATATCATAGATTTTTCACAATACTCTTTGCATCCTGATGGACTATGGGCTAGAATAGTTCACTTTATAGGATCTTAGACATAATGTGTTTAGGAATATGGTTCAATCATGATGGTGATGGAAGAAATAATTTTATTGTGCTTTTAATTTAATGCCTCATCAAGATATCAATACAATTCCTAAATAATAGCAGATCATCCCAGTAATATCATGATGCATCCACCAAAAACATATTAGTATGTTTATAGAAAATGTGTGGATATAGGGATCCTTTTGAGAGATAGTTTGTGATGTCAAAAAACCATGGGTGTTCTTCCATGTCCATATTAGAAAGGTTTTCATTGGGAATTCCATCTGTAATATTTATTTATCCTCCATATTCAATACCCGGAAGGGAGAGATTAAAAAAGTGTTCATCATTGACATTTTCAATTCCTATTGTATATTTGATGACAAAAAGAATTATTGAAATAGTAGGATGCACTTTATTAATCATAGTTTGGTATCTTTTTTACCCGGAAATTACATCAAGTCTATATGATCAATATAAACTATGACTATAGAGAGTAATAGTTAGGAGTGAAATTTTTCAAAAGAAAACAAAACTACCATAAATTTTTTATCTATAGTTGTGTAATTGATCTAATCCTCATTTATAGTATGTAAAACATTATATATAAGGAAGAATATGTTTCAAAGATTATGTCCTATAACAGATCCCATAGTGAAGTCACATGTTTTTCACATCATTTAAAAGTCTTTCTCCTAGTTTGGTGACACTATGACAGGAGCGGCCACCAGGATGTTCTTTAGAGTATTGAATGCCTGAAAACACTCTTCACTAAAATAAAATGGAATTTTCTTATATAATATTTGCATCAATGTGTGTTCTATATTTATAAAATCTTTAATGTAGTGGAGATAAAATCCCACCTGGCCAAGAAAAGTCATTGTACTATTTACTATTAGCAGTTCAACTAAATCTTAAATCACCTTGATTTTTTTCCAAATCAACTTCCATGCCATGATTTGATATTCATTGTTTGAGGGTTGTGTCTTATTAGAACATGGAATGAAATTTTTACCAGTTTACTACAAGGAAATTCGCTTCACAACATTGTAAAAACTAATCCACTTTTCTTAGGAAAACATCAAAAAATCATTCGTATATGAAGAAATCATCCATGAAAATCTATAGAAATTCCTACTATGTATCATGGTAAATGTGTTTCATACATCACTAGATAGTTTTTGGTGCATTACACATTCCAAATGAAATCTTGAGATAGTTTATGGTTCTTAAATGACTTGTTAATATGGTCTTAGAGTAATCATCTATTTCAACAACAATTTGATTGTATCTAGAGTATCCATCCAAAAAATAATAGATTTCATTTCTTATTAATCTATCTAGAATCTCATCCATGAATGGGAGTGGATAATTGTGTTTTTGAGTTGCAGTGTAGATATTTCTAAAGTCAAAATATACTCACCATCCAGTTATGATTTTATATTAGATTAAGTCATCTTCATAGTTTTTTTGAAACAGTCAGGTCACCTTTCATTGTGACGACTTGTAGCAGGCTCACTCACTCACTATAATAGATAGAATCTATGATATATTTATCCTGATGTTTTAGAAATTCCTTTTTAACAAATTATTTCATTGAATGGGTGAGTCTACTATGGGGTTAACATTTTGGTTTGGATCCTTATTCCAACTAAATTTTAGGGGTGAAAATCAGGGGGTGATCCCCTTGATGTCAGCCACACCCTAGGCAATGACGTTTTTATGCATTTTAGGACATAAATTAGTTTATCTATTTTCAATTGGTTCATATATAAGAGTATAATAACCACTAGTTCATTTTATTTTATAAGAATTATTACTTTAATGTACTTGATACAAGCTTCAATTATAACATCGATGGCTTGACGACTAAGTGTATAAATGAAGGGATAGTTTCCCTCATTAGAGGTTCACTATAATTCACATCCTCATAATCAGTACACTCATAATTATTTGGAGACATGGTCTCTATCTCATCCTCAATGTTCATGTAACCATCTTTCTCATTGATAAAAAAATGGATTGACTATCAAATTAATCTCTACATTACCCGACATATTTCACTAAGTCGAACAGTACTTGTCCATTACCATATCTGAAAACCATCCTTCCTTAATTCACATTATTCAATACCTTTCCAATGGTGAGAAATGATACCCCTAGTATAATGGATACATTTACTTCCTCCTCTATATCCAATATAAGGAAATTAGTAGGAATAATTAATTTTCCAACCTTAAATAAAATCTCCATGATAATTACTTGAGGATAATTGACTAATATGTCAACTAGATAAAGTGTAATTATTATTGTTTTCATATCATAGATCCCTAAATTCTGAAATACACTCATCGGAATGAGATTAATATTCTTACCAAGCCACAAAAGAATTTTTTAAAATTCATTGTCTTTATAGTGTGAGAAATTGAGAAGCTTTCAGGGTCTCTCATCTTCATTGGGAGATTTTGTTGAATGAATTGAGCACATTATTCATTTATGGTGATGACTCCTAGGTCTTTAATTTTTAATTTTTTTTTTTGGAAATTAACTCCTTTATGAATTTAATATAAGCAGAAATATGAGTAATGGGTTCCGCAATGTTGATATTGATGTGTATATCCTTAAACATCTCTTAAAACTTTTTATATTACACCTTTACCTTTCCTTGTCTCATTATCTCTAGAAACAGAATATGTGGTTTATATGGTGGAAGTTCCACACAAACATATTATTATTCTAACTACTCTTGTAAGGGGGATTTTTCATTTTTATCAGATTTGAAAATTTTTTCTGGAAAATCTTTTCATGTGTTATCATTTGTATCTTTGATAATGATTGTCACATTTATTTCAGGTTAATATAGATTGTTTTCCTCACCTATGCATGTATGGTGAAAATTCTGCTCTTTTCTGGTCCTAAGGACTATAACCTTAGCCTCCTCTCACGAATGTGTGTCAATATTAATAGGAAACATAGTAGTTAATCAGTTTGATAGATTTTTGGAGATCTATCGCTATTGATTCTCAAGGTTGTTGAGTGAAGCCCTTTTATTCTGCATCTCATTGTCCTGGGCTATCATTATCTTATCCACCTTTTGAAAAAATGTAGTGAGTTGGTATTTAATATTTGACTATAGTGGTGGGGTTAGTCACAGATTCCTTGGTGGATCTTACTGAAACTATAGTTGTGGAGTGGGTGTAAATTGATGGGCTATAGGTGGAAACAAATATGAAGGAAATGGTTATTAAGGTCGTGGAGCTAGATTATGAGGTGGGTACATAGGTGTTCCCAGATTTCATGGTTGTACTTAACCAATCCACTATTTAGAGTAATCTTGATTAATTTATTGCGACTATTAAGTCACTCTTTGTTTATAATACAACTATAGGTATTTTTGGGGTTTTTTTAAATTACTGGTTTTATTGATTTTAATTTATTTAATTATGATCAAAACATTGAGTTTATTCCATAACTTATCTACAATCTTGGTAGGGAAGAAGGATTTCATTCATCTAAAAATATAGAATTTATATAATAGGGTAAGGAGGTGGAAGCGATGGTGAAGGTAGTTAAAAGGTTTTTAAATTATTTTTCAGGTATTCAACTTGAACTACAGGAAGGGTACTATCTTCAACTTAGTGAATTCCTTGGTGAGTTGGTCCACGATCTCTCTTCCACACGCTGAAACTATGAGATATTTCATCTAAAAGTGTTCTTATAAATTTTAATGTCTTCAGAATAAGTCTACCATCATTCGTGGTGTCCACTAAAGTACATGAAAATAGTTGTAGTACAAGGGAAAGTGTTTACATTTATAGCCACACATCAAGTCTATGAGGTGGTAACTTTGGAGTGAGCTCTTTAAAGTGATCCAGGTTTTCAATTATGATTCTTCTTCTACTTGGGTAAATTTATAGGTATTATTCTGAACTTCTAGTTTTGTATAGGTGGGAAATATTTATCTAAAAACATGTTGACTAAATCGTTCCAAGTCCTAATGGATATAGGAGATTGGATTTTGAGCTAATACTTGGCTCTATCAAACAAGAAGAAAAAATCTCTTAGTCTGATGGTATCAAATTCCATAGCTTGACTCTTAAATGTGTAACATACTTTTAAGAAGCTTGAAATATATTCATGTGAACCTTCTCTCTAAATTCATCTGAATTTTCCCTGGTTTTGGATCATGTGGATGACTCCAGGTTTTATTTTGAAATTATGTTCCTAGATTGGAGGTAGAACAATGATATAGAAAAACCACTAATTGATGTCAAGGAATAGTTCATAATGGTTTTCTCCTACAAAAATAGTTTTTATTCATAATATTGAGGTAGAGTATATTAAAATTTTTGAAGATTAGGATGTGATTTCAGTCTACCATGATTGAGTGACAACATGTAGAAATGTATCTATCAATTTTAGGATCAAAATAATATATTTCTTGTCTATGAAGGCTCCTTGAAAGATTTAGAGGGACCTAGTTCATGCACTATCTGAAAAAATAGAAGAAGGTGCTAGTCTATGTTTGATGATTTTAAAAATGAATGGGGAAAGATAGAAGAGGGTGTGATGTAATATTAGGTTCATACCAAAGGTCACATTTCCTAATAAATAACTAGTCCCTAGCAATGGAACCAAAATTTTATACATCTAATCGATATTGTTAAATAATTTGGGCATGATCAATTAGAAATTTATAATGTCCCAAACTAAACTATCTACAAAGGAATAACATAGTGGTAGTGCATGGTCGTTCATACAAAGACAATCTAGAAGGTTATCAAGTGGACACAACCTGACAAGTGTATTCCTCATATGACATTAATAGGTTTGGTTTTTTTATGATTTGTGTAGTTTTGTTTTAATTTAGATGAAAGAGAGGGATCAAGGTCAATTTCTAGGATTGGGAAAAATTTATTGTTAGATCTATTTTGAAATGGTCCCATGGATTAGGATGCAAAGCAGTGAGAAATTCACCAACTAGTTTTGGTCAAATGAATTTGATCTATCTAAGATGGAAACTTCTCTTTGGTCTAGAGGTAGTCAACAACCTAGGTGAAATAAGATTGGATTCCATGGAAAAAAGTGTAAAATGAAATTATTCATGGAATGATCAACTCCAATTAGGTCAAGGACCATCTATTTCAATTCACCGAATCAGTGTTTTGAAAAATAATCTGATTAAAATTAATTATTTACCAAATTACTAGCCAAAGGGTTATGTAAGATTTAATTTAAGGATTCATTATGCTTAAAACAACCCTAATCTCGAACCCTAACCCTAGATAATTATCCATGCATGATAATGATGGTATTAAACTAAAGTGAAATCAAATACATGATAGGAATGTTAATTAAAATATTCAGATTAACTAATGTTAAAATAAATCCACACACTTACTTGAATGAGGGAACAAGAAAGAACACATAACAATTGATGTTGATAAAAAAAATGAAATTTGAATAGAAATAAAAACAAGGAGGATCAATCCACATGAATTTTTAATGGTGTATAACATCAAAAGATCATAAAAGTAGGAATAAATGAAACAAAAAAGGTCTAGAATGGTGTGAATAAGAAAGAGTAAAATAAAGAAGAAAACTTTTGTTGTCTTAATCGTATCTATCCATCATTGGGCTATTGGAATATATATTAATATGCAATTCTCACGATGTGTAAAGATTCACATCGTGATTCTTATTAAAATGATATTCTCAAAAAATTTACAACGTGTAATGGAAACTCACATCATGTAATCGGATCCTCAAGAATATTTGAAAATTCTACATCTCTTGGATTTCAATTCTTGTATCTTTCGACATATTCAGAATTCAAAATTTTACATCATGTAATGGATTCAGGTCATGTATTGATTTTTGTGAAGAATTCATGACTTTTACTAATTTAACGAGCTAACCATGAGCCTACAGAAGTATTGTGACTGAAAAATATAAATCAAAAATAGGTTTCAAGATGTGTAATGTCAGAAAGTCATAAAAATTCAGCAACAACTCCTTTGGGAATTGAATTTCTATTTCATGTAAAAACCAACCAAAACCCATGTTATTATCTAAAAAAATATAAATAAATACCATGGAAATGTATCCAAAAAATATATATGAATTCAACTAATCACTCTTGCACTTAATAAAGCAAGGAATAATACATTTACATTTGATATATGAAAACTCCACCACCAAATTTCTCTATTTCAAGATGCTATTCCTCCAAATACATTATCATCATCTACTAATCTACAAACACATAAGAAATATCACCAAGATAATAATATCATAAATCATAATATATCACATCACCTATCTAGGGTGAATAAAAGATCTCAAATTCATAACCATATTAGAACTCCACCCATATATACTAACAAAAATTCGAATATCGTTGATTGAAGATTTAACATAAGGTGTTTGGATCTATGAAGACTATAAAAAACTAATGAATAAGAAAATATTTTTTGAGTTTCATAGAAATATCTACTATTATAAGCTCTAATAATTGATGACCGAATTATATTGTTGTGTATGTAACTGCCAATAACCCTAGGATATCTCTGATCTCTCCTATATTAAGAAACAAAATAGACCTTCATAAAAAGTATTATAAAATACCATGAAAATGAATTCCTCTTACAAATGAATAATATGAGTACATGTTATATTATTATTCAAGAACACAAATTCTACTTGAAACTTTTCTATCCATATGATATAAATAAATTTCCATGTTAATGAAATTAAAGGTTAAGTGATCTAAGTGAATTGAAACATTAACCTACTATAATAAAAAAATTATAATAAGGAATCTTTTCACTTTAACAACATTATTAAGTTATACCCAAGAAACAAACACTTCATTATTTAAAAGATCATCCACTACAACTTATTGAGATAAGACCTTCCCATGGAACTATAACTCAAATTTCAAGAATTTAAACTTATGAAAATTCTTATAAAAATTACATTTTTCAATGTATTAAAAAACATCACTTAATTTAATAGCATTAACCACCTCTAATCTCAAATACAGAAGTATATCATTGAATAAAACCACCTTAAACTTCTTAAATATCTTATATAACACCATGTTTATCATTACCATGAATATTGTTGGTGTATTTATGACTTCAACAGCAACTAATATGAATTAAAACTACCACAACAACCCTTGAATGTGATCCTCCAAACATCTTCCTCCTTTACCCTCATCTAATGATAACTAGACCAAAAATATATCTTTAAAAACAAAATATCTCCCTTTAACTTATAAAAAACTCATCAATTATTGATAGGGAATAAAGGTTATTTTCAAATGATAGTAATTAATACACTTAAAAAACTACTATATGCATTATTTAAAAAATTCGGAAATCCCTTAGGCAACACAATAGAATAAATGATTTTTTTCAATAGACCATCAACCTAAATCTATAAATCATATAGTGATAAAGGATCTATCTAATAAAGAGACATATAAATCAAAGAGACATTGGGTTGTAACTCAATAATAACATTATATCAAGTTGGGGTGTAGTTCTATATCCTTTTCAATAAAAACAACCAAAAATACTATATAACTCTAAATAAATACTTCTCTTTAACTTCTACTAATCCCTATATCAACATCATGAACAATGGATAATGATGTTATAAACATCTCAAACCCACCTAGTGATCTGAATCACCAATAAATGTCACATGTTTTTATTTCACATCAAATAAAATAACTCACCTTGGAAAAAAATCATTGACAGTCCCTATATAGTATGAAAAATCCATTCCATGGTTGAAATAATATGGTTTTATGTGTAAAATGATGTACTCACTCACTGACTAATGTTACCCCTTCATCCGCTCACATCCCTAACACACCTCAAATAACATATGCTAGCCTATCATTGGTGTAGACAACACCAATGCAATGGGAACCCTATCTACCATATATCACAATTCTAGGAAAAACTAATGTATAACAAAAGGGTGAAAATAGCCTGAATCAATCAATGAATTAACTATGGTAGAAAAAATAAAAATTGTATCATAAACTATCTCTAGCCCTCTTAGAGGTTGAAAATACAAGAAATGAAAAAGACTATGCTCTTAACAGTTGGGGTAAAAAATATTAAGGACCATGAAAAAATTGATTAGGCTAGGGGAAACTACTACTTAGTATGCATCTAAAAATAATCATCAAATACTTGTTGACCACCTAGGAAGGTTATATATTTAGATTATTCATTTCTATACTCTCCAAAAAATAACAAGACCACACTAGATCACATAGTAGAATCCCATTAACTACTAGATCTAAAGAAATGAAAAAATAAGAGTGATATTAAATCATCAATAACTACAACTCAAAATTATGCACCCTAAACTCATTATATATAAGGGGATCTAGATAATAGTAGATAATATTCATGAATCTCACATTTAAATCTATTTTACTAGTAATCCCTTACCAAAGTGTGAACAATTCCTACCATATTTAGTGTTTATGGAATAAAAATAACTTGGAACAAACCTTATTTATTTTAAATTACCTTAGAATCATTATAATCGCCAAGATAGATGATCCACCACTACTCACCACACCTTTGAACAAGTTATCAACTACAATAATTTAATACTTCTTTTCCATATGAATCAAACCAAAATAAATCTTTAAATCCTATTGATACTTATCTATTTCTTAATAAAATAAAATATTAAAATACTTTAGTATATTTTAATATTAAATCTCCTGAAAAAAATTCCTCAATAAATCTTCCTCCTCAAGATCAACTCAATTATAACTATCATAAATATCCAATTGTAACTCAAAAACCTAAACCATATATAAAACCCTTCCACCAATCATCTCTAAAAACTCAATCAAGAACTACTAAGCCCAAGACATGGATTTATTTTAATGGTATTTCAATTAAATTCACATTATTTTCTTATATATATTCACCAATTATAATATAAGTGTAAAAATTAATGATATATGTACTACACCTAAGTCCCTTCCCCATAATCTTTATAATCAAACTTTATTATATTAATTAGGATTAAGGTTCTAGTATTAAATTATAGGGGCCTTGTCTATATCCTTGAAAATATCATTTTAATACATTCCATTATAAGAATAAATGTCATTATTTTCCTACCAAACCAATGAAATCATTATTAGGGCCTTACAAAAAACATTAACCTATCTCTCAATAAAGGTTTTCATACCAATTTTTCAAGACCCATGCTTTTCCAATGTGCCACTAAACCCATGCATTTGGAGCCAGTATAAACCTTCTTTTCAATGGAAGGTGGTTAGTGGTACATACTAGTTATGATTTTGGTTTCACATTCATCAGGAGGATTGGAGGTTAATACATACATTAATGAATTTTTAAGACTATTCTCAGACTATTTTATAGACTTCATAAATCTTTTTTAATCCTTCCCAATAATAATACTACTTACCTTTAAGAAACTGAATGATTGAAAAAATGAATTTTAAAGGACACTATATGTGGAAATTACAATATATATTTTTTATCGAATTTTATGGTCAATATATATTTTGGATTCATATAAAAAGTCACTCTAGAATTTATCGCCATTCATTGAGGCGTTGGGCTCCTATGAAAATAGATATGAGGTTTTATGATACATTATTGACTCTAAAGGTATGTTTTTTTAAGTTACAATATATATTTTTATATTTTTATTCCATTTGAGGGTTTTCTTATATATAAAATAGTATTGAATTTTATTTTTAGAGGTTGGTGGATTTATTGGGATATATGGTGACTGAAACAAGGTCAGAAGCTAGCCGGTGAGGTGCAATTTTCATTTGATAATGACTGAATTGTGACCTAAAAATATAAAAATCTTACCATCCAGCTAGTGGAAATCCACTGGATCGTGAGTGGAAAAGTAATAATGCTAATATTTTTCCCATTCACATCATCCGACCAGAGGTTTGTCATCGGCTAGTCAGTGAGGCCCACCACATAGCCAGTTACACCCTGACGAGTGTGTCAATAATGAATTACTTTTCATTTTACTCTAATTAGGATTTTATCCTAACCCACACCCTAATATTAACCTGTTACAACCAAAACCTATTGGAGGGATCTCCCTTGGTGTTCTATAATTCCTCTTATTCTCCTCTTGGGTGCTCGAAGTCTAGATCAATCTATTGATGTCCATCATGGTAATATATTTCTTTTCTAATCCTAATTATATATTTTTATCTTGAATTGATCATAGATCCAATCCTTTTTGGAGAGAGCTATGAATATATAACCATATATAATGGAGAATTATTTCTTTATATATATTTTAGTATTAGATTATGAAATTCGAGGACCCCACATTTATCGATCCTAGATCTTCCCTGGGAGATGAATTTATCTTCCTATATTGATGTTGATTTCATCCCATAGAATGGTCTCTTCCTTGAATCCCAATTCAAGAGACTCTTTTATGATGGATTGGTTCTTTCTCTTGGGAATTTTGGTTTATGGTCATGGTCCTAGTATCACCTCTCGATAGATTTTAGAAATTAGAATCAATATACTAATGGTAGGAAGTCCTTACCATTTGGGTCCCTTATATAGAGTTTGTTGGAATTGTTGTTTCTGTGTATGTTCCTAACATAGATACCCTATAACGATATGGTATGATGGGGATGTATGGATAGTCATTGATACCTTTTATTGGCATGAATTTGTTGTTCCTTTCTATGTCATGTCTTACATTTTTACTATTTCATAGTATATGCAATTTTTATTATTATAGTTCATAATTTATAAGTTACAGATTAAATATAGATTTCTACATAGCAAGTGGAAGTAGGTTTTAGTTATTAGGTTGATAGGTGGCCCTAGTGGACTTAGTTGGTCTATTAAAGGGGTATTTTAGATGACATGACTCATAGATTGTGACTCTGGATAAAGGATGGATAATGCCAGAGCATGGATTGTTGTTAGAACATGGGTGGGGACCACCATACACTATTGGAAGAGAGTCTATATATCATAATGAGGTGATTTTGGAGAACATACTTATGTATGTGTAGATTACCATTGATTTTAGAATTCTGAGATAGTGTGACATCATGGGAGAGTAGGTATCCATGAGTCATGGGGGTGAAATTACCTTAAAGGTATTCATAGAAATATTCCTTAAAGGAGGAATGTGTACTATCCTTAAAGGCTACATAGAGTCACATTTCAGGATCTAAGCCATGTGGGGGTCACTTGTGACATTCTTCTAGTGTGGTACTAAAGTTGGTACGATTATGGTTTACGACAACTTTTATAGTGCATTATTTCCCTATATATGATTGACTGTATGAATTTATGCACATTAATCTTACCATCATTATATACACCTCTCTATACATGTTTACTAGTGTTAATGAATCATCTGTGTTGTCTTACTAGGTTTATTCTCACACCATGCATGGGAATTTTGATGTGCATGTAGACTTCATAACCGAATACCCAGAGAAGGGTAAGGTACCCATGGAAGGTTTTTATGGATCATAGAGTTAGGAGATGAATGTGTTACAAGGACAAGATTCAGATTACTTCGACATCCAATTTATTTATTTTATTTTAGTTATATTTTTTTATACTTTTTGACCTAGAACATTAATGGACTGTTTGATTATTATTTTATGAACAGACATGATATTTTTTATATCATCTTTTTTATGTTATTTTTTACTATAATGGTTAGTTTTATAATGCATTTATTTTTATAAGTTGGTATATTGTTGTGATTTATGAGGATATATTCCCCCCACAACATCTATAATCATTATCAATAGTTAAATTCCACTTTAATTTGGGGAGGAATGTGTAAGGTCACATGGATCTTCTAGTCAGACCCAAAGATTTGGATCTTGGTGTTACAAAATAGTGTCAAAGGGAAGCTTCAATACTTTTACCCGTATGTTAAGGATACTTATGGTTGGATGATTCACTCACTTAAATGTTAGAATGAGGCTGGTGGGGCAATAATTATTGGGTTGGGAATGGTACATGAGACCTCCGAGAGAGTACATATGATCTAGAAGAGGTTAATCAACACTTTGAGAAAACAATGATCCTATGTCAGAAAAAGGAGACTAATTTTGGAGTTTGGTGTGGGTGACTAGTTTTTATTCTGGGTAACTCCTCGATTTGGGATTTACGGTTACCAAAGTAAGAGAAGTTATCCCAATGTTTTGTTAGATCATTCAAGATTACTAAGTGTATCGAGAGAGTGGACTAATATTTTGATATTACTCCATGGTATAGAAGTACACATGATTTGTTCCATGTGTCTCACAACTATAGGTACATTCTTGATCATATGCATGTTTTTGACAATGAGTACATTGAAGGACCCCGAAACACCCTACGAGGGGAGGGGTAAATCTGGGTGTCAAATTGTTTATTTAAAATAATGGATCTTGTTCCCACATTGATAGGAACTTGTTAAACCTATTTAATGGTAATGTGAAGTAATTAAAACATTCACATGTAGCAATACAATACAGAATGTTTTACTTGGTTCACCACTAAGGGAAAGTACAATGAGCCTACATGGATAGATCGTCAGTCGTACCTAAATCCACTAATCTCCAATAGATTTGGAATACATAATTTTTGACACAGTCACTATGTTCTAAGAACACTACATTTACATTTATTTAGGGATCAAACACTATGTCACTCAGATCACTTTTGTCAACTCCCCCTAGATCACTTCTCTAAGAGTAGTCTAACTCAGTCTATTGACTTGAAGGTCCCTTTAATGGTTTGGAATTAAAGTTTGTGTCCCTGAAATTGCATGAGACCTTTCATGCACCATAGACCTATGTTGATTCACTCTGAAAGAACTATTCACTTAAAACCAAATGTTCAACACATCCTTTTGTGAATCTCCCTTCGTGAAGCTCCCTTCGTGAAGCTCCCTTACCTTGGTGGAACAAACTACCATCGTGAGGCACTCCTGCTTTCACAAAACAAACTCCTTTATGAAGCTCACTAAGTAAATGCAGAATACCCCCATCATGATGAAGAACTCAATACGTAGAAGCATTGGAATAATTCAATAATAATATAGTCTTTTCATGATGCTCAAGATCACATAAAAACCCAGTTTCAAAGAGATACCCTTGCTTTGAGAAATTAGAGAGATTTTGGATTTTCTCTGAACTCTTTGTGTTGAGTTAAGAGGGGTAGACTCTTATTTATAGGCTCGGTCATTCACGATGCTCCACCACCTCTAGTTTCATTTTTGGATCTTTCAAAAAAACATTCACAACACTAGTCCATTCTTGATGCTTCAAATAAATTCATTATTGGAAATGATCATTGTAGTCACAGGGCCTTCCATCAAAATATCGCATAATCCCAATTCTCCTTTGCACATAATCATGTAGAAAAACCATATCTGTTATTGATGATCCTCGTATTTTAGATTATAATTCTAGAAATTATGAAATGCATACCTTTAAAATATTTTTGAAAAGTCGAATCCTGAAAAATACCATTCAAAATGCTCATCATAACTGTGGAGCACACTATAAGAAATCATAAATTCTTCGTGAAACACAACTCATAAAGCCCTTAATTGTGAAACTCATGCCTTTACCATATATCCATATAAAAATCAAGGAAATAAACTATTTTTATGCAATCCATCTTTTAAATTTTTTCCCCCAAAATATAGAAAACACTGGGAATCAACTCCACCTTCAAAACTAATGTCTGATTGAACTGTAATATCCATTTCCTTAAAAACTACATGATATTACATTTGAGGATTGAAAATGGACAAAAAACATACTTTGTACAGATCAAAGACCATCAATGGTTCTAAAAATCTCCCCTTATTGGGTTTTTGACAATCTACAGATAAACTCAATGAAGCACCAACCTTAAAAAAACCTGATACATAAGAAACAAATCATCCAACACTCTAAGTATACATGATAAATACATGGAGTAGAAAATAATATAGGAATAATAAATTGGTTTCTCATGTCTTGGATTTCTTAAATATTTCCAATCTATACTCTAACTATGTCACTAAAGCATTACATTCCCTAAACTATTTCTTCATAACACTAAATTCTCATTTTCACACTTTACAACTCATCTAATTTCCCTATTCTTACTTATCCTCCTTTTTACCATTCTTTAAATTTTTACCATTCTCATTCTTTGTACCATTGAATTTATCTGTTCTACCTCATTGACAATAAACTCAAAGAGCCATATTTTGACTTGTAGAGATCCATAAATACTCCCCCTGGATTATATCTCCCCTATAAACCAGTAAAACCTTAACAAATAAAAGTAAAACAAATTTGATTTAACTAGGGATAGGGGAACCCTTCTAACCTACACATGCACTGAGATGTGGTTGAACATTGAGGTTCAACTGATCGTTCTCAAACACATGTGATGACAATGGATTGGTCAATATGTTAACCACTTGGTCACCAGTTCCAATAAGATATATTTTAATCATGCCTTGTTCATCTTTTTCCTTGATAAAGTGATATTTAATTTCAATGTGTTTCATAAGAGAATGCTGAAAAGGATTCTTTGTACTATCAATTTCACTCTGGTTGTCATAGTAAATTACCATTGACTATTTCACCTCATCACTAATATCAATCATTTGTTTCTTCATCCAAAGTAGCTGAATGAAATTCTTTGTTGCAAAGATATACTCTTCTTCAATAGTACTAAGAGAAGTACTTTCCTACTTCTTTATCAACCATCCCACACATTTCTTTCCAATAAATAATGATCAACCACTTGTGAACTTTCTATCAACAACATAACCCACCTAGTTATTATTAGAAGATGATGATAGTTCACTATCTATATATGAAAAAAAGTATAAAACATAATTATGAGTAACTTGAATGTACCTTAGGATTATTTTCATCACTACCATATGTTATTCATTCATATTACTTTGAAAGAGGGCCTCTATGATAGTTGTAAAGAAAATATATAGACATGTATCTATCAAGTACAATAATATTCCAATGATTATCCAATACATCGTGGGATCTACCAATGTCTCATCCTCATGCTTTCCTAGTTTTTTCCCAAACATAAACGGAGTTGACATTGGTTTGGAGTATTGGATATTGAATTTATTTAGCAACTCCCTTTCAATCTTTTCCTGAGAAATAAAATGTTATTCATTCCTATGAACCACTTATATCCCCAAGAAAAATGTGAGTTCCCCAATCATAGAAATGTCAAATTCTGATTTCATGTGATTCAAAAATTCATCCCCTGATCCTAGTATACTACCCCCAAATATAATATCATATACATACACCAGAACCATGAACATATCTTTCTAGAAACTACTTACATAGATATTGTGATCCAATCCTCCAATTTTAAACTAGAGCTTCTTTAGATAAGAATACAGTTGTGAATGCCATGCTCACGGTGCTTGTTTTAAACCATAGAGATCCTTCTTTAACCTGCACAACTTCATCTCACCTTTAACAATCATAAAACACATTGATTGTTATATTTGGAATTATTCATCAAGGTCACCATTTAAGAAGGTTGTTTTGATATCAAATTGACACACTTTTTATCCTCTCTGAATTTCATTAGAATGAAAAAGTCTTATTGACTCTATTTTTTCCACCGGAGAAAATTTTTCTTCAATATCAATACCTTCAATATATTAATATCTTTTACACACCAATAATTATTTTTTTATGATCATAATACCATGCTCATCAAATTTATTCTTGAAAATACACTTCATAAAAATAAAATTTTGATTTTTAGGTCTTTTAACTAGATTCCATGTTTTATTTTTTTCAATCTGGTCCAACTCTTAACTCATGGATCTAACCCATGATTAATCCTTTACAAATTCTTCAAATAAGGATAGTTCCAAAATTGAAATGAAGACAAATTGTGAATTATCCCTTTTTATACTTGTTTTAGTGGGTGTTTTCCAATCCCCAATGATTTTGGATTGATAAGTCTATGCTCTTTGATTTCTTCTATGAGGTTGAGAAGAATTCTCTTAAACCACAGTTTCAAATTATGATTATTCTTCTAAATAAACATCATGTTTTGTCCTATGAATGTTTTTCACTTATTTATCTACATTTTCATTCAAATATATTCCATTTCCACTATCTTCTACATCTTCAATCATATCAACATAAGATCCCCTCATGGTATTTGTAGTCTTATCTTCAATTATCTTAACATAACTTATTTCCATAATTTTTCAAGGACACTTATTGAAATATTTGTAGGATTCATAGTCGTTGAATATCTGAGGGATATTCTTTCATCTACTACATCACCATACTTTTCTTGATTGCTGTCTTTGTTTCTGATAAATAATTTACTTTTGAAGACATGGAAATAATTCAAAGAGGGATTCCTTCCATGACAAAACTCATACAATATCTTATTTTATTCCATATAATGACCTGTTTTATTTTGAATATACACTTCATGTTGAACAACCTATTTCCAATAATTATAAGAACTATGACTCTCAATTATTATAGTTCTATACATATTTTTCACCTGTTGATTCCTATTCTCAACAAATATATTTTTCTATGGGGTTCTTACAACAGCCTCCTCATGTTGTATTCCATGCTTCTCTAGTTAATTTTCAAACTCAATGGATGTGCATTACCCTCCGTTTTCATACCACATAACTTTGATTGTCTGTTCAGTATCACTCTCGGCTATTCGTTGATAAACATTCATGAAATAAAGCACTTTCCATTTCCTATGTATAACCATCATAATAACCATTCTACTATAACCATCAATGAAAAAGATTAAGTAACTTTATCCATGAGTACAAATAACATTTATTAGACCACATAAATTTATATAGATGAGATCAATATGATTTTATTCCATTTTCTTCTTTGGATGATATGAACTTGAGACCAAATTCCCTCGCACACAAGTATCACGAGTCCTTTACCGTTTATGCTTCAGAAAGGGGATATATATGACTATCTTCATCTTAGATATCTCTTAAATGTCTTTTCTATTGATGTGCCACAACCATTGTTTCCACGAGTTGTTTTCTTCTTCAAATTCCAGATAATAAATGTTCTCTTTACTGTCAACTTGATATATGCTTCCATATGTTCTGCAACCTTTTATGATATAATTCCTTGTCTTTCCCTTCAGAGTGTATCCTTTTTCATTGAAAGACACTATAAGTCTTGAGTTATAGAGCTCACTCACACTTATGATATTGGGATGTATACCATCCAAATAAATAACTTTAGTTTTATTTAGCTCACCATTAGCTAGTTCAGTACTTCCACTTCCTTTTATATTCAAAACACCATCATTACCAAACCTTACTCTTCCATAAACACGTTTCTTAAAATTAAATAATAAGTATTAATTACCCATCATATGGGATGAACATCTACTATTATTGATCCAGGTGTTGTTTCTATTAGTTACTTTAAGGGATACTTCTATAAGGTTGTATTTTTCAATTTTCTTCTTTTCCTTCCAAGAAAAATTAGGCAGAGTAAAGGATAAAGATGGAATTTTAGATCTATATTCCATGTGGGTAGGTTCTCCATACTCATACTCTTCCTCTAGAAGAGAAAACCTATTTATATGAGCAACACCATTTTTTTAAGAGTATTGACTTGTCATTGAGTTCTGTATGAATATTTCATGTGTTTCCTCTTCCAATAATAAACATCTTTATGACCAATGTTATAATAATGAAAGAAATATCTATAGAAATTAATTATTCTCTAATATGTAGGATATGAATTTATTCTCCTTTTTTGACTTCCTAGAACTTCGCCATTAAAATATCTCCTTGCTTCTTCGTAGTATCACATGGCATAGCCCAGATAGCCATAGAATTGAAATTTTATAAGTGGAAATGTCTTATAATTTCTATCCCTCATCATGTCTCTATACATAGGAATATTGTTTGGTTGACCATCATTTATAGAATATTGAGGATAGTTTTTAGTTATCCTTTTAGTTTGATTTTAGGGTTTCTTTTCCAGAACTTTAAGTTACTTTTAAATATGTCCAACTTTCGTCCTTCCTTTATCTTGGCCCATTTTATTTATAGCGTTTGATGTTTTGACATTATAGACGATTCCAATATTTCCTAGGCATGTGGGTCTTTGATTATTCAATACCTTTTCAAATCCATCAGAACCATGATTAGATTTCCCCAGCTACTCAGAAGTTGGGAATTATCCAAACTGTATTTTCTTTTTTTCTTCTTTTGAATTTGATTCACATTCGGGTTTACTCCTTAGAGTGACAACTTCTTCATGGAGTCCCTCAATAGTCTTTGACTTCTCCTCTATTCTAGAGGTAAGGTCATTGATGAAAATTTCCTATTCTTAAATTCTGAGCTTTAGTACCACTACATCTTCTATGTTTCCAATGGTTATTGACAGTTTATTCACTACTTCTTCAAGTCATTCACTTTTAGCTTATAGATAATCAACATATTCATACGATTCTTCCACAAATAATTTCTACTTTTATCATTTTTTACATTGACTATAAATCATTCCAAGAGAATCCTATAGTTTCAAATCAATATTTTCATTATTGGTCAATTGATAAACTCTATATTTATCTCTCTATGGTTCTGACTTTTCAATAGTAGCCATCGTGGATGCATGTATTGCTAATTTAAATCTTGGTTTTTCTTCCTTATAGAATTAATTATCATTATCTCATTCTTCATAGAAAAAACTCTACTTCTATAATTTAATTCCATATTTGATGTATCCCTTATGGAAACACATTTTTTGAGGATAATAAATGTTTTTATCTTTAATTTCTTCATCACAGAACTTTCTTGTGCATTGAGAGGCATTGTGCATAACTCTACCACAACAAAAACAAGCCATAGGCAACTTACCTTCAAATTTAGCTATCCCCTTCTTGAATGTATTGGAAACGAGAGAAAGAATTTTTTTCCTCATTATCATCATCAACACTATCTCTTGAAATTTATAGTTTGTCCATGGCTTTGAATTTCATTTCCCTGCTTACTCGAGTTGTTGCTTCTTCGGGTTTGACTCTCATTTCATATGTCACCAGACTACTCATTAGATCATCTGAAGAGAGATTAAAAAGATCTATTTCCTCAAGGTATGAAACTTTTGTATTATAAATAAGTGGAAGCCATATCGAAAATTTCTTCATAGTTTTAATATATTTTAGTTATTGTCGAATCCCTCGAATTTATCCTACAAATTTAGCAATTCGATTGAAGAAGGAATCTTTAATTTCATCTGGATGCATCTTCAAATCGTCAAACCTATTGTACAGGGATTTTAGTTATTCCTCCTTCACCTTGTTGTATATTTCATATATATTACATAATTTTTACCACATGGAATTTTCTAAAGTATAACTCATCACCTTTAGATATATCTGATAAAAAAGAGCTAAAATGATGGAATTATATGATTTAGAATATGTATGAAGTAATTTTATATCTATATCTGTCATAGATAGCCATGTTGGATCAGTGAATTTTATTCCTTATTCAGTGGAAATAATAACATCCATTCGAAGAGATATTTTATGAGATCTCATGTTTTTCTTCAAAATATGAAAGCTACTTCCATCAAATAGGGGGACTCCCCTAACATTGACAGAATTCTCCACGATAAAAAAGGATAAATTTATCACTAGTAGCCTTTTCACTCTCATACCACTTGAAAGACCCCAGAACACCCTAAGAGGGGAGGGGTAAATCAAGGTGTCAAATTTTTATTTTAAAACAGCAGATCTTGTTCCCATGTTGGTGGGAACCTACTAAACCTATCTGATGGTAATGTGCAGTAATTAAAACATTCACATGCTGAAAGACAAAAAAACATTTTTTACTTTGTTCATCACTAAGGGATAATACAAGGATCATATGACGATAGATTAGAAGTCATCCCTAAATACACCAATTTTCACTAGATGTGGAATACATGAGTTTTGACATAATCACTCTATGACAGGCACACTATATTTACAAGGTTTTAGGGATAGAACAATGCGTCCCTCGAATCACTTACGTCAACTACTCCTAGCTCACTACTTTTAGAGTAGTCTAACACATTTTATCAACTTGAAGTTTGCTTCAATGGTTTAACATTAAAGTCATTGTCCCTAACTTTTCAGGAGATTCTATTTGCACCATATACCTGATTTTATGCACTCTAAAAGAACTATTCACTTGAAACCAAATGTTCAAAACTACCTTTCATGATGTTCCTTCACGAATCACCCTTCATGAAGCTCCCTTTCCTACTTGGAACAAACTACCTTGGAAAAACACTCCTGCCTTCGTGAAACAAACTCCCTCACTAGTATTACTAATTCAATTAGGAATACCCCATAATCACAAGTGACTAAATACATAGAATAATTATAATCAATAAAGACTAAGATACTCTTTTAACAATGCTCAATATCAAGTAGAAACCTAGTTTCGTGGCGATCTCTGTACTTCATGAAATCAGATCAATTTAGGATTTTCTTTAAATTCATTGTGTTGAGTGAAGAGGGGTAGCCTCTTATTTATAGGCTCGGTCGTTTGTGATTCTCAACCACCTCCAGTATGGTTTTTGGATCATTCAAAAACACTTTCACGGTGCTCCTACCTTCATGATGGTCAAAATAATTTCACTATTCACAAAGCTCATCATAGGCACAGATCCTTCCATCAAAAAATCATGCTGTCATGATGCTCCTCTTCTGGTAATTGTGAATAAATACAGTCTCTATTTGAAATTATCATCATTTTTTGAAAATAATCCTTATCTTTTTGAAATCCATTCCTTTACCATATTTATGAAAATTTGATTCTCGAAAACTACATTTGTGATGCTCATTATAATCTTAGAGAACAACTTTAAAAATCATATATCCTTTAAAAACACAACTTAGGTACCCCTTCTTATCAAAAAACATGATTTTTCCATATTTTCATAAGAAAATAAATGAAATCCACTTTTTGGTATGAAATACAACTTCAAATTTTTGGATGAAATCCTACTTCCAAAATTTGGACACCAAAAAATTAACAAACACTGAAAAATGATTCCACATTCAAAACTAAAGTCTTCTTGAATTGAAAGATCCATTTCCTTCCATACTCTCCGATATTTTATTTAAGTATGGAAAAAAATACACAAAACATACTCCATAGATAGAAAATACCATCCTTGGTTCCAACATACATTGATTTGTATATTGATGCATCATTTATGGAGTGCCTGGCGTGGATCATAGACTAGAGTGGGAAATTATTTTGAGGGAGGATGTTTCCACTTATAAGAGTCCTATGGCAGCGTGATCATATTCAAGAGGAGACTTGGAATCATGAGAATAATTATCAAGTTTAGTTTCTTAATCTATTAAATAAATACCCCTAAATACACTTATCGATGATAAGAAGTCATTATATGGGGAGAATTCTTACATCCTCTACTTTCAATGATCATTTTGTTTTATGTTAATTTGTTTCTTGTTATGTTTTCTTCAATTTTATGTGTCTATTACATGTAAAGGGAAATTAAAATTGAATTTTATATGTTGAAGGATTTAGTGGGATTCATGGTGTCTAAAACAAGGCCATTGTCTATACAATGATGTGGAACAACTTGCTGATGGTGCTGGGAGTGGTACCTACAATTATACAAATCCCACAAGCCTGTCGGAGGCCAGCCATCAATCTTATAGTTGTACCAAGAAAATTGTGTCATTAAGGGAGTTTTCCTAAATTTACCATGATATATATTTTTATCTAAACCCTCACCCTAATATGATCCCATTATAACTAAAAACTATTTGTCATCTCTCCCTTAGTGCTTTAAGTTTCCTCATCCTCTCCTCTTCGGCCCTTGATGACAACATTGATCCATCAGTATCCATCATGGTAAGATATATTATTTATAAACATATTTATCCTTACTCTATGTAATTGATCATATATCCAAGAAATTTTAGCTAGAACTATAAATCTTCCCTTAGATATAATAGAGTATTAATTCTTAATTGGAAGGACATAGTTATATTATGAGAATTTTTTACCCTTTTTTGATTAATCCAATATATTCCCTTAGTGATGAATATATTTTGGCAAGTTGATTTTTATTTCTTCTCTTATCTTGTTATCATCATTTAATCCCAATTATAGAGTTTATTTCTAATGGATGTGGTCATTTTCTAGTGAACATTGGGGAATAGGCATAATTTTGTTATCATCCCTCAATGGATCTCAAAAATTGGAATCAAAAGGCTGAAGGTAGGAAGTCCATACCATTTAGGGCCCTTATATGGAGTTTTTTGGCATAAGTGGTTGTGTGTATGTGCTTATTTTATATACCCTTTCATGATATGGTATATTTAGAATTCATGGGTATCCCATGAGATCTTTTTTTGGGAAGAATTTATTTTTCATTTCTATGTTGATCCTTACTTGTGTACCATTTCATAGTTTGTTGATTTTTTATTATGGTATATTTCTCTTTTCTATGTTATTACTTACATGTGGATTTTTTCATAGCCATATGAAACATTTTTTGGATGATTAGGTTGAAAATTTTCATTGATAGACATAGCTAACCCCTTAGATGGGGATCTTAGATGACATGAATCATAGATTGTGGATCTAGATATCGTATGGGTAGTGACAGAGCTTGGATTTTGATTATCTCGTGGTTTTGGAATATCATATGTAATTGTAAGATGGTACATATACCAATATGATGAATCGATTGGGAACACCCTTGCATATTTGTAGAGTTCCATTGAATCATGCATGACATCAGAGGAGATAAGGTAGCTATGGGTCATGGGGGTGAATTTCCATTAAAGGTGGAATGTGTATTTTTCTTAATGGTGGTATGGAGACACGTATCATGATCTAAGTCATGTTGGGAAAACATGTGACATTCTTCCAACCAGATACGTTCAGGGTTTGTGGTAGCTTGGTTAATGCACAATCGCTCAATATATGATTGGTTGTATTCATGTATGCACATTTACCTTTCCATTATTATATACACATATTTATAAATGTGAACTAATATTAAGGTTACATTGGTGGTGTACTATTGGTATTATACTCACATCATATAGGGGAGTTTCATTGCATGTGCAGACTTCACGATCATGGACCCAAAGAAGGGCAAGGGCCTGACATCAGGTTAATGATGTACTTGGATGTAGTACCCCTAGTTTGAGGTATGTAGCCTTTGTTTTATGTCTTTAAATGTATGTAAATTTTGTGGGTAATGTTTGGGATAGTTTGAAATGTTTGGGAGGATTTTATAGTGGTGCATGGTCTGATCATAGTTAGTAGAAACCGTGGAACAAACCTTGGTAATCGTGCACTGTGAGGAAGAGGCAATGGGGTAGGTACGCAGTTAAGGCACACTGTTTATGAACAGTTCATCTAGCTGAGGTAAACCATGATATTTTAGAAAATGAGATTCTACATTATTGGCATATGGTTTATCTCACCATGCGAGGAAACTGTGTGGGTCACCATTTTGGATAGTAGTAGTTTCATGGTTAGCACACAGTTTTTTTAACTGTGAGAGCTAACTGTGCATGACATTGAAAATGTTTTTTTAAATGGGGTCACTAATGATTTTCCCTAAAACACCCATTCATCCTCCCATATAATCAATTGGGATTTCCTCTCCTCAATGATTATGGAACCTCTCCCCCACATCATGGAGGTGTTTCAAAGGGTTTTATTATTGGTTTCAAGGTGCTTTTTTCCTTGTTATGTCTCTCTCCTTGGTCGTTTTTTGGTTTTACCTAGATCTACTTATCTCTATCCCTTAGTTTTATAGATTTACATCTATAGTACATGGATCTATGTTTTGTTCATAATATAGATATATTTTGGATTTTTGATTTTATTTAAAGAGATCTATGGTGATTTTGTGTAGATTTCAGCTAGATTTTCGTTGTAGTTGTGTGTTGGTTGATTTAGACCAGACCCTAAAGTATGTGACTTCTCAATCTACCCCATTATGATTGAACATGAAGGATTTATTTAAAATTAATATTTTTTTATTTAAATTGATTTTTTTTATGTGAGAATCTTTATTGTAACACATTTTGTTATTATTTTTGGATTTTAGGAAAAATGGGGTTTTGTGGTGCAATGTGCTTTGTGTTGGATTTTAAAATGATGATTTTAAAATCATTGTTTTGGAATGTTTTAAGGAAAATGGGTTGTGCAAATGGTTTCTAATAAAATTTTTCTTCTATTGAATTGACATTGAGCATGGATGAGGCAAAATGGTTTTTTTAATAATATTTTATTTTTATTGAAATGGTGTCAGCTTGTTTTTGAAATTAGGATTTGGTATGATGGATTGTTTGTTAGGAAATTGTTTATGGGAATGTATTGATTGATTTGATTTTGATAAATATGGTTGATATGGTTGTTGTCTTTTCTGGCAAAGATTGGTTGGGATTGGATGGATAATGTCCATGAAGGACTACCATAAAATGGAAGTGGGTGTGACGTACCATTATAAAAAATGGGATGGGTTGGATGTGAAGTTCCACCATCAATGGTAACACCGATTTCTTGTGAAAAAGTTTTAGTATGGTTTTGGTAGGCATGAAGACATGAAAAATTACTTTGGTTATGCCAATATAGAATTAGTAATGACATGTTGGGTTTCTTTCCCTGGAATTGTGTTTATTTGGGTGACATTATTTGGGTAAGGATATGTTTGGCTTGTTGTTAATTATCAAAATATTTTAATGAATTTATATAAACTATTTTATATAATTGTGTCAACTTGTTCTATCATATTGGCATGTGTAGGTAATTCAATAGGATAAAACCTACTGAGTATTATTGCTCACCCCCTTCTTTGGCTCTAGGGTACATTTACAAATGTTATATTCAGAGACATAGGTAAAGGTAAAGCATATCCTTCCTTTTTTGGAACCTTGTGATGATTGGGATGTTTTGCGGTGGTGGATCTTGGAGCACGGTCTGGAGATCTATAGTAATGTCTTGGAATCTTGAGTTTTTTCTTTTAGTCTTCTTCTTTGGTACTCTGATTCTGGTTATGTTGTGTTTGACTATGGGGGTCTCTTGGTATCATTAGAATGTAATAAATTGTTCACATCCATCACGCAGTATCATTTGTTAATGGTTTGTTTGGAAGTTTATTTTGTCTCAAATGGAAAATCATCCCCCACTTTTTCTTGAAGCCCTCAACATTTATTTGTAGCCTTTAGCACCTTGGGGATATAACCTATGGTTGAGTATCACCTCCTACTTGACTTAAGGAAATGAGGAAGGGTAGGATGTTACATTTGATTTAGGAGATAGATACAGTACTTAGATAGACTCCAGATAGCTACCACAACATATTTTATTAATCAAGTTGTATTTCTTATGCTTTTTAACAAGACATATTGGGGGTCCATTTGATTATTATTGTATGAACTGACATGATATCAGTTATAGAGTATTTATTATGTCATTTTACACTATGATGTTAATTGGTATTATTGCTATGATGTTGTAATTTGGTTCATGTCTATGATTACCAAGGTTATAATCTTCCCAAGAAACCTTTAGACCATCACTTGAAGTTAGAATCCTCTTATGTATGAGGAGGTACACATGATTCCATGTGACACTTTATCTCAGACCCAATGATTTGGTTCATTATGTTACATGTTATAGAGTTTGGAAAAGGCCCATGAGAAGGCTTTACTATGTATTTTGATTAATTGAATCAGAAACTACATATTTTAGTACTATTTAACAAGGCACATTTAACATTTTATAATCATGTGACATGTATTATTGTGGTTCCTTTTAAGGTCATGAAACTATGAACCAATTGAGGTCCTTTTAGGGATGTTCATCCAGGACATGTACCATAAAATTTATTGTCATACAGAAGGTTCTAATAGGTGAAAAGTACGTATTAATGATTTGGTGTATTAATTATTCATGGAATACCCTTTTTGGTTTAACCCAAAATATGATTTAGGTGAACAAATTTTATGAACTAATAGGGTAATATCAACTCAAGTCAAATGAGGAACCCAACGAATAATTGACACTCAAGGTATATGGGGAACCAAGAGAAGAATATTTTATCCTAGAATATGATGAAATCAAGAAGAGTATGTTGACTCATGGAATTATTGGGATCAAAGGTGGGGTTGTCGGCTTTGCAACCAAAATTCTACATCATCTAACATGAAAAGTTCACGGTGTGACATTCATTTTTTCACAGGGCTAGGGATAGAAGTGGATGGATCATATTGAAAGCTTTATCCATAGTCTATATAATATTTTAACCCAAAACATTAACTTTGAATGTATTTAGGTTCAACGAAACTTATTTTCATCCCCCAGGCACTAAAGGATGGAATTTATTTCAAAGTCTATATAAAACCATCGGTGGTCGATTTACCCTCATACATGATGAACCTATAACAAACCACCATAATTGTATAATGGAACTATAAATGATTCCTAATATAAAACAAACCAACTAAATTACAATAAAATAAAAATATTATAATCAGGGATGTGGTGTAAATAGTACAACCAAAATGTATCCATAAACCCAAATGACTCAAAAATGAACAAGGTTCCAAATGAGGCACCACACCCTATTCTACACCATGAACAAATCTAGGATCCATCCACCAAAAATATTAAATAGTTAACCAAGGTTCTCCATTAATAAAGTTAGAGACTTTAACCTTGTATCATGATAAACAACATCTTCATATACACTAAAGTGAATATGCATGTGTTGAGTATACAAACTAGTATGAAATCCACCTGATACTTCCCACTCACACCGCTAGGATAATAATATGTTATCACACAAGAAATATATATGTGTTTTAAACTAGTTGAAAATAGTATGTACAAAGTACAAGATATATACATATAAGGAATGTTAATTAATGAAAACAACCCATGGAATGAACCAAAAATTACCACCATGAATGACATGCCATGAGGCCAATGTAACCCACATTTTATGGGATCCCTTGAGTAGAATAACTCACAAGAAAACCCATTCACCAAATAATTTTTTTCACTTTGTGATGAAAGTATACATGCCCCAAAATTTAACATTTAAAACTAAGTCTGAATCAACAAGCCCTTATACATTCATATCACAAACACACACCAATCCCATGCCCATGTTCAATTCACACACACCAAAATCCTTTATTAAATATCCAAGGGAGATTAAAACATTTATTAAACATGAATATGCACAACATTTTAATTTATTTATATGAAACATTACTTTATAAAACATAAATTTTGATGTTCCTTGAAGAATCAATGTTGTAGAGAATCCACCTACCATTAATCATTCATTCATCCAAAACCAAGAGAAAGAACTTATGAAAGAAGAGATTCACCGAACACACCTATGGAAGTATTTAATTCATTAAAAAAAGAGATATAGGAAATAATTAGAGTTTTTATGAGGATAAATAGATTCAAAAATAGAGTTATAATCAACCAATAATATAATAGATAGTTTCCCAGTTAAACGCACAACTACCCCAAAAACACAGTGGTCATTTCAACTATTTGAAAATTGAGATGACTGACACCAAACCTTGGAACATGGCATGGTTCATTCCCCCAATCTGTTATGTATCACCTAAATAAGATCAATCAAAATCAACCACCACGTGTTCCCTTATAGTGATTACCATGATTTTGGAGGAGATACTTCTGTATTTTTAGCCCATTACATCTTAGAAAATAGTTTGGTGGTTTATCCTTCTTTGTTTGTAAAACACATACATAGATCCCATCCCCATATAAACCTCAACGGCCATTCCCAACATTCAGGGAATGAAAGTATCCTAATTTTTAATAGGTTAGCCTTGCCAACTAAAATGACCACCTAATTTTCCTCCCTATCTATTTTAATGGTTGTATTGTATTTATCACCACACAAACAACTCAAAACTCTCTCCCTTATGAAATATTTTAAAAGTACCTTAACCTGGGGATATTAGTGCATGGAACCTTATGTAAGGACCCCAATGTAAAAACCCTCACACAAAGTGAAGAAAATTAATGAATCTGAAATCTTACCTCACACGAATTTGGATACCCTTACTCTAGATCATAACTACCATTTCATGTAATAGAAAACTCTTACATGAGATAAACCCCTAAACCATATATATCACTATGAAATTGTGGACCTATGAAAACAAAAACCACATTTTTTAACCAATATTCCTTAAAAATCAATAGAAGAAAAATAAATCAATGATAAAAATAAATATAACAAAATAAAATAGTAATATACATTGAACCAGGGGTGTCACATTCTCACCACCATTGGGCTATCTGTCCTAAAAAATATGGTGCTTGATGGTGTCTTATAAAATATCTAGACATTGGTCTTGTATAAACTACTCGAATTCCCAATCCCCTTATTAAAAGTGACCATACATTCATAATATCCATACTAAAGATATAAATCATCCTCCCAATATATTTTATGACATACCTGGAATAAACATAAAAGTTTGAATGATTGACACATCTAGATCAAGTGTCACAAAATCTCACCAGATCACATGAGATTAATCAAACTAGTACATATTGAGTTGAGAAATGAGGAAAATATGATGGAGTGAATTAAATATTTGTGGTAAAGATAATAGATAGGCCACTTCACCAATAAATGATAGAATGTCAAATACCCCCACATATCTAGGAGATAGAATTTTTTTCTTAGCCAGTTGATGATTCCCCATCCTCATTGGTTCTTGTAAGAACAAATTATCTCCCAATTCAAAAGAAAAAGGGTGGTGATAGTTATACACATATGAATTTTTAAGGATTTGGGAAATTTTCATATATGTTCTATTCATATTGATTTTAGTAACTGATTCATTGAAAAGACTTGGTCCGATTAGGGATATTTCACCAGTTTATACCCAATAAAGTGGAGATCAATATGGTTGACCATTTAATTCTTCAAATATATCCATATGTATCAACTCTTTATAACATTTTGTATTTAAAAATTCCACTAATGTAAATTCATCCTCCCATGAACAACCGAAGTCTATCACACATTCACTATTAATTTCCTCCAAAGAATGAATAGTATTATAAATCTACCCATCAATTCGTGGGTGGTAATTCATTCTCATGGTCATATATGATACAAGGAACTATTACAAAGTAATCTAAAACTGTGAGGTAAATATAGGGTCTCAATCTAAGATAATTGAAATTGGTACCCCATGAAACTTCATCACCTCTCAAATAAAAATATTTTATAGTTCATAAACTAAATATATTTATCTAATTATTATTACGAAAACTAAATTAGTAAGTCACTTAATAATCAACCAAAAATAATCACAATTTCAAATCATAATTATTAATTTAGTAACAAGATATAGATAAATTTTATCCCATTTATACATGGGTATGGTTAGAAATTGCAACATGATGAATATTCATTGATGTTCAGCATTTACCTATTAAATAGCTTTGCATCATTATAGATACATAGTTACCCTTTACTTTATGACTGATCAATAAAAATGGTTCTTCATTAAATGATAAATCTTCCAAACACATAGGTTTACAACCCATTTCGAATGATGATATGCACAAATGGAATGTTCGTAAAAAGAAGGAGGAACTAAAATACAATCATGGAACTTTAATATTGATTTATAATTCATCATCATCCATCCATAGGTTCCCCACAATTGTGGTTAGAAATAACGGTAACGTAGTTAGGGTTTATAAATTAATCATCCTTGATGTAACACCCCAAGATTTCATATTATGTTATTTTCTTTAAATTAATTCAGTAGCTTGCGCTACACGCAACACTGAGTTCGAGCGCACCATGACTTACCAAACTAGCTGTTCAAAAGCAGTTATGAATAGTATTAACTAAAATTTTGAATTTTATATACTCCATATAATTTTAGAATCTATATTATGTGTTTCTTAGACATAATATAAGAACAAATTCAAATTTTTCAGATAAAATAAGTACTTTTCAAAAAAAATACAATTTTACCACCTTTTAATTGAAAACCCTTTTTAAAACCAATATTTTACACTTTTATATATTAAATTTAATTAAATTAAATTATTCTTTAGAATCAGGACATAAAAAATAATTTTGGATAAATTTTTGTAACTTTTCTAATAACTTTTATATTTTGATGAATACTAAAAAATACTAAATTTTAATGGAAAACAACCTTTTTAATAGAAATAATTTATAGTGCTAAATTATTTATTTTAATGGTTTGGAAGTATAATTATGTTTTTTTGATCATTTAATACAATGTATGTGATTATAAGTAATATCACATTTAAATTTAACATAAACACGTGTCAATCTTTTGATAGTTTTTACTTTTTAAAAACCTGCTTTTCTGTTTTGACTATGGGAATTAATTTTAAATTAATTAACGAAACACATATATTTTGAATTTGGAAAAATATAATTCATTTTTGAATTTGGAATATCAAAATTTTCTTGGGGTAAGTTTTTGGTATTTTTCTGAAAACATTCAATTTTTGATGAATAGTGAAAAACACTTGGTTATAGTTTAAAACCGACTTTTTATTTAAATAATTATTTATTTTTATGAAATTTATTTTATGTCAAAATAGATTTATAATACCTATATTTGTTTAATTTAATTCATTGGAGTCATTTTATAGTAAAATTAGATGTATAAATTTTTATTGAACTTTTTACCTTATTTTACCCACCTCCATGAAGCATTTGCAAATTCGCATAAAACTTAATTTTACCGCTTCTGTGAGAAGACTTTCAAAAATCTGAGAGACATGGTTGATATCAGTAAGAAAAATTTAGTTCAATAAGATGAAAATAATTTTTGGTGAATAGTTACTTTTTAATTTTATTTACCATGGTTAAAAGTAAATAGGGTAATTAAGGGTAAAAAAGATATCATAATTACCCCAACACTTGTACTAATTCTATTGGATAAGTGTAATTCGACCAAAAAAACATTAGGAAAAAAATATGATTCTTTAGGTCCATTTGGATTAGATTACGACATTTATTATTATATAATTTAAAGAAGACTTAAAAGAGTTAAAATCAAAGTTTAATAACTAAACAATTTTTAATATAGGGTTATATAGAAGATAAATTCGACTATAAATATTCATTTGAAATATAAAATTATTTCCTACATAATTATATTTTATTTATAATTTTTATATATTAAATAATTTAATTTATTTATGAAAAAATGATGACGCAGTAATTTCCTTAATAATGAAATATCAAAATAATTGATATTATAAATTGAAAAATAAATGTAATTTGAGACTTTTAATAAATTACAATAATTTTATAGGTTAATAGGACATGTTAGGGTTGATTAAATGTATTAAATTATAAGTAATAATGTTTTTGGAATTTGACAACAATCAATTATTAAATAATGTCAAAATTGACATAAATGAGTTTTTAAAACAAATACAATATTATTGGATGATATAATAATCCTAATAATCTAAGGTTCTTACAAAAGACTTATATAATGATAGGTGTGTTATTAATGAACCACTTGGGGTTCTCTTGAAAGTTTAGATTAAGTTTTTTAACCATATAATATAAAAATACCAAGAGACATGATAAATGTCAAACTATTTGACTAAGAGTTAAATCTAAAAGATAAGGTTAATATAGTGACCCAAACCCATCTAAAACAAATTTTTTGAGCGTTTTTAGACCCATACCCGGCTTAGAATTTAAATAATTCAGTTTAGAGTCATTATAATCCTAAAATTATTTTATTATAAAATAATATTTCAATCTTTTTCTAAGGTGCCCCTCACCCCTCTTATGGAAGGGCACTTCCCCTTCTCTTAAATCCACACCTTCAAAGCCATTAGGCACGGCCAAACCCTACCCAAATATCCTTCAAACTCTCCTAATTTCATCTTAGAGGCCTGAATTTAGTCATAAATACATCCTAAGGATCCCTTCTGATCAAATCAAAAGGAAGAACCCGAAGAAGAGGTAAATATTTCGTCACCTCTTTCAAGTTCTTTTCTTCTTCCACTTCCTCTTTCTTTTTTATTTCTATTATAAAATAGTAACTCCAGTATCTTATATATAATTTGATTTTATTATAAATATGTTACAACCATATTCATTATTTTATCCATCCTATGAATTACATATCACCATACGTACGTACGTATGGATTACCGTCTCCACGTCGTGTTATAGTTTGTTATTCAAACACTTCATCATTGAGTTGATTATAATAATGAGAAAAAATGATGAAAATATTAAATATAACATGATCATGATTCTTATATATTATATTCTATAAGGATCCAACCTTAAACCTTACTTAATCTGGAGTTATTACAAGATTACACATTGAGGATTTTTTCAGGTTTGGAGTTTTAGAGAATTAGATCATAAATCATGCATTACATTCCACATTTAAACAAGGTGGTTACATTAAAGAAAATATTCAATTTTACCATCAAAGGAAACATATTTAAAACTAAACATGGATTCTTTCATGAAAATTCCTTGACACTATCATCACATCATGTACTTTTCCCTTGACATGTGGAAAACATTTCAAAAACTTGGGATGAGCATAAAAAGATCAGTAAGGGATATAAAAGTACGAAATGAAAACATTAGTCCATGTATACATAAGAATTAATGAAATCATAATTTACACATAAAAACATAAGAACTTTAACATAAATCATCAAATCATGAATAAATCATAGAAATCATAAGACACAAAGGTATCTTGAGGCATTCATAACATTCTTACGTAGGGAGTAAGCCCCATGGTTACATTTGGAATACCCATCACAGTATATTCACTAAATCTCTTCAAAGAAACCTTAGCGTTTAACCCCTCCACATTACCCAATGCATTGGAGAGATATATCGGGCTCACTCGCCCTTAGTTTATCACAGAACCACCCGTCTTCATAAATAATTTCCAAGAACCATAACATTATCTTATCACATAAAACATGCATAAAGAAAACATAACATTTCCACATTTCAATAACAAGATATCAATACAACACATTGATATAATAAAAAAATTATCAAAACCATTTTTAATACCAAAATAAATGAAAAGTAAAACATGGTATTTATTTTTCATTTAAAAAAAATTATGGCTTGTTGAGGAAGCCGAAACTCAAATAATGGTCACGGCGGTGGAGAAGTTGTTGTCGCCGCATACGTACAAAAAAATCCATTTTATCATTTAGTAAAACGCTTCATATAAAAATATTCATTTTGAATAAAAGTTAAAGTCAAAGAGTTTTATAATCCGTATAAAAGAATGTTTTGTATAAAACCAAATATGCCTCAATGAAAGGAGATTGAGACGAAGTCCCTTACCTCATGTCTTACTTGACTCGATCGTTCTTTAATCTCCTGAATAATAAGTTTGAGGTAATTTCTACTTTCTTAAGAACCTTTTTCAAGTTCATTATTCCTTTTATATCACTTATTACCATTTTATGAACACTATGTAATTATTTATGTTAATAACGGTTGTTTTGTCGATCATTAGTACTTGAGTCAAAAATAAACTCCTTATAATTACAAGTTGTTCATGTGGTAAAATATACATTACAACCAGAATTATATTCATGATTTAGATGTCATATATATCCTATATATCAATTATATACATTCATTTATAATATTACATAACATTTAGAGGTATGAAATGAAATGTACCATTCATGGAGACGGTAAGCCGTACGTTCGCATGAATGCTAATTTCATTTCTATTTCATATTTAATGGAATGAAATCATAATGATATAAAGGTATATTATAATTTCAGTATAATATCATATATAAAATCATTAACTCCATCCTTTATACGTCCCACATATGGAATTAACGAATCAAATCACTTTGAGGGGTCGATAGTCCGCACTTCTTAAAATAAAGATATCGCGTTTACCCATAATGGAAACCATAAAGGTATGCCATAAATGAAAAATACACAAGCATAAGGAAAATATAAACATATTATATATCATATATATAGTTAAATCTTAATGGCCACCATGAAAGGTGTTAAAATAAGATTGAACAATCATCGTTTCGTGAGGTAGAAATTCACCATCCACAAAACAGTATGTTCATTAACAATTAGGTAAAGGTGTGTGTATGTGCAGCTCGAATCCATTTTATTACAACCTCCTAGTATATTGAAGATACTGGTGTTGCTACAAAATAATGTAATAAACAGAGTTTAGGGGGTTGGATAATCAAAATAAAACAAAAGAACAATAGAGAAGACTTTACCTTTAAACCAGGTAACTCCACTTGGTTTGACCCAAAAGGGGTTCTTGAATAGATTTATGCCTAAGGAAAGCCTTCTAGGATTAAGATAGGGATATTGGGAGCTTATTTGAGTAGAGTTTGGATGATACAAGTGGCTTGAGAAGTGTGATAGATGGGTAGGATGTGGGGTCTTTTTATAAGGGAGAGGATGGGCTCTTTTGGAAATCTTGAAACTATTCTTTTATTATAATTTGAAATTAGGTTTCTAATGCTCCAAAAAAATTAAAGTCGAAGATAAGGTGGTACATGGTCGAAATAAAATCATCCAATAATAGTTGGACATGTTTCGGATTTTATTTTAAACATTATCTTGTTATTTATTTAAATCATTCATTAATGACATAAACACTGCATCATCATTGTGTCATAAATAATTTCATTTTTTTATATCTAAAAATTATAAAAAATTTACCATGATGTAGGAAATATTTTTATCTTTTTAATTAATATTTATAGTAAAAAATATAGCATATATAACCCCATGTAATAATTGTTTTCATAAAACAATACATGTTTGTGATATTTTTTATTTTTACTTTAAATAAAAGGTATTAATGTCAGTATCTCACTCAAGTGGCTCCATGGGGTCCCAAAAATTGACCCATGGATTGTCTTGTTCTGACATGACCTATCCAATAATGATAGGAAATGTGTGAAGATATTTTTATATTTTTATAATATCATTTTTATCTTAAATTACACTAATTACCTCTAATCGCGGTTAACAAAACTCAAAAGTTACTATTCACCCAAAAAAATATTTTAATCCCATTAAACCACATTTTACTAACTAATTAAAACCATGTTTGTTGTATTTTTGAAATTCAATACACAAAAGCGGTAAACTTTCATTTAAACGAAATATCAGTTTGTTTAACTACCACTTAGTGGTTTCACTATTCATCAAAAATTGAAGTTCTTTTGAAAAATACCAAAAATTCACCCCAAGCTATATTTGATATTATGAATTCAAAAAATGATGTCTATTTTGAAAAATTAAAAAAATATATGTTGTATTAATTAATTTTATAATTAATTCCCGTTGTCAAAACAAATAGCGTGTTTTTAAGAAACAATATCTATCAAAAGACTGACAGTTGTAAATGTCCAATTTCAAAGTGAAATTAATTCCAATGATCACCATTGGATTAAATGGTAAAAATATATTCTAATTTCACTTTAAAACTAATTAAAAAGATAACATATCCTTATAAATAAAATAGATTAAAAAGTGGTTTTGAATTAAAATACAACATTTTCACTATTCGTTAAAAAATGAACTTATCAGAAAAAATACCAAAAATTTACACAAAGTAAATTTTGATGTCCCGATTATAAAAAATAATTTTATTTGGTCCAATATAATGTATATGAGTGACAAAAAATATATTTAAAGAGGGTTCTCAATCGAACATAGCAACCCCATTAAAGTAAAATTAATACTTAATTCGAAAAAAATATTAATAAATATGAAAATGCCTTATTATTTATTTACCTGGGATGTTACATCCTTACCCCCTTTTGGGAATTGCGTCCTCTCAATTTATTCACTTAAATAAATGGGGGTATTTATCCCTCATATCATTTTCAGATTCCCATGTTGCCTCTTCAATCATGTGGTTTTTCCATAAAACCTTTACTAGAGGAATCACCTTATTCCGCAATACATTCTCCATATGGTCAAGAATCTTGATCAGTTGTTCCTAATAAGATATATTCTCTTCCATATGAACTACCTCTGGACTCAAAACATGAGATGGATCTGGCATGTACTTCCTTAACATTGAAACATGAAAACCATTGTGTACCGGAGATAAACTCGGAGGTAATGCCACTCGGTATGCAACTGATCCAACTCTCTCCAGAATTTTGTATGGTCCAATGAACCGTGGACTCAACTTTCCTTTCTTACCAAATCACCTCACACTTTTCCATGGTGAAACATTGAGGAAGACATGATTACCAACCTCAAAAGAGAGATCCTTCCTCCTGTTGTCCGCATAACTCTTCTGCCTACTATGAGCTGCTCTCATGTGTCTCTGTATCATCTGAACTTTTTTTCCAACTCTTCTACCAATTATGGTCCCATCAACTTTCATTCACCCACTTCATCCCAAAAAGCTAGATTTCGACACCACTTCCCATATAATGCCTCAAATAGTGCCATCTGTATACTAGAATGAAAACTATTATTATAAGAAAACTCATCCAAGGAAAGATGTTGGTACCAACTTCCCTGATAATCCATCGAACAAGCATATAGTATATCCTCCAATGTCTGAATCGTTTGTTCTGACTGCCCATCTGATTGAAAATGAAAAGCTGTACTCAAATTTAATTCAGTACCCAACGACATCTGAATGCCTTTCCAAAAGTTATATGTAAACCTAGGATCATGATTAGATTCAATGGAGAGGGGAACACCATGTAACCTGACTATCTCTTTAAGATACAAACAGGAATGTTGATCTTGGGAAAAAGTATCTCGTGTAGCAGGGAAATTAGAAGATCTAGTCAAGCGATCAACAATAACACAAATTGCATTATTACCTCAAGGTGTCTTCGGCAATCCCACAACGAAGTCCATGCATATATTCTCCCATTTCCACTCTGGAACTGTTAAAGGCAGAATCATATCTTTTGAGAACTTCCACTCTGCTTTAACCTGTTGACAAGTCAAACACTTCACTGTAAAATCAGCAATAACTCTTTTCACTCCGTCCCACCAATAATACTCCTGAAGATCTCTGTACATCTTAGTACTGCCTGGATGAACTGAAAATGGAGAGCTATAAGCTTCACATAACAACTCTCCCTTTAACTGTGAATCACAAGGCACACATAATATCTTCCCAAATCTCAAAACACAATCATTATCATTGTTGAATTTATGCAACTTACCCTTCTGAACCAGCTCTACCTTTTTCTGCAACTCACTGTCTTTCTTCTGTGGTTTCTTAATTCTATCTGATAGAAAAGATTTCACTAATACCTGAAACAAAATATAAGAACATACTGCACCCAAAAATTCGATGCCAATGTTCATCAAATCATTAACCAAAGGATCACGTTCCAAACACAACATTGTTAATGAAGAATTACTTTTTCGACTCAAAGCGTCAACCACTTTATTTTCTTTTCTTGAATGGTAATGAATTTTACAATCATAATCCTAGATTAATTCCAGCCATCTCCTCTGTCTCATGTTCAATTCTTTTTGAGTGAATATATACATTAAAATTTTGTGATTGGTATATATTTCACACTTTACTCCATACAAATGATGCCTCTAAAATTTTAATGCGAAAACAAAAGAAGATAATTTCAAATCATGTGTAGGGTAATTTTACCTCATGAGTATTGAACCGTCGTGAAGCATAAGCAATTACCCGATCATTCTGCATTAGGACACAACCAAGTCCTTTTAATGAATAATCATTGTAGATAACAAACTCCTCAATCCTAGAAGGTAGTACCAAAACTGGAGCATTCACCAATTTTCTTTTCAATTCCTGAAAACAATCATCACATTCTTTTGTCCAGATAAACTTAACACCCTTCCAAGTTAGCTTAGTCATTGGACTTGATAACCGTGAAAAATTTCTAACAAACCTTTGGTAATAGCCTGCCAAACCAAGAAAACTACAAATCTCAGTTACATTTGTGGGTCTTGGACATTCTTCAACAACCTTTGTTTTTGCAGGATCAACAATTATTCCATCTTTAGAAATAATGTGACCAAGGAAAGAAATTTTTTGCAACCAAAACTCACACTTGCTGAATTTCCCATACAATTTCTTTTCTTTTAAAGTTTGAAAAATAACCCTTAAATGACTTTCATGATCCTCTTTACTTTTTGAAAACACCAAAATATCATCAATGAAAACAACCACAAACTTATCCAATAAATCATGGAAACTTGTATTCATAAGGTACATGAATACAGAAGGTGCAATGGTTAGCCCAAAAGGCCTAACTACAAATTCATAATTTCCACATCATGTACGAAACGTAGTCTTCAGAACATCTTCTTCCTTTACCTTCAACTGATGGTACCCCGATCTCAAGTCAATCTTTGAAAAATACTGAGCCCCTTGAAGCTAATCAAACAAATCATCGATATGAGGCAATGGATATTTGTTCTTAACAGTGATGTTATTCAAGTCTCTATAATCAATGCAAAGTCTCATTGAACTATCTTTCTTTTTAACAAATAAGATAGAAGCACCCCATGGTGATGTGCTAGGTCGAATGAAACCATTCTCTAATAAATCTGTCAATTTATCCTTCAACTCTAAAAGTTCAATTTGATCCATTCGATAAGGGGGGTTTGAAATTGGCTTAGCATCAGGAACTAAGTCACCAGTAAAATCAACTTCCCGATCTAGTATTATTCCAGGAAACTCATCAGGAAAAACATCAGGATACTCATTTAACACTGGCACATCATTAATCTGAACAGTTCCATTGTTTTCAACAATATGTCCAAGGTAACATTCATTTCCATCTTTTACAAGTTTCTCAGCCTCTTGATATGTTATCAATAGTAAGGGTTAATTCCTGTATACAAACTGAATGTATTTCTGAAAGGAAACTTCTTTAGCTCTACAATCAATCTTAGCATGGTAAACAGAGAGCCAATCCATACCCAAGATAACATCAAACTCTACTAGAGGTAAAACAATAAGGTTTTCAAGTAGGTTCTTTCCACGGGTAAGGATATGAAGATTCTTATAAATTCTTTTTTCCTCAACATTTCCCCCAGGTGTTTTTACCAAAAGTTCAGGAGTCGTTTCTTGAGATGGAATTCCCAATTTACTAGAAAAAATTTCAGAGATGAAAGAAAGTGTAGACCCCGAATCAAACAACACATTAGAATAATATGAAAAAACAAACAAAGTACCTAATACCACTTCATTTGATGGCCCAACATCTACTGATGTAGTTGCAAAGGATATCACCACACCTTTCTACTTGTATTCTGACTACTTCCCATCACTCGAGCTCTTTGTCGGACACTCGTTTGCATAATGACCCATCTCATTGAACCTGAAACATTTCACTAACTGTAAATCAAATTTGTTCTTACCATCACCCTGATCTTTTTCAGTGCAATCAAGAGCCTTATGACCTATCTTACCACATCAGTAGCACTTTATAGAATTCAAAAGTCATTCCCCAGCATGTTTTTTACCACATGTATCACAAACTAAAAACTTAGTTTTCTTACTAGCAGATAATTTTGAAGGATTCTTCCCTTTCTCCTGCCACCTCGGTCTCTTCTTCTGTTTGTTTTTATAGACCACTTGATCATCAGAAAACTCCATTTCCACCTTCTCAGCACATCGAACAAGATTTTCATAACTTTTGGACTCACGAGAAGCTAACGCCCTTCGATATTTCAGCATTAATATTGAGTAAAAATGATTGATTTTACTATCAAGGTCTCGGATAATATTTGGAGCATACCTTTCCAATCGAGTGAACTTTTCTTCATAAGCAGCCACTGAGTCGTCCTCTTGCCACAATTCAGTAAAAAATTTTCTATCCTAAGTCAGACTGCCTTAGGAAAATATTTATCATGAAACATACCTTTGAATTCATCCCAGTCAAGAGAATCAATCTCATCAGCGTCCCTGATATTTTTAACCATCGACCACAACTGATCTGCTTCACCCTCCAAACGGTAAACAAAAAGATTAATCTTTTGATTCTCTAAACACCCCATGAAATCGAAAATCTTCTCTAGTGCTTTAATCCACCCTTAAGCTATCATAGGGTTAGATGATCCTCTGAATTTTGGGGGATGTTGCCTCATGAAATGTTCCACCACTGACATGTTCCTTTGCAGTTGATCTGGCTGATATCGTGCATGGATACCACCACCATTTATCGCTTGAGTCAACTGCGCCATTACTGCAACAAACTATTCAGTTCCAATTCTGACCATCTCAGGATGCTGATTCAGAAGTTCATTTCCTTCTGGATTCTTTCCTAGCACTACTTCTCTCTTTCCTCTGCAGAAAACCATTTTGAACAAACATGTCTTAGATGAAGAAACATGGTAGTCTTTAAATTCTATACCATTTCAATTTGACTATAACAAAATATTTTTGGATAATCATTTAATAGAATTCTAACTCATAAAGTTATCTAAATTGACCTTTGATACCAACTATAAAGCCCCAACCTTAAACCTTACTTAATATTGAGTTATTACAAGATTACACATTGATGATCTTTAAAGGTTTAGAGTTTTAGAGAATTAGATCATAAATCATGCATTAGATTCCACATTCAAATAAGGTGGTTACATTAAAGACAATATTCACTTTTCCCAACAAAGGAAACATATTTATAACAAAACATGGATTCTTTCATGACACTTCCTTGACACTATCATCACATCATTTACATTTCCCTTGATCTGTGGAAAACATTTCAAAAACATGGGATGAGCATAAAAATCTCTGTAAGGGATATAAAAGTTCGAAATGAAAACATTAGTCCATGCATACATAAGAATTAATGAAATCATATTTTACTCATAAAACAAAATCACTGTAACAGACCTCATGAAATCATGAATAAATCATAGAAATAATAAGACATAAAGATAACTTGAGGCATTCATTACATTCTTACATAGGGAGTAATTTTCATGGTTACATTTGGAATACCCATCATAGTATATTCCCTAAATCTCTTCGGAGAAACCTTAGCCTTGAACCCCTTCGTGTTACCCAATGCATTGGAGAGCTATATCGGGCTCACCCACCCTTAGTTTATCACGTAACCACCTGTCTTCATAAACAATTCCCAAGAACCATAACAAAATCATATCACATAAAACATGCATAAAGGAAACATAACATTTCCACATTTCAATAACAAGATATCAATACAAAAAATTGATATAACAAAAACATTATCAAAACCATTTTTAATAACAAAATAAAAGAAAAGTAAAACATGTTATTTATTTTTCATTTAAAAAAATTATGGCTTGTAGAGGAAGCCAAAAATCAAATAATGGTCATGGCGGCGGAGAAGTCGTTGTCACCACATACATATGAAAAAAACATTCCCTTTTGTCTTTTAGTAAAACACTTCATATAAAAAGAACCATTTTGAATAAAATTAAAAGTCAAAGGGTTTTATAAGCCGTATAAATGCAAGTGGTGTATAAAACAAAATATGCCTCAATGAAAAGAGATTGAGATGAAGTCCCTTACCTCGTGTCCGACTTGACTCGATCGTTCTTTAATCTCCTAAATAATAAACTTGAGTTAATTTATACTTGATTAGGAACCTTTTTCAAGTTCATTATTCCTTATATATCACTTATTACCATGTTATGAACACTATGTAATTATTTAAGTTAATAATGGTCGTTTTATCGATCGTTGGTACTTGAGTCAAAAATAAACTCCTTATAATTACAATTTGTTCATGTGGTAAAATATCCATTATATCCAGAATTATATTCATTATGTAGATATATATATCCTATATATCCATTATATACATTAATTTATAATATTACATACCATTTAGAAGTAATAAATGAAATTCACTGTTCATGGAGACGGTAAGTCGTATGTAAGCATGAACGCTACATTCATTTCTATTTAATAATAAATGGAATGAAATCATAATGATATAAAGGTATATTATAATTCCAGTATAATATCATATATAAAATCATTAACTCCATCTTTTATACATCCCACATATGGCATTAACGAATCAAATCACTTTGAGGAGGCGGTAGTCCGCACTTCCTAAAATGAAGATATCGTGTTTACCCATAATGGAAACCATAAAGGTATGCCATAAATGAAAAATACAGAAGCATAAGGAAAAAAAACATAATATATATCATATATAGATATAGTGACATCTTAATGTCCACCATGAATGGTGTTAAAAGAAGATTGAACAATCATCATTTCGAGAGGCAGAAATTCACCATCCACAGAAATAGTATATTCTTTAACCATTAGATGAAGGTTTGTGTAAGTGTAGCTCGAATACTTCTTATAAAAAGATCCTAGTATATTGAAGATACTGGTGTTTCTACAAAATAATGGAATAAAAAGAGTTTAGGGGGTTGGAGAAGCAAAATAAAACAAAAGAACATTAGAGAAGACTTTACCTTTAAATCGGGTTACTCCTCTTGGTTTGAACCAAAATGGTTTCTTGAAGAGCTTTCTGCCTAAGTTAAGGCTTCTAAGATAAATATAGGGATATTGGGAGCTTATTTGAGTATATTTTGGACGATCCAAAGGGCTTGAGATGAGTAAGATATGGGTAGGAAGTGGGGTCTTTTTATAAGGGAGAGGAGGGGCTCTTTTGGAAATATTCAAACTATTATTTTATTATAAAATGAAATTAGGTTTATAAAGCTCCATAAATCATTAAAGTTGAAGATAATGTGTTAAAGGTTCGAAATAAAATCATCAAATAATAATTGGACATGTGTTGGATATTATTTTAAACATTATTTTCTTATTTATTAAAATCATTCATTATTGACGTAAACACTACATCATCATTGTGTCATAAATAATTTAATTTTATTTGATGTCTAAAAATTATAAAAAATTTACCATGATGTAGGAAATATTTTTATATTTATAATGAATATTTATAGTCAAAATTATAGCTTATATAACCCCATTTAATAATTGTTTTATTAAAACAATACATGTTTGTGATATTTTTTATTTTTACTTTAAATTAAAGGTATTAATGTCATTATCTCACTCAAGTGGATCCATGGGGTCCCCCAAATTGACCCATGGATTGTCTTGGTCTTCAATGACCTATAAAATAAGGTTAGTACATGTGTCAAGATATTTTTATATTTTTATAATATCATTTTTATCTTAAATTACACTAATTACCTCTAATCACGGTTAACAAAACTCAAAAGTTACTATTCACAAAAAAAATTTAATCCCATTGAACCATATTTTACTAACTAATGACAACCATGTATGTTGGATTTTTAAAATTCAACACACAGAAGTGGTAAACTGTTATTTAAACAAAAATCAGCTTGTTTAGCTACCACTGAGTGGTTTCACTATTCATCAAAAATTGAAGTTCTTTAGAAAAATACCAAAAAATCACCCCAAGCTATATTTGATATTCTGAATTCAAAAAAGATTTCTATTTTGAAAAATTCAAAACATATAAGTTTCATTAATTAATTTTATAATTAATTCATGTTGTCAAAACAAATAGCGTGTTTTTAAGAAACAATATCTATCAAAAGACTGACACTTGTTTGTGTCCAATTTCAAAGTTAATTCAATTACAATGACCACCATTGGATGAAATGGTAAAAATATATTCTAATTTCACTTTAAAACCAATTAAAAAGATAATCTATCCTTATAAATAAATTATATTAAAAAGAGGTTTTTAATTAAAATACAACATTTTTTACTATTCATTAAAAAAATGAACTTATCAGAAAAAATACCAAAAATTTAGACAAAGTAAATTTTGATGTCCTTATTCTAAAGGAAAATTTTATTTGGTCCAATAGAATGTATATGAGTGATGAAAACTATATTTAAAGAGGGTTCTCCATCGAACATAGCAACCACATTAAAGTAAAATTAATATTTAATTCAAAAAAAATATTATTAAATTTGAAAACGTCTTATTCCTTATTTACCTGGGATGTTACATATTCCATCAAATTATATACAATTTTAATATCAAAATAATGATATTTTCGTTCGTGCGTAGGTATAGATTATCATCTCTATGAACACGATGAGATAATTCATTATCATATTCATTCAAGGATAATTTTTATTTGATGATTAAAAATAATGTTTAAAGACTTTATATAATTCTGGATATGAATAATATACATCCCATCCATAACAAATATTACTCACATAACAAAGAATATAAACGAAAACAAATCAGTTAACACCCGAAACAATGATACTACTAAAATATTATTAACAAAGAAATATTAGAGGATCACATATGATACCATATTTATGTATATAGTTCCTGTAAAATTTAATAACAACGATTTAAATATTATACAGAAGGTTAACGTACCCTCGATTAATGAAAAGTACAAGTTAAGGGGTTTCTTATCTCACTTTTAATTCTGTGAGATTTCCATTGTTCACCACATATTTATTGCAAGTGGTGTATTGTGTACTTCCATTTGATATATATTATCATGATTATCTTTATATTCATGGTATTATATGATTAATTTTATTTTGATTAACTTTCGGTCATACGACTCGATTAACTACAATGTGGTAAGAAGTTTTCATCTCGATTTTTATTTTCATGAGATTCATACAATATTGGACGCTATTTCATTTTTTGTGGCGTATGTACTACACATGATTGTATACGTGGTGTAATATACATTAATTTATGGGTATTTACATATTCATTGTATGATCCTTCTTTAATGGGGTGTATGTTTCATAAGTTACCAAATCAGTAAGGGAATTTCAAATTTCAATTTCCACTCACTTGGCTTTACGCATACTTCATTGATTATTTTACAACAAGATTATGTGTGGAATCAATATTTATTATTTATGTTGTAATTTCTACTCACATTTATGTGGATATACTTTTGATACACATAATCACTACACTGATAAATTCTCAAGTCATCGATATGAACCTGATAAGAGTAATTTTAATTCAATCTCCATTCATTGAGTTAAACATCCAACTCATTGGTGTTGTTTTTTCAAGAATATGTGTGAATTTCCTCTGATTGATTTACACTGAATATCCAATCTTATTGAGTTTATTTATATTTGTCACACATATATATGTCATTAATTTATCCTTAACCTTAGGATATAGTCTTTATGAGGGATTTCGTCCCATCTTACATTCCATTGAGACTTCTTTGTTGTTATGTGCCAATAGACTTTTATTTGGTGTATATACTGTACTTTGACATAGAATATCATGAATCCATTTATTCTCAAGATATTATAATGTTTTTATTACCTAAATTATTTTTATTCAAGCGTCTCTTATTTGGTTAGGAACTCTAACTAAAATATCATTTTAAATGTTTTTAAAATTTATTCTTCTAAATCATTCGCATTAATGTCCATATTTTAAAAATGGTTTTAAGGTTTTATTTATATGATCATTAATGTTTTAAATTAAAATTCCTTTTAAAAGTTTCAAAGTGGTATGCGACACTTTGATTCAAAAATCAATTTTAAATAGCTTCTTGAAAAATTGTAATACTTTTAAATGTTTTAATGAAAAAGGGGATATTTCCCTCAAATAGTTTTGATGATTAACTTCATCTATGTCAATATCCTTCATTATTCTCCATTGAGGTTGATTTATTATAACACAATCTTCTATATTTTATTGAATGAGTTATGTTTGACTATGGATGTGTTATTCTTATACCATTCATGGTTTATGGATAAAGTATTTACATTTTGTATGCTAGTTTTAATACAAATGTTTATGTTATGTTTAAACCTTTTCATATGAGAAATGCATTGGACTTAGTAAGTGATGGGTGGAGCCTGATATAGCTCCTTGATGCATCGGTAGGTCTCATGAGACAAACTAGTGTCTTGGCACAATGACCTGACAAAATCTTATTTGTAGTCTTGGCACAAGGCCTTGAAGGCGTTGACTATGTGGATATGCAGTCTGGCATTATGCATTCTGTCATTATGAAAGTGACTATTGATATTGCATATGATTATTCAACTAGTAGTATATTCATGTGAATAAGTAAATGGGATTATTTGATTTTATATTTTCCATATTGTGTTGAAGTTCATGTTCAAAAGTATTTTATTTCAGTCTTATACATTGCCTTAAATTTTTATGCTTATTTATGAATGTTTCCACTATATTTTTATCCTTACTGAGCATCTGATCTCACCCCTTTAGAGGTTTTATTTTTCCTAGGATGTGAAGAAGTATTTTATGACTAACCTACAGGGATAGTCTGAGGGGATATGAGTGTTGTCTATGGAAACAATGTTATTGTAGTTTTTCATTTTGTAATGTAATGTAAAACTTATGAATGTATCTAGTACTTATAAGTCTACTAAAATGATTGGTCTTTTGGGACATGATTCCTTGTATCATGCCAATGTTATGTAATAATGCACCTACTCTGGGAAACTAGGGCCAGGGAATTTCTGTTGGTATCAGAGGAAGTTTGGTACAAACCTTGGAAGCTAGATTTAGAAAAACTCTGATTAGAAAAAACTACCCTATGATAGACTTTGATGATATTATAGAATAACATCCAAAAACTTTGGTAATGTAAATAGTATATGGGTTTTCTAAACAATACATCCTTGTTTGGATATGAACAGGTAGAGGCAGCTCTGGAACAGATGTACCTAGAAGTGAAAACTCTGACAAGGAGTTTCAGGCATGACCCATGGTATCTTGGTAAACGACAATGGGCATTAATGTAGTATTGGTTACGACACTCTCGAGGTATATGCTTAGGATAACTCACATTTTCTTTACAAACTGATTTGAAGGATTTTAATATAAGATGAGAATAAATAACCGTCATTAATTCAAAGGTGTTTTAGATTGAAAATAAGGTTCTATGATATTATCTAAATGATTTTATGACTCACACTATGATTTCTAGTGTTATTAAATAGCTGGATTCCAAGGAAGTAATAGTAACATTGAACATGATGTACAAGGTGGGAACAACGGATTAAATGAGCAACGGAATGGAATGTTGATAGGTTTAAAAGATATCATGTTCATTCCGAATTTGTTTTCCAAAAATATGATCAACAACATATATATTAACCAACTCCCAAACTCAAAAAAGAATACAAATGCAGTGAATTATAAGAGATCTAGTAGTAGAGACTATGGAGAAAAGAAAGATCAATTTCCATCATACAGGAAATGTGGAAGGAGACACCTAGGGAAGTGACTCATTGGAACAAAGAGATTCTTTATGTGTGGGAAAGAAGGACATAAAGTAAAAAATTCCCATGAAAAAATGAAGAGTATTATGGAAGAAAATAAAAATGATTCCAAGAATCTATTTACAGTTATTTTCCGTAAATGTAGGGGACCCATGCATTACCTGAGTGAATGCCCAATTTAATAGGATAACCCCTTGGTCAAAAAATAACCTATGTGCAAATAAATTCATTTCGAAATGTTTAAAAGTTTTTTTGCGCTTTGTTGATGGGATTACTTTGGAAGACTTTTCTCTTATGTGTAACCCTGCAGTTTATTATGTTAAATTGATATTTTTGAAATAATTGTGTTTTCTATTGTTGATATAGTTATAAATAACCATTTGGATTTATATGATCCTTTAATTTGAGGCAATTACATGTTATTAAATTTTGTGATGAAAATGTGAGGTTTGAGATATCGTTTGTCATGATATTATGTTATAGTTATTTTGAGGAATTTTTCTCATTTTGGGAATGTTATAAAATATTTTTTTGGAAGAAGGACAACACGCAGCCCGTGTGAAAACCCATCGTGTCAAAAAAAGCTGCAGGAATCGAACCCACAACCATATTGCAATTGGGATTTATCGCATACCACTGGACTACGTGAAGTCACTGGTTAGTGTGACTAATTATTTTTAGTTAAATGATTTTATTGATCAATAATAAGTTGATTTGTGATCTTATGTCTTATAAAATGGATATCCTTAGTATAGGAAAATTATTTGGGGATTAAGTGATAAATGTTATTTTGTAAGACGTTCACTCTGTTGGGAATACTGTATGCCTATGGAAAATAGAATACCATGGGATTTCATTTGAGGAGTAATAGTGGATTTTAATCTATTTTTTTATTGTGGATTTATATAGATTTGGGTTATTTATGGAATTGAATAACCAATAATAGAGAATATGTGATTAGGTTAATTACTTTTATGTATGTGACTTTAAGAGTAGTTGATGTTATTTGGAAATAAAATTTAAAGTGGAAGGCTGTGTAATAAAATTCTTTTATGTTTTGGGTTTCAATGTTATTTTGGATTATATTGATGGATTTTAAGGAAAATTGATTATTGAATGATATTTATTGATCTTTGGGTATTGTTGGTTTAATTTTAGAATTACGATAAGTATTTCTTTCTCTAAAGGATTATCCTTTTTATGGATCATATGATCCTGTACTAACCAATTTGGTTTGGGTTAATCTATAAAGAAAAGGTAAATATATATAGTTTATCCTTTTTTTATTATGAGATTCTCAAGAAGAAGATTCCAGCGCTTCAGGTGTGACCAAGTCATCTTGAATACTCATCGTTTAAAAAAAAGATGAGTTAGTGGTAAAAATTTATTAAAGGATGAAATTCTAATTAAAATGTATGTATGTCTATTTATGTTCTAACTCAACATCATAAATAGATTCTTAAACATTATGAAATGTAACTTAAAACAAAAAAAACATTATCTGTTTACTTTTGCTAATAGAAATCTAATGAACATTTATCTCATCACATGTTTGTGGTTTTCTTGTTGTTAAATTTCTCCAAATCATGTTTTCTATCACTCTCCACCAGAGCATGACACTTATTTTATCATCCATATCCATTTTTTCCTACATGAAATCCTAGTGTGGGTTATCTTGGATGACCTTTGTACTTCTCTTTCCTTCTTTTGAAGATATAGTTTTATTGACTAATTTTCTAATGTGGGACTTTCAATGAAGTTACCAAGCCAAATTTTAAAATAGAGAGAAAAAAATTTACAAAATGGGGGGAATAATGTAACACCCCATGATTTCATAGTAAGTTATTTTCTTTAAAGAAATTCAATAGCTTGCGCTACACGCAACACTGAGTTCGAGCACACCACGAGTTACCAAACAAGCCGTTCAAAAGGGGTTATGAATAGTATTAACTGAATTTTGAATTTTAAATACTCTATATAATTTTAGAATCCATATTATGTTTTTATTAGACATAATATAAGAAAGAATTTTTTTTTCAGATAAAAGAAGTAATTTTCAACAAAATGCAATTTTACCACCTTTTAATACAAAACCCTTTTTAAAACCAATATTTGAAACTTTTAAATATTAAATTTAATGAAATTTAATTCTTCTTTAGAATCAGGACATAAAAAATTATTTTGGATAAATTCTTGGTACTTTTCTAATAACTTTTATATTTTGATGAATACTGAAAAATACAAAATTTTAATTGAAAACAACTTTTTTAATCGAAATAATTTATAGTGTTAAATTATGTAATTTAACGGTTTGGAAGTATAATTAGATTATACTTTTATCATTTAATACAATTTAGGTGATTATAAGTAATTTCACATTTAAATTTGACATAAACACATGTCAATATTTTGATAGTTTTTACTTTTCAAAAACCCAATTTTTAGTTTTGACAATGAGAAATAATTTTAAATTAATTAATGAGACATATATATTTTGAATTTGGTAAAATAGAATTCATTTTTGAATTCAGAATATCAAAATTATCTTGGGGTAATGTTTTGGTGTTTTTCTGAAAACATTCAATTTTTTGATGAATAATGAAAAACATTGCATTATAGTTTAAAACCAAATTTTTATTTGAGTAATTATTTATTTTATTTAAATTTATTTTAAGTAAAAATAGATGTATAATACCATTATAAGTTCAATTTAATTCATTAGTGTCTTTTTATAATAAAATTCGATGTATAAAATTTTATTGAAATTTTTACTACCTTTTACCAACCTCTTAAGAGAATTTGGAAATTTGCATAAAAATTAATTTTACCTCTTCTCTGAGTGGAATTTAAAAAATTCGAGAGACAGGGTTGATATCAGTAAGAAAAATGTGGTTCAATAAGATGAAAATAATTTTTTGCTGAATAGGGTAATTAAGGGTAAAAATGAAATCATAATTACCCGAAAACATGTCCAAATTCTATTGGATAAGTTTAATTCAACCATAAACAACCTTATGAAAAAATATGATCCTTTAGGTCCACATGGATTAGATGAAGACATTTATTATGATTTTATTTAAAGAAGAGTTAAAAGAGTTAAAATCAATGTTTAATAACTAAACCATTTTTAATATAGGGTTATACATAAGATAAATTAGACTATAAATATTCATTACAAATCTAAAACGATTCCCTATATAATTATATTTTATTTATAAATTTTACACATTAAATAATTTAATTTATTTATGACACAATGATGACGCATCAATTACCTTAATAATGAAATATTAAAATAATTGATATTATAAATTTCCAAATAAATGTAATATGAGACTTCAAATAAATTCTACTAATTTTATAGGTTAATATGACATTCTAGGGTTGATTAAATGTATTTATTTTAAATTAATAAAGTTTTTAGGACTTTTTCAAAATTATATTCTTAAATAATGTCAAAATTGAAATAAATGAGTTTTTTTTAAAATAAAATAATATTGGTTAATATAATAATCCTAAAAATCTAAGGCATGGACAAAAGACTTATATAATGTTATTTTTATCATTAATTAACCACTCGGGGTTCTCTTGGAAGTTTATAGTAAGTCTATTAACCATATAATATAAAAAAATAAAGAGACATGGTAAATGTCAAACTATTTAACTACGAGTTAAATCTATAAGATAATGGTAATATAGTAACCCAAACCTATCTAAAACCTATTGGTTGAGAGGTTTTATACCCATCCCTACCTTATCCTTTAAATAATTTATTTTTGAGAAATTAGAAACTAAAAATGATTTTATTATAAAATAATATTTCATTATTTTCCTAAGGTGCACCTCACTCCTCTTATAAAAGGGCACTTCCCCTTCACTAAAATGCACACCTTCAAAGCCATTAGGCTTGGCCAAACCCTACCCAAATATCCTCCCAACTCTCCTCCCTTCATCCTAGAGGCCTTAATTTAGTTATTAAGCCATCCTAAGGATACCTTTTGATTAAATCAAAAAGAAGAACCCGGAGAAGAGGTAAATATTTCATCACCTCTTTCAAGTTCGTTTCTTCTTCCACTTCCTCTTTCTTTTTTGTTTATATTCTAAAATAATAAATACAGTATCTTATATATACATTGACTTTATTATAAATATGTTACAACCATATTCATTATTTTATCCATCCTATGAATGACATATCACCATACGTGCGTACGTACGACTTACCGTCTCCACGCCATGGTGTAGTTTATTATTCAAACACTTCATCATTGGGATGGGTATAAAAGTGAGTAAAAATGATGAAAATAATAAATATAACATGATAATTATTCTTTATATATGATATTACATCCAATTTTATATGATTTTAATATCAAAAGAATGATATTGTCTCTTTTGCGTACATACGGATTACCGTCTCCATGAACGCGATGAGATTCATTCCCCATCATATCCATTGAAGACTAATTTTCATTTTATAATTAAAAATATTTTTTAAAGTCTTTATATTATTCTGGATATGAATAAGATACATCCCATCCATAAAAAATATGACTCACATAACAAAGAATATTATGGAAAACGAATCAGTTAACACCCGAAACGATGATACTACTAAAATATTATTAACAAATCAATATTAGAGGAAAACATATGATACCATATTTATTTTTATAGTTCTTTTATAATTAAATAACAATTATTTGACTATTATACAGGAGGTTATCAAACCCTCTACCAAGGAAAAGTACAAGGTATGGGGTTTCTTATCTCACTTTTAATTCCTTGATATTTCCATTGTTCGCCACTTATTTATTTCATGTGGTGTATTGTATACTTACATTTGATATATATTATGATGATTCTATTTTTATTCATGGTATTATTTGATTAATTTGATTTTTATTAGCTTTTTTTCATACAAATCGATTAACTACAACGTGGTAAGGAGTTTTTATCTCACTTCTTTTTTCCGTGAGATTCATGCTATATTAGCCACTATTTCTTTTTGTGGGGTGTATGTACTGCCCATGATTATATTCATGGTGAAATATACCTTAATTTATGGGTATTTACATATTCACTGTATGATCCTTCTTTCATGTTTTGTATGATTCATAAGTTACCAAATCGGTAAGGGAATTTCAAATTTCAATTTCCACTCATTGGGCTTTACGTATACTTCATTGATTATTTTACTCCAAGATTATGTGTGGAATAAATATTTATTATTTAGGTAGTAATTTTAGCTCACCTTTCCATGGATATAATTTTGATACACATAACAAATCCATTGATAAATTTTCAAGTCATCGATATGAACCTGATAAGAGTAATTTTAACTCGATCTCTATTCATTGAGTTAAACATCCAATTCATTGGTGTTGTTTTTAAAAGAATATGTGTGAATGTATTCTGATTGATTTACACTGAATATCCAATCATACTGAGTGTATTTATATTTTTCACACATAATTATGTAATTGATTTATCCTTAACCTAAGGATACAGTCTTTATGAGGGATTTCATCCCATCTTACATTCCATTGAGACTTCGTTGTTGTTATGTTCCAATCCACTTTTATTTGGTGTATATACTTTGACATAGTATATCATGATTCCATTTATTCTGAAGATATTTTATTTTTTTGATTACCTCAATTATTTTTATTCAAGCATCTCTTATTTGGTTAGGAACTCTAACTAAAATATCATTCTAAATGTTTTAAAAATTTATTCTTCTAAATAATTCTCATTAATGTCCATATTTTAAAAATGTTTTTAAGGTTTTATTTATATGGACATTAATGTTATAAAATTAAAATTCCTTTTAAAAGTTTCAAAGTGGTATGATACAATTTGAATCAAAAATTTATTTTAAATAGCTTCTTGATAAATAGTGAGACTTTTTAATGTTTTAAATAAAAAGTGGGATATTTCTCTCAAATAGTTTTTATTATTATCTTCATATATGTCAATATCCTTCATTATTCTCAACTGAGGTTGATTTATTATAACAAAATCTTCATATTGTATTAAATGAGTTATGTTTGACTGTTGATGTGTTATTATTATACCATTCATTGTTTATGGATAAAGTATTGACATTTCGTATATTTGATTTAATACGAATGTTTATGTTATGTTTGAGACTTTTCATATATGGAATGCATTGGACATAGTAAATGATGGGTGGAGCCCGCTATAGATCCTCGATGAATTGGTAGGTCTCATGGGAAAAAATATTGTCTTGGCATAAGGCCTTGAAAAAATTTTATTTGTAGTCTTGGAATAAGGCCTTGAAGGCCTTGACTACGTGGATATGTAGTCTAGCATTATGCATTCCAACATTATGAAAGTGGCTATTGATATTGCATATGATTATTCAACTAGCATAATATCCATGGGAATAAGTAAATGTCATTATTTGATTTTATCTTTTCCATATTATGTTGAAGTTCAAGTTTAAAAGGCTTTTTTCAGTCATAGACATTGCATTAAATGTTTATGATCATTTGTGAAAGTTTCCTCTATATAGTTATCCTTACTAAGAATATGATCTAACCTCTTTCTATGTTTTATTTTTCTCAGGATGTGAAGAAGTATTTTATGACTGACCTGCATGAATAGTCTGAGGGGATATGAGTGTGGTCTATGGAAACAATTTTGTCGTAGCGTTTCATTTTATAATGTAATGTAAAACTTATGAATGTATCTAGTACTTCCAAGGCTACTAAACTGATCAGTATTTTAGGACATGATTCCTTGTATTATGCCAATGTTACATAATAATTCACTGACTCTGGGTAACTGGGGTCAGGGCGTTACACTTGACTTGTATTACCAAATCACAGAAAAGATCGACTATATAGAAGAATTGTATATCCATCTATTTTGTACATTGTAAGTGATTGTTAGTAATTACCCCCATTAGTGTCCATTGATTATGAGTTTCACTAAACACCGGTTATATAATTTTTAAATCAATTCATCAGTAACTGAATTTTATTTACATAACATGTAGAATAAGTCAAATTCAATCATCTAGAGATATTCCATCAAATTTCATTGCCACAAGTTCAAACCACTTTATGAAAATATGTATTTCAAAATTTTCTAATGAATGAATACTATGAGCATATCCCTAAAGAGGTATATTCATCATGTTTGTAATGCATATACCAAAAAAATATTTTCAAATAATAGGTAAGATAGATATTTTCATGATCATAAATTTTTCATGAGATAAGCTATGAAATGGTCTCCACACATGTTAATTCAACATAATACATTTCTAGATGCATCAAAATAGACCACATATCCCTCAAACGATTCAGGAAAAACAAGAATAGGTACTAAGGTATTCTAATACTAAATCTCCCAACAGTATTTACAACAGCCATTGGTCTATTATAATGTAATACCCTTCCTATTTAATTCTATAATAGGAGAATCAATGTTTGATAAATCATGTGAAATTTATCACTAGTATCCCATTAACCCCAATAATATTTATATCTCAAAGAAATTCTTAGGTGTTTTTCATGAGATGGATGCCTCAACTTTCTTTGTATCAACTGTTATGAATTTTATAGATCTGGAATGTGTGAGGAAAAAATATTATTATATCCCAATGTTAGACTTAAATATCATTTCCAAGAAAATGTTATCTTTCCACACACTCAACAAAATATCTAATTTTCCTTAATTTCCACTTCTTGTTCAAGAATACCAAAAAAATCATCAACAAAACTACCAGAAATGAGTCATGATACCTATAAAGGATACAATTAATCAATTCCATAAATACTTTTTGTATATTTATAATACAAAAGGAAATGAATAAGTACACATAGTTTCCATACTAACTCTGAAAATTTTATTTTGAATATTCTCCTTCGAAAACGAGAGTTAGTAGTTCCCCAGTAGTTGATTAATCTTGATGATTCAATTGAATCCATTCTATTGATCAAATAGACCATAAATTTGAGGAAGAGGATATCAATTATTTATTATAACTTGATACAATTTATGATAATCTACATAGATTTAAATATTACTATCCAATTTCTTTATGAATCACACTTGAATAGCCAAAGGCGATGTACATGGTCTAATAAAACCTTTAATTTCAAATACTTCTAAATAGAATTTTAGTTTATATAATTATATTCATGCTGTTATATATGAAGGAATAAAATTAAGACTAATTCGAATTAGTTTATTGATGGAAAATTACACATCTCTTTGAACTGGTAGCCCTAAAAAATATTCCAAAAATGATTCAGGTTATCATTCAACTATCTAAAGAATATTTTTTCTTTGGATTGTATTAATTTATCCCTAGTTTAATATTACAAATTGAAATGATATTTTTATAATGATAAGAATTGAACACCCTTATCCCCAAGTATTAATGTCTCATTCCTCATTAAATAGAGAAACATATTTATCTAGGGATGTGAAATTAAATCATTGAGTATAGTAATTAATACAAGATTTGAATTATACCGAGTAGTCCATCACCAAAAACTGATAAAAATTACCATTTCTATGACATTAAACTCCTATAGAGACTATATTCCATCAATAGTAATAGAACATTTGGTACACAAACATCCACTATACTCACATTTCTAGATAGGTGTCTTGATTATCTAGACATGAGTCATTATCTCAACATGTAACCCCATTTGATTCACCACGGGAGAAGAAAAAATTAGTAGAGGTTTCGATGCCACAAAAGACTTGAATTAAAGTATAATTGATAAGAATTTTACATCACACTGTTGTGGGACTAGGTTCCTCATTTATTATGGCTTGGTCAACTCTATAAAGTGGTAGGTCATCCTATCCAAGTGAATTCCTTAAACTATGATGATATAGAACTTGTTTTTTTCAGTGTTTATGGAATCTCTCTGGTTATTTTTATATTGATTACAAGTGCTATCCCAATGATATCATCATAGTTAAGAATTTTAATCATGGGTTATTTTAGAATAATTTCTACTACTATAATTCATAGGATTAGTTCACAAATAATTAACATTCCTCATCCTACCATTGTTGTAACAATACAAGTAATTTATGTGTATTCCCTTTTGAATTGGGTTTAATAGACATATTGGAAAGAACCCTTGTGGTTTTTACTCTATGGAGGAAGAGAATCTGACCCCATATATTATTTATGTAGTGGTTTGTTACAATGGGAGTAACTCTCTCTACTTCACTTATTTAAACTATTATAGTTTCCACCCATTCTTTTAGGTAAAAACGTGTTTCCTCTACTGGGATTACCAGCGATGTACTTATCTTACAAAATTTCCCTTATAACCCTATTTTTATAATTTTTATTATAGAACATCACTAATCAAGAGAAAAAAACTGTTCGTAAACCTGACCTTAATATGCATGATTTGAGAGATTCCATAGTTTATACCCTAAATGCATAGAATTGTAGGTACATAAATCAATATTTTTTCCACAACTAAAAGATCTCCTTACTTAAAATCAAATAAATTTGCTGTTATTGACAAACTTGAAGTATCAAGATGATTTTTTTTTTGTTAAATATTTATTGAAATTCTTAAATTACGGGGCCTTGTTTAACCTTCACTTGAAAAGATAGGTCTAAAAAATTGTGTGATTGGTATTCAAAAATATAAATTGCTAGTTTTACTTTAATTTATATTATGGAAAAATGTAAATTGAAGATCCAATTCACCTGACCCAACCATGATTCAACTTACTCGGGCCCTGATTCTTCTAGAAATATTGGTGGGTTTTTCATTTTTAATTCTAATGATTGATCCAGAAAACATGTTTGATAAATATTATTTCAATTTTGGATATATTTAAAAATGTCTACAGTGATGAGAATGAGGTTTTGGTTCACATGTAGTTCTGGTGGAACCACATTCTCAACCACTCCCTCTTGTATATTTCTAATTCATATGACTGGTGAATATTTTCTATATCCATAGAAAAAATCCCCATTAATACATCATACAAACTCTTGTAATTGGTTTTATATATAAAACACATTCCATGAAAATTGTATTATCATAGTTTTAAATAAGGAGTAATAAAATATCAACTAAATGATGATACCCTAGTGGGAAGTATCTCACTAAGGCATAAAAGCCTTTATCATTTGATAACCATACAATGATGAGGTGAGGGAATGAATAGATGTGTTTTAGAACACTCTTATACCCATACCAACCTAGTTACATAATTTTCAGTATAAAGAGGACTGTTATACCTTTTTATTTTCGACATTTCAAGTCCTAAAACAACATCAATTCATCCTTACCATCCCAATTGATGGACCATATCAAACTAAAACAATTTATAATATACCATCCTTGACCTATTGTATTTGGTAGTACTGATGTTCCATAAACATTAGGATAATCCCCCACACACTAATGGATGGAAATAAATTTCAAGGGTATATAAAATCGTTGGGGATTGATTGGTCCTCATACGAGATGAACCTATCATAGAAATCCCAGGGGTAGAAATGAATTATAGATGATTCATGATAGAAAATAATACAATTACATTAAAATAAAATGAAATGATAGAAATTTGGGATGTAACATAAATGTAAAAAAAATGTATCCATAATCCCAAATAACTCAAAGACAACCCAAGTATCCAATAAGGTACCACATCATACTCTTCACTGTGACAAAATTCTAAATCCATCCTCTAGAAATAGTGACTGTTGCATCAAAGTGATCTAATAGAAAATTAATAGACATTAACCTTACATGTATAATGATAAAAAATGTCTTCATATACATAAAATGAGAATAAAAAACATATGAGTATACAAACAAGTAGTAAATCCAGCAGAGTCCTCCCACACACATCACTAGGACAAGAATAAGTTAAATCACAATAAGTACATATCCACATAACCATAATAAAACAAAATTTATGAAGAAAATGAAATTTATATATAAAGAAAGTGAAGAAGAAAAAAAACCCATAAAATTCACCATAAATTTCCAACATGAATTCTATTCCATGAATAAAATGCAACCCCTACTATATGAGATCCCTTAAATGGACTAACTCAGGAGTAGACCCATTCACCAAACCCAAGACATATATTGGTTGTGAAATTTCATATTCACCAAAATCAATTATTGGTATTAAAATATGAACCAATAAGGCCCCATAAATATAGATATCAGGAAGGTTTCCCACTTTTATTCCCATACTTAGCTCAGATACACCAAAATCCTTTCTTGGAAAACCAAGTAATAATTGACCATTGATTAAAAAATAACATCTTAAAAGTTTTCCTTTACATACTAAAAACATTACTTCAGAAACCATAATTTTTTTTTAAAATAACAAAAGTGGAAGATAATCAACCATTCTTCAATCATTTGTTAAAACACAATCATGAAGAAGAACTTCTAGAAAACGTATAATCAACTAACATCCCTATATAATCCTCTCATTCGTGAACCCTAGAAATCAACGAAATAATTAAAATTTTTCTTAGGAGTAATCAAGTCAAAAAGTGATTTAATATCCCCTAAAAAAAATATATTATCTTCCATTCAAATTTGCATCTCTCCCAAAAGAACAGTGGACATTTCAATCATTTTAAAAATAGAGATGACTGAAACAATTCCTTGGACCACAACATGGTGATTTCCACTAATCTAATTCCAAAACATCAAATGAAGATTTCCTCATTTTTTAACCATGATATCCCCTATGTCGAGTACCATTTACTTGCATAAATCCTTCACAATTTATTACCCACCACACCTTAGACTAAAATATAGTGGTTCATCCTTTATTATTTTTAAATATCCTGAATGTAACCTACACCCATTTAATCTCTAGCCACAATGCCCAACATAAATATAATGGTGGCCTCACCAATTTGCATATGTGACATCCCTAGTTAAAATTCCCATAAAAATGTCCAACCTATATATTTCATTGGTTGTTGTACACTCAACCCCAAATAATCATCCCAAACTCCAATATTTACATGAGCTTTGGAAGGTATCCTAACATAAGAAAAATCACACATGGAACCTTATATAATGAACCTAATGAAAAAACGATCATTAATAATGGAAGAAATTCATACAACTGAAATATGTCCTCACATGAATTTATATACACTTAAACATGATGATAAATACCTTTATATAACTAAAAAATACCTTAATCCACTTGAAACTCTCCACCATGGGAAACACTATTGTGAGGTGGACCCTTAAAATCCCAAAATACCTTTTTCCAACTACGAAACCCTGTAAACATCTTGAAAAAAAAGGGAAATAAAAAAATAAAACAACCTAATTAAATAGTATCATACTTCAATCTAGGTGTGTAATAGTCTATCATCCATCATAACTAGGGGTGTGGGGGAGAACCCCCATGATATGGACCAATGTCTGACTAGGTAAGTGACTTGGGTGAAATGGTGCCCATTAAGGTGACATAGAAGAATTTCTACCTATAATTGTTTCCTACGAAAGTTTCTACCTAGGTAGGTAACCTGGGTGAATTAGTTCCCTGATTGGTTACCTAGGTGAATTAGCACCCATGTAAGTGAACTAGGAAAAATCGGTGCCCGAGTAGGGGAAATGGGAAAAAAGAGAACCTAAATATGAAGACTAGATGAAGTGGTGCTCAGGTATACCCATGGGGGGACATTCATGTCTCTGAATGAGGATATTTTGTGAAGTGTATCCTTGGAGAAGTGGGACTTATGTAAAGTACTAGGGGAAAGTGGTGTCCTAGCCAAGGACTTAGGTAAAATGAAACCCTAGTATACAATAGGGTGAATTGGTTATATAGTATGAGATACATAGATGACATGGTTCCTGAGTTATCAAGTGCATAAGTGCTTTAATGCCCATGTGGGTGGTTACCAGGTGGCTGGTGCTTAATTTTCTCATTTCCTAGGATATAACTTGAATCACGATGGCCTAAGAGAGAACATATCTCTCTCTTCTCCTTAGAGTAGTTTTTGAAAAATAATATTTTAGATTTTAAGTAAGAGTTGGGAAAATATAAAAATCTCTTGTGATCAAGTCCTATTGGTCATAATTATATCAAAATTGGTGGTATGTGGGTCATTTTATTGGAAACCCACCAACCTCAGCACTCAACCATAGGTGGAAAATGAATTTGGTTACTATTTATAGATTTTAAGAAATCATGACTTTATTTGAGTGTGAATATTGTTTTTTATTGGTGAATTATTTTCTAGGTATGTGGATATGTGAATGAATGGTTTGTTGCATGTCGAGTAGGGTATGCACATAGAGGATACATGGGCATAAGAATAAAATTTTGAAAAACTCCTACCATATTTAGACAAAAATAACTTATGATCAGAGTGTTAGTTTATTTCTAGATCTATTAAATTAAATATTATGAAGAAAATTTAACCTATTTATTTAGTTTTTACCAATATAAGGTGTCTACAATGACTAAAAATTATCTATAAATCCATAAAAAATGGTTTCTATAATTCTGATATCAATTTTCATCCTCAATTGATAAAATACACAACCAACTCTCATTGGGGGTTTCTCAGCACCATATCACCATATTAGGAAACAATTATTGAGGGAACTCCATCCATCAATATATGAGAATTCAAGTGGAAAATGGATATAATATTCATATATTCTTTAGGAGCTTAGATACGTTCCTCTCTCACTTGACTTATGTTATATAAGAAAGAAATATATCCTGGATTCAGTCGAAAAACATATGGAATACATTTTCTAGTGCCAATACTATTGTCACCAGAATCACTTAAGGTCCAGTTGTAATGATTGGAGTGACCCTTGAATCCCCCATCCAATAAAACATAGGTTTGTGACAAGCACTGTGGTTATAATTTCACAACATATGAGTCATTTTATTTATATATCCTATGAACTGTAATCAAATCACCACTCAACACCAAATATATATATTTAAAAAATCATACTCCTAAAATAATGCATCAAATTATCTACCATGTTAAAATAAAATACATAAATATAAAATATCATATTCCTATAGATCCAACCCCCAATGGTCACTGTATATCAAGAAAGTAATTTCCAAATTTATCACCAAACCAACATGAAAATATATAAAAATAACTTATAGAGGTAAGGGTGAGCATAAAGGTATACTTAGTATGTCATTCCAACGAAACTTTCATGTCAATGTGGATGAATAAAACTAAAGTATTAGGGAGTAAATATCAAAAATTAAACTTTTTACCTTCCCTTGGTCAACTATAATTCCAATATAATCAAGTCACACTCACCAGATCCATACAAATGTATAGAAACACAATAAATATAGAAATATATCAAAAATTTACGATGTACCTACTTCTGTTAGGATGTAGTTAAAAAAACTATAAATTTAAAATTTAATTACATTTAAATATTATTTATGATGATTTATATTGATGGTTTTATATTTTATAGGAATTTTGGATGGCTCAAGAGTGAGTTTTGGAGGATCTAACTTGGTCTATAAATGTAATTTTCTAGTATGTATGTTGTCACAACATGACACATTAGTGTCACATAATGATGATTTTAATAGAGGGGGATTCACTCTATCTACAAAAAGTAATGTTTTGAACCTCAAGTCATTCATCATTATACTATAAATTGAGGTAAATTCTCTCTATATTATGGTCATGACATCATGACCCCCTTGTTCATGTATCGACTATATTACAAGGTTGTTTTATAAATTGGTCCAACCTTGTAATTTCATCCCGAGGCCCCCTTGTTTCCTTCATCTTCCTTTTTTATAACCTCAATCAATTTTAATTTCTTTTCATGCTTCTTATGGGTTATTTTACCACTTCCTTTCTCATATCATGTTCCTTTTAAGTAATATTCATCATTATGGATATCTTTTTTTAGTCTAAGCATTTCATAGTCCTTGTTGTCTCCTTTATAATTAATTAATTGGTTTCTATTATCTATACCAAAAAAGGAAATGTTATGGATCTTATTTTATGTTTTTTAATGTTTTGGATGGAATTATAAATTTATTTTTGGAGATTACACACAACTACTCTTGATTTATCAAGTCCTTACCATTCTACAGCTTCAGTGTGAATTTGTATAGATCGAATTGCATGCATGTGTGTGTGGAAATATGAGAACTCTTCTTTTGGTATTTATGGGATCGATAAGGTTTGTTTGGGTGCGGTTAAACCATTTTAGGGTGGTGATGGTTTATATATTGGTTAAATTGGTAATCCAATCTCGATTCATGGTTAACGAAAGGGTTTTATGCTTGGGGAATTTGACCTTGATGGAGTTGTTTGCGCTCTATTGAGGATTGAATTACATAGTAAGGTTGTGTATTGGTCCAAGTGATGAATAACCATTCTTATGGTGGAAATTGATACACGTTTTATTATTTATTACTTCTTTTCTTCTGATGTCCTGGTCTACTATGATTGATAATGTTTTTTTGATACAAGGATGTGAACTGCCACTAATGAGAAGGGATGGGTAAGGTATAAGAAGGTAGATTTTTTCCTTTGGTGATAAAGAATAGTACATGTTATAAATTTCATTTCATATTAATAAAAATAATTCAATTCAATAGGTATTCAATGAAAGTGTGAATAGGGATTCGTAGAAGCTTATTTTGAAATGATATGGGGTCTGAATAAGGGAACATTCCCTATGATAGAAAGATAAGTAGATTCTAGTAGATGGGATAGAGGTGCTACTAGGACATAACCAGAGATCTTTTAGTGTAACGCCCCGACCCCAGCTACCCAGAGACGGTGCGTTACTTCGTAACATTGGCATGATCACAAAAGATCAAGTCTCGAAAGATCGATTAGTTTAGTAGCCTTGGAAACACTAGATACATTCATAAACGTTACATTACAACATAAGATGAAAAACTACAATAACAAAGTCTCCATAGTCCACACTCATATCCTCTTCTGACTATCCCTGCAGGTCATTCATAAAATACTTCTTCACATCCTGGAAAATATTAAAACATTGAAAGGGGTGAGCTCAGATGCTCAGTAAGGATAACAATATTACGGAAGCTTTCATAAATAAACATAAACATTTAAGGAAATGTGTAACTAAAACAAAAGCCTTATTGAACTTGAACTTCAGAATAATATGGAAAAAGTAAAATAAAATAATGCCATTACTTACTCACATGGATATTCTACTAGACGAATAATCACATGAAATATCAATAACCACTTTCATAATGAGGGAATGTATTATGCCGGACATTCTGAAACATTTTGTCAAGTCCTCGGCTAAGACGTCTAAAATGATTAAGGCCTCGGCCAAAACCATAAATCAAATTTGGAAAGGGCCTCGGCCAATTCCACGTCTAGTTGTCTCATGAGACCTACTGATGCATCGAGGACCTATAGCGGGCTCCACCCGTCACTTATTAAGTCCAATACATTCCTCATATGAACAGGTTTAAACATCTCATAAACCATAACATAATCGTATCACATAAAACATGCATAAAGGAAACATGACATTTCCACATTTCAATCACAAGATATCAATACAACACATTGATATAATAAAAATGCTTTCAAAACAATTTTCAATACCAAAATAAAAGAAAAGTATAACATGGTATTTATTTTTCATTAAAAAAAGGGTATGGCTTGTAGAGGAAGCCGAAACTCAAATAGTGGTCATGACGGTGGAGAAGTCGTTGTTGCCGCATACGTACGACAAAAACATTCCCTTTTTTTCATTTAGTAAACGCTTCGTATAAAAAATATTTCTTTTGAATAAACATAAAAGTCAATGGGGTTTATACACCGTATAAAAGAAAGTTGTGTATAAAACCAAATATGCCTCAATGAAAGGGGGTTGAGACGAAGTCCTTAAAAAGGTCATTTTTTTTAAATAAATTACATCTATAATGTGTATTAAATATAAGTACACATAAATAATGTACAAATACAAGATAGGACAAAAAATATCATGACATAATTTTAAAGTAGGAGATTAACCCAAAGAATAGAAATTGGGTTAAGAAGTTCCCTTACCTTGCGTCCTGTCCTGACTCGACCGTTATTTAACCTCCTGAATAATAAACTAGAGTTAATTAATATTTACTTAAGAACCTTTTTCATGTTCATTATTCCATTTATATCACTTATTACCATGTTATGAACATTATTTAATTATTTAAGTTAATAACGGTCGTTTTGTCGATCTTTGGTACTTGAGTCAAAAATAAACTTCCTAAAATTACAAGTTGTTCATGTGGTGAAATATCCATTATATCCAGAATTATATTCATGATGTAGATATCATATATATCATATATGTACAGTATATACATTCATTCATAATTTCACGTAACATTTAGAGGTAAGAAATGAAATGCACCGTTCATGGAGACGGTAAGCCGTACGTACGCATGAACGCTACTTTCATTTCTATTTTGTATTTAATGGAATGAAATCATAATGATATAAATTTATAATATAATTACAGTATAATATAGTGTATAATACCATTTAATCCATCCTTTATACATCCCACATATGGCATTAACGATTCAAATAACTTTGAGGGGGCGGTAGTCCGCACTTCCTAAAATGAAATTATCGCATTTTACCCATAATGGAAATCATAAAGTACGCCATAAATGAGAAATACAGAAGCATAAGTAAAACATAAACATATTATATATCATTTATAAAAATAGTGGCATCTTAATGGCCACATTTGAATGTGTTATATGAGTGTTGAACAATCATCGTTTCGTGAGGCAAAAATTCGCCATCAACAGAAACCCTATGTTCATTAACCATTAGATGTAGGTGTGTGTAAGTGTAGCTCGAATCCTTCTTATAACAACATCCTAGTATACTTAGGATACTGGTTTTGTTACAAAATAGATGAATAAAAAGAGTTTAGGGGGTTGTATATGAAAAATGAAACAAAACAACATTAGAGAAGACATTACATAAAAATCGGGTAACTCTTTTTGATTTGAGCCAAAGGCTTCCATGGGAAGAGTTATGCCCAAAGTGAGGCTTCTAGGAGTAAGAGGGGGAATTTTGGAGATTATTTGGGCAGAGTTTGGCCGAGCCAAATGGCTTGAAGGTGTGAATAAGGTGGGAGAGTTGGGGGCCTTTTATAAGTGGAGAGGAGGGGCTCTTTTGGAATGATCAAAATGTTACATTATTACACAATGCTTTTCGGATTCTAAAGGTCCCACACTTATATAATTCGTGGATAAATTGATAAGGGTTCTAAATCTACCCATCCAATAGTCTTTGGACAATTTTAATCCTTGGATTTTACATTATCTTTTCATTTTATTAAAATCGTTAAATAATGAGGTCATCGCTGCATCATAATGATGTCATAAATAATTTAATTTATTTAATGTCTAAAAATTATAAAAAAAATACTATGATGTAGGAAATCTTTTTAGCTTTCTAATGAATATTTATAATCAAAATTTAGACTTGTGTAACACCAATTTAAAAACTATTTTATTAAAACAACTCATGTTTGTGTCATTTTAATTTTAACATTAAATAAATATATATTAATGTCATTTTCCAACCAAAGTGGCTTCATGGGGTCCCCAAGTTGATCCATGGGTTTTCCTGGTCGGCCATGACTCATCCAACAGATGTAGGACAAGTTTCAAGCTCATCTCATATTATTAAAACATTATTTTTACCTTAAACTACACTAATTACCTCTAATCGCGATTAAGAACTTAAAAGTTACTATTCACCAAAAATTAATTTAATATCATTGAACCACATTTTACTTCTTAATGACAACCATGTATGTAGGATTTTTGAAAATCAAATCACAGAAGTGGTAATATTTCATTTAAACGAAAAATTCAGTTATTTAACTACCACTTAGTGGTTTCACTATTCATCAAAAATTTAAGTTTTTCAGAACAAGGCCAAAATTTCACCCTAAGCTATAATTGATATTCCGAATTCAAAAATGATGTCTATTTTAAAAAATTCCAAACATATAAGTTTCATTAATTAATTTTATAATTAATCCCCGCTGTTACAACAAATAGCGTGTTTTTAAGAAACAATTTATATCAAAAGATTGGCAATTGTTTATGTCCAATTTCATTGTTAAATTAATACTAATGACCACCTTTGGATAAAATGGTAAAAATATATTCTAATTATACTTTAAAACCACTAAATAGTATAATTTATCACTATAAATTATTTTGATTAAAAAAGTTGTTTTTAAGTAATTTTCACTATTCATAAAAAATTGGAAGTTCTCAGAAAATTACAAAAAATTCAACTTTGGATAATTTCGATATTACGAATACAAAAATGAAGTCCATTTTGAAATATAAAATTTATATAATTTTAAAATGTGGTTATTACTATTCATAACGGCTACTTTGATTAGTCGTGGTGTTTTAGAACTCGAAGTTCCCTACAATGCAAGCTATTGCATTATTGAATGAGAAGCGTATCATGGAAGCTAGGGGTGTTACATTCTCCCCTCCTTCAATAAATTGCGTCCTCGCAATTTGAAATTTTTCTTTGAAAATAAAATTTTAAAAAGAGAAAATACCTTTGAGGAAAACCCACATCGGAAATAAGGTTAATAAATATATAACATTAAAAGAAAGAAAGATAAGTACAAAGGTCACCCGATATAGCCCATTCTAGGATTCTATGAAAATATGGATATAGAGGAGAAACAAACCATCATGGTCTGATGGAGAGTTATAGAAAACAAGATTAAGAGAAAGTTTAACTACAAGATAATCACAAACTTGTGATTGGTTAAACGGTCATTGAATCCCCAGTTGGAAAAGTTAACCGACAACATTTTTGTTTTAAGTTACCTTTTATAATGATGAGTAATTTATTTAGGAGATTTACTAAGAACGTAATGGAATATACATACTTGTTATATATACTTTCATTCGTTAATAAATTTTTACCACAAACCAAAATTTTACTCCAAATGGTAACTGAACTCAAAAATATTCTATTTATCCTAATTGTATAAGGTTCCAAATGTTAACACATACCATTTAGATAAGTAAAATTATTTTGTAATAACCAGGGACTTCCTGTAGGCTAGTGGTAGGAAATAAAGGCATGTCACACTATGATTGTGGGTTCAATTCCTGCAGCTTTGTCCGACGCGATGGGTTGTGCCCCACCCTGCAGGTTGTCCTTTTCCTAAAACTATAGTATCATAATATTCCAAAAATAATCTTCATAAATTTGTTAACCTTAAACAATACTATCCAACGATCAACTTAATCCACTCCATCCTTTATAGTTATCCAAAATACCTCTGTCCAGACTTTCTCTAAAAGGTCTCTTAATTCCAAAATTAATTTATCAGATTCCCCAAGCAAAGTAAAGTTTCTCTTATTGTCACATACTAAAAATATGATTACCTTAATCATATTAAAACCTTACTGAAATCAAAAAGTACTGCAGTACAATCTTTATATATATCACATTATTCTTATAACCAGAATATAATCCTTGAGTCCAAAAGCACCAATACATTAATTATTTCACTTCAACTGTAGTCACAGCATAATATTGACCTTGATCCCTTGGCCTTTTCTGATGTAAGTTTCCTTGACTCTTAGGACATTAATTTGCATAATTCCCCATTTCCCTACAATTGCAGCATTCAACATTGATAGCCTCTTTCTTTCCCTTGCAATCACGAGCCTGGTGACCCTTTTCTCCACATTTATAACAAACTCCCATTCCTTTTAGGCAAGTACCGGGGTGATTCTTCCCAAAATTATCACATAATGGAAAATCCTTCTTTACCTTTTTCCCTTTATCTGTCTCTTGTTCCACCGTTCTCTTCTTCTCTTGCTTTACGTTGTTGTCATAGGACTTAGAGAATTTCTTTTCTGTCATGATAGCACAAAAGACAATATCTTCGTATGATGAGAAGGATTGTGATACTAAAGCTCGACGGAGAAATGGTTTTAACCCATCAAAGAAACGATCAATCTTACTTCTTGGGTTACATATATAATCGGCAGCATGCCTCACTAACCTTGTAATGTTAGCCTCATACTTTGCGACATTCTCATCCTCCTTCTGCCTCAGACTAAGAAATTGCCATTCCATATCTGCTCGATGGTCATGAGGAAAGTATTTTTCTAAGAAAAGCTCTTTGAACTCCCTCCATTCCATATTTGATACGTCATAATCTTCCTTTGTGTTTTGAATCAGTGACCACCACTGATCGGCATCTCCAGTGAGGCGGTAAACTGCCATGACAACCTTCTCCCTTTCACTACTCCCCAAGGCATGGAATATTTTCTCTAAGGAATTTATCCATTGCTCAGCTACTATAGGATTTGTACTCCAATTGAAGGTTGGTGGTTGTTGCCTCATGAAACGGTCTAGCATTGATCCTCCACGTTGCGGATCAGGGTGCTCCATACGAGTAAGGTTATTATTCATAACCTGAGTGAGTTGTCCCAGTATGGTAATAAGTTGATCAGCACCAGTTGTATCTCCAGATCCACAATAGTTATCTTGATCAGGAGGGCAATCCCTACACGGAGTTCGTGCATTGATACGGTTTCCATTCCTTCCACTAGGTGCCATTTCTAAACAATGGCATAAACTAGATTAGTTTATGAATCAAAATATATAATTCCATAACTGTAAAACACTTTACAAAAATTGAACTATTTATGGATATAATCCATAATCATAAAAAGAAAAGTTTTCTTTGAGAAAGTATATACTCATAACCCTTCATAGTGGTTTGTAAATAAAATGAGAATTATCCTAAGCATATACCCCGGGAGTGTCGTAACCAAGAGTGCAGCAAGGCCCGTTGTCGTGCACCAGTTCCCGTTTGAGTCTAGCTCAAAGCGGTGTTTTCGGGTTTTACCCCTAGGTACATCTGTGCCAGAGCCGCATCTACCTGCTCGTATCCAGACAGAGATGTATTGCTCGGAAAACTCACTACATCTCTACAATACCAAAATTTTAGGAAGTTCTTCTATACTAATCCTCAAAGTCTATCTTCGGGCTATGTGCTCTAATCAGAGTTTATCTAAATCTAGCTTCCAAGGTTAGTACTAAACTGCCTCTGATACCAACTGTAACGCCCCGACCTCAGCTACCCAGAGCCGGTGCGTTACTTCGTAACATTGGCATGATCACAAAAGATCACGTCTCGAAAGATCGATTAGTTTAGTAGCCTTGTAAACACTAGATACATTCATAAACGTTACATTACAACATAAGGTGAAAAACTACAATAACAAAGTCTCCATAGTCCACACTCATATCCTCTTCTGACTATCCCTGCAGGTCATTCATAAAATACTTCTTCACATCCTGTAAAATATTAAAACATTGAAAGGGGTGTGCTCAGATGCTCAGTAAGGATAACAATATTACGGAAACTTTCATAAATAAACATAATCATTTAAGGCAATGTGTAACTAAAACAAAAGCCTTATTGAACTTGAACTTCAGCATAATATGGAAAAAGTAAAATAAAATAATGCCATTACTTACTCACATGGATATTCTACTAGACGAATAATCACATGAAATATCAATAACCACTTTCATAATGAGGGAATGTATAATGCCGGACATTCTGAAACATTTTGTCAAGTCCTCGGCTAAGACATCTAAAATGATTAAGGCCTCGGCCAAAACCATAAATCAAATTGGGAAAGAGCCTAGGCCAATTCCATGTCTAGTTGTCTCATGAGACCTACCGATGCATCGAGGAGCTATAGCGGGCTCCACCCGTCACATATTAAGTCCAATACATTCCTCATATGAACAGGTTTAAACATCTCATAAACCATAACATAATCGTATCACATAAAACATGCATAAAGGAAACATGACATTTCCACATTTCAATCACAAGATATCAATACAACACATCGATATAATAAAAATGCTTTCAAAACCATTTTCAATACCAAAATAAAAGAAAAGTATAACATGGTATTTATTTTTCATTAAAAAAAGGGTATGGCTTGTAGAGGAAGCCGAAACTCAAATAGTGGTCACGACGGCGGAGAAGTCGTTGTTTCCGCATATGTATGACAAAAACATTACCTTTTCCCATTTAGTAAACGCTTCGTATAAAAAAGATTCCTTTTGAATAAACATAAAAGTCAATTGGGTTTATACACCGTATAAAAGAAAGTTGTGTATAAAACCAAATATGCCTCAATGAAAGGGGGTTGAGACGAAGTCCTTAAAAAGATCATTTTTTTAAATAAAGTACATCTATAATGTGTATTAAATATAAGTACACATAAATAATGTACAAATACAATATATGACATAAAAAATATCATGACATAATTTGAAAGTAGGAGATTAACCCAAAGAATAGAAATTGGGTTAAGAAGTTCCCTTACCTTGCGTCTTGTCCTGACTCGACCGTTCTTTAACCTCCTGAATAATAAACTAGAGTTAATTAATATTTACGTAAGAACCTTTTTCATGTTCATTTTTCCATTTATATCACTTATTACCATGTTATGAACATTATTTAATTATTTAAGTTAATAACGGTCGTTTTGTCGATCTTTGGTAATTGAGTCAAAAATAAACTTCTTAAAATTACATGTTGTTCATGTGGTGAAATATAAATTATATCCAGAATTATATTCATGATGTAGATATCATATATATCATATATATACAGTATATACATTCATTCATAATTTCACGTAACATTTAGAGGTAAGAAATGAAATGCACCGTTCATGGAGACGGTAAGCCGTACGTACGCATGAACGCTACTTTCATTTCTATTTTGTATTTAATGGAATAAAATCATAATGATATAAATGTATAATATAATTACAGTATAATATATTGTATAATACCATTTACTCCATCCTTTATACATCACACATATGGCATTAACGATTCAAATCACTTTGAGGGGGTGGTAGTCCGCACTTCCTAAAATTAAATTATCGCGTTTTACCCATAATGGAAATCATAAAGTATGCCATAAATGAGAAATAAAGAAGGATAAGTAAAACATAAACATATTATATATCATATATAAAAATAGTAACATCTTAATGGCCACCTTTGAAGGTGTTATATGAGTGTTGAACAATCATCGTTTCATGAGGAAGAAATTCGCCATCAACAGAAACTGTATGTTCATTAACCATTAGATGTAGGTGTGTGTAAGTGTAGCTCGAATCCATATTATAAAAAAATCCAAGTATATTTAGGATACTGGTGTTGTTACAAAATAAATGAATAAAAAGAGTTTAGGGGGTTGGAGAAGAAAAATGAAACAAAACAACATTAGAGAAGACATTACCTCAAAATCGGGTAACTCTTTTTGATTTGATCCAAAGGCTTCCATGGGAAGATTTATGCCCAAAGTGAGGCTTCTAGGAGTAAGAGGGGGAATTTGGGAGATTATTTGGGCAGAGTTTGGCCGAGACAAATGGCTTGAAGGTGTGAATAAGGTGGGAGAGGTGGGGGCCTTTTATAAGTGGAGAGGAGGGGCTCTTTTGGAAAGATTGAAATGTTACATTATTACACAATGATTTTCGGATTATAAAGGTCCCACACTTATATAATTCCTGGATAAGGTGATAAGGGTTCTAAATATACCCATCCAATAGTCATTGGAAAAGTTTAATCCTTGGATTTTACATTATCTTTTCATTTTATTAAAATCGCTAAATAATGAGGTCGTCGCTGCATCATAATGATGTCATAAATAATTTAATTTATTTAATGTCTAAAAATTATAAAAAAAATACTATGATGTAGGAAATCTTTTTATATTTCTAATGAATATTTATAATCAAAATTTGGACTTGTGTAACCCCAATTTAAAAACTATTTTAGTAAAACAACTCATGTTTGTGTCAATTTAATTTTAACATTAAATAAATATATATTAATGTCATTTTCCAACCAAAGTGGCTCCATGGGGTCCCCAAGTTGATCCATGGGTTGTCGTGGTCGACCATGACTCATCCAATAGAAGTTGTACAAGTTTCAAGCTCATCTCATATTATTAAAACATTATTTTTACCTTAAACTACACTAATTACCTCTAATCGCGATTAAGAACTTAAAAGTTACTGTTCACCAAAAATTATTTTAATCTCATTGAACCACATTTTACTTCTTAATGACAACCATGTATGTCGGATTTTTGAAAATAAAATCACAGAAGTGATAATATTTCATTTAAACGAAAAATTCAGTTATTTAACTACCACTTAGTGGTTTCAATATTCATCAAAAATTGAAGTTTTTCAGAACAAGGCCAAAATTTCACCCTAAGCTATAATTGATATTCCGAATTCAAAAATGATGTCTATTTTACAAAATTACAAACATATAAGTTTCATTAATCAATTTTATAATTAATCCCCGCTGTTACAACAAATAGCGTGTTTTTAAGAAACAATTTATATCAAAAGATTGACAATTGTTTATGTCAAATTTCATTGTAAAATTAATTCTAATGACCACCTTTGGATAAAATGGTAAAAATATATTCTAATTATAATTTAAAACCACTAAATAGTATAATTTATCACTATAAATTATTTTGATTAAAAAAGTTGTTTTTAAGTAATTTTCACTATTCATAAAAAATTGGAAGTTCTCAGAAAATTACAAAAAATTCAACTTTGGATAATTTCGATATTAAGAATACAAAAATGAAGTCCATTTTGAAATATAAAATTTATATAATTTTAAAAAGTGGTTATTACTATTCATAACGGCTACTTTGATTAGTCGCGGTGTTTTAGAACTCGAAGTTGCGTACAATGCAAGCTATTGCATTATTGAATTAGAAGCGTATCGTGGAAGCTCGGGGTGTTACATTTAGAGTGGTTCCTCATTCATTATTATTATAATTTATTATTTTATATACATGAATCCACCACATTTGGGGATCCATTTTGACATGATATATTTGTTACTATAGACTATTCTTATATTTCATTGGATGAAGTTATTTTTTCTTCCAATATGTGTTCATTTACTTCTTACATAAATTATTATTTATTCTAACCCTCACAATGTGATTTTTTCTTCCCCCCCACATTTTATTCAAAGACCTCACTATTATCCAAAATACTAATTTCGTAAGGGGAGGAGAGAATGAGGTCATGTGTCCCATTAGATCATACTTTGTGATCTGAGGTAGGGTATAAAAAAATATCAAATCCCATATTATTTCTATTCACCTTTTATAGCTTGGTAGAATAGAGACATGTTGGCTGAAACTCAACTAAGGTGTTATGTGTGTGTCTGTCCAATTCTGATATAGAATATAACCATGTTATCAAGTTAGTGGGGTTTTATTTTATAGGTTTTGGTGTTATAGTTTGATAGTGTTACCCTATATTTTTGTACTTTTATGTTTTATGATAATTTGTCATGTCCCTTTTGGAATGACTTAATGAGTTTATGAATCTTTTATAGGCATATCAGTTCACATTTAATGCACCTTACTACCTTTAGTGTATGTATTCCAAAATTAAGTAAATTTTGATAATAATATATTTGGTGTTTCCAAAATACATCATTGGTGAAATTTAATTAATTTTATCCGATTATGTTTATATTTTTCCTTAATAGGATTTTTAATAAGATACATGTATTAAAATTGTGGGATCTATCCTTCTGATATGTACTAGGATATTATGCCTTGTAGTTTTTAGTATCTCTGAAGTGTGTGTTTCCTAGTATTATAAATTCATGTGAACTTATTAATTTGTTATTTATTGTAATATTTAATCTATTAATGATGTTTTGAGTGTCATTTTTTCATTTTATATAATTATTCCTCATTGATATCTCATAGTGCCACCAAGGGACTAGAGAGATGGTGTTCCCAAAGTAGGAAATGTTCCAGTTATACCTATTTATGTTAATGAATTTTAGGTTAAGAATTATATTTATGTTTCCTTAATGGACCAAGTAGAAGATCATCTTCAATTGAGTGTCTCTAAAATAATATCAATGGGAGGAGGAGGAAACAACTGAAGAGTACCTAGGATGGAGGTTTTCCCCAAAACTTTTAGCTCTACCACTCTCCAGATCTTTAGGGGATGGATGATCCTTTAGATTCAAAGGACTAGATCGAGAAACTAAAAGGGATATTTGAGATTTTAGAGAATCTTGATAACCATCAGGTGAAACTAGATATGTATATGCTATAGGGATTTACCAAGAGGTGGTGGGTATTTATGATCCATATTTGGAGACTTGAGGGTCTAATATAGTAATCCTTATAGGAACTCTTTTTTTAGGATTTCTTTCTAGAGAAGTTACAGTTGGATAGTGATCAGGGGTTTATCATGTTTCAAAATGGGACAATGTCTATGGCTAACTACATGGACCATTTTTTAGGATTTGATCTATTTGTATCCATTATTAGCTGGGAAGGAGGATTAAAAGGCTATGAGTATTGATATTTACATTCCTACTTAGGTGAGGTTCTATTTTTGGAAAATTGACCTAACCTATTACTTTTGTTAGTCCTCAAGGATATCTATATTGAGAAAGTATTAATAGAGGAAAAAACATTATGGATACCCCTTGTTTAGTGGACCTTATATTATCCTTATGGGTAGATTTTTTGGTTCAACTTCTTATTACAGGAAGAGGAGGTTTGAGGAGATGCACCTAGTTAAAGATAGAAAAATAACATAGGTAATTGGGTTTTCTCTTCACACCTTATAAGGGAATCCTCTACATTCTATTTGTGTGTCTAGTTTGGGTATTACAATAGGATGTATTATAGTTATCTAAGAGAGTTATATTATTGTTAAGAAATAGAATATCCTCATTATTTTTTTGATAAAATCACAGTGATGTGTGGGATGTGGAACAAGGAAGAAGAATGCCTCAAGGGATTTTATTGGTGGAACTCATAAAGATAATAGGGATATATATGATTGGATGGTCCAAGGAGATATTTGATGGTCTTAGTAGCCATAATAATAGGCACCTTAAGGTTTAGTCCCACAGGAGAGTCCGGGATTAGAGGGTAGAACCATCGATCTATGGAAATATGAATTTATGGGTTGGGATAGGTTCTAGATAATGGATTTAAGGTTAAAGTGAATATTAGACGTTTTTTTATTACCATGACACTTTTGGTTTCATTATTTGATATTGAAACTTCACATTCCTTTATTTCTGTATGATTTTTTTTCTGAGTTGGGGTTGACTATAGTTTTCTATAGGGTCATTTTGCTTGATACACCTCTTGGAAAGTTGTTAGGGAATTGTAAATAGATTATCACATGTTCCATAGTGGTTGGGGATCACATGATTAATGGAATTTACAAGTGTTTTATTTTATGATATTTAATGCTGTTTATAGTATGGATTGGTCGGTTCGCTTCTAGACTAGTACTGGAGGATGGTTTCATTTACCTTCATTAAGAGGAGAGTAATATATTTTTGTTGGAGAGTGGGATACTGAGGTATGTACAGAAGGACATTATTTTATCTAATTATGATTCATTATAGTGAAATCGGTGAGTATTGTTTTTTCAGTAGACCATGTTTTGATCACATACAAATTTCCTCCAATGGTGGACCGGTTCCACGATGTTTATCTAGAGTATTTCTGCAGATTCCCCACTAATAGGTAGATTTATTTCGTTATTGATATCATGAAAACTTGTAGAGACTACATCAATACCCACTTATTATATTGAACTGATAGAGGGGATGAAACTTAAGGCATATCTCAACGATCATGAGGAAAAGGGTTTTATCTACTTGAGTACCTCTACTTGGGGTGATCAAGTTCTATTTTTCGAAACTGTTTATGGTGGCTTCAATTTACCTATAGATTATTAATATTTGAACCAGTTTATGATAAATAAATAGTATCCTTTTTAGAGAATTGATAACCAATTTGACTGCCTAAGGGAAGACTCATGGTTCTCTAAGACCGACCTATGATCATGTTAACATTAGCTATTAGTCATGGTAGAGGATGTTCCAAAGAAAATTTCTAGGATTATGTATGAGTTTTTGGAGTACCTCATGATGTCATTAAGGTTTATTTATATGACATAAATGTTCATGTATATCATGACCTATATTTTCATCCATATATATACTCCATTTTCCAAGTGTTTGTTGACGAAAACATAGTATACTCAAGGACTTTATATTCACAAGCAGACCGGATTATGATTATCTTTATAATTATTTTGGAACATTGGATTTATGATAATTACTCAGATTGTTACTTTTTTATTCCTGAGGTGTTCTTTGATGAAAATATTATTTCAATTCTAGAGATCTTATTTGACCCTCATAAAGTGGAAGAAATTATGTATTGCGATCAACCTTGGAATGTGGTTGGAATTTAGAGTTTCCTTATATTATCCTGATATTATATGGTGTTAATTTAGGGCATATCCAACATGTTAACCCCTATTACTAGGTAGAAAATTAAGGGGATAAGTTAGAGTGGAGATACATGCATGATGTGGAATTATAGGAACTAAAGAAGGTGTTGATATCCACTTTAAGAGCTACATTTTTATAAGAGTGTTATGTTGGGAATGTTTAGCGTTTTTACTTTGAGATGGAATATACTTATGGAAAGGGTAATTTTATCATAGATGATCTAATTAGGATGATATAGGAGAAGTAATTTCAAACATTTTAGGAGTGAAAACTGATGAAAAAACTCATAGACTGGAAGGTGGATGTGTCAAAGGACTGAGAGGTTGTGGTTTGTGATCTCTTGACTATTGTGTATTATATAATAGACTAATATAAGGCCATATAAATGTTTTATTATTATTTATTTTTTATTTATTAATGACTCATGGTGGTTGATTTTTTCACAAATTGGAATTAGGATAGAGATGGTCAGTTATACTTCCAGGGAAAGGTAGCGGTCCCTATATCGATGAAGGAATAGATGATGAGGTATTTTCATTAATCATGATGGATGGTATATAAAGGACCCACCACGAAATATCAAGAAATCACACAATGTTTTTTGGTCTGTTACGTGGAAGGATATCATATGTTTTTTCACTCGTTACCTTACTTATTAGAGGATAATAGTAGATCACCCGTGATCAAGTGGTTTACTTTAAACCCTTAAAGTGATGGTATATAAATTAAATTGTTGTGACCATTTATTTTTTCACAGGACTACCTAGGTCCCCAAGGGGCCATGATATAGTGTGGTTGATAGTTGAACTGAAGAAAAAGGTCACAATTATCTCCTTTATTTGGTATGCTCAATATATATATGAGTTAGGTGGGTTATATGTGTGGGATATAGTATGATTTTATAGTGTTCCTACATGAATAGTGTTGAGTAATGATTCATGTTTTAAATTAGTAATATAGAAGGACCTTTAGCAGTCAATGGGGTTTGGGCTGAAAATGAGCATGAAATAGCACCCATAGATGGATAAAAAGTCAAATAGGATGATCCTTATATTAGTGGATATACTTAGGGAATGTGTGATTTAATATGTAGGATCATGAGATGAAAATTTAGAATTATCAGAGTCCATATAGGATAACATCTTGATTTATTTGATTCAAATGTCCCCTTTTTGGTTCTTTATGGAAGGTTTTTTCACTTGTAGTTTTGTTTTTTTGGAGGTGGGTATATTTGTTGTGATTGCATTAAGAATGGTGCAGGAAACCACTAAGTGGGTGTATTTGATTTGAAAGTTTTTGGTTACCACTTAGATTAGAAAATTTTCATATTCTTACTAGAGTTGTAAACTTTTCAAGTTCACTATAGTTGGATAGGTGTTCTTGCATGTATTACCATAGTTAATCCATCAATTGTTGAAGAAGTTGAGTAATATCATTCGGAAATACATTAGTCGATTTAGGATTGTAGAGGGGATAGGAATGGTGGATTACTAACTAGATTATCCTACATGAAATAATGGTATGGGTGATATTTCCCTTCTATCACAACATTGAAAGTATGATCTAGATATTTCCCACATGATCGATGATGATGATGTCGAGTTAGAGATGTATACTTCATTTGAAGAACACTTAGTTTGAATTGTGGACCAAAGTGAGAGGTGTTTCATGGGACGATTGTGCCTCTAATTCTGGAGTTATAAATTCATGGGCAAACCCAAGATAATACATGGGATTGGGAATGGGATGTTCAAGTGTAGTGGCTAGATCCGTTAGGCTAGGACCCGTAAGGACATTTCTTAGGGACAAGAATCCCTTGATGGGGGATTTTATAATGAACCATTAATTTCATTGTGTTTTATATTTATATTTTATTTAATTTGATGTATCTTGATGGTTATTATCTAAGTTAGGTGTTTGGGGTGGATCAAAGGTGAGTTTTAGTAGATTGAAATGGGTCTACAACTATAATTATGCAATTTTCATGTGGTCACAACATGACCCTAAATTTTCACACCGCATTGTATATAAAAGAGGGGGTATTTATCTACATATAGTCACACTATTACCCTCAGGGTACATATTGAAATTATATTAATAGAGGTACATTCTCTCTATCTAAGGGACCTCAAGCCGTGACCCCCTAGGTCACGTCGTGATCGTATCACTAGGATATTTTTTCTAAAAGGACTCAACCTTGTAATTTTACCTTGAAACCCCTTATTTTTAATCCACATCATTAATATCATCCATAATTAAATATTTTTAACTGTGTGGGTATATTTTGGGTTATTTAATCTCATCCCATCCCATATCTTGTCTGTTTGAAGTACCATTGATCGTGGCAGATCTCTTTTGGTGCGTCTAAGACCACCCTAGAACTAAATGTCTTCTTCTTCCCATATTGTTTATTTTATATTATATAAAACATAATTTTTAGATTTAATGTATGATTTTAGTATTCCCAAAATTCATTCTTTAATCATAAATTTAGGCATGGAGAGTAAACTCTATTAAGATTGAGGTAGGAAGTCCTAAACATTTTACGGCTATTGTATGAGGTTGTATGAATTTAATTACATGTGGGTGGGTGTGTATCCCAATGAAAAATCTATTTTTGAAATTAATGTAACTAGATATGTTAGTTAATTTTTCGTTGAACCCTTACATATGGAGTGATGGTTTATGTATTGGTTGATGTGTTAATCCCACCTCGATTCATCAGTAACGATAGGGTTGCATTCTCAGAGAATTTGATATTTAGGGAGATATTTAGGATTCGTTGAGCCTAGAAGGTCCTAGTAAAGTTGTTCAAGGGTATAAATGATGACCCCCATGCTTATGGTGGAAATTTATTTATGTTATTAACTATTTTTTACTACATATATTCTACTTTTTGGATCATCTTTGAGTGATAATGTGTGGCGTGATATGTGGATGTGACATCCCTTGAATGAGAAGGGATGGGATGGGTATAAGAAATAAGGCCATGCCTTGAGTGATACGGGACAATCCATGTCATGGATTTCATTTTATGTTATAGAAAATAATTCCTTCAAACATGGGGTGGAATTAATATGGATAGGGATTCATGGAATTCTAGTTAGTGCACAGTGGCCCAATGATATTGTATGTTTATTGATTTACATAGTTTTATCAATGCGTCAGACCTTATACATGTGATTCAATTTTATCAAGTGACTATTGGTGGTGATCTACTAGGTTTATTGTCACAACCCATGTGGACAACTTGATGAGAATACAGAAATCATGACCATGGATCTTAGAAAGGGTAATGACCCTATGAGGGACTTTGGAGTAGTTGATAGTGGACATGATTTAGGTGATACCAGGGCATACCTAGGGATCCTTTAGAGAAGTTCCTCATTTATTATTTTTTTATATTTTTCATTGTATATAAATTGATTTTCCTTATATGGGGATCCCTTATGACTTGATGTACTAGATAATGTATTCTATTATGATGTTTCATGAGATATGTTATTATTTATTCAAATTTTCTCATGGTAAAGGAATATATAATATTGAATAAATAAAATAATGTCATCATAAATATCTGTGAATTATAACTTCCAAGTCATCATAAAATTATGGTTGAAGATAACCACACAAAGCCCATTCATAATATGATAGAAAAGAATAATTACAGCCAAACCATGCCTAATGACCTCATGAGATAAAAAATATTACATAATTAAGTAAATGGATATATAATTCTAGTTCCCACATCATCATAGTGATATATCAAAACGTATGTTTTTCACATGATTATGTAAGAAAACAAAAATCCATCAAAATAATAGCTTGGTTAACACATAGAAATAAAACGTGAATCCCTAAAAACGAGGTAGAAATGTTAGTAAATAGCCTATAATCAAGAAACAAATCGTAGGATATTCACACCATATTGAATAAATGGAATACTATCATATCAAAAATTCCCCAGTCAACAAAATATATGGGATTCTAGGTGAACACATTTTAATAAAAATAATGAATTAGAGAGTAGTCACAAAGGAATGGATTAATAAGGAATGTTATCTTTATGATTAGTTATTGATAAGTACAGACATAGGTATTGATAGATAAAATTATATATTATGATTTAATTTCCATATTACCATGAATATATAAGAAATTTGATAAGAAATAAAGGATTAATTTTACCAGAGAAAAACATAAAAATGGAGTTTAATGAGAGATAAAATAACTTAATTAACTTTGAAATGGTGTAATTTTAGAATTTTAATGAAATATATGAAAAATATTGTAGAATAATAAATGAAATTATAAATGATTAATGAAAAAAATCATAGTTTTTACATAATGATAAAATATGAAAAGTAATATGTTTGAAGAAGTAAATAATATAATATTTTTTTAATAAGAATTTTATTATTAAAAAAATGAGTAATGATTCAAACATTTAATATAAATAATAACATTGAGAAATAATTTTAATAATAATATCATGATACATCAAAGAGAAATATTTAAAATAATATTCATAACATTTTTTTTGATTATTGAAAAAACAAAAATAATAATTCATTTTCAAGAATAAATTTCAAAAGAAGATTAAAAAAACATTTTAATGATAAAAAATTCTAATAATGGAAACTATAAGAAGGATTTAATGTTAAAGAAACTTGAAGTTAAATATAGATATTGGAAAATATTATTTTATAAACCTTGAAAGTATTTACATAAATAAATAAAAGGATGCTAATAAAAATTCCATGAAAATCCCAAAAAAATTAATGTAGAAGGAATAATAAATAACATAAATGAATCATATTATAAAGATGAAAAATTATAGAGAGATATTAAGGCTGATAATATAGAGAATCACCATAATTAATAAAAAGGAAAAAAAGAAACCTAACAAAAAATGAAAGATATGAATGCAGAATATATATAGAAGGCAAGGGTAAAAGTAATACCACAAAAGTATATGGGAAAAAATAATTTAAAATTTCAGTTTTAATTTTTTTTTATCTTCAACATATAGTATAAAATATTTTTAGTTTAAGAATTATGTGTTATTAATCTTATTTTGGAGAGATTAAAATAACTATTATTTTATATTTTTAGTATTAATAATATTATTATAATTTTATGATTTATAATCATAAATAAAAAATAATTTTATAATTAATATTACACATATCCATGGAAAATATTTTTAAAACCATAAATAAAAATTGGTAAGGAAAAATATCATCACTCACATAGAAAAGGCGAAAAAACTAATAAATGAATATATTTTATAAATAAATTAATTTCTATTTTCAGATCCTTATAAATTATTATCACACTTTTTATTTTCCTTGTACATCGATTCATTAAGAACATATTTATTTGATGTTATTTGTGTTGATTATTTGGAAAATTTGTTTAATATTTTATGGTTTTTTGTTATAAAATTAATAAAAGTTAATATTCATTATCAAATGGGTTCATAAACATTAGTAGATTAAAAAATCAATGTTCATAATTTTATAAAATATATTGGTTTTTATCATGGGTTATTTTTAGTCCTTATATTAAACATGGTTTGGTAACTAGTTTATTTAGGTGGTATAACCAACCATGACTGTTTATTGTAATATTGTTAAAAGAATATATATTTTATTATTACATAATATGAAAAATAATATAATTCAATCATATATTTTATAATTTTACATAAATATCATATTAAAACTAGCCATGTAGGTAGTGATGAAAAATGAATTCATTATCCACGAAGGTGGGGCACTGACCTAAATAAGGGAGATGTTTTCTATTAAGAATAATGGTGAGGGACTAGGAGAATGGAAGTTAAATGAAAATAATAACATTTTAATATACATATGATATTTTATTCTTTATATCTTGATGTTCTAAATATATTTTTATAATTTAGAAGAAGAAGAAACTAAAAAAAGAGTTGGTACGAGATTATTTACTTCTTTCTTTGAATGTCCTCCTTTGATATGATACTTGGTATTTAAAGAATGGAATTTTATGAATAAAAAACCTTTAAAATGTGGATAATTCTGTTTGGTAATGGATTTATATTATTATTTGATAAATTAATAAGTTTTCATAGTTGAGGAGGAACATGGAGAGGAGGGGTTGTATTATAAGTGGGTGAAAGGGGTGTTTTAGAAATAAATATTGATTAGTTTATTATTTTTTCTCAAAAATATGAATAGTATTGATTTTTGAGACTAATTATAATTGTATATTAATTTTTTTCTAAGGTAATGTTTTATTACATCATTTATTATGAAATTAATCATTTAATTACTTATAATGAAAAATATTATATTTCCTAATTGACCTCTATATTTTACTATATATATAAATTATATAAAATTCTCTCATACCTAATTTTGATGTGATGGTTCAAAAAATGAGGTCTAATTTATCAAAATAAATATTTGAAATATATAATTGACTTATTTAAAATTTTACAAAAAAAATCATTTTTTACAAAATACATTAAAATTAAATTATATTTTACCAAGAAAAATAGAAACATTAAAAATACATTATTTAAAATTTACACTTACACATACTTTAATTTATATAATTTTAGAAATCAATTTACGTTTTTATAATATATATATTTACTTATTTTATTCATGGTAAATATTTTTTATTATATATTTTTCTATTATAAATGGATAGTTACTATTCAAACGGGTTGCGACTATTCCAATAGTGATATAATATTTACAGTTCCTATAAAGACCTCACATTTTTTTAATTAATTATTTTAAATAGTTTCAAAAAATGTAATATATTCCAAATTTATAAAATAATGATTCTATTAATAATGTTTTTATCCTTATTTATTGTGTGTTTAGGGACTTTGATAATTTTAGGAGACCATGACACTCGATAATTTAAAATACCAACCCTATTATCGATTTATAGTTATTATCCTATTTTACTTTTTTTTAAATTATATAATGTATTTTTCAAATATATGTAATGTTATATTATAATAAAATAAAATAATAATTTTATTTTTATGTTTCACATACATTTTTATGGTATTATATTCATTTACATGATTTAGTATTTACTATATAAACTTGTATCTAATCAGAACATTCTAGGAAATAATTAGAAGTAACCCTTTCCAATTAAATAAATAAATAATATGGATTTTAGTATAGAAGGATGTTGGAAAAGGTGGGTATAAAGAACCCCCATAACTTTTCAAAGATGAAAATACATACAGTTATCATTCAAATTATATTACCAATAATTGTTATGAGAATCAAAACCATACTTAAAGAGATAATCAACAACTACATTGGCTTTCGTATAACTGTGAGAGATAAGAACTTTCATCCCCACCATCTGGTCAAAAAAATTCTTCCAAGAAAAGTAAAATTGATATAGTATGTTTCAAGATAATTATTTTTCTAAGTTGACAACCAACAAAGAGTAACCCTTAATAAAGAGTTTTTTATACTTGAATTTCTATACATATTTAACAACATGTATAATAACTGAAATATCATCCTCAATAGAAGTGTGTAAACCAAGAAATCATGAAAATATACCCTGGATGAAATCCATATATGTCTATAAAATTACTACCCAACCATTGAGTCCAGAAGAACCCATAGGAGCCCCATCAACCCTATTCTTAATACAAGGTGAAAACAAATGGATCCATCTAATTTAAATATACTGAATTTGTTTTCAAAGGTAAAGAAAATCTCTAAACAATAGGGTGATAAAAAATAATCAATAAAATTATTCATCTCACTTATTTCATTTTTGGAATCCATCTATATAAAACTAGTAATACAAGCACAAATCTCCCAAAAAGTCATTAATAGAATATTAAATTGACATGTCTTCCCTAATTTCCTAATATAAAAAAGTCCAAACACCACAGACACTAGAACAAGGTTTCACATTTAGTGACTATGGTTAACCTCCATTATAACACCCATAAAGGAATAAAGGTCAACACCTATACGAGGTTTGTGATGGAAATGGATGGAAATAATACCTAAAACCTATCTAGAGAACTCACATAAACAAATATATGATATTAGTTATCAAATACCCTCATATATAACATATAGACTGATGAAATATATAATCCCACAATTGATAGGATATTTTTAATTGAAAAACTATTTTTTCTACATTTTCGAAATATATAAGAATCAAACTGAATGAATAATTTTATGTTTAAATGATCTCAACTACTGAGGAATAATTCTATGATTTTTATAATGGTATGTATAAAAAATATTAAAATTCAATATTCCAATCCTTACTCACATCTAAAAATAGTGGTAATTGTCATGGAAGTAGTACCTATAAATGTGGTCAGTGATATAACCTTAAAGACAGTCTTTCACCTATACAAACTAACTAACAACATACACAATTATTTATTTAACATAATTATTAGGGATGATATAGGAATCACTAATGGGGATCAAATCTAATTATTATTCTATAAATTAAGTCTTGAATTCTTGGAGTATTCCCAATTGACATGAGGCATCATTTTTATGGAGAATTATTTAAATTTAAAACAAGAAGTTAAACTCATATAAATGAAGTTAACCCTTTGAAACCTCCAGGAGGATGCCATAGGAATCACCAATGGGGATCAAAATCCAAATATTAGACCAAGCATTTAGGGTTGAATGCTTGGAGTGTTCTTACTTAACCTGAGGAATAATTTATATATATAATTAACTCAATGAAAGACAAGAAGTTGAACTCATATAGAATAAGATACCACTTTTGAACGTAGAAAATAATCTATCCATAAATAATTTGAAATAATTTCCTATATTTTTAGAAAATTCCATTAAAAATTTTCATTGAGTGATTCATTAATGAACCCCTAGTTTTTGACACACAATACACCAAATTCAGTCAGACAATTACACTTTTTCAAAGCAATTTAAAAAAACATCTTCTCATAAAAAATTCCACCCCATATTAAATTACTTATATTATATTCAGGTATTTTAAGAATGTACATTGGTAATTTTTCAATTTGAAATAGATATAAAATATTGTTGAGATCATATAATTAACCAAATATATATTACTGGATTTGGAGGGAGTCCTCCCCTTCTTTCTTGAATGTTGGTTTGTGATTTTTTGAGCAATTACTTCAAGATAATATTCTTTTGGAAGGCCTAAAACAATTTATTACCTATGTATTTAAATATAAGATTCTCCATTTTGATTACATGTAACTTATCAATGTGATTCCTATGGGGGGTTGTATAATAAGTTACACAAAAGATATTAAAGTTATTTAAATTGATCAATTTTCCCTAAACCTATTCAAAATGATGAAAAATTTATTTTTAAAACTTCCCTATAATTTTAAGACACTATACATAAGATTAGAATATCATATGTATAAAAGATATTTGTGGGAATTCTTATATCTTCGATGTTTGAGGAAATACTAGAGCCTATTGCTTTGCTCATAAATTTACTAAGATAATCCTCAATAATACCATAAAAGAGTGTTCAGAGAGGGTCAACCTATCAAACCCACTACCCATGATGAAACAAAATAACCCAATATGGGTTACAATAATAATAAATGATAACACAAAAATATTTAAAATTCCCTGGATGATATTTTAATTTTTTTTTGAGAATCTATATCTTTTGTGGTATTCAAAGATGAAGTCCCATTTGTGGGTATAAATGTCTTTAGAGATGTTAACGTTGAGGAAAATGTTACCAATTATATATTTCATTTTTATAATGTAAATATATTCCAAGGAAATATTGATTCATTCTTGGATTTTACATCTTGGCATGAATCCAAATTTGTTAGATTAAATAATTATTCTATAACTGGATGACTGTCTTGAAGTAAAGAAACATTACATAAAACCGTAGAAAATGTTATTAAAAAAATAACATGTCAATAATAATGAATAGAAAATGTATGATCAATATTAAGGACGAGGTTGATTAATTGAGAGTTTGTTCCTAGAGGGGGGATTTTTATTCATAAAATTGTTGGGCCGCCCACAATAGATCATTATGAATCAGATCTTATAAGTTCATAAAAAATATATTGGTGAACCCATCAAGGATAGGTGAACTATCTATATTAATGGAAAATAAGTCATGTTTACTATCATTTTCAGAAAGAATGTTATTTTTCATGTATGTTTTGGTTTTGGGAATCACCTCAACCATCTCAATAATATTCTCGTTTGGGTAGATATAGTTAAAAAGAGACTCATAATAGATATTAGATGCATTAGAAATAACTATAACACCATTGAAATTCTATCCATTAATAATTATAGAGGATATTTAATTTATAATAATTATCCCTTATTCATAATTTATATGAACTTGATGTTCCTTTTATTGGTTGGAGACCAACGACACTAAGACTTAAGAGGGAGGAGAATTGAGTTCTTAATTTTTTTACTTTAGAAAACCGCACTCTTTAAAGATATGATTACATCAAATTTTTTCATAACAAATGAAAATATAAGAATTAAAATCCCAAATAAAATAGATCAAACATAGATATTTATAGAGGTTTTGAGAATATAAATCCTCTCTTACCCTCCACAACCACTAAACTCGACCAGTTTGGTGATTTTCACTAAATCATTATTTTTACCAGGGACAAACAGTATTTTTCAAAGGGTTTCATGACTGAGTGGAAGTAGTTGAAACATGGTAAAAAATAAAGATCTTTTAACTAGGCTACATCAAGTCTATAAAAAAATACATTAAGGTTATTTTAACAGGAACCATCACATTGGGAAATAGAAATAACAGATTTAACATATGAGGCCCATAGTTGTAAGATACAAAAAATAAATGAGAATAAATATTTAGGAGAGATTGTAAGAATTTAATTTTTCTATAGGAGATTCTTCTAAAACAAATAAATATGATTTTAAAATAATATATATAGATTCAAATATTCTGTATCTTTTTTATACAAAATGGATAAATACTCTAAGATTGTATAGAGAGGGAGAGAGATTTCTTATATGATCGTTCAAGTGCTTCAGTTCTTATGTATATAATTTCTTTACTACACATTAATATGCATGAAATGTTATATTTTAATATGACTACAAAAAATTCATAAAATAATTTATTTTAATTTAATTCCACATGTCCTTTTTTCATAGATACATTTAAAACAATACTAGCCATTAAATTATCCATTTACTATCTTATTGTTTCAATACTTGTAACTTATTTTAATAATTTTTGAATTAATTTTTTAATACAACATTTAGTAAATTCACAAAAAACATAATTCATACTCAAAGTAAATCAAAATTAAAAAATAATAGTTTTTTGAACGATTTAGTTGATTACAGATCACCTCACACTCAAATTCTACAAATTTTAATTCACGTAGTTGAATTGATCCATAGAGTTTATCTTCAGATTGTCGATTTAAACTCATGGGAGAATTAAATAGGGAAACTTCACATATATAATTTACTTCATGTTGGATTTTAGATCACGCAGACTAATTTGATGTAGATGAAGGAATTTTATATCCTTTGGAACCATGCAACCAATTTCACTATGTAACTAAATTACATAGTATATTACTCCATGTTAATGATTTATCTAGGTGTTTGATCTGCATAGTCAATTTTTTACATAGGTGATTCATAGATATAAGAGACATAAATATAATCAATTTCATGATGTAACCATTTTAAATCGTCAATTCATTAATGTGTTCATATTCCCTATGTAGAAATATTTCCATAATTAAGGAAAATTTTATAAAACATTCAAAAATTGAATATTTAACAGGAGAATAACATAGATGATGATAAAAAATGCTGAACAAACCTAAAAAAACATCAGTAACATATGAATATTATTTGGGATCATCAAAACCTAAATTATGTGGGATATGTTAGGAAATATTAAATGTTAAACAAGAACCCCATTTTTGAAAATATCAAAACTCATAATACAATAAACATGAATTTTTTAAAAGTTTATACATGATTTTCAAAAAAATATGTAATTTATAAATACATTTTAAGAATTTTCCTTTATATTTTACTCTTCAACATAATTATACACTTATCTCACTTTGGAGGGATTATATCCCTTGGGTAAATTCTCCTAACAAATATACTATGATACATATCTCATTTTTATTAAACTTACTTCTCCCATTTTATTAAACTTACTTATCCCCCTTTTGGATAAAATTACTTCTTCCCCTGATGTGTCATTAAAAATGATGGTAGTGGAGATAAAAACACACTTTTAATTTATCACTTATGGGGATAAACTACTTAATTATAGTGATGAAACTAAATGGGAATTCTGATTAGTCTAATTTTAGTGAAAAAGTAAAGAACACAAAGATAAAATAAATAAAGACTTAAAACATTAAATGAAATCAATCATAAAGAAACCAACAGATAAAATATATTAAATGAAATTAATCACTAATAAATACATTAGAAATGGATAAATAAAGATTTTATTAATTTTCAGTATTTGTACTAAAATACATTAACTCAAATCCCACATAAATACTTACAAAAAATACTAGTTAGAAGACCCAAGCTTATGGATACACTCAAACTGAGAAAGTGGTTTGGGTGGAGGAATTTTGAATGTTGAAGAGGTTTTAGAGGTAGTAGGAGGGTCCATAACTGGTGGAAACACTGGTTTCACAACCACTTTAATTGTATATGTTTCATATCCAATATAAGATTTATCTCATGAATCCTAAATAGGTGTTTTGATAAATCCATTAGGATTTCTGGAAGAAATACTGAAATTGTAAGATCCCACGGGCATAAAGTCCAACTTCTTCAAAGGTATCAAGGATAAAGCATCTTCTTTATTACTTTTTTCAACTAATGTAGCATCCACCTTGGATTTATATTTTTAATAAATTTATGATGGGTCCTAAAAAACATATAATATTAATATAGTACCTATAAATTTTTCTTGAAGAGATGTTCTAAGAGTCTCTATCTATCTTAGATATAACAAATAATCTGTACACATGTTAATCCACTTAATGGTATGTAACTTGTAGAATGTAGTGGATACATTTCTATAAATCTGGGAAACTAAGGAAAGAACAATTTTCATAATTATCGTGAAGTATTCAAGATAAATATTGGAAAATGTTGAGAGGAACTGATCATAGGAGAAAGATGATACCTTGACGAGGTATTTAGAATGTCTAAATAATGATTCTTTAGAATCTAGTTAACAGATACCTACACTCTCACCAGTTTGACATTCATAGATTGAATCTTTATTTCAATATTGGATATAATATTTACAAAAACTATAACTACTTACCAAAAAAACAAGAGCACTAGAATTATGTTTCATTTTAATAACCACATAGTTCATTAGAGTAGATAAAATAGGGATTGGTACAAAAATTAGTTGCATAGAATGGATAATACTAAGAGTCTTGTAAAAAGAAATATCTTTCCCTATATTAGTAACTGGTACGAATGGATTTTCCTTAGACTCTATGGAATTGGAATCCTATTTACATATATCCAAGATACAAAACATTAACTTTTGCATTAATATTAACCAGTAAGATGGTAATTCATTGATGATTTATTGTTTCTAGGCCAATTGAACTAGATACCATCCCCTAAATATCTTGAGATACTTTCAAGATATATTTTATTTTTACATGAATATATTCTTCAATGAAACACACTACATCATTAAAGGACACATATTTTCCTACACCAAGATTTCTAACAGCTTCTCAAGTGTCTTGAAACTCATCCAAAAGATCTTTATTAAATTATTACATGAGAACAGTTTTGAACATATCACACTAAAGATATTTAATTTTAGAGGATATTGAATTAAACTAAAAAATAATATGATCAAACTCATTTTGAAATGCAGGAACCAATGAAATTTCATATGAAGAAGTGGTAGTCGGTTGAAACCTCTTGATAATCTCAAATTGTCTTATCATTATACATTGTAAAGTTTGAATGAATTTTTTCATGTCTGACATAAACTTTTGACCCACATAAACTGTATTTTGATACATATTAGATTGTACCATAAGAATATTTTGAATCATGACTCTTTGAGATGAAACTAGAACTCGAAGATCATTGAATTCCATCTTAGTATAACATTCATTTTTCAACCCACTCACTTATTATTTCAAATCCTCAAGATATTTTTCACTTATCCTGGATAAAACTTATTACACATATGGTATTGTTTGATGATTATTGGTCAAATATGTTTTCATTTCAAAGACCCCAACTATCTTGTCATAATATACTTTTGAAATAGAAATTTCCTTGAGTTTTATAATTTAATAATTAAAGGAATCAGTTCACTTTTCAACCAATCATAATATCCACTCATATTATCAAAGTCAGTCATAATATAAGAGGAAAATGTTTATATATATAAAAATTAGTTTTTTTTTCTAATTTATGGTGCTTCTCGTGTAAACAAGGAGTAGTAACCATCAGAATATGATAAAGAAATATGGATTCTTTTAAAACTACATCTCTAGATCCATCTCCTATAGAAGGTGACACAAGGTTGATTAGATCACCTATATGAGTTTCTACCTCATATTATACTCTATTATTAGTAGAGAAACACTAGGCCCAATCTCAATAGGCCTCTAATAATGAGATACAATAGCTATCTCAAAAACCAGATCAACATGTTGAACTACTTTATCAATTTCAACAACGTTATCCTTATGTAAATGAACTATCTCTTCTACAAAAACACTGTTTTCTAGATGATGAGGCTCTGAATTGGATACTATTATCTCTTGAAACTCTTTATAAGGCACCATCTTGATAGGTGTTTCAGCTATAGGTTGTGAGGTTTGGAATAACTCTCCCTGAGCTACACCTTTATATCCAATAGGTCACAATGAATTTGGAGTTGTGTCCTAGTAGTTTCTAATTTTCAATAAGAGAATCTATGAAAGAGTATTAATTTTATGGAATTTCACTACCTCACCCCATTGAGATCCACCTACTTTATATTTAATACTAATGATATATTCTTACCATAGTGGTAATTTTTTAAATTACCTTTTCTTTTATAGTTGTGATGCATAAAACACACCATATACCATGGAAGGTTCAACTTTAAATTGTTTACTAGGATATATAAGATATAAATAACCTAAAATAACAAATTTTTCATCTCATCAGATCTCTGGTAAATCCAAATATAAAAAACATACAATGATCCTACCATTCAGGCACTAAGTCCTTCACATGTTTCTTCTCAAAGGTAGAGGTTCCAAATAGAAACATGAAAACCTTGGTTTGTCCTAATGAACTCATAATAACCTATGTATGAAAAAAGTTAAACTATCCACAAATGGAATAATTAGTAGTTTCAACCATTTTTACTGAATAAACAAGAATAGATTTCCCATTAACATTCAAAAATAGGATATCATATATTGAACTAAACTGAAACTTGACATTCCCCAAAAAATCATTAACTTATTACTCAAAAATAAATCCTAATTTATTTTTATCAAAAAACTCCCAACCTTGAAACTAAAATATTTTATATAGAATAATCTTGGTTGTAACGTCCCGGTTCCTGAATCCAGCCAGAGGCACCCCGTACCAGGTTTGTCACATGGGCTTAAGCACTTTTTCCCAAATGCCAGAGGCTTCCAAATAGCAACGAGGGCCTTATGTTTGATAGTGGGGAAACTATGCCCTCATTGGAAGAGTACACAATGGAAGTAAACAAAGAATACAATAGGGGAAGCATTAAATATCCAACAGCAATAAACAAAAGAGACTAAAACAATAAACAACTAGAGTACACATGTATATATGAAATGATGCATGACACATATATCTAGGAAAGCAGCCGAAAAAGTCACAATGCTGAATAAAATACTAAACCAAAGTACAAAAATAAAAACAAATAAGAAACTCCTCAGAATTTCAAGCCTCATCTTTGTCTCATTCTCTCCTACTCCGTAGCAATCAAGTACTAGACGATAAGGGAACTTTACATTTTCCATACCTACAACAACATAGTCTATTTGGGCCCAAAAGCATTGACCAAATAGGGTGTGAGACAAAAATCCCAGTAGGAAACCACCCGAAGATCTGTTCCTAACAGTCAGTGAGTATATGGCAGATAACAGTATAGTAATCAGAAAACAGTAACCAGTAAATAATAAGCAGTAAGAGGATTATATGTAATAGTAATCAATCCACATAACAACAAGTAGTAGTGGAGAAAACATCTAACCACAACATGAACCCCTCTGGTCCTATCCAAGAAGTACCAACAACCTTTTGGGCACTACACTCAGCCTAACCCCTCTGATTTGGTCATATGAAAATTATAAGACCCTTTGGGCAAGCTCGCTCAGTCAATTCCACTTATAGTCTAGGGTAGTCAGGGACTCTCTGAGGAATATCATGTGGTCTAACCCTCTTATAGCCCCGTGGTCTAGAAACTTTCTTAGGAATCTTACTCGGTCAATTCCTCCTATAGTCTCAGGTCTATCACAGACTCTTTGAGGAAGCTCGCTCGGTCAATTACTCCTCTAGCCTGGAATGGTTTAAAAAAATTCAAATAAGGTAAAGACTCTCTAAGGAAGCTCACTCAGTATACCCTCCTATAGTATATAAAATCCAAGACTCTCTGGGAATCTCACTCGGTCTATCCCCTGTAGTTTATAATATCCAAGACTTCTTGAGGAAGCTCACTCGGTCTACCCCCCTATATTCTATAATTTCCAAGACTCTCTTCGAAGCTCACTCGGTCTATCCCTTATAGTCTATAACACCAGGTTCTCACGGTCCTGTTCCAGTCAGTGCATAATATTTCTATAAGGCCAAAGTACACCTACTGAGCTACTTGGCTAACCAGTCTACAACCAAACAAGCATGTCAGGAATATCATTCCATCCTACAAACACAAGGCACAGAAAACAAGTATAACGGCCAAATGCTAACAAGACCCTAAGGTCGTAAACAAAACAAGGCATGGGAAAAAAATACAAGTACAACAATCATCCACAAACAAGATCAAATTACCTCTACAAAAGCATACAATCATGGAAAGAAAAAAACAGGGAAAAACAGTAAACACACAATACCCCATTCACAGTTATTGGTGGAATTTTCCAATAAAACTCAAAGGCTTCGAACGGTAAGGCACAAACCTCCTACCTTGATTCTAGGAGTTCAATATAATTGAACCAAAAGGCTTGATTTTCATTAGAATGTCATAGATCTATAAAAACGCACAAAACGTTCAACCCGTGATATCTTCAGAAAGACGGAGAATCGTGGAATGAAACTCAAGAAGAAGGAATAGCTCACTGTTGTGGTTACAACGCAATCAAAGACAGTTGATTCAGAAAATAGACGGAGGCTACGGGTCTTGGAGGATGTTCACGGTTGTACGTATGCTCTCGATCGAAGAACCATGAGAAGAGTACGATTCTGTCGATTAGGCGCGACCCTGGTCTGTTTAATGAAATAAAATAAATTACACGACATGTAATTCTAGAGTACACGACATGTACTAGGTCTTTCTATACTCTAATTTAAGTGGCCTCCACATATCCCCTACACACCGTGTGTGTGGCTCGGACATGTCCATCAAACGGCCTTGCGTCCCACTGAAGTACATGACGTGTACTTTGAAAATTTCCGGATTTTCTTCTTTTTCTCAAAAACGATTAGAAAAGGAAAAATAGACCTGAATCGAATATCCATGTTCTTATAATCATCCCCCATTATTGAAATTCGTCCCCAAATTTCCCTATAGAGGCGTAGAAGAAGAAACCCTGAACAGCTCTGGCCACTGCGATCGTACATTGGCCTCTCTCTCCTAGGTCTCGTCCTGTACTCGCCCGTACTGCCATAGCACCCGTACCAGAGGTACAGACTGGCCAGAGAGAACCCTCATATTGTGATATAAAATCTAGATAGGGTGCTCCTCAAACGATGCATACGCTTTGAGCTCATCCTCCTCCGGTTGAAAGACATGAGACAGGTCTGAAAAGTAACGGCAGAGTTGAGAGACATGGAAGACGTCATGCATGGAATGATACTTTTCAGACCTGTATCATGTCTTTAAACCCATGGAGGTTGAGCTTGATGAAGATGCATCATTTGAGTACCACCCTTTCTGGATTGTTGATCGTAGTACGAGGGTTCTCCGTGGCTAGTCTGTACCTCTGGTATGGGTGCTATGGCAGCACAGGCGAGTACAGGATGAGACCTAGGAGAGGGAGGCCAATGTACGATCATAGTGGCCAGAGCTATTCAGGGTTTCTTCTTGTACGCCTCTTTAGGGAAATTCGGGGATGAATTTCTTTAAGGGGAGAAGTTTGTAAGAACATGGATCTTTGTGGTGAAAGCTTACCCTCTCTCCAAATCCTCTTATGTACCAACCTCAATGCGACGCACAGGAAAACCTGATCCCTGACCTCGAACTCCAGAGGTCATCTTCGCTGATCTGCATAATACATCTGTTGAGACTGTTCTATAGACATCCTCTTTCGAATCAACTCTATCTTTTTTGAGGTCTCCTGAACAAGACGGGGTCCCAGCAAAGCTCCCTCTCTTGCCTCCAGCCAGCACAAAGGTGATCAGAATGGCCTACCGTACAAAGCCTCATAAGGTGCCAAGGTGCCATTTAAATAGTCGCCTAAAAACTGTTGTTATATGCAAACTCCACAATAGGAATATGCTTCTTTCAAGAACATCCAAAGTCTATAATGAAATCTCGGAGCATATCCTCAAGCACCTGGATCATACGCTTGGACTAGCCATCTGTCTGGGGATGGTATGATGTACTCAATAGTACCAGTGTACCCAAATACTTATGAAGCCCCTACCGAAATCGATAAGTAAAACAGACATCCCTTTCTGAAAAAAATGGAGTGTGGATCTCCATGCAGACGTACAATCTCCCGGATTTACAACCGCCTCAGATCATCAACACTGAAGGTCTCCTTGATCGACAAGAAGTGAGCCAACATCGTAAGCCTATCGATGAAAACCCAAACAACATCACTCCCTCGAGGTGACCTTGGTAACCCATTCAAAAGGTCCATTGCGACATCATTCCACTTACACTCAGGAATGGGTAACTGTTGTAAAAGCTTTGCTGGTCACTGATGCTCCGCTTTTACCTGCTGACAATTAGAACATCTCATGAAGAACCCATCAACTTCACTCTTAATACCTGGACATCAGTACTGGAGGTGTATATCATGATACATCTTGGTGACGCTAAGATGAACTACCCAAAATGAAAAAACCACATCAGTTTCTCGTGTATGTCTACCAGCACCCATACGCGTCCCTGGAAATGCAAGATCTCATCCTCACCCACTGTCCATCTAGGAAGAGGGTGCTCTCGTGACACACTCTCCCGCAGGACTAGTCCTTCTGAGTCTGATAGATTCCTCATCCACACCCGATCAAGAAGTGTAGAGGTAACAACTATAGAAAATAGAAACACCTACCCCTATTTTTCATGGACCTCCGAATGCATCTCAGAGAACATAACCATAATCTTCCACTCACTGATGGCCTCCTAAACTGTCGGAATCTGAGTTCACTAGCTCAACGCATCATCCACTACATTTCCCTTTACCAGCATATAGGCAAGTTCAAAGTTGAAGGACTGAAGATACTCACCCCACCTGCGCTGCCTCAGATTCAGATCATGCTGAGTAAAGATGTACTTGAGACTCTTGTGGTCCGTAAAAACCACAAAGATCTCTCCCAGAAGGTTATGTCTCCGACAACGTATGGCATGAAAAATAGCTTCCAACTCCATATCATGCGTCGGGTAGTTTCTCTCGTGTGGCCTGAACTGCCGAGAACCATACGCAACGACTCCATCTCCCTGCATAAGCACAACTCCCTATCCGACACCTAAAGCATCATAGTAGACTGTATAGCTCTTTTCCAGCTCTGGAAAGACTAGTATCAGTGCAGACGTCAACCTCCCTTTCATATCCTGAAAGGCTAACTCACAAGAATATGACCCTAAAAACTTTTCCCCTTCCTGGCTAAACCTGTCAGTAGTGCTGCAAGGCATGAAATGTCATGTATGAAACGCCTGTAGTATCTTGTCAGCCCTAGAAAACTCCACACCTCAAAGACATTCCCTGGATTCTCCCAAGAAACTACAACTCTCACCTTCTCTGGGTCTACTGATACTCTTGTATCTAAGATAACGTGACCTAAGAAGTGAATATGATCCATCCATAAGTGGAATTTCAAGAGCTTAGAATATAACTGATGCTCTCTCAGTGTACTCAGAACGATATCAAGATGGGTAGCATGGTCATGTCGAGTGTGAGAGTACACATAGATGTCGTCCACGAAAACCACCATGAAGGAATCCATGCATGGATGGAACACTCAGTTCATTATTTCCACAAAAACTGATGGCACATTCGTAAGACAGAATGACCTGACCATATACTCGTATAGACAATACTTACCCCTGAAGGTTGTAAGAGGTATATCCAATGGTTTAATGTGAAACTGATGATAACATAACCTCATATCGATCTCCAAGAACACCCGATCTCCTTGAAGCAGATCAAAGAGGTCATCAATCCTTGGAAAATGATATCAGTTCTTGATCGTCAACTGGTTCAGCTTCCGATACTTCACGCAAAGCCTAAGGGTATCGTCTACCTTTTTTGAAAACATGATAGGTGAACCCCAAGGAGAAATACTAGGTTGGATGAAACCCATTGCCTGAAACTCCTCCAACTGCTTCTTGAGCTCCTGCAACTCAGGTCTAGCCATCCTATAAGGAGGAATGGAAACTGATGCCGCTCCTGGCACGAGATCAATTGAGATGTCTATCTCACTCTCCAGAGGCAAACCGTAAAAGTCCTCTGGAATGAAATCCCTGAAACAATCAACCACTAGAGGAAAGTATAACTGCGAAGTCCCCTGGTCATCCAGATAAATACGTGCAATCTGGGATGTAACTCACACTAGCACATGATACTCTGGTCCAGCTCTACCCACCTGGACATCCCACTCGCCTCTATGAAGAAACGATATGCCCTATGGTGATACAAAACTCACCCAACAGTGATAAAAATCTACGACTTCCTGGAAAGGAACTAACCAGTCCATACTGAGAATGAAATCATATCCTATCATCTCTAGGACATAGAGGTCCCATAAGAAGTGACACCCTGCAACCTCAAAAGGTCACTCTCTGCACTGACATATGCTAGACGTCCTCATTCCCAATGGTGTATCAAGAGAAATATGTCGGTAGACGAAAAGATACAAAGCCGAAGATTATCCACTACAACAACATAGATAAATCTATGATAAGCACCAATATCAAAAAGGGATGAAGATAAAACTAAGGCTACTAAGATCGTACCTCGAACTGTGAAAGGGCCAGGATCCTGCTCCTAATAGGTCTGCTCCATGGTGAATGTATGGCACGAACCGCGGCCTAGTCCCCCTGGCTGACCACTCTATGATGATCCACTCTACTGTCACTGGTAACCTGGGGACGGACCACCAAGGCCACGACCTCCACCTCAGCCCGAACAGCTGGAAGAACTCCAGTTCCCGGACTGGTGAGAAACCGGTGATGCATCACCTAAATGCGGGGTCATAGAAGAACCCATACCACCAACTGTAGGTGAGAAGATCTGAAAAAAATGCTGAAGAAGGCCCATCTTGTGACAATATCGGCACTCCATCGGGTCTCTCTGACATTGAAGCCTAGTATGCCCACTCCTACCGCATTGCTAGCATACTACCTGGCTGCCCAAAGATACATTTCGCCAACCATGCTCTCCTCGAGCAGACTCTCTACCGTGCTTCGTACTATCGGTAGGAGGAACACTGACTCTGGATGTCAAACCACCCTAGATCACTGCTCCCAAATCTCTCAAATTACACTCAGTGATCAGCGCTGGGTTGACGATAGATGATATCAAAGTCAACCTGAATATATTCACCTGGGAATAGATCTCATGCCTGAGACCGTCCTCATCCTTTCTAGAAAGGAACAACGCATCACCTGCTAGAATCGGAGTGAAGCACTGAAGCACGGTAAAATGAGACGAGTACTCCATAACAGAAAGAGTCCCTCGCATGAGACTCAAAAACTCCTGGGCTTGGTTGGCCCTCAAGGTCTCCAGATAAAAGTAATCGTAGAAGATATGCCAAAAATCTTCCAAAGTCATACTCAGCTGGCGCCCTAACTGTGAGATCACCTCCCACCACCTCTTGGTGGTTTCTCGGAGCATATAAGTATCCAGATTTACCCTTTTCTCCAGAGGTATGTCCAGGTGCTCGAAGATCGTCAGCGTGGCCTCCAACCACTACTCTGTAGCCTGGGGTCCTCCATCCCCTGAGAAAGTAGGAGGATGTTTCTGCTGTAAAACCCGTGTCAACTCAGCCATCGATGGGGCAGTAGGCAGCGCTCCCTGAAAGGTCTCCATCATCCTCAATAAGTCCTCCCTGAACTATGCATCGGTGCCTACGATGGGAATAACTGCTGGTGCCAAGGCTGGAATAATAGGAGGATCTGCAGCAGGACCCTGATCAGCCATATCTAGTGTTTGATCACCGTCTGGTAGCTGACATACAATTGGGGGACGACTTGGAGGCATAGCTCTGAAAGATCAAAAGAACACCTTAGATTAGGATCATCAAAGTCTGAGAACACAAGAGTACAAGATGAGAACAGGAGAAAGAAACATGCAAGTTCATCTAAACACCACTACACAGCGTGTATAAAACTACATGGCATGTTCCTTAATACTATTCTCATGGGCGTGTACTTCTGCCACCAATGGTCATGTAACACCTCCGACTACACAGCGTGTTCCCCTCACACACAACGTGTACTTGAACTCCATTCCCCTACCTGAGTCTCTTTACATTGCTAACCCAAACAATCCTCCTAACCCTAGAATACACGACATGTTCACTAAGGACACAACGTGTACTAGACAGGGTTTTGGCGACCTGTATTGTTAGTTACATGAACTTCTACACGGCTGACCCCTTACAAGCCGTGTTCCGAACAAACATGGTGTGTATAAGAGAAGATAACACCGGACTGTGTTGTTTGTGACACTGCCAGGTACCTTGAACAAGGCTACATGGCATGTTCATACACAACACGGTGTGTACTACACGAGCTTCCCTGACCCGTGTTGTTAGTGACATATCCGAGTACACGACTCACTACTACACAGCGTGTAACAACTAAACACGGCCTGTTCCTAAAAACTTTTTCACTACCCCGTGTTTTTGCTCACACAGTCAGTGACACGGTTTAAAAATACATGGTGTGTAGTCAATTACTTTCCGTGTATTCTGTGTTCTTCCGGGCAGTAGCATAGAAACTGCACTGAAGCCCAGAAAAACACTGAAAAAAAACATGGAGGTGCCAAATTCCAATCCATGAGGGCCCATCCTCCCCGCGAATCAAAGCGTGAAATCTCCTACATATCAAATACAAGGGAAACAAGTCAATAATCCACAAGACATTGATTCATGAGGGCCCATAACACCTCTAGAATAACAATTTGGCATTCATTTAAGTAAAATTACAACAAAAACATTTTCTCTATCAAACTGTAGAGATTCTATCATAGCATCTATCATAACAGCATGCTTAATATACACAAAGTCTATCATAACAACATGCAATCGCTAATGCACCATAGATGGCATGGAAAGAATGCATGACATGTGATTTATAACAAGTGCCTATATGATGCATGAGATGGAAAACCATCATCTCATTAGGTTGCGATAGAAATAGAACTGCAATAGCACATTGATAACAACACAAGGCATGTGAATTACTCTAGGTGAAATCATATCAACCATAAAATCTCTAAACCAGAAAACTGAAATAAATGAGGTAGTTTGGCTTTTCCATGTACACGGGTTAGCTACTCCCAGGAAAACATTATTACCATGTACTGAATCTGTTCTATCCTTGGCTAAAGGCTCCAAATAGTAAATCTAGAGAAAAAAATCCCTATGATACCACTTTGTAACGTCCCAGTTCCGGAATCCACTAAGAGGCTCCCCGTTCCCGGTTGGTCACATGTCCTCAAGCACATTTCCCCAAATTCCAGAGGCTTCCGATTAGAAGTGAGGTCCTTGGGTGTGATAGTGGGGAAACTATGCCCTCATTGGAAGAGTACATATTGGATGTAAACAAATCATATAATAGCGGATGCAGTAAATATCCAACAACAATAAAAATTAGAGACTAAAAAAATAAACAACTGGAGAACACATGTATTAATGAAATGTTGCATGATACATATGTCTAGTAAAGTAGCCAAACAAGTCACAATGCTGAATAATATAATAAACCAAAGTACAAGAAAAAACAAATAAGAAAATCCTCAGCATCGTAAGCCTCAGCTTAGTCCCATTCTCTCCTACTTCGAAGCAATAAAGTACCAGAAGACAAAGGGTGCTTGACCGTGTCCATACCTGCCACAACATAGTCTATTTGGGCCCAAAAGCGTGGCCCAAATAGGGTGTGAGACTAAAATCCTAGTAGGCAACCACCTGAAGATCTGTGCCTAACAGTTAGTGAGTATATAGAAGATAATAGTACAGTAAGAAGAAAACAACAACCAGTAAACAATAAGCAGTAACAGGATGATATGAAACAGTAATCAATCCACAAAACAACAAGATGCAGTGAAGCAAGTAGCTAACCACAACAAGAACCCCTATGGTCCTATACAAGAAGTACCAACAACCCTATGGGAAATGCACTCAGCCTAACCCCTCGGGTTTGGTCATACAAAAATTATAAGACTCTCTGGAGAAGCTCACTCGGTCAATTCCTCTTATAGTCTATGGTAGTCAGGGACTCTCTAAGGAAGATCACACTGTCTAACCCTCTTATAGACTCAAGTTCTAGAAACTCTCTGAGGAAGCGCACTCGGTCAATTCCTACTATAGTCTCAGGTCTATCACTGACTCTTTGAGGAAGCTCGCTTGGTCAATTCCTCCTCTTGACTGGATTGGTTTAAGGAAATTCAAACATGGTAAAGACTCTCTGAGGAATCTCACTCGATCTACCCTCCTGTAGTCAATAAAATCCAAGACTCTTTGGGAAGCTCACTTAGTCTATCCCTTATAGTCTATAATGTCCAAGACTTTCTGAGGAAGCTCACTCGGTCTACCGTCCTATAGTCTATAATATCCAAGACTCTATAGGAAGATCACTCAGTCTATCCCTTATAGTCTATAACACCAGGTTCTCACGGTCCCATTCCAGTTAGTGCATAATAATGCTATAAGGACAAAGTACACCTATATAGCTACTTGGCTAACCAGTCTACAACAAAATAATCATGTCAGGAATATCATTCCATCCTACAGTCACAAGGCATGGAAAATAGGTATAACGACCAAAGACTAACAAGACCCCAAAGCCGTAAACAAAACAGGGCATGAAAAAAAAATACAACCACATAAATAAACAACAAACATGATCAAATTACCTCTACACAAGCACACAATCATGGCATGAAAACAACAGGGAAAAACAGTAAACACACAATACCCCGTTCACGGGTATTGGTGGAATTTTCACATAAAACTCAAAGACATCGAACGGTAAGGCACAAACCACCTACCTTGATTATAGGAGATCAATATTCTTGAACCATGAGGCTTTATTCTCCTTAGAATGTCATAGATCTATGAAAACACAAAAAATGTTCATCCCATGATATCTTGAGAAAGAAGGAGAATCATGGAATGAAACTCAAGAAGGAAGAAGAGCTCACCACTGCGGTTCCAATGCAATCGACGATGGTCGATTCGGAAAACTGACAGAGGCTCGGGGTATCTGAGGATGTTCATGGTCGTACGGATGCTCTTGGTTGAAGAACCTTGAGAAGAAGACAATTTTGTCAATTAGGCGCGACCCTAGTCAATTTAATGAAAAAAAAAGAAAGTACACTATGTGTACTTCTGGAGTACACAATGTGTACTAGGTATTTCTGTACTCCGCTGTAAGTGGACTCCACATCACCCCTGAACACCGTGTGTGTGTCCTAGACATGGCCAGCATACAGCCTTCCACAACACTGAACTACATGGCGTGTACTTGAAAAGTACATGGTGTGAACTTTGAATATTTCTGGATTTTCTTCTTTTTCTCAAAAAACGAACAGAAAAGGAAAAACATACCTGAAATGTAGATCCAGGTTCTTACATTGGTAATCTCTTACTAATCCATATCCATAACTTTTTCAGCTATTACCATGATCAACAAACCACCTGAATTCACTTTTATTAATGAACCTGAGCTTCTATCATATACATTCCTAGACATTCCCATGGATGAAGGTCAATTAAAATTTGAGAGGGAATGAAGAATGATTGAAGAGGCAAGAAGATGTTGAAAGATCAGTTTTAGAGAGAATAAAATTAGTTTAAGAGAGAACGGTTCTTAGTTTGATTGGTATTTAGGTCACATGCCCAATTTTCAAATGGATTACATGGCCTATTTGAATTTGGGTTGATTCTGAATTAAAAATAATTTAAATCATAAATAAATAATATATATTATTTATAAATAAAAGAAGAAGTAATTTTTCAAAATAATTGAAAAAATAAGTTTATTTAACCCTTTATAATGCAGTAAGATAAAATATTATTAAAATAATGTAGAAATTAAACATTAAATAAATAAGCTAAAATAATCTCATTTGAATTCAAACAGTCCCAAATATCTTTTGATAAATTCAAAACATTCAAAACAAAGGGGTTTAGGAAAACATTATTATAACTAGTTTTTAGTAGTGATAAATTTGAGCATAATGTATCCTCTGTTGAGAATGATCTCTTAATAAATGATTCCCTAGGTCTGTAATATTTTTTCTAGAACAATTTATCAAATTATTTAAAAGGATTATATCACTTGGGTTATCAAATTTGATAGAAACATGATTATAATTAAATCCAAAATTGAACAAGTTGTGTTTTATCCACAATACTTGTGCACAACAAATACTATTAGCTATATATTCTACTTCAATAATAGATAATGCAACTAAGTGAAGTTTCATACTAGGATAGGGTATGAGGGATTTTATAAGAAAATGGTATGTTCTTGAAGTACCCTTCATATCTAGTCTACAACCACCAATGATGGAATATGAATATGAATTCAGATTAATATTTGAAGTTTTTTGAAAAATTAATGGTAGAGAAATTGTTCAATTTAAATACCTTGAAATTCTTTTGGACACATAAAAATTAGATTCAATGGTATTTTCATGGAATATAGTATATAAGAATATTAAAAACACAATTTCCAGTCAACTAGAAGTTAAATACAATATACTCCCAATTATTCCTCTATATAGCTTGTTTTCAACTGGTTTCACAACTTCATCAAAATCAAACTTTTCATTATAATTCATAGGAGTTAGATGTACTTTACAACTTCAAAGTTTAAAACTTTTAATTAAATGAAGTATTTATTTACTTTGATTTCACACATTACCAATGTATTTTGGATAAATATGAAAACCTAGAAAATAATCTTACTCACCGATAATTATCATTACAAATTATTTTTACATGAGTTTTGAAAATTCATTAGATAATTTTTTAGTTTTTAGAACCAAATATCACATTATGAACATATATATAAACTAAATAAAATATCTGAAGATGTATTTTTCTGAAATTTTTTTGGATCTTCCACTCTTACTAAAAACCCATTATATAATAAGAAAATAACTTATCCATTCATACCATGATCTAGGATATTCTTTAAAGATATAAAGATCCTTATTAATTTTGAAAACTAAATTTTGAAAATGAGGATTTTAAAAACAATAACTTTATTCAAAATAAACATCCAGGATGACTACTTTGGGATATTCTTAACATGGAGTGGGGGTTGAATTAGTGTTGGGAACTTTTTCACCAATTAAAGCATTTATCGTTTTCACCTCTTAGACCTATTAGGATATCGATTATCTTATTATCGTTTCTTTATCACATGTAAGTATTTTAATGAAGTAATGTATAGTAAATTATGTTTTCACATGTTTCAGTAATCAATAAGAGAATCTATTCCTTGACATGGACTTGAAATAATACAACACCACACAAAAACATGAAAATAATTCTTTGACATGGCTACAACTGGCAGGGAATATCATTTCACATGAATTACACTATAGTCAATTGATAGTACTTATTTTATAGATCCTAATTTTTTCTTTATATTGTATCTAATGATTGACTTCTCCTTTTTAAAGGTTTGTATCACCAATAATGTATTCCACATTTTGATACTTCTGATGGATGTCGTAGAACTACTTTCATCTTCACCAACTTATTCACTTGTCACTTGAATAGTAGAAGGAGAGAATGTTTTCTTCTTCATAGTAGAAACCTAAAATCTACTCAATATTATACTTCTTTTTTCCTTATTCGACTAATAATAAATGATAATAATAGATCTTCCTGGAATATAGTCGAAACATTCTTCTTTCTCCTAGTACACTAAATTTTTGTTCTTACTAGAATAAAAAATATCCATTATGATTATTGAAGCAGTGAAAGGCTATATAATCATCATCATAATCACTTTGTTGTGAATAATATTAATTTGATAAGTGGGAAAACTATTTTTCATCTTTAGTTTTAATGATATGAATATTACATTGGTCTAAAATATCTTAATTCCTCGATATACAATATCAACAATTGTTATTGTGTTGGTTCTCCTTTGTTTTCATAGGTGTATAAAAGATTTATGAAAATGAATTCCACCCATATTTCAATATTTATCCATACAATAATGTTTTTTCACAAATTAAATACATTGAAATCTCGAATATGATGTCTTCTGATTTTCTACCCGGCTTCAGTATCATGTTCAATGCACACTATTCATTGAAGTCATATTTCATGTGCATTTCTTAATCTTCATGCATGTATAATACTATAAATGGATCTCTTAAAAGTTATAAACCCTAGAATATATAATATTTACTACTTTATTATTTTATGTGGTATTTACCATTGATGTTTATTGTTTCATTTCAACTCGCATAAACTTGCACAAAAACTAGTTCGAATATTTCAAACTATTTATATCAACTTCATGTACTTCATGAATGCATGAACTAACTACCTCATGCTAGCCTAAACATGAATTTGAGTTATTGTTCTTCTTCATACAAGTATTGAGAATTTGATTCTCATAATGGAATGATTTAGGTTTTATGAAAATGTATTACAATAACTCTAATCTTTTTTATGTTCACCATCTCTATTTAATATCCTTTATGGAAAGAGAGTTATTTATGAAGGTATAAAAAATAATAATGTATTATTCTTCCAAAAAATCCGTGTAAGTCATGTATACTTGTCCTTCCCAAAACATGTTGAGTTTGTGTTAACCCAAGTAAACTATCCATAGATTTGTTTTATGAAAACTAGTGCATGGTTCTTCTTCTGACTTAAATGAGCATGGAACACCCCTTATTAATAATTTTAAGGAGTCTTTTGGAACTTTACTACCTCACATAAGAGAAAGCTTCATATATTCTATATTTTCTGAAAAATAGAGACACTCAAAAGAATATCCGAAATGGTAACATTGTTTCCCTCTTTTAAGGGTTTAATATTTATTTTCATGAATCACCACCTCCCCTTAATTTAATCCCTGAATGAAATACCACATTTTATTCTGTGTTAATAGCTAATAATAATATTACTAAAGATCTCATTAAATCAAATAACTAACTATGGATCTATCTTGTGACATAAGCCGATAGAGGTGTCCTTTCTTCCTATACAAAGACGACTCACATGCACCAAATGATCAGCTTTTTAAAAGATTTAAATTATCCTTAATGATTAAAACCTGATCAGACTTCTATAACTTCATTCACAATCTTCCAAAGATCATTTAATTTTATCCTTGATTTTCTTTTCATGCATGTTAGTGAAAATACTTGAATTTATCATTTTGATCACACTAGTGTGTTAATCTAGGCTTCATTATCAGAGAAATCCATGGTCCAATTTAACAATCATTCAATAATAAAAATCCTATAACATAGGTATCATCTAATTAATTTGGAGGTAGAATGTGGTCACTAGCATGATTGGAAGGACCATATTATGTGGATCAGACGATCTGTGTTATGTTTGTATCATTTCTATGGTGGAATAGTTCTTGATCCACTTTTTTCCATCCCAAGTCAATGTTTCACTCGAGACAAAACTCCTTAATAAATGTTTATGTGTCTCATTCTTGCATGATATGGCATCTAGGTTAACACCTAGACTCACCTATCACAAAAAACCTTACACATGACATGCTTCAAATGGGATGTTCCACCCGAGAACCTCTGTGTATGCTATGCCCCCTCCTTTTGCACCCATGTGTGCATTCCAAGAGAGAGGTATTATGCCACTTCCTATTTCCCCCATAGATTGCTATCCAGGAAAACTACCTCTCACATGGTTGACTTAAGGGTCCCATATGTGTGTTTTAGGTGATCCCTCATCAACTAGATAATGGTTGAATAATTATTTTCCAATACATAGAATAAATATATGTAAAATATTCCATACCATGATCTCAAAAAAAACATCATGATTCATATGAAATCTCATGAATTTAAAATGGATTTTTATATTCTTCTTCCCACATGAAAACTAAAATTTTTTATGGACATAAAATAAACTCCTCATACAAAAAAATTATTTTTCATGAGATTCTTATTCAATTTATCTTCATGAAAATAAAAATTTTCACATCCTTCTTCAGTTTTATAGTCAATGTTTTTTTAAAAGGTGGTGTCTCAGTAAAAGCTAAAGAAATAATTTATTAAAGAAGGGTAATTACATGATTCTAAGATAAGGGATTTTTTACAATCCCCTTCATAAAAAGGGAGGATATGAACAGCCAGATCCTCCTTCCAGGTAATGCCCTGACTGATACCCATGTTAGAAAGACCATTAGCAACCATGTTCGCTTCACGAAAGGTGTGCATGGAAATGTATTTGATCTCCAAAAGTGAATCCAGACATCTAATAAATTTTCCATCCTTACCATAATGATCATATGTATTCTAAACTTAATATGAGTTCTATAATTGATATAATTTCAACTCAAATTCTTAAAATATGTTTTTTGAAATATTAAGAGTGGAGGAATTCTCTTCCTTTCTTCTTCATTCAATCATCCATGCCATATTAACATTATTTACAATTTTATATATCATGGATACTTCCATAAGTTATTTCTTTATATATTATTGTACATATTGAAATCAATGATGTTATTTCATTGAACACCATTGACAACCAATACCAACTAATGAAAATAAAAATAATCATACGAAAAATTGTCTATTCAAAGTCCACCATAATAAAACCATTTTAAAAAATTATATTTTACATCCATATAATATAATTTCAAATTCCTACGGGATTCATAGTCTAGAATAATATTAATGGATTCTAATATAGCTATAGGTTCAAAGGTATCTTCATATTATATACATTATTCTTGATTATAACCTTTAGTAACTAGTCTATCCTAATTCATGGTGATCGCACCCTGATCATCCAACTTATTTCTAAAAAACCCATATTATTTCTATTACAGGATAATTATAGATTATATCAATGACTTATCATACCTTATTTTGATTTGATAATTTAATTCTTCCTACATTGCTAAAACCCAACTCTCATATGCTAAGTATTTATCTAGAGTATTATGCACTATTTGAGATAAAAATATAGAAAATTATAAAATATTTCTTACGCCCATTATATTTATATTCCATTTATCTAAACCTCATATAATAATTTCTATGGGATACTTATTAATGATTTTAGTCTATCTTGGCATCACAGTTTCTTATTAATTAGTATCCATCATTTAAATATTTTGTTTAGGAAAATAAATTTCCAAATCATCATCCTTTTTATTATTAAATTGAGTTTTATATATCATGTTTTCAAAAGAATTTGATAGCTCATCCACTTTAGTTATTTTGTAATAAAAAGGATCACATTAATTAAATTTCACATGAGTTGTTTCTTCAGAATTATTTGACCTTTTTTTAAAAACATTATAAGATTTGGAAGTAATATAATAGAAAATGAATATTTCTTTATCATCTTTTGGAAGGAATTATAGAATATTTTCCTCGGGTTTTTGAATGTAAACATTGAATCTAAATATTTTTAGGTATCCATCTTTTTTCTTTATGTTATTCCATAAATCATATGGGTTTTCCTCAAAATATGAATAATTAGATTTTTATATAAAATAAAAAGTTTTATTTACATATTATACCCAAAAATATATAGGAAGGTTATATTCAAATAACATTGCTCTATAATTTTTTTTACAAATCCATATTCCTTATTTCTACAACACTATTATGTTGAGGTGTCCTCAGGGAAATAATATGATTGATTCTATGTTTTAAAAAATATACATTGAACTCATGGTTTTAATATTATACACCATGGTCACTTATTAAGAAAATAATTTTGGAATCTTTGTCTTTTTCATCCATTTTACATAAACATAAAAACAGAGAAAAATATCCACTATTAGTACATAAAAATAAAAACCAATGTAAATATAGAAAAGTCATGAACTAGAACAAAAAAATATTTTCCTTTGAGATTTTCATTTCTATATGACCCAAAAAATCCATATGTATAAGATCCAGGGGTCACGAAGTAGAAACCTATTTAATTGGTTTGAAAGATAAAATGTGTTTCTTTCCAATTTTTCACATGTCAAATAGTTTATTTTTGTTAAATATAAGTTGAGGTAAATAAGAAACTAAATTCCTTTTATAATATATTCCCAAGGAATATAAATTGCAGTCTCCAAGTATTCAATTCCAAATAAAGTATTCATTTGATTAAATATTTTAACAACTCTATTTTTTCTACTCAAATATTTTTTATATATAGTTTAGACATTCTATATTATAGGTTCCTTAAATTTATGATTTTTATCTTTGATAATAAAAAATTAATTATTGGAAAAATCTAAAATATATTGTTCATATTTTTTTGAAATAGTTATCATATTTTTCATTAATCCTTTAACATAATTCAATTTGTTCATGATGACTTTTATTTGATTACCAATTGATCCAAAAACTGTAATATTTATCTTGGGATTGTCACCAAATGTGACATAGCCTTCAACAATTTTAAATAGTGATTGGAAATTAGAGAAATCTTCACTCATATGTCTTGATAATCCACTTCCCAAATACCATTTTCACTTGTTCCCCTAGAAATTTTTTCCTACATTTACAAATAATAAAATATGTTTTGTTACCCATATTCTCTTAGGAATATTTTTGTTAGAAACTAAATATTTCGGAACCCAAATATGTTTGTGCTTTCAAGAAAATGAGGCCATAAAATGTGGAGAATGTTTTTATAGAAAATAATTTTTTAATCCGAAAAATTATTGGATTCATAAACTATAATTATTAGCATATTCCAATATTTATCCACAATGAGAAATAAATAAATTTTTATATATTTATATTATTTGAAGAGGGAACACAATAGTTTTTTATAAAGCTTTAGATTATCACCATGGATTACTATTAAAAATTTATTTTTATGCAATTTATTATTAATAAGAATTTGAATTAAATGATTTTCACCTTTTGTGAAAAAACATGCAACATTGTTAAAGCCTTTTAATTATTTTCAAAGACACTTAATATTGTTAATATGTTCAACACAATATCCAGAATAATTTTCCATCTAAATTTTAGCTAAAAATATATTTATTCAAGTCCTACTTTTCAATCACAACAACAATTTAATATTTTTTGAGGTATTTATTTTTATTATTTAGGATTTAATATTTGGTATCAAGCATAGATAAATATTCATTTAATTATTCAAATGAGTAGTTATCATTTTACAATTTATATTCATGATCAGAATAATTTAAAGAATATAACTCGTCTGTGTGTTTCATAAAACACATATTAGCATTTTGATTGGTAATTTTATCTTTTTTTTATGTGGATATGAAATCACTATAATTCTATAAAGAACTCCATGTATATTTCATTGATTTATTTGATTAATTATTAAAAAAAACCTTTTGGAAATACATTTTATACGACTTTGTATTTTCTTGAATATATAGAATATATGGTTTGATGTGTCCAAGATTCCTGGATTCATAAAAAATTACCTTTTTATAGTTTCTATATAATTTTATGTACTTGATAAATGTTATCTTGAATCAGAATCTCTTATTATATTTTTTTTAACTTCTTATAAATATGAGAAAGCTCACTATATGAAGTAAAACTGTTTGAAGTTTCATTATTGGATTACTCAACAATTTTTTTCCCTTAATGTTATTATCATCTTTTGAAGATGACACTTTAAAGGAAAATTTCTCCTTCTTAATAATATCATACTAAAAATCTACTACCATTTCACCCTCACACATAATAAGAGTTCTTATGATATTTTTTATATTGAAAATTTTCACATCATTAGATTACCTAATGGAATCCAAAATTCCACTCCACTTAGGTGGTAGAACTATTAGAACTTCTAGGGATATTTTTATCTCAATAATTGATGATAATGAAGAGTAAAAAATATTTAAAATCTGTTATATCCATATAATAAGATAATTTATTGTTTATACATAAACCATTCAGAACGTATTAAACTTTAACTAGGTAGTGTTATATCTTAGTAGTCTAAAATTATCAGTAACATCATGGGCTACTTCTGTAGTTGTTAATATCTCATATATTGTACACACTATAAAACTTAGTTGAAGTCATCTAGATCAAGTATGAATATAATATCATTCATTTATTTATAATTTAAATAATATCTTGATTAAATATTAGCACCCCATGTTTCATTGGACTAATATTATTCCAGTTGATTATAATTTATACCTTCCAGTAACAATAATATTACCAATTAAATTAGGGAGTTATTACCATTGACATTCCTTATCTATTTCCTTTTATAGAATACATTTGGAAGATGGCCATTAATTTCCAAACGTTGAAAAGGATAACTCAAAAGTCACAACCATTAAGATCAATTATTAGATATAAACTGGATTCATTAAGACTCAAGAGGGAGTGAAATGATTTTTTAAAATTTTATTCTGTTAGAAAAAAACCATCTTTAAAGATATGATTGCTTTTGAAATCTTAATTATACATTCACACTGTGGAAATAAATAAAAAATAATATTCTTTAGAAATAGAGATTTATAGTGGTTCATTGAATAGAAATACCGTAGTCCACTCCACCAATGCTCAACTCTAAGAGATTTTGGATTTTTACTAAACCAATATTTTACTAGGGATGTCACGACTCATCCTCGGGGCCCATGCTGTGACTACCCCAAGCCTGCCTTCCATAGGCCAGGGGTTGGCGACTAGCACAAGAGGCGTAAATCCCTAAGAAGGGAAGGCATTGCCTTTATGAAAGTAAAAAAACACAACAGAGTACACAACAGAAAGTAAACATTAAGTAAAAAACTGAATACAAAAGAGTTTGCTGGAAAGTAAATGGGTTAGTATACAAACCCAACTGAAGAACTAGTACATGTAAAAAAGGAAAAATAGATGGAAATAAAGAGTAGCTCCTGGATTATCCTCCGGGGATTCCTACCTAAAGGGTAGGTAAATATGGTCACCTCAACACCCACGTCCGTCAGTCTCCACCATATGCCAACTCATCGCAAGGTCCACCTCCGGGTACCGTCCAATCATGGTGCTCTCGGCCTTCGTCAGCTCTGTCCATCGTCTGCATCCAACATAGTGAGGTGTGGGCATAGCCCGTGCAGGGGTGAGTATAGAGATACTCAGTAAGGACCGTGAGACCCTCAAGGTCTCAAAAAATATAAAAAGGATAAACCACAGTAGAAATATACAATCACAATGTACCAACTAACCTTAATTATGTATATGCCCATACATATATCTGAGTTACCAATCACAGTCCGACTCCAACTCACGTGTCCAAACACATCTCAGTCCACATAGGAATTAAAGTCAAACACCATGATGATAATTGTTGAAAGACATGACTTAGATCACACAGGTATGCCAAAATAGTAGAGAGATTAGATGATCAGATGTAGCCACTGGATCATCTAAGCTGTTGGACCCAAACAGGATATAGTCCAGCCAGCTGTTGGACCCACATAGGATACAATCCAGCTATCTTGTCTATGTTTTCAGACCCACACAAGATACAGTCCAGCTATCTCGTCTAATTTATCAGACCCACATAGGATACAATCCAACTAAGCTATCGAACCCACATAGGATACAGTCCAGCTATCTCATCGTCATCGAACCCACAGAGGATTCTAGTACAGAAGTCATCGCTGTCGAACCCACACAGGATTCAGGTATAGAATTCATCGCAGTCGCAGCCTACTCTAGGGTTCCCGCACACAACACGCTTGATTTCGGGAGGGTCCTCTTCTCGAGCAAAGGGGTTCGATACAAAAACTATCATGAAGTCATGAGTTTATTTATCCCAAAGTTCTATCTCATCAAAAGAAAGCCACCACGACAGACTACGAGTCGATTAGACGCCCGGTTTGAGAGTTATCGGATTTTCCGTTCCAGGGGACTGGTTGGATTTATGCTTGTCCCAAACCCGGCTATTTTCCAAAATTTTCAAAAACTAAGTTAGAGTATTTCAAAAGGACAGCCTCGTCATGAGGATCCCCGTGGCACAGACGACACGTCGTTTGGACGTACGGTGTTGATGATATCCATGATTAAGTGAAACGGTCCCGGCCCGTCAAGCTAAGTTGGCTGGTGGGTCAGCCAGTCCTAGCTCGGCGGGTCCGACCCGGATGGGGGGTCAGCCCGGCCCGGTAGGGCATGGCCTGGCCTGACGACTGTGGCCTAACCCAGGCGAGGGCGTCCCCGCACGCGCGTGGGTGGCGCGGCCCGCTGCTCGGCCAGTTGGTCGAGCGGAACAGGGGGGCCCCTGGTTTCTTGTAATGGTAGCGCCGAGTGGCACCGCCTCTCCTGCCCGGTCGGCCAAAGCCAGCCGATTTTGTCCTGTGCGAGCATCCCACAGTTACGGGCTGTGGTTTCTCCGCACACAGTCCCAAGAGGCGCGATGGTCTTCTGCCCGGCCAGTTCGTCCGGCAAGTGGCCCGCGTTTTTCAGGTTATTGTCTCCCCTCTACGCAGCAACCAGTGCCGCGGTCCTCCAACGGGCTGGCCGGTCGGCCGACTGGTTCTTCAGCCCAAGCGGCCTGCAGTTTTGGGCCGCAGTTTTCCTCCACACGGCTGGTGTGTGGCCTCCGCTTTCGGTTGTCATCGCCGCCTTCGGTCATCATTGCCAAAATAATAACAAACCAATGGAGGCTCATCAGGCTTTGTTCGCTCGGCCTGTGCCCTCCCCGTTAGGAGATAAAATATGTCTGAATACAGTCCAAAGCATTCAATGAGAATGAGATATAATTTTATTCACTTAAATTTATACAAAAACCCACTACCTTGATTCAAGGTACGTTGTCGTAGTCGCGGAAATCAGCGTTGTGGATGATGGTGTCGCGGAAGACGGTGTCGTTCCGTCAACATCGGAGGAAGGGTCATTGTCATTGGCAATGTTCCTTCCGGGCGATGTCTTCTCCCTTGATGCGGAGGTAGAATAAGGAATAAGAAGATGATTGAGGGCCTTGTGTTCTTCATTGGGGGAAGGCTGTTCCTATTTCATTGAGGCTCCACCAATTCTCCCAACCAAAAACATTATGCCAACCCAAACATAATAATATAACCCATATTATTATGCTAACTTAATGAATTCAAATTAATTAAAAAAAGATGACCCAACTAATTAATTTCATTCTAGACAATTAATTGAGAGAGTATTGTCATCATAAATTAGAGAAGATGGATGGTTAAAATTAAAAGAGAAGAGGTGGAGGGTTTTAATTGTTAAAAGGGGGGTTTTAAGGGAGCTGAGAGGTTTATTGTTCATGTGGGTCCCACCACACACTATTCTCTCATGGGAGGTTATGTTGGGTGTGGGACCCACCTCCAACACCTCTTTGTAGAAAATAATCACCACCAAATAAAAATGTGTTACCCACACATTTTTATTCAAACTTTATTTTTTAATTAGAAACCCCAATCTATAATTTCCACTCTCGACCAAACGCAACTACGGTAAAAGTCCCCTTAAGAGAATATCGGCGCTGTGAGTTTATTGGTGCCCTCAGATTTCAATTCCGAGCACCAGTTAAAAAGATATAAAAACCTGCACATATGTTAACTGAACGTACCCGAAAAAAACATCATAAATTTATTCTGGGCACCCCAGTCCATGGAATCAGGTCCCGTTAGAAATTGCGGAATTGTAAAATTTCCATGAATTTATGAAAAGAAAATTCCTTGAAATTTTTGGGTCTTTACATTACCCCCAGCTATGTGATTTACATCCCTGAAAAAGCTATAACACATACTAGGGAAACGAATGAGGGTATTGAGCACGCATCTGAGCTACCCACTCCCATGTGCTCTCCTAGAGGTTCTCGTGCAGCCAAAAAATGCGCACTAGAGGAATTGAACATCCATGCAGGACCCACTCATTTCTATCCATGATCTCCACTGGAACCTCCATGAATTTCGCCCCATCATCAATGTCTAGCTCCCTGTGCTCGATGATGTAGGACGGGTCGTGCACGTATCTCCTCAGCTGAGATACGTGGAAGACGTCGTGCACCCGATGCAACTGAGGTGGAAGGGCCAGGTGGTAAGCCACCTCACCTACTCTGATGAGGACTTGGAAAGATCTGATAAATCACAGAGATAACGTTCCACCTCGGCCAAATCTCTATAGACCCCATCGAGGTGAGACCCGTAGGAAGATGTGGTCGCCATCCTCGAACACCAGTGGTTTCCGTCTCCAATCAGCATAAGACATCTGTCTGGTCTATGCAGTCTTCATCTGCTCCTGGATGATCTGCACCTTCTCTGTCGTAGCCTGCACCAACTCTGGTCCTACAAGTGCTGACTCCCCTAGGTTAGTCTAGCATAGAGGTAATATGCAAGGTCGGTTGTAGAGTGCCTCGTATGGTTCCATCCCAATGGTGGAGTGGTCGCTGTTGTTGTATGAAAACTCCACTAAGGGTAAGTGATCCTACTAGCTGCGACCAAAGTCAAGGAAACATGCACGGAGCATGTCGTCGAGTGTCTGAATAGTCCTCTTAGTCTGACCATCCATATGAGGCTGAATGTCCATTCTCAAGCGAAGATGCGTCCCAAAAGCCTCTTTTAACCCCTTCCATAGTCGGGAAGTGAAACGAGCATCTCGATCGTAGACGATAGTCTATGGAACACCATGAAGCAGTATGATCTCCTAAATGTAGAGGCGTCCCAAGATCTCTACTGAGAACTGCACTTTGATTGGTAGGAAGTGGGCCGACATGGTGAGTCAGTCTACGATCACCCAGATAGAGTCATGTCCTCTAGATGTACATGGAAGTCCCATCACAAAATATATGGATATCCCGTCCCACTTCCACTCTGGAACCTCTAAGGGCTGAACCAAGGCTGATTGAACCTGGTGCTCTGCCTTTACTTCTGGACAAGTGAGGCATCGAGAGACAAACTTTGCTACTACTTTCTTCATATCTGGCAACCAGTGCTATCGTTTGAGGTCCTGATACTTATTCGCCACTTCTGGATGTACCGCTAAAGGGGAAGTGTGGAACACCCTCAAAAACTCCTCCTATGGTGAAACTGGTACCATGGTACGTCCTCAAGAGAGGATGACGTTCTCCCCACCTTCAAAAAATCCCTCAGGTTCCTTCCCTGAGGATATCTGAGCATGTCGCGTCTCACAGTCAACGTCCCCACTCTATGCCTCTCTGACTCACTAAAGGAGTAGAGGAGTGACTGTGAGAGACAGTATAAAGGAAACTCTATCTCGATCCACAAAGGATATCTGCAACGTAGCCAGTTGCCCCGTCACCTATCCTAGTAGCAGAATGCATGATCTCATACTAAGAGAATCCGCTACAAAATTCCACTTCCTAGGAGTATAGACTATCTTGAATTCATAGTCCTGGAGGAACTCGAGCCATCGTCATTGTGTCAAGTTCAGGTCCTTCTATGATAATATGTACCCGAGACTATGGTGGTCAGAGTAGACTGTAATACACTCACCCATCAGATAGTTCCACCAATTCTTCAAGCCAAAGACCACTTCTGCTAACTTCAGGCCATGGGTAGAGTAGTTCTACTCATGTTATCTCAACTTCCATGAACCATACACGATCAATGATCGATCCTGCATCATAAAATACTCGAGTCAAGTCCCTGATGAATCACAGTAAACTACGTACCCTACACCCTCCTATGGTAGCCTAAAGATGGGAGCACTGGTCAACCTCTTCCTCAGCTCTTGAAATCTCTGTTGGAATCTCTATGACCACACGAATGTTTTCCCATTCTTCTTCCATGCTGAAAGCAGTGCTGCATCTCTAGAGAAGAGTGGTACAAATCTCTGATAGTACCCAGCCAGTACTAGGAAACTCCGCACCTCCATCACACTCTTGGGTGGCTCCCAAGCAAGTACTGCCTCGATCTTCACTGGGTCCACTGCAACTCCAGCCTCTGAGATGACGTGTCCTATGAAATGAACCTCTCGAATCCAGAACTGGCACTTCGAGAGCTTACCATAAATATGGTGCTCTCAAAGTGTATCTAGTACCACCCGCAAATGGTTGACGTGCTCTTCCTCAGTAGTCGATTAAATCAGTATATCGTCGATGATGTCTATGATAAAACGACCAAGGTACAACTGAAGGATCCTATTCATGAGACTCATGAACACTGCCAAAGTGTTGGTTACATCGAAGGGAATAACCAAGTACTCGTAGTGTCCATACCGACACCTAAAGGTCGTCTTCTTCACATCCTCATCTCGAACCCTCAGCTGGTGATAGCCTGACCTGAGGTCTATCTTCAAAAACCATCATGCTCTCTTGAGCTAATCATAGAGGTTTTCAATCCTCAGAAGTGGGTACTTGTTCTTCACAGTCACCTGATGCAGGCAATGGTAGTCGAAACACAATCGCAAGCTCCAATTCACCATTTTGGTGAACAATATCAGAGATGACAAGGGTGAAACACTGGGTCGGATAAATCCCTTTTCCTGCAAGTCCTCCAGCTATACCTGCAACTCACGAAGATCAGCGAGAGCCATCCGATATGCTAGAGTAGATATCGGTGATGTCCTAGGGTAAAGATCAATGTAGAAGTCTAACTCTCTTGGAGGAGGTAGTCCTGGAACATAGTCAGGGAAAACATCCGTGTACTGATCCACCAAAAAAGGTAAACTCGGACTATGCACATCAACCGCTCCAAGGATGAGACTAGCCAACTGATGTGTGATTGGTTGCCCCCTCCTCTGCGTAAGTCCATCCTACACTGCAAAGACTCCCTTATCGCCGGTGAAGGTAATAATGCTCCCATCTGTGCAGACACACAGCACTTTGTGCCTACTATAGTCGATCTAAGCATGGACAGTAGATAACCAGTCCATACCCAAGATGACGTTGTAAGGCCTCGACGCCGCTTCAAGAAGATCACAGCCGAATCTCTCTCCTACTAGAGTAAATTCACACTACCGGAACAAGTGCGTAATCATCGAGTCTGCTCTTGTAGGAGTGTCTATACTTAAGGATCGAGCCAACGGCTCCGTCGGAATCTCCGAGATCCGAACAAGGGCAGCGACAATAAAATAATGAATCACACATGTGTCTATAAGTACTAAAACAAGGGTGGATTAGACATAGATAGTACCTCAAATCATCTCATGTGCACCGTGGTCATAGGCCTCGACTGCCGAGAGCTGAGCCCGCCAGCTCCATGTGGTCGGGGTGGACCTCATGGTGGTGGTGGTGGTAGTGCCTCGAAACGTAGTCCACCACCCTCTGCTCGGCCAGCTCCTCTGCCACGTCTTCCTGCTCCCTATGGACCACCACAGTCGAAACTCTTCCTCTTCCTGGGAGGTCCCTCTACTGTCAGCTGCTCATTTTCATGGCGGGTCAGGCAGTCACGAGCCATGTGGCCCTACCCGTCGCATGCATAGAACAACCTGCTCCTCGTATAGATCACTCTGTCTCGTGTTCCCCGCACAACCAAACCCGAATCTTGGGATCCCCCACCTAATGGCCTGTTATGCTTGGACCTCTACGACATATATCTACTGCCGGCTGCAGAAAACTCTTCTACATGTCGCCGTATGGTGGGTCTCTCTACTGGTGTCTGCTCAGCGAGAAATCTCTCCACTAGAAGGGCTCGCTCCAGCACCCCTGCATGCGTCGAAATGCTGAGTGGAATCGTCAAAGCCCTGATCTCATGTCTGAGTCCCTACTCAAAGGTCTAAGCCCTGAAGAAAGGGTCTCGCACTATATCCATTGAGTAGCATGAGATGTCGGTGAATCTCCCCGAGTACTGAGCTACTATCATGCTGCCCTGTTGTAGATGAAGTAACATCTAAATCTGCACCACATGAAGGGTGGCTGGAACAAACTCTGAGCAGAAGAGACACTCAAATTACATCTATAGTAAAATGCCTCTTCATGAACCTAGAGCATTAGGCTCCACCATCTACCTGATGCTGCGTGCACGATACTCATGACAAGGATCACCATAATGTAGGCTAGTGTCCCTACAAAACTGAAAACTCTCACGACAGCCTATAGCCAATCCCCAGCTGCCTGTGGGTCCATCTCTCAGCGGAACCTGGGCGGCCTCTGTCGCTGGAACTTGTACAATGTACTCAGGAAGCGTTCACTCTCTTCTTCTGGGGATGGTGGTATCGGCATCCCAGTGGGGAGTGGTACCGCTGGTGACTCTGCTATGATGGGGCCATACACTGAGGCCTCGTCGCTCGGTGGGCTACCAACTCGTACGTAGCTCGAAACCCTAGTTGGATGCCTTTGTGGGGCCATCCTGAAAAGAAACAAGTGCTCCAAGATTAAACAGAATACCTAGTGAGTTGACACAATCTAATAAAAAAGAAAACTTTTCAAAGGAAACACACACGCAATTAGTGTTTTCGTGCACTGAGACGGAAATCAGAGGTCAATGTCCTGGGGTATGGATACGTCGGCCGCCGCACCAACACTGGACTCCCTAGACTAAAAACCATACTCAATACTCATAATACTATTGCTTCATAGAAAAGAATGATCAGAGTCCTGATTTATACGGTAGAACCGACTCCTCTGATACCAATTTGTCAAGACCCGTCCTCGGGGCCCATGCTGTGACTACCCCAAGCCCGCTTTCTATAGGCCAAGGGTTGGCGAATTGCACAAAATGTGTAAATCCCTAAGATGGGAAGGCACTGCTTTTATGAAAATAATCAAACAAAAAATAGTACACAATATGATGTAAACACTAATTAAAAAAACTGAATACAAAAGAGTGTGGTGGAAAGTAAATGGGCCAGTATACAAACCCAACTGAACAACGAGTACAAGTAAAAAGGGACAAATAGCTAGAAATAAAGCGCATCTCCTGGATCGTCCTCTAAGGATTCCTACATGAAGGGTAGGTATAGATGGTCACCTCAACACCCATGTCCTTCAGTCTCCACCGTGTGATGACTCGTCGCAAGGTCCACCTCTGGGTACCATCTAGTCGTGGCGCTCTCGGCCTCTGTCAGACCTGTCCGTTGTCTCCATCCAACACAACGAGTTGCGGGCATTGCCCAGGCAGGGGTGGGAATAACGATACTCAGTAGGGACCCCAAGACTCTCAAGGTCTCACAAAATCCACAAAGGATAAACCAAAGTAGAAAGATAACATCACAAAGTAGCAACTAACCTTACTTTGGTATATGCCAATACATATACCTAAGTTACCCATCACAGTTCAGCTCCAACTCATGAGTCCAAGCCCGAATCATTCCAAACATGAATTAAAGTCAAACACCATGATGATAATGGTTGAAAGACATGACTCAGCTCACACATGTATGCCACAATAGTAGAGAGATTAGATGATCAGATGTAGCCACTGGATTATCTAAGCCATCGGACCCACACATGATATAGTCAAGCTAGCTGTCGGATCCACATACAATACAATCCAGATATCTCGTCTGAGCTGTCGGACCCACATATGATAAAGTCAAACTATCTCGTCTAAGTTGTCGGACCCACACAGGATACATTCTAGCTAAGCTATCAGACCCACACAGGATAAAGTCCTGCTAAAATATCAGACCCACACATGATACAGTCCAGCTGTCTCTTCGTCGTGGAACCCATGGAGGATTCCAGTATAGAAGTCGTCGCGGTCAAACCCACACAAGATTCTGGTACAGAATTCGTCGCTATCAAACCCACACAGGATTCCGGTACAGAAGCCATTGTAGTCACAACCATCTCAAGGGTTCCCGCACACAACACGATCGATTCTAGGAGGGTCCGCTCCTCAGGAAAAGGGGGTCGATACATCAACTATCATGAAGTCCTAAGTTGTTTTATCCCGAAGTTCTATCTCATCAAAATAAACCCAATGCGACAGACGATGTGTCGATTAGACGCATGATCTGAGAGTTATTGGCTTTTCTGTCCCAGGGGCCCTGTTGTTTTTACGCTCGTCCAAAACCTGGACGTCTTCCAAAGTTTTCCAACACTCACTTACAGTATCAAAAAAGGACTGCCTCATCGCAAGGATCACAATTCCATAGACGGCGCGTCGTTCGGACGCGCGGTCTTGAAGATATCCACATTTAAGCGAAACAGGACCGGCCCGTTAAGACCAGTGGCTGGCGGGTCAGCCCATCCTGGCTCGGCAGGTCCGACCCAGCTGTGGGGTCGGCCCGGCATGGTGGGGCGTAGCCCGGCCCGATGGCTGTGGCCCGACCCACACATGGGTGTCCCGACCTGTAGCTCGTCCAGCTGGTCGAGCAGAGCAGGGGGGAGGGGCGGCCCCCCGGTTTCTTGTAATTGCGGTGCCGAGCAGTGCCGCCTCTCCTGGCCGGTGGGAAAAAGCCGACCGTTTTTGTCCGGTGCATGAGGCATGCGGCTGCGGGCTGCGGTTCATCCACATGCGGTGCCAAGAGGCACTGCGGTCTTCTGCCTGGCCGGCCTTAGCCGTCCGGTTCGTCCGGCAAGCGGCCCACGTTTTGCGGCCCACAGTCTCCCCTCCGCGTGGCACCCGGTGCCCTGTTCGTTCAGCGTGCCGACCAGTTCTTCAGTCCAAGTGGGCCACAATTTTCCTCCATGTGGCCAGTGTGAGGCCACTGCTTCCGGTCACCGCCGTCTCCGGTCGCCATTAACAAAATAATCACGAACCTACAGAGGGTCGTTGTGTCGTGTTCATTCAGCCCGCACCCTCCGCGTTAGGTGATAAAATATGGCCGAATACAATCCAATGAATTCAATGAGAACGAGATATAATTTTATTCAAATAAAATTATACAAAACCCCCTACCTCGATTCAATGTACGTTGTCATAGTTGTGGAAATCGGCGTCGCGGAAGATGGTGTCGTGGAAAACAGTGTCGTTTCGTCAACGTCAGAGGAAGTGTCGTTGTCGTTTGCGATGTTTCTTATGGGCGGTGCCTCCTCCCTAGACGTGGAGGTAGAAGAATGAAGAATAAGACAATCGAGGGCCTTGTGTTCTTCGTTGGAGGAAGGATCTTCCTATTTCACCTAGTCTCCACCAATTCTCCCAACCAAAAACATTATGCCAACCCGGACATAATAATATAACCCATGTTATTATGCTCACTTAATGAATTCAAATTAATTCAAAAAAGCTGAAGCAACTAATTAATTTCATGCTAGACAATAAATTGAGAGAGTGTTGGCATCATAAATTAGAGAATATGGAAGGTTAAAATTAAAAGAGAGGAGGTGGAGAGTTTTAAGATTTAAAAGGGGGGTTTTAAGGGAGTTTAGAGGTTTGTTGTTCTTGTGGGTCCCACTACACATTATCCTCTAATGGGAGGTTATGTGGGGTGTGGAAGCCACCTCCAACTCTTCTTTTGAGAAAATGACCACCACCAAATAAAAATGTGTTACCCATACATTTTTATTCAAACTTTAATTTTTAATTAGAATCCCCAATTTATAACTTCCACTCTTGACCAAATGCAACTGCGGTAAAGGTCCCCTTAAGTGAATACCGGTGCTACGAGTTCATTGGTGCCCTCAGATTTCAATTCTAAGCATCGGTTCAAAAGATATAAAATCCCACACGTATGTTTACATAACGTACCCGAACAAAACTTCAGAAATTGATTCTGGGCACACCGGGCTTCAGAATCCGGTGCCGTTAGAAACTACGGTCTCAAAAAATTCCAAATAATTAAAAAAAATTACCTTGAAATTTCCGGGTCTTCAAAAGGGTCTTCCAGTACTCAAAAAAAGAATACATGACTGAGTTCAAGTAGATAATCCTTTTTCAAAATGTAAGATCTTTCATCCATTCTTTAGTAAGATTTATAAGCAATAACCCTCACAGTTCTTTTATTATGAACATTCATAGTGAGTAAGAGAATAAATAGATATTTTACATAAGATGATCAAAGTTGTAAGATACAACTAAAAAATGGGTTATGTATATAGGAGATATTATAAGAATAATATGATGCTCACAGATAGTCTTATGAAACATAGTGAGGATGATCTTGATTATGCAGGTGTAGAGTCGAATCTTCTTCTTATTTATCCATGTAAAACAGAGTAAAACTTATAGATATTTGAGAGGGATTTATTAGATGATATTTTAATTTATTCTATTCTTTCTTATATTCCCTTATTCACCACACATTAATATTCTTGAAAAGTGTCTTTTAAAACCAATACATCAGATCTTTATTATCTAGGAACATAATGCAATTGCATGTGTGCTTTTTTTAATATAACTCAGCAATAGTACTAGGCCATAAATTTTCCTTGTTTTTTATTTTTTATATTTTTTATACATGTACCTTATTATAATAATTTTACGATTAATAAGAAATAAAAAGTTTAATAAATGTATGAAAATAAAAATTAAAAATCAATCTACAATAATAGTAACCAATAGAACATTGTAGAACAATGTAGCTGATTGTAGACCACCACATAGGCGAATTATAAAGATTTAAATTGATAGAACGGAATTGATCCACATATCTATTCTTCAGATAGATTATTTGTCCACATAGACAAATTCCATAGGTGAAATTCATGTAGACTATTTACTTGAAGTTGTATTCTTTGTCACATGAATGAATTTGACATACCTGAATAAATTACATAGTTTTTTAGAACCACATAGATGATTTCACCATGTATGCAAAATACATATTTGATTACTTTATATAATTTATTTACATAGGTATTTGATATAAATAGATGGTTTCTCATGTAGGATATTCATAGAGATAGATGATTTCTATGCAGCTGATTTCACAACATTTTTTCCTTCACCTAGGCAAATTTCTCACATATCTAAATTTTCATAATTAGTAAAATTTTAAAAAACATCATAAAATTGAGAATTTTTTTTGAAAAATGACATAGATAATGATAAAACCTGATGAAAATAGTTAAAAAAACATTGGATACATATGAAGGGTATTTAAGATCATCAAAAACTAAAGTACATGGGATTTTTTTTGGAACAAAATTAGTAATCCAACACTTATAACCCTCTTTAAGCTACCTCAGATGCATATTATCCCTTATAATTCTTTCTCTGATGTTGATATGTTTTCCCAGAGTAGATTTCATCTATATATATTTAGTATATGGAGTATCTAAATTTTAATTTATTCCCAATATTACATTATGATCACCCTTAATCCCCTAATATCAGCATCTAGGTTATAGATTTTAGATTTTTCCCATCCTCTAATATAAGATTTAGTAACCTAAAATTTAGATCTTATCCTTTGGAAAGTTTTTCAATTAATTTTTATTGACCATTCATGATAGTCTTAATCCCTTCATTATTAAAAATAATGAATTTAATTATTATACATGAAGGGAATAATAGATCACTTGTTAAGAAAGGTTATACTTAACAAAAAAAGTGAGTGATCAGAGTGTATACTAGGTGGAACTATGCACGAGTATAAGATACCCAAGTCAATCCCATTAAAAGTAATAAATGACTGGATAATATTAATATCCATTATACCCATGATGGTACATAAATTCTTGGTATACTCATCAAAAATGATAAATAAGGTTTGAGAAACATTTTAGATCAATGAACCTCTATAAGTCATTAGAAGCATCTCTAATGAAATTTGACCCCTTCCTTTCATTATGGTTAATATTAGTATTAAATTATACAAACAAAAGTTATCTAATTTTGTTTTTTGAGAAAATTTTTACAAATCATCTTAGATAATCTTTATTGTAGTGTATACTTATGTCCATAAATCAGATTTATCTTAAATTGATGACCATCCGTACAAAAATAGAAGGAAATATGTTATATTCAATCTTTGTAGACATAAGCATTCAACCCCCTTTACCATATGATTTACATAGTTTTAACTATATCTATACTAGGATTGTCATTAATGAGACCATAACCCTTATAATATTAATTTAAGAGTTTAAAATCATCAAATTTAACTATAATATCAATAAGCACAAAAATGCCTTGATTATACCTCTTAATTATATGTCTCATGGCTGACGAGGTTTCAAAATTATTCATCCCAAGATAGTTACAAAAAATAAGATTCATTTTAAGGTGTAAATTATCTTTGTTTAGTTTTTATTGGGGTTGTTCTTATTGAACATTGTTTTCCCTTAACATTTTTAAAGAACTATACTCAGTATTCCCACTTTTTCCCTTTTTCAAATTTCAACATCATCAACCCAACTACTTGTACCTCTTATAGATTCATCAGTGAGTAGAAAAATATATTTAATAATACCATTAATATTAATTAATTGGTAAATATTTATGATTCATATAATTAAAAATAATAGAAAATTAATTCATTTAACACACACATATATATATTTTATGGGAAAAAATTAATTAAAATACTCGTTGAAAATATGGGATGTTACATTGAACCCTCTTTATAGAAATTTCAACCTCATAATTTTTTTTTGAAATGAATTATTATTTGTTATGACTATTTATATAAAGAAAATTACTAAACCTAAACTATAACTTAAAAAATCTATTATAAAAAAAACTAAAAATATATATGAGAAATTTAAATCTTATGTGGTCATAATAGGTATAATTATCCTATAACTCTTATGGAACCTACTTACCTTTCTAAGGATTTATAAAAAAAATTCCTAAATAATAATTCCTTAAAATAACCAAAATCAGATATAATACAAAATATTAATCCCATAAACCCATTATTTTTGATCTAATGCTAACCATATATACTTTTCATGCATCCAAAGAGGGTAAAAGAACTTTTACAATAGAAAATTTAATGCCTTTCAAAACACTGAACAAAATCCATCATAATATTATAATTATATAATATTATTTAATACTTTATCCAAGATAACTTATAAACCATTAAAAATCTTTTTTATCATATAATATAACCTAAGGAAATGTGGAAACATAAGAGAAGAGTGAGATAAAACATTCAGTATGAGGTAAAAATAGTTAATGGGGAATATGGGAGTTATCAAAATATCATATGAAAACGAGAGACATGATTAAGTGACAAATTATATTATTAACTAAATAATATAATTATATCCTAATAATTGAAAATGAAGCATGGGAGAATATTCTTTTATCATGGTATAATGTATGTAAATAAATGATCTTATAAGAATAACATATAGCTTTTAGAGAACTCCATGGGTGGTTACATATGTTGAGTCAATAAGGCTTCCTTATGAATTTTCCATTTCTTCTTGATTAGGGAGATTGCTGAGTCAATAAGGTTTCCTTATGAATTTACCATTCATTCATGTTTGGAAAATCACAAACACCTTATCTTAAGGAAAATTTCATTTTACCATATTCTTTTCTTTCATAAGGAAATTTTCCTTCCCTAAGGAAATTCATCCTTACCATGTTTTTCATTGTTCACATTATTTCTAAGAGTAAAATCCAGTCTCTTTACTAAAACCTTGGATTCTTATAATACTTAGATATAGAGAATTCTCTTTTCATGATCCGAGTTTAGATTCCATGTTCTCTGAATTCAGACTTCGAACTCTTATAAGTTCTGATTCTGAGTTCTCGTAATTCAGACTCCGAACTCTTATGAGTTCTGACTCTGAGTTCTATGAATTCAGACTTTGAACTCTTATGAGTTCTGACTCAGAGTTCTTTGAATTCAGACTCCAAACTCTTATGAGTTCTAACTCTGAGTTCTCCGAATTCAGATTCTAAACTTTTTGAGTTCTGAATATGAGTTCTTTGAATTTAGACTCTGAACATTGTAAGATCACACTCTGAAATCTTATGAATTTTGACTCCAACTTTTGTTATTTCGGACTCTGAAATCTTATGAATTCAGAATCCGAATTCCACTGAATTCAAGACTACCAATTTCCATAAAATGCAGACTCCAGAATTCAATAGAATTAAGGTTACGAATTCTTCTGAAGAGAGAATCTGAATTCCCTTGTATTATAGACACCAAATGCGTTTTTGGTTAGACGCCGAACTTTTATTTCCTTACATTACAAATAATTGATTTTGGTTAAGTACCATATTTTAGCTTACTCATGTTTGGGTTACAAAATGATGTCGTGATTTCTATTTCTAACCAACCATTGTTTGAGTGGCACGTATATAGGTCCCTCCGAAATTAAAGGAAAAATATGACCGTTGGAAGAGGTAGCCGACCATTGAAGTTGTGCCTATAAATAAGAGCTCATTTGAATGAGCTCACAAAAAAAGTTGATCAATCTAGAGATTACATGCTGCTGGAGTGATTTTTAGAGAGAGAGATACTTTTCATGCTTTGTGTGTATTAAACATCTTGTTCAGAATTGATTCGTGCGACTCTGAATGTTGTTGAGTACATTCTAGGGATTATGAGGATAGGAAGACAGAGGTGCCGACTACCTTAAAGTTCAAGGAATTCCTTTCGGAGGAAGACAGAGGTTCCAACTACCTTGAAGTTGAGGGTTTGCAACGATAGCAAGACAAACTCCAATATTTGTATAGAGGGCTTACCCCAGTGTGGGTAAGAAAGACTTTCTTGAAAGTATAAATCAAAGGACCTTTATCCAAGGTTGTTGGATAACCTTCTCTTTGGGTTAAAATATTTACTACTTGTTACTTGTATTGTTTCAAGTTTTCCGATGCATTTTGACTGTTGAGGAAAGTATAACTATCTTATACTTCCTTATACTTGTATACTCTGATTTAGTAAGATTTTATACACTTTAAGGTAGAATATTAATATTTTTAAACGTTTGTAATTTTCATTTTTTGATTCACTTTTCCAGAATTGCATCCTCGAAATCATATTTCTGAAATCATGCAAATGTGTAGAACTAGATGTTTTGTCAATTACCTGGTTTAACCCTATTAAACATATCCATCTTTAAAAGTTCCAAATAATTTTTAATGTATACAATTCAACCCCCTCTTTTATATTGAGCATCATTATTACGATACTACAATCAGTATCGTCTATCATTTCGATCCTACAATTGATACTAGAGGAGGTCTCTGAAATACTTATTTTCGCATGTAAGTTTTCTTACTCAATTTTTTCATTGTTCTATATTTTCCATTATTAGGATATTATTATCCTTGTTTATAAACTTTACTACTAACATGTTTGTGTGGAAAGATTTTATTAAAGATAACATTAATCAATGTTGGTTCCATAGACAACCTAAATCCTACTAGACCACCAATTTTTGATGGGAATGATTACGAATATTGGAGAGATCGCATGAAGCCATTCATTATAAATACTGGAGTAGCTAATTTTGTTTTGATTACTGGAGGATATAAAATCCCTGTTAAGGAAGTTAATACCTTCACCAATCAAGAAAATCATGAATATCAACTGAATTATAAGGTACACAATACATTGATTGGTTCTATGAATAGAAATATATATAGCCAAATTTCATCTTTTGAAGCAGAAAATTGTACATGGAAGAAGCATGAAGTTACTCACTTTGGAACTTCCAAAGTTATTGAAAATAGAAGAGACATTCTTAGAGCTGAATATCATGGTTTTTGATTTCCTTATGGAGAACCCGTATGTAAGGTGAAAAAAATATTTATGACTATCATAAACATTTTAAAATCTATGGGTGAGAAAGGATTAGATGATGAAGCTCTTGAGGAAAAGATCATAGACATCATGCCCAATGAGAGGGAATCCAAGAGAATAGGTATAGAGGAAAATAAAAAGGTTATTCAGATCTCTCTTGATGATTTTTTTGGAACTCTTCTTCAACATGAAAATAGAATAAAGAGAGATGATAATAATTTTAAAAAGAAGAATGGGAATAGAAGTTTTTCTTTTACAACAAATTCAAATCATATGAAATACAAGACTCCTGATAGAGTTACAAGATCTAAATCTAATAAGGTTGTTATAAAATCTTAATCTAGTGGAAGTGAATCTTCACGAAATGAATTTTCCAATCTTTCTCGAAGGATGAACAAGACTATTGGATAGAATAACTTTCAAACCAGATAAAAGAATAAAGAAAGGAAAGATAAGAAAGATTCAGAAGTCACTTGTAGATGAATGTAATCTCATATTCAACAATAGATATAAGTGGTCTTTACCAATTATAAACAAAATTTACATGTTTCCCATAAATATACTTCATCCATAATCAATAAATTTTTCAATATATTTGAGCAGCCATTGTTTCTATATTTTAGGTCCTCAATATTAATGTTTGATATGGAAAATATAAATTTTATTTTTAAGATAATAAATTTTGTAAATATATATTAGTTCTTTTCAGATTTTTGTTTTCAGGGGGGATAAAAACGCATTCAAATTATTAATGTTTTTTAATAGTATTTACCTTAATAAAAAATAATATAAAGGGATAAGGATCACTATATTTTGAAATTTTTTTCTAAAGGGTAAGGAACCTCATTCACACTTATTCATTTAGAGAATAAGCATGAAAAAGTTTTACGCATCCTTCTACACTTCCAAGGAATTGCAAATCCATTTCACACATCCTTTTTATGGTTTACAAAAGATGTGTTAATGGGGCTCATGCCTCAAACTAAAAAAAATATAAATACATCTCCCTCTATTTCATTTGTTCCTGCCTTATATTTTTTTGTGAATCTCTTATACATTTCTTTCTCATCATATATTTCGAACTTTTTATTATATAAAATTTATGTTTCAAAATATTAATTTTACAATTGTTTTCTTTAACTTGTTTTTATGATTTCTTTATTTAATCTGTATGGTTGTATGACTATATGAATTATTGATCCTTTAATGTTTTTGTTTTTGTATGAATTAATATTATTTGTATGATTTAATTTATATTGAATCATTTAGAAAATTTTAATATGGTGTTTTTAAAATTTAAATTTTGTGTATAAAATATAGTTTATATTAGTGGAAATATAATTGTTTAATAAATATAAATATTTATTACTCAAATTGTGAATAATTAGATTTGAATATAATAATATGTATTTTTTATATTATATAGTGTTTCTAAACTAAAATAAATTTAAAATAAAATACTCGATACACATAGGTAAATATAGTGAATCTATTTAAATGTTTTTTAAAAATTTTATTATGAATAATTATTTATAAAAATTTTATTATGTATCATATTATTTTTTTTATAAATATAATATATTATTTGAAATATGTTTATAAATATATTATATTTATCAATGAAACTAAAAATGTTTATTAATAATAATAATTTTTATATTATATTTATTATAAATAATTATTTTTTATGTAATTATGTATTAAATATAATTATTTAAATTTCGGAATGTTTAATTACTTCACAAAAATTATATAAACTTAAAATATTTTATTTTCTTGAATGTAACATATGATTGAAATATTTTAATGGTACATAAAGTTTAAATTATATTACTTTGTTAATTAAATATTTTAAAAAATATTATTAATTATATTTTGAGTAGTTATGTATAAATTAATAATTTTTTTAATTTGGAAACTGTAGTTGTTTACACAATATATATTATTATATGTTCAAATATTAATAAAAATATTTGAATATTTTTAAATGTGTATATTTAAATATAGTAGATTGAAATGTAAATAAATGTACATTATAGTATTTTATACATTGATAAATAAATGTATTGTAGATAATTATTTTTTAAAAATATATTATTAGTGACCATTACTTATAATCATGAGTATCATAAATTATTTTCAAAAATTCATATCATTGCTTAGAAAATTTATGTAATATTATTGGAATATAATATTGGAAAAATTATTTTAGGCAATTTTAAATGACATGATTAATTACAAAAAATGCATACATATAAATATTCATATTTAAAAATAGTTAATATAAGTATATGTTTATATACATGGATATTTATTATTTATTAGATATAGTAATAAGTGATGTTATAATATATAGAACATATATAAGTATATGTTTATATACATGGATATTTATTATTTATTAGATATAGTAATAAGTGATGTTATAATATATAGAACATAATAATTATCCTAAAAACATTTTAAGAGTATTTTGTGATGACAGAGCACGAGATGACCAAAAAATGTTTGATGGAAATTTCATATTTTGTTTTGAAGTTATATATTTATAATAATTTAATTTTGTTTTCTTAGATTATTACATGTGTTTCATCCATCTTTCTAGTTATGTAAGTACCATAACGTCCATGTAAAAATGTTATGTATCTCAAATTCCAATTTCCCCTCACCTTCATGTGAGTAACAATGTAATAAAAGAATCTTAAACTGGTGGTGCTACATCTTGAAGATGGAATATTACATCATGAATGAAAAGAGGGTTATTGTTGCTAAAACCGAAGATAATATTTGCTCCTTGATTTCCTTTCCACCTAGGTTTTGGTTAGTTTATCAAATAAGGGTAAACCAATCCATAAAAAACATCTCACGGTAATTCATGATTATATAATCATAACAATTCAAAACATGTTAAAATTTTTATGTTTTAGTGTAAATATAAAAATCATTTTTTTAAAAAAATTATATATAATCATGTAGATGTCAATGCACTTCAATAATTAGGTCATTTATATCAATGTGGGGTTTAGATACAATTTTCCCCTTATAAGAGTGGACAATATTCAACACATCATGAATATAAATAGATGTATACATATATATATATTATTTATTTGATATAGTTATAGGTAATGTTACAATATGTATAATATGGTAATTATCCCATGAAAATATTTTATCAATATTTTATAACGATTGATCTTGAGATGACTGAATAATGTATGATTGAAATTTCATGTTATGTTTTTTTGTATTCTATAATTTGACTTGTAATAATTGACTCATCATGAGTTGACCAACCAATGTATGATTGAAATTTAATGTCGGTTTTTTATATAGTTATAGAATTTGTAATAATTACATTTTAACTTTTTAATTGATGATCTAAAATTCATCTCTCTCTCTAGTCATGTAAGGAACTATGTGTCCCGAAAAAAAATTCGTTTATCCCAACCCTAGATACCTCCTCACATTTATGTGAGTAACATTGAAATAAAAGGGAACTAGATTAGAGGAATTTAGGTTTGAAGATGAATTTTTACACCATTATGGAAAGGATGTGGATGATTTTTGAAATTTTAATTAAGAGAGTCTTCGGAAGATCCCCCATAGTTTTGGGTTGGTTTATCAAGTAATGATAAACCAGTCCATAAAAAAGTCTCAAGATCAAGTGAAATTTTTTAATCATTGACAATTTTTGCATGTTAAACATTTAATGATGAAATATATAAAATTTTATTAATTAAAATTCTATGTAATCATATCTGTGTCAATATGCTACAATGGTTAGGTGATTTATACTAATCAATGTTTTAGCTATTTGTTTTCTACATATAAGAGTTTTAAATCATCTTTAATGTGTAACATTGGTTGATTTTTATATGAATATTTATAGTTGCATAAAACGGATGGATGATCAATAAATTACATAAATTATATATCTAATTCTTAAATATCTTGATCATATATGGAACATTGACTATCCACTTCTCGATAATGAGGATTGGTTGGATAAATCATCATTATTCTGTAAAAAGTATAATAATCTTTTAAAGAAATTAAATGCGGATATTTGTTATATTAATGTGCTGATACCTACTACTACATAGCCATGTTATTAGAGACCTGTTGAATTGAGTCCTTCTAAACATTCTCATTCATTTTCGCCTCATCTAACTCTAGTAGTAGAAATAAATAATGAAGAAGATTATCATAATATGAAAAGAACTGTAGGGTAAATCCCTATAAATACAACTAATTTAATGAATGAGACTTTATTTGATGAGGAAGTATTTTATGATTAATTAAGAGATGATGTGGGGAATGTGAATTTTGAGGTTCCCTTCATATATAGGTAACAACCATTTAGTGTTAATAATCGTAAATTATAGACTTCCTTAGTTAAAGGAAATTCATGTGCACAATATTTTAATTGGGATTTCATTACACTTACTATTGAATTTCTTAACATTATAGGTAACACATATGCATCCACTAATAATAATATACTTTTTATATGAGAGTTTAAAATAAAACATTTATTTAATATGTGGTAAAGAAATAACACGTAGAGAATCATTTTTCATTTTTAGTTGATGATTCTAGAAAGATATCTATTTCAGTGTTACAAATACGGGTGGAAATGTAAATTTTGAATATGGGAAAGATATAATAATTTTTTTTCATATTGGATGATAACAAAGTTAGAAGGCCCAAAAAAATACATGTACATCCAAAAATGTCATAAAATCACTCTTCACATAATGTAGAGTTTATATAGAATATTATTTTATAGATGATACAAATTTTTCAGTACTTTCTTGTGACCCTTATCCATGAACTAATACAACAGTTGTTCAAATAAAATGTATCATATGTAAACTATTATAATTAAAATAAAAGGAAATTGGGAAGGTATATGGTTATTGGGATGAATCCTATGTAATTTTTTAGTAACTAATTATATTGTTGTCACTCAATAATCAAGGTATTTATCATTTAAACATTGTTGAATATTTCTACTCAAATCAGTGATTTGAGAAAACAAAGGTGAATTTCCATATGCTATTTTTTGAATTTTGGGCCATGTATCGCTACTTTTCTTAATTGTTAACAGTTCATTCATGTTAATGGAACTTCTGTTTTGTAAAATTATATAGGTGTTGTACATATTTCAACCACACATGTTGGTAATTGTTCTCTACTTCAACATTTATTTTCTATTATTGAAAAGGATAATTTTGAATCATGGAGTTGGTTTGTGGTCTATATATGCATTCATGTTACACAAATCCAAGGATTGTGTCTGATATCTAATCACTATTGAGTTATTGTAGAATCTATTAACTATGATCCTGTTTCACGGAAAGAGATGAATTATTATCAATTATATTTAATTACAAAGAAGTCAAGTCATTTGAATAATAATTTTAGATATGATACAATAAATAAAGATATCATCATGTTTGGTATGTTTTATTGAAATTATGATTTTTGGAAAAACATTCAATCTTTTAAATACATTGACCTCTTAAAATTTTAACATAAAAAACCTAATAATGAAAATTTGATCAATGAATTAAATAAAATATATGGGATAATGAAGTTTTATAAGATTATATGATGTAAATTTGAAAGGAAAATTGTCATTTTCATATGATGGTGGTATGATATATGGCCATATGACCACTAATATTGGGGAGTGTACAAATGGGTTCTTCAAGGATGTATATAAACTCATATCATAGGATTTGTACAAAAGACATTTTAGATATGTGTCATGTAATTTGTTGAATGGTCATAGGTGGCCTATCAGAGGATGCAACATGGAATGTGTTTTGCTAAAAACATCCAAAGATTCATGGATAAGATATTTTAGGATGCATCATCATTTCATGTTTGAACCTTTGACTAGGTTGGGAGACTCTTTTAGGTAATAGAGTTTCACAACCCGCTCATTAAAACTATGATCAAGTACTAGTGGTCATATTAGAAAAATGGTGTTGTGCAAACCATGGTCGAGTACTAGTGGTCATATTGGAAAACAGGTACTATGATTGTGGTTCTTTCTAGGAATTGATGTATCCTTATGCACATGTCATTGTCGCTTCTTCAATGGCCATAGTAGGTACTGGCGGTGATATCCTCAGTCATAATGTGCTCAATCATGCTAATCCTCTAGGGTCCAGCCTTGAATGAGATGGTGTGGGTACCAAGATGGAGTATACATAGATTTAAAATGATACTAGTGATCTCACCACTAGAAATAAGGAACAAAATTCTAGGTTTAGTGATTGTGTTTCTATGGGTGTTAATTTGATTATACATGGAGTGCCATTTGAACCCATTAAATAGGTGGAATTTACAATTTAATTGAAATGAAATTCCCTTGTTAGGAAGTGAGTCACGTCAGTTTGGTGGGGCATTCTAAAGATGGGGCTACTGGTGTTGGGTAAAGGTGTTGTCTTTCACAATTTGACGAGTAGGGCTATAGTGTACAACCACTGGTTGCATACTTTTTAAGGAATGATCTATAGGAAGATGAGTCTTGGAAATATGATGTTCAGTAGAGTGTCAACGACCGAAAAGATATTCAGAATTTATCCAATTGTTTTGAATTTCATAAAAATGAGGTAATGTGTCTAATGATGGGTATGACAAGTAAAATTATATGTTTCTACTGGAAACCACTCATTTCAGATCTTCGGACAGTGGTGACCCAATTTCTATTAATGAAACTATTTTAAATGGAAATTGAAATATTGGTAGTGGTGATTTTTTTTCTCATGTTCCTAAAATAAATAAAAAAATACTATAATATTCATCACAAGAATGTGTCTACCAGGTCATCTTCTATGGAATTAATTATCCATCCCATTATAGAGCAGTAAAAGTCCTAGGAAAGGATCCTTGGGATACCCAATCAAGGAAATTCAAAATCAGAGTGGGAAACTACTGATGATGATGATGATGATGGTGATTATGATTATGGAAATGATCCTAGTTTTATTGATCCATATTTTACTTGTTAGGATGAGAGCATGTCTCTTTTTATGACCCCATCTGCTTTCATACTTGTACGTTTTCTTTTTTCTAACCACCTGTAATAAATGGATAGTATCTTTTTCACCTTGATAGATATTTTTCATATAAATATATTTAATTAATTTAAAATATTTATTTATAAATACTTTTTTAAAAATACTTTTTATAAATAAATTGATAAATTAATATTTTAAATATGTTTCGGGTTCTAAAAACCCGTAATGAGGTTCAGAAAGTGTTAGGGTCTGGAAAATATTTACTAAGCACATCATGACTAATTAGCAACTAATAATTTTATATTTAATTTTTTTATTTAAATATAAATAATTAAATATATAGATATATAAATTCTTATATATATTTATATATTAAAAATTTTTATTATATAAATATATATATTGCCAACGTGCTTGTACCTGAGTGGTAAAGGATCCTGCTTTGCATCCAAGAGATCCCAGATCAAATCCGGGTAGGGGAGAATTTCTAGGTCACTATAGAAGTACTATATAACATAATATAGAAGGTATTGTGTGGTATTGTAGTAGCTAGAAGTATTGACATGATTTAGGACTTGAGGACACAAGTTTTGGCCTATGGCTCTTAGGGCCATTAGGCCACTATTGGCCTTCAGGCCTTCATTCCACTATAGGCCTTTAGGCCATGGTATTTTGAGCCATTTAATAGTTATATTTTACCACATCAGAGTAGGCCCTAGAAGAGGAGAAAAGTATAAGTAACTACTATAGTAGAGCTAACCAGATTGGGATGGATGAAAGGGTATGGAATTTTCCATTGGGAAGCATCCATGAAGAAGATAATAGGGAGGGGAAGTTTTGGTGTAGCCGGGTATGTTGGCCTTCGGGTCACATATTGGTCCTTATGCAACTAGGCCCATAAGTCATGTAAGGGTTACCTCTTAACCAAATTAAAAATAGGATTCTCTAAAATAAATAAAAATCTCAATGCCCTTTGGGTTAGGTTGACCATATAAAAATATATTTATTTAAATTATATATATTTATATATGACAGGAAATGGGGGTGGGGGAATGGAAGTGGGGGTGGTGAGCATAAAATCAATTACCAATTGAGCTATGTCACCTCAATTTAGGGACCCACCCATGTGGTCTTTTCTCCATTCAGACATCGAGTAGTGATACCACCTATTGAGAAGTGTATCGATACTTCTGTAGATTAAAAAAAATTAATCTTCATGTTGAGTAGTCGATTTCTACAACATGGGAGGATAATGGTATGTTTAGGTCTATCATGTTACATGATTTCCATTGATGGATAATAATAATGTCCCATGATAATAAATACCCTTACACAAAAGAGGTTTGACTCACGATAATGTTCTGAGTTTTATGTCTTCAGCAGACCCTGAATGATCATATGGTTGTTTTGGCGACTAGTGTTCTCTATGAAGAAGTTTTAGACATAGGAGGTATCAAAATATGATGCAACTATGTTTAGTTCACATCACGGGTTTTATAGATAAATATAAACCAGGTTTCAGGGTGAGATAGGCTCCCAATTCTCATGTAGTATAGGACTGGCGTGAGAATACGATGTGAATGTATTCCTTGGACAAGATGCCTACTGATGAAGGTCCTAGCGATGATACTTCTCTAGGGGGATTCGGTCCATTGGGGGTGGATTATATCAGTGATGTTCAACATGGCTTCAAATATGAATGAAATAGGGACATTTCTTCCACTGGGACATGTTCTTGTGACATGACTTGAAACCATGAGGGTAAGTTAGTTTCACCCAATGTGGATAGTTTCAAGGTGTGGCAGATGAGTTCCTTAAAATTTTATGTTTTTGGAATTTTTTTAGTACATTGCTGTCGGAGATATCCCTAGTTGTGGTGAGAATTAGTGAATGAGAATGGGAATGGATAAATTTAGGAAGTATAATCTTATGCCTTAGTGGATTTGTGTGTGGTCTAGGGTATAACATGTGTCTCCACTGCTCAATCTATAGTTATAGAATAGATATTTAAGACACATATCCTGAGTCATATCCCTTGTTATATACACAATGATACTAGTGGGGTATGTTTTGATCAAAACCTTATTCTAGAGGTTCTTTTATAAAGGATTAATGATCACATGTTTTTACTATTGGTGTGACCTACCTCGTCAAAGAGAAAGAGAGAGCCTCATGTCAAATATTTCCATAGTGGAAGTGAGACCCTATGACATTTTCCATAGTATGGGATAAACAATTACTATCAATGCTCAGTTGATTTCTGTAAGTGAGTGTAGCAGCGCATCTAATTTATTTGTATGGTTCTTTCCTCCTTTTATTGGGAGTGATCTCCGTGGGGTCACTGTTCAACATTACAGGGGTGAGTTCGAGTGTGATCATACCCCTAAAATTGAGATGGCTACAAAAAAAAGAGATGAATAGTGATTTGAGAATGAATCATATAAGAACCATGGATGTGGGTTCATGATTGAGGGTACAATTGTGGTGAAATAAAAATTATAGGAGATTGAAGGTGGTTTTCGGTCATATCAATGATCCCTATTTTCTTGGTTGATTTTTTTTGAGAAGACGTGCAGTGCAATGTGATAGGTTTTGAGATAAGTCCATGAGTAGGGTCTCAAGGAAAAGTATGATCATCATGGAAGTGATGGGGGCTCAATGGTGCATGAGCCAGTAAACATTGTGGAGCACAATCAAAGCTAGACCTTAGTGCGAATAATGGGAGTTATGTTTTTCTTATTAGATATAATAACAATAATGTTGTGTTAATAATAATAATAATTATTATTATAATAATAATATTTTTAATATTATTTAGAGGAATAATATATGGTAATTATTTCAAATGATGATGATGGATTGGGTACTAGGAGAGGCATGAAATGTCTCTGAAAAAATAATGGGAAATATTAATATAATAATGAATTATAAGGGAAAGAGAAATTCTCCAAGGGAATAGGCTAGTGGTTAGAAATTTGTGGGGTCTAATGAGAGGTCTTATGGTCAATTCTCTCTGAGAACTTGCAATCATTGTAGTTTTCGTGCAACATTATCCCATGATCTATTGAAATATAAAGGAAATAGAAAACAAATGATAATAATAATTACATGAATACTGAATTAGCATCAATTAAAAAAAGAGTTGATTTTGAGGCGATTCAGAGCACGTATATCATGGAGAGGATAAGGGAGCATGAGCATGGACACCGCCTTGAAATAATGTTTTAAAAATATTAATAATATAAAATATTATTAGTATTATTATTGTTTATAAAACCACATGTAGGTAGTAACTTTTTCATTCAACATCGGATTGATGATCTGTATGTGGAATCCAACCCAGAAGAAGAGGCTATTAATTCAAGACCAACATTGGATACCTTTTTATAGCTTGTGTATTGGGTTTATGAAATTCCTAATAAATATAATAATAATACAAAAAATAGTATCCAATATTTATTTTTCATATGGTGTCTCAATGAAGAACCTTCTATGGTGTTGTGACCCTAAAAATGAGGCAGACATTTCAAGACCAATATTTGGTGTTTAATTCAGACTTCTGGACCAGGCCTATGCTGTTCTATATGAGGGTTATGTGGTGAGACACATCTTTTCATCAGGTTTCTTATTTGAGAAATTTAATAGTCGGTACTGAGTGTTTTTATTTGATGATCCTAATAGCGTGATTCATTTTACCATTCCTGGTTGTTTGTGATGACATATTTTTTGTTTTAAATTTTATTTCTATCACGTCGATGAGTATCTTTGTGCATTCATCCAAATTTTTTCTAGACACACCATGTACTTTGGGAATACATGATCACACCCAGTAGTATACAGGAATGGACTTGTACCTAAGAATAGTTAGGTAAACATCCCATTAGAATAGTGAGACCACATGACACATGTACCCCCTTACACATCATGAAATTAGTTATGAAAATTATACCTCTTGTATATTCTTTTCCTTGACTCAAATATTTTCCAGTGAGTGGCCTATCCTTTTTATTTTTTCACATAGAACGCGATGGTGGACTTAAAAGTGGCTTCTAATATCAAATTTTAAATTTTACGATCATGAAAATTCTTTAGGAAATTTTTGCCGATGACAGTGATTGGGAATGATCATCAAAGAGAGGTACCCAACTGAAGGACTAGAGTGTGGTTCTACTATCTACCAGCTGAATGGTACTCCATGATAGACTAGTGTTTTCTTAGTCTACCTAAATATTGGTATCCCTTAATGGAATAGGGTGTGGGTTATCTATACAAATATATGTTGGAAACCTCTTTATATTTAAGGGTATGGGTCCTCTATGTACTGAGTGGCACCCCCTAACAGACTAGGGTATGGGTCCTCTATCCATCTACTGAGTGGAACCCTCTTATTGTGTCAGGTAATGCATCATCTTATTATAGAGTGTAACCCTACTACTATGTTATGACATGGATCCTTTATCCAAAAAGTGGAAACCTCCAATTGTACTATGGTATATTACCTCTTCCTACATAGTGTAATCCTCATGTTTTACCTAAGAATGGGTCCCCAACAAAGATATTATGTCCCCTCAATTGTGTGTCATAGTGGAAAGGTGTGGATCCACATGGATACTTCTTTGGATAGATATTAAAGATGTTTGGAATTGATAATAAAATTGTGGAACTATTGGAAGACTCATTGTTCATAGATGTGTGGTGGAGATGGAGATCCCCTTTACCACTTGTTTAGGCTTCTTGTTGTCACATATACTAATTGAAATACCTTAATTGTGATGATTTAACTACTATTATCATGTATTCTATTACCCCCTCTCCAGTTTTCATGTAATCAATTTAAGTATGTATATACTAAACCTTTCATGGTATTTTCCTATAGGTGAACTGTGCAATGAAAACGATGGATAGATCATAGGTGCATTTGGAAGAACATATGGATACTTGGGGTGTATTTGACTGTATACGACAGTTGAGGCGTGGAGATTAGGATTCGGGATCCCTAATCATTATTTCTTTTCCATTCATTGACGAATTGGGGCATCTTTTTTAGTTGGGTGTCTATTTTTTTCTTTTACTTTTATGATAATATTGTTGTACTATATTTTTTTCCCTATTTATTATTTCATGAATGATTTTTACTCTATAAGTTATAGTCTTTTATTAGTATTCCTCTTCACTTCTACATGTAGATGGTTGGGTGAATTCATACATGTACTTAATGAAAAAACCTCCCATTTTAGATATGTATTTCAGTTCTTGATGTCATCCCCTATCCTATGGAGGTGGGATTTCATGGTGTTTTTGTAATGGCGACATGGATGACACTACTTTATATCATAACATCATTGTTTCGTTGTCTTTTTTTCCTATTTTCATTATTTATCTTCTTTTTTCAATAAATAATCACCCACTTTTCAATATACAGAGGCTCTCATCGATAACATTGTTGTGAATAAAATTTATTCTAAGAAATTAAATGGGTAGGTCATACCCCACACTAATAAGGATATTATCATTGATTCTCTTAGAAGGAGGGTGGAATCCATTGATGTTTTTGAAAAAGGTATGATTGATTCAAGAAAGTGGATGAAGGAAGATAATATGGTTTCATATGAATTTGAAAATTATAAACCAGTTGGGTCTAACAGTCCAAGGGCTATAGATATAAGGATCAATGGCCCATCTAAGAATAAAGAAAAAAAATGATAATGATGTAGTTGCTACATTGTCTCCTAGAAATGCTGACCGGGTTGGATGTACCTAACCTTCATAAATTCAAATCGATTATTTGGTTTTACAAATTAATCTATCAACTTATACTAGATCTTAAAAATAAAATGACATGAGATAAGAAAATACTATGGTACTAAACTCTGCTTCCCCAAGTTCATCCAATTACTAAACCAAGTTCTCTTTAAAAGAGAGAATTAACTTTTCTCAACCCGGTGTGAAGACTCAGGTCTCCACTAGCAACTCCTTGATATTCTTGATCAAAGGAAACCTCTACTGATCATGTTCATATGCTAAATTCTAAAAACTATTTTTGTGATGATGCTACTAACATGGTGGTTATGTCCAACAACAATGATGATGGAGGTGATTTGGATGATGAAGAAAACCAATGGAAGCCTTCCAAAACATGGAGGAATGGTCAACATCCCCATAACTAAGGATGTAGAGGCACTCTACATAAATAAAAAACTCATTCACAAGCAAAAATATATTCTATAAATGGGATCTTCTAGTTCGGTACTTTGGTGATAACATTTTGGTAGCCTTTTCATGGTTCTTTGGTCCTCGCTAGTGTGTCTTATAACTGGTGCACTTTTCTCACTTTCCCTTCCCCCATCTTCTTTTTCTCAACTATTGTTTTCTATTTTTAATAAATATTCCCTCTATCCTCAAGCTATTCAAACAAAAATTTTACAATTAGATTTATCAATATATATTTAATTATATTTATGAATATATTTATAATTTTATAATTATAAATATATCTTTATAAATTATTGTTTATAATTATATAAATATAAATATATATTTAATTATATAAATATAAATATATTTTAAATTATATAAATATAAAAATACTTATAATTATATAAATATAATTATATTTATAATTATATAAATATAATTATATTTATAATTATAATTATATAAATATATTTAGAATTATATAAATATAAAAATATTTTGAGTTATATAAATACAAATATATTTATAATCAGATAAATTTAAATATATTCATATTTTTGTAAATATAAATATATTTATAATTATATAAATATAAATATATTTATAATTATATAATTATTAATATATCTTAATATATATAAGTGTAAAATATGTTTAAAAGTATATGTAATATTTATATATTAATATATATATATTTATTTATATATAACAATATATATTTATTTATATATTAAAATAATTTTAAATATGTATACATAAATATTTGTTTAAAAATATATTTTTGAAAAAAGATTGATAAACTAATATTTCTAAACATGTTTCGGATTTGTAAACCCTATAATCGTGTTTGTAGAGGGTTTGTGTGGAAAATTTACCTAGAAATTCCCATTGTATACACCGTGTTAACAGAGATAGACAACCACCATGCAAGGTGCACGGCCTTCAATATCATTGATAAACACGTCACTACTGATAATGTTTATTGTCACTCTCTGGGCCATATTGTGTTAGCCTACCTCTTCATGCACGCCTATATCTTTCAACCTCTAAATGCCACTCGTTTCATGCCCCCAATAACCACCTCCATTTTTATTTCACAAATTTTTATCACATAATTTCATCCCCAGCTGAGTTTTCTCTCTTCAAGGATCCTCACATTGGCCTTAACTACAAGGATTCTCCTACTTACTGTCGGCCAATCCTTGGGATAATGTCCTCCAAAAATCCAGAGAATATGAGAAGATGGAGGGGAGAGAGGGAAATATAGGATTGGTAAAAGAGGGAATAAATATTTTTTAATAGGATTTAAGTTATTTTATAGAAAATAAAGGATAGGGTTCTCTATATTCTAAATAATTGGTTTAGAAGGGCATGCATTCTCATTTAGGGAAGAATCATGAATGAGGTTCCTGCATCTTTGCCCTGAGTAATGAGGCATCAATTATGTTCACTCATCTTGTACCAAATTTATATTGGAAGCATGAAAAGCATTACCACCTCCTAATAATTTGTAATTTATTTTTATGTTTTAGTTAATAAGTAATATTTAAAAAAATTATAAAAAATTATAATTTTTTGGTTGATATAATTACTAGTAATTTATTCATAGGTAACATATTTATCAATTTTCAATTTTCTTATTATTTATTATTAAATAATAATACATTACTTTATTATTAACATAATTGATAGTATTATACCTAATATTTATTGTTTAATAACAAATAAAAAATAATTCATATTGAAAAATATATTTACTCATTATTAATTATATTATTTTTAATATTTTATAGTATTTCAATAATTATTTTCTTATTAATTTAAAAAATATATTTTATTATTAATATTTAAAATAATTATAGATTTGAAAATAATAATAATAATAATATTTAATAATAAATTCTATATGGTTATTTATTTTACATAACATGGGTAACAATACGAATAAATATTAATATAATTAACATATAATTATTATTATTATTAAAAATATAGTCATTAATATTAATGTTTCTTAATTTTAATATTTATAAATTTTTATATAGAAATATTTGTTAAATTGTTATTGATATACATATTTAGAATTTATTAATAAGTAAAATATTTATTAATTATCAATTTCATTTTTTTAATTAATAATTTATTATTGAATTATTAATTAATTTATAGTATAACAACTAAAATTTATAAACTTTTATTTATAAATTGTGGTGAAATGTTTGTCGATATAATTATTAGCAATTTATTAATATGTAATATATTAATTAATTATCAATTGTATTATTTATGATTAACTGAAATTATATTATAATGTTTTGAATATAATTAATTGTTTAATAACAAATATTTATAGTTTAATAGTACATATAAAATTATATTCATTGAAATTTTTTTTAATAGTTAATAATTAGATTATTTTTAATATATTATTGTATATCATTAATTGATTACTACACCAATTAATAATATTATTTTTATTATTAATATTAATAATAATTATAGAATTCAATACAGTAATATTATGAATATTTGATAATAAATTTAATATAATAAATTGTAATACATAATATGGATATTAATAATAGTAATAAGTATTAATATAATTAAAAAAAATCTAACTATTATTATTACCAATGTAGTTATTAATATTAACATTTCATAATCATTTAGAAATATATTTATTACATTCTCATTATATAGTTTGTTATGTCACAAACGATAATATATTAGTTGGTTTTTAAATAATGTACTTGTAATGATTTAGAAAACATATAAGATGTATTAGTCTAATCTATGTCGGTGTCTCATGTTCTCCTCTGTGCCATAGCTTGCTGTATAGAAAATGCGTCCATATTCTGTCTGTCAATGTCCATGCTCTGGAGAAGACATCTCCATTGCTACATCTTTGTCACCTTCCTCCATATTATCTTAAGGATGGGTGGTGGATCTATAGTCTCCCCCCACACCATATCCTAAATGTGAGGATAGTGGTTGTCGACTGAAACTATTCCCAACATGTGAAGAATATGGTTGCAGTGTAGTATACATCTTTGGATGAAAAGAAAATAAAGACTACATCATGTACCAGTCAAAATCTATTATTACCGTAGAATCTAACAAACTATCAAACTATGATACGTCGGGGCCCACCAAATGTATACCATCTGACTGTATCTGCCCCTGTGAACGTGCCTCTAGTTGGGTCTGTTGATCATATAAAATAGGAAATGGTAGAGCATCTGGATAATCATAATGAAAATCCTCCTCCTGTGACACATCTGCATCTATTATTGGCTCATCACCCCTGACACATTTATATCAAGATCAACACCCTCAACAACTCCTAAAACGTTGAAGGAAATACCCTGAAAAATATCATCCATGGGAATAAGTAGTTCATGAACTACTTTATGAAAATATTCCTGGCCAAATATGCCTCCTTGTTTAGGATCAGATATGTGAATGAGTTGGGCGATACAAGAATCTGGAAAAAAAATACAGTTAACTAATGTTAATAAAAAACTACTCAAAATTGGAAGGAAAAACTTTTATCAACTAATGATAGCCATTTCCATGTCACGTAAGATATATCAATATGGTCATGCGGTACTAGGACTCATAATTTAGCTGATCTGATAGATGCATAGGTACTCTATCTACACCTCATAACCGAGAATCATGGTGTTTGTCTAACATCCCAATATAGAATTCATGATATCACCTCTTTTCAAAGTATTGATTCCTATAAATATTTAGGGAATTGAGAGAAGGAAACTGACTAGGAGGTGTAGGAATGAGATGAGGGAAGCTGATTTTCCTCATAACCCTATTAGCATGATTCCACTCAACAATATGAAAAAGAATAATAGATATGAGTCATGGGATGACAATATAAATCCTCATACATTAATGTGGGATACTCTAGATGATTGGGTCAATATATGGCATCCATGAAACATGAAATATCAAAAAATGAATAAGAAATTAATTAATGAATTTATATGTAGTAGACAATAATATATTAACTATATAATTAATAATCATGTACATCATTGAGTCAAAGGATTTCTGACACATGTCTATAAGCGTGGACATTTGTTCTGGAGGTATCTAGAGTACGATTTTCTTGATTCTACCTATTGATATATTTTTTATACATATATAGAATAGTATAAATTTATATATTTGACTTTCACTTAAGAAGGAAGAAAAAACATTCTATCATCCACGCGAGGATTCCCATAAAATATCTCTAGATAATAGTGCACGAGCATGTAGAGATAAGTTAGAGATGTGATCCCATATTAAAATTTGGAACGAAATAATGAATCCTATAATCATCAACATATCGATGTGACATGAACTATATAGAAATATATATATTATAAATACATTTATACCCCAATCTATACCTCCCTACGTAGTCAAAATCCTCAAGTAATGGTAAATACATCAAGTTGAAAATTTTAGTCCAATGATCTATGGAGATCATACCACTAATAAGTATTAGAATATATGCATGTGAAAATCTTATAATGTTGATCTGGTCAGCATCGTCATCCATATGGGTGAAGTAATAATCTATATATGGCATACATAATTGACTCTCGATGACAAACTCCCCATCACCGCAAACCTCAATGTCCAATATTTATTTGAACAAGATCAAACTAATTTTCAACAAATCATCCATTCATAGTCACATCTTCGATGGGGAGGCCCAACATAATAGACTTATCCTCTAGAGTAATAGTCATCTATCCCTCGAGAAAATGAAATGTATGTGTCTTTGGACTCCATATCTCCACTAAGGAAGAATTGACATGATGTTCGATAAATGTGAATTCACACATTACAATGTTTTAGAACCCAACATGACGAATATGAGGGGTGATGAAAAATGTGTTGCAACATAATAGAAATGATGAGACATTCATACACTCAAATAAGGATCCTAACGTCTGTCAATAAGTAGATGTGAATCATATTTGTCCTGTAATGTGTGCAATGTAGGGACAACCATCTATACCATTGATATCAATGTTACATTTTATAGTTAATTTCATAAAATATGTATAATATTTTTCCAAAAACTAAAACAAGGAAAATTAGGTTCTAAACTTTAATTCATAATTAAAAATTATGATGAACAAAGAGGTAAACAAATTAATGCTAAAGATTTTGTTGGTTTAGCCAAAAAATTTCGTACTTTAATGATATTCCATCATGTTTAACTTATTTATAAATAATTATATGTATATATTCAAGAATGAACATCCCCATAGTTCAATAAACTATATGATATATACAATCCATAATGTCATTACTAGGAAATATTTAATTGTAATTTGTTTAGAGATTAAACCTCATCTTATTCATTTTTGTGTGTGTTCGATTTCATAATAGTTGAAATATCCCAAAATTCATTATAATTAAATATAGAAATGAAACAAGATTGAGGTGAAATAAGAATTAAATGAATCGCACTATAAATAAATGGATAAAAAATGAAAAATTATGTATACGAAAAAATATACCCAGAAATGTTAAAATATACACTCGACCAATGATTCTGTGAAGTGGATCCCCTTACTTCCACTTGGGAAAATATTTTATAAGTATTACCTTATTTGTTATATATTCTGCATCACATTCTCACTCCCATTCCCAAGGATAGTCCATCCCATTTCTGATACGAGTAGACTTTGGTCATTCTCGAGTGTGCTACATGGTAATACTAAGCACCACATTCAACATTTGATTAAGAAAGTTAAAATATAGAAATATCAAAAAATTATTTTGGATTGAAAATATAAATGTAATAATCCAATAGTGAAATAATTTTATAAATGAAATAATCCATAAATAAAAAATCCACAATATAAAACCCAGTAATGTTAGGGACTATAGTTAGCTGTTCAAAAGAAATATTAATAGTATAAAAAGAACCAACATACATCCAAGGTGCACTATAATATTCAATAGTGTTCCAATGTGATAAACCATGTCAACATGGGGTTACCATGATAAGTTCTCAGATGAAGAAGCGACAATGAAATGTGTATAAGGATACATCAATGTCTGGAAAGAACCACAATCACAGTACCTATTTTCTAATATGACCACTAGTACTCGACCAAGGTTTGCACAATACCTATTTTCCAATATGACCTCTAGTACTTGACCATGGTTTTAGTGAGGTGGTGGTGAAACTCTATTACTTGAACGAGGCTCCCAACCTAGTCAATTGTTCAAACATGAAATGATTATGAATCCTGAAATATCTTATCCATTAATCTTTGGATGTTTTTACCAAAACACATTCCATGTTGCATCCTCTGATAGGCCACATGTGAGTATTCAATAAATTACTTGACCCATATGTAAAATGTCTTTTGTAAAAATCCTATGATCTGAGTTTATATACATCCTTGAAAAACCCATTTGTGCACTGCCCAATATTAGTGGTCGTATGGCCATATATCCTACCACCATCATATAAAAATGACCATTTTTTATTTCAAAGATACATCATATAATCTTATACAACATCATTATCCCATATATTTTATTGAAGTCATTGATCGAATTTTCATTGTTAGGGTTTTTATGTCGAAATTTTAGGAGGCCAATGTATTTAAAAGGATGTAATTTTTTTCCAAAAAATATAATTTCAATAAAACATACGCAATATGATGATCTCCTTATTTATTTTCTCATCTCTAAAATTATTATGCAAATGACTTGACTTTTTTATAATTAAATATAATTAATTATAATTCATCTCTTTCCATGAAACAACATCATAGTTATTAGATTCTATAATAACTTAATAGTGATTAGATATCAGACACAATCCTTGGATTTGTGTAACATGAATATTTATATAGACCACAAACCAACTCCATGATTCAAAATTACCCTTTTCAATAACGGAAAATAAATGTGGAAGTAGAGAACAATTACCAACATGTGTGGATGAAATATGTACAACACCTATATAATTTCAGAAAACAAAAGTTCCACTGACTTGAATGAAATGTAAACAATTATGAAAAGTAGTGATACATGGCCCGAAATCCAAAAAATATCATATGTAACATCACATTTTTTTGATCAAATCATTTATTTGATGAGAAATTATCAACAATGTTCAAATGATCAATATCTTGATTATTTAGTGACAACAATATCATTAGTTGATAAAAAATACCTATGATTCATCCCAATCACCATATACCTTCCCAATTGCCTTTTATTTTTATTACAAGAGTTTCCATATGATATATTTTATTTGAACAACTGTTGTATAAGTTCTTGGAAAAGGGGCACAAGAAAGTCCTATAAAATTTGTATCATCTGAAAAATAATATTCCATATAAACACTACATCATGTGAAGAGTGATCTTATGATAAGCTTGGATGTACAAATTGTTTTGGTCCTTCCAACTTTGTTATCATCCAATATGAAAAAAAAATTATTATATCTTTCCCATATTCAAAATTTACATTTTCACCCAAATTTGTCACACTGAAAGAGATGCCTTTCAAGAATCATCAACCAAAAATGAAAAATGTTTCTCTAGGTGTTATTTATTTACCACATATTAATTGAATGTTTTATTTTAAAATACCATCTAAAAATTATATTATTATTAGTGGATGCATATGTGTTACCTATAATGTTAGAGAATTAAATAGTTATTGTAATGAAATCTTAATTTGTAACACCCCAAGATTTCATAGTGTGTTATTTCTTCAAAATAATTCAATAACTTTCACTACACACAACACCGAGTTCAAGCGCACCATGACATACCAAACAAGCTGTTCAAAAGCGGTTATGAATAGTATTAACTAAATTTTAAACTTTATATAATCCCTATAATTTTAGAATCCATATTATGAGTTTCTTAGACATAATGTAAGAACAAATTCATTTTCAATATTGCACTTTTACCAACTTTTAATAGTGAAAACCTTTTTAAATCCAATATTTTAAACTTCTATATATTCAATTTGACTAATTAAATTTACTTTTTAGAATGGGTACATCAAAGAAATTTCAATTAAACATCCCAAGCTTCCACAGTACGTTTCCCTTTGAATAATGCAATGGTGGGCATTGTATGCAACTTCGAGATTCTAACACACCACAACCAATCAAACAAGCCATTATGAATAGTAATACCTAACTTTTAAAATTTTAGGAATTTTTTCTCTCAAAATGGACTTCATTTTTGGTTTCATAGTATCAAATTTAGCCTAAGGTGAAAATTTGGTACTTTTCGGATAACTTTCTTATTTTGATGAATAGTGAAAATTACTAAATTTTAATTAAAAACAACTTTTTTTAATCAAAATAATTATTAGTGATAAATTATGAATTTGAGTGGTTTTAAATTATATTTTGAATATATTTTTACCATTTAATACAATTTTGGTCATTAGACACAATTTCACAATTAAACCAAACATAAACAAGTATAAATCTTTTGATAGTTATTATATCTTAAAAACACGCTTTTTGGTTTGACATCAGGAATTAATTTTAAATTAATTTCTGCAACTTCTGTGTTTTGAATTTGGATAAATGGATTCCATATTTGGAATCAGGATGTTAAAATTGTGTAAATAGGTAACTTTTATTTTTAGACATTTTGAATAATTACATCGGTAAATATTTTATTTACCATGGTTAAAGGGTAAATCCGGTAAATAAGGGTTAAAAAATATTATAATAATAACAAATTACCCTAAAAAGTGTGATAACATTATTGGTTGATACATGTTCGACCATGGTCATCCTTGGGTCAATTTTGGGACCCCACGGTGCCACTTGAAAGTGATAGGGACACTTTATTTTAATTAAGTTAAAATGAATACAAAAATGACACAAGCATATATCCTTTAGAAAAACAATTTTTACAAAGAGTTATATATTTTATATTTTAGACTATAAATATTCATTAGAAATATAAAAAGATTACCTACATAATGATTATTTATTTATAATTTTTAGATATTAAATAATTTAATTTATTTATGACACAATGATGATGTAGTAATTACCATAATAGTGAAAAAATAAAATAAATGATATTATAAATACCCAAATAAATATAATTTTAGACTTTTAATGAATTAAACTAATTTTATAGGATAATATGAAATATTAGGATTGATTTAATTGAATTTTTTCGAAGTAATAATTCTGTTATAAGTTTCAAAAAAATCAACTATTGAATAGTGTCAAAATTGACATAAAAGAGTTTTTAAAACAAATATTATATTATTAATTGATATTAAATTCCTAAAAATCTAAGGATCTGCCAAGAGACTTATATCATGATAGGTGTATCATTAATGGAATACTTGGGGGTCTCTTGGATGTATATAGTATGTTTATTAACTATATATATATATAAATACAAAGTGGCATGGTAAATGTCAAACTAATTAACTAAGAGTTAATACTAAAAGATAAGGTTAATATAGTAACCCAAACCTGTATAAATTCTATTGGTTGACTGGTTTTCGACCTACCCCCACCTTAAAATTTTAATAATAAACTTTTGAGCCATTAGAAACCGAATATTAATTTATAATAAATTAATATTTCTAGCTTTTCCAAAGGTGCCCCTTACCCCTCTTATAAAAGGGCACTCCCACTTCTCATTACTTCACACCTTCAAAGCCTTTTGGTTCGGCCAAAATCTTCCCAAATACTCTCTAAAATTCCCTCAAAACAAACTATAGGCATTAGTTTGATCAGAAAGCCAACCTAAGGAGCCCTTTTGATCAAATCAAAAGGAACAACCCGAAGAAGAGGTAATGTTTTCACCACCATTTTTCGAATTCATTTCTTCTTCCACTTCTTCATTATTTGTTATTACCATTATAAAATAATAAATCCAGTATCTTATATAGACTGTGATGTTATTTTAAAAATGGTACAACCATATTCAGTATTCTATCTACCCTTTGAATAACATGTCACCATACGTGAGTACGTACGACTTACCGTCTCCACGTCGTGGTGTAATTGTTATTCAATATATTATCATTTGGATGGGTATAATAATGATGTGTAACTCATGTAAGTAATAAATATAACATTATAATGAATCTGTATATATGATATAATATCCAATTATATATTATTTTAATATCAAAAGAATGATATTGTAGCTCGTGCGTACGTACGGACTACCGTCTCCACGAACGCGATAAGATTCATTCTCCATCGTATCCATTCAAGTATAATTATCATTTTATGATTTAAAAATAATGTTTAAGGACTTGATATAATTATGTATATGAATAAGATAAAACCTATCCATTACAACCATGTCTTACGTAACAAAACATATAAAATAAAACGAGTAAGTTAACACCTGAAACGACGATAATACTAAGATATTATTAACAAATCAATGTTAAAAGATCATATATGATATCATATTAATATATATGATTCTTGTATAATTTAATAACAATTATTTCACCATTATACAGGATTTTATCCTACCCCAACCAAGGAAAAGTAAAAGGTAAGGGTTTATTTCGCAATCTCTTCATTATCTGAGGTTGTTTATACGTAATAATCTACTGGGATTTCTTTATCATCCACATCCATGTTTCTTCGAAATGTATTTCAAAACATCATCACTATTTAGAAAGAATATGGGTTAATGTCATTTATACCCTTATGTGTTTTTAACGGAATCTTTCCGTCATTTTCCAAACAAGTCACTTTTTACCTTTCGACAAATTTAATGGAAGAATGTTTTTTTAACGTATACGGCGGGTGCAGCTATTTACCGCCGTTATAAAATCGCCAAAGCTTCCCTTACAAGTTTATAAGAATATTTTAAAAGTAAATCATTTATTTTATAATTATGTGACTTTTAAATGATTTCAAAATGAATATTTTAAGAATTTTTGAAAGGTACGCTTTATCAAGATCATAATTTTAAATGTTTTAAAGATTTATCTTTCTAAATATTTTTAATTAATGTCCATGTTTTCAAAATGATTTTATGGATTTATTTATATAGACATGAAGGTTTTGAAATGATATTTCTTTTCAAAAGTTTCAAAGTGGTATGGGACACTTTGATTCAAAAATCTCTTTTAAATTACTTCTTTTATAAATGTGTGACTTTTCAATGATTTAGAGAAAAGAGATATTTCTCTCAAATAGTTTTGATTTCATCTATGTCAACATCCATTGATGGATTTTATGCATATTTGAAGTTGATTTATTATGATACAGAACTTTTATATTTCATTGAAGGTTTTGTGATATGTTTTACTGTGGATGTGCTATTTTTATACCATTCATGGTTTATGGTGAAAATATTGACATTTCATATGCTAGTTTTAGTATGAATGTTTATGTTATGTTTAAACCTTTTCATATGGGAATGAATTGGACTTAATATGTGACAGGTGGAGCCCGATATAGCTCCTTGAGGCATCGGTAGGTCTCATGAGACAAACTATGGTCCTGGCACAAGGCCTTGGAAAAATCTTATTTGTAGTCTTGGCACGAGGCCTTGGCTATGCGGTTATGATAGTCTGACATTATGGATTCCATCATTATGAAAGTGGTTATTGAAATTGCATGTGATTATTAGATTAGTACAATATCCATGTGAATAAGTAAATGGAATTATTTCATTTTATTTTTTCCATACTATGTTGATGTTCAAGTTTAAAAGGGTTTTGTTTTAGTTATACACTTCCTTAAATGTTTATTCTTATTTATGAATGTTTCCGCTATATTGTTATCCTTATTGGGAATTTGAGCTCACCCATTTTCTATGTTTTATATTCCCCAGGATGTGAAGAAGTAAATTATGAATGACCTTCCGGGATATTATGAGGGGATAATAGTGTGGATTATAGAGACAATATGTTTTTGCAGTAGTTTTTCACATTATGATGTAATGTAAAACTTTATGATTTATCTAGTGTTTCCAAGGCTACTAAACCAATCGGTCTTTCTATATTTTATCTATCTTGTGATCATGCCAATGTTATGTAATAATGCACCGAATCTGGGTAACTGGGGTCAGGGCGTTACAGTTGCTATCAGAGGAATTTTAGTACAAACCTTGGAAGCTAGATTTAGATAAACTCTGATTTGAGCACATATATTTAAGATGGACTATGAGGATTAGTATAGAAGAACTTCCTAGAATTTCGGTATTGTAGATATTTTGTGAGTTTTCTGATCAATACATCCATGTCTGGATACGTGCAGGTAGAGGCGGCTCTAGCACAGATGTACCTAAGGGTAAAACCGGAAAACACCGCTTTGAGCTAGACTCGAACGAAAAATGGTGCACGACAACGGGCCTTGCTGTACTCTTGGTTACGACACTCCCGGGAGATATTTTTAGGATAATTCTCATTTTCTTTACAAACCATTATTAAGGTTTTATGAGTATATACTTCCTCAAAGGAGACATTTTTATGATTATGGATTATATCCATAAACTATTTAATTTCTGTTATGTGTTTCACAAGTTTGGGATTAGGTATTGTTATTCATAAACTAATCTAGTGTATGCCATCGTTTAGAAATGGTGCCCAGTAGAACAAATGATAACTCCAGCAATTCACATGATCCAAAGATAAAGAAGGTTCATATCTTTCATGGTCTTAAGAAAGAATTTATAAGAGAAATAGTCTCCCATGTATTATCATCATATGAAGAAATAATATCATGTGCTGATAAGATAAGTAAAGAGTTTACTGAGTCCTATGGCTTTGAAGGGAAGCAAGAGAAGAAAAGGATGAAAGAGAGAAAGATGGATAAAGGGAAGAGGGAAAAGAAGAATTTTCCCATATGTGATAACTGTGGGAAGAAACACCCTGTAACTTGCCTGAAAGGAATGAGAGTTTGTTATAATTGTAGAGGAAAAGGGCACAAAGTACGTGACTTCAAGGGTAAGAAAATGGTTTCAAATGTACAATGCTTCATTTGCAAGGAGTTTGGACACTACGTGAACCTATGTCCTAGTCATCAGACTATACCGCAAATGATGCTATTGGATAATAATCAAGTTATGATTCTACCACAGATGAAGAGAAATGATTAGAGTTCTTATGTTTATTATGTCATTTTAGTGATTGTATCAACAATGTACTTGTTATAATAATTATTGAGTATATAAGGATTGTACTGTAGTATTATTTTATTAAGGACTTGAGATAGTATGGAACAATGAAAAGTGACTCCATAGTAGGTTAAATTTTTTGAAAATATATGGTTGAGATAAAGATAAACCATAATATGGTTCTGATACCAAGGTAGTGATTTTAGAATAATACATGATTGATTTGGATAAATTATATTAGATATTCTTGACTACCTTGAAACTGATTAATGATTTGTATATTCCATCATTGTTGGGGTTTACAACAATTTTGGATTGAAAGAGTATATCTATTATTCTATAAGGAATAAGGGATCTTGAATGTAATTAATAAGGTTTTATGGTAATTCAGGATGTTGCAGTGTTTTAAAAGAATACACGATGAAGGTGATCACATGTTATTACGCGAAAAAAATGGATCTTCATTGTGTTTACCTTACTTATAAATTTTGGACTGAAGTATTTAGGATAGTTGTATTTTGGATTATTTTGATTTCCATAAAAGGACAACTCGGAGGTCGGGCGACAACCCGTCGCGTCTGGCCAGGCCGCGAGACTTGAACCCACAACCGAAGGGAGACAAGGGTGTATCACCTACCACTGACTCACGTGATGTCCTTGTTTAAATAATTTCGTTTTTAATGGTTCTTCTAGATGAATTATAAATTCATTTTTTTAACCCTATACGAATAGGATAAATAGAATATTATTTTTCTGTTCTATTATCTTTTAGAGTGAAAGATGAGTTTTTGGTAGAACTTAGTTAAAGGTTGAGACTCTACTTGTCAAGTATATTTTTTTATTCTTCTCTTATTCAATGAATAAATTAATTATTATTCTTTAGTGAAGGGATCATAAAAAAAAAAATGTTTTATCCTAATACCATATGTTTTGCTGAACCGATGGTATTTTAAATCATCATAGATTGATGAATTTAAGGCCCTAAATTTTACACTTGTTTGTGATTGATGACCTCAATCACTACCTATAAATATTTACAATTTTCCTCCAATTATATGTCTCTAATTTCCACCAATGTTCTCCGAATAGAGATCATAATTTGGCGGTGACCCTTTCATTTCTCTTTTCCTCTTGTTAAGACTAAATTTTATCAACCCAATTTCCGATGTGGATTTTCCCACAAAGATATTTTCTATATTCAACATTTTATTTTCTAAGAACAATTTCAAATTGAGAGGACACAATTTATTGAAGGAGGGGAGAATTTAACACCTCAATATTTCATAATGTGTTATTTCCTGAAAATAATTCAATAACTTGAACTACACGCAACACTGAGTTCAAGCGCACCATTACTTACCAAACAAGCTGTTCAAAAGAGGTTATGAATAGTATTAACTAAATTTTAAACTTTATATAATCCCAATAATTTTAGAATCCATATTATAAGTTTCTTATACATAATGTAAGAACAAATTCATTTTCAGTATTGCACTTTTACCAACTTTTAATAGTGAAAAACATTTTAAATCCAATATTTTAAACTTATATATATTCAATTTGACTAAATAAATTTACTTTTTAGAATGGGGACATCAAAAAAAAATTATAATTAAACATCCCAAGATTCCACGGTACGTTTCCCTTTGAATAATGCAATGGCGTGCATTGTACGCAACTTCGTGATTCTAACACACTACAACCAATCAAACTAGCCGTTATGAATAGTAATACCTACCTTTTAAAATTTTAGAAATTTTATCTCTCAAAATGAACTTAATTTTTGGATTCGGAGTATCGAATTTAGCCTAAGGTGAAATTTTGGTACTTTTCGGATAACTTTCATATTTTGATGAGTAGTGAAAATTACTAAATTTTAATTAAAAACAACTTTTTTTAATCAAAATATTTAATAGTGATAAATTATGAATGTGAGTGGTTTTAAAGTATATTTAGAATATATTTTTACCATTTAATACAATTTTGTTCATTGGATATAATTTCACAATTAAACCGAACATAAACAAGTATCAATCTTTTGATAGTTATTATATCTTAAAAACACGCTTTTTGTTTTGACATCGGGAATTAATTTTAAATTAATTTCTGCCACTTCTGTGTTTTGAGTTTTGAAAAATGGATTACATATTTGGAATCAGGATTTTAAAATTTAGTAAATAGGTAACTTTTATTTTTAGACATTTTGAATAATTACTTCAGTAAATATTTTATTTACCATGGTTAAAGGGTAATTCCGGTAAATAAGGGTTAAAAAAATATATTATAATAATAAAAAATTACCCTAAAACGTGTGATAACCTTATTGGTTGATAAATGTTCGACCAGGGGAATCTTTGGGTCAATTTTGGAACCCCATGGTGGCACTTGTAAGTGATAGGGACACTTTATTTTAATTAAGTTAAAATGAATAAAAAAATGACACAAGCATATATCTTTTAGAAAATCAATTTTTACATAGGGTTATGTATGTTGTATTTTCGAATATAAATATTAATTAGAAAGATAAAACGATTTCCTACATAATGATATTTTATTTATAATTTTTAGATATTAAATAATTTAATTTATTTATGACACAAAGATGATTCCGTAATTACCATAATAGTGAAAAATTAAAATAATTGATATTATAAATACCCAAATAAATATAATTTGACACTTTTAATGAATTAAAATAATTTTTTAGAATACTATGACATATTAGGATTTATTTAATTTACTTTTTTAGAAGTAATCATTCTGTTATAAGTTTCACAAAAATAAACTATTGAATAGTGTCAAAATTGACATAAAAGAGTCTTTAAAATAAATATTATATTATTAATTGATATTAAATTCCTAAAAATCTATGGATCTGCAAAGATACTAATATCATGATATGTGTATCCTTAATGGACCACTTTGGGGTCTCATGGTTGTATATAGTACGTTTATTAACTATATAATATAAAAATACAAAGTGACATGGTAAGTGTCAAACTAATTAACTAAGAGTTAAAACTAAAAGATAAGGTTAATATAGTAACCCAAACCTATCTAAATTCTATTTGTTGAATGGTTTTATACCTATCCCAACATTAAACTTTGAATAATCAACTTTGGAGTCATTAGAAACCGAATATTAATTTATTATAAATTAATATTTCTAGCTTTTCAAAAGGGGACCCTCACCCCTCTTATAAAAGGGAACCCCCCCTTCTCATTACTTCACACCTTTAATGCCTTTTTGTTCGGCCAAACTCTGCCGAAATACTATCTCAACTTCCCTCACTACAACCAAGAGGCCTTAGTTTGATCATAAATCCAACCTAAGGATCCCTTTTGATCAAATCAGAAGGAAGAACCCGAAGAAGAGGTAATGTTTTCACCACCCTTTTTCAAATTCATTTCTTCTTCCACTTCTTCATTATTTGTTATTACCATTATAAAATAATAACTCTAGTATATTATATATACTGTGATGTTATTATAAATATGGTACAACCATAGTCAGTATTCTATCCACCCTTTTAATAACATGTCAACATACGTGCGTACGTACGGCTTACCGTCTCCACGTCGTGGTGTAATTGTTATTCAATATATTATTATTTGGATGGGTATAATAATGATGTGTAACTCATTTAAATAAAAAATATAACATGATAATTATTCTTTATATATGATATAATATCCAATTATATATTATTTTAATATCAAAAGAATGATATTGTCGTTCGTGCATACGTACGGACTACCGTCTCCACGAACGCGATGAGATTCATTCTCCATCGTATCCATTCAAGTATAATTATAATTTGATGACTTAAAAATAATGTTTAAGGACTTGATATCATTCTGGATATGAATAAGATGCAACCTATCCATGACAAACATGTCTTACGTAACAAAACATATAAAAGAAAACGAGTAAGTTAACACCCGAAACGACGATAATACTAAGATATTATTAACAAAGCAATGTTAAAAGATCATATATGATATCATATTAATATATATGATTCTTGTATAATTTAATAACAATTATTTCACCATTATACAGGAGGTTATACTACCCCATCCAAGTAAAAGTACAAGGTGAGGGTTTATTTCGCAATCTCTTCATTATCCGAGGTTGTTTATATGTAATAATCTACTCGGATTTCTTTATCATCCACATCCATGTTTCTTCGAAATGTATTTCAAAACATTTTCACTATTTAAAATGAATATGGGTTAAAGTCATTTATACCATTATGTGTTTTTAAAGGAATATTTCCGTCATTTTCCAAACAAGGCACTTTTTACCTTTCGACAAATTTAAGGTAAGAATGTTTTTTTAACTTATACGGCGGGTACAGCTATTTACCGCCGTTATAAAATCGTCAAAGCTTCCCTTACAAGCCTATAAGAATATTTTCAAAGTAAATATTTTATTTTATAAATATGTGACTTTTAAATGTTTTCAAAATGAATATTTTAAGAATTTTTGAAAGGTACTCTTTATCAAGATCATAATTTTAAATGTTTTAAAGATTTATCTTTCTAAATATTTTTAATTAATGTCCATGTTTTCAAAATGATTTTAAGGATATATTTATATGGACATGATGGTTTTGAAATGATATTTATTTTCAAAAGTTTCAAAGTGGTATGGGACACTTTGATTCAAAAATCTCTTTTAAATTACTTCCTTTATAAATGTGTGACTTTTCAATGATTTCAAGAAAAGAGATATTTCTCTCAAATAGTTTTGATTTCATCTATGTCAACATCCTTTGATGGATTTTAAGCTTATTTGAAGTAGATTTATTATGATACAAAACTTCTATATTGTATTGAAGGTTTTGTGATATGTTTGACTATGGATGTGCTATTTTTATACCATTCATGGTCTATGGTGAAAGTATTGACATTTCGTATGCTAGTTATAAAATGAATGTTTATGTTATGTTTAAACCTTTTCATATGGGAATGCATTGGACTTAATATGTGATGGGTGGAGCCTGCTATAGCTCCTCGATGCATCGGTAGGTCTCATGAGACAAACCAGTGTCTTGGCACAAGGCCTTGGAAAAATCTTATTTGTAGTCTTGGCACGAGGCCTTGGCTATGTGGTTATGATAGTCTGGCATTATGAATTCCATCATTATAAAAGTGGTTATTGATATTTCATGTGATAATTCAATTAGTAGAATATCCATGTGAATAAGTAAATGGCATTATTTCATTTTATTTTTTCCATACTATGTTGAAGTTCATGTTTAAAAGGGTTTTGTTTTAGTTATGCACTGCCTTAAATGTTTATTCTTAATTATGAAAGTTTCCTCTATATTGTTATCCTTACTGGGAATTTGAGCTCACCCCTTTTCTATGTTTTATTTTCCCCAGGATGTGAAGAAGTAAATTATGAATGACCTGCATGGATATTATGAGGGGATAATAGTGTGGATTATGGAGACAATATGTTTTAGTAGTAGTTTTCACTTCATTATGTAATGTAAAACATTATGAATATATCTAGTGTTTCCAAGGATACTAAACCAATCGGTCTTTAGAGATTTGATATTTCTTGTGATCATGCCAATGTTATGTAATAATGCGCTGAATCTGGGTAACTGGGGTCGGGGCGTTACACAATTAAAATATTGTGCACATGAATTTCCTTTAACTATGGAAGTCTATAATGTATGATTATTACCACTAAATGGTTGTTACCTATATATGAAGGGAACCTCAAAATTTACATTCCCCAGATCATCTCTTAATGCATCATTAAATAATTCCACATCAAATAAAGCCTCATTCATTAAATTAGGTGTATTGATGGGGATTTCCCCTATAGTTCTTTTCAAATTATTATAATCTTCATTATAATTTATTTCTACTATTAGAGTTATATGAGAATAAAATGAATGAGAATGTTTAGAAGGACTGAATTCAATAGGTCTCCAATAACATGGCTATGTAGTAGTAGGTCTCACCACATTAGTATCATAAATATCCTCATTTAATTACATTAAAATATTACTATACTTTTTACAGAATAATGATGATTTATCCAACCAATCCTCATCACTGAGAAGTGGATACTCAATGTTCCATATATGATCAAGATATTGAAGAATTAGATATATAATTTATGTAATTTATTGATCATCCATCTGTTTTATAGACTATAAATATTCATACGAAAATCATGCAATGTTACACATTAAAGATGATTTAAAACACTTATATGTAGAAAAAAATAGCTCAAACTTTGATCAGTATAAATCACCTCACCATTGTAGAATATTGACACAGATATGATTACATAGAATTTTAATTAATAAAATGTTATATAATTCATCATTAAATTTTTAACATGCTAAAATTGTCCATGATTAAAAAATGTGACTTGATCTTGAGACTTTTTTTATGGACTGGTTTATCATTACATGATAAACCAACCCAAAACTATGGGGTAACTCTCGAAGACTCTGTTATCTTAAATTTCAGAAATCATCCACATCCTTTCTGACATGGTGTAGAAATTCATCTTCATTCAAAAATTCCTCTTATCTAGATCCCTTTTATTTCATTATTACTCACATGAAACTGAGGATGTATCTGGTGTTGGGATAAATGAATTTTTTTCCGGGATGCATAGTTCTTTACATTACTAGAGAGAGAGATGACTTGTAGATCAATAATTAAAAAAATTAAAATTAAATTATTACAAATTCTATGACTATATAAAAAAGTGACATTGAATTTCAATCATACATTGGTTGCTCAACTCATGATCAGTCAACTATAACAAATGAAATATTCGAATACAAAAAACATAACATGAAATTTCAATCATACATTATTCAGTAATCTCAAGATCAATCGTCATAAAATATTGATAACATATTTTCTTGGGATACTTACCATGTTATACATATTGTAAAATTACCTATAACTATATCTAATAAATAATATATATATATATATACATCTATTTATATTCATGATATGCTGAATATTATCCACTCTTACATGTGGAAAATTGTATCTAAAACCCTCATTAATATAAATGACCTCATTATTGAAGTGAATTGACATCGACATGATTGTATATAATTTTTTTTAATAAAATGTTTTTTATATTTACAATAAAACATAAAATGTTAAACATATTCTGAATTGTTAGGATTATATATTCATGACTTACAATGAGATGTTTTTTATGGATTGGTTTACCATCATTTGATAAACTCACCAAAACCTAGTTGGTAAGGAAATCCGGGAGCAAATATTATCATCAGTTTTAGAAATAATCACCCTCCTTTCATTCATGATGTAATAATCCATCTTCAAGTAGAAGTACCCCCAGTTGAAGATTCATTTATTACATTGTTACTCACGTGAAGGTGAGGGGGAATTGTCATTTGAGATACATAACATTTTTACATGGAAGTTATGGTACTTAAATGACTAGAAAGAGGGATTAAACACATGTAATAATAGAAGAAAAGAAAATTAAATTATTATAAATATATAACTGCAAAAAAAAAGAATATTTGAAATTTAAATCAAACATTGTTTGGTCATCTCATGCTCTGTCTTCACAAAATATTCTTAAAATGTTTTTAGGATAATTATTTTGTTCTATATATTATAAAGACACTTTTTACTATATCTAATAAATAATAAATATCCGCATATATAAACATGTACTTATAATACTTGTTTTTAAATAATAATATTTATGTGTATGCATTTTTTGTATTTAATGATTTTTTTAAAAATTCCTAAAATAATTTTACCAATAATATATTCCAATAAAAAAACATAAACATTCTAAGTAATGATACACATTTTTGAAATTAATTTATGATATTCATGATTATAAGTAATGGTCACTAAAAATATATTTTTAAAAAATAATTGTCTACAATACTTTTATTTATCGACGTATACAATACTATAATGTACATTTATTTACATTTCAATCTACTATATTTAAATATACACATTTAAAAATATTCAAATATTTTTATTAATATTGTAACATATAATAATATATATTGTATAAACAACTACAGTTTCCAAAATAAATAAATTATTAATTTATACATAACTACTCAAAATATAATTAATAATATTTTTTAAAATATTTAATTAAAAAAGTAATATAATTAAAACATTAAGGACCATTAAAATAATTCAGTCATATGTTACATTCAATAAAATAAAATATGGTGAGTATATATAATTTTTTTTAATGTAATTAAACTTTACAATATTTAAATAATTATATTTAATACATAATTACAGTAAATAATAATTATTTATAATTAATATAATATAAATATTATTATTATTAATAAACGTTTTTAGTTTCATTGATAAACATAATATATATATATATATATGTCAAAAAATATATTTTATTTATAAATAAATTTTAATATGATACATAATACAATTTTTTATAAATAATTATTCATAATACAATTTTAAAAAAAACATTTAAATAGATTCACTATATTTACCTATGTGTATCAAGTATTTTATTTTAAATTTATTTTAGTTTAGATACAATATATAATATAAAAAATACATATGATTATATTTCAATCTAATTATACACAATTAGAATAATAAATATATAAATGTATTAAACAATTATATTTCCCCAAATATAAACTATATTTTATACATAAAATTTAAAATTTAAAAACACCATATTTAAATTCTCTATATGATTGTATATAAATTAAATCATACAAATAATATTAATTTATACAAAAAATCATAAAAAGAATAATAATTCATATAGTCATACAACCTTACAGATTAAATAAGTAAATCATAAAAAAAATTTAAAGAAAACAGTTGTAAAATTAATATTTTGAAACATAAATTTTATATAATCAAAAGTTGAAATATATGATGAGAAAGAAATGTATATGATATTCAGAAAAAAAAAATATAAGGCGGAAACAAATGAAATAGAGGGGAGATCTATTTATAATTTTTTTAGAGTGAGTTATGAACCCCATTAACATATCTTCTGTAAACATTAAAAATGATGTGTGAAATGGGTTTGCACTTCCTTGGTAGTGTATAAGGATGCATAAACCTTGTTCATTCTTATTCTCCAAATGGACAAGTGTGAATGAGGTTCATTCCCCTTTAGACAAAAATTATAAAATATAGTGAACTTTATCCCTTTATATTATTTTTTAGTAATGTAAAAACTATTCAAAAAATGAATAATTTGAATGTTTTTTATCCCCACTGAAAACAAAAATCTGAAATGAAGTAATATATATTTAAAAAATTTATTATCTTAAAAATAAAATTTATATTTTCCATATCAAACATGAATAATGAGGAACTAAAATATAGAAACAAAGGCTGCTCATATCTATTGAAAAATATATTGATTATTGACGATGTATATTGGGGGGAAAATGTAAATTTGGTTTATAATTGTTAAATACCACATCTATCCATTGTTGAATATGAGATTACATTCATCTGCATTATCTAATTTTGTTCCTTGATTCAGACTTATGAAAACCAATGTCCAACAAATCTCCTTTACTATAAATCTTGGGTTTTCCATGTGATGTGAATAAACATAGAGGGATTCGAATACGAGGTTTATATATACGGATTTTATTTGTAAAATTATTAATTAATTTATTGAATGAATTATTTAATTTACCAATCTAACTATTCTTACAAATGTGAAATATATTGGGTCAAAATAAGTACAAAACATTCATTATGACGAGGGATAATTCCTCATTATAGACTCAATAAAAGTCTCAGTTTTCCCATTCATATTCCCACTAATAATATACAATCATTTCATTAAAATTTCATGTATAGTCTAAAAATACTACAACATTTTTATTATATTATCTTAAAGGCTCCAAAATATAAATAATCCAACACCTACTTCTCAATTTATCATGGAATGGAACATAGAGATATACCCAAGGTTAAAACATCAAAAACCAAGTTCATAATATCACACTTTAACTCATGAGTTAATTATTTATCTTATTAAAAACTATATAATATCCCATAAAACTCAAATTTTTTGGAATTTCCCCATACACTAGCCTAAAGGTTAACGTTGTACCCTATGATTAGAAGGACCATTGGAAAAAATTATATTGTCATATCCTAGTGTAAATTAACCATTTTTCCTCTAGGAAGGTCATGTGACTCCAAAACTAAAACTTAATATAGTAATACATTTGTAAAAAAACATTCATTTACACAAATAACTAGTGTAAAGGTATTATATTCACTTTTTTAGTAATTGAAAACATCATGGAAGGTATTGAGATAAAGAAAATGTATAGATTATTGGAATATAAATATAAAAATATTAAATGTTAACTTTAAACTCCCATTCATGGATTTAATTATAAAGGGGTTAACCAAAAGTGAATTCTATTACTTTTTAGATTGTTATTTTAGGTAAATTTCATAGAAATTAGTCGTTGAAGAAGAATATAAGTGCTTATATTTTATATTTTTTAGATTTTATCGAAAAAAGAAATTAATATCCATCATAACAGTATATATTTTCCTAGTATTAATCATTCAAAACATCAGTATGAATGAATAACAACTAAAATGAAACATAAATAGACCTCTAATGAATATTGAGATCACATAGAACCTTTTCCATCTATGGAACATGATAGATCAAAGGAACTATGAAATTTTCCCTATAGATCAGTTACTAATTCACTTGAATCTACTTGTTTGTAAATATGTGAATATTGTGTGTTATCACACGTAATCCAAGTGCTTTACAATAGACATGATATTTTAGGGAATAACATAACCTTGATTCGAGGAAGCTCAATTAGTCAGATCTTGTTCTTTCAGGTAATGTTTTTACTCTATTAAAATAAAACTTATGTTAACATTATTATATTAACTGTAGATACAATATATCACATCTCCAATGATCTAAAAGTTTATTAGACATATAAAAATAGATATATGCTTGAATTTAACATTATATTTGCGAACATAAAATACAATATAGTAAATTGTTTGGTTGAATTATTATTCCATCTTTCTTATCCTAAAATATAGAAAACTGAAAATTCTTGTAAACATAGGTAAAGGAAATAAAATAAATGGGGGAGATAAGATGATCAGTAATATAATTCATACCATATAAGATGTAATAGAATTAATAAGGCATGAATAATATGATAGGATTGTACGATGATCAAATAATGTCATATAAATAATCTGATGAGTTTGAAACTTATCCATGGATATCAATTCTATTAAAATATTTACATGAACATCATTTATTGGTTTCATAATTTTGGTGTTCATAATGTTAGTAATGTAAAACTTATTATCGAGACCGTGTTCCTAGACATCTTATGTAAAATTGTAAGGCATATGCCAAATACCCAACCACTTTTTTTCATGAGACATACAAATTTATCAAGGGGATATTTATTTCTAGGACCCCAAAATCACTTAGTACTTACAATTCATTTATCAAATTAATAAAAAATAAAACTTAATCAACATGCCTTAATAATCATTAACTATCTATACTGGAAGAACCAACAATTGAAATAATGATATTTTTCTTATTCAAAATGAATATAAGATATATAGAGAAATATGGTGAATTGTATCATTATAGTATATCCTTATTAAATCATAAGATTTGTAAAATTATGTTTACAAAGATGAAAATACTATTAAAATATCATTGAAAAAATTCTTTAGGAAAATACCCATTATATGTTGAAATCATTGATTTATAATCTAAAAATGTATAGACTATTCTGAAAACCATATTCATTAAAAAGAACCATAGAAAATTATAAATTATGATTTATAGAAAAGAGTAGTTATGATAGTGGGAAAATATTTTCATGCATTGTACATTAAAATATATATTCCATTCGTATATTTGGTATAAATTTCCTGGTTCGGAAAATATTAATAAGATTCATTTTAAAAAATTTATATATAGTAAAACCTGGGTAAAAATGAATTTGATATATCATTTTAAAATATTGATAACATTAATGAAAAATTTTTAATGAAAATATCTACCTGAAATAAAATCATTCTTAATAGAAAAGAAAGAAAAGTAGTTTTCCTTATAAATATTCTTTTAGACTTTTAAGTACACAGAGAGAGGAAAATCAAATGAAAAAAAATAAAATTATCCAAAATAAATATATGAGAATAAAATTTATGATCTTTAAGATTAAAATATAATATAATTACCCCATCATGCACATTCTTATAAATAATCCGGAATAAAGATGAAATTGTGAAATAAACCATTACCTCATGTCATAATTTCTTTTGTATTTTCTATTATGCTCCATTATAATAAATTTAAATTTATTATAAATCTATAATAGAACCATATATATAATTATAATATCATATATTATCCACTTATAACATTTCAACGCCCATTTATTTAGAATTATTTATTTAAATTGTTGTCTTCAGGTCTTAATTGTATTGATTTTTTTATAACTTTTGGTTCGGTAGTTTTTGTCTCTGAATCTTTCTCATAGTTACATAATCTACTCAATATTAGACATGATATAAATATAATATATAATAATTTTATATGTATATATAATTATATTTGAAATTCTAACATGAAAACTGAACCACATCACTTCGTCGAGGTGGTAATCTACATATACGCACATGAGACTTTATCATTTTTAAAAGGTTGAAGGGTAATAAGGTAAATGATATATTATATTTTCACAATAATAATTTTATAATAATATATATATATATGTATTATTTACATCTTCTTTACTAGCCATGTAATGTGGTGATGAAAAATGAATTACACCACTATGTGGAGAGGGTAAGTCGTACATACGCATGAGCAATGTTTTCATTTTTCCTATGATGGAAAATATATGAATATGGGTAATGGAACTATTATAATTTCATTAAATTATATTAGATATACTTATGATATTACACTATCATGGATATATAATATTTTATGGAGGAAGAAGAGGAAATAAAATGAAAACAAGCGGTTAAATGTTTTAACCCTTCTTTAGAAAACCACTTTTGGCTTAAAACATAAGCCTGATAGGTTGGTACATTGATAAGAAAAGCTCTTATAGGTATTGGGAATGAATTTTAGTATGGTATATAGGTAGTGATAGGTAAAGATAAGTTTCACAAGATGTTTGAATTAGAGAGTAGATGATATTCCCTTTCATAGTCGAGGAAATGACCAACCTGGAATTAAATAAAAGTTTTACATATAAATAATTTATTTCTAATTTAAAATGCTTCAAAATTGACATGTATTCTAAGAAAATAATTCTATATATAAATATTATCATAAAAAAAAATTAAGATACATTTTGGTATCATTTTATACGTTATCTTTTGGTTTAACCCCTTTGTTAACCGATCCCATCTTTAACCTTGTTAAAACATTTTTTAGATTTTATGGGACATAAATGTACATTTAACATGAAAAGTAGACAAAAATAGTCCTTAAATGACATTTTTCCCATTTAATATTCACCTTTTCCTCTTTAAATATTGTGTTTTATTTTTAAATCATTTAATAAAATATTTTTAACATAAAATATTATTAATTTTATTTTTGATAATATTAATTTAACGTGAATTTAAATTAATTAAGATTGAAATTTATTTTTTTAATAAAACTTTACCCTCAATTATAAATTATTATTAACCATAAATTTTGTGAAACAATATAATTCATCTAAATTATTTTAATTCTATTTTCTTAAAATAATTTACTTGATTTTTATTTTACTTGAATAAGCACTCTGTCAGTTACTTATTTTTATTTTTAATAACCATTTATAACTAAATATAAAATATTTTAATCCCTGTGAAATAATATTATAGATATTAAAATAAAGAGAGTGACATTTTGGGCTTATCCTTTAATTAAAATAATATTAGTGTTATAATCAATGGAAATTGGCATCAAATTTACACATTTTAGAATATTGAATCGTTATATTTTAAGAAAAATTAACAAATAAAATTAAAAAAAGTTTGAGGGAGATTTTTAGGCCTTATAATATTGTTTTAACATTATTTCACATGTTATACCATAATAGAGATGAAAAATATTTACTAGGATTTTTATTCAAAATAAACCAAAATAAAAGAGACGTATTTATCAAATTTCAACCTCATAATTCCATATATATAATAAAATTTTAAATATTCAATTTATATAAGTGGAAAATAATATTTAATATATATTCGAAAAACCCAATGTGAAAATATTTTTTTAAAAAAATGCATTTTAAGCCAAAAAATGAACTTATACCAAAATCAAGAATATTGATGATTCATATGTAATTAATTATATTATATATTATTAAAGTAGTCTTGTGATACATTAATATCATATTTAAAATATATTTAAACTTTTAAATTAATTTATTTAATAAAAAAAATTAAAATTTTACAAAAATCATAAAATTTTATTTTTCAATGAAAACTGAATATAAAAAATTCGAAAAATTACCCCTAAGATAATATTGAAATGTTGATTTAAAAAATTATATTCAATTACTAATATATATATATATTTAAAATACTAGAAATTAATTATAATATCTACGCACAAAAATCGATAAAAACCATTTTTAAAGAAAACATGTTTTTAAACAGAAAATGAATTTAATGAAAATTGAGAACTTATTTATTATGAATTAACCGATAAATTATATTAAAAAATTATATATATTTTTCATAATTAAGATATTCCTATTCATACTTCTATATTAATGACTACACTATAATTTCTAGGTTTTAATAATAATATTTTTGTAGTATATGGAAGTTCATATAAAGCTTAGTGTTGTGTGTTAAGAAGTATAATAAGCTTATTATTATTTAGAACTAAATTTTAATGGTGTTACAATATCCGCCCATTAAATTAATTTCATCCACATAATTTTTTTACCTCATTAATAAAAAGATCAATATTTTATAATACACTTCTTGAAAAACCACATTATAAAAAGGAATAATGAAACTACCTTTGAAAATGGAAATAGAAAAACAGAAAGGTTATATGAAATAACACATAATCAAGTTCCTAGATAAGTAAAAAATTAGAATGATGAATAATATGGATATAGGGGAGAAATTATAGATTTCGAGGAATAATAAAGAGTTATACAAACATGATAATGAGAAAGATAATGACCATAAAACCTTATATATAAGGGATAAATAAGGACACCAATTCATTATAAATGAAGGAATAATGGTAAATTTTTTTATTTCATCATCCTTTTCCAATATTCGATTTATTATTTTTATATCAATATATACAACATGGTAAAATATACATAACTGATTTCTTTCAAAATTCTAATTTATTTTTGATTTAATATTTTTTATCTATTTCCCCATTGTATTTTAATAATTAACGACTAAGAGGGTTTTTTCATGCTTGAAGCACAATAAATAAACCTTTAATAGATTATAATTTCTATAAAGAACGATATGTTATTTAAAATTTATAAAGAATTATTACGGATAGTTTTTAAAAAATTTAAAATGGACAATAATTCTAATAATTAAGTAATACATTAATTCTAAAAACATCGTAAATAAAATCCATATAAATTCTACAATAAGTTAAAAATTAAAGGAAAATACTATTAATCAAACATAGATTATTTTATGCTTCATAAATTAATCCATAAATTCTAAAAAATAATTATCCCCATCCTCTAAAAAATATTATTATTCCAAAGTCAGGCCTTGGTATGACAACCATGTTTTCAAATAGATAATATTTCATTGTCATATTAGAGATAACTCGATATATTCTCATTACAACTAGATTCCTATTAGGTGTTTTTACTTGAAAATTATTCCTCAAAGTGTTAGGGTATGATTTAATACTCATTGAAGATATAAAAACTATGAAGATCCAAATTAAAATGAAGTAGTAAATAACATTTAGATTATGATCATAATGTCCACTATCACAACTTAAGGGATTTCAACTTCAGCTTTAGTAATTTAATAATATTATAATTTCACCCATAGAATTTTCTGAGATAAAATAACTTGACTCTTGGGGAATTAATATTTATAGTTCCATATCTCTTTACAATTGAAACAATATACATTGGTATCTCATTTATATCCCCTACACTCATGTGGCCGATGTGATTTCTCTCTACACCTAAAGAAAACTGTAATTACTTTAAAGAAAGTTACACGGAATTTAATTCAACCATTATTACATGTTTTAAAATCCATTCTTACGTTTTCATTTTTTCTACATTTCCCTTCACATAAATATCAACCATTATATTATTCACATTCATTCCTTTAAAAATACAATATTTGGTTAATTTTTCTCTACCTTGAGAGAACTTGATACAATATCATCGCATTATAAAAATGTTGGGAGAGCCACAACCTTATAAGTATTGGATTTATCCCACCAAATAAAAAGTATATCATACTATATGGATTATTTATGTATTAGGAATCCTGAAATTCTAATATTATAAAATTTGATTCAATCTTAGTGACACTTTCATAATCCCTTTGTCCCAAATTTAAAAACTACGATTCCAAATCACATCATTTATCATGAGGAATTTATTTATTAATGAATATATCATTACGATTCTCCAAATACATTCCCTCTATTTACTCATCCTACTTAATATTTTGAATAAATGTATATCAATGATTATCATCTTCCTTATAACAAACCACTACCATAATAACCATTTCTCTTTAATTACATCCCTAAAAATGAAATATACATTCAAGGGACTCAATAAATTATTTTAAACTATCAGATTAGTTGTTACATTAATGTATATAGGTTTCGATTTTATGAATTAGTCTAACATCATAGTATCATATAGTAAAAAATTGGATTCTCTATATGGTGACGGTTAATAGTCATAACATTACCTGATATTTTGATAATATGAATATATCCAAATCTATTATTTTAGACTTTATTATGGGGAAAATAATTATATAGATTATGGGTTTTGATAAAATTTTCAATCCTACTATTAGGAATCATTTATATACAATGGAATACACTAAATCAACTCATAAAATTATAAATCATTGTGTATAATTCCAAATATAGTGCAATACATAACATATATTGAAGGTTTATGTGAAGACAATTTCATAACCATGAGATTATTATATTTAGGTATGTATCTAAATCATGAAAACATTTTCAAATATATCATAATTTTTCCTAATATAATGGGTATAAACCATATAATATCCTAGTATTTTCCATCCAGGTGTGGAAACTAGGAACCACTCATCATGCACTCGTGAAAATTTGGTTAATACACAATCCTCCAATTTTAGAGTTGGTACCCCTTGGTTTGTTTGTGAAATAGTGTCATAAAAATTGTAGTATCCATACATGGATGTATTTTATAGTAAACCACACATTATTTACCTGAAAAAAATATCATGATACTATCTTATACTTAGACATATCTATAGAGCATGTCATAAGATAATGATATCTAATATTTGTTTTATAAATATATTTCCAAAAGATTATATTAAACATTATCTAATAAAAACAATAATTCCCAAATTCTAATAACCCAAATCAGATGGTTACATTATTATATTGGCACTACACACAAGAAATCATTTCCAAAAGGATCGACTAGTTTAGTTGTGTTAGAAAACTAGATACATGCTTGAATTTCACAATAAATTTGAAAACATAAAATAAAACATAGTATTTTAATTTAGAAAAATATTATTCAATATAGAATATTTTTTCATATCAATCATAGTAAACTTCTCGGAATCTTGGGGGATTCAAACATAAAAAAGAGTTGAGCTCAGATGCTTAGTAAAGGAATGAATTTAGAGGGATAAATTATATAATAAATAAGGTGGGGGATAATATGGTTCTAATAAATGATTATCAAATAATTACATATAAATAATCAATAGATTTTTAAAATTATCAATGTATATCATACCTATTTTAATATTTATGTGGACATTAATAAATGATTTAATAATTATGAGATGCCTAATGAAAACATCTTAGACTTACCATAAATCCTCATGATAAGACATATTACATAAATGGGTAAGTCATACACCAAATACCATACCAGTGTTTTCTCATGAGACCTAATAATGAATTGAGAGGATATGTAATTATAAGACCAACCCATCCCAAAATAATTCCAATACATTAATCACACGAATAAACACCACAACTTAATCTACATTCCTTAATAATAATTAACTTTCCATACTGGAAGGACCAACATACAGAATGTCAATACATTACCCTTTAAAAATCATCATAATCCATCCTAATGAATTCAATGGATAGTATCATTAGTTTATATCATATGTAAAGTATAATATTTACGAAATGATATTGATATAGATGAAAATAATTTTAAAATAACATAGAATCATTTCTTTAGGAAAATACACTTTTCATTTTGAAATAACATATTTAAAATATAACATATTCAAAAATATTTGGAAGAAACTTTAATCGGAAAGAACCATAGAAAATTATAATGAAAACATCAAAGAAAATACTAGTCATGTCTATGTAAAAATATATTCTTATGGTGTATGTTAAAATATATATTTTGTTCACACCTTTGGTAAAAAGTACCTCATTGAGAAAATTTAAAAATGTTTTCTTCTAAAACATTTTGTAGAAAATAAAAAATTAGTAAATATGAAAATAATAAATTATTATAGATTAGTGAAAACATTCTCAAAAACGATTTAAAGGAAATATATACATAAAATAAAAGTATTACCAACGTAATAGAAAAAAAATTATATTTTCATTAAAATCATTCATTCATATGTTTGAGTACTCAAAAAGAAGAAGTTTAAATAAAAACTTGAAATTTCCATAAATTACCAGAGGATTAGAATATTTACATGGTTTAATATAGTAATATCATATAATTACCCCAATATAAAAATAAACATAAATAAACCATAATAAGGATGAGATTTTGAAATAAACCCTTATGCTATGCTTGGAATTATTTCTATGTTATTTTAAAATACAATATAATAAATTTAAATACAATATATTAATATAAAAAAATATACATAATTATAATATCAGAACATATATAATTATAATATTGAAAAATTATTTTATTAAATTATTTTATTATAATTTTCCTTTCTGAGGGTTAATTGATTCATTACTTATGTATGAATTAGTTTAGTAGTTTTATTCCTGGAATTTAGATAATTATTCCATAATATGAAGAATATTATTCATGATATGAATATAACATATATTCAATATATAAATACTTATAATTATCATTGAGTGGAGGACATGAGAAATAAATCACATCGCTTTGTGGAGGTGGTAATCCACACACACGCACGAGTGATGTTATCATTTTTTATGAGTGGAAGAGTAATAAGGTAAATGATATATTATAATTACATAATCATAATTATATCATAAATATACTATATATTCATTATTTCTATATTGAAAACCATCCATGTAATGTGGTGATGAAAAAAAATTACACCACTACATGAAGATCGTAATCTATATGTACTCACAAACATTTTTTATTGTTTTCCATAGGATGGAAAGGAGATAAATATGGGAAATGATAATTGAATAATATCATTTTAGTATAATTAAGATATTTATGTTATTATATGGTCATGTTTATAGAATATTTTTAGGATATAAAAGATAAAATTAAATAAAAAAAGTCAGATTAAAATTTATAAATAATCGTCAGAAAACCATCGTTTTGTTACACATTAAGCCTTCATGGTTGATACTTAGATGATAATATATCTTATATGTTGTATGGAGTATTTTTTTTATAGATTTTGGTATATATTTATCAAGATAATTTCCTCAATATGTGTGAACAATAGAGGATAATACGTTCCCTTTTAAAAGTGAGGAAATACCACAAATCAAGTATCTTAAAATATTTAAATATATTTAATGTCTTTATCATGTAAAAAAGAATATAATTGGAAATGTATTTGAAGAAAAATTGGATAATTTTGAAATATAACCATAAAATAAAATATAAATTTGTTTTTGTGTCATTTTAAACAAAATATTTTTTAACCCCCTTATTACCCCTTTTATCTTTAACCATGGTAACACATTTTTTAGCATTTAAGGCTCATAAATTTACTTATAAGGTGAAAAGTGGAAGAAAATGTTGAATCTGGGACATGTTAGACCATTTTTTACAACAATTTTCCTATTTTAATGTTTTTTTGTTATTTTTAAATCATTTAATAAAATATCATTTCACATAAAATATCATTAAACTCATTTTTTGAACTATTCATTTAATCTAACTTTAAATTTCTAAAAATAAATATTTATTTAGAATATCTGTCACGACCCGTCCCCCGGGGCCTGTATCATGACTACCCAAAGCTCATCATCCCTAGGCTAGGGGCTGGCAACAAGCACCAAAGGCATAACTCCCTAAAAACTGGGAAGGCATTGCCTTTATAAAACATAAACACACACAACCAGAGTACAAGAGGAGAAAAATACTACATTAAGCAGTAACAAGTGTGATGAAAGTACAAAGGGGCTGGAAATACAATCCCAACCAAATGGTATTGCTACAACTGAAAGAAAGTACAACTGAAAATACAAATAGCTGAATGGTGAAGCAGCTCCTCGATCGTCCTCTGAGTTCTTACCTGAAGGGTAGGTACAGATGTCCTCCTCCGCACTCAACATCTATCGGTCCGCTCCATGTGCTGTCATGCTGAGTTTTTACCTCGGGGTAGCGTCCAATCCTCGTACACTCTGCCTCGATTAGCGCTGTCCGTCGTCTGCATCCAACACAACGATGTGTTGGCATTGCCCGTGTAGGGGTCAGTATAAAGATACTCAGTAGGGACCCCAAAACCCTCTTGTTTTCACAAAATCCAACAAGGATAACCACAAATAAATATCTCAACAGATAACCTTTACATAGGTATATGACCAAACATATACCTAAGTTATCAAGTAACCCATCTCAATCATGAGGAAAACACAATGGTCACTGACTCAGCTCAAACTAGGATTTTTATTCACGATGTTGAAACCACGGCTAGTGGAGAACTCCTTTTTTGTCAAGTACAGTAGTCCTGTTGCGACTCTGAGATTCTACTCACTTACCTTAGACTACTGAGGTACTCCTCCTGTCGAGTACCGCAGTTCTGCCACCCCAACACAGTAGTGCTCCCCACCATGGGTCTGCTGCCCCAACACAGTAGCGCTCCCCCTAATAGCCTACAAATGTACTCCTCCTGTCGAGTACTGCATGTCTGCCACCCCAACACAATAACACTCCTCCGCCATGGGTATGTTTCCCCAACATAGTAGCGATCCCACTGGGCTAGTCAAGTCACTCCGAATCGAATCGGACAAGCAGTCATCCGGTCTCAGCCAACTACAAGGTCTCTGTACTCCGTATAATCATCTCTGGGAGGGTCCGGTCCATGAGAAACGGTTTGATACTTCAATGTGTCACGTAATATCACGTAGAAGTATCTCAAAGGACCGTCTCGTCATAGGGGTCTCAACGCAACAGAGGGCGCGTCATTCGGACGTCGGTCTATGAGTTATTAGCATTTCTGTTCCAGGGTCCCGGTTGGATTTCAGGTATAATCCAACCTGGCCATTCTCTAAACACAAAAAAATACTGTGTATATTATGCTAAAATAATTGTCTCGTCAAGAGGAATCTAACATAGTCGACGACACGTCAATCGGACGTCCAGTCTTTATGTTATAAGTTTTTCCGCTCCGAGGGCCCAATTGGTTTCGGTTTCGAACCAACACGGCCGTTTTTCCAAATTAGTCCATAACTCACTTGGAGTATCACAAAAGGAATACCTCATCATGAGGGTCCCAGTGCCACAGACGGTGCGCCGGTCGGACGCACGGTCGTGATGATATTCTCATTTAAGCGTACGGGCCCAGCCCGTTAGGCCCAGTGGGATGGCGGGTTGGTCCGACCCGGTTCGGCGGGTCCAACCCGCATGGGTTCTCAGCCCAACATAATGAAATGAGACCCTGCCCAGTGGCAGGCACGGCCCGGCCCGGCCCAGCGTGGCGCGGCACGGCCGGCCGCGGCCCAAAGGGGCCGAGCGGTTCGTGGTGGGGGCACAGCACCCCAGCTGCAAGAACCGGCGGCGCCAAGCGGCTCCACCTTCCCTAACCATCCGGAAGATGCCATCCGGCCTTCTTGGCGCCAGCGGCCTGCATGGGTGTGTCACGGTTCATTAGGCACGACTCCAGGAGTGCGCCGTGACTCTCTTATGCCAGACAGGCCGATGGGCCGACCAGTTCTCCTACTGAAGCGGCCCGCGAAGCTGGCCCCGGTTCATTCCGCACAGCCAGAGTGACGACGCCGTCTTCTTCCATCGTGGCTGTCTCTATCCATGGCTCCGCATCTTTGACACGGCACGAAGACAATGTGATTCCTCTCTCGCAGCCCGCTTGGCCATGAATTTTCTTTTTGTGTGCGACGACAGCCCTTACGTCATCGGCCTCTTCCGTGTTCCTCCTCCGATCACTGATTCAAAAAACAATAATCAAGATCCAGCGGAGGGTCATCGGGCAGTGTTTGTTCAGACCGCGCCCTCCGCATTAGGCAATAGCAATAGACCAGAGACAAATAAAGATATTCAACGAAGAGCGAGGCACAATTTTTATCCATTAAAATTGAACATAATCCCCCTACCTCGGTTAATGATGTCGCACATCGTTGAGCCGCAGAAGACGAGCATCACGGAGAACGGCGTCAAGGAGATTGGACGTCAATTTCGTGGACGTCGGGGTGTGTCCAAGGAGGAAACAGAGTTGACGAATTCACGTTCTTCAAATCGTAGAGCATTCTTCGTCTAAGAGGGAATCGTTCTTCATCGAAGAACGAAAAAACTCTCCTCCAAATCTCCAAGGCTCTGCCCACCAAATATTTGACAACCAAATATTATAATAGCCTACTCAAATTCTTTTTTAAATAATTTCCATGCAAAAAACAAATCAATTCAAAAGAGTTTTTCCAATTAATTAATTAATCTATTAATTAAATGGGTTTGAAACTTCAATAGGTGGGAGGTGGAGAGATTCTTCCATAATAAATGAGAGGAGGTGTCAAGTAATTATGAAGGGGAGTTAATGGGGAGTTGTCACATTAAATGGAAGCTCAAAGGATCAAGGGGGTTACAGGGGGGTTAAATGGGGGTTAGGTGTTCGTGTGGGACCCCCAAATGGTATCCTTCCATGGGATTTTATGTGGGTGTGGGCTCCACCACCAACCACCCTTTGGAGATATAAACCACCAACAAAATAAAATTTATATAAGACAAAAAATTTATTTAGTTTAATAAAATTCCACAAATTAACTTTCAACCTGCATAAAACACAACTACTTTAAAGGTCCCCTTAAGAGAATACCAGCACTACGAGTTCATCAGTTTCCTTGGATTTTAATTCCGAGCACCGGTTAAAAAGATAGAAAAACCCGCATGTACTTTTACTAAACGTACCCGAACAAAACTTTTGAAATTGATTCTGGGCACACTAGGCCTCAGAATCAAGTGCCATCAGAAGCCAGAGACTCGTAAAATTCCAATGAATTAAGAAAAAAATTTCCATGAAAATTATGGGTCTTTACATTACTCCCACCTCAGGGATTTATGTCCTTGTAAAGATGCAACACACACCAGGGAAAGAAAAGAGGTACTAAGAACACATATGAGACTCCCGCTCCTGTGTTCTCTCCTGGAGGTTCTCATGCTGCCAGCAAACACGCACCAGAGTAATTGACCATCCATGTAGGACCTGCTCCTATCGATCCTCAATCTCTAATGGAACCTCCGGGAATGTCGCCCCGTCATCGTTGTATAGCTCCTTGTGGTTGATGATGTGGGACAGATCATGCACGCATCTCCTCAGCTGAGAAACATGGAAGATGTTGTGAACCTAGTGCAATTGAGGTGTAAGGTCAAGGCGGTAAGCCACCTTGCCTACTCTACTGAGGAACTGGAAAGGTCTGATGAATTGTGGAGATAACCTGCCACCCCGGCAAAATCTTCGTAGACCTCGTCAAGGTGAGACTCATAAGAAAACGTGGTCGTCACCCTTCAACTCTAGTGGTCTACATGTACTATCATCTTAGGACTTCTGTCTACTCTGTACAGTCTTCATCTACTCAAAGATGATATTCACCTTCTTTGGTAGCCTCAAAATTGGCGCACTGGTCAACCTCTACCTCATCTCCAAAAAAGATCTGTCGACATCTCTCTAACCACACAAAGGGTTTCCCCTTCCTCGTTAATGCTAAAAGCGGGGTAACAACTCTAGAGAAGTCTGGAACAAATCTAAATTTGGATGACTCATGGGTGATCAACTGCACCCACTTATGCATGATTCCATCATGTGCTGCCTGGGGTTTTCTTTTCGCCAACCAAGGAAAACCCATCCCAATGTTGTAGGTAAACCACAATCTTTTTTCCTAATATAGTAAATCTATGTATGAACTGTGGTTTCCCAGTCCATACCCAAACTAACGTCGCAAGGCCTCGACGCACCACCAAGAGGTTCCTACCGAAACTCTCACCTCAAGGGTAAGATCACACCGTCGGTGTAAGCATGATTATCGAGTCTCCCCCCAAAGGTATCTCCAGATGTGAGGGTCAAGTCAACGGCTTAACCATAAACTCTAGGTCTATGACAAGATTTGTGGAAGGAATGATTCGTATCAATTTATATTGTTACGACAGCTAGTAGTAGACACAGACCGTATCTCGAATCATTCCTAGAGCCCCTGGATCACACTTCTTGACCACATGCAACTATTCTCTTCCCCTTCCCACCGGCTCCCAGATCCTAGTGGGAAAAACAAAGTCGGGTGGTTGTAACATGTCGAAATGTACACAACCTCAAGATGCTCTCCTAGCTCTAATTCCATGTCTGCTGCTCTGCAGATTCATTTGTCCTCAACACGTCTTCTTCTTGAAAACTTTTACATGCCCAAGTCTCTGAGACTTGTGAATGTTCCCTTCTTTCCCACTGATAACATTCTTTAGCTGTATCCACTCATTCATAGAACATTCAACCACAAAGGTTCTCTCTAGCACCCTAACATACGTTGGAATGCATAGAGGAAAAGTGTTGGTTCATATGTCCTTAAAACACACCTCTCTCTGCGGTCTGAGCTCTAAAGCACTGATCGAATCATAATCATCAAGTATCAGGAACGATCGGTATGCCTCGATGAATACTTAGTTACCGTTATGTCGTCCTGTCGAAGCTGTATAAGCTCTAGAAAACTCTTAGCCACCTCCTCAAGCCAGTCCTCAGCTGCCTGTGAGTCGGGATCAACTCAGAACCTGAGGGGTATCTGATGCTGAAACATGTGTTAGGCGCTAAGACAACATGTGTCATCTACTGGTACTACCAGTTCGAACTGCTGACCAACATGTAGTGATATAGCTGGCACACTACCCGAAGGTACTAACCCAGGAATCGGTCCATGTACAAAAGCCTCATCACTATGCGGACTAACCTCATGGTCACTCACTGGGAACCACCAGTATCTAAGATGACCATTTTCTCTACTAGTGTCCAAACTTGGTGTACAACTCTAGAAATCTCCTCCATCTAGTCCTCTACTGCCTGGGAATCTGTCTCGCCTCATAACCTTGGAGGCCTCTGCTGTTGGAACTCGTGCAACACGCTCTGTCAGCATGCACCGTCCACTCGTATAGCTGGTGGCATCTGCTGCCCAAAGGGTGGTGGTTCTGCTGGTACACCACCCGAATGTGCCATCATGGCAAGAGGTCCCTGCACCAGAGCCTTGTCACTCGGTGGGCCATCATTGGGTACTCTCTCGGAACATCAACTAACTCTCTGTGTGGAGGCATCCTGAACATATGTGACACGGTCAAATGATTTAAACCTGGTGAGCGGAACTCTTTTGAGATGACTTATAGAAAACTTATGAAAACTCACAAGCAATTAGTGTTTTCATTCATTGAGTCAGAAACCAGTAGTAAGGGTCTTGGTGTATGGATACGTCAGCCGCTGCACCAACACTGGACTCCCTAAATGGAAAACCACACCCAATACACTTAACAATATTACTTCACAGAAAAGAAAATATCAGATTCCTATGTTCTGCAGTAGAACCGACTCCTCTGATACCAATTTGTCATGACCCTTCCCTTGGGACCCGTATCGTGACTACCCCATGCCCGCCTTCCATTGGCCAGGGGCTGGAAAGTATCCCCAAAAGCTTAACTCCCTAAAAACTGGGAAGGCATTGCCTTTATAAAACGTAAACACACACAACCAGAGTACAAGAAGAAGCTAACACTATGTACAATAGTATCAAGTGTGGTAAAAGTACAATGGGGACGAAAATACAAGCCCAATGAAAAGGTACAACTAAAACTGAAAGAAAGTACAACTGAAAAGACAAACAGGTGAATGGTGAAGCAGCTCCTGGATCGACCTCCGGGTTCCTCTCTGAAGGGTAGGTACAGATATCCTCCTCAGCACTCTGTGTCTATCGGTCTGTTCTGTGTGCCATCTCACCGAGTGTCTACATACGAGTACCGTCCAGTCCTCGTACACTCTTCCTCAGCCTTCAATGTCCGTTGTCTTCATCCAACACAACGAGGTGCACGCATAAACTCATGGATAGGTGAGTATAACGATACTCAGTAGGGACCTCGATACCCTCTAGGTCTCACAAAATCCAACAAGGATAACCAGAATGAAATATCTCAATATATAACCTTTATGTATATAAATTTCCATACATATACCTAAGTTATCATGTAAACTATCTCAATCATGAGGAAAAAACAAAGGTCATTGACTCAGCTCAAACCGGGATTTTTATTCCCGATGTTGAAACCACAGCTACTGGAGAACTCCTCCTCTGTCGAGTACAGTAGTCCTGTCGCAACTCCGAGGTACTACTCACTAACCTTAGACTGCTGAGGTACTCCTCCTATCAAGTACCGTGGTTCTGCCACCCCAACATAGTAGTGCTCCCCTCCATGGGTCTGCCACCGCAACACAGTAGTGCTCTGCCTAATAGCCTACAGAGGTAATCCTCCTGTCGAGTACCATGGGTCTGCCACCCCATCATAGTAGTGCTCCTCCACCATGGGTCTATTTCCCCAACATAGTAGCGATACCCACTGGTCTAGTAATGTCACTCCGAATCGAATCGGACAAGCAGCAATCAGGTCTTAGCCAGCTACAATGTCTCCGTACTCTGTATACTTGTATCTAGGAAGGTCCGCTCCATGAGCTACTGGTTGATACTTCCAAGAATCACGTAATCTCACATGTAAGTATCTCAAAGGACCGCCTCATCATAGTTGTCTCAACTCAACAGACGGTGCATCAATCAGATGCCCAGTCTATGAGTAATTAGCATTTCGGTTCTAGTGGCCCGATTGGAATTTGGGTACAATCCAACCCGGCCATGCTCTAACGACATCCGAATCCTATGTTGAGTATTCTAAAATTAACGTCTCATCAAGAGTAATAAAACATAGTCGATTCCACGTCAATCGGACGTCCGGTCCTTAAGTAATAAGTGTTTCCGCTCCAAGGGCCCAGTTGGTTTTGGTTTCGAGCCAACACAGAAGTTTTTTCCAAGTTGCCCAAAACTCACTTAGAGTATCGCAAAAGTATTTCCTCTTCACAAGGGTCACAGTGCTGCAGACGGTGCGTCGATCGGACTCATGGTTATGAAGATATTCACATTTAAGCGTACGGGCCCGGCCCGTTTGGCCCAGTGGGCTGGTGGGTCGGTCCGACCTGGTTCGGAGGGTCCCACCCAGCATGGGGTGTCGTCATTGCCTAAAGTAAATGTGACCCGACCCGGTGGTAGAATTGGCTCGGCCCGAAGGCAGGCGCGGCCCGGCCCGATGGGGCGCAGCCTGGCCCGAGAGGGCGCGCCCCGGTCCGAGAAGGAGCGGCCCGGCCGGACAGGGTGCAGCCCGGCCCGGTGTGGTGCGGCCCGGCAAGGCGCGGTGCGGCGTGGCCCGGAAGTGTGCAGCTCGACCGGCTTTGGCCCAACTGTTTGGCCGAGTGGCTTGGCCCGAAGGGGCTTAGAGGTCCATGGCGGGGGGCGCGTCCCCCTGGCTGCCTGACCGGCCGCGCCACCCTCCCTAACCGGCCGACCGATGCCGGACCGCCTTCTTGGCGCAAGCGGCCTTCATGGGCGGGCCTCAGTTTATCCGACGTGGCACCAGGAGGACGCCACAACTCTCCTCTGCCCAGCTGGCCAATGGGCTGACCGGTTCTCCTGCCGAAGCGACCCGCGACGCGGGTCGCGGTTCCTTCCGCACAGCCGGAACGACGGCGCCGGCTTCCTCCGTTGCGGCTTGCCCTAGCCATGGCTCTTCTTCCCCGACATGGCGCGACAGAACCGTGCTTCCTCTACCGCATCCTACTTGGCCGCATCTTTTCTTTGCATGCGCGACGAAGTCCCTTGTGTCGTCGGCCTCTTCCTTGTTCCTCCTCCTGTTGTCGATTCCAAAAACAATAATCAAGATCAAGTGGAGGGTCATCTGGCCGTCTTCGTTCGTCCCGCACCCTCCGCGTTAGGCGATAGCAAGAGACCAGATACATAAAATATATTCAATGAAAAATGAGGCACAATTTTAATCCATTAAAATTGAACATAATCACCCTACTTCGATTAATGACGTCGCACATCGTCGAGTCGCAGAAGATGAGCTTCGTGGTAGATGGCATCACAGAGAACGACATCGTAGAGATCGGACGTTGATTTTGTGGACGTCGGGGTGCGACAGAGGAGGAAATGACATTGGCGACTTCACGTTCTTCGATTTGTAGAGTGTTCTTTGTCGAAGAGGGTGTAGTTATTCCCTTAAGAATGATAAAACTCTCCTCCAAATCTCCTGGTCTCTCCCCACCAAATATTTGACAACCAAATATTATAATAGCTTCCTCAACTTATTTTTTAATGTATTTCCATGAAAAACAAAACCAATTCAAAAGAGTGGTGCCACATAATTAATAAAACTTTTAATTAAATGGGTTGACAACTTCAATAGTTGGGAGGTGAAGAGATTCCTCCTTAATAAATGACAGGAGGTGTCAAGAAATTATGAAGGGGAGTTAATGGATAGTTGGCACATTAAATGGAAGCTCAAAAGATCAACGAGGTTAAAGGGGGGTTAGGTGTTAATGTGGGACCCACCACATGTTATCCTCCCCTGGGAGGTTATGTGGGTGTGGGCTCCACCACCAACCATCCCTGGAGATATAAACCACCAACAAAATAAAATTTATATAAGACTTAAATTTTATTTAGTTTAATAAAATTCCCCAAATTAACTTTCAACCCGCATAAAACCCAATTGCGGTAAAGGTCCCCTTAAGCGAGTACTGGCGCCACAAGTTCATCGGTGTCCTTAGATTTCAATTCTGAGCACTGTTTCAAAAGATAGAAAACCCCGCACATGTATTTTCTGAATGTACCCAAAAAAAACTTCAGAAATTGATTCCCGACACACCGGTCCTCGGAATGAAGTGCTATTAAAAGCTACAGGCTCGTAAAATTGCAAACAATTAGGAAAAAAATTTCCTTGAAAATTCTGGGTCTTTACAATATAAACTATTTTAACATCAATTATACAATATTATTAACCAATTTTTTTAAAACCATAATTCATCCAAATTTTATTACATTTAATAATTTTTAAATCATTTACCTGGTTTTTCTATTATGTGAATAAGCACTATGTCAGTGTTGTGTAAGAATATAAGGCATTTATTCCATCACAAAAAATTAAAAATAAATTATCATGATAAAAAATTATTTTATTAATTAAAATAACCATTTATAAATAAACATAACCTATTTGTATACCTATGATAAATTATCAGAGATATTAAAACAGAGAGAGTGATATTTTTGAATTTATGCTTTACTAAATAATATTTTTTTAACAAATGGAGGGTGGAAATAAATTGACAAAAAAAAATATATTGGATGGTTATGGTCGAAAAAATCTTATAAAATAAAAAAAACTAGTGTGGATGAGATTTTTAGGGCCTGTCCTGTAGTTTAAATCCCATTTTACCCTCACTAAAATGATAAATATTAACTACAATTACTATTCATAATGTCAAAAAATAAAAGAGAAATTTCTTAAAAAATATATTATCATGATTATAAATATAGAATAAAATTTCCAATATTCAGTTTCTATATGTTTCATAAATCAATTTTAATATATATGTGTAAAAAAGAACGAATAAATAGTTTTTAAATAAAATTTAATTTTAACACAAAAAATGAAATGACACAAAAATAAGTTTTAATATTGATTTATATATAATTTATTATATTATATATAATAAATTCATAATTATTTTACTTCAATATAACATTCCAAACATATTGGGACTTTTAAATTATTTTATTTTAATGAAAATAAATGATAGTTCAAAAATAATTTTAATTTTACACAATTCAATGAAAAATAAATCATTTTAGAAAAATGAAAAAAAATCACCCAAAGATAACATTAAATGATAATTTAAAAAATTATATAAATTTCCTAATATATTATTTATAAAAATGGATGAAAATAATTTTATTTTTTTATGCACAAAAAATTAAAAAATAATTTTGAGAAGAACAAAATATTCAAGAAAAAATGATTTTATTAAAAATAGAGTACTTATTTATTATTTATTAATCTTTAAATTATATAAATATTTATAAATATTTTTAATAATGGGATTAATCCTATTCATATCATCAATTTAATGTCTAGGTTATAATTGACTAATTCAAATAATAATATTTTTATAGTATATCTCAATTCACTTAAAGCATTATATTACATGTTAATAATGATATGAAGATTATTATTCATGTAATCTATATTTTATGGTTGTTAAAATCTCCCCAATATATCTCTATAATCCTTAAGATAATTTTTTAGAGGAATTAATTTCAGGAAATTAGGATTCCCATTTTTTGGGTGAAATAAACATTTATATATTTAGGTCTAACTCTTATTATTTTTCTTTTAGTACTTTAATAAATTATAACCTTAAAAGTAATCTAAAATATCATTTAAAATAATTTTTACTTATTTTAAATGTCTTCTATAATTTCATCTCTAATGTATAAAATTCATAAGTATCCCTTGATGAATTATAATCTATTATCTTGACTTGTTTCTCCTAAAATTATTTAATGAACCTTGAACACATTATGTTCATTTGAAAAATAGTATTTTTTCACACATTAACTTATAAAATTATTTAAAGTGTGAAAACATTGATAAATAAATTTAATTCTCATTATGATAAACATGAATAACATATAATTTTATAAATTTTTTATTTAACCATGATCTTTGACACTCAAAAGTTCATCGACCGTCGTATATGCTACTGACTTCATATAAAACACAATTTTATTTGAATTAATTGAAATTATTGATATAGTTTTGGGTGAACCTCCATACACTTAACTTGATAGAAATTATTCCTTCCTATAAAAATAGAGCAGTATCTAGTAATATATCATGGATCATAAATAGACAGAGACAATCCATATTTGTATCACCACATTATTCATGTTAAGTGCTCCATTATTTATGATTTGTTTATTTTCCTCATTTGGGTGAATTAATGTGATTCATAGGGATGGAGAGCCTTTACTGAAAAAAAAACTAATGTTTAGTGACGAGTTTTTATTTTTATTAATGGATTCTGGGTTAAAGTATTTCAAAAGCTCAGTGGGGTTCTTACCAAGTGCGGATTATCCTCTGTGTGGGTTTTTGAGGTTTTTTCCTTAAACCTGTAGTTTTTTTAGTCTTCTAGGTGATTACATGATAGGTGAAGGTGTTACACTCCATGTAATTTTCTCCAAGTATATTCCATGAATCTGGTTTATGGTGTGATAGGTTTAAATGTCACGTAGAGACTTCACATCACGCGATAGAAAAAATCAGGTTTTAATAAAAAAAAGCGTTGTGTTTTGCAGTGATTTCACCATTTTCGAATAGATGATTCGTAATGAGATTAAATGCTCTTCAATAGTAATATTTTTGTATTTTAGGGTGGTTCACAGATGATTTTCATTTCATTCCTCATGAAGCCATACATCTCCGAACAAACAGGCTCTCTGGGAAGATTTTGAAGACATCACTTCCATTCTTATCGTTTCATTCAATGATTGATCTCCATTGTAGTCGGATTGAATCTCTCTAGGTAAGTGTTCCTTTTCATTATTACTTTATTTGTTCATGTATATTAATTTAGTTGTGACTAGGTATTATATTCATTATTATATATTGTTTTCTATAATTCATTTTGAGTTTCTTTTCACACCTTTTCTTTTGAAGACTGATCTCATATTTTCCAATCACCGTTGTCAAAGAAAGCTAGGTTTATGCTATTTTATGGTAGGTGTTACTATATAATGGGTTAATAAAATGAATTTTTTATTGTTATTGAAAAATTAATTTTGGTTGTTCAAGGATTTTATGTGATATTTGGTTTTCAAAGAATTGATTAGAAAACAAAATGTTTTCAAAAGTGTGGTTTTCAGGAATAGAAATTTAATTGACTTGGAAATGAGTTTTCATGAACTAAAGTGGGGTGTATTAGCTTCAGAAAAGTTTTATAAAATTATGGGAATGGTTTTTAATATGTATTTTGGAAATTGGAACATTGGGAATGTTAGGTGCATTGGGAAAGAGACACATGTAGAATTACTGTGCATGGAACCATTAGGAGGTAACTGTTTGATATAAATGGTGTGTGACATGACTCGATATTTTATGGATCCAACGTTATGCCTATTTAGGACCTTGAGTGTCTGGTACGTATTGTCCCATAGGATAAGGACTAATACATGGTTATTTTTCAATTACTATTATTTTTCACATGATTGTTTTATCATGGATTGTTTCTCTTATGCTTTTATATGAGGTTATATCACAGAGATTGACCTGATAAATTACTTCATAGATATGTATTAACTTGATTACCTCCCAATTCATGGATATTATTTTTTATTTATATCACTTCAAATTTTCATATTTATGGGTTTATAATATGAATGGATTTATAAATACCAAATGGAAAATTATTTAAAAACAATTTTGATTTTTGAAAATGATTTTTAAAACTATTTTGGTTTCAAAATCATAACCTATTTAAATCTTGATATTGAACACTGTATAGAATCTACGGTGGTATCCTTCTAGGATTTGTGATCACACAGTAATTTTTCCCTTGGTGGAAATGTAGATTTTGTATTAAATGACACTAGTAAAGGGAATGAAATCTTGTAGCATTTTATATTATCCTTTGGGAAAATTGGATAGGATTGAGACTTGGGTTTATGGACATCTGCATGAACTGTATGGGACATTTATTTAAATTTAACTATTCCTTATTGAAATTTCATTATTTGAATATAATTATTAATTGATTTAAATTGTTTTTATTTAACGTATTGGTTTTAATTATGATGGTTGTCCTAATATTTTTGGAATATGTTATTGATATAAATTAGAAATTTTAACGTGTTTATTAGAAAATGTCTCTAGGATGATATCTTCCAAATACAAGAGTGAAAACAACAAGATAGATTCCATAGGTGAATCCTTCAGTGGAGACTTCTTTTATAGAAGTTATATTATGTATTATTCATACTCTAGGTCAAGTTGGTGTCTGGAATCTACGATGTGCGGTTGATCATGGTTTTATGTTTACTAATAAGCATCCACCCATCTTCAATGGTGAAAAAGGAAAAAAGAAATATGAGGAGTGGAATGAATATATTGAGACTATATTTATCTTATTGAATAATCTTGAAGACTCGGAGGTTGTTCTTCCACATTTTTGATCGAGGGACCATGAAAGAGATGGTGGGATTCTATTAGGCATGATAAGTTTCCTGACGAACTTACCTGGGCTTATAACAAGAAGACCATTAATGAGGTGTTTTTCCTTGAGATGTTATGTATGGAAAAGGCACAGGAGTTTCTGACCTTGGAGGATGGGAAGAAAACTATTATAGAGTATTCTACCCATTCTACTGAGCTAGTGCATCCGAAACTAGGTCTTATAACAAATGAGTAGATTAAGGCTCGAAGGTTTAAGTTATGACTATGGATTGAAATTATGTCAATGTTGATTCTCAGGTACCTTACGAGCAACATTGAGGTAGTTGATAAAGAGAATTTGAATGAGGTAGACCTAGCTAGGAGGACCAGTTAGGGTAGATATTTTGTTTGGGTGGTTGTTAGCCAGTGTGTGTATCTTTTGTCTAGAAAGGGAAACATGAGAGTGGTCCATTCTCTTTATGACCAATTTTAGAGTATTCTTCAGGGAATCTAAATATTATTTCCTATCAGTGTGGGTGTTCAAGTCATACCAGGCCTAACTATATGGAGGGTTCTTTACTAGTCATCATAACAGATTATCATTCCCTTTAAATAATTTTTGTGCAATAATGTATTGGGGCAGTAATGAAGGATCCACTCCAATCAATGGTTTGTAGGTTTGTACTAATTATTCCAAGCATTGTGGGTAAAATAATCTAGAAAGGGGGATGTTCATGGGATTAAGACCATATTTATTTATGTGACTAAATATATGTAAGAGTAATACAAATAAATTACAAATACTATTTGAGGTACAATGTTTATTTCATCTATTATGGTGCCATATTTTTTGATAAAAGTTTTTCTCATTCATTTATATCATCAATGTTAGTTGAATCATTTGGATTTTATTCAAAGCTTATTCTATTATTATTAGATCATTCCTCACCTCTAGGGAAGAGGATTGAATTAGTATTCATGTGTTATATGTGTCGGGTTATGATAGCCGATGTTGAGGTAGAATGGACTTTTTAGTGCTTGATCATCAAATATTTGACTTGATTATTAGACTGGATTGGATGATCATTTCTAAGGTATAGATTGATTGTTATCGCTGCTGGATATAGTTCATATCATCTAATGCAGTCACTCATCTATTTTAGAGGGATTGTGACTCTAGATCTAGATGTTTAGGGCCATATGTTCACTATGCTATGGTAATATCATGTTAGTTTTTAGTGATTATTATTAATACAGTTGAATCTTATTTGGGTGGATGACTTCCTATAATAGTGAGTGTGTAACTTGAGGCCTTTCTAGATGATATTTATGCTTTAACATTAAAGAGATAGGTTGAGTTTACTATTTTAATTATTTATAGTATGATTCCAATTTACAAGAAATCATATATAATGAATTCCATTGAGTTACTATAACAGAAGGTCTAGGTTGATGACATATAGGGTAAAGTATTTATTCTTCTTAGAATATCACCATGGGAGTCACCTATCTTCTTTTATAAGAAGGTATATGAGAGTCTATATCGTTTTATTGACAATCATAAGTTGAATTGGGTGACCATTAAGAAAAAATATCCTTTTCCTAGGATTGATTATCTTTTGACCAGCATAGATGGCCATTTTGGTTTTCAAAGATGGACCTATATCCAGGGTACAACTAGCTGAGGGTCCGAGAAGAGAATATACCATATACAACACTCAAGATCAGGTATGGGCATTTTGAGTATCTAGTGAAGCTATTCGGTCTTACTAACACTCATTTTGTTTGTAGGGATTTGATTAACCAAATTTTTCATCAATTATGAGAATATATTATTTTTTGTATTCATGGATGATATTTTGGTGTACATAAAGTTAGATTAAGAGCATATAGACCATTTGGATATCATTTTTTAAACATTTAAGGAGCAGCATATATATGATAAGATCTAAAAATGTGTTTGTTTGGATATGGGAAGTGAAATTTCTAAAGAATGTGATATCTGAGAGGGGCATCTATGTGGATCACGAAAGGATACATGCAGTTATTTCCTAAGAGGAACCCAAAAATGTGTTTAAGATCTAGATATTCTTAGGTTTTCTAATTAATTTAATGGGTTGATTAGGATTTATCTTAGATATCATATATGATGAATGATTTAACCCAAAAGGGTATAGAGTTTGAATGGAACAAAATCTTCTAGAGTTATTTTGATGAGCTAAAGATGTGGTTGACTTCAACAACCGTTTTGATTTTTCTAGAGATGGGTTTGGGTTGTGATGTTTTTTTAATGATAATTATAAGAGTTTTGGATGTGACTTGATTTAGGGAAACCATGTGGTGCAATATGGCTCATGCCAGTTACAGCCTCATGTGACGAACTACCCTACCCATGATCTTGAGATTGTAGTGGTAATTCATGAACTCAAAATTTGATGTCACTATCTCTTTGGTGAGAGGTCTATAGTGTATTCAGTTCATAAGAGCCTAAAATAAATTTTTAATTATATGGTTTTGAACTTGTGATATAGAAACTAGATGAAAAAACTTTAGACATTTAATTTTGATATAAAATATTCTCCTAGGAAAGGAAATGTCATCACTGATGTGTTAAGCATAAAATTTCCAACCTAAGATGCGAAGAAATCAGTTGAGAAGTTATCTCTAATGATTTTGTTTACTATGATGATATTTAGAGTTGAAGTGGGTGGTGGACATGTGTTCTTGGCTTCGATAAACATTGAATCATATTTAAATGAGTGATTTAGGGTAAAAAAGGTGATAGAAACAAGGTTACGATGATTTAGTAAATGAATTTATGGTGGGGAGACCTTGAGTGAGTGGTCTCAATATCCCAGTGGAGCATTTTTCTTCCATGGTAGAATGGTTGTTCTGTTTTCTCTGAGGTACGACTTGCTAGATAGTGGATAATGGCCTTGTTGGTCCACGCACCTTGGGGATAACATAATGTATCATGAATTGAAATTATGGTGTTGGTGGTAAGAAAAAGGTGTTTGATTTCATACTTTTTCCAAGGTGTCTTACTTGTCCAAGAATTAAGATGACACACCAGATACCAGAAGGTTTTTGGAGACCTTACCCATTTTGGTACGAAAATTGGATGATATGTCAACTAATTTCATCATTGTTTTTCCAAGGAATCATAGGGGAAAGGGTCTGATTTTTGTGAACATTGATTGACTCATTAAATATGAACTTTTCTTCCCTATTATAGAGATGACGAATTTGGAAATGATTGGGGACTTGTATGAATGAGATATCATGAGACATCATGGTGTCCCCTTGATGGTTGTATCTGATAGGGACATGTGGTCCACATCCATGTTCTCGAATGATTTTAAGGAGTTCACTATTTCCTTGATTATATTGAGAACATATTATCATATATATATATATATATTGATAGATAGAGATTTCCATCTAGATTCTAGAGGTTATCCTCTTCGATTGTGTTATTGATTTTGGAGGATCTTGGGAAATGAATTTTCCTATAGCAATGTTTTCCAATAATAATAGTTATCAGACCCTGATTCAAATGGTTCCCTCTAAATCATTTTATGGGTATCTATATATATCTACATTGTGTTGGGAAGAGTTGGGAGAGAGATGTTGGGTTGGATCGTGTGTCGTTCAAAAGACAACAGAGATGGTGCAGTTGATTTAGAGGATAGTGATCATGGAAAAGAGTTATCAAAGATATAATATAGATGATCAAATTTGGCCTATTGAGTTTGAGTTTGGTGATTTCTTTTTATATAGTTTGACCTTTCTTAGGACATCGTCATTTGGGTGTGTAGGGTAATACAGAACTGAGGTATGTGGACCCCTTTCAGATCATCGAGAAACTTGGAAAGGTGGCCTATCGATTGGAATTTCTGTCTGTTTTATCATCTATCCATGATGTTTTCCATGTCTCCCAGCCAAGAAGGTATGTAATGGATCCTTCCCATGTTATTAAATAATACTATGCTGATATTAAGACCATTACCACTATGGTTGAGCAACCAGTTCATATTATTGATTGTCCAGAGAAGGTACTATATGGTAAAACAATTCATCTGGTACGGGTACTGTGGATGTTCTAATGGGAATACTATGAGATGATGGATATTGAATTGTTTATGTGGTTGAACTAGCCATCACTTTATTAAATATAAATGATCTTAGGTATGAAGAAAATTTTTCGGGGATGAAAAAACTTTTCTATGGAAAATTAACTAATGTTCAATGATGTATGTTTATTTGAATTAATGGAGTTTGAGTATAAATGTTTCAAAAACATAGAAGGGTTCTTCCCAAGTTTAGAGAATGTTTTGTGTGGGTTTTTTTTAGTTTTTGGATAAAACTAGTATTTTATGTTATATTTTGTGTGATTACATACAATATAAAGGTTTTATATGTAATGTAATGTTTTCCCAGAATATTCCATGAAAATGGTTTATAGAGTTATAGGTTTACATTCTATATAGTGATTTTAAATTCTAAAAATTAAAAAATAAGATTTAAAAAAAATGAAGTGTTTTTTGGTGATATCACCCTTTGTGGATTAAATGATGTATAATGGGATTAAGTATGGTGTAATAGATAATTGTTAGAAATTTATAGTGGAGTGTGGATGATTTTAAATTCATTCCACCTAAAATCCATATCTCTCTTGACCAAGAGGCTCTCATGGATGATTTTGGTGACCTTGACTCCATCCGATAATTTCATTCAGAATTTGATATTTGTTGCGGTTGAATTTCATCTCTTTGGGTAAGTATTCCTTCTGGTTATTCCTTATATCAGTCATTACTATTTCATTGGTTGTGATTTGGTTTTAAATTCTTGATTGGATACTAATTTCTTGTTGATGATTTTAGTTTCTTGTCACTCCTTGTCTTTTAAAGGCTAATCTTGTGGTTTCCTATAACCATTGTCAAAGGTGACTTAATTTAAATCATTTTGAGGTTGGTGTTTTATAAAATGGGGTATTTCATTAAATTTCACGTGTTCATTGTAAAATAATTTGGGTTGCACATTGATTTTATGTGATATGTTTTTATAAGAAATTTATTAGAATGGAAAATGTTTTCAAAATTGGGTTTTTCTTGAAAACATATTTTATTGACCTGGAAATGGTTTTTCAAACACCAAAGTTGATTGTATAAGATTTTAATTTTTTAATAAAATTGTTAGCATGGTTTTGAAAATGTATTTTATAATTGGAACATTGGGAACCATTGGTTAATAGGTAAAAAGACACATATAACTTTAGTGTTCATGGAATCACTAGGACATAAACTTTTGATATCGATGGACTGTGGTCAAACCTAATATTTTTGGATCCCATGTTTGGTCTATTTATACTCTTTAGTTTCTAGTTCATATTCTCCAATATCCTAGATCCCAATATGATGTTCTTTCCCATTTGCAGATGTTTATCGCATGATTATTTTATCATGGATTGATTCCCAAAAGGTTTTATATGAGTTTATACCACATAGATTCATATGAAAGGTTATTTCATACATATGTGTTTACTTACATACACTTCGATGCATGGAATGAGTTTTTGTTTATATCAATTCTACATTTTATATTTCTATTTTTAAAATATAAATGGAATTATGAAAACCAAAGGGAAAATGATTTACAAATGAATTGGATTTATGAAATTGATTTGTCAAACTATTTTTTTAAAACCATAACTATTTCATTCTCGATATAATAACTTCTATAGACTCTATGGTGGTATCCCACTAAGATTTTTTCACACATCCTAATTTTAAAATTAGGGTGGTTGTAGATGTTTTATTAATGGATAAAAATAATGGAAAGGGAATATTTTAGCATGTTAGATTATCAATTGGTATTTCCCTTCAATCCATGTTGGGTTTGAGGTGATTTTTGGTCACATGGGTACTTGTGTTCTTGTCTGATCTATACATTTCTAGTTTATCCTATTGGATTGGTTATACAAATTGTTGTATCTCCATTTTTCCCACATTTTAAACTGATATTATGTTTGGATTTATTTATATTTGATACCTTGTTCTATTTTCATTCTTCAACTCAACATGAGATGAAAGAATTTAGGTGTGTGGTTTGGTTGACCCAAGATGATCTACTAAAATATCTACAATAACCTCCTATGAATACTTATTGTCCAATATAATCACTTTATATCACAATAACTTATAAAGTACGAAGATTATATTTTATTAACATCATTTATTTGTTTATTTATCATTTTTGACAAAATTGTACGAGATTTAACAAATCTATCATGGTCATGGATATAATCAATGTACAACTATACTAATAATTTGGATAAATATATCACAATCCTATAATCAAAAGTGACAAATCCTATATTGATCACTCAATTAAATTCATTACACCAATAATATAGTAGATTCAATAAAACTGATCCAAAATATAAGACTAAAAGGTTTTTATATTAAAAAAAGTTTATAATTAAATTATACCTATTGATAATGATCTAATGTTTGTATACTAATACACTTGTTCACATATAGTTACATTCATTGACTAATTTTTTTGGTCCTATTAGGAGGACCATCCTCATGATCCCCTCTACCTGTGATTGTCCTGACCCAACCCAACAACTCCCACTTGGATAACAACAAGCCATGTTTTTCACTCTAATCCAACCTCCAATAAGCTAGGGGATGATGAAAAACACCGAGTAGGTATATCACACACATGGGAGGCCTTATCCTAAAGTACCTATACACACCCACACATCACCAAATACCTATATAATGTTGAAAGATAAAAAAACCCATACCAAATGCATGTGTACATCAACATCCCACAATCAAAGTTTGAAAAATGTTCTATAAATTATGAACAGAAATATACAAGCAGACCAAAGAACACTAAAAAAGGGTCTAGTCAGATAATAAGGAGGGGAAGACCATCTAATGTAACACTTGTTAAAAACTGTGGTCTATCAAGCTCACTATTCTATTCCTACTCATGGGAATCCCATTAACCTGTTAAATTGACTATCATATACATAAGACATGACATATGAAGAAATATCATGTGTAGTTGTGAGTATAACAATACCAAGTTAAAAACCACGAACTCACTAAACATACAACATCTATAGGCTCATCAACTAATCCTCAAAAAGTTACATCAATTAAAATATGAGACATAATAAAAAAAATATTCTAGATAATATCATAATAGACACCAAGTTTCAAAGAGGAATCGAACATACAAGTATCCACAAGAGTTATCATGAGGAATCAAGGTAACTCTTGTTTGAGAGAACTCACTCTACAATCCATGCTATCACTGAAGGTTCTCATTGGAGTGATCATTATAATCACGAATCACTAAAGAAGTAATAACGGGATCTACAAATATCTGAATACACAGGTTGGGAATCTCACCCATGCCCTTGGTGTATAACAAACCATACCCAGAATAACCCTATTATTAGGGGATCATGTGCTTGCATATGTATCTCATAATGATTCCTCAGACCCCACCGAAGGAAAGTGATAAGGTGATAGGGGATCCCACTTCGATCACCCAGATGGATTCTTGAACACTATCCAAGACTAAACCTGTAGAGGGGATCAGAATAATATTCTCATGATGTAATTCAAAAGTTTACCCTTATAGGAAAGGACCATGTAAATAAAATATACTGAAACAAATACATACTATTTAAATATAGGGAAGAATACTACTATAGAGAATATACAAAACATTTAAATAGAGTAGAAAACATGTCTTTTATGCCTCTAGGTCTACTTATGTCTCACTACCTCACAAGAAATTACTTTCTCAATAGAGTCAAAATGTCATTTTAGGATACACAACTTGTAGAGGTCAACTGGTACTTGGCATGATCCATCCACCTAAGTCCTTTTACTCTATACATTCCCATGTACAATGAGCCATGCTTCTGTACTTTGGCCTTATCCAGGTGCTTATATGTGTTTGTGCCCATGTACCCTAAGTGTATATGCAATGATTTCAACAAATACTCACATGTTTTTTGGTATGGACCACACAATATGTGATATATTTCTATATGTGTAAACCCTAGCATTATAGGAGGGGACCACACAATTTGTTTTATTTTGGAGTATAGTCTATGTAATCAGGTTTTTTTAAGAAATCATAAACCTTGAGTCATCATCCACACAAAAAACATCCAATTCAATCCATCCAACAATCAATCTAATAAATCATGGATATGGGGATGATCGATATTTTCTTCATCAGTGGCTAGATTCCATCCACATCCTCATCTCAGAAATCACCTCTCATAGAACTCCACCATCAATGCATGCCAAACCACAAATAAGGATCTCCAAATGAAAACCCGATCCTCTATTTTCACTACATGTCATAACCCCATCATTGATCTCTATCTTTAACCCCCGATGATGATCCATTGCAGCAAATAATGGTTTCACAATGGTCGTTCACTGAGTATTCGTTGAACCGTCAGCCAAACGGGATACCAATGATGGAAAAATGTAGAATGGGGAGAGAAAACGACAAAACATAACAAGTGGAATGAACCTCATCTTTTTTTTCAGATGGAATCAATTCATTTCTATTAAAATGATAAATAAATAGTCTATAATCAAAGTAACAACAGTTCCCAAAAACATGGTATGATAAATCTTAACCCACAAGCATGAGAAACTTTGGAATCAATATGCTTGTGGATTTTATTCAATTTCTTTACATGATAATAAAAATGAGAATAAAAGGTATAAAATAAAATTCCCTACCCTGTATTTTGATGAACTATTGATGACGAAAAACTCTCCTTCATTATTGTTAGAGATATCCGCAAACTCCTTTGGCATAGAAAATCCACTCAAAACTGACCCAAAACACGATCGAATTATAATCCACCATGATCCCCTCTAGGTTATCCTCTCAAATCCAGAGGGTTATGTGACTAATCCATGGATTTTACCATAAATGGGATTAAATATTAAGAGGATAGGTCTTGGTAAATAAAAAAATAACAAATAAATTAATTAATTAATCCTTTAATATTCCACCCATGACCACACTAAAACCAACCAAAGAAAGACAAAAAATATTATGTCATGTATAGGGTAAAATATTCATTTTAGATTATAAATAGAGATATCATATTTTATATCCAATATTCCAATCCAGAGTAACATCATTATTTTTGAAAAAATATGTGTGTGTGATATAAAATATAAATTCTTTATATTATATCAATATCGAGCTTCCCGTGGCTCTATAATATTTTAAGGACTCAACAATTATATCAAAAAATATTAATTAAAATATAAAAAAAATTAACATGAAAAATGAGTACTTAAATTGTCCCCAAATCTAGGATTTTCATCCCAAAATGAAAAAACCTATTAAAATATATGAGAGTAATGGGCTCACAATTGGTTCTCACATGAGGAATCCCTTGCTACCAACATAAATTCATGGAGGGAATATATCACCCATGAAAGATATTTTCATGATGATAATTGATCTCTATCGGGTACTCTACAATGGTAGCTCCATCCTTGCTGTCTGTATTTCCCCATTTGATAACATGTGATTTGTCATACACATACCTCCTCAGTTAAATAATGTGGAAGACGTCGTGTACCCATTCAAACTGTGATAGTTGGTCCCAGTGATATTCCACCTCACCAAACTTACAAAGTATTTGGAATGGGAAAATGAATCTTGGTGATATCCTGTTTTCCTATCCAAATATCAACAATCCATGTCAATGTGTGACTTTCAAGAACACATTGTCTCTCTACTCAAAATTCAAAGGTATAAAACCCCTTATCTTTAGTAAACCTTAATTCAATATTGGTTACAAAAAAATCACACATAATACATCCATCAAGATCATTAATCCTAGTGTATTTTGATGATTAGGTATATATCATAAAAAATTTAAGATTTGATAAAACAACATTATAAGAAATACATGAAAACACGTGCTTATAATCAAATGATTTTCTTGAACTGCATGGGATAACCTGGTAAAAAATATAAAAAAGGGGTGAGCTATAAATACTAGTAAGGGACTAAAAAAAGAATCACATATGGTAACAAATTACAATTTAGCAAATAATTATATCAAGGTAACACAAGATGGGGTATATTCATAATCTTGAACAGTGAATCGTGATTTAATAAGATAGAATAATGGTAACATTGTAATTTGGTGACAACATTAAGCATGGAGTCATAAACATAGGTCAATAATAACCTCAAATAAATCATAAAATAGTGGATAATGTCCAATAATAGATTACTTTTAATCCATATTCCGTACTTTATGTCATATGATACTAAAACATTATCTAATTCATTGGAATGGTATCTAGGCTCACCCATCATTATCATATGTTGTGCCTGCATAAGTGTGCTGCATGAATCATAAATATAAATATTACATTCGTCAATTTTAATCCAAATATAAGGAATTATGGGATAAAGGTATGGAAGTTCCCAAAAAAATAAAGTATAGGTGCATCTAGGTGATTATACTTGATTGGAAATGAGTATAGGTATTCAGTTCACAAATGTTTGGAATGGAAAATCATACGTTAATTTGGGAAACATAAGTGGGTTAAATAAAGGTTCCTAGGAGGGATTAATGAGATTTAAATGGGTAACTCATAGCATTTACATAATATATTCACTAATAGGCATGAGGAAAATCATATCCAAAAAATATAAATTATAAATAAAATATATAATATAATGTGGTGGTTGAATGAAGGGAAGTAAAAGAGATCGTACCATGAGAAGATGTTTCCAAAAGCTTGGGAGGAGCTTATTAAGATTGTTGGGACACCAAGGGAGGGATATAGAGAGGTAAGGGAAGAATATTTTCTAACTATAAGTGTTTTTAGTGAAGAGAAAAGAAATTTTTGGTGAGTGTATATATAAAAAGACGGAAGAGATCTTTACTATCTTCCAACCATAGTTTTTGGACTCTATTTGATAAATTATAAAAAACCACAAATCATACCATTATTTTTTACTATGGTTTCTAAAAAAGTTGTTTTTTCTAAAAAAATTACACATATAATAACTGGTCAAATTAAAATAATACCATTGGTGATGTGGATGACAGTCTTGTTAATAAATAATTTATTTTTAAAACATAAAATATAATATAGATATTGGGGGATTCATTAATGATATATAAAATTTATAAAATAATATAAAAATTACAATATATTAAAGAGGAAATATATATTTGTGCATGGATAAATTATATGTAATATATTAAATACTGTTTGGTTTATTATCATTTTGTAATACATACGGTATATTTATACCATATTTAATTTTGACCCAAAAATTTGAAAATAATTGAAAATTAGGAAAATATAATTTTTGCCTAATTTTCATGTTATAATTTCAAGAATAATATTTATTTTATCCAAATAAATCTCTATTTATGGAAATTTAAACTTTTAAATAAAAAATACATAATTATTAAAAATAAATTTATTATAATAATAGTTTTCAAAACCTTATAACAATTATTTATGACTTCATAAAATTATATTATCTTTTATATTTAATAAATATTTGTTAATAATATTTTTTTTAAATATCATTTTTTAAAAAATAATTCATTAAAATAGAGTGTATTTATTGAAATTGTACATTTTCCCAAAATCCAATTTGTGTTTCATCATATCAAAATATAATTTTTAACAAACTCTTTTTCTAATCATTTAAAAAGTAATATTAAAGAGGGATGAATTTAATATCTGTTTTATAAAATTAAAATATAAAAAATAATACTATTAGGTTCAAGATACATAACCCTTTACTACACCAGCAAATTCTCTAAGGGTTAGGTGTGCGATGAATATATTTTCTTCGGGTGGTTCGACGTGCATGGTTTTGGGAATGATCTCTATGATTTTGAACATCTATCATAAATGGTTTAGATTATAAGTTATTTATTAAATATTTTCTAGGTATTGGTAAAGGGAAAAACATAGTGATGCTATATCTCTTAGGTGCTCTGATAAAGGGGATTTATAGGGTACAATTTTATAGGACAAGGCCATGACATATTCAGTCTATATAAATTGTACCTAATCATAACCATTTTTATATGCTGGTAATATAATCCCCATTGAGTAGCTATATTATAAATGGTTATGATGTTAATTGGTATTTTAAAATCATAGAGGTTAAAACAGTCTAATATAGTTGATGCGTTTTCTATAACTAGATTAATTAATAATACAATTATTCATAGAAGGGTATTTAATTTATAAAAGATCAAGTTGTTCCATTATTCTAACCTATAGAAAGGTTACCCTATATTTTCCACTTCATACACTAAAATTGATGAGTGTACTTATTTTTCATTACCTCTTCTAGTCCACACATCGCTTCCTCATGTATGTGTTTACACCACAACACTTAGACAAGGTGAGTTGTCTTGTTTTTTTGAAAATTTTATATATGATCTATGAATTTCACTATTATATCTCTGTATAAAATATCAATCCCAAAAGTTTTCACCTCATAATTCAATATGTGATAGGTTCCAGGTATGTACTTACTCAAGAGGGATACATGGTACACATAATGTTATTGATAAATGTTAGGTGGGATTTCTATTTGATGTGCCACAACTTGGATGTGGATGAGGATATCAAGGGGGATGATGTACCATTGAATAAAATTTCCCTTCTTTGCAAACCTCATGACTTTATTCCATGGAAATATATAAAAAAACTTTATCTCTAACCTCAACATCTAAAACACGTTGGCGATTGTGTTTATAGACTTTCAGCTGATTTTTTTTCATATGACGTTGAATGGTTTAAAAATTTTTCATCATCTCTTAGACAACATCATGCCCCATAACCTTCCACTCTCCAAATTAGTCCTAGTATATAAAAGCCCAACACCAATTCCCATAAATATCCTTATATATATCTGTTTGAATGATTGAATTAAAACTTTTGTTATATAAGAACTCCCCTAGGGGAAGTTGTTGATACTAATATCCATGGAATTCCATCGAACATGATCTCAAGATATCATATTGATTTTGAATGGTCTTTTTAGACTTTCTATCCTTATTAGGGTGATAATTAGTGTTAAAACTCATCAATTTATTAAACTATTACTAAAGGATTCTCCAGAACATCAAGACAAACTTCCGATTTTGATCAGATACAATAACGAGGGTCACTACATGAAACATTAATAATTTCTATATGTATATCATAGTGAGTTTGTTGAGGGTGTAATATTCCATGATTTTAATGAAATGTGATAACTTTTTAAGCTGATCGACTACCACTTAGATGACATTTTTACCTTTACGTTTCCTCGTGAGTCATATGAGAAAACAAAAGGTTATGTTATCCTATTTCCATAATGGTATAGTAATTGATTGAATTATACCCTTAGAATTTTATCATTCTTCCATGATTTATTTTAATACAAACCATCAAGATATTAACTATGAAATATCCCTATTAATTTAATCCCACCATAAGTCTTGATTCAAATCTCTATAAATCTTAGTGATTCCAGGATTAATATAAAAGGATGATATATACACATAATCCAGATGTTACCTCTTTAGTTTTGGTTTTTAAGGGATACATATAGGGGTTTAAATCATTATAAATCTATATTTATAAATGTTAAATATTGAAATATTAATTATATTATTTTGTAACAACTCATCATCTTTTTATATTTCTTTAATTTTTTAATGAATCAATGGTAGAGAAGTTTTTTTAGGATGGTAGGATAAAGATAATTTTATTAACACCATGTTCATCCTTTTCATGTCCATGAATATTGGATCCCTTTCAATACTCATCATATATAGAGTCTAAGGATCCTTTCTACTAAGATAATATTCCACTTTGATAACTTCCATGGTTTCCAGTATATTGAACAATCATAATCCTTGATCAAATCTAACCACCACTATTTCCACATATTGATATCCTTTTGTGTGAATATATATTTGGTATTTTTGTGTTCTGTATTTATGTCACACTTCTCCTCATATAGATAATGATTCCAAATCATTAATGTGAAGATTACTATATCCTATTATAGATTACGGGTTGGGTAGTTATACTCATGGATATTTTATTGGTGAGTGGAATAGGCCTTAACATTTTCATCATTCATGAGTAGAAAAACGAAGACCTTTGTAAAAAAATCGTTGTAGATCACAAATCCTTCCCCACTGGTGGGTAATGTGGGAATAGGTACAGTGAGAAGCCTCTACATTTTCTCCTTAAATATTTCTTCATATTCATCAATCCAGAAAACTCATTCTCAATTTCACGTAAACATGGTTAGTGGTCTTGAAAGTAGCGATAACTTTCTCAAAAAACAATGATAGAACCTGTAAAATCTAAGAAAAATATGGATTTCTGTAACTTATGTTGCTCTAGGCCATCTGTTGATTACCTATATTCTTAAAGGGTCCACATATATCTCCTTATTGGTGATAAAATTCCTTGTGAATGACACTTTCTCTAACTAAGACACACATTTTCTATACTTTTTAAACATATTATCGCTATATAATGTGTTAAGTATATTTTTTAAATTCTCCTCATATTCCTCCTTTATTTTGGAGTTGATGATAATATCATCTATAAAGTCTACCATAAAATTTTCAATATTATCCCAAAAGGCTCTAATCATTAATACCATGATGATTTATGGATAATTAGTGAGTCCAAATGGCATTATTAGGAAATGTTAGTTCCCTTAAATTGTAAAAAAAAGAAGGCTTGGTGATATTCTCCTTCACATTTACATGATAGTATAATGAGAAAATCTCCAACATAGAAAAAAACTAGGATCCACATATCTGATCAAACAATTCATCAATCTAATGAATAGGATACTTGTTCTTTATCCTGATCTTATTGAGCTCATGATAATAATTTCAATGGTGCATTGAACCATCCTCCTTGGTGAAGAGAAACGAGTTACCTCACAATGAACGACTTGGCCATATAAATCATTTATCTAGATTATCTTGTATTTTTGCCTTTAGCACCTTAAGTTAAACAACAACTATATTATATGGGTCCTTATAAATATGGAATTATTTGAGTATGATATGTATTAAAAAATATACCTCTCAGATTGGAGTATAACCAAGAAATTATTCAAGAAACACATTAGTGAATTCCCTCCAAATAGGCATGTCATCAAGGATGATATTTTCCTTATTTTAAATCGTTTGAGCTAGATATTTTTTCTCACAAGTTAAAAATATCCATGATTTTGATTATGATAATAAATAATATTTATCAACCTTCTTTTAATTATATAAAACTTGAGGGTGATTCATGATATAGAGGGGGATTTCCCTATCCCAGAATTGCATAGCATTCTACTAAAGGGAGTATCATAAGTTTTTCTGGGAAGACATCCAACAAATTTTTAAAAGTTAGGAGTTATGTACCAAGGATTAAATAATTTACCCACATTTTAACTTCAATTACAACTCAACTTCCATGTTTTAAGGTAGTGTTTGGATTGTTCTACAAAACATGAATGATACAAAATAATGCATAGAACTAGATTCAAAAAGCAATGTTCTCTATCATTGTATGAATAAGTAGTATACCTTTTACCAACTCATTATTAGGATACACTTTATTAGTTGTGATCTAGTATGGTATCCCTTTCTCTATATCCCATGGAAGTTGTTTTCGTCAATTATCATTAAAAACCCTTAACATTGGGAATAGATTCACATAGTGTCCCTATTACTTGTAGTTAAAGCATTAGATAAAAGGATGAGGGTTAAGTGTAGAATTAATTTATACTATACCATTTTGTGGTTTCTCTGCTTGGAAATCTCTAGTAATATGCCCTTCCTTACTGTACCCAATATATTTCTTTATCCCCTTTAGCTAATTTTTGAGATGCCTCTTCGCACTCTTTTGACAAGTGGGATGTTGTGATTTATTTATACCATTATATTTCCCCATCATAACAACCGAATGAAACTCCATTTTCTATTTCTTATCCCAGTGATAACCATGGGATTCACTGATCACCATTTCGACTTTGAGGGAACATCGAATAATTTACTCATAGCTGTCAATGTTCTAAATTTGTAAGGCTTTTTGTAGACACATATTCATCCAAAAAAGTGTCTATGTTTACATTTAGGGGTATTTAAAAATTAAGAGGCGTTTCATGCACATCTTATGATGTTTTCCTCATATTCCCAAATATATTTTTCATCCATTTTTCTTGATTCCAAGAGAGTCCTTTTCCATTTTCAATCGAAGAGTGCATGGAGAATATTAATTGAAATTCATTTTCTGGAACTCCATCCACTTAGTTGCTTAAATATCATCCATGGGATTTGTATTGTTGACTTAAGTCAACAATTGATCTTCTTTTACTTACATACAATAAAAAACCATCATTAAAATCCCTTTCTCATATAATTGAATGAAAAAGAAGAACATTTCAATGGATTTGATCCATTGTTCTAAGAGTGAGGGATAAAAAGATCCATTAAATTTTGGGGGCCTTTTCCATGTAAAGGAATGAATTGAAACATTCTCTTTCTTTTTGGAGATTTGGGTGTTTCTCCTGATTAAATATTTTACTCAAAACTTGTTTTAATTGAGAAATTACCATAATGAAGTTCACAATTCCTACACCCATCTGGTAGGGCATCTCATCTGGGAAGATGTCACATTGTCCCTCACATAAGTTGTTGGTTCGCTTTTTCCTATTTAGAACCATAACATATAATAATGTGAAAATTAGTGTTGATTATTTTATAACATTAAAAACAAAAAATGACACCATGTACATTAATGGGATAACTCTTAAATTCTATGTATTCTGTAACCTATGAATTTATAGGTTTTCAATCTATATAATACATGATATTTTTTTTTAATATAAAATCATATGGGAATTTTTTCATTTAATAATGGTTCATAAGGATCCTTTTAAATTACCAAAGTATATACATTGGGAATTTTAAACTATGAATGCAAAAAGGCCCATTGTTGTGTACCAGGTGATGATTGATTCCAGATCAATGCACCCTTTTTGGGTTATTACACCTAGATACCTCTGTTCTGGAGCCACATCCATTTTTTGTACATATAAACTGATATATTTGTCTGGAAAAAATAAAATCAATACTGTAAAAAAATCTAGGTATTTTTTATTATGTTTAGACTTATCCCTATGGCGTTTTAAAGAGTTCCCTAATCCAAATCAAAAAATAACAAGGCTTTCCTTTGATACCAACTATGAAAAACCTTATTATAAATAGTCACATACATGACTTATTTTAAAGTTAAATTTAATTTAATTTCCATTCATTCTTTGTTATAGGGGTTTCCCAAGCTTTTATGGAGGAATGGGTGAGTTTTCATGAATTAGGTCAAACCGTGAACCCAATTCCATATTTAAAAATAAATTTTTATTCATTTATAACTCTTTCATTTTCAACTTTTTTCATCAATTCCAATTCCTACTTGTCATTACCAGAACTATTAACACAACCATATTAATTTGGATCATTTAGGAATCTCTAATCATGGTGTATATGGGTTTTTATTTAAGGGATTGGGCCTGTCTGAAATCCCATTTCTTCCTTTAACAATATTTTGTAAATCTTTAATATCTCCTTAAATATTTAAATTTTTTGGTGATTGAAAATGTCCCCTGAGCCCACATAACCAAGGAGCGCCCCCATGATCTCCTCCCCCAATGTGTAGCTCTATTTTATCACGAATATGAATGAAGATTCTATGAATTTCTCAAATCGACCAGATTTTAACAGGTAAATTGATTATTTCAAAACACATTTATTTATAACTCTTTTTACCCAATTACAATTCCTTAATGATATATTCAACCTTGGTCAAATTCTAATTTAATGGTTGGATGTTTGAAAATTCATATACTGGTGTATTTGGGGCGATTTATTCAATGTTTTTCAAGGTAAGTGATTACTTTATGGTTTCTTCCTTTTCCATTAGGGTTTCCCCCCTCATTCATTCTGTTCTAAAATGTAAAAAAGTTAGGGTTGGAACCTAGGGTTTGATTTGTTGTCTTTTTGGTCAAATGTTGTGGTCTAGGTCTGGATTACTCTTCTTTGTGGTGCGATGGTGTTGCGGTTGATGTTTTTCACCATTGTTTTAGGGATTTGACACTTTCGGTAGGTGATTACATGGTTAACCATTCATAGATGAGTTAGTTTACTTTATTTACTAGTTTTTCATGTTCCCCATATGATGTGTGTGGTGAAAAAACCATTTCTGAGGGATTTGGTAAAACATTTAATTTTATAATTCCATTTTCGTTGAATTTGTGAACTTTTCGAATGTGACACATGTGGTATCATTTGTGGTAGTTTTATAAAATATGATATTGATTTATTAGTTAATTAAAGGGGATGAAAATTCTGTTTTGTTAATTCCTTAGTGTCATATGGGCCTTGGAAGGGGGTTTTTGGAATACTTTTGGTCTGTAAAACTTCTTTATACTTCTTGGGATCATTTTATGAAAATGGGTGTTTTTATTTATATATTTCTTGGTATTATTCTAGGTGATTTTACAACAATTAAATGTGGTTTTATAAATGTATATAGGGCAGAAAATTATACATTGGTAGTGTTTTGGTGTGGTTTTTTCATTGAAATATATTTTTGAAATGGGTTTTATGAGAAAAGATTGGGTATACTTTTTGGAATTGTTTTATGAAAGATTTGAACGATTTAATGATTTATGTAAGTGGTGAAACAATATTGGAAAAAAGTTTTGTATTGTGTTTATTATAAAATGTTACATTTTAAATGTGACAGGGGATGTTTCTTGATGTTCTCCATCTTGTAAATGTTTTAAAAAAATGTCTGAAGGATTTACAAAAGTGTGTAAGCGATGTGACAGTGATGTGGGATGTTTTGTGTGAGTGTGATGTGAAAAATTGATTTTGGTTATGAAAAAGGGTATTATGTAACATTTGAGTGGGATGTTATGTGAATTTTAATATATTGGAATGATTTTATAAAATTGTTTAATGGATTTGTGGAAATTTTAATGAAATTTGTAAAATGTTGTGGGCTATTTTGGTGTGAGTCTGATTTCAAATCAACTTAAATGAAAAGTGGAATTTTTTGACTTTTGTGGTTTATGTGTGGGTTGTTTGGTGCATTTTTGGTGAGGAAATCATATTTTCATGTGAAAATTATATTTCTTGACTTGTTAAACTTGTTTGAGAACAATGGGAAATATCGGGTATCTAGGTGGGTGGACGTGTACTAGTACGCTAGTGAATCCATGGGGTTTGGCCTCAGTTTCACTTATAAAGATTGATTCTTACAACTATAAATAAACTATGATGATGTTTATTGGTGACCACTAGTTAATGGGAATGTTCTCTACTAGTGGCCCGTGCACGATAATAGATATTTGTGATGGTTACACTCACCAAGATACGAGGTACCTGTAACCCACACCGAGCTAGTGCCTAGGGGTTATTTCCTATAGCTTGTGCTCATTAGATCTTTTATACATACCGTGGGAATATGGTATATTGGGATGAAAAATTTATTAGCTTTGGTATTTATTTTAAATGTTTATATTCATTAAATTAGCCCACATGAAAACTATTTTTGTAGGTTTCATCTTTTAGAAACTGTAACTAAAAATTACATGTATTTGAAAACTTGCATTTTTTTTTCATTGAATGTTTATCACATGGAATCTCTTAGTTGTTGTATATTAATGGAAATTGTCTCACACACTAATTTCACAATTTGGTGTACAAATAATTTTTTATTTTTGTGGTTTCCAGTTGGGTATAGTTTTTAGTTCCAGTGGTTCGGGTTTCTAGAAGGTCCTTGGTGGTGAAGTCTTGTAGAGATGGCTTGTGGGCGGTGCCCCTTGCTATGATGGTTCTTGGGCTGTTTTATTTTGGTTTTTTACCTTTGTTATAGTATTGTTGAGTTGTTTTAAAATATGTATTCAGTTATTAATTTTTCTAAATTATTGTTTGGATTTAAAAATCCAAATTCGTTTTATTGGAATCTTTTGTTGTTTTAAGATTATAAACTCCGGTAAATCCTTCAAAATTCTCATTTTATGATACTCGGGCACTTGTTCCAGACCGTGTGGATTTGGAGAACCCTTCAGTCCATTTCGCGGGTTAGGTTTGGTACTGGTTTTGGTGGTGACCAGATCTGGTTTGTGAAAAAAGTACACTTTAATTCATGATTAATTATATAAAATAACATCAAATACCAACCATAATATCAAGAATCCTAGTATATTTGGGTGATTAGTTACATATAATAAAAATTTTAACATGTGATACAACATCATTATAATAAATATTCCACAACATGAACTTATAATCCATATATTCTATAAAACTGCACGGGATAACCTAGGAACGTACATAATAAAAGGGCGAGATATAAACTCCAGTTAGGGGAAAAAGAAAATAATAAGGTAATAAAGTATATGGGATCCAAGATTCACATCATGGTAACATAAATGGGGTTAGAATAATATTATATAACAATGAAGCATGTTATAAAATGATTGTATAACAACAACATAGGAATGTGGAAACAAAATTAAACATGACATAAAAAAACATAGGTCAAGGCTAACCGCCAAGACATTATAACATGGTGTAAATTTTTCCATAATGGATTAGGTGTACTACCTAATAAAAAAATGACATCTCCTAAGACTAAAAAATTACCCAATGCATTTTCTCTCTATCTGGGAACACCCATCATTTTCATTTCATGTACATGCATAAGTGTGCCATATGAATCATAAAACATAATGATTAATTTCAAAAAATTTAATTTGATGATCATAGACATTGGTTTAAATACATGTAGTTACAAAATAAATTATGTATAGGTAAATATAGTTTAAAAATCATTAGTGGAAATGGGTGTGAGAATTAACTATACAAATTTTTGGCATGGAAAATCATAGGATAAATTTAGCAACATAATGAGGATACATAACGGTTCATGGGAGGGATTAAGGAAAATTAAAGGGTTATCACATAATTTTTAAATCATAATGTATGTATGTGGGATTTGTAAAAATATATGCCAAAAATAATAATTTTATATAAATTGTATAATATAAAAGATGTTCTTGAATAAAGAGTAGAATGAGAGGATCCCTTTTCTCAAGAGGGTGTTTCCAGAATCTTTGGAAGAGATTCTTAAGAGCTTGGGGACACATTGGGAGAAATAAAGAGAGGAATGTGTAGAGTAATTTTATGCTAAATGAGTTTTTAATAAAGATAAATTGATGTTTTGGGGGTTTTATAGAGAAACATAGAGGAGAGTTCTTTATTAATTTCCAAACATTTGTTTTTGACTCTATATGATAAATTAATCAAAAACAAAAAACATATCATGGTTTTTTCAGTGGTTTATGACAAATTAGAGTGGTTTTAATTGTTTTAATAGTTTATGAACAGATACCATTAACATAATATCATTGATGATGTATATGTGAGTAATGTTTATAAATAATTGATTTTAAAACATTAAAATATAATATAGATTTTGTAGGATTGAATAAATATTTATAATATTAATTAAATATCCACAAAAAACATTATTTAAAATGGTAAATATATGTTTTTTAATGGATACCTTTTATGTAATATATTTCACCACTTTTGGTCCATTATTATGTTATAATATATACTTTATATTTATAGAGTATTTAATTTTTTCATTTAAATTTGAAAATCTCAAAAAATTATGAAAAAATAATTGTTTGAGAATTTTGAAGTGAAAATTTAAGAAAAAATATTTATTTTGTCCAAATAATTTATTTAGTGTTGAAAATTAAAATTTGAAATATAAAACCTACATTTATTTAAAAAAATTGGTTTTTTTAACAATAATACATTTCTAAACCTTATAATTTTTTTGGACGTCATAAAATCATATTATAATTTTTTAAAAAAAATATTATTTTATTTAAATATAATTTAGTTAAAAAGTTATTTAATTTATCAAAATAGTGCATCTTCATTGAACCTATACATTTCCCAAAAAATCAATTTTTGTTTCATCATATCAAAATCTAATTTTCATTAATCTCATTGTATAATCATTTAAAAAGTAATATTAAAAAAAGATAATTAAAGTCATTGTTTTATAATAAGAAAATATAAAAATTATTATTGTTATTTTCTAGATACATAATCCTTTGTTACACTGGAAACAACTATAAGGGAATGGTGTACGATGGTGAGATATTCATGGGGTGGTTTGACATAAATGGTTTTGGCCTTAATCTCGATGTGTTTGAAATTATTCTAGAATTGGTTTTGTTCATGCTTCAATTATTTAATATAATCTTGGGATTTTACATGGGAAAAGACTGGTGATTCTATCACCCATAAGGGCTATAATAAATGGGATTTATAATGTATGATCATACTGATTGATTCCATCACTTATTCATTCAAATTTAACTGGACTTGATCGTAACCCTTTATATGTTCCAATCTTATAATCACTGTAAAATGGATATATTATCAGAATTTATGATGTTTAAGGGTCCTTAAAAACCTAAAAGGTTATAAGAGTTCAATTCAATGCATGTTATTTCTATAACTACATTACATAATATTATATTTATTCAAGGAATGGAATATTATTTCTAAAAGTTCAGGTCATTACAGAGGGAATCTATAGTTGTTCCACATAGGTATTCTAGAAGCACTCAACAGTATTCATCCAATCATGGATGATATTAGATTTTATATCATTTCTAAAACCAAATCTAGGCCCATGAGTTCTGAATCACATAGATCAGTCCAACATAGTGGTTTCCTAGATTATATCTCATTCAGGGCCTCAAATGGTGCCATGTTATTGGTGGAATTGTTGATATTATCATACAAAAAATCTACAAAAGGTAGGTGATCCAACAAAATACATCCAAATTTCAACATTTAAGCTTGAAACATGTACTCTATAACCTAAATTAATCATTCAATCTGGCCATCTGTCCTGGGGTGAAATTTCATGCTCAAACACAACTGAGTCCCAAATGAATCCTACACTCCTTTCAATCGGAATGTTATGATAATATAATCAATGATAAAAATTATTGTTTATGGAACTCAATGAATCATGACTATCAATTCATGTAAAGGTGTCCTAATATATGTATTAAACCATTATATTGAATATCTATGATATGGGCAGATTTGGTGATCCAGTATACAATCACCCAGATGGAATAGTTTCCTCTTGATGATTGTGTAAACCCCATAACAATGTCTATATGTATACCATAAAATTTCCACTCAATCACCTCAAGGGGTTGCCTTATATCTTCTAGATCATGGTTCTCACTCTTCACCAATTGAAACGCGATGCATTTAGAGATAAATCTAATAAACACTTCTTTATCCGTAGCCACCAAAACTGACTCTAAAGGTCCTAGTACATATTTTCCACACCTATATATACCATAATGGAATATTTATGAAACTCTATTATATCATATTACTAAAATTTCATTGGTACCATCAATATTCCTATTAAAGGGGTGATGTAATCCCCACATTTAGAGAATCCACCAGGATCGTGTCTTGTGGGTATCTGAAAAAGCAAGCAATCAATTCGGTATCTCAAAAATGAGCCTCCCTAAATTGATATAGGATATATTGTGTAAAAAAACTAATTGGAGGTAAGATACACTATCCATATCCACCAAAAAAACAATAATGAGGATAGATTCTTCACCATCTCCGGCAATAACTATGAACAAGATCTCATACTAAAAAAATCTTTCATTACATTCCCCTTCCTGAATGTTTAGACTGTCTAAAAGTCATAATCCCAGAGGAACACAGGGAAAATACTCTATCTTATGTTAATATAATTTTTATATAATATATGTGAGAATATTTCGGTTAGAATAGACAATAATCCACTTTCCCTTAAGGCGGTGTACCATATCTTTAGGGTGAAGATCACTTTTTCCATCTCAAGATCATGATTGACACAATTTTTCAAATGAGGTGTCAGTTGTCTTAAACCACGATCTATCAATTCTTATCTCCTAATTGGTACATACCCAATACTTATCTCATTGGAGTAATATAATTCTATGCACTCAACTCTACTCTTTAGTAGTTTCAAGATGGTGTTTCTCATCAACCTCTACAAATACTCTTGAAAGGATTACTGAAACCTCTTCATTCATAAGAATGACTACCCCTTTAGGGTCAAAGATTTCAAGGGTGTCGATATCCTAGAGAAATTAGGCACAATCCACCTATAGTATCCTACCAAAGCAAGGAAGATCCACACCATCATCACACTGACGTTTGGACCCAAAGATAACAATTACTCAACCTATAATGTCCCGGATTTTTTTGTATATTATTTTTTAAATATTATATAGAATTATTTCAAGACCAAGTTCTGAGATGGAATGTTATCCCAAGACCTAGATTTCTAGGAATAATTATTTGAAAAATAATAAACTTCAAATAGCATGTGTGAGTAGTTTTCCTAAAAAGTCGAATAATATCACAATGGGTTCTCAGATTAGAAATATGAGTTCACCATTGCATTTAGAGAAGAAAATATAATTTAGGAAAGGAATTACATCATACATTGTAGGAAGGTTGGGAATGATAGTTTTTGTATGTTTTAATGAATAAAATAAATTTAGGATTTATATTATTTTAACATTACATAGCGACACAATGAAGAAATTTCATTTTTTTAATAAGAATCTCATGAAATACCCAGGGTTAGAATTCATAACACTGGATATTTCCCTAAATAATTTAGAGAGAACCTTGGAGAAATATCCCAACAAAGAAAAATGGGATGGTGGATAAAGATCGTTCTTGAAATATCATCATAGGCAATGAATCCTCAACAGCGAACAATCTATTCCCAGATAGGGTGTTTGGATTTTTAGTTATTTCCATCCCCATTCAAAGAATCAATGATGAATGTGGATCAACACAAGAATCAGTTGACCTATGGTTTGATCATTAATATGGGATGTATTTTATGGCAAGAATTATTTTTGGAGATGATTATGATTATATGGTTCAATTTGATTAGTCATTCTTATGGGAATGGATTGATACTGGAACAAACAACGGTTGTGGTTCGTTCTTTGAGTTTTCTTTCATGTGGTTTCTTCCCCACATTTCCTATACATTCTTTGTTCATAGTGGGATATTAACGGAGGTTTGTTGTGCCATATATTTGTGGCGAAATGATACGAGATTAAAGATATGGCCTTGTGAAGGCCTATTAGAGGCATGGGGGTGAAAATGTGGTGTGATTCAAATAGGATAGTGGCACATGATGGTGGATCTCGTTAGTCTAGGTGAGCGGCGGAATGGGTCTAGGGGGATGGTCTAGGCAGAAAATGAGGCATATGTGGAGCCACCAATGAGGTTGTCGTTGGTGGAGGAATACTGCGCGGTGGGGCTGTATGGGAGATAGAGCAGCCGATAGGTGAAAACTGTGGAAGGCATCCATGTGAGCAATAGGGAGAGGCGAGGAGGATGGGGAGGCAGATGAAGCACACTCGGAGGGCCAGTTTTCCAAATTGGAGCGAAGTAGGTCAGACTCGACATGCCAGGTGGGACGGTACGAAGTGGGCTAGGTGAAATGGGCTAGGCCGGGAAAACGGAATGGGCCCAACAGACTAGGTCAAACCCAGTGGGTCGAGTCTACAGAGTCCAGGGAAGACTAGGACTAGATGAAGCCTCATGATATCAGGAAGGATGTGGTGTTCTTATGGCATTAGATATCAGTACCAACACCTTGCCTTTATGTTGGATCATAGAGGGTTTTTGGGGATGAGTTTTAAGAACTTGTTTTTAGATGCTTTTGGTGGGTTTGTATTCTAGACTAGCTTATCTATATTGTACTTTACATCCTATCATAATATAGTTTGGTTTTAGTGGTATGCATGATTTTGTTTATTTAGGGGTTTCACTTAGGTTTCATAATTCATTGGCTCAGAGAGTGTGTGTGCATATAGGTATATAGGTAATGCCTCCCATGTTAGTGATAAGACTACTTTATGCTAGTCACCAACCCCTGGCCTATTGGAGGTAGGCCTGGGGAGTCATAGAACATTCCCCATTATGATATGTTGTGATAGAGTGGTATTATAGGGGGTAAGTTCTATATTATGACATAGGGTTTCTGAGATTGGTTTGGGGCAACAATGTTAATATTTTCGATTCAGGATTTTAGGCCCAGGACTCCAGTGTTGGTGAGGCAGCCAAAGTATCCATACACCAAGACTTTGATAACCTACTTTTCAACTCAGAACATGAGAAAACTGGTTATAGGGAAAACAATGGTGCATGCCTCATATAGAAATGGGTTGTTGTTTCCGTGTCCTAATTGAGTAAGGTATCTAGATATACTCATTGACCGTGATATTTCTTATTTTCATACAAGATGCCGCCACAACACATTCCATCTAGGATTTAGCAAATAAACCACAAGGATGACCCCCTCTATGATGAGGCTTTAGTATATGGACCAGTTTCCCAGATGTTACCACCCGATGGTGCACTAGTTATACTTACACCTTGGGAGCTACTAGTTGTACCTAAAATACCAGCATATGAAGAGCACATGATAATCATGATTCCTGAGTTTTAGAGATAGAGACCATATAGGTTTCAAGGATATCCTGTACTTTAGGTAGTTGAGTACTATATTTAGGTGGTGACCCAAGTTTTTCATTTTTAAAGTCACTAGATGATCAGATGGTGGTACTGGAGGTGAACCTATTGTGGGGATTGACATGAAGATGGTGGATATTAGCTATCTCGACTCAAAATGAGGTGACACTCTCATGGAATGAGTTCAAGAATCTCTTCATAGAGGATATCTCACCAGTTATACTATGAGATTTGTGAATATAGGAGCTTCTTCATCTCCTGCAGGGCAGTATGACCGTAACTAATTATTCCTCAAGGTTTAACAACCTTTCTAGGTACCTGATGGATATGGTTAGGGAACAATAATTCTAGGATCAGACCTTCAAGAATGTTCTAGGTAGAGACATCTGAGATAGTATTATCCCTATGATCATTCCAACTTATAATGGGGTGATTCGGTGGGACTTTGTGGGGGATATCATCTTGGATGAGTAGAGAAAACATGTGACCATCAGTAGAGGACAAGAAGGTGTAGAGACCTCGATAGCAGTGAGCCAACATCATTCTCAGGATCCAATCATGGGATACATTTTATTAGGTGGTCCAATTATAGAGGATCTATAGTTAATGGTTCACGGGGTTATTCTAGTAATCCTAGATGGAGGAGGTGCTACTCATGTAATAGTAGGGGACATTTAGCTTGAGATTTTCCAACCCATTGTACTGCTAAGAGGGAGATAGTGGATGGAACACCAAGGTAAAGGTAGAGTAAATAGCTAGAAGATGCATAGGGAAATGTATGTGGAAGAGGATCTAGGATATCATTGGGATGTAGTTGATGTTTGGATTTGATACCACCCCTACTGGTTCACACTAGGCTTAGGGATTTGTAGGACAGAGCCTGGGAAAACTGCATTGGGTTGAGTATTATGACGTAGGGGCTTTTGGTATGATTGGAAGTACTATCATTGTCTATTCTACTCTAGAATCCACAATAATAGAAATTGTTTATAGTCTTTCCTTCCTCGCCACATATCTTGTTTGAGACCTTGATATTCTTGTAGAATTTTTGACTGAACCCTTATGCTTGGAGACACATACTAGAGGAGACTTGATGATCAAACATCTATGCCGGCAATGTGATCATACCCTAAGAGGTTAGAGTTTCGGTTGAAACCTATTGGTGGTAGAATCGAGTCCTTACAACGTCATTCTTGGTATGAATTTGTGATCTTCAATCGATGCCTAGATTGACTATTTTAGGTGAAGGGTGTCATGTGTCTAAAGCGATGTAATGAGTTTTTCCTTTTTTTCAGTGAAAAGAAGACCTAGGCATAATAGGATGGAGTCATTTTTAGGAGCGAACAACCGATCAATAATTATTTGGATAGCCTGACCCGAGGAGCATCAGATGTCATGAGCTTCTAGTTTCCGATAGTGGTGGTGAAGTACAAGGAAATATTTTTTTAATATGTTCAAGGATTACCGCCCCATTGAGAGATAAAATTATACATCGATATAAACCTTAGGATGTAACGTATTTCCTCACCAGTATATAGGATGGCTCATGTAGAGCTTTACGAGATGAGGGTGTTGTTGGAGGATTTATAAAGGAAGGTCTTCATGGGACCCAATGTTTCACCTTGGGTGGCCCCAATGTTGTTTTCCGAAATGGTAGATGGGAGAGTGAGGTTATGTGTACATTAATAGCACATGAACAATCTGACCACCACTTTCATTAGTTGATATGGGATGGATGGTTCTCGAATGATGACCTTTGATTAGGCTATCACCAGTTGTGAGTACAAGATGAGGATATAATGAATAAGACATCAAGATCCTGATATGGTCATTATGAGTTCCCGGTGATAACCTTTGGAATGAATAATACCCTAGTAGTATTCATGGGAATCATGATCAAGATTTTACAGCTATACTTATACCAGTTCATGATTGTCTTCCTCGGCGATATCCCTAAGATCTCTTTATACGAGGAGGAACATGCGAGACACTTAAGGATGGTTCTGAACATACTCCAAGAGCACATTAACTATTGGAAACTCTCAAAGCTCCGGTTCTGGATTCAAGTTGCCTAATTTCCAGGACATGTTGTCTCGGTAGATGGAGTGGTAGTGGACCTGTCCAAGGTCGAGGTAGTGTTAGCATGGTAGAGAGCTAGGAGTGTGAAAGTGTTATAGAGATTCCTTGGGATGGTGGGCTATTAATGGAGATTCATAAGACATTTCTCCAAAATATCATCACCTATGACAGTTCTGACTTGAAATGGGAAGCCTTTCATGTGGATAGAGAAGTTTCAATAGGCTTTCCAATAATTGAGTTAGACTATGATGAGTTCCCTGATCATGTGATTTACAGAGGAGGGTGTCAGGTACGTAGTGTTCTGCAATGCATTAGGAATCAGGATTGTTTGAAATCCAATGAAGAGGAAAGTAGTGATTGCCTATGTTTCACTCCAATTGAGACCACATTAGTAGAATAGTGGGACCCATAATCTTTAGTTGGCTATGGAATTGTTCGCATTGAAGATATCGAAACAATAGTTTATAGGTGAGCAGTTTATAATCTACTATGATCACAAGAGTATCAAGTATAACTTCACTCAAAAGGATCATACCTTGATATAGAGGCGGCGACAAGAGTTTCTATAGTATTATGACTTTTATGTCATTTATACTCTTGGGGAGGGGAATGCGGTGGTAGATTCCCTCAAAAAGAGATCGAGTTCACAGTTTCTGGACATGGAATCAGAGTAGTTGGCCTAATTGTAGTTATCCATTATGGATGGACATGGGGGAACTTACCTCTAGTTGATGGTTGTTATCCCTACACTCTCATTGTGACTCTGGGAGGCACAAATTTGAGACACTAACTGTGAGACTCTACGTGCTAATATATCTATAAGGCATGCTCCCAATGGATATTCGGAAGGTGGGGAGTATGTCCTTCTTTTTAGAGGATGCGTAGTTGTACTAGTGTAATTGCGGGAGGATGTTCTGAGGGAGTTCCCCACATCACCCTTGGTGGTACATCAAGGTGGGGTGTAGATTTACCAAGACCTTCAAAGTTTGTTTTGGTGGCATGTGATGAAGAAGTGAGTTGCTGAATATGTCTCTCGATGCCTTAATTGTCGGTTAGTAGAGACTGGGCACCATGTTCTAGATGGTCTCACTCAACCCCTTTAGGTACCATAGTGGATGTTGGATGGGATATAAATAGATTTCATGATAGTTTTACCACATATGTATAGGGGATATAATTATATATGGTTAATCATTACCCAAATCACGAATTGAGCCAACTTTATAACTATTCGAGAGTAGAGTTCAGTAGAGAGATTCTGACACCTCAACATGCAGGAGATAATTAGGCTTCATGGAGTGACATCGACAATGGTTTCATATCATGATTCTCAGTTCACATCCTGATTGTATAATGGTTTGAAAGAGGCATTTGGGACTCAGATATTATTGATTAGAGAATTTATCCCCAGAAAGATAGCCAGACAAAGAGGACCATTCAAGTTCCAAAGGAATTCTTGCTGGCTTGCATGTTGGACTTTGGTCGTAGTTGGGAGGATCAACTACCACTGGTGGTGTTTTCATAGAAAAAAAACTACCAATCCACCATTGGTATGGATCCATTCAATGCTCTTTACTAGTGGACCTAAAGGTCACCACTTTGCAGGACTGGCCCAGGAGGGTTAGTACTCAAGGGCCAAGAGCTAGTGTGTTCTACTACTGAGATGTATCATTTCTTCCAAGAGTGTATGATGACTTCATTGAGCTAGAAGAATTCATTTGCTGACAAAATACATAGGCCATTGGATTTAGAAGAAAGATACCACATGTTCCTTTTGGTATCAACTTGATGTACGTTATGGATATTTGGATGGGGTGGAAATTTATCTCTCAGTTTCATTGGCCCTTTTCAAGTCTTAGATAGATTCAGTGAGGTGGTATACCACCTAGATTTACTACCACAATTACATCGAGTACACGATATATTCCTTGTGTCACAGTTGAAGAGGGGTGTGTGTTACCCATCACACATCATCGAATGTTGTGAGATGGACATTGAGGATGGAGAGAATTTTACAAGTTACCCAATGGAAATAAATGTTTAGAATGATAGAATCCTTTGTGGGTGAGAAATTTCCTTGGTTCATGACCAGTGGCAGCACAAGAATCTCTAGGAGAGAAAGTGGGATCACGAGGCTCAGATTCAAGCTTAGTACCCACATCTTTTTGAATAGTATTGTTTTTGGATTTTCAAGGTCATAAATTCCTAAGGTGTGGAAAATTTAATGTCCTGGATTTTCTATATATTATTTTTTAAATATTATTTGGAATTATATCGAGACCATTCACTAATATATAATGGAATTCAAGGATCGTTCTGCCTACAACAATTGTTTGAAAAAAAAATAATCATTAAATAGCACTTGTGAGCAGTTGTCTTGAAAAAGTTGAATACCTTCAAAATGGGTGCCCATATCAAAAATTTGAGGGAACTATTGCATTCAGAATGACAACGTTACATTAGGTGAGACCTTATATTCTTAAGACCATATCAGTTCTGAAAGATAGTTTTTTGACGTTTTAAAGAATAAAATAAATTTATGATTTATTTTATTATTAATGTTATGCAAAATTATAGCGATGTGCTTTCCTTTTTTATATGTATCTTGTAAGGGAAACATGGTTAAAATTCCAAACTCTTGAGATTTTTCTGAATGCTTTGAAGTTAACTTTGGGGAAATCTCTCAACGAACGAAAAAAAGTTTGTAGATCAAGATCATTCTTGAAGGATCAACATCGACAACAAATCATTGACTGTGAATGATCCTTTCCTAGGAAGGGAATTGTGTTTTTTATTTCTTTCTTTCCTTGTTATTATAATTAATTATTAATGAGGATCAACCCATTAATATGTTGAACCATGGATCAATCATTCTTCTCAATATGGATTCGATTGTCAGAATTATTTTTTGTGGATGATTATGATTATACTATTTAGCTTGATTAACCATTCTTAAGGGAACAGATCGATATCAGAATGTAAAAAGGTTGAGGTTCATTCCCTAAGTTTGTTCGGTGTGATTTCTTCCCCCGTTTTCTCACGTGTTCTTCATTCTCTGAGGGATATGAATGGAGTATCCTTGCACCATCAATTTTTTGAGTAATAATATGATATTGAATATCTGATCTTGTGATGATCTAGTGAGGGTATGACGAAGATGGCACATTGTGATTTCACCATGATGGTGGAACATGGTGGTGGCTCTAGCCAGTATAGGAGATTTGCAATGTGGGTCCAGGGGGCCGGTCCAGGAAGACGATGAGGTGGATGATGAGCCGCCAGTGAGGTGACTCGCAGAGGCAGAACACTGCATGAAAGGGCATGTGGGAGATGGATCCACTAGTTGGTGTGGACCATGACAGGTGGCCACGTGTGCCGCTGGGTCTAGTGAGTTAGTTTGGGACACATAGGCGGTGTATGTAGAGGGCTAGGAGGCCAGTATGGAGTGGTGAAGGTAGGGCATGGCAATCCAGGTGGGCCAGAGAAGAGAGGGCCAGGTGGGATGGTGCGGAGTGGGATATGTGGGACAATGAAGAGTGAGACAGGTAGAATGGGCTAGGCTGGGAAAATGTGGTAGGCCCAACAGACTATCCTAGGCCCAGTGGGCCGGTTCAACCTAGTGGGTCGGGTCGGAACCGGGTTGGACCTATAGTGGTCGGACTAGGCCACAGTCAAGCATGATCCATGGTCGGTCAAGGTTCCATGTGGACGCTATAGTTGGGGGTGGTTAGCCTGGTCAACAGACCAAATTGGTCAACTATGCGGTTCATGGATAGACTGTATGGTTAGTCTATGGAAAAATGCCCCTCCATTACATTGAAATTCCAAACCCCCTATATTTCACATTATGTGTCCGATTGACAAGATGTCTACAGTGATGGGATTTTAAAAATAAGGAATTTCTTATGAGATCAAAGGTCTGTTTTATCTTGGACATGCTTCTAGTGACTTGGTCCATTTACACTGGCAGTACCCAGGGTCAAGGGGCACAACGGGTGTGACTACTACTCACCATGTACCATCCCTTTATATGAGGAATGATTCTTTCATGCATTGTATCTTTAACATGTTTCACAAGGGTTCTTTACCTGTATTTTTCTCTATAATGTTTTTTGGTATCGTTTCTTACTCACATGAGTATGATCCCTTTATCAGGACTTCCAATATATAGTTATTGGAATCCCTTTAGGGGTCTAGAGTGGATCCTCTATTCCTTATTCATTCCCTAGGTAGAGTTTTTGTTATTTACATGACTAACTTCACCGGGCATTGATCATCTACTTAACGAGTTAATCTAGATGGAGTTATTGGTATCACCCCATGGACATAGCTGTGATCCTCCTCTGATGTATCATATCTCTCTTCATATCTATTAGTGTATCTCTCCATGAAGGTTTTCGACTAACATTATATCTCTAATGAACATCATCAGCGTTATCGGGCTCAGGATTGCATTCTTTTGGATGAGTGATTTGGGGAATCATTGGACTGAATCCCTAGTGGTGTTATGCGGCAGCTGTTTCTAATATCTCATCATCATGTCTTGGTTTGGAAATATATGGATATTATTATTATCTGTTCTGTAGGCATATACATGTGTATAGATGACTGTATCATTCCTTTGTGCATTTATTTTTGGTTTTGGGGTATCCTATTGAGTATTGTTATACTCACCCCCTATATGGGATTTGCTGACATGCATCATGCCTTGTGCAAATGAGTGACCTTTTAACAGAGTCCAGGAAAGAACAGGAATGGATAGATCCTCATTAGATTAGGAAAGTCAAGGTCTTCCTACATATTAATATAATAGTTCCAACAGATTTCCTTAGTTTGGTTCAGGTAGGGTTTTCTATGGAAGAGTTTCAAGTAATAGTTTTCAGACTCTTTTATTGGGCTTGTATTCTAGACCAGTTTACAATTACTATACATTACTTCCATGCATAATCTTGTTGTGTTATAGTGGTATGTGTGATTTTTTTTATTTAGTGGTTTCTTTAGCATTTTAGAATTGGAGGGAGTGGATATGTGTTCATGTGTACAGGTACATAGAAAATGTCCCCCGCGTTAGTGATAAGCCAACATGGTGCAAGTCACTACCCCCTGTCCTATTAGATGTGTGCTTAGGAAGTAGTGATATGGGCCCCATTAGGACGAGTCCAGACCGAAACATCGATGGTTCTACTGCCACAACATCTACTAAGATAAAATTTCCTAGAAAATGGACTACTTGAATAAATAACTAACAATTAAAGGGTTTCCCATAAAGATAGTCATCTCAAAGTATATCCAATTCCATCCTCAAGTGTCTCGTTTTCTCCTCATATGATGAGCACACAAGAATTCCATCAATGAAGACCACTACAAATTAGACCAAGAAAGGTTGAAATATCCTCTTTATGAGACTTTTGAACATTACAATCAAAATTTTCATTCCCAATGGAATTAACAATTACTCATAATGACCATAGACACATCAGAATGTTGTTATTGTTATACATGCTTATTGTACTCAAAGTTGGTGAGAACCTGATTTGAGGTCATTATTTGAGAACCATAATTACACTCTGAAGAGGTATAGGAGGTCATAAATTCTGGTTATTTGATAAATATTCTTTACATTCACCTTGTTTATGTGATGTTAATACACAAAAACCTCAATCTGCCATCTTATTTTTTTGGTGAACAAAACTGGGGCTGCCTAGGGGAAAATAAAGCGTCTCACAAATCCCTTTCTCTTCTTATCCTCCAACTGTACCTTCAGTGCATGAAACTCTGCAGGATCCATCCAATATGCTAGAATATATATCTGTGAATTATCATTGTGAAATTATATATTTAATTCTATATCTTAGTTGGGAGGGAATCACAATATGTTCTCATGAAATACATCCTCATACTCTGCCACTACTACATGAAATTGATAGCTCATAACATCCAATAATACAAGGTTAATACTCTCCAACTAATAAATAATCACCTTTATCCTACTATGTGTGAGACCATCCTAATTTTCATGGGTTTCTTTCTCACCCATAAAGGAAAACCACATCCCATTATCATAGACACACCACATCCTCCACCTAAAGATATCAATCTGGGCATGAATTGTGTATAACTAGTCAATACCTAAGATGAAATCATAAGGACTAGGAACTATTATAAAGAGATCCCATAAGAAGCTATCACCTCTGAGAATAGGTCACATTTTCATCAGGGTTGTGTGATCATTGAATCCCTTTTTTAGAAGTCTCCAAGTTCTAGGGTCAAGATAAAGGAAGAAATGGTTTCTATATGTCTCTAACAGTAGAAGTAGAGAGAAAACTATGGGTCACACTCATGTCAATCAATATTACAGATAAAGTTGAGATGAAATAGATCATTCTTCCAATCAACCCAGGATACTTTGTGTCAAAGGCCTCCACCAACTATAATAGTCTGTGTCCCTGAATACTGCCTCCCTAAACCTACTATGGACCAGCAGGGGTTTATGTGGAAACAATTCAAACTATTTTCCACCTCTAGATGCTCTCTCTTCTCATCATACAAGTTCACCACCATATGGACCTCCTTTATCTTCTCACTAAAACAACATATGAATTCCATAATCTATCTCTATTTAAAATTCATATAGGGTTAGATAATACCACATGAGATGTCCTTGACCATCACAAGAGAAACCCTATCTCCCTCTAGGATAACATGAATCGTCTTAAGATACATGTACTGATGAGAATCTATCCAAGGATCATCTTCTATAGTGTCTCCCACACCCAAATCCATTTGTATTTAATTGTCTCTTAGGCAACAAAGTATCAGTGTCTATGGGTCCATTACCAGCACCAACTTTCAACATCATCTTTCCCAGAAAAATCTCTATAACAAAATACTACCCAAGAAATCTAAAACAGGTTATCTTGAAAAGAATATATCACTATATCCCTAATATCTCTCAGAATGATCCAATTGAAATTCTATTCTTATATTAATGGGTATTGAAGCAAATCTAGAGAGTATCTTGAGAGTTTGGTGAACCTCAAAAAATACTCTTCTATATACATGTTTACCCACAAAAGTTTCCAAACCTATTGGATACACACTGCTCACACTATGGCTGGATTTAACTCTCCCTAAAGGGAAACTCAAACTCAATCCAATATAGAGTTTCCTCATTGTGTTTTTGAGTAAACAAACTCCACCATTTACTTGTATATCCCTAACAAATAATCACTTCTAAAAACACCATTTGATCTGGAGGTTTCCTCACTAGGCGGAATACTAATGTAAATACCTATAGATAGTCTTTAGCTACGTGGGGGACTAGATCACCCTGAAGCCTAGGAAACACCTACCTATAAAAAGAGTGGAGTGCACTCAATCGATAAAAATTCTAAGTCGAAACTTACATTGAAACCTGTTACTCAATGGGTGGCGGAAATAATGTTAAACCACATAGAGGCACCACCTCTTATAAAAGACCCTGTACCGAAGCCTTGTCACTATGTAGACCATCTTTCATGATCCAACCATGGAATTTGAGATGGATATCTTCATAGAGGTATTCTAAAATAAAATCAACATCAACTATGATCAAAGAGTATATCTAGGTGTTGAATCATAAAGGACATGGAAATCACAACCAATTCCAATATGATGCATGTAACAATATTTTTCCAAAAACCAGTTTTTTACTTGTAGTGATTCAAAAACAAGATTTTACGAGTCCTTATGAGTGGATAAATTAGATTCCTCACTTATACTAGATTCCTTATCCATAAATATGAACTCAATAGACTTTTAATAATGTTTCCATAAGTCCCAAACCAAACCTCATAGCCTAACCATATCCAAACTCTAGTATTAAGATGAAACATTCCAATGATACCACTTTATCATGACCCAACCCACTGATGTCCAATGGAATTTGATAAGAAGAGTGTAACACCCCATGCTTGCCTTTATTAGGTTATGGGAAGGAAACCAACATCAATAAGGCACATCACACATATGAGAGGCCATAACCTAAGGTATTTATAAACACAATCAAATATACAATGTCCCATTCAATTTTGAAAGGAAATAAAAATGAAAATAAATACATGCATATAATTATATCTTGAAATCAGAGTACGACAAAAGTAATGTAAGGTATAATGGTCAAAATACGATCCCACCCCCAAAACTATAAAAAGGATAAAACCTACACAGGAGGGGTATTTAACATAAAGAAACACCAATTATGAACCATGACCAGACTCTCTCATTATTCTAGGCCTACATCTAGTCCTATATGCATTCTATAAAATGGGTTATCATTGGGATAAGACATGACATGTTCAACAAGAGAACAAGAAAGGGTGATTTTAACAATACCTAGTAGGGAACCCCAAAATTACTAAACATACAAAATCAAGAGAGTAGTCACACCATCATAATGAAGGAATGTAAATCAGAATATGAGACATAAAAATAAATACAATAACCTTATATACTCAAAACATAAAAAATGTCTAAAAGAGTTCCCAATCATACATATAGCCACATTATTCTTCTTGAGGCTTGATGGTAACACACATTTTAGAGAAAAAACTCCATGAGCAGTGCTATCACTTTAGGTTCTCATCAAAGAGGTCATTCTCATTTATCCAAACCAATGAAGTACTAATTGGATATGAAATTATTTGGATAAAATGGTAGGGGATCTCACCCAAGCCTATGGTTTATCGTAGATCCTACCTGGAATTACCGGATAGGATGGGGATCACACACCCGTGTATGTTACTCATGATGATTCCTCAATCCCCACCTATGGAAGGTGATGAAGTGATAAATCAACCCACTCTGATCATGTGGAGGGATTCCTGAACTCTATTTATGTGTAAAACCATGGAGAGAATCTCAATAATATGCTTTGAGTGCAATTATACAATATACCCCACCGAAATGACCATGGAAAGACACTCAATTGGAACTGGTATATATTGAAGAAAAAAGTGCCTCATCCTCCCATGGGGAATGTATATGATAGGTATTTAGAGTACACATCGTGTATTGTCTGGACCGCTTTGATATGTCTCGATGTTTTACAAAAAATGTGTTTCTCTCTATACTTAGTGTTTATTTTTAGGGTGGATGGATTGTAGTGGTTAACCAAAACGTGGCATGTTCTGTCTTCCAGATTATGTGTACTTTGGCTGCACCCATGTCCTTCGGTCTAGGCCCATGTACTTTGGATGTTCATATCTACCTATCCTTGTTTGAGTACATTGTCTTACCCATGTACTCTGGCTATTCCTGTGTGTCTGGCCGTGTCCATTCCCATGCTCTCCTAGGTTACATGTCAGGCTGCCAACACTAGGTCACACATTGTGTGGTTAGGATCACACAAGAAGTGATATTTTTATCTATTCATAAAACATAGTGACATAATAGGGGATAACCTCACAGGTGTTCTTCTAGAGTTCAAAAAGTGTAGTTAGAATATTTCTAGAATTATCAAACCTTCATGTGTCTTCTTCTTTTAACACTGGTTCTTTGATAATGCCATCAATAATGCTCAAAAATCATGGATCTAATGTGTAAATATCTTGAAATATATAGTGGAATAATTCCATCCACATTCTCCATTTGAGAATTTACACTTACCAAACCACACCATTTCCTCACACCAAACTAAAAATGGGGATCTTTAAATATGAACCCATTCAACTTTCATCACTACTCATCAAAACTGTGTCATCGCTCTTGATCCCAAACCCACGGTGAGGATCAGTTACACTAAATAACGATTTTACAACATCCATTCATTGTGTATTTATCGACCGACTCACCAAATGGGATATCGATAATGAATGAATGGACCACAAGGGAGAAAACCAAAAAAATATAACAAGAGGAATGGATCTGAACTATGTTTATTGGGATTGGAAACAATTGTTTTATATTAGAACGATGAATATAAAACTTTTAATCAAAGAAACATCAATTTTCAAACCCCAAGGAAGTTAAACCCAATAGACAATCTTGAACGACTTGTGAATAAATCTTCTAGTTTCTTTGGTTCGCCTTAATCATGGGATAATAGAACAATGAATAATTAATCAAATAAGAAAAAACTTATCTCAGGTTTGGATCAATCAAAAAATGATGAAAAACCCTCGTTCATTGCCTTTAGAGATATCTAAAAACACCATTGGCGTAGACGATCATTGCTGTATCGATCTGTTCCTAGATCTTGTCAACATCCACCAAGATATCATGGATTCCCTCCTATAAAATACATAGGTTTATTTAGGAAGCCCAAATATTTTTCTATAACTAGGATTTAATAAGAGGATGTCAGGTAATGGTAAAAAAAATTAATTTATTAATTAATTATTTAATATTCTACTTGCGACCACACTAAGATCAAAAATGAAAAAACCAAAATTTATTACATAATGAATAGGTTAAAAAAATTATGGACTGAATAATGGTGTCATATTTCCAATAAATGACTATTAAAGAGTTTTCCTATTTTTCCAAAAAAATATTGTACACATGATATAAGATATTTAATATTTTTATTATATGAATATTGAGACTCTATAAGCTCTATATATCATCCAGACATAGATGATAGATTCAAAAATATTATTTAAAATATTATAAAACATGACATGGAAAATTGATTCATTACACTCTCTACATTATGGGTCTAATTACCCCAAAAAGAAAAAATTATACTAAAAATGTTGAGGGCACTCAGATTACATTTGGTTCTCCCACTTCGAAGTGCACTCTTGAGGATTCCTATGCTACCACATGACATGTTCCAAGGGACTTTATAACCCATAAAGGACCTTATAATTATGATCCTTGATATCCACTAGTTACACAACCAAGGTATCTCCATATTTTATTTCCATCTTTCCCCATCCAATAATGTCTAATGGGTCATGTACATACCTCCATAGCTATGTCCTATGGAGTATTTCATGTACTCAGAAAATCTGTGGTGGTAGGGACAATAGGTATTCTAATCTCCAACCATATAAAAATATTTGGAAAGGTAAAATGAATCTTAGTGACAACATTCCACCCTAACCAAATCTATATAATCAATGTTGATGTGAGATATTTAGAAACACATGATCTCCATACCTGAACTCCAAATCCCTCCATAATCTGTCCATATATGACTTATGATGGATTTGGGTAGTCTTCATATACACCTCAATGATATAAACCATCTCTATCATCACACACACCAAATTTGGGCCCATCAGTGTGGACTCTCCTGGATCAGTCCAACATAGTGATGACCTGTAGGATCTTGTATATGGGGCCTTAATGGGATTCATGCCAATGAAAGAATGGTAGTAGTTATTGCATATAAACAATACTAAATAAGTTTATACTCCTAATTATAACCAACATCCAACATGCAAGCCCCCATCATATCCTCAAGATCCTAAATGGTCCACTTAGTATGACCATCATTCTGTGGGTGTAATGTTGTGCTCAAAAGAAACTGAGTCCCAAAAGAATCTTGAAATAATCTCTATAATAATTACATTAAGTGATCATATTTGTCAGAAAAAAATCATTAAGGGAACTCTATGAAGCCATACCGTCACTTATATGTAAATACGTCCCAATTTCTATACTGTTTTCTGCTCTTGAATAGTTATGAATTGATCTAATTTGGTGAGTTGGTCCATGATTACCCAGATAGAATAATACCTTCTAGAAATTCACGAAAACCCCATCATGAATTCCATTTATATAACATTATAATAATACTCTAGCACATAATGGGGTTGAGTTAAGCATGTTGGAACCTAGTTCCCAGCCTTCACCTACTAATAAGTGATATATCAAGAAATAAACTATGCTAAATTCTTCTTCAACCATGGAAATAATATCTGATAAAAAGGTCCTGGTATATCTTTTCCAAACATGGATATACTAAAAATTGGGATATAAGAAACTCCCTCAATATATATTCATATAACATCACTTGTACCATCAACAATCTTTTAAAAAAGACCATGTGCTCCCCACCTTTAGAGAATCCATCGGGAGATTTTGTAGTGGGTATATATGAATGAAAGGTATCCCAGATCGTATCTCCAAGATGATCCTCCATAACAAGATATATAATAGGTGGGGTAAAATCCAATGACTAGAGGTAATATATACCATCCTCCTCTAATAAGTACAAATTATATGTGGAAAACTTCTCCATCAAATTATTTTATAATAGAAGATAAGATCTCTTGGTGAGATAATCTTCCACTGTGTTCCCCTTCCCATGAGTATGATCTATCTCAAAGTCTTTTTTCTAGAGAAACCCTAAAAATTTCCCCTCTATTAAGTTAAGATCATTATGTGAGAAGATATATTTGAGATTTTTATTATCATAGTTGTTGATAAACTGCTCACCTAGTTGATAGTGTCACCGCATATTCTAGGTGATGACCACTACTACTATCTGTAGATCATGTTTTATGTTTTTTGGCTCATGAGGTGTCATCTGTATGGACGTGTGAGTTATAAGTTCCCACCTATACATCATTACACATCCTATCATGTTCCAATAGGCTTCACTAAACACTATTCACTCATCACTCTCATATGGAAGTATCAATATGGGAGTGTTCGTTATTCTTTTCCTCAAATCCTAAAAATCATGATGACCCCCACTATCCACATGAAAGGTATCCCTTTTTAGGAAAATTTATTCAATGATGACGATATACTAAATAAATTGGTAATGAATCTTCAATAGTATCCTAACAACCCAAGGAAGATTCGAACCTCCATCATGCTCTTGGGTGTCTCCCAAACTAACGGTTCCTCATCCTTTAATGGGAACACCGCCAAAACCTCTATTGGGATGTAATTTCCAAAAAGCCTTAACTATGGAAATCATAACTGACACTTAGAGATATTCATATAAGGATAGTTATCTTAGAGTATGTATATGAGATTCCTGAAGTGACTAGTGTACTCTATAGATACTAAGTATAGAATAATGTAATCAATGAAGATGACCAAAAATTGTAACATGAAATGCATAATGATCCAATAATAGAGTCCCATGAACACTTATAGGGTTTTAATTATTATTAAATTTATTACCAAGTACTCAAATTTACCATAGTGAGAATATAATTCTGCATTCAGTATATTGATGCCTCATACACTGAGTTGGTGATAACTTGATCTGAGGTGAATTTTTGAGAACCATCCCATTCATATCAACTGGTCAAAGTAGATAAAAATCCTTGTTAGTGGATACTTAATCTTTATATTCACATACTTTAGGTTATTGTAATCCACACATGAACTCATGATCCCACACACCTTATTATAAAATGAAACTGGGGATGCCTAGGGGGAAATATTAGGTTTTACAAAACCTTTCCTTTTTAAGTCCTCAAACAAAACCTTCATCCCATGATGATCTATGAATGTCATATGATATGATGGAAAAATTTTCTAGGTAGTCATGGGGTATATGTCTATGAATAAATCTATCTCTTGGTGGGGAGGTAATCTTAAAACATCCGTATGAAAGATGTCATCATACTCCGCCACCACTATAGGAAAATAATATCCTATAACATTCACTACTCTAAGGGTAATTCTAGATAAAAACAATTAATCATCATTATACCTATATTTATGAGGCCATACCACTCTTCATAGATTTCCATGTCACCCAAAAAGGAAAACCTCATCCCATCTTTGTAGACACACTGCATCCTTTTCCCACTGTAGTCAATCTAGTCATGAAATATGGACATATATTCCATAACTAAGATTACATCATAAGACCTCACTGCTCCTATAAAGAGATCCCATAAGAGTGTCTCCATTCCGATATTCAGGTCACACTATCAGAAGAAGTGTGTGATCAATGAATTCCCTTAGTTAAAAGTTTCAAAGCGTAAGGGTGGAGCCAAAGTCTCAACCAAAATCTCTAATTCCTGAATAAGATAAGTAGTGTGGCTCAAAATCATGAATATCAATACAATAAATAAATTAAATTAAACATATATCATACCTCAAATCAATTTAGGAGCCTCTATATTAAAGGCCTCCACTTCCAACAATTATCTGTATCCCAAAATACTAGTTCCTTGATCTTAGTGTAGATCACCATGGTTGGTTATGAAAATTGGTCAAACAACATGAAATCTAAAATTTATGTTCTAATTCGTCCTATAAATACACGACACTATGTACCTCCTTTATATTACTACTTTATTAGCCTAGTTAGTCCATCAACAACCTTTTTATCAACTACATTGTGGGTTAAAAAATACAGTATGATTTGACCTCGACCATCACAAGAGACCGAAAACCTCCTTCCAAAATGTCTAGAACCATACTGATAACCCTAAACTGTTATGCCTCTATCATGGGATCATATCTTAAAGTATCTAAAATGAAAAGATCCATATGTATTCTATCTTATCCCAAATTATAAAGCGTCCTCTCTTATGGGACCTCAACCAACACCAACTATTGGTGTTTGTTCACCTATAAAGCTATCAATTTCCAAATCTTTTTAAATCACTATAGAATAGGTAGGAATCAAAATAGATATCACTAAAAAAATATCCTTGTATTCCATATTCTAAGGTCTATTCTATGATGAATGGGTCTAAAATCATATATTTAGAGTATCATGAGGGGTTGGTAACCTCAACAAATACTCTTCCAACGTCAGACTACCCTACTGATGCTACAAAAGGTCCTAGATGTGAATCTCTCCCAAAATGGGTGGATATAACTCCTACCTGAAAATATGATAAATTGATATCCAAGAGTGCACTACCTCATCATGTGTTTAAGTTACCCAAATCCACCATTGCCTTGAAAACCACTGAACACGAATAACTTCTAGGACTACAATGTGATCTGTAGGATTCACCATAAGGAAAGAAACATGGGTAATTGCCTCAAGATATTCCTTAGTGCCATGGGATTATTGATAACCCCAAAATATGAGAGGTAAATACCTTTGAATCTCATGTATTTATCTCACCCCACACGCATACATGTCCATTACTTCTAATGCAACCTGCTATGTAACAGGTGGTGGAAATAGTAGAAAACCACATAGAGGTACCACCTGCTACACAATACCCTATACTAAATCTCCATGAATTGTTTGATCATCCTCACAATCCATATTTGGAATCCTAGATATCTAACATTACAGATGTATCTTGGAATAAAACATATTGTTTTCAAGGAGTATATCTTGTGAGATGACTCAAGATAGACATGGAAATAAAAAACCATTCTTTTATGATTCATGTACCAAGGTTTTCACTACAACAAATACATACATGTACCAAGTCAATAAAAACGTTTTTAGAGTCATAGTGAATGGATAGATCATACACCACCTACATATTGGATTCCATAGCCTAAAAGACAAACTCAAGACACATTAACACAATTTTTATAATTCCCAAAAAAATCCTCATAGCTAGAAAATCTCCAAATTCTTGTCCAAATATGATACTTTACTCCGATAATAATTTTTCATGAATTGACCCACCAGGGCCCATCGATCCAGTGGTAAGATGATTGTGACACCAAAATCCCACATCTAATAAACTAGGAACTAGTGAACAACCCCTAATCATCATATAAAACACATGTAAGGCCTTATCTGAAGTTAATATTATAGACACACACATATCCAAACACCCATTAAATGATAAATAATAAGACAAATGATACCAAATTAATTAATATAACTATAAACCACAATCAGAGTATGAAAAATTATCTGGAATGTATAAAGGGAAAAATATAAGCACACCAATGAAATGAAAAAGGGTCCAAATAGCTATGAAGGAGGGGAATTCAATATATTAAAACACCTCGCACGAACCACAATATATCTAGCTCAACATGATCCACCTATTCCTGGTCATCCTAGGACTCTCTAAAATGAGATGTCTTCTGGATAAGACATGACATGTTTGAAAAGAGCCCATGCATGGGTGATTCTTACAATACTAAGTAGGACACCCCTAAATTTCAAAACATATATCTCCATGAAATTAGGCAGGTCATCATCACGATAACATTCCATTTGAAATACGAGACATATAAATCAGAAAAACAATCCAGATATAATCACAACATGCACAACGTCTCAAAATATGTGTCAACCATATTATTAGCCATATGATTCAGATTGAGTGTTTGAGGTAATTATCTTTCCGTATAACTCACTCCAAAATCCAATCTGTCTCTGAAGGGAACTATCTAAGAGTTAAATGCAAGTTAGGCCTCAAAAAATAAGTACTCTATGGATCTCCAAAGATATATATACACTTGTAGAGGATCTTACCAAGGCCTATATGGAATATCAGACCCTACCTAGAATAAGAATATTTTTAGGGGATCATATTACTAAAAAATTTGATCACATTGATTCCTCAAACCCCTCATAGGAAAGGTGATGAAATATTATAGGACCCCTCCCTAGTCAAATGGAGGGATTCATGAACTATATCCAAGACTAGACCCATAGAGGGGATTATAATCTGATTACTAAGATGTAATTCCATAATGTAAACTCTAAGTGAAGTATTATGGGAACACTCTCAACTAAAACTGGTCCATGCTAATGAAACAGAGGTCCACAACCTACCCCAGGGAAAGTACACGACATACACTCGGAGTACAACACATGTCTTATCATCCTTAGGTCTACCCATGTCTCACTATCTCACATGGAATGTCTTATTTATATAAATGTAATTTACTTTTAAGATACAAAAAATGTAGAGGTCAAATGGAACTCAAAATTTTCCATGTGACTGAGTCCATGTACTATATTAATGACCATGTACTTTAAGAAATTCCCATATACTCTATTTGTGCCAATGTTTCTAGAAGTGTTTGACAACATGGTTATTCCCTTGTACTATGATAGTTATAACATGCATGGTCGTGTCTGTGTCGATGTACCTTTGCAGTTCACATGAATATTTTGACACCGAGATAAATGGAATGTTGTTGTGTCCAATTCTTTTTTTATTTCTCTAAGCATTAAACCTAGTGCCATTAGAGGGTATCCCATGGAACATTCTCTTCCCAAGTGCACACTAGGTAGTCTGAATATTTCCAAAAAGCATGAACCTTCAAGCATCATCCGCTTGAACATTATTCACTTCAATACATCTAGTAATATCACTAAAAAGTCATTTATCTAGGGTTGAATGAGCTTTCCATCACCGATTTCTAGATTCCAACCATATCCTATACTCAAGAATTTCATCCCATTGAATCTTTTTATAGCTATATCACACACCATAGACAAGTATCACCATATCTGAATCCGATCTATTGTTTTTGTTACACATTGCAACATAATCATCAATATTTATCCCAAAACCCTAGAGATGATCTAATTTTATAATGAAAAATTTTGCAATAATCATTCACCATGTATTTTTTGAACCGTCGACCAAATGGGATACCGACAATGAACACACAATGAATCAGGAGAGAAAAGCAAAAAACATAACAATAGGAATGAACCATGTCCATTGTTTGGGATGAAGTTTGATAATTTTAATTGTAATGATTAATTAAGAAATAGTAGTCAATGAAACATCATTTTCCAAAACTCTAGGAATATAAACCTAATCTGGCAAGCATGAGTGACCCACGAATCAATCGGAAAGAGGATTTGATTCATTGTTTTCATCAAATAATCATATAAGGAATTAAAAAGTGAAAATAAAATTCCAAACGATAGGCTTAGGTAAATGGTTAAATAAGAACACATCTCCTTCTTTATTTTTGGTGAGATCACTAAACATAATTGGCATAGATGATCGTTGTGGTACTGATATGATCCAAGATCCCATCATCATCTTCCATGCTCTACTCTATTATCTCCTCTCAAATAACTAGAGTAATGTTTATGAATATTTGGTTTTATAATAAATATGTTTAAATAATTGGATTCTAGGTCATGGGAAATAAAAAAATAATAATTTTGAATTTAATTTTTCACCAACGATTAAACTAAAACAAACCACTGAAATCCAAAAAATATAATGTCACACCTGGGGTAAAACCCACAGTTTGGATTCAACATAGTTACCAGACTTATAAAAAGGGAATTATTTTGATCATTATTCTATAATATATTAAATAAAGGGATCTCATGATATAATAAAATTAATATTTTTATTATAACAATACCAAGTCTCCCCTAGCCCTAAAATCTTATGTAGAATCAATGCCTATCTTTGATTTTTTTAAATATTCCAAATCATAATAAGAAAAAAAACTGTATTTTTATAGAGATTACCATGTAGAGAGTGTATTATTTTGGAATTACATTCTTATGGTATGAATAAATCAATTCATAGAATACATGATAAAGTAATTGAAAAATATTTTTTTAGTTGGATCTAGGGAAGACACTCCGAAAACACTACCATGTGCACTAGATCCATATAGATTACCATAAAAAAGTTATATCTCATATGATAAAACATAATTTTTTAAGTTACAACGTTAATTATTAGGCCTATCTTGTTTCCATTATGGCTAATTTTCTATCAGTGACATCAGTTCTTTGAGAAAATTTCCTTCCAGTGATGATACATCCCATGTATTTAACTGCTTTCCAATTTCATAAACATAAAATATTGGTAGTTAACATCATTATAATATTATAAAAATAATAATTACTATAAATAATTATATTATTGGAATGATTCCATGAACTGGAAAAAATCCATGCATATTTCCAATACTTATCTACCTATATAAAAAACTGCTAGAAAAACATTGATTTTATAAACATATAGTGAAATATATTAAATTATGTTATATAGATAATTTAGTTATCCTAATTATTTAGTTAGATAATTTTTTATTTACGAATACTAGATTTATTTTCCATTTATAGGTATAATTCCTTCCTCTCCATATAACAGGTAAATTTCTATTATACTTTCTTAAGTACTATTGGATTGTTTATACTCTTACCCATGTAGTTCTCATTGATTTATTTCATATTTTAAAACCATAATGTTTATATGAGAAATATCAAATGTAGTAAATATTAATTATTATGTGAAAAACAATTTCCTAAAACATTTAGTTTTTAGTCATTTTATTAATATGCTCTTATGTAGTATATACATATTCTTAGAGATATTTGTTCCATGAGACATAGACCAAAATTACTTCTTGAATTGTTCCATCCATTATTTTGAATTTTTAGTCAATATATGTACTTTAAATTGATTTGATTAACTCCCAGATCTATCTCAATAGATTTCCTAGAACTTGGGTAGATTATTTAAGAGTTTTCATGGAGATGTACTTAACTCATAAAAAATTCTTAGACTACTAAATATTTTCAATATTTTATCAACATATATCACTTAGAAAACTGTGGAACTCCCTATGATGACCTAACCATAACATAAATACATATAACACCATTTAATAGAATAATCATTTAATATTATAGTAAATCAAATTTTAAAGGCTATAAGTTTAGTGTATTTATATATTTTATATATGACCAAGTTATATCTTCAACATCTACCAAAAATATTAATCACCCTTAATACCCTTCTACTAATAAAATACATAATACTCTTCTTCCTTACTGAGGTAATAAAAACATATGAAAGGGTGATCTTAGATACCCAATATGGGGAAAATATAAGATTTTTTAATCATAGATCATAATTGATCATAATATGAACATGTGGGTATGAGAATATATTAATATTACATGAACATGTTGCAAATAAATCATAACAAAAAATACATAGATTGTAAATCATGTATCATAATATATGGATTTTGAAAATATAAAAAGAAATGGGATATAGGGGTCTGTAGAAATGATCTAATATTTATAATCCATGAAAACAAAACTTAGGAATGCAGAATGGCATATAAATGTGGCATCATATCTTTATATACCTCAAAATAATAAACAATGTAATATATAATGGCTCATTTTAAAATGCATCATCACATAGTGGATAGAGCCATATATTGGATTAGGTTGACTACCCAATCCTTTACGTGTTATCTCATGATATATATAATTTTAAATTAAATTTTATGGATATATATTTCTAATACTTACCATAATATATTGAAAACAAATATATGTGTGTGCCACAATAACATAAAAATACTCATAATTTCATTGGATCTTAACTAACAGTGTAAAAGAAATGCGTTTCAAGAACTCATCCACAATACATGGTAATGGGCCATCCAAAAAAATATGGTGGATGTTATCATTAGGTTATATCTCTAGTTAAGTATAATATATGTTTAAGGATATTAATATATTTTAAAAAAACAATTTAAAAAATCTTTATAATATTTCCGTGAGAAATAAGTATAAATGCACTTTACGTTCCTGATTAAATTTATTTTTAAAGAAAATATTTTACAAAAAATAAGAATATAAGAGACATTATAAAACCATAAAAACATATATATGAATATACATAAATAAAATGAAATAATATTCTGTGAAAATGAAATCTTTTGGTAAATGTTTAGAAATAATATTCCATTCACACTTTTGTAAACAAAGTCAATGAAAATGGAAAATGACTCATGCCAAAAATGTTCAAATGATATTCATTTTATTATTTTATAAATAAATTCACAGAAAATTTAAAATGACCTAAATAAATAATATATATATATATATATGTACGTTTATAAAAAAAATAAGTAATATGAATTTAGAGAATTATGATTCCCAACAAGAAATATGAGTAAACGAGGACTCCATTTATAGGAAACATTTCAATTTAGTTGTGAGGAAATGGGGGGTAATAAAAATTTTAGACTATAATAATAATGAGAGGAGATGTAAATAATGGGGATTTATAGTGATGTAACATAGAATTTCCCACAGTAGATAAGTTAAAATTTTTACTCTCAATTCTAAAGAAATATTGGAAAAACAACCTTTACCTAAAACTTCTACTTGATCATACTATTGGAGATACTAATGTCATTCAAAAATATATCATTATTTCACATGTTATGATGCTCAAAAAATTCCAATTTTTTATTAATGAGTTCATCTTTTTGATTTACTATTAATAATTAATATTTTCTTAAGTGTTATTTTTTTGATGTTTTAATTTCAATATAGTGTTATTTGTGATTGAAGAATATTTAGAGGAAATTATCTTACATGCCTGGTGAAGTATCAAACTTGGATTTTTTTAAATTCATATTTTGGCATACCCAATTTTGGGAATCTAAACGGTTTTTTTGGTAGACTAAATAAGTATTTAATGTCGATAAACATCATATGATGTAATATAAATAACTAACATGAGAAAATATTTTAAAAGAAATATCTTATGATTATACAAATATCCTAGGGGATATAGATGTATCATAAGTAGATCAAATACATTAAATGATATCTAAATATGTTAGGCTAATGAAATTATCATATATGAAATAGAAGTGTTAGGAGACTCGATAATATCTTATGAAGATGGTGATATTTCATAAAGGATAAAAAACATAAAAAATTATCTTGGTATAAGAACATAATTTATTACGGCATCATAATTAAATTTTTTTTAATTTTATTTAAATAAATGATCCATTCATTAATATTAAATATCAATTTTTATTTTATAAGGTGGAAATTTATTTCATGGAAATTTGATTTGACCAAAGATCAATTTATATAACTTTTTGGGGACAAATATATGAGAAAACCTGACATTTATTTTTTAGGTTATATAATACATGATACATATTGGAAAACTATCCAAGATAAGATAATAATATTATTTTAAATCTTATTCACCTTCAAATATTTATTTTGAAGGTAATATTTCATTTCAAAAACAACTCGCTAATCATCATGTTAACACCCATTGTTTTCCCTTCCCTCGCTCTAGATTCTCTATATAGTCTTGAATAAGATGAATAAAAATAGAATAAAATTGTTTCAACTTATCCTTTATATCTACTACTGTGGAATATCCTTCAAAATATACACATTTGGGACATACATATCATTCTAAAATATCTTCATCTTCTTCCAGTCGTTTGTAACAGTTATGTGATGAACGTGTTCTCTCTTCCAGGTTTCTCATTCTTTTAAAATTGAAAACATTATACATTAATTAATATAAAAAGTCCATGTAATTTTATTTTTATGGAATAGAACTAGGAAATGGATCTTGAATATTTTTTACCAAGTGTTAATAGCATTCACTTAGCTGAGAAGTCCCTAAGAAAAGGACTACATTCTAAAAACCAAAAAACTTTTATTGACTTTTGGTGAAGTGGATTAAGAAAAGTTACTCTTACCCTAAACCACTATTAAAAATATCTATCCTACTCTTTATTTTTGTTTTATTTTATTTCATATATGATATAATAATTAATGGAAGATTCAAGAATATTTTAAGTGGACTAAATTATTTTGGGAAATATTTTAAGATCTCAATTCACCCACCACTTGAGACATTCTATGACACATTTTTTAAAATAATATTTTTATGTGAGAGGGAATTTTTATTTTCATGTCTATTTGGGAGATACATTATGAAAATTCATTATGTTTCTATAATTGATGACATGATGGAAGTAATTTCAATTGTTAGGGATCCATAATTTTATGGATAAAACAATTGATGTAGGAAACATATGATGGTTATCTAGAAACATAATATTAGATTCAAATTCTATATGAAGATAATTAAAAAATATAAAATCCAGGCTAGAGAACATGAGCTATGAAGTGCAGATCAAGGGGTTGATTATGACTTAATCTCTGAAGAAATTAATTCGATTATATATGGTCTTTTTTCAGATGTGTTTAAATAGAGTTCATAATGTACTATAACTAATGAGATCAGGGAAAACATATTTTTGGATTAGAAGGGGATATATAATATCTACCAATTAAGGTAAAACACCTATAAACTAAAATTTCAAACCATCAATATTCTTTTTAGTGAAAGAATCACCCAAATGAATTAAAAGTAAAATAAATTTTCAATAATCATATTATTTTGGTAATTCCTATTCTTAAATATGACCCTCTATAAAATGTTCTAAGGTTTTTTTAGCTACATGGAAATAAATATATACCACTATCAAATAGCCCACTCCAGATAATGATATGAAAACTAAATATATTATAAGAAATTTAATGACTTTTGATGTTGAAATAGATGCTAAAAATTTTATTATAAGTTAATAAAAAATTATAAATCTTATTTGAATGTTTATATTTCCAAATATAATATGAAATCCAAGGAATTAATTGTCAAGAACCATCCCAATGGTTCCCATTCCATGAATACCCCATGATCACCTTCAATAGGCTAGGTAATAGGGACTACCACCAATTAAACATATCACTCACATGGGAGGCCTTAGCCTAAGGTACCAGAACACAGACACCTCTAAGATCATAAAATTTTAAAATGTAAAAAAAATAGAATGAAATTTCATGAATAATTCTAAATCCCCCTACTAGAGTACAAAAATAAGTACTAAATGAAAAAGGTCAAAATACAATTTCATAATAAATAGTTTGAAAAGAAGTCCATCCTGAATGTATTTCAGGGGACTATTGTTAAGGTAACCACCATATCACATATTGTTTAGTTACATTCACTATGATACAACTAGTATTGGTCACTCTAGGACTCCATCAATGAGTCAATCGTCAACATAATACATGAAGAATGTGGGAAAATCCCATGAAAGGGTGAGTATAAAAATTTAAAGTAGGATATCCAAAAATCGATAAGATTATAAGTATAATAGTCATCTCATCAAAGGTATACGTATAGAGAACATATAACATGAATATCTAGATATTCTCAATAAATAAACACAAGCTCATGTAAAATTCACAACTATAAATCTAGTCCCTGAATTTGGATCAAAGGTTTCATGTAGCACTCATCCAGAAGAAAACAATCCATGAGTCAGATAGCACATATGTTGTCTGTAAAACATGTAATGGTCATCTGGTCTCACCATAATATGTATACATTTTTGTTATAAATATAATGATACATAGATTTGGATCACACCCAATTAAATGGGGGCATACCAACAATTGAATTTGGAATTACCCACTATGCAGTGGATCAACATCTGAGTAGTGTTATTCACAAAGATACCATTAACTAAACCTAGAGAAAGATAATGATATAGGATATCAATCAAGGAATTACAGAAAGATTCCAAAAACTCTATCCATGAATTTATACTAAAGGGGTCCTTATCCCATGTGTATCTCATGATTATATACTAACCCTTAGGGAATATACCATGGAAACACTTCCTAAAGAACGTTTTACGTGATGGAGAGGAAAAGGGATCCAAGCCATGTTTGAAGGATTAAACAACATGTATTATTATTACATGGTGTGTCTATTGGAAACCGGGACCTTTCAATCTGTCAATCACCAGTCTCATGTTCGTGTCAGAGATAACAACATGTCAAAGCCTATATACTTCTGGCCATGTTTGGGTCTAGCTAGCTTTGTTTATGTAAGTCTATCCAATCCAGTTCCCAAGTACCTCCTAGGGTACACCCCAAATCTCTAGTCAAGGTTCACAAGCTGTGTGATAGGGTTTACACACTATGTGATACTTAAATTTTCATAGAAACCCAAGTGCCACACCCGGGGTCCCACAGACCGTGTAATCATAAATCTCAGGACGTGTTCTTTGGGACTTTAAAGAACCCTAGAATCAATTTCAGGATTTTTTTGTATAATATTCCGACATTCAATATGTACATGAGTGGAGTCATATTTCATAGATATAAGTTAAACACAATTGTTCATTATTGGGAATATGATTTTTCCCTCTATGTCACTCAGGAATCGCCCCGAAGGTCCATCATCATCATCATACATCCAATAACAGTACCTGTGTACACCCAATCCAATATCAATCTTTCATCACCATAATCATATATCAATACTATCATCTATCTATAACAGGATATATGATAAAAATTTGGTATTTCATGAATGGGGAGCTCAATGATTTTTTATCCGGCATTTATCGAACCACGAGCCAAGACATTTTCGCACGATAAATGAAGAAAAAAGGGAAGAAATGGAAAAACAATTAACATGAGGAACATAATATTTCAAATGATCATTACATACACAATTCATTTCCATTATAATGGTGAATGAAGAGGTAACAAAATAATCACAACGTAATTCCAAATTCCTGTATAAATCTAAACCATCCCTGCAATATGCACGAATCACCATGAAATCCCTGGGACAATTGATCTATTTTTTATAGGAATTATAAAACTAGAATAAATACAATTAATAAAACATCCAAAATTGATTTGAATCTACTGATGGAAAATAATGGTCTGTTCCATTATCATTATTTTGATCCTCGAGCCCCATTGCACACCGATCGATGAACCACGATCTGACCGTCGCTCTCTAATGGGATATCCTCAGACACTCTCCAATAGAACTTCACATTTTTTTGGGTTATGTGGATAAAAATTTCAATTTTAATAAATCCATTTATATAGAAAATTAGTAGGTTGAGGGTATTTAAATAAATACATAAATTTATTAAATTAATTCATTTAAATTATCTTCCCGGATTGCTGCCAACCCAAATGTTCGACGTGTTCCAAGGTTCTGTTATGCCTAAGGAAAAAAAACACTAAAATAAATAGTGTCCTAATATTTCCACTCTATCCAACCATTTCTATGATATTAATTTTTTTGAAAATCTATACATGTGTTCATTTATTTGTTTTAATATATTATAAAAATTAATTTTGGGCACACCGGGACTTATAATCTAATTCCATCTCTAAACATAGCATCAAAATTATTCCATATAATATTAAAAAACAATACATTTAAATTTAGGAGTCATTAAATTCTCCACACATTGGGGGTTTATGTCCTAGAAATAATAAAAGGCTACACAATGATATGTAGTCATTGAGCGCACATATGAGTCTCCCACATCTAGGTACACTCTTGACGAATATTATGATAACACCAAAAAAACTAGGGGAATTTACCACCCATTAAGGACCTTATCCTATCGATCCTCAATAAATACTGGGTAATATGAAATGGAAGCTCTGTCATTGATGTCCATCTTGCTCTAGTTGATATTGTGCAATGGATCGTGCACATACCTCCTCAGCTATGACACGTTGAAGACATCTTGTATCCAGTCTAATTGTGGTGGTAGATATAAGAGTTATTCAATTATTCCCTCTCTTTTTATTATATAAAAAAGAATAACGATTCTCTAAGAGAAATTTACACGTTTACCAAACCTCCATAATTCATGTCGAGGTGAGACCCATATGAACACATGGTCTTCCTCATCGAACTCAAAAGGACTTTGTTAGTAGTAAAAAGAGAAATTATAATGGCTCCATACAGTCATAATTTTCCCCTAAATTATCTACACATTCTTGGTAGTGGCTGGCACCAACTATGGGCCCATAACTACATACTCTCCTTGGTTAGTCCAAAATAGAAGTGACCAATAGGGTTTCCAATATAAGGCCTCGAATTTTTCTATAATAATGGTGAAATAGTAGTCGTTGTACAAATAATATTCCAATGGTAGTTGGTATTACCAAATATGGAAAAGGTCTAACATGAAAGCCAACATCATTTCCCCTAAGACCAGAATGGTATGCTCTATTTGGCCGTTCGTATGGGGGTAAAATCCCATACTGAAAAGAAGCTGACTCCAAAAAGACTCCAATAATCCCTTCTATATCTTAGATGTAAAGCATGATTAATGGCCAGAAATGATCATTAGGGTTAATCCATGGAATTTGAATATCTCTTTAACATAGAGGAATCCTAATATCTCTACTAAACTCTTTTCTCAAATAGTTTGGAACTATGACAACATGCCATGTTGGTTTACTATCACCCAAATGGAATCATTTTCCATGTGAATATGTGGTGATACCATCATGAAGACCATGGATATCCCATCCCACTCCCACTCTAGAAACTTAATGGTTTTAGATAACCAAACTGGAAGTCGGTACTTATCGTTTTCTTACAAACATATAAGGCATTGAGAGACAAAAACTGCAACTCTGTTCTTAATCCCTGGACACAAAAACTAGATTCAAAGGTCCTATTAAATATTTAACACACCTATATGTTCCTACAAAATAGATATGTGAATCTATATCAGAACCTCCTCCCATAATGTCACTGGTACCATCATGCATCCTTTAAAAAGTACAACATGCACCTCAACTTTATAAAATCCATCAGGATCATTTTTAATGGATATCTAAGTATGTATGTTCTCAATGATGGTATTACCAAGATGTACCTCTCAAATACAATAAAAAATTGGAAGGGTGACAACCATATAGTGGAGGAAATATTCTCCATCCCCTTTAATAAGGAATGATTCAATGAGCCCAATAACTCCAACACCTCACTTAGAAACTACGTACCAGATCTCTTACTGGGAATCTACAATCATGTTCTACTTTCAAGGAGTATAGAATTTCTTGGAGTCATCATCTAGGAGGAACTCTATTCATCACCTCCATCTCATGTTATGATTCTTATATGAGAAGGTATACATGAGACTCTTGGTGTCATAATAGATGATAACATGCTCACCCATAATGTTTTTTCTCCTAAAATTTAGTGCGAAGACACCCGTTTCTCACTCAAGATCATGGGTCATGTATTTCCTCTCATGTGGTCTCAACTAATGTGAACCATAGTAAATCACTACCTAAATCTATATCAGAACAAAACCAATCCAGGTCCCTGATGTATCACATAACACTACATACTAAACATGCATGTCATGCCCTTTGGTGGCTCCAAATAATGCACTGTCTTGACCTATATTGAGTCCAATTATACACATTCAATCAGGAAAAGATGTACTATAATGTTGACATCCTGAATCTAAAACTAGAAATTTAACAGCTTCTCATAAATTTATTTCTCTCAATGTATATCTAGTTTCATCCTCAAGTGTCTCGCGTGAAACTCCTTAGATGCCGAGTAAACATGGATATCATCCATGAAGACTAATACTAACCAGTCTAAGAAGGGTTAAAAGATATAGTTCATGAGTCCCAAGAATAGCGCTTGGGTACTCTTCATGAAAAAAGGATTCACTAAGTACTCATAGTTCCCACAGCGATATATATATGCCATCATCGATATATCCTTCTCAGATACTCACAACTAGTGATATCCTACTCTGAAGTAAATCTTAGAGAACTATCATGCCTCAATAAACAGAACAAAGAGGTCATCAATACATCATAGTTGATTCTTGTTTATAATGGTCACCAGGTTTATGAAATGTTAGTCCACATATAACCTGATGACACCATCCACCTTATTGGTGAACAATACTAGGGCTTCACATGGTGAAACATTGGGTCTAACATAGCCTTTCCTCTGAAAGTATTCCAGATTCACCCTCATACCATGAAGCTATTTGGGAAATATCCAATTTTATGGTTGAAATATTAGGTCACCCCTGGGGTAGTAACATATAGATGTCAATCTCTTGATAGGGTGTTAAGCATGGAACATCCTTTAGAAAGTCATCCTCAAACTCCACCACCACTACAGGGAACTGAAAACTCATAAAATCCACTAAACCCAGCGGTATAGTATCCAACTAATGAGAAATCAGATGCTACCTCTTGTTAATGAATCCATTATATTCTACCTAGGATTCATTTACACCCAAAAAGGAAAACCCAGTCTCATCACTACAGACACACGACATCCTCCACTAGAAATAGTCTATGTGGGCTTGAACTATAGATAACTAGTGCATACATAAGATCAATTCATAAGGCCTCATCACTATTATTAATAGGTCGTAATAGATAATCTCACTTCTGAGAGCTAGGTCACACTATTGAATGAAGTGTGTGTTCACTGATTCACTTTATGTAGGAGTCTCCAATAATAAGGGTCGATTTAAAGGCTCAACCAGAATCTCTAAGTCTCAAACCAGATATCTCGAAATAAAGGATTGACTAGAATATATGTATATCAATACATTATCTATGTTATAAGATACATATAGCATACCTCCTATCATCTAATGAACCTATGGTTTATAGACATTGTCTGCCTATAGCTACCCTCTCCCTTGTCATCCTGCTCCATGAGCCTTGCATGGACATCCTAGGGATGGAGGTGGTATCAAGTCAAAATATCAACCACCTCCATCTCCCCTCCCATATCTTCTTCCACATATTAGATTTTGTGGAAATGTTTTCACCTTCTAGTTCATCCACCTAGGGGGCCCATCCCCTATCTCCCTTTCAGTTTTATGGTGGTTCAGAGAATCTCGTATAAGATCTACCCTTCCATCACAAGAGTATCATCACCTCTACATGGGCTGACTAAATCCATTGTGTGATCCCAGAACTGCAAAAACATTATCCTGGTATAACCTCCTAAAAATAGTCAGATATTATTGTCCCTGTGACTAATGTTATAACGACCCACACTTTACATACATTGTTAATACTTCAAAATTGAATCACTCTTATTACAACATATGACAAAACCACAAAGGACCGTATAGGTATAATGTCTTTAGAAACTGGGGAAACATAAACAACTGGTTCATAAATCTTCTACAGTGTCTCCCATTTATTTCATCATATCTAGGGTCCCTTTTAGCATATTCTACTTAATATCCATCTTCCTGACCTGGGGAAAAGAAAACATAAAAGGGTGAGCTCAAATGCTCAGCACGGGCAAATAAAGGAAATAAAAATCATATCATATCTTTATGAAAATCAAAACCTGCAAAAGAGATCATAATATCTTAACATGGAATAAATCATAGAAGTGAAAATGAGATCCCCATAATCATAACATAAAACTTGAATCTTTGTGGCATGCACACATAATCATGGAAAATCATTTCTTGTTAGTCATGACTCATTGCCAACACTATCTTAGTGGACAAAGTCCCTTTCTGAACCGAGTTCACTCCTCGTTTCAGTCCTGTATCACTGAACCGAAATAACCTTCCGTTCCAGCCATGTCTATCTCATGAGATATAAAATCATTACCCAATGCATTGGAGGGAGATATAGGTCCCACCCATCTTATAATGAATCCTTTCTTATGTGTTCCACATAATCATAAAACATGCATCATCGCATAACACATGTAACAAAAATGGGATTCTTGAAACATCATGACATCATAAATCAATTCATATATGATAAAGGAATTCATAAACATAATTCCATCACAACATAGTCAAACCAATGTAAAAATATGGATAGAAACAGAACCCCTTATTATCTTAGATGGAAAATAATTTTGATAAAACACTTGAATTGAATTCTTGAGGAAAATATCCTTTCTTCTTCAAAAACATTTTTCCTTTCATAACATGTCATACAACTTTAAAATAAAAGAAGTTGATTAAAAATAAACTTGAAAACTTGTAAAGGAAGCTTCTTTGAAGTAATGTTTTAAAAATCCATTCATGCCGTATAAGTTAAAAAAACATTCTTCGTACTTTTGTCAGAAAAGTCAAAAAGTACCTCGTACGGAAAAACGACAAAAGATTCCTTTCATATTCTTTACTAAAAACTCACCTAAGGGTAAAATTGGATTTAAACTATTTCAAGTGGATGGAAACAATATTACATATTGAGGGAACATGGATGTGGATGATAAAATACACCCCAGTAAATACTTACGAATAAACAATCTCGGAAAAAAATGAGATTGTGATATTTCCCTTACCTTAGGTCCGATTTGCTTTGTTCGTGTCCGAAGCTCCTGTATAATGGTTTAAATAATGTTATTGACTTATTCCAGAATCATAAATATTGATATGAGATCATATATGGTCATATTATTAGCTTCTTGTTAGTAATATTTCATTGTTACTTGTTACTCGGGTGTTTATAACTTTTTGTTCTTATGCGTGTTTTGTCGAATAAATTCTTATTCTTATCTTTAGGTTATAGATAATTCATTTCCAGAATGGTATTAGTGTATTATATACCATATTCATTCATTCAATTCATTTATACAATCATTATTAAATGAAGATCATGTAGAACGAGTCGCATCACATCGTGGAGACGGTATTCCGTACGTACGCACGAGTGATGATATCGTTCCTATGATCGTGGAATTGTATTGGAGTATATATATATATATTATTTCAGTATCAATATTACTTAATAATAATCATATATAGTTACTAATTACACCATTATACCCATCCTTGTAAGGTGATGGTGGAAAATAGATTACACCACGGCGTGGAGATGGTATTCCGTACGTACGCACGCGCGGTGATTTCATTTTTCCGTAGGATGGATAGAAGGTGAATTAGGGTTGTTTCATATTTATAATAACATATCAGTATGTAAGTAATACTGATGTTATTACTTTATCATGAAACAACTAAAGAAGAAGAAGTTGAAGAAGAAAGAAATTGAAAAGATCGGTAATGGATATTACCTCTTCTTTGGAACGCCTTTTTGAATCCTCCACTTAAGGAACTAAGATTGGTCTTTGGAGAAGACCAGGACCTCTAGGATTATTCTAGGGAAGTGGAGAAGGGAAAATGGCAGGGGTTGGCCGAGCTTGAGTGCTCAAATTGGTGTGAGGAGGAGGGGGAGGAGGTGCCCTTTTATAAGGGAGGAGAGGGGCACCTTAGGAATATCTCAAAATATTATTTTATATTAAAGTCAAAATCGGTTTATAATGGTTCCAAAGGGTCTTATTTCGAAGCTAAAGTGGGGATGGGTCGAAATCCTATCAACCAATAGGATTTAGACAAGTTTAGGGTATTATTTTAACCTTATCAATTAGATTTAACTCTAAGTTTATTAATTTAACTTTTACCGTGTCTTTTTGTTTTCTTTCACTATATGGTTAATACACTTACTATAACATGCCAAACGAACCCCAAATTGTTTATTATTAATATATATATCCTTATCTAAGTCATTTGGCCGAACCTTAGATTTTTAGGAATAAAATAACAATTAATAATATAATATTTGATTTAAAAACTATTTTGTGTCAATTTTGACACTATTTGATATATGATTTTTGTGAAAGTCATAACAGAATTATATGTTCGAACCAAGTTGATTAAATCAATACTAATATATCATAGTAACCTAGAAAATTAGTGGAATTCATAAAAAGTCTCAAATTACATTTATTTTGGTATTTATATTATCAATTTTGTCAATATTTCATTAATAAGATAATTACTGCATCATCTTTGTGTCATAAATAAATTAACTTATTTGATGTCTCAAAATTACATATAAAATACCATCATGTAGGAAATCTTTTTAGCTTTCTAATTAATATTTACAATCGAATTTATCTTATGTATAACCCCATATTAAAAATGATTTACTTATTAAACTTTGATTTTAACTATTTTAACCCTTCTTTAAATAAATTAATAATAAATGTCCTAATCTAATCCAAGTGGGCCTAAATGATCATATTTTATTCCTAAGTTTGTTTTTGGTCGAATTACACTTGTCCAATAGAATTAGGACATGTGTTAGGGTAATATTAATATCATATTTACCCTTAGTTACCCTATTTACTAGTAACCGCGGTAAAAATAGTAAAAAGTTACTATTCACCAAAAAAATATTTTCATCTCATTGAACCACATTTTAGTCCTTGATATTAACCGTGTCTCTCGGATTTTTGAAATTCCATTCACAGAAGCGGTAAAATTAAGTTTTATGCAAAATTCAGTTTTTAACCTACCACTTAGTGGTTTCACTATTCATCAAAAATTGAAAGTTTTCAGAAAAATACCAAAATTTCATCCTAGGCTAATTTCGATATTCTGAGTCCAAAAATGAAGTCCATTTTGAAAAATAAAATTTATAAAATTTCAAAAAGTGGTTATTACTATTCATAACGGCTAGTTTTAATAGCATATTGTTGTTTAGTGAAACTCGGTATTGCGTACGACGCAAGCTATCGCGGAAGGTCGCGATTGCGTGTAAAGCAAGCCAAGCAAGTGTTGTGTAGAAAAAGATTCCTTTGATGATTTATATAACATAAAAGTCTCGGGTGTTACATTCTACCCCCCTTAAAAAGAATTTCGCCCTCGAAATTCATCACTTTGCAACAAACAAATGAGGATACTTCTCCCTCATCATATCCTCAAGCTCCCATGTAGCTTCTTCAAGTTGGTGGTTTCTCCATAAAACTTTCACCAAGAGAGTGGTCTTGTTTCGTAGGACTTTTTCGCTACGATCCAGAATCTCTATCGGCTGTTCTTCATAAGAAAGATCTTGCTCCAGCGGTACAACTTCTGAGCTGAGTACATGTGAAGTATCTGGTATGTACTTTCTCAGGAGAGATACATGGAACACATCGTGAACTTGAGAGAGATTCGGTGGAAGCGCCAATCGGTAAGCTACCTTCCCAACACGATCCAGTATTTCAAAAGGACCGATATATCTAGGGCTCAACTTCCCCTTCTTTCCAAATCTCATAACCCTCTTCCAGGGAGATATTCGTAAGAACACTTTATCACCCACTTCAAACTCTAGGTCTTTTCTTCGGTTGTCGGCATAACTTTTCTGTCGACTCTGAGCTGCTCTTATGTGTTGTTGAATAGATCTGACCTTTTCTGCCATTTCAACAACGAGATCAGGTCCTAATAGCTTTCTTTCCCCAACTTCATCCCAGCAAGTTGGAGTCCTGCATTTCTTTCCATAGAGAGCTTCATAAGGAGCCATCTGAATACTGGAGTGAAAGCTATTATTATAAGAAAATTCCACCAAAGGTAGGTGTTGATCCCAACCTCCTTTGAAATCCATAGAGCAAGCTCTCAACATATCTTCTAGGGTTTGAATTGTTCTCTCAGACTGACCGTTTGTCTGGGGATGATAAGCAGTGCTGAAACTCAACTCTGTATCCAGAGTATGCTGAAGACTTCGCCAGAACTTCGAGGTAAATCTCGGATCCCGATCAGATATAATAGAAAGTGGTACTCCATGCAATCTTACCACTTCCTTTACATATATCATGGCAAGCTGATCTAGAGAGAAATCCTCTCTAATAGCAATGAAGTGTGCAGACTTTGTAAGACGATCAACTATGACCCAGATAGCATTATTGCCTTTGGATGTTTTAGGAAGTCCTGTGACAAAGTCCATAGTGATGTTTTCCCATTTCCATTTGGGTATGGGTAATGGTTGTAACATCCCCTTAGACTTCTGTCTCTCAGCTTTAACTTGTTGAAAAACCAAGCATCGAGAGACATATTCAGCAACATCTCTTTTCATGCCATCCCACCAGAAGTACTCTTTCAGGTCCCTATACATCTTCGTGCTTCCAGGATGAATAGAGAATGAAGAACTATGAGCCTCATCCAGCAGCTCTTTCTTTAATTTGGGGATGGGAGGAACACAAACCCGATTCCTGAACTTTATTATCCCATCACAATCAAGGTTGAATTCAGGAACATTTCTCACCTTCTTTTGTAACTCGACATCTTCTTTCTGTGCCTCTTTAATCTTCACATGTATAGATGGTTGAACATTCATTTGAGAAAGATAATATTTTTCCCCTTCCATTATAATTCCATGATCCATCCTTTGTAAATCCATAAATATTGGATCTTTTGTGATCCTCATCATGGATAAACTAGCATGGTCTTGCCGACTTAATGCATCTGCCACCTTGTTTGCTTTCCCAGGGTGGTAATGGATTGAGCAGTCATAATCCTTAATCAGCTCCAACCATCTTCTTTGGCGCATATTCAGCTCCTTTTGTGTGAAAATATACTTTAAACTTTTATTATCAGTATAAATATCACACCATTCACCATAAAGGTAATGCCTCCAAATCTTTAATGCAAAGATTACCGCAGCCAACTCCAAATCATGTGTTGGGTAATTTTGCTCATGGATTTTCAACTGTCGTGAGGCATAAGCTATCACCATATCATTTTGCATAAGAACAAACCCCAATCCCTTCTTGGATGCATCACTATAGATCACAAACCTTTCTCCACTACAAGGCAGTGTGAGCACAGGTGCACTGGATAACCTTCTTTTCAACTCCTTGAAATTCTCTTCACATTCCTCTGTCCAGACAAACTTAACTCCTTTCCGAGTCAACTTGGTGAGTGGATTAGATAATCGTGAAAAATCTTTTACAAAACGTCGATAATATCCAGCCAAACCAAGAAAACTTCGGATCTCAGTTACTGTTGTTGGTCTTGACCATCTTTCGATAACCTCTGTTTTTGCTGGATCCACAGATATCCCCTCTTTTGAGATTATATGACCCAAAAATGCAACTTTTTGAAGCCAAAATTCAAACTTGGTAAATTTGGCATAAAGCTTCTCTTTTCTCAGGGTCTTCAATATAATTCTCAAGTGATCTTCATGCTCTTCCTTGCTCTTTGAATAGACAAGAATATCGTCTATAAAGACTACCACGAATTGATCAAGATAGTCTCTAAAGACTCTATTCATTAGATCCATGAAGATAGCAGGGGCATTAGTAAGACCAAATGGCATCACTATAAATTCATAGTGTCCATACCTTGTACGGAAAGCCGTCTTTGGTATATCCTCCCTTTTGACCCTTAATTGATGATACCCTGAACGAAGATCAATCTTGGAAAAGTATTGAGCTCCGCGTAGTTGGTCAAATAAGTCATCAATGCGTGGGAGAGGATATTTGTTCTTGATAGTGATCTTGTTAAGTTCTCGATAATCAATGCAGAGTCTCATTGATCCATCTTTCTTCTTAACAAATAGAACAGGTGCTCCCCAAGGTGATGCACTAGGGCGTATGAATCCCTTATCAAGATTCTCTTGGAGTTGCTTCTTCAATTCCTGCAACTCAATTGGGGCCATTCTATAAGGTGTCTTTGAAATAGGCAAAGCACCCGGTACGAGTTCTATTGAAAACTCAACTTCACGATTTGGTGGAAGACCCGGCAATTCCTCCGGAAAGACATCATCAAACTCCCGTACAATGGGCATATTCTTAATCGTGAGTTTCTCACCAACCATTTGAGATAAATAACCTTCATTTAGTGGAATCAATACCCATAAGATGGAAGAAATTTCCACTGGAAGGTTATGTTCATCCTTGCATTGATAGACGATCGTAGGTTGATCTGGAATATGAAATGTGACTTCCCTTCTTTGGCAATTGATATGAGCTCCATATAGAGAAATCCAATCCATGCCAAGAATCACATCAAATTCCACTAAAGGAAGGATCACAAGATTTGCAGGAAGCAATTTCCCACAAACTTCGATCGGAGAAGAATTATAAACTTCTGATGCGATTGATGTGCCATTAGGTGTTGTCACAGCTAACTCAACATCTAATTGTTGAGGTAATATGGTGATACCCTTAGAAAATTTTTCAGAAATAAAAGAGTGGGTGGATCCAGAATCAAATAAAACATTTTCTACTTTAGAGTGGATGGTAAGTGTACCTTTCACCACATCGTTATCGTACTCCACATCGCTGATAGAAATTGCATGTGACTTTCCTTTGTCTTTAGCCTTAAGAGTTTGTTGACGTCGACCATCATCATCAACCCTTGGATTTGGGCATTGATTGGCATAATGCCCCATCTCCTTGCACTTGAAACATTGAAGTGTAGCAGGTTCATTCTGTGTATCCCTTCCTTTGTTTGCATCATTAGACATCTTCTTCCCATTATCACGGCATTCAAATGCCCGATGACCTTCCTTTCCACATTTAAAACATTTACTTGTCCCTTTAAGACAACTCCCTCCATGTTTCTTTCCACACTTTGAGCATAAAGGAAAGTTCATCTTCTTTTCCGTGTGCTCTTTAGATTTTTCTTTGAATTCCATCTTCCTCTTCTTATCAAACCCATGTGACTGATGGGTTACTCCAATCTCCATCTCGACTTTGAGAGCACATCGAACGATTTCCTCGTAGCTATTGAAGTCCCTTATGGCTAACGCCCTTCGAAGACTTGGTTTTAAGCCACTAAAGAATCGATCGATCTTACTCTCAGGTTGGATAATAATACCAGAAGCGTACCTTGCAAGTCTTGTAAAATTTGCTTCATAGGTACTAACAGATTCATCATCCCTTTGCTTCAGTTCAAGGAACTCTTTCTCCATCTTTGTTCGGAGAATACGAGGGAAGTACTTATTGAAAAATAAGTTCTTGAACTCGTCCCATTCCATAGACTCGATTTCATCCCTTTGCCTCGTATTCTTAACAAGATTCCACCATTGATCCGCATCTCCTTCCAAACGATACACTGCTAGGATGACTTTATCATGCTCAGAACATTGAAGAACTGAAAATATCTTTTCAGTAGTACTAATCCATTGTTCAGCAACTAATGGATCAGTAGACCCGCTGAAAGATGGTGGACGCTGCCTCATGAAGGATTCAACAGAATGTTGCTCCCTTCTTTGTTCGTTTGGAAATCCTGCATGATTCATAGCTTGAGAAAGTTGTGTGAGCATGGCTACAAGATTTTGCATTCCAGCTCCCATATCGTTTGGTTGCTCAGGGGGACAATCATTGCATTGCCCATCGCATTCCGCATTAACACGGTTCCTTCGGGTTCCAGCCATTGACTAAAAACAAGAAGAATAGTGTGAGCAACACTAATTATAATAGGAAACCACATAATTCAAGAATAAAATTTTCATGCTTAAGGTCTTATCCTAGGTTATTCAAGGCCATTTATAAAACACTAATATTGTGTTCTATGCTTAGACTTATCCTTAGGGTTCTTACTAAGGCTTTCACATCCTAGTTTCCAAAGGTTGACTATACCTTTCCTCTGATACCAACTATAAAGACCCACACTTTACATACATTGTTAATACTTCAAAATTGAATCACTCTTATTACAACATATGACAAAACCACAAAGGACCGTATAGGTATAGTGTCTTTAGAAACTGGGGAAACATAAACAACTGGTTCATAAATCTTCTACAGTGTCTCCCATTTATTTCATCATATCTAGGGTCCCTTTTAGCATATTCTACTTAATATCCATCTTCCTGACCTGGGGAAAAGAAAACATAAAAGGGTGAGCTCAAATGCTCAGCAAGGGCAAATAAAGGAAATAAAAATCATATCATATCTTTATGAAAATCAAAACCTGCAAAAGAGATCATAATATCTTAACATGGAATAAATCATAGAAGTGAAAATGAGATCCCCATAATCATAACATAAAACTTGAATCTTTTTGGCATGCACACATAATCATGGAAAATCATTTCTTGTTAGTCATGACTCATTGCCAAGACTATCTTAGTGGACAAAGTCCCTTTCTGAACCGAGTTCACTCCTCCTTTCAGTCCTGTATCACTAAACCGAAATAACCTTCCGTTCCAGCCATGTCTATGTCATGAGATATAAAATCATTACCCAATGCATTGGAGGGAGATATAGGTCCCACCCATCTTATAATGAATCCTTTCTTATGTGTGCCACATAATCATAAAACATGCATCATCGCATAACACATGTAACAAAAATGGGATTCTTGAAACATCATGACATCATAAATCAATTCATATATGATAAAGGAATTCATAAACATAATTCCATCACAACATAGTCAAACCAATGTAAAAATATGGATAGAAACAGAACCCCTTATTATCTTAGATGGAAAATAATTTTGATAAAACACTTGAATTGAATTCTTGAGGAAAATATCCTTTCTTCTTCAAAAACATTTTTCCTTTCATAACATGTCATACAACTTTAAAATAAAAGAAGTTGATTAAAAATAAACTTGAAAACTTGTAAAGGAAGCTTCTTTGAAGTAATTTTTTAAAAATCCATTCATGCCGTATAAGTTAAAAAAAAACATTCTTCGTACTTTTGTCGGAAAAGTCAAAAAGTACCTCGTACGGAAAAACGACAAAAGATTCCTTTCATATTCTTTACTAAAAACTCACCTAAGGGTAAAATTGGATTTAAACTATTTCAAGTGGATGGAAACAATATTACATATTGAGGGAACATGGATGTGGATGATAAAATACACCCCAGTAAATACTTACGAATAAACAATCTCGGAAAAAAATGAGATTGTGATATTTCCCTTACCTTAGGTCCGATTTTCTTTGTTCGTGTCCGAAGCTCCTGTATAATGGTTTAAATAATGTTATTGACTTATTCCAGAATCATACATATTGATATGAGATCATATATGGTCATATTATTAGCTTCTTGTTAGAAATATTTCATTGTTACTTGTTACTCGGGTCTTTATAACTTTTTGTTCTTATGCGTGTTTTGTCGAATAAATTCTTATTCTTATCTTTAGGTTATAGATAATTCATTTCCAGAATGGTATTAGTGTAGTATATACCATATTCATTCATTCAATTCATTTATACAATCATTATGAAATGAATATCATGTAGAACGAGTCGCATCACATCGTGGAGACGGTATTCCGTACGTACGCACGAGTGATGATATCGTTCCTATGATCGTGGAATTGTATTGGAGTATATATATATATTATTTCAGTATCAATATTACTTAATAATAATCATATATAGTTACTCATTACACCATTATACCCATCCTTGTAAGGTGATGGTGGAAAATAGATTACACCACGGCGTGGAGACGGTATTCCGTACGTACGCACGCGCGGTGATTTCATTTTTCCGTAGGATGGATAGAAGTTGAATTAGGGTTGTTTCATATTTATAATAACATATCAGTATGTAAGTAATACTGATGTTATTACTTTATCATGAAACAACTAAAGAAGAAGAAGTTGAAGAAGAAAGAAATTGAAAAGATCGGTAATGGATATTACCTCTTCTTTGGAACGCCTTTTTGAATCCTCCACTTAAGGAACTAAGATTGGTCTTTGGAGAAGGCCAGGACCTCTAGGATTATTCTAGGGAAGTGGAGAAGGGAAAATGGCAGGGGTTGGCCGAGCTTGAGTGCTCAAATTGGGGTGAGGAGGAGGGGGAGGAGGTGCCCTTTTATAAGGGAGGAGAGGGGCACCTTAGGAATATCTCAAAATATTATTTTATATTAAAGTCAAAATCGGTTTATAATGGTTCAAAAGGTTCTTATTTCGAAGATAAAGTGGGGATGGGTCGAAATACTATCAAACAATAGGATTTAGACAAGTTTAGGGTATTATTTTAACCTTATCAATTAGATTTAACTCTAAGTTAATTAATTTAACTTTTACCGTGTCTTTTTGTTTTCTTTCACTATATGGTTAATACACTTACTATAACATGCCAAACGAACCCCAAATTGTTTATTATTAATATATATATCCTTATCTAAGTCATGTGGCCGAACCTTATATTTTTAGGAATAAAATAACAATTAATAATATAATATTTGATTTAAAAACTATTTTGTGTCAATTTTGACACTATTTGATATATGATTTTTGTGAAAGTCATAACAGAATTATATGTTCGAACCAAGTTGATTAAATCAATACTAATATATCATAGTAACCTAGAAAATTAGTGGAATTCATAAAAAGTCTCAAATTACATTTATTTTGGTATTTATATTATCAATTTTGTCAATATTTCATTAATAAGATAATTACTGCATCATCTTTGTGTCATAAATAAATTAACTTATTTGATGTCTAAAAATTACAAATAAAATACCATCATGTAGGAAATCTTTTTATCTTTCTAATGAATATTTACAATCGAATTTATCTTATGTATAACCCCATATTAAAAATTATTTACTTATTAAACTTTGATTTTAACTATTTTAACCCTTCTTTAAATAAATTAATAATAAATGTCCTAATCTAATCCAAGTGGGCCTAAATGATCATATTTTATTCCTAAGTTTGTTTTTGGTCGAATTACACTTGTCCAATAGAATTAGGACATGTGTTAGGGTAATATTAATATCATATTTACCCTTAGTTACCCTATTTACTATTAACCGCGGTAAAAATAGTAAAAAGTTACTATTCACCAAAAAAATATTTTCATCTCATTGAACCACATTTTAGTCCTTGATATTAACCGTGTCTCTCGGATTTTTGAAATTCCATTCACAGAAGCGGTAAAATTAAGTTTTATGCAAAATTCAGTTTTTAACCTACCAGTTAGTGGTTTCACTATTCATCAAAAATTGAAAGTTTTCAGAAAAATACCAAAATTTCATCCTAGGCTAATTTCGATATTCTGAGTCCAAAAATGAAGTCCATTTTGAAAAATAAAATTTATAAAATTTCAAAAAGTGGTTACTACTATTCATAACGGCTAGTTTTAATAGCATATTGTTGTTTAGTGAAACTCGGTATTGCGTACGACGCAAGCTATCGAGGAAGGTCGCGATTGCGTGTAAAGCAAGCCAAGCAAGTGTTGTGTAGAAAAAGATTCCTTTGATGATTTATATAACATAAAAGTCTCGGGTGTTACAAATGTTGTCTCCCTACTATAGAAGTATCTACACTTTGTTCTCACATCCAGCAACCACTATCCATGAATGAGCCCTAAATAACTTATCAAGAGCCATATCCAATGAGTACCTAGTGAGGTTGGTGAACCTCGATGAATACTCATCCATGGTCGTACTACCATTATAAAGCTATTGAATATCCTAGATGTATTGAACCCTAAACATAACTACAGAAAACAATAATATAAAAAGGATTTTGAAAACTGAACATGATATAGTTTCCTCATCAAATGGATGGTTCACTAAACCCCACCACAATCTTTAATAACCAAGGAGAAGGATCACATCTAAGACCACAATCTGATCTGTTGGTTTCTAGATGTGGAGGATAACTCATGTAACCATATAAATAAAGTTCTTAGTAAATTGTGGGTTGGCTCGCCCTAGAACCGGATGGGTCACTATCACTGAAACTCATGAAGCACACTCATCCTTTACACCTCATCGTTCATTACTATGGGTAACATATGCTTCTCAATATATATTTGTATAACTGTTGAACCACATGGAGATAACACCACTATAATAGTTCCTTGTATAGATACATCATCATTAAGGGGGATCAGCCTCTTGATCCTAATGAAGAATCCCAGCTAGCATAAACCATATAGGCATCCTAAATTGGAAATGATGTGCCATGATAACTGAGTATATCTGAAGATTTAAATCAATATTTACATAAAAACCACAACCAATTTATATATGATTAATTCATAAATGTGTTCCCCTAAAACTAGTTTCCCCATACATCGAGTTGAAATAATGGTAATTGGAGTCTTGGTGTATGGATATGTCTGTCGCCACACCATCACTAGAGTCCCTAGTATAGAATCCAAAAAACAAAAACATAGAATAGTTTCCCCAAACCAATCTCATAGAAAGCAGTCCTAAGGTAGAATAAAATTTCTTTTATTTCAGTCTATCATGAACCTTACCAGTAAGTCCCCTTCCATAATTACTCCAAATATTTCCTCTACTAGGCCAGGAGTAAGAGACTAGTGTCAAGTTGGAATATCACTCACATGGGAAGAATTAAAATATGGTACATGTACACATGAACACATCTCCAATCCCATACAATGATAAGATGTGATAAAATTTATATAACATTCATGGATTCATCTAAATAACTATATCAGAGTACAAAAAAACATTAAAAGTAAAACAAGACAAATATAATCCCACAACAACAAGTCTAAAAAAATTCCAACATGAACTTATATAATGGGATTGCTGTCAATGTAACTTATGGAACACACCTTCTTCAGTTCAGATCCCTAATATTAGCCCGGTCCTGGACCCTCTAGGACACCATAAAATGTTAAACTATCTACATATGGCACAACATATTCGGGAAAGGCCTATGCAGGGGTGAGTATAACAATACCCAGTATGACACCCTAAAAAATAAGTATATTAAAATAATTATAACAATAACCTCATCATAAGTATATGGATAGATGAAATTTAACATGAATATCCATATATAGTCAACAAATATACATAGTCTCAAGGTAATGTTAGAAAAATAATTCTAGTATAGGAATCCTGATTAATGGTTTCATATGGAACTCGTCTAAGAGAACACAATCTACGAGTTAGATGTAATAGATAACATCCATATGAGTTTTCATTCTCATTGAGTCTCACTATAATATGAACACACTACATTTCATAAGATAATGAGACACATATGAGGATCATACCTAAGGCCATGGGGTATACAAACAACTCAATCTTCAATATCTCTATATGTAAAGGATCGATCCCAGAGTAGTTTTGGTCATGATGACACCAAGAACTACACCCAGGGAATGATGATGATATAGGATCTCACTTTGGGCCCCATATAAGGATTCCAATGACTCTATATATGAATTCCCACTAAAATAATCACTATCTTATGTGTTGGATCAGATTATATACTAACCCTCAGGGAATGGATCAGTGGAACACTCCCTAAGGAAACATGTCTAAGATAAAGGGTAAACGGGGTCCAAGAAATTTTTGTTGGTGTATAATGCATGTACAAGAAGTATATGGAACATCCCTTCAGCACTGGGTCCTACCCATGCATCGTAGAACATGCCCATGTACATGTTAGATTACATAGTGTGTTTGAGCCTATGTACTGTTGGTCATGTTCATGTCCAAATGGTCATGTTCATGCACAACTATCCATGTAATCTGGGATTACAGGGGTACACACTCATCTAACCTTTAATCCATCCAAAAATCATGTGATAAGTCATTCATTTAATTGAAAATGACTAGTGTTTTGTTGTAAATTGGGCTTCTGGAAATCTTTGTCACTCTAGAATCACATTGGAGATTCACTATTGCTGTATATCCAATAACCGCACCCACATATGGACGATCTAATCCTGGTCCATAATTTCCATCATCATAGCTCAATATCATTATAAATCCCAACACATATATGTGATAATAATATGTTTCACCAAGGAATAAGTATGCAATTATTGTTTATCCAGTATTTTTTGAACCGCAAGTTGAGATTTTTTCTCGTGATGAAAAAAATAGGGCTAGAAATTCACAAACACAGGCATGAGGAATTAGTCTTAGAAAATATTCATGTTTTCCATGATTCATTTTCATTATAACAATGAATTAAGAGATAATAAAATAACCAAAAATAAATTACCAAATCCTAAATAAATATACCCATCCCTACAATACACATGATTCCCAAATCAATTCGTAGGTCAATTGATCCATGTTCGTCAGAAAAATAACAAAATAGTATTAGATACATATAAAAAATGTCCTACCTTGATTTGGATCAATCACTAGTGAATAATGATTACATTCTCTTGTCATGAGAATGATCCTCCATCTCTATCACGCATCAATTGATGAACCATGACCTTGTTGTCGTTCGCTATTAAGAACTCCTCTGATGCTCTCCAATAGCTATGCTCGATTTTTAGGGTTGTGCAACTAAACCTTAAATTTTACCAAAATCATGTTTATATACAATATTGTTAGGTAGGGGGTATTTATACAAATAAATTAATCTATTAAATTAATTCATTTAAAAGTATTCCTAGTACCACGCCCAGTATAGACGCACAATACATTTCATGGTTATGTCACGCCAAGGGTAAAAACCATTCCCTTACCTCAACAGAGGCCTTTTATTTCTATTCCTTTCCTCTTCTTAGATATTATTCCACTTTTTATGGAAATATTTGTGATTATGTATTTAAAAATTTTAAAATATTTTACAAATTAATTCTAGTCATACTAGGTCTCGAAATATCATTCTGTCTCTCTTTCTAGATGAAACATTAATCAATATAATATCCCAAAACAATACATGGAAAATTTTAGAGTCTTTATAGACATATTATATTAATATAATTAATGTAAATATAACTATTCTAACTATGATCATGATATTGCTCAGTGATAAATAAATTTTTACAATTTTTATAAAAATATAAAAGGACACAAGTAATACTTAAAAAATTAAATAAAAATGATATAGGTATAAAAATGTTAGGTTCTCTGATGTAATAAGGGAAATCATATCAATATTGTTTTTAATTAGCTTAATAAAAATAAGAAAAATGATATGAAATTATCAAGAAAATATGAATATAAGAAGAAAGGTAACATGAATATGAAATCTAGATGGAGTGCTTCAAGAGACATTGTTGATTACTCTTGTTTTGAGTTAGATTCCAAGAAATCAATTCAGAATTAAAATATGTGCTTCATGGATTAGATATAAGAGGAATAACCTATTTACAATTATTCCTTTGAATTTGATAATAATAACTGATCATATGAATAATTACATTACTACCACATGATGATGTAAATAAATTATTAATATCATAAAATAAAGACACATAAAAAACAATTTGATTCTATTAACTTTAGAAAAAATGATTTTTCAAAATAGATTTCAAAATTTAATAAAAATATACACATATGTTCCACCTATTCTACCCTAAATAAATAAATTCAGGATTTCATGAATGATATAAAATCATAAAACGAAATTTTATGTTTATTAACTAAGGGGGATGATTTTTTCAACCGAATAATTGTAAAAAAATAATGTTGGCAAAGGGAAACATGGGATAGATAATTATAATGATAAATAAAATTATCTAAAAATTCATACATAATTCTGAATAAAAAACATATATAATAACACATGTTTTCCAAATAGGATCATCCACTATATTTTAGAAGATTACTTCTTGAATGATATATTTCATAAACTCTATATTTTTTCTGATTTCATTCAACTTTTTTATATATTAATTGTAAAATTAATGGGGATAGATATTTTCAATCAATGAGAAACATATAAAATCTTTATATTTTTTCATTCTTTTCTTCTTGAATAGAAATATAAAAAGTTATAAAATTTTAGAAAAATTAAAAAAGGAGTGTTTTAAGAAAATTATAAACTTTATGTTTCATTTTAAAGGTGGAGGAAACTAAATCATTTTTATTTTTTATAAATATTTAGAAATAAGAAATGTCGATATTATAGTATTCATATACAAATGATTATATATAAAGAGGGACACTTTTAAAATATTCTTGTATTGTTCATTTTCTTATGATATATTTTTGAATATTTTTAGGCAAAAGGGAATAAATTTACTCCATTATAAAATATAGGGAAATTTTATTTTCAAATTCAGAATATCTTGTAAAACTTTACTACATGTATTATAATGTGAAAAAAATTGGATATTGTGGAGTAAATTCCTATATTTTATTTAATTTATTGAAAAAATCACAACACACATTATGAGTATTTTAATTAGCTTGATTCTTTTTTTAGTTATCTTTGGTTATAAAAATTGAATTTAAGATTAATTATACTTCAGAGAACATAATAAAAATATGAAATTCAGGTGATATAATGTTTCATGATACATTATGTTCATTGGATATACAAGAACTATAACTATTTAAAAATATCCCAATTAGAAAATTTCTAGAATTATTTTGTTCTTAAAAATACTATGGTTGTTTTAAATATTGTAAAAGATTTTTTTTTCTTAAGATTTATTCCGATTTGTATAGAATTTAACTAAAAACTACCATTGGGTTAGATTTTACTTGTAAAATATCTGAAAATTTGTTGTAATCATTGAGCTTTTGATCATCCATATTTAGTGATTTCAATTAGGAAGAATAATATTTTTATGTTTTAATTGTTCATTCAACCAGTGTGTTTAGGGATTTTGAGGATAAAACGAAAGAGTAAATTATAATTGTTTTATGTTGAGCGATTCCATATTTCTAAAGAAATACCTTCTAATAGGTATAAAATCCGGGATACCTACATTTTAGATTACAAACATACATACTACAAAAGGATAAACCAATATGGTTATAATCATATCCTTATTTAGAGTGTTTAAATTTTGATTATATACTTTGAAAAAATTGTTGATATTTTTTTACACTTTGTTTATTGAATTTATCAGATGTTATAAAATTTATAATAGTTTTAATTCTTGATGATCATATACTATGATAGTTTTTAACATGATCTTAAGATAATAATTAATGTCAACATAATAACTAATAGTGTTGAAAAAATTTAAGTCACCTTTTAAATTATAATTTATCCTATTATAGTACTTTTACTAACTATATTTTTTAAAAAAAAATTCATCATAGCTACTCTCAGAAATTTTTTTATAATATTCTCAATTTTACTGAGATCAACATTTGATTTCAAAAGTAGTTTTTCTATAAAACAAATATTATAGAAGAATGAATATATTATTTTTTCTATGGTATGATTTCTAATTTTAACTCTTGATATTTTAAATCCATGTATACCAACCAACATTGATAGAGATAATAATGAATATTGGTGTGAATGTATGAAATCATTTTCATTAATACGAGTGTTAAAAATTTTCTCATGATCACTGTAAATTATAAAATTATAGAGGTATAAGTTGTTCATTTGTTTTATGATTAAAAGTTGGTTTATATAGAAAATCACAGTATTGGGGAATTTGTTGTATTATATGACCATAAATATATATAGTCAAATATCAAATTGTGAGATGATAAAATATATTTATAGGAAGTTATATTTTAAACATTTTGGAACATCTAAGTTGTTATAAACTTTAAGAACTATGTTAAGGAAAAATTATCATGATTTTTATTTCCCACAAAGTGAAGTATTAACTCAAATTTATCCGTGTTTTATAAGTCTTGTGAATATTTTATAATCTTTGGATGAGAGAGAAATAATAAAAGACAAACATATTGAATAACTTATTGATATTATACTAATGGAGTTGGAATCAGAGAGGTCTTCTATTGATGATACTATACATTTAACTAAACTATGATTATATAACTTTATTAGAACATTAATAAAATATAATATAAAATATAAGAGAGATGACCAAAAATAGAAAAGGAATATTGGATTTTCCTTTTTCTTTAACTTACAGTAATTCAACATAAAATGATTCAACATCCTATTCTAATGCATCTATATATAACATTTGAATGAAGAAACATATGTATTCAGATAAAATATATCATGATGATAGTGAGGATGAACATATTAAACTAACTAAAAGAATAAATAGTATTTTTCTAGAATAAATATTTTCAATATAATCATATGAAAGACAATAAAAATAGACATGAAAAACATAATATAAAAGTTTAATTCTCTATAAATATAAGAAAGAATGTCGTATTAGAGTTATTTTAAGATTGATGAAAAAGGATCATAAATAAAAAATATAGTATAAGAGTATATGTAAAAATAGATCAAAATACATGGATTCATATAGTACTAGTGAAAGTGATTCTCATTGTAATAGTTCATCAGAAGATATTAGAGTTAAAGGGAAACACCTATTAGTTTTTATTCAAATATTATAATGAAATAAAAACGATTCATGGATACGTAAAAGTGGTTAAGTACTATCATCTAGAGTTATTTTAATATTTATAGTGGTTATGACAAAAGATAAGTGCAACTCCCAGAATCATAAAGAGTTAAATGTAGGAATATTTACTTTTGGGGAAAACATTCAAGATAAAATTAAAAAAAAATATATGTTTCTTCCTTATAAAAACATTAAATTATAATGTTTGTATTCTCTATGACACAAGTAAAACCATATGATTTTTTTTAAAATATGTGATGAGGGATACCTTGTAAATTTAAGGAATCATAAATATACTGAAAAACGTTCTAAAGAGACATTCATTCCTTCCACTAATAGACTAGATAATAATTATACACTTTAATTATAATACATAAGACATCATAATTTACCACTATGTGAAATTGAATATTTATCTTTTTAATGGAATTGAATATTATGACACTTTAAATTTTTGAAGTCAAGATATACTTTCTAAGAATAAAAATTTAAGAGATATCCTTGAACATAGGATCGACTCTTTAAAGGTCATTTATCCTTGAAAATTTGGTAAGCAATATATGTCCAGTTTTAAGTCTAAATTTTAAGATCATACGTTTGAATCCTTATAGTAAGTTTACAAGGATTTAATTAGTCATACATAAAAATTAATTATATGAATAAAATAATAATTTTATGTCTTGGTGGATGATTACACACGATTCACTTGAGAATATTTTGTAATATAAAAATATAATGAACTCTCTGTTTTTAAAATATTATATACATCTATTAAAAATGAGAAAGTCCTACCTTTTATCACCTTCTAGAGTAATATTGGTGGTGAGTTTGTAAAATATTATTTCCAACAATTTTTTTTGTATTAAAGGTATCAGATATAACTTTTCATAACTTATAACACCTAAAAACTAGTTTAATAAAATTAAGAGACAAAATTATTTAAGATATTACTCAAACATTATTAGGTGAATGTTATATTTATGGATATTTTTGGATGAGGTAGTGAGAACTTATTTCTTCAAAATAAATCAATTAATAATTCAACCCTTTATTAATGAAAATCATTATGAGTTTTGTACTAAAAGAAAGAATAAAATTCATACTTTAGAGTCTTTGTGTGTAAATTATTCATCCTAAAACTAAATATCAACATCGTATGTTTGATTCAAATTCTCTTGAGGGAATTTTAATTATTATTATATAACTAGTAAGGCCTATATATTTTTTAGTAAATGAATAAAAAATATTAAAAAAAAGTATTCAAGTGATTTTTATTAAATTTATCCTTTTATTTGTCTAAAACATTAATAAGATAATCCTCTATATAATATTATTTATTATAATTTTTATTTTACCTGAATATGATTTAAAAACACTAGTAGAAAACCCTACTATATTATGTTCAATAAATTTTTAGTATCCTAAAAATAATTCAATAGATGATGGAAAAATGAATGTTGATGATCAATTTAACAGTCTATTTAACAACACAATAAACTTAAAGAGTCATCCCACTAATAATATAATCAGACATATAAGAAAACAAGTAATATCAAGATGTTCATAAGAAATAATTGTGAGAATCATGAATTCCCATCTAATTTTAAACCTATAAAGAAAAATGGTTCCTTCAGTGATGAATGTTTGATAAGAGAAGCACAAGAAGAGTTAAATAAATTTGAAAATATTCACATTTAGATCATGGTTGATCATTTTAAAGAACTTACGATTATTTCTGTAAAATGAGTGTTTAGAAATAAGTGTGATAAGAATAAAACTATAGTGATAAATAATGAAATAAGTGTTTCAAAATGATATTTATAATAAGAATGCATAAACTATGGTGAGTATTTTTCTCTAGTGGCTAGATATTACTCCTTCGACATTTTACGAACTTTTATAACATATATAAATTGGACATTATAACAAACTGATGTGAAAAGTGATTTTCAAAATGTGTTTTTTCAAGAGTAATTTTATATTTTAAAGCACGTATTTTTGAGGATGTTAAATTCCAATAACATGTATTTAAAATTAAGAAATAAATCTACGGACTGAAAAAATCTACGATAGCATACTATGATAAACGTACCAAATTTTTACTCCGAAATTATTTTTAAGGGAAATATTATTACAAATGTTTTTATAAAATAGGTTTTTGAAGACACAATAATTATTCAAATTTCTATCGATGATTTTTTCTAGATCAAATAAAAAACATACCTCAAATTAAATTTGAAAACTTATGAAAAGTGATTTTAAAATGAGTATACTAGAACAACATACATTTTAATTTTTTTAAAAAATTATCAAAATATAGTAAGGACTTATGTTAAATCAAGAAAATATGGGAGATATTTTTTCAAAATTTTCTCCGTATTACAATTCATTAAGTATAAGTACGTTGATAAAAACATCAATTAAACTTGATCATTATGAATCTATGAAACTGTATTAAAAAATAGAGAGGTATGATTAAAATATTATTTTATTTAATGGATAATAAAAAATATGTTATGTTATAGTATGATTTTGTGTGATATTCCAAGTGAATTTAAATGAATCACATCATAAAGTGGTAACCTTAGAGGAACAAAAAAACTTATCTTATTTTATTCTTTGATAAATAAATTTTTACTTAAAAGTTAAAAATATTATTACATTTGAAATTGAATATTGGATAAATAAATCACCTCTGGAATGTGTTATTTTTTAGGAGTATATTTATTTTATGGTCTAGTAAGAGGAAATACTCTATTTCACTCTCCACTAATAAAGAAGAACATATAACAGTTGGAAGTTTTTATGCACGAGAGTTGTGGATGCAGCACACAGTCACATATTATTGTTTTAGTTTCACTCAAACTCTAATATATTATTATAATATTAGTGTTACTATTTTGTCTTAGAATCCATCACATCACTAACATGTAAATCATATATATTTATGACACAATTTTCCTCTGGATTTCACCCAAAAAAGAAATGTATTCCTGTGTTTATCAAAATTTAAAATCATCTTGCCAATAGTTTTACTAAAAAATATAATTCCTATATATTTTAATACATCAAATTGAATTTGGGAATTATCATTGAATAAAAATGAGAATATTATTTAGTATGTTGACAAACAAATTCAATACAATGTAATATAAAAAAGTAAAATTTAAATTTTCGGGGAACCATCCTCAAAATAAAAATATAATCAACATATAAGTTGATATCTTTTAAAAGGTTAGATTTTACAAACTCTATATTCCCTTAATTTCATCGATTATTTATTTATTTTTTATAAAATAAAAGGGGATATATGTATTCATTTATGTACAAATTTATAAAATTTATAAAATTTTCCAAATATTATTATTATTTTTCAAAATAAAAAAGGGGTTTAAAAATAAAGAAACTAATAAAAATTGAGTATTTTATAAAAATTGAATGTTTTATGTTTAATTTTTATGTTTTCATTTATATGGGGAAAAATTAATCTTTTTGGGTCTTTATAAAGGAGAAAATAAAAATTTTGGATATTCTTTTATTCTTTCCCAAAGTTATAGATACAATGAGGGAAATTTTTCACAACTAATTGTATTATTCATATCAAATGAGTTATTTTTGAATGATGTATGAAATATGGGAAGAAAGTTATTCCATTGAAACACACATGCTGGGTTCTTTTCAAATTTAGGTAATCTTGTAATGTTTTCCTGAGTGGATTGTTCTTTCTGAAAAATGAGAGGTATTTTAGTCAATGGGTCACTTTATTATTTCATTTTTAAATTTTAAGTACACTTTATATTAATTTTATTTAACATAAATCATTAGTTTAGTTATCTTTGTTTTGGAAAATTCAGTTTACAATTAAATAAATTATGAATAACATAATAATAATATAAAAACCAATTATTTAATGTTTCTTGATAGATTATTTTCAACATATGTGAAAGACCAGTAGAAATTTAGAAATAACTCAAGAAGATGATAAGCCTTGATATGTTCATCATAATATGATCAGTAAACTTTTGATGTTTGTAAATCTAGTCCTAATGAAATAATAATGGAACCATAATAGTATCTTAAATAATTCCATAAATATATCAAGATATTTTAGGAGAATAAAAGGTGAAGAAACTTTCTCTATTAAAATCATATGGTGTTTTTTAATCAAGAAATATCTATTTTTACATGAGTTTATTTCCAATTTGTGTAAATATTCTTTCTATGTGTTTTTGATAAGATATACCAATTTTTTAAGCATGACATATATAATCATTTATTTTTTATTTTTAATCATTGTACTTATTATCATCAGGATAAAGGGATTCTGATAAAGAATAAAAATCTTCAAATGTGTGTTGTGTGAAATTGACCTTGTTGACCTCACCTGTTTTGATAATCTCAATCATGTATTCATATGTGTTGAAAATCCCAATTATGTTTTCATTCTCTATGATATTTTTAAGTATCATTGATCTGTACTTTAATTCTTTCAAATCTGTGATCAAACCAATAATAATTTTTAAAATAGTCTTTGGAATATGTTAATCCTCATTTATCCATGTTCATACAAGTTATAAATTAATTATAACACAATCGGATGTGTTCTGCATAAAACAGATAAGTAATCTGCCTATAGCTACTGATAAAGAGCTACCGGTACCCAGTCTACTGATAGACTTAGTCTACCGACAGACAGAGTCACCGATATACTTAACACAGAGCTACCGATGTGCTTATAAATGTAAGCTACTGACTTACAGACAGCTACCGATACAACCATAGAGCTATCGGTGTAAGTATAAATAGCTACCGATGGAATAAGAGTCGCCAATGGACGAAGCTACTGATAGACTCACATCTACCGATACCAACGCATGAAGCTACCGACGCATGGAGATACCGACGCATGGAGCTACCGACGCATGGAACTACCGACACATGAAGCTACCGACGCATGGATCTACCGATAAACAAATTCACTGATACAAGCATATACCAACCGACGCATAGGGCCACCGATAGTGTCAAAGAAACCAATGAAATTGAGCTACCGATGTCCAAGCTACCGATGCTGATTACCTACCGATCACTCAACTCACTGTTTGAATTTCTTTATTTCCTATCTTTATTTAATCTATCCAACGGTCATATCATGTACATTTTAATGATTTGTCAAATATCTGATAAAGGTTGTCGGATGTCAGGAACCCGTACCTCATACCTGCAGAAAGGAAATCTTTTCTATCTCCTGTTTCCCGTGAGAAAAATACGAGAAGACTACGCTGCCCAACAAAAAAAAGGGGGAAAAGTGTGTGGTGGATGGAATATACCAGAAACACAAGAACAAGAAGAATCAAGAGCAAAACCAGTTCCATCAAGAACATAGAGAAGCTCATAGACAATCAAGCATACTCGAGAAGTGTTCTGTGCATATAAGAAGAACACTGAAGAACTTCAACCACAACATTTTCACTGTCTGTGAACCTGGAGCATACGACACTCTGTTTCTCAAACAGAAACGAGAAGAGGACTCAGACTCACTTCTGATCAAATCCAAAGGAGTCCAGAGCTACACTGAAATCACCAGAACCACTTCTAAACTCTACATCTCTTGTTCTGTGATTTATTGTTATACTTTTCGAGCAGTGTGTGTTATCTGATGTATCTAACACATACACTGTCTCCTGTACTTAAACTGGAGGATTTGTAAATCCTTACCAAATTCTTGCATTCTATTCTTTCCCACGAATAACAGTGGTAGAGGTCTTGGACCTGGATAGTTGTAAACTGTTGAACCCCGATCCAGGGTGTGGATCATTTTTATATAAACTTTTGAGAGGACTAAGTCTCGGCTTGAGACTGAACCTCTTGATTACACTTGTTGTGCCATCTCTTTAAAAGTTTTATTCCGCTGCTGATCACTTTAAAACTAATACTGTTTTTAAAGTTACTTTGATAATTAAATTAGCAAGTGTTTATGTTAAGTATAGATTAGTAAGTTAGTTTCAAAAGATAATCATACACTTCTGTATTGATTAACTGGGAATTAATCAATCCCTTGAGAATCTAACAGAACCTCTACTTTAATATAAATTCACTACAGTTTAATTTATTTTTTTATTTGGGGGTCTTTAAGATAGTGTTTTTAAATACAGAAATTTTTTATTGGTAATCAATTCACCCCCCTCTTGAGTAAACCACTCCGACCAACACTTCGTATCAGAGGATTGAAAATACTCTCTAAAAGTACTCTGCTTTTGAACTGTGATTTTAGTTGTATTTTAAAGTTCTTAAAATTTCTGTTATATCTAAATTTTTATCCCTTTAAAATTTTCTCATCATGGACAATAGACTTGAGGGTGCTGCTACTAACCGGCCACCTTTCTTAAATGGAACAAATTATGCTCAGTGGAAACTGAAAATGAAAATTCATCTAGAAATCATAGGTTTTTATATTTAGACTGCTATTGAATCAGAATACAAAATTCCCACTACTGCTAGATCTACTTGGGATGAACCTATAAAGAATGCTTACAATAACAACTATAAAGCTATGAATGCCTTGTACTGTGCTCTAGGAGATGAAGAGTTTAATAGAATTTCTTCTTGTAAAACTGCATATGAAATTTGGGATACCTTAGCTGTTTCTCATGAAGGAACAACGAATGTTAAAGAAATGAGATTGAACACTTATACTATCAAGTATGATAATTTTAAAATGAAGCCTGACGAACCCATTTCTGACATGTATCTCAGGTTCAATGAAATTTTCAATACAATGATCTCGTTGGGAAAGGATGTCTCATCGAAGGAACAAATTATGAGAATTTTGAGATGTCTACCTGATAGATGGAGAGGCACATCTGTCTCAATCAGAGAATCATGTGACATTGCTGCTCTACCTGTCAAGGAACTAATTGGCAAGCTGATGATGTATGAAGAAGAGCTTAAAGTGAATAAAGAGGAAGAAAATGAACCTCCAAGAAAGTCTGTTGCTTTCAAATCCTCAACATCAAAGAATAAGGACAAAGAAAAGCTTCAAGCTGTAGTTGAAAGTTCAAGTTGTGAAGACAGTGAAAGTGATTCTGACAGTGATGTTGAGATGGCTCACATTGCTAGAAGATTCAAGAAATTTTATAGGAAAAAGAAGTTCTTCAGAAAAACAAATTATAAGGGTATGTATGATCACCAAGGTAAATGGAAAAAGGATTGGAAGAAGAATTACAAATCAGATGATGTCGTCTGCTATGAGTGCAAGAGAAAAGGACACATTAAAGTCGACTGTCCAAAGATGAAGTATAAAAAGAAATATGAATATAAGGACAATAAGTTTAAGAAAGCCATGAAGGCTACTTGGAGTGCTTCTGAGGATAGCTCTAATGAATCTGAAAGCTCTGAAACTGAACACAAAAATAAGGCCAACATGTGTTTCATGACAAACACTTCTCAGGTAACTGCTGAAACTCCTGCTTTAAATTATTATTACTCTGGAGATAATGCAGAATCTGATTCTGATTCTGGAACAATGTCTAAAAATGAATTGTTTGAGTACTGTGATATGCTGGAAGAGACATGTAATGAACTTAAGGATAAATACAAGTCATTAAAGATACATCATGCTCTCACCACTACAGTTAAAACCGAACTCACTATTGAAAAAGAGAAAAATGCTCAACTGTTAAAAGAAAACACTGAACTGAAACTATCTAATGAGCAACTCAAGAAAGACTTAGAGAAGATCACCAATGGAAAAAATACACTAACACAGATGCTAGGAAATCAAATAGCACCTAAATATACTACTGGTATAGGATACCAACCTGGACAAAGGAAAATTGCCAAAACTAGATTCATTTCTAAATCTGGACAGAATGAAGCTAATTCTGGAACTTCATATGCTTCAACCAGTTATATACATAGCTATGGATCTAATAAAGTTTATCTTTCAAAGAATGTCAATTCTACAAATTATATGAGACCCATTAGACAAATATGGGTACCTAAAGTGTTATTGGCTAACCTGTCTGGACCCAAGAAAATCTGGGTACCAAAATCATCTCCCATCTGAATCTGTTTTGTAGGGAACATGCTTAAAGAGCTCCTGTAAAGAGACCTGGTATTTGGACAGTGGATGTTCAAGACATATGTCAGGAGACTTCTCTTGTTTTAAGAGTTTAATAAAAGTTGATGGAGGCTTTGTCACCTTTTGTGATAATTCAAGAGGAAAAATCATCAGCCTAGGCCAGATTGGTAACACTGATTCAATTTTGATTTCTAAAGTTTTATTTGTTGATGGCCTTAAATATAATTTATTAAGTATTTCTCAGTTATGTGATGATGGTTTTCATGTTAAATTTGAAAATGATTCTTGCAAAGTTTTTAATTCTAAGAATATTTTGGTATTTTCTGCCTTAAGAAATTAAAATGTTTATGCTGTTAATCTGAATTCTTTAGCTAAGCAGAATATTACTTGTTTGAATGCATTTCATAAAGAATCTTGGCTATGGCACAGAAGATTGGGACATTGCAACATTCACTCACTTAGAAAACTCCCTAGAAAAAACCTAGTTAGAGACCTACCAAAATTAGAATTCCCAAATGATAGAGTGTGTAACCCCTGTCAAAAGGGAAAACAACACAAAGTTTCTTTTAAATCAAATAAAGAAGTTTTGACTTCTCAACCACTTGAATTGGATCACATGGATTTGTTTGGACCATCAAGAGTTTCTAGTTTAAATGGGAAGAACTATGTTTATGTTCTTGTAGATGATTTTTCTAGATATACTTGGGTATATTTTCTAGCTCACAAAAGTGAAGCTTGTTCTTCTTTTGTTAAATACTCTAAATCTGTAGAGAACCTTAGTGGACTTAAGATTAAAACTTTGAGAAGTGATCATGGTCGTGAGTTTGAAAATCAAGATTTTGAATCTTATTGCTCACACAATGGCTATACTCATAACTTTTCTGCCCCTAGAACACCCCAACAGAATGGTGTAGTAGAAAGAAGAAACCGAACCCTTCAAGAAATTGCTAGAACCATGCTCAATGAATATGACCTGCCTATATATTTTTGGGTTGAAGATGTAAATACAGCTTGTTATGTCATTAATAGAGTCTTAATTAGACCTGTTCTGAAGAAAACCCCTTATGAATTGTGGAACAATAGAAAGACTAAGGTTAATTACTTTAAAGTTTTTGGTTTCAAAGTATTTATTCTGAATACTAAAGATAATCTGGATAAATTTGCTTCCAAAATTGATGAAGGAATTTTTCTGGGTTACTCTATTTCATGTAAAGCCTATAGAGTATTCAATAAGAAAACTAAATGTGTGGAAGAATCTGTTCAAATAAAGTTTGATGAAACCGATCCACATGAGTCTAAACCCTCTCTTGAAAATATTGAAGAAGACTTATCTGTTCTGGACATTAATGATAAATCTAAAGAACCTGTTATCAACACATCCAGTTCTGGACTTTTTCCAGAATCTGCTTCTGTTGAACCCGAACCTATAGATGAACCTGAAATTTCTAGTCCAACCTTTACCAGATCAACGAGGATTCTAAAGAATCATCCTTTAGAAGCTGTTGTTGGTAATCATGATAGAGGAACACAAACTAGAGCTTCTCTAAGAAACCAGGTTGAACATCAAGCATTTATTTCACAGTTAGAACCCAAAAATATCAATGATGCTATCAATGATGAATTCTGCGTAATGGCTATGCAGGAAGAATTAAATCAGTTTGAAAGAAACAAAGTCTGGGAATTAGTTGACAGACCTAAGGACACCTTGACAATAGGCACAAAATTGGTTTTTAGAAATAAAGTAAATGAATCTGGAAATATATTTAGAAACAAATCCAGAGTAGTTGCACAAGGATATAGTCACGAAGAAGGTATAGACTATGAGGAAACTTTTGCACCTGTAGCTAGACTAGAAGCCATTAGGATCTTACTTGCATATGCTGCACATCTGGATTTGAAGTTATATCAAATGGATGTTAAAAGTGCATTTCTAAATGGTTTTATAATTGATGATGTTTTTGTAGAACAACCACCTGGATTTACTAACCCTCATTTTCCAAATCAAGTTTTTAAACTTTCTAAAGCTTTGTATGTTTTAAAACACGCTCCAAGAGCTTGGTATGATAGACTTAGAAATTTCCTTATTTCAAAAGGTTTTAATAAAGGGATTTCTGATCCAACTCACTTCATTAAAAGAATTTCGAAAGATGTTTTAGTTGTACAAATAAATGTTTTGTTGATATTATTTTTGGATCTTCTAAACACTCTTTATGTACTGATTTTTCAAAAAGTATGCAAAATGAATTTGAAATGAGCTTAATGGGAGAGCTTAAGTACTTTCTTGGATTTCAAGTATTTCAAAATTAAAATGGTATTATTTTGAATAAAAGTAAATATACAAAGGATCTTTTAAAACGTTTTGGTCTGGATAGTATCAAGGAAAGTGAAACTCCTATGAGTACTACCTGTAAATTGGACGCAGATGATACTGGGAAACCGGTTGATCAAACAAATTACAGAGGTATGATTGGTAGTTTACTTTATCTTACTGCTAGTCGACTTGATATTATGTTTAGTGTGTGTATGTGTGCTAGATTTCCAGCTAATCCAAAAGAATCGCATTTTCTTGCTGTTAAAAGAATTTTTAAATATCTCAAACACACGGTTAACTTAGGTTTGTTTTACCCAAAAGGACAATCCTTTGAGTTAATGAGTTATTCAGATGCTGACTTTGCTGGTTGTAAGTTAGATAGAAAAAGCACATCAGGAACATGTCATTTGCTTGGAAAATCCTTAGTTTCTTGGTGTAGTAAGAACCAGAACTCAGTTGCATTATCTACTGCCGAAGTAGAATATATGGCTGCTAGTAGTTTCTGTGCACAAATTCTGTGGATGAAACACACTCTTTTGGACTATGGATATGTTTTTAAACATGTTTCAATCAACTGTGATAACACCAGTGCAATAAACATCTCTAAGAATCCTGTATCTCACTCTAGAACCAAACACATAGATGTAAGACACCATTTCCTAAGAGATCACTATCAAAAAGGTGATATTTATCTTGAATTTATTGGCACTGAACATCAATTGGCTGATATTTTCACTAAACCTTTAAGTTCGGATAGGCTAAGTTACATAAGACACGAATTGGGAATGTTTAGTCACAACCGATGTGAAAATCCTCACTGATGTGAAATTCTCACCGATGTGAAAATTCTCACCGATGTGAAATTCTAACCAATGTGAAAATTCTCACCGATGTGAAATTCTCACTGATGTGAAATGCTCACCGATGTGAAATTCTCACCGATGTGAAAATCCTCACCGATGTGAAATGCTCACCGATGTGAAATTCTCAACGATTTGAAATTCTCACCGATGTTATATCTTAAAACCTTCTGTCTTCTGCCAAGAATATGAATCATTTTATTTTATTCTATCTTACTCTATTTTAGTCATTTATTTGGAATTCCTAAATGATAAAACTAAGTCTAAGCAACTTCTTACCTCACCGAGCTCAAAATTTCTCACCTTCGAACCTTTGCTCCCAAATCAGCCAAGAACCCTAAACCCGCGATGGAAAAAACTAAGATTCCTACCATCAGAGATGAAAGTGTAGAACCAAAAGCTATGAAGCAGAAGACACAGCATAAAGCCAGTGTTAGTGAAGTCAGAACTAGATCGGGAAGGCGACCAGTGAATCCTCACTTGCAGAATAGAGACATAGTAATCGAGAAGGAACTGTGCGTGGAATGGCTACTGCCTAGCAAATCGTTAGTACTCGAGATTTTGGAGGACCAGAAATGGGTGGATTGTTTCTTGAATAACAATGGCCCATACTACCTGAAGTTGGTAAAACAGTTCTACGAGTTTGTAACCTTCGAGAAGTCTGAAAATGAGAATCGGGTAAGCTCTTTTTTAAATGAAAAAGAGATGTCTTTTTCTTCAATAGAGTGGGATGAGTGTTTAAAAGTACCACATGAAGGTGTCCCTGTGTATGTATCAAGAGAAATGCCACCTAGCAGTGACATCTTTGATTATGAAACCGCCTTAAAAGAGCTGACCGGTAATGGGAATCAAAGGCAAGTGGTTGATACTGAAATAGATGGAGAGAATCGACTGCTCTTCAAGTTTGTTCAGCATGTGTTGATACCGAGGCGAGGAGATTTTGCAAATCTGAGATATCAAGATATCTATATTCTTCATCTGCTAAGACATGGTGTGAAAATCAATCTGTGCAGATTGTTAATGCTTCAAATGGAAGACATGATTAGACCAAAGTCAAAGACTAATGCTTTATTCTTTGCCAAGCTGATTTCAGTAATGATAAAAGTGAAAGGAATAGATGAGTCTCAAGATGAGACAGTTTTAGTCAGGAATAATTTCTGCATCACCTCGACTGTTTTTAATTACATGAAAATTAACTGGAACCCATGGAAGAGAGAATGGGTCAGTGATGATCAGAAGATATATGATAGGTTTAATCCTGTGGATCATCCCTCAAGACCAAAGGATATGAGAGATCCGAGTTTGAGACCTGATGAAGAGGAACCTGCTTATAGTAATGAAACAGAAGAAGAAACAGAAGAAGAAGAAGAAACTCCTATGGATGTTGGTGGAGATCCATACTTTCCCCCAAGTCCAGTTGCAGAATTGTTTTATTCTAGGAAAGGAAAGGTAGATGAAATTTTGTCTACTTATGAGGAAGACCAGTCTGTACCTCACCAAGAAGATGAGGAAAATGAAAATGTATCTGAATTGTTTGTTTCTGGTAGTTTAAGTATGAGTCCTTTGATTGGAATCTCAGCTATGCCGACTGCTGAAGTAGAAAAAGATACAGAAGAAGCTGTACCTGTATCAGAAGATCTTCTAGATGCTGCACCAATGGAACTTGTAGTAGAAGACTCTGATGAAGAGAATCCAGCACTGAATGCTGTTGTGATACATGAGAATGCACCCATTGAGGGGGAGCATCAATCTGTTCTTGGAAATGTTACAGTAGCTGTTGAGTTTGGAGACTGGGTAGAAGACCCAGGGTTTATAGTCTGTGGATTGGATTATCCGGATTCAAATAATGAGATGTCTGTGAATAGACCGAAGACCAATTATGATCTGGCTTCTGAGTTGTTGCCCGATAATGTGGTCAGATTTCATGATCTTAATAAGCTGAAAGAGGACCTCAAAACCAGTTTTGTTGAAAAGTGAAGTTAATGGAAACCTCCCTTGCATCCTCAATTCAATCAATAATGACTGATTCTGTAGTTAGTTTGGCCTCAGCAAGGGGATATGTTGCAGTTGTCCCTAATGATTTTGTCTCTAAATCTGATCTTGTATCCATGAAGAATGAGCTGAAAGAATCATTCAGTGTATCAGTTGCTGAGATGAAGCAAAGATTTAATGAAGAAATGAAAATGTTAGAGAGATCCTTCGAGCTATCTCTGGCTTGTAATTTATCTTCTTTTGTGTCTGAGCTTATGGAAGAAGTGAAAGAGTGCCAGACTCAGTCTTCTAGAATTGAAGCAGATCTTGAAGCTCTCAAGACATCAGTTGTTACTTTGGATTCTTATATGAGCTCCAAGTCTCAAGCTGACAAGGACCTAGCTTATGTGAAGAGTGTAGTAAGCCAGTTTGTCTCGGTGTTTGAAAGTTTCAAAACCTCAGTGAAGGATCACGTTCAATTACAGGACTCTCAAGTTCAAATCTTAATCAGTGGTTTGTCTAAGAGTTTCAAAGAAACTGTTTCCTTATCTCTTGGCCCTCTCACATCGAAACTATTTGTTGATCTGAATCTAGTTCAAGCAATGTTGAAGGAGGAGATTGGTTCTATTTCAACCAGTGGTTCTCTGGACTCATCAGAGTTGAGCCGAGTGGTGCTATCTACAAGAGATTCTGCTAGAGAAATAATGAAGATTGTTCAAGATTATATGAGAGAAGCCTCTGCCTCTCAGGAAGCCATAAAGAGAAAAGTGGACTACTACTTCACCAGAATTTTCACCAAGCATCAACTCTAACACCACTTCAAGCTGATGTTGGAACACATGAAGCTACCTCCAGTAACTCAAGATTTTAGAGAATAAGTGAGCCAAATAAGACAATTGACTCCTGCCTTGGAGAAATTCATGGAGAACAAAGAATATTTCATCTCTTCTATGGAAAGAGGAGGAGGAATTATTATGGATTTTAGAAATTTGTTGCTGCCCTTCTTGCATGTTGATGCCAGACCAGTCATCGTACCTCCTGCTTTGCCTGCTTCTGCCTCACCTGTTTCCACAGTCCAGCTGACTCCTGCTCAAGCTATTCGAAGCCTCACACCAATGATCACCCAATGATCTTCAACCTACAGGACTGACTCTGTGTCAGTGGCCCAACCTCCTTTGATCATTTCTGGCATTCCAAAACCTTCACCTGCATCCTCACCACCCGAACCTTCTTCTGATCCCAAAGGAAAATCTCACGTGGAATATGTGGATTGATCCAGTGGCCAGGATTTTTGATAGGAATTCATTTGTATTCTGTTTCTGTACTTTATGACTGCTCTAATACAGAGGAACTATTTTTACTTCTCATGTTTTATTTGTCTTCTATATATGCTTTCCCACTTTTTGATTATCACAAAGGGGGAGAACAATAAGCGGGGGAGAACAAAATGAGAGAATGAGAAATATTTTCAATGGAGAACAATAACCTTCTTTTCAATTTTATCTCTGATATTATTATGTTTCTTTTTACCTTCGGTACCTTATGATTGTTACCTCTGATAACTTATGTCTATATCATACTATTTCTATTATCTCTGATGCTGTTTTCTCTGAGAAAATTGAATTCAATATTATACTCTTTACTATTATATTTTCACTATGTTAAATGCCCATATCATAAATTGTGATTATCAAAAAGGGGGAGATTGTTGACCTCACCTGTTTTGATAATCTCAATCATGTATTCATATGTGTTGAAAATACCAATTATGTTTTCATTCTCTATGATATTTTTAAGTATCATTGATCTATACATTAATTCATTCAAATCTGTGATCAAACCAATAATAATTTTTAAAATAGTCTTTGGAATATGTTAATCCTCATTTATCCATGTTCATACAAGTTATAAATTAATTCTAACACAATCGGATGTGTTCTGCATAAAATAGATAAGTAATCTGCCTATAGCTACTGATAAAGAGCTACCGGTACCCAATCTACCGATAGACATAGTCTACAGACAGACAAAGTCACTGATATACTTAACACAGAGCTACCGATGTGCTTATTAATGTAAGCTACTGACTTACACATAGCTACCGATACAACAATAGAGCTACCGGTGTAAGTATAAATAGCTACCGATGGAATAAGAGTCACCGATGGACGAAGCTACTGACAGACTCACAACTACCGATACCAACGCATGAAGCTACCGACGCATGGAGCTACCGACGCATGGAGCTACCGACGCATGGAGCTACCGACGCATGAAGCTATCGACGCATAGAGATACCGATAAACAAAGTCACCGATACAAGCATATACCAACCGACGCATAAGGCCACCGATAGAGTCAAAGCAACCAATGAAATTGAGCTACCGATGTCCAAGCTACCGATGCTGATTACCTATCGATCACTCAACTCACTGTTTGAATTTATTTATTTCCTATCTTTATTTAATCTATCCAACGGTCATATCATGTACATTTTAATGATTTGTCAAATATCTGATAAAGGTTGTCGGATGTCAGGAACCCGTACCTCGTACCTGCAGAAAGGAAATCTTTTCTGTCTCCTGTTGCCCGTGAGATAAATACGAGAAGACTACGTTGCCCAACAAAAAAAAGGGAAAAAGTGTGTGGTGGATGGAATATACCAGAAACACAAGAACAAGAAGAATCAAGAGCAAAACCAGTTCCATCAAGAACACAGAGAAGCTCATAGACAATCAAGCATACTCGAGAAGTGTTCTGTGCATATAAGAAGAACACTGAAGAACTTCAACCACTACATTTTCACTGTCTGTGAACCTGGAGCATACGACAATCTGTTTCTCAATCAGAAACGAGAAGAGGACTCAGACTCACTTCTGATCAAATCCAAAGGAGTCCAGAGCAACACTGAAATCACCAGAACCACTTCTAAACTCTACATCTCTTGTTCTGTGATTTATTGTTATACTTTTCGAGCAGTGTGTGTTATCTGCTGTATCTAACACATACACTATCTCATGTACTTAAACTGGAGGATTTGTAAATCCTTACCAAATTCTTGCATTCTATTCTTTCCCACGAATAACAGTGGTAGAGGTCGTGTGTGACCTGGACAGCTGGTTGTTGTTGTACTGTTTCCCACGAATAACAGTGGTAGAGGTCTTGGACCTGGAAAGTTGTAAACTGTTGAACCCCGATCCAGGGTGTGGATCATTTTTATATAAACTTTTGAGAGGACTAAGTCTCGGCTTGAGACTGAACCTCTTGGTTACATTTGTTGTGCCATCTCTTTCAAAGTTTTATTCCGCTGCTGATCACTTTAAAACTAATACTGTTTTTAATGTTACTTTGATAATTAAATTAGCAAGTGTTTATGTTAAGTGTAGATTAGTAAGTTAGTTTCAAAAGATAATCATACACTTCTGTATTGATTAACTGGGAATTAATCAATCCCTTGAGAATCTAACAGAACCTCTACTTTAATATAAATTCACTTCAGTTTAATTTGTTATTTTATTTGGGGCTCTTTAAGACAATGTTTTTAAATATAGAAATTTTTAATTGGTACTCAATTCACCCCCCTCTTGAGTAAACCACTCCGACCAACAGACCTCTTTGTCAGTAGATTCCAGATTTAAAAAGGTAGATCATCTGATCATCTGGATTGGTCACATCTGAGGATAATAGAATAGATAACCTTATGAGAGGTTTAATTTGAGGGCTTATAGAGATTGAAAGTAATACCTTCAAATAGGTATAAAATCAGGGATACCTAAAGTCGGATTTATATAATTCCTTACTATATAAGGTTAAATCATATTGGTTTTTATAATATCCATTTTTGGATTGTTCATATTGTGATTTGAGAGCACTGTTTATAATAATCTTTTTGTTGTGTTTTGTAATTTCTAAATGATACTTTGATTTTTTTCTTCTTTTATAGAAAGAAAGTTTTCATCTTTATTATAATATTATATTTTTTTTATCAATATAAAAAATGCAAGAACCTAAAAATAATAATGTTACTTTAAAATTTGATTAGAATCCCATATTATTCAATTTATGCCAAATATATTTGAGATAAAATAAGTATTCAAGAATAGAATGATAGTTATTTATCATCTTTATGGTAATGAATATTTAGTATATTTTTCTAATAATGGTTGTTCTAATTTTAAAGATAAATTAATTAAATTCAAGGCACCTAGAAATGAAAATATTCACACCTTAGGTCCAAATTATTTGTAAAAACCTAAAATAAACTATTTGAATGAAAAACATGATGAATCATAGATTTATATGAGATGAAATGGATATTTAAATATTTATTCCTTGAAAATTTTTAATAATTTTAATTTGATTTCATATTTCACATAACTAAAATTAAATAAAAAGAAGAAATGTAATAAATACCAAGTGATAAAGAAAAATAAATCACAATTTAAACCAATTAATTTGGTTGATACTTTTAAACCCCTAGAACTTATCCAGATGCATCAGTATGGACCCCTATGACAATAAACCTCATAGGTATATCATTTTTTATGTATTGGTTGAGAATTCATGCATATTTAAATGGTTAAAATTCTAGATAAATTAATATAAATCATGTTCAGAACATAGAAAAAACACAATAGAATGATATTATAATCATTAATTTAAATATTTTTACTCAAAACATGGTATTAAACCCAATTTGTTTGCACTAAGTACAACTGAATATAATGGGGTTGTTCAAAGGATAAATACTCCCCCCTAAGAAATAAATCGAACTATGTATTGTGAATATAGTATGCCTACTCATTTTGCGTATAAGTGGTTAAAATAACATGATATATAATTAAAATGGTATTAATAAATACTATTTTGTGGAAAACACCTTTTGTGTTATGAAAAAATAGAAAACCAAAGGGTGGGTAAATCAATGTTTTTGGATAAAATGTTTACATCTTGAACTATAAGGATAATCATGATATGTTTGATCTGAATGATGATAAAGTAATCCTCCATAGTTACTCAAAAATAGTATTTTTAACAAGAGGTCAAGTATAGTTTAAGAATATATTCTTATGAAATTTATTTAAAGTGATCCATATTGTCACATAAAGTATCAATGTTATGTACTAAGTGATAATATGGATAGCTTTAGAATTAAAAATATTTTTGATGATAAAAATTTAGATGACATTGAACATGATCAAGGAAAAATAAGTCTTAAAATGTTTGAAACATGTGAATAATATAGTGTGTTTACTAGAAATCACATGACCCTTAAGACCCATCCTTTAGAAACTATTATACAGATCATAGATGAGGGAGTTTTTACTTGAAGATTTTTTATAAACATTATCGAGTTCATCAAATTTTTATTGCAACTTGAACAAAAAATAGTTGAAGAATCCGTAAATAAATTTTATTTTTTATTACCCCTCCAATATGAGCTTTATTACTTAAAAACATTTTTTTGGTAATTAGTGGATTGAACCTTAGATTATATGGTCATTTTAACTGAATGTGTTTCTTAATAAATAATAATATCATTGTATAATTATTAGAAATAATGAAATAACTGAAGCTTATGATTATAACCAAGATATTGGTATGAAATTCTACATTCCATTCTTTTATCAAATGGTTTTTATGTGGGTTTGGAGGATCCCACAGATTTAAGAAAAACATCATTAAAAAAATAATTTACTTCTTAAAATTTATATAGATGATGTTATTTTGGGTTAAAAAAATTAGAATATGTTTAATGTATTTTCAATTCTCATGGGAAAATGTTTGAGATGAATATGATTAGGGTAGTAAATTTATTTCTTGTACATCAAATTTATAATATATATTTTGGGAATATTCCACACAAAAGTAAGTAAATAAATGTTTTACTAAGAATATTTGTACTTAAAAATATTCAACTACCTAAAACCCCTATTATTTTTAAAATAAATATTTCCTTGGTTGATTCTAGGAAACCAGTTGAAATTAACATTATTATAGGAATAATTGGATATTTATTATATTTAATGTGAGTTTACCAAATAATAGTTTTTTAACATTTATTTGTGAAATATTACAAGAAAATCCCATTTGAAATATTAAATAAAAATTTATGGTATTTGAAAGGAATATTTAAATTTCTATACTCTTTCAAAATAAATTATAGATTTGATTGGTTTGGTGTTCAGATTCTGAATTTGAATTGTATAAGTTAGATAGAAAAAACACCTCAAGAACATACCGGTTTTTGAAAAAATAATTGGTTTTTTTGGCCAAGTTAGAAGAAAAAATATGCTTCATTATCAAATGATATGGATGAATATATTGTATTTAGTAGTGGTTGTGCATATTTGTTGTGGGTAAAACCCAATTAAATGGTCTTTAGATTTAATATTTTTCATGTACCAAAAAAATGTGTTATTGATTATTCTATTGAAAATTTAAAGAATACAGTAATCCATTACAGAACTAATCGAATAGATTTAAGAAATAGATTTTTTGGAGACCACACAAAAATGTTATATTATACTTGTGTTTATAAATAGTGAAAATCAATCCGAGAAAATTATAATAAAATCCATTCCCATAGAAATATTTTATTTTTATTAAAAATTAATTATGTCTATTAAAAATTAAATATCTTTTATTTTTATTCAATTTTAGTTTAACTGATCATTCTGCTTATTTTAATTAAATGTCTTATTTTTTTACTATGGTAATTTAATTTTATTTATTTTAATCCTTTATCATATCACTAAGTGTCACACAACTTTATTAGTTTTTGTTTTTATTTATTTTTTCAGTTATTAGATAACTTTTAGTGACTCCAAAAATTAATTGTAATAGATTTTTATAATTATTGGATCAAAAAACATGATTATTTACAAACATTTAAATATTTTACCTTGAATCTAAACACATTAAAACATAACCCTCCATCATTAAAACTTCACGACACTTTTCATTACTAGGTCTACTAAATATATAGAGAGTGTATCTTACTACTGCTTGTATTTTGAATATAGATAATGTTGTATGGAATGTTTTGGGCAGAATGTATATCGATTTTTGTTTGCTAGATAATACATATATATTTTTGAGGAATGCATTAAATTTCAACATCTATAAATTTGTTTTTAATGAAAAAATATTAAATTTTTTAAATGAAATGAAACTTAGAGAAATATAAAATAATTCAATGTTCATGTTTTCTATGAATAAAAACCTAGATGTTTCAATGGTAAACAATAAAGTTTTTTTTTGATTTATTCATTAAAATTACAATATTTTTTCATTGTCCAAATGAAAGGAGTGTCTAGTCTAATATCTCTATTTTCTACATAGAGGTATTTATTCCAACTAAGATAATATATTCCATTTTTATATATTCTATTATAGAGAAGAAACCTATTAATTACCTTTATTTGGAGTGAAATATTTTTTTTATTTTCATTTAAACTAAAATTTCCCATCATGAAGGATAATTTTGAAAGTTAATGTTTCAAGAAATTCATGTTAATTATTATTTTCTCATTGAGAAGAAATTTAATTTATATAGGAAATTTAATAATGTATATGTAGAAAATTAATAATAATACATTGAGTTTCTATCCGTTTCGAATGATTGAAATTTTTTTGTTTGAATGGGAATAATTTGAGTCGAGTGATGTTACATCATCTAAGTTCTATGGTTTAAATAATTTACTCACTATAGTGACAAAGAAACATGGTTTTTTTTGGATCTATTGATTTAAAAATCTTGTGACCTTTGGAGATTAAAAAGACGATGAATATGATCCTATATAAGATGATGGGGAGAATATAATGCAAGTCATTGATTGTGATTTTATACATGAAAGTGAGGTTGAAAGACCATTATTACATTGGGGGAGGGTAAATTTTCTGATTCTTGAGAACTGGCTATTCATTTCATAAATGATCATGAGGATTCATGAGAAGAAGATGACACTTAGTTATCAATTAGAAATAAAAAAGTGCTATATGAGGATATTCACTGACCTATTACTAATTCTAGATATAGAACGATGAAAGATGTTTCTAATATAGAGAATTTTTTTGATGAATATGAGGTATAGGATTCAGATGATGATTTTTATGTACCTTAGGATCACGAAGAAGTAATAAATCCTATTTATGTTTGGGTACATCATGATAAAGTTACACTAAATGATGCTCTTAGAAATATAATATCTATTTAAAGTGGTGAGAATAATACCCTAAAATTTCCGGCGGATTCTTATACCTATGTTGATATTGCAAGAGTTAATGAAGATATTTACATAATGACAAGCCCATCTTAAGATGATCTATTCTGTCAAACCAATGAGTAAGTACAAGTCAAAATAGTAATTTTGTATGAAACAAAATTATTTGATTTATTAAATTATTCATTGAAATTTAGCCTTTTTTAAGCTAAAAATATATTTTTAGGATTAAGCCTTCACATATTGAAAACTAAACTCATAAGAAGAATTATAAAATAACTAGAAAAGACACTCTAGATTAAATATTCAATGTATGACTTTGGTAGAAATAATATTTTCTTAAATAATGTTAATTAAAGAAGAAATGGATGGATTGAAGGTTTCTCTAAAGGATTCAAAGTAAAACTGAAATATTTAATGGAAACATCTATCTCAATTTTTTATTTTAAAAATATGCAAGCTATGATAGTATCTAAAATATATCAATATTTAGTGAGAGTCGAGCAGATGTACAAGATTGAATTTAAATATTTGGATTAGATAATGATATAATAGATTGATTTTATCAGAGTACTAAAAATCTCTCAAAAAAATGTAAACTCTATTCTCTACTATGAAGAGTTAACAGACTTGTTGAAATCCTAATCCAAAATCACAAGAGTTGGGAATCCTTTTTAGTTAGGTGATCGTAGAGATATTTCTAACCCAAAATCAATGAATGATGATTTGATGGTTGTTTTAACTTCTTTGGATGTATTTAATGATAGAGTGAAATCAATGTAGTGTGACACTCTATCTATAGAAACACTTCAAGTAGATAAAAGGAATTTAATTTTTTAAATCAAGCATTAAATGAAAATAGTCAAAGAGGAATTTACGTTCTTGATAAATCCTTATATAAATTCAATTATTTTGATTAAGATCGATATTCTTCTATATAGGATAAATCAACGGTTAATCTTGGAGAATTTCAAAATATTTTAACCATATTAAAAAAATGGGATCCTACACTAAATTAAAACATTTGAAATCAAATTTGAAAAGGTTATAGGCAAGAATATGGTGATTGAGAATGAATGTACTTCTAATTATGAATTATTAGGTCCTGAATCATCATTATATGATATCTCTAATAATTAAATAATTGAGACTCATAGGGAAAATTGTAAGGGAAAATAATTTGGTGCTTCAAGAGAAATAAAACCAACATCTATCCCTATACAATCTCCTCAAATGTTCTATTAAAGAAATGTGGATGTTTTAAGGGCTATGCCATTTGGGTGTACTTTAATGTGGGGTATTAAAGAATCTATCAAAGTGTTTGGTATTATGTTTGGGAAAACATAATATATCATCCTATAATTTTATATAGACGATATCATTAATATAATTTATTTTCGTGATGAATCAATATTTCAATTTTTTGGTATAAAATTTGTAGGTTCTCTACCTTTGACAAATATCATATGACCAAACAAAAGATAAAGGACAATTATTATCCTTCTTCTTTCTATAAAAAATATAATTAGAAGTTTAATGAGGAAATTTGAATATATTATACACATGTAACTTCTATAAATATTCCTTTTTGTATTATAAGAATTCATGAAAGGATAAATCTCATAAAATATATGAAACAAATATGGGTGGTTCAGTGTGAATGTCCAAGTAATATACAATTTTTATTTGAGGTGAGACATGTTCTGTCGAACCCCTTGTGAGATGTTTCTTCATAATACTGATGAACCAATTTCTTGTCAACCAACCGATTAATAACCGTTAAATTTTAGTGAATATCATCATCATCCTAATCCGTCTAATCCAAACCACCCAACATGATAAAACCCCACTCTAGAGCCAAAATAACTACATTCTTCATTATATTGGTTGTCTATTTTACATTTTATTATTTTAATAATTTATGAATTTATATCATCATTCAATTAATAATAGTTATTTCCATCTTATTATTTATTTCAATAATCTATATTCTTTTAGTTTATAAATTCAATTTTATATAGTAAATTTATTTGGTCCCACTTCTTTGAAATTATTCTTGATATCAAGAATGGGAGAAAAGATATGAGTAAACCCAAAAATTGTCACTAGCTTTCTCCATATCTCTCAAATATATTTTTTAAAATATAGGATGGTATTATAGAGAAAATTTGGTAAGAAAAATTGATATCAATTTAAAAATTCATATTTTACAAATCACAATTTCATTTCATATTTCAAATTATTGAGGTTATGATATTTTTTCCATTAATATCTATAGGTTTCTTTGTTTAAATTGTTTTTTGTTTCATAATAATAAATAAAGGGGAGGTGGTTGGAGAGAATAATTTTTTACAATATATCATAATATTTTAAATTTTGTATTCTAAAAAAAATCCAATTTTTAGTAATGAATTTATATTTAGTGATTTTACTTTGATAATCAATATTTTCATATGTTTTATTTGGTTTTGAATTTTTTATTTCAATATGGTGTTAGTTGAGTGTGATAAAATTTTCAACTGGGTATTACTATACACACATGAGAAGATATATTACATAGATTTATTTCAAAAATATTTTCTAGAAATTAGACTTCTAGAATAGTAAATTAACTGATGGGAAGACTAATATGACCTATATGTGAAGAAATATCTTATGATGTAAACAAATAATTTATATGATGAAATTTTTTATGGTAAATACATTTAAAGATAAAAAAGTTTTATATTATAGATATTTGGTGAATTAAAAAATCATATAGTGTCTACAAATATCATATGTGGATTATATCTCTTACATGTTCTCAAAATATTCTACACAAGAAAAATTATCATAAGCTTATCAAAAGTCTTATGAGACTCAATAATATCTTATGAATAGAAGAAAACTTATAATGTATAAAAATACTTAAAAAAATGTATAAGTATATGAATATTATTTATTATGACATGATAATTTGAACATCGATTCTATTATTAAAAAAAGATCTCATATTCAGTATTGACGTTAATTATGATTTTTTAAGGTGGGATATGTTTTGAAAGAAGATTGGTTCCTCGAAAAATCTATTTTTATTACATTTCTATGAGAAAAAGTTAGATAACATTGGCCTTTCTATTTTAAAGGATTAATAATATCATTCACGTACTGTAAAAAATATACCATAATTATTGTCTCTTATATCCCAACTGCCTTCAGATATATTTTTAAAATATAATAGTTTATTAAAAAACTCTCAAATATTTATGTGAAATCCTACTATATTATATTTACATTATAAATCATATATTTTATTTCTACAATATGTAGAATAAAAATATATTACTAATTTTTTTGTGCTTAATGTAAATCAACTATATGAAAAGTACACTAGAGAGCCAAATTTTGGATACATAATCACCAAATTTGGAAGATGTTAATCATCTATTAGTTTTTTCTCCCTATTTCATCATGAATCGTTTCTCTCTTCAATATTTCTAATTATTTTTAAAGTGATTACTTATAAATCTATGTGTTATGGGAAGGATGTGAACAACCATAGTAAAATGTAAACCTCATGAAAATGCCTATTGATCTTTTTTAAAATGATATATTTGACTTAACTTATCTATACATTATATAGGGAAATGATTGGTTTATTAAAAATCACAAAAATCGCATTGGGAGTTGCAGGGGTGATATAGAGGCAGTTCTTATTTTCCTAAACCACTATAGAAATTCTAGTGTATTATTCTTTATTTCCTATTTATTTATTATGAATATTTAATATAACATTTGAGATATAATTAAAATATATTTAAAGAGGGATATATTATTTTTGGTAAAATTTTAAAGACTCAAGGAAGCACCCTACATGATTCATTTTGAAACAGCTATAAGAAAACACGAATGCACTATAATTCATTGTATAATAATTATTGGTTACTATTCATATAATTAAAAAACCTATTCTATTTATTTTACATGATACCATTCATTTAGAATTCCTCTTTACCTAGATATTAATTATTTGAAGTTCAAGATCAATATTCGGGTGTTAACTATTTCATTTCCCACACATGCTTTGATTGGGAGGTTCCAATCCTTCATCCATGGTCATTGGTTTATAACCTTAATAATTTTTATGAAGATTTAATATATTTTTATGATGTTGTTCTGGAGTCCCAAATTCATTTCATGAAATTTTTGGTGATGATTCTCATGGAAATCTAAAAAATATCCTAATCATAGATTACTGAAATAACAAAATAATTGAATTTATTGGGGAATATTTATTATCATACCAACATTAAATAATTATGAAATAACTTCTTAAATTATTAATTATTAAACCATTATAAGAAAAGTTATGTTTTTATATTCATTCTTGATGTTAACATTATAGCATCATTCACATCATTGGAAAACTAACCCAAATGATAACAAAATATAATGAATCAATGAGAAATAAAATGTTATTTCAAAATATTAATATCTATTGTATTGAAGATTAATGAATGAAAAAACATATTTCTAAATTTTTAACTCATTTTTAAAATATATGGATTAATAATAAAAATAAGAATGAATAGGTAGAGGAGAACTCTCATGTTAGTGACTAAAATATTCTCTTAGAGTGATTCATTAAAATGAGGGATTTTGGACTCCTTTTGACCAAGGGTTCCCAAATGTGTATTATGGGTTTAGGAGAGGGTAACCATCTCGGATTAAATCTATAACCAATGGAAATGGTGTTTTAGGATGGGTTTATGTAATTTCCTTTTATAGATTAGTTTGAGTGACATTTTTAAGAGCATCCAATCCCTAACGTATAATGTTGTCATTTTAAATAGGAAAGTTGAAAAAATTGAATGAAAAATGTATAAGGGATAATGTTAGGTCTATAATACTTTTATAAATCCATCATGACATAAGTTTTATTGATATTCTAGTTTGTTACATTGTTTATTCGAAACTTTTATAACTTTTAGGATTTTACCTTGGTGACTAACTTTTACCATGGTAGCTTTTTTATGCTTAATAATCAAGTTGAAATTATTAAAAAAATTGATATCTTGATTCCAAAAATAAAAATTATTTTAATTAAGTATATTTTAAAAAATTTAAAAAATTAATTTTTAAATATGATTGTCTAAATCATAAATAATAGTTTTTAAATAAAATTATTTTGAAGCCCAAATATAGTTTTATTAATATTCTTTACAAAATATTAATCATTATAAGAATGGTAATTAATTTTATTATATATATAAGTATTAAATTTCATTAAGATAATTCTTCGATAGTGGTCAAATTAATTTCTTAATACAAATATCACCAAAATAATGAAAAAAATTCTTTAAAATGCATCCCTTTATAAAATAATTTAATCAGATTCAATTATTTTGATTAGGAAACATAAAATTATATTAATCCATAAGTATTTAGATATTTATCCTAATTTTATAGACACATAAAAACAATTTTTAATAATAATAATTATTATATTTAATAAATAAAATTAAATGTTTTATAAAATATTCCCATTAATTATTATTTTTGTATTAAATTATGAAATACTTTTTATATGGGTATAATATTATTGTAAATTTTATACAAAATAATTAAACAAATTTAATGTACTATTTGAATATAATTATATCAGACAACCATATAAATAATTCCTATATATCCAAAAACCATAGGTCTAATGAACATATGTCCAAAAACCACAGCCAAATGAACATATATATAATAATCATATTACATTCCTATATATATATCCTTATAAACATCATTGAAATCATTCAACGTGTTCTCTATTTTTTCCATCAATATGTTAATAGTATTTCTTACATGTTATATCTATATATTTATCATTTATGATATGATATTTATGGAAGATCGTTATAATCCTAATTAAAGCAATATACAATTTTTAATTACATTTGGTTTCTTTATTTAAGTAAATTTACTAATTATATTTCATTTTGATATAGAAATATATATTTCATTTTTTATTATAATATTTTTTCATAATAAAATAAAGAAAAATTCTATATAGTTAGGTGTTTTGTGTATCATATAATATAAAACATACCAGGTTTATTTAAAGGGAAGTAATAAAAAATCGATGGGTTTTATCTGATACCCCCTTAAAATAATTTTCCCCTCAAAATATCATTACTCTAAAGAAAAAAATGTGGGTAATTCTAACTCATTACTTCTTTAGGATCCCACATTACTTCGGAAGACATATGATTTATCTTGATAACTTTAATGAGGTGAGTGGTCTAGTTTATCATTACTTTATCTATTTGATCCTATATTTATACCTATTGATACTAAAAAGAGAGATCATGTTATATTTATATATCCTATGAGTTTAGTACATGTGATGGATAATGTATTTACTTAGTCAAAAGAAATATATGGAATAGATCTTTCAATTAAGATATGTCCTATGAACATGCATGATGATAAGATTGAGTCTCTACATGATTGAGAATTTTTAAAGGGAAAATATATATAGGTCTCAGCATTCTCTTCTAAAATTTCAAAACCCTCTTCCATGATGACAACAAAAAAATTGCATACCTCTAACTTCTAATATCAAATCTCATCAACGATTATTTGTGCAGATATTATGTAAAGCTTATATTGTAAAGACCCGTAAATTTCAAGGAAATTTTTTTCTTAAATTCATTGGGATTTTATGAGTAGGCAGTTTCTAACGAAACCAAATTCTGAGGCCCGATGTGCTCGGAATCAATTTCCCAAGTTCAGCTCAGGTACATTCAGTGAACGAACAAGCGGGTTCTTCTAACTTTTGAACCGGTGCTCAGTATCAAAATCCGAGGGCACCGATGAAACTGCAGTGCTGGTAATTACTTAATAAGACCTTTATTGGAGTTACGTTTGCTCGGGGGAAGTTGTTTTAAATGTTTTAAGTGTTATGTAAAATAATGTTGTGCCACAACTTTATTTCTCCCTTCTAAGTGGTTTAACTCCCACGTGTGGGAGTTGGGGTGGGACCCACTTAATCCTAACTTCTCATGTTAGGATATTAGTGAGGTGGGTCCCACACGATCCCCCACCATTTTAGATCACAAACCCCTCCAAAACCCCTCTTAAATTATGTGACTCTCCCCTACATTAATTCTTCCCAACTTAACTCTCCATTAATTTTTTGTCAACACATGATTAATTAATTAAGTGAATTCAACTTTTGAATTTTTTAAAAAATGTTTTCATGAGTAAATAAAATAAGGAAAGCCTTATTTTATTTTGGGGTTGTTTTTTGTGTGTGGAGATTTGAGAGAGGGAGATATTTAAGTCTTGGAGAACTTCATATTCCTCGTTGAAGAATGCGAAGAATGCCGACACGTCGTTCCATATTCTCTTTGGGTCAAAGAAAGGGAGATTCCACTTCCTCCTTGGACATTCTCCGTCGATGTATACAGAGCCTCACCTCGCGACGCTGTTTTCCGTGATGCTCATCGATCATCAACTCGTTGTTGAGGTAGGGGTTATTTCATTGTTAACGTATTATTACTTTGACGTTCTACATTATTTATTGACCGCTTGTTATCAATATAACGAGAGGAGGTCGGACCGCACAAACACGGCCGAACCTCCTCCCCTTTTTGTTGATGAGCTTTGTTGTGGTTTGGAACAGAGGAAACGCGGTGCCGTTGCACCGCACGGAAATGAGAGTACCGCGGCCGGAGCGGGCCGCGACGAATGAGCATGGCGTCGTTACGTCGCGCCAGTGAAGCTGAAGGTGACCGCGGCCAAGTGTGGGCCGCAGCGGAGGGGCGTGGTGCCGTTGCGCTGTGACGGAGCACCAAAGAGGGTCGTGGTGGGGGCTAGCTGCTTGCTCTGGGCCGATCCGCATCCTAATGGGCCGAACCCGGACCTGGGTCGAGTCGACCCGGTTTTGTCCGACCCAAGGGGTATTGTGCCGGGTCCGACCGGGCCCAAACCCTCTACATACGGACAAATCTGTTCAAATTCCCATATCATAGGATACATACCTTTAATAGACGCACCTTCAGTTGTGTGGGGATCCTTGGATCGAGATGGTCATTTCGGTGTATTACACTCAAGGTTTCCGAAAACTTTGGGTAAGGCCGGGTTGGATTGAACATGAAACCAACCGGGCCCGCGGAGCGGAAAAACTTTAACATGAGCTCCGGACGTCTGATTGACATGACGTCAACTTTGTGGGCTTCCTCTTAGAGAAAAGGTTCTTTTGGATTACTCCGCTTGAGGTTTGGATGTAGCTGGAGTACGGTTGGGTTGGTTTTAGCTTAAAAACCAACCGGGCCCCTGGGACGAAAAAGCCAATAACTCTAAGACCGGGCGTCCGATTGACGCACCGTCTGTCGCGTTGAGTTCCATTTGACGAGACATAACTTTGTGATACATCAACTACAGACTATGCGTTAGTTGATGTACCGACCCCCCTTGGCTCGTGGAGCGGACTCTCCCAGAATCGGGCATGCTGTGTGCGGGAACCCTATAGCTGGCTGCGACTACGACGACGATGACTACTGTACTTGGATCCTACATGGGTTCGGCAGCGATGACGACTGTACATGGATCCTACACAGGTTCGAGAGCGATGAATACTGTACTTGGATCATCCGTGGGTTCGACAGTGACGATGACCGTACTGGGATCCTCCCTGGGTTCGGTGACGATGATTACTATTCTTGTATCCTATGTGGGTCCGACAGTATTTGACTCTGTACTAGTATCCTATGTGGGTCTGGCAGTGTAGCTGGTCTTGTATCCTTTGTGGGTCCGACAGCTTAGCTGGTCTTCTATCCTATGTGGGTCCGACAACTTAGATTAATCAGTGGCTACATCTGATAATCTCAATCGTCTTACGACGTGTATACCTGTGTGAGCTGAGTCTCGACTTTCAATCAATATCTTCGATATGATTGACTTGCCTTCCTATGTGGATTGGGGTGTACATTCCTGTATGTATTGAGTTATGTTTTCTTGTGTGGACCAGGTTGTACTTGAGATTGTGTGTTGGAGCAGAACTGGAATTGATAACTTTGGATTATGTATGGCCATATACCTCAGTAGTGTTGGTTGATACTTGTTTTCTCATTCTGGTTTATCCTTTGTGGATTCTGGGAGACCTTCGGGAGTCTCGGGGTCCCTACTGAGTATCGTATACTCACCCTTGCATGGGCTACACCCGCCCTACGTTGTGTTGGTTGCAGATGAGAGACAGCCTAGATCGTAGTTGAGGCTTGAGGAGAAGGACAGTACATGGAGGAGGACTATTAGGTGGGATGTACATGAAGAGGACGGCCAGACTCGTGGAGCAGATGAGACTGTCTTTACTCACCCTTCATGTGGGAGTTCCGGAGGATGACATGGTGGTTGTTGCTTACTTTTCAGTTGCTGTACTTTTCTTTCAGTTGTACTACACTTTCAATTGGGTTTGTATACTGGCCCATTTACATTTCAACACATACTTGTGTATAAAGTTTACTAGTGTTTACTTCAGTTTTCAAACTCTGTGGTGTTTGTTTTTATTTATAAAGTCAATGCATTACCTTTTACCAGGAATCACGCCTTTGGTGATAGTCGGCAGCCCCTGGCCTATGGAAGGCGGGCTTGGGGTAGTCACAGCACGAGCCCTGAGGACTGGTCCTGAAAAATTGGTGTCAGAGGAGTTCTGTTCTACCGTAGAACGCAGGACTCTGATCTCTCTTCTATGTGAAGCAATAGGGTTAAGAGTACTGAGTGTGGTTATCAGTCCAGGGAGTCTAGTGTTGGTGCGGCGACCGACGTATCCATACACCAGGACCCTTACTTCTGATTTCTGACTAAGTGCACGAAAAAATCGATTGCATGTGTGTTTCAAAAGTTTTCTTTGTGATTACTTGTGTCAACTCACCAAGTATACTGTATTGACTGTGGCGCACCTGTTTCTCTTCAGAATGGCCCCACGACGGAAGCGATCTAGGGTTTCGAGCATTGTGCGAGACTACAACCCACTGAGCGACGAGGCCTCAGTGCAGGGCCCCATTACAGCGGATGCACCAGTGGTACCTCTACCCACCGAGCCACCGATGCCACCAGCCCCAGCAGCTGAGAGTGCACGTCGCCTTAGTGCACTGTATGAGTTTCAGTGTTAGAGACCACCTAGGTTCCGTCAGGATACAGAACCTCAGGCAGCCGAGGATTGGATGGAGGCTGTTGTTTGAGTCTTCAGATTAGTAGGGACACCAGCTGACCTCATGGTGATCCTTGTCGCGAGTCTCATGCACGCAGAAGCAGGTAGATGGTGGAGCTTGATGCTCCACGTGTACGAAGAGGCATCTCTTCTATGTACGGAATTCGAGAGCCTCTTCCACTCAGAGTTTGTTCCAACCACCCTCCGTGAGGTGCGCATTCAGGAGCTACTACAGCTGCGGCAGGGCAACATGACAGTAGCACAATAATCTACGAGATTTACTGATCTCTCACGCTACTCCACTGACATGGTACGAGACCCATTCTTCTAGACCCGAAACTTCGAGCAGGGATTGAGGCACGAGATTAGGGATTCAATGATCTCCCTCAGCACACCGACGCATGTAAGAGTACTAGAGAGAGCCCTTCTAGTAGAGAGCTTTCTAGATGAACCTACACCAGTAGTGAGACCTACCACAGGGCGGCACATAGTAGAGTCTTCTGTAGCTGGCAGTCGACGGATGTCACAGGGGTCCAAGAGGACCAGACCAATAGGCGGACGACCTCAGGATACTAGTTTGGAGCTGCGGGGCACACGCAGCAGAGCAAGTCATACGAGAGGTAGTCAGTGCTATGCATGTGGAGGGCAGGGTCACATGGCTCAATACTGCCCGACCCGCCATGCAGAAGAGCAGCAGATGGTTGAGGAACCACCCAGGTAGAGGAAGAGGTTCGTCCGTGGTGGTCGGCAGGGTGCAGGCGGATGAGGCAGAGGAGTTGGTCGAGTGGCCGGTGGTGGATGACGTTTTGAGGTACTACTACCACCACCACCATGAGGTGCTCCCCGACCATAGGGAACATGTGGATGAGGGAGAGCACAGCTTCCGGTAGCTGAATCTTACGATCATAGAGCTCCAGAAGCTAGTGGACAAGAGTGGGAATAGCTTCAGGCATGGAAGCCTTTGTGTATAATGCTTCTAGCTTCGTTGAAATCGTTGTTGGTATTGCTTTGTGTTTTTGTACTTTGTGTTGCAGTAATAAAAGACACTTCAAATAGTGACGTTTTCATTATTTTCTTTTGTATTATAATACTAAGATGATCCGGTTAAAAACCATTGACTTGACCCTCACTTATGAGTTTTCTACTAGAAGAGACCCAGTGACCACACACTGATGCTGACTGTGTGACTCAACACTTGGAGGCGAGAGTAAGAGTTGGATATATTGGTAGCAGCATCGAGGCCTTACGAAGTCATCCATGGCAGGAATTACAACTGTTCATGTCAGGATTGACTGTATTAGGCAAGGAACGTGGTTCATTGAGGGGATGAGACCAGATTTCTCTTTTCGGCAATAGAGAATTCCTTGAAGCGTTGCAGAATGTTAATGAAGAAGGGACAACCCTTCATGTGGTCAGACAGATGTCAGTAGTGCTTCCAAGAGCTGAGACAGCGGTGATGGATAAATTTCTTCCAGGACAATGACTTTGAGATATGTCTATACTTATGTGAAGGGGAACGTAGTAGCTAATTCTCTCAGCAAGAGGGCGGAAAGTCATCTACATGGAGAGGCGACAGAGCAGCAAGCTGCTTTGTAGATATCCTTTGTGGATAGAGATGGGGAATCCTTTCTACAGTCACTCACAGTCACTCCTCCACTTCTTCAGCGGTTCAGAGAGGCTTAGCATGGGGACGTTGACTATGAGACACAACGTGCATAGACATCCTTAGGACATTGACATGATGGATTATCTATAGAAGGAGAGCACATCATCATTTTCAGAGGACGTACCATTGTACCAGCTTCATTACAGGATGAGGTGATTAGAGAGTCTCACACTTCCCCTCTAGTGGTACATCCAGGGGTAGCGAATATGTACTAGAATATCAGATGACATCACTAGTGGATGGGTATGAAGAAGGCTATAGAAAAGTTTGTTTCTCGATGCCTCACCTGTCAGCAGGTGAAGGCAGAGCACCAGGTACCAGCGCGCTTGGTACAACACTTGGTTGTCCTGGAGTGGAAGTAGGACGGGATATCTATGGATTTCATGACTGGACTACCAAATACTTCCAGAGGACATGACTCCATTTGGGTGATCGTAGACCGACTCACCAGGTCGGCTCAATTCTTACCTATCAGAGAGTAGGGCTCAGTGGAGAACCTGGGACGCCTCTAAGTTCAGGAGATCGTATGGCTTCATGGTGTGCCATCATATATCGTCTCCGATCGAGATGCTCTCTTTACTTCCCGACATTGGAAGGGATTGCAGGAGGCATTTGGGACGCAGCTATGCCTGATCACCACTTTTCACCCTCAGACGGATGGTCAGACGAAGAGGACCATTCAAACACTCGAGGACATGCTCCGTCCATGTGTCCTAGACTTTGGTTTCGGCTAGTAGGATCACCTAACATTGGTGGAGTTTTCATACAACAACAGCTACCACTACACCATTGGGATGGCACCATACGAGGCATTGTATGACCGACCTTCCAGATCACCTCTGTGTTGGACAGAGCCCGGGGAGTCAGCACTTGTGGGACCAGAGATGGTCTATGCGACGAAAGATAAGGTCCATGTCAACTAGGAGTGGATGAGGACAGCTCAGAGCCGACAAAAGTCTTATGCTGACAGGAGGCGAAGACCACTTGAGTTCGAGGATGGCGACCACGTTTTCTTACGTGTCTCACCTCGGTGTAGATTATGAATATTTGAATGTGGCGGTAAGTTATCTCCGCGCTTCATCGGACCATTTCAGGTTCTGGTAGGTTAGGTGAGGGGGCTTATCGCCTGGCTCTTCCACCTCTGTTTCACCGGGTGCATGACGTCTTCCACGAATCATAACTGAGGAGATACGTTCACGACCCGACGCTTATCATCGACCATGGGGAGCTGGACATCGATGATGGGGTGACATTTGTGGAGGTCCCGGTGGAGATAGAGGATCGACAAGAGCGGGTCCTATGCTGGCGGTCGATTCCTCTTGTACGAATCAGGTGGCAGCACATGAACCTAAAAGAGATCACATGGGAGAAGGAGGCTCATATGCGTGCTCAGTACCCTCATTTGTTTCCCTATCTTGTGATATATCTTTATGGGGACGTAAAGCCCTAAGGTGGGAGTAATTTAAAGTCCCATAAATTTCATGGAATTTTTTTTTCTTAAATTCTTTGGGATTTTACGAGTATGAAGATTCTGACAGCACCTGATTCTGAGACCCGATGTGCCCAGAATCAATTTCCAAAGTTTAACTCAGGTACGTTCAGTGAACGAACGAGCGAGTTTTTCTAACTTTTGAACCGGTGCTCAGAATCCAAATATGAGGGCACCGATGAAACTGCAGTGCTAGTAATTGCATTAGAAGACCTTTATTTTTAGTTGTGTTTTCTCAGGGGAATTTGTTTTAAATGGTTGAAGTGTTACGTAAAATAAAATTGTGTCACAAATTTATTTCTCACTTCTATGTGGTTTAACTCCCATGTGTGGGATTTGGGGTGGGACCCAATTAATCTTAACTTCTCATGTTAGGATATTAGTGAGGTGGGGACCACACGAGCCCCCAACTTTTCAAATTCCATAACCCCTATAACCCCCTCTTAAATTATGTGACTCTACCCCACATTAATTATTGACAACTTAACTCTCCATTATTTTTTTGACAACACATGATTAATTAATTAAGTAAATTCAACTTTTGAATATTTAAAAGAAGTTGGAATGAGTAAATAAAATAAGGAAAGCCTTGTTTTATTTTGGGGTTGTTTTGTTGTGTGGATATTTGAAAGAGGGAGAGCATTAAGTCTTGGAGAACTTCATCTTCCTCATTGAAGAACCCAAAGAACGTCGACACGCCGTTCCATCTTCTCTCCACGTCGAAGATAGGGAGATGTCGCTTCCTCCTCGGACATTCTCTATAGATGTATACGTAGCCTCATCCCGCGATGTTGTTTTCTGTGATGCTCATTAATAATCAACTCGTTGTTGAGGTAGGGGTTGTTTCATCATTAATGTATTATTACTTTGACATTATTCATTATTTATCGACCGCTTGTTATCAATATAACGGGAGGAGGTCAGACCGCAAAAACACGGCCGACCCTCCTCCCCTTTTTGTTGATGATCTTCATTGTGGTTTGGAACAGAGGTGACGTGGTGTCGTTGCACTGTGCGGAAATGAGAGAACCGCGTCCGGATTGGGCCGCGGCGAATGAGTGTGGAGCCGTCGCGCCACGCCGGAGCACCAAGGGGGGCCGTGGCTGGGGCGGGTCGCGGCGGAGGGGCACGGCGTCGTCGCGCCGCGCCGGACAGGCAAGAGCCGCAGCCCCTGGGCCATGACGGTTCAGCAAGGGGGAGGCCGGACTCCGCCGACCGTCGGTGCATCAAGAGGACGGACCCGTTGGGGTCCCGCGGAAGCTCACCGGCTGGCCCAAACGGCCTGCCATTACCAAGAAGACCACGGGTTTGGAACACCCGGCAGTCAGCTAGGGTGGACCCCACAGGGGTCCGACGTTTAGGAAATCAGAGGGTCGGTGCCCCCCCTCACGTCCAGCTTATCCACGAGCTGACTCGCGGCCCACAATGGGTAGGAGAGCCCGCACTGGGTCGGACCGCCCAGGCCGGGCCGGGACGCCCGCGCTGGGCCAGGCCGCCGGGCTGGGTCGGGCCCCACCAGCTGGGCCGGACCGCGACGGTCGGGCCAGGACGTGCCCTAACGGGCCGGACCCGGTCCTAGGTTGGGTCAACCCGGTTCTGGCTGACCGAAGGGGTTTTGGGCCGGGTCGGATCGGGACCAAACCGCCTACTCAGAGACAAATCCATTCAAACGCCCATATCTTGAGCTACAGACCTCCGATCGTCGCACCGTGAGTTGCGTTGGGATCCTTGGACCAAGACGGTCGTTTCGGTATAATACACTCAAAGTATTGGAGAACTTTGGGTACGGACGGGTTGGTTCGAACACAAAACCAACAGGGCCCACGGAGCGGAAACGTTTATAACCTAAGCTCTGGACGTCTGATTGACGTGTCGTCGACTTTGTTGGATTTATCTTAGTGAGATAGTTCATTTGGATTACCCCGCTTGAGTTTTGGACGCATCTGGAGTACGTTCATGTTGGTTTTATCTTAAAAACAACCGGGCCCCTAGGACGAAAAAGCCAATAACTCTGAGACCGGACGTCTGATTGACGCGCCGTTCATCGCGTTGAGTTCCTTTTGACGAGACGGAACTTTGGTATACATCAACTACGGACTACGTGTCTGTAACATCCCAGGTAAATAAAGAATAAAGCATTTTCATATTTATTAATATTTATGAATTAAATAATAATTTTACGTTAAAGGGTGGCTATGTTCTATAGCGTGCCCAATATGCAACAATGAGTTTCTTTGAAATCTTACGTTGCACAATAGTAATATAATAATATTTTTTAAATGGTATTTATCCATTAGCCATTGTATTTGCAGGAATGAATAGAAATAACTAAAATATGATTACATATGTTTGTTAAATGTTTTTACATTTATACAATAAAGGATATAGGTTTAAAGTACGAAAAGAATTAAATTTTAAGCATATATACTCTAATATTCACTAATGGTCCACTTATCGCCTTTTGAGAGAGAACCGTCAATAAATATTGTTTTGGTCACTGTTATACATTCTATTGGACAAAAGAATTCTTCTTTAGAATCGGGACATCAAAATTTTCTTTGTGTAAATTTTTGGAATTTTTCCGATAAAGTTCATTTTTTTAATGAATAGTGAAAAATGTTGCATTTTAATTCAAAACCTCTTTTTAATCTAATTTATTTATATGATTAGATTATCTTTTGAATTGTTTTTAAACTGAAATTAGAATATATTTTTACCATTTAATCCAATTGTGGTCACTGAAATTAATTTCACTTTGAAATTGGACTTAAACTAGTGTCAATATTTTGATATATATTGTTTCATAAAAACACGCTATTTATTCTAACAACGGGAATTAATTATTAAATTAATTTATGTAACTTATATGTTTTATATTTTGTAAAATTGAAATCATTTTTTAATTCAGAATATCACATATATCTTAGGGTGATGTTTTGGTATTTTTCTTAAAAACATAAATTTTTGATGAATAGTGAAACCACTAAGTGGTACTTAAAAAAATGATTTTTCGTTTAAATGAAATTTTACCACCCCTGTGTTTTGAATTTCAAAAATCCGACATACATGGTTGTCATTAAGAAGTAAAATTTGGTTCAATGGGATTAAAATAATTTTTGGTGAAGAGTAACTTTTAAGTTTTTAATCGCGATTAGAGGTAATTAGTGTAGTTTAAGGTAAAAATAATTTTAATAATATGAAATGACCTAGACACATGTCCTACCCTTATTGGATGTGTCATGGACGACCAAGAAAATCCATGGGTCAACTTGGGGACCCCATGGAGCCACTTTGGTAGGAAAATGACATTAATAACTTTTTATTTTTAGTAAAAATAAAAATGTCACAAACATGAGATGTTTTACTAAAACAATTTTTAAATGAGGTTATAAAAGTCATAATTTTGACTATAAAAATTCATTAGAAAGATAAAAATATTTCCTACATCATGATAGTTTTTTTTATAATTTTTAAAAATTATATAAGTTAAATTATTTATGACACTATGATGATGCAGCGATTACCTCATTATTTAACGATATAAATAAAATTGAAAGATAATGTAAAATCTAAGCCCTACAAATGTCAAAAATCTATTGGATGTGTAGATTTCTAACTGTAATCACCTTATCCTCGAAATATATAATTTTGTGACCATTTAAATCCAAAAAGAATTTAATAATAAAGTAACCTTTTATAACTTTCCAAGAGTGCCCCTCCTCTCCTCTTATAAAAGGCCCCCATCTCTACCACCTTAACCACACCTCTAAAGCCATTGACTCGGCCAAACCCTGCCCAGTTTGTCTCTCCACATCCCTATATTACTCCTATAAGCCTCACTTTGTGCAGAAGTCTTTCCGAGGAATCCTTTGTGCTCAAATCAAAAAGAGTTACCCGATTTAAAGGTAGTGTCTTCTCTTGTGTTCTTATGTTTTATTTTGCTTCTCTAACCCCGTAAACTCTTATTATTCCTTTTTTTTCAAAAAAACTATTATCATCAACATACTAGGATATTTTTATGTTAATTATTCGAGATACACTTACACACACCTACATCTAATGGTTAAAGAACATACTGTTTCTGTGGATGGTGAATTTCTGCGTCACGAAACGATGATTGTTCAACACTCATATAACTCTGTAAAAGGTGGAAATTAATATTTCTCTATACTTATATATGATATATAATATGTTTATGTTTTACTTAAGCTTTTGTATTTTTTTTGTGTCATACCTTTATGGTTTCCATTGTGGGTAAATGCGATATATTCATTTTGGAAGTACGGACTACCGCCCCCTCAAAGTGATTTGATTCGTTAATGCCATATGTGGGATGTATAAAGGATGGAGTTAAAGATATTATATATTATGTAATAATATACCTTTATATCATTATTATTTATTTCCATTAATGTATGAGATATAAATGAAAGTAGCATTCATGCATATGTATGGCTTACCGTCTCCATGAATGGTGCATTTCATTTCTTATCCCAAAATGTAATGTACTAATATAATACATATATATAATGGATATATATGATGTATTTTACATATAAATGATGAATATAATTATGGAATTCAAATATACATATCTCTCATTTAGTTTTAATTCCATTAATATGACATAGAAATGAAAGTAGCGTTCATGCGTATGTACGACATACCGTCTCCATGAACGGTGCATTTCATTTCTTACTTATAAATGATTATGTAATATTATAAATTCATGTATATAATATATATATATGATACAAATTATTTCTAAATCATGAATATAATTCTTGATATAATGGATATTTTACCACATGAACAACTTGTAATTATAAAGAGTTTATTTTTGACTCAAGTACCAATGATCGACAACATGACCATTATTATCTTAAATAATTACATAGTGTTCATAACATGGTAATAAGTGATATAAAAGGAATAATGAACATGAAAAAGGTCCTCAATCTAGTAGAAATTAACTCATGTTTATTATTCAGGATGTTAAAAAACGATCGAGTCATGTCAGACCCAAGGTATGGGACTTCGCCTCAATCTCCTTTCATTGAGGAATATTTTGTTTTATACACAACTTTATTTTATACGGTGTATAAACCAATTTGAATTTTAATTTTATTCAAAAGGAATCTTTTTATATGAAGCGTTTTACTAAACGACAAAAAGTAGTGTTTCTTTTAACGTACGCGGTGACAATGACCTTTTCCGCCGCCGCGAGTATTATTTGGTCTTTGGCTTCTTCAACAAGCCGTAATGTTTTTAAAATGAAATAAATACCATATAATATTTTATGCATTTTGGTATTGAAAATGGTTTTTATAATGGATTTTTTATGTCAATATATTTGAGTGATATATTGTGATGAAGGTGTGGAAATTTTTTCTTTCCATTATATTTGTATTATGTCTTGTGATTTTATAATGGTCCTTGGACATTTGACGGGTGGTTAAATGATAAACCATATGAAGGGTGGTGCCGTGAATACCAGGACGGGTGGTTACGTTATAACCTCCAATGAATTGGGTATGGAAGTCGGCCGTATGGCTATACCATTAAGTGATATGTGTGGAAGTCGACCGTATGGTTATTCCATTTAAGTATGTTTATGTCCCAAGTTACCTTCTTATGTTATATGTTATTTATATGGGTTTTATGGTAGTCTTTTGTTTACAAAAGGGTAAGTATAGATCTTTTATTCAGTGAAGAGTTTTTACTACTTCATAAAGGTTAAAAGTATTACTTTGATATAGTACACATGGTTTACTTGTTGTTTTGAAAAACTAACATTTTTCATTATTTGTGTTTCCCTTAATGATCTTTTTATGCTCACCCCACGTTTTTTTGAAATGTTGTTCACAAGACATAATGTAGAATAGTGTCAAGGATGGGATCAAGGGAAAGTCATTCTATATAAAACATTGAACTAGACATTCATCCTTTTAAGATTTTTTATTTTATGGAAACTTAGTAGAAGTGTCTACTTTGTAATATTTTGAGATGTAATAGTTAATATCTAATTCTCTAAAACTCTAAACCTAAAAAGATCCTCAATGATAATTATTCATTTAATTCAATGTTAAGTAATGTTTAAGGATGGGGCCTTATAGTTGGTATCAAAGGATGGTTTAGACAACTTTAGGAGTTAGAAAATTGTTAAATTATAAGTTAATTTAAGGTATGATTGAAATGATATAGCATTTAAATATTACCATGTTGCTTCACCTAAGATATTTCTGTGTTTATAATGGTTTTCCATAGAGGAAACAAAACAACTATGTTGGGACGACATCAGAAGGAAGGCATCCTTCCAAATCAGCAACCCGAAAAGGTTGGAATCGGAACTGAATAGTTTTTTGCAGTAATGGAACAGTTGACTAAGGCTATAAATGGTGGTGGTATCCATGCACGAGACCAGCTAGATGAACCGCAGAGGAACATGTCAGTGGTGGAACATTTCATGAGGCAACATCCCCCATCATTTAGAGGATCATCTGACCCTGTTCTAGCTGAAGGGTGGATGAAAGAACTGGAGAAGATTTTTTGATATCATGGGATGTTCAGAACATCAATAGGTTAGTCTTGATGTTTACCGTTGTTAAGGTGAAGCTGATCAGTGGTGGTCAATGGTGAAAAATATCAGGGATAGTGATGAGATTGATGATCTTCACTAGGACTAATTCAAAGGTATGTTTCTTGAAAAATATTTTCCTAAGGTGGTTCGTCTTAGGATGGAAAAAAATTCCTAGAATTGAGGTAGTAAGATGACTCAGTGGCTTCTTATGAAGCAAAGTTCACTTGACTGGCAAGGTATGCTCCAAATTTTACACGAGATCTTGAGAGTAAAATCATCCATTTTTACTCAGGGTTAAATCCAAAGTATCGATGTGCTTTAGCTTCTCTTGAGTTCAAAAGTTATGAAAAACTAGTTCGATGTATGGAGAAGGTGGAAATGGAGTTTGCCGATGATCAGGTGTTCTCTGACAAACAACAGAATAAGAGGTCCAGTTGGCAGGAAAAGGGGAAGAATTCATCAAAGAAACAAGGAGTTAAGAAAACCAAATCTCCATCCTGTGAGAAGTATGGTAAAATGCATCCTGGAGAATGTTTATCCAAGTATGGAAAGTTATTTCGGTGTGGGAAGTCTGGTCATATTGCTCATAACTGTAAGGAAGATGAACAAGGAGGCAATGAAAAGCTAGGGGTAAGATGTTTTAAGTGTAATAAAATGGGCCATTATGAAAATGAGTGTCTAAAGAAGAACTCAACTGAGGGAAAGTAGCCAGACTACAAGCAGAAAGGGGTGGTGAAATCCTTTGCAACTACTTCAGCAGATGTTGGGCCATCGAATGAAGTAGTATCAGGTACACTGTTTGTTTGTTCATATTTTTCCGATGTGTTGTTTGATTCAGGGTCTACTCATTATTTCATTTATGAGAAGTTTTCTAGTAAATTAGGAATTCCATCTCAAGATATGAATCCTGAACATATGGTAAAAACACCCGGATGAAACGTTGAGACAACAAAAATTATAAGAACCATCTAATCCTAGCGTGTGGAAAAAATCTACCTGCATGCCTTATTGTTTTGACTCTAGTAGAGTTTGATGTTATTTTGGGGATGGATTGGATTTCTGTTTATCATGATAAGATTGACAGCAGAGCTAAAATGGTTTCTTTTCAGAAGGATTTTCAGTTTTTGTACAAGAATGAAACCTGGCTTTTGATAACATATCAGGAAGTTGAGAAACTAGTAAAAGATGGAAATGAATGTTATCTTGCACATATTGTAGAAAATAAAGAAACTGTTCAGATTAATGATATGCCAGTGGTAAATGAGTATAATGATGTTTTTCCTGATGGGTTGTCTGGTATTATTCATGATCAGGAAGTTGAATTTACTGTTGACTTTGTTCCTGATTTTAAGCCAATTTCAAAACCCCCTCATCGAATGGATCAAGTTGAACTTTTAGAGTTAAAGAAGCAATCACAGGTGTTACTAGATAAAGGCTTCATTCGACCTAGCACATCACAATGGGGTGCTCCTGTCTTGTTTGTTAAAACGAAAGATGGTTCAATGAGACTTTGCATTGAATATAGATCCTTGAATAAAATTACTGTTAAGAACAACTATCCTTTGCCTCATATCGATGATTTGTTTGATCAGATTCAGGGAGCTCAGTATTTTTCGAAGATTGACTTGATGTCCGGGTACCATCAGTTGAATGTAAAATAAGCAGACATTCCGAATACTGCATTCCGTACTAGATATGGCCATTTTGAATTTGTAGTTATGCCTTTTGGGTTAACCAATACACCTGCTTCATTCATGGACCTTATGAATAGAATTTTCCATGAGTTCTTGGATATGTTTGTGGTTGTTTTCATTGATGATATTTTGGTGTTTTATAAAAGTAAATGGGATCATGAAAGTCTTTTAAGGGTTATCTTTCAAACCTTAATAGAAAATAAACTGTATGGAAAATTCAGCAAGTGTGAGTTTTGGTTACAATAAATTTATTTCCTTGGTCACATTGTTTCGAAAAATGGCATAACTATTGATCCTACTAAAAAAAAGTTGCTGAATAATGGCCAAGACCCACAAATGTATCCGAGATCCGTATTTTCCATGGTTTGGCAGGATACTACTGAAGGTTTGTTGAAACTTTTTCACGGTTATCTAGTCCAATGACTAAGCTAACTCGGAAGGGTGTTATGTTTATCTAGAAAAACGAATGTGATGATTGTTTTCAGGAGTTGAAAAGAAGATTGGTGAATGCTCTAGTTTTAGCACTTCCTTCCAAGAATGGTGAGTTTGTTATATATAGTGATTCTTCGTTTAAGGGACTTGGTTGTGTCCTTATGAATAATGATCAGGTAATTGCATATGCTTCACGTCAGTTGAAAACTCATGAGGTAAATTACCCTACACATGACTTGGAATTAGCTGCTGTTATTTTTTCTATAAAAATTTGGAGGCATCATTTGTATGGATAAAATTGTGAAATATATACCGATAAAAAAAATTTAAACTATATATTCACTCAGAAATAATTGAACCTGAGATATAGGAGATGGTTAAAATTAATCAAGGATTATGATTGTACAATTCATTACCTTCCGGGAAAATCAAATAAAGTGGTTGATGCTTTGAGTCGAAAAAGTAATGATTCATTAACCATGCTACATTTGGAACAAGATCTTTTTGTTTTTGATTTGGTGAAATTTGGAAAGAAGTTGTTGGTGTAGGAAGTTATTCTATTTTGTTTCAGGTATCAATGAGATCATCTCTATCAGACATAATTAAGCAAGTGTAGAAGAAAGACAGTGGGTTGCAGAAAAAGGTAGAGCTGGTCCAGAAGGGTAAGTTGCCTGAATTTAATATCGATAATGATTTTGTTTTGAGGTTTGGGAAGATATTATGTGTGCCTGGTGATTCACAGTTGAATAATGAGTTGTTATGTGAGGCTTATAGTTCCCCGTTTTCAGTTCATTCTGGCAGTACTAAGATGTACAGAGATCTACAGGAGTATTACTGGTGGGATGGAATGAAAATGGATATTGCTGATTTTACTATGATGTGTTTTACTTGTCAGCATGTTAAAGTAGAGAAGCATTTACCGAAAGGGATGCTTCAGCCTTTACTAGTGCAAGAGTGGAAATCGGAAAATATATCCATGGACTTTTTTGTGGGATTATCGAAGACATCTCGAGGTAATAATGCAGTCTAGGTTATTGTTGATCGCTTGACTAAATCTTCTCATTTCCTTCATATTCGAGATAATTTCTCTCTAGATCAACTTTATCGATTTTATCTTAAAGATATAGTCAAGTTTCATAGATTTCCCCTATCCATTGTATCTAATCATGATCCTAGGTTTACTTCTAACTTTTGTAAGGACCTTCATAATTAATTGGGTACTGAATTAAATTTTAGTACAACTTTTCATCCTCAGTCAGATGGGAAGTCAGAACGAACAATTCAGACTTCGGAGGATATGCTATGTGCTTGTTCGATGGATTATCATGGAAGTTGGGACCAACATCTTTAATTGGTTGAATTTTCATATAATAATAGTTTTCATTCCAGTATACAGATGGCATCATTTGAGGAATTATATGGGAAGCGGTGTTGAACTCCCGCTTTTTGGGATGAAGTTGGTGAAAGGAAGCTGATGGGACCAAAATAGGTAGAAGAGATGGCAAAAAAAGATTAGTTGATTAAGAAACACATGAGAACAGCTCAGAGCAGACAGAAAATTTATGCAGATAATAGGAGGAAGGATCTATCTTTCGAGGTAGGTGATCATGTTTTTCTCAAAGTTTCGTCATGGAAAAGTGTGATGCACTTTGGTAAGAAAGAAAAGCTGAGTCCAAGGTTTATTGGACCATATAAAATTCTAGAGAGTTGGATCAGTTGCTTACCAAGTGGCTTTACCTCCAAGTTTATCTCAGGTACACAATGATTTTCATGTTTCGATGTTGAGAAAGTATATGCCAGATCCATCTCATGTTTTGAGCCCAGAGGTAGTTCAGTTGGAATAGAATCTCTCTTATGAAGAACAACCAGTCCAGATTCTTCACCGAAGAGAGAATGTGTCGTAAAATAAGGTAATTCACCAAGTAAAGGTTTTGTGGAAAAACCATATGGTTGAAGAGGCAACGTGGGAATCTAAAAATGCTATGAGGGATAAATACCCCCACTTATTTTGATAAGTGAATAAAATTGCGAGGACATAATTCCAAAAAGGGGGAAGGATGTAACATCCTCGGTAAATAAAGAAAAAAGAATTTTCATATTTATTAATATTTACGAATTAAATATTAATTTTACTTTAAAGGCTGGCAATGTTCGATAGCGTGCCTGATACGCAACAACGAGTTTCTTTGAAATCTTACGTTGCACACTAGTAATATAATAATATTTTTTTAATTGGTAGTTAACCCTTAGCCATTGTATTGGAATAAATGAATAGAAATAACTAAAATATGATTGTATATGTTTGTTAAATGTTTTTACATTTATCCAATAAACGATAAAGGATTAAAATACGAAAAGAATTCAATTTTAGGCATATATACTCTAATATTAACTAAATGTCCACTTATCGCCTTTTGATGGAGAACCGTCATTAAATATAGTCTTGGTCACTCTTATACATTCTATTGGAACAAAAAAAAAATTCTTTTTTAGAATCGGGACATCATAATTTTCTTTGTTTAAATTTTTGGTATTTTTCTGATAAAGTTCATTTTTTAATGAATAGTGAAAAATGTTGCATTTTAATTCAAAACCTCTTTTTAATCTAATTTATTTATATGATTAGATTATCTTTTGAATTGGTTTCAAAGTGAAATTAGAATATATTTTTACCATTTAATCCAATTTTGGTCACTGGAATTAATTTCACTTTGAAATTGGACCTAAACTAGTGTCAATATTTTGATATATATTGTTTCATAAAAACACGATATTTGTTCTGACAACAGGGAATTAATTATTAAATTAATAAATGTAACTTATATGTTTTTAATTTTGTAAAATAGAAATAATTTTTGAATTCAGAATATCAAATATAGCTTAGGGTGAAGTTTTGGTATTTTTCTGAAAAACATAATTTTTTATGAATAGTGAAACCACTAAGTCGTACTAAAAAAAAACTGATTTTTCGTTTAAATGAAATTTTAACTCTTATGTGTTTTGAATTTCAAAAATCCGACATACATGGTTGTCATTAAGAAGTAAAATTTGGTTCAATGGGATTAAAATAATTTTTGGTGAATTGTAACTTTTACGTTTTTAATCGCGGTTAGAGGTAATTAGTGTAGTTTAATGTAAAAATAATGTTTTAATAATATGAAATGACCTAGACACATGACCTACCCTTATGGGATGTGTCATGGGAGACCAAGAAAATCCATGTTCAACTTGGGGACCCCATGGAGCCACTTTGGTAGGAAAATGACATTAATAACTTTTTATTTTTAGTTAAAAGAAAAATGTCACAAACATGAGATGTTTTATTAAAACATTTTTTAAATGGTGTTATACAAGTCATAATTTTTACTATAAATATTAATTAGAAAGATAAAAATATTTCCTACATCATGATATTTTTTTTATAATTTTTAGACATTTAATAAATTAAATTATTTATGACACCATGATGATGCATCTATTACATCATTATTTAATGATTTAATTAAAATGAAAAGATAATGTAAAATATAAGACCTAGACATGTCAAAACAATATTGGATGGGTGTATTTCGAACTATTATAACCTTATTCTCTAAATATATAATTTTGGGACCTTTTAAATCCTAAAATCATTTTATAATAAAGTAACCTTTTATAACTTTCCAAGAGTGCCCCTCCTATCCTCTTATAAATGGCCCCCACCTCTACAAACTTAACCACACCTCTAAAGATGTTGGCTTGGCCAACCCATGCCAATTTTGTCTCTCAACATCCCTCTCTAACTCCTAGAAGCCTCACTTTTGGCAGAAGGCTTTCCAAGGAAGAATTTGTGCTCAAATCAAAAAGAGTTACCTGATTTAAAGGTAGTGTCTGCTCTTGTGTTCTTATGTTTTATTTTTCTTCTCCAACCCCATAAACTCTTTTTATTCCTTTCTTTTTAAACAAAAAAAATATCTTAAATATACTAGGATGTTTTTATGTGAAGAATTCAAGCTAAACTTACACACACCTACATCTAATGGTTAAAGAACATACTATTTCTGTGGATGGTGAATTTCTGCCTCATGAAACGATGATTGTTCAACACTAATATAACACCTTCAATGTTGGCCATTAGGATGTCACTATATTTATATATGATATATAATATGTTTATGTTTTACTTAAACTTCTGTATATTTCATTTATGTCATAACTTTATGGTTTCCATTATGGGTAAACGTGATATCTTCATTTTAGGTAGTGCGGACTACCACCCACTCAATGTGATTTGATTCATTAATTACATATGTGGGATGTATAAAGGATGGAGTTAAAAGTTATTATATATGATGTTATAATATACCTATATATCATTACTTTTTTTTCGATTAATGTATGAGATAAAAATGAAAGTAGCGTTCATGCGTACGTACGGCTTACCGTCTCCATGAACGGTGCATTTCATTTCTTATCCCCAAATGAAATGTATTATTATAAGTACATCTATATAATGGATATATATGATTTATGTTACATCTAAATTATGAATATAATTCTGGAATTAAAATATACATATCTCTCATTTTGTTTTAATTCCATTAATATGACATAGAAATGAAAGTAGCGTTCATGCGTACGTACGGCTTACCGTCTCCATGAACAGTGCAATTCATTTATTCCCTCTAAATGATTATGTAATATTATAAATTCATGTATATACTGGATATATATGATATATATGATATCTAAATCATGAATATAATTCTTTATATAATGTATATGTTACCACATGAACAACTTGTAATTATAAAGAGTTTATTTTTTACTCAAGTACCAATGATCGACAAAATGACCATTATTAACTTAAATAATTACATAGTGTTCATAACATGGTAATAAGTGATATAAAATGAATAATGAACTTCAAAAAGGTTCTTAATCAAGTTTTAATTAACTCAAGTTTATTATTCATGACGTTAAAGAACGATCAAGTCAAGTCGTACCCGAGGTTTGGGACTTCGTCTCAATCTCCTTTCATTGAGGAATATTTTGTTTTATACACAACCTTCTTTTATAAGGTGTATAAACCCCTTTGAATTTTAATTTTATTCAAAAGGATTCTTTTTATACGAATCATTTTACTAAACGAAAAAAAGGAATGTTTCTTTTAACGTATGCGGTGGCAATGAACATTTCCACCGTTGCTTGTATTATTTGGTCTTTGGATTCCTCAATAAGCGGTAATGTTTTTAAAATGAAATAAATACCATATACTTTTTAATGTATTTTGGTATTAAAAATCGTTTTTATAATGGATTTTTTATGTCAATATATTTGAGTGATATATTGTGATCAATGTTTGGAATTTTTTTCTTTCCGTTATATTTGTTCTATGTATTATGATTTTATAATGGTACTTGGACATTTGACGGGTGGTTACGTGATAAACCATATGAAGGGTGGTGTCATGAATACCAGGACAAGTGGGTACATTATAACCTCCAATTCATTGGGTATGGAAGTCGGCCGTATGGCTATTCCATTAAGTGATATGTGTGGAAGTTGACCGTATGGTTATTCCATTTAAGTATGTTTCTGGCCCAAGTTACCTTCATATGTTATGTGTTATTTATATGGGTTTTATGGTAATAATTTGGTTACAAAAGGGTAAGTATTGATCTTTTATTCAGTGAATAGTTTTTACTACTTCATAAAGGTGAAAAGTATTACTTTGATAAAGTATACATGGTTTACTTGTTGTTTTGAAAAACTAATAGTTTTCATTCTTTTTGTTTCCCTTACTGAGGTTTTTATGCTCACCCCATGTTTTTTGAAATGTTTTTCACAAGATTTATTGTAGAATAGTGTCAAGGATGGGATCAAGGGAAATTCATGCTATATAAAACATGTATATAGACCTGTTTCTTTTTAAGAGTTTTCATTTTATGGAATCTTAGTAGAATTGTCTACTTTTTAATCTTTTGAGATGTAATAGTTAAGATCTAATTCACTAAAACTCTAAACCTGAAAAGATCCTCAATGGGAATTATTCATTTAATTCAATGTTAAGTAATGTTTAAGGCTGTGGCCTTATAGTGTCAGTTGATGTTTCAAACCCCCTTGGCTCGTGGAGCGGACCCTCCCGGAATCGAGCATGCTGTCTGCGAGATCCCTAGAGCTGGCTGCAACTGAGACGACGATGAAGACTGTACTTGGATCCTACGTGGGTTCGGTGGCGATGACGACTGTACTTGGATCCAACTTGGGTTCGGAAGTGACGATGACTGTACATGGATCCTCAGTGGGTTCGGAAGCGACGACGACCGTACTGGGATCCTCCGTGGGTTTGACGACGATGATTATTTTTCTTGTATCATATGTGGGTTTGACAATATTTAACTCTGTACGTTTATCCCATGTGGGTCCGGCAGAGTAGCTGGTCTTGTATTCTTTTTGGATCTGACAGCTTAGCTGGTCTTGTATCCTATGTGGGTCTGACAGAATAGATGAATCGGTGGCTACATCTGATCATCTCTATCGTCTTACAAAGTGTATACCTGTGTGAGATGAGTCTTGACATTCAAACAATATCTTCGATATGATTGACTTTATTTCCTGTGTGGATTGGGGCGTACTTTCCTATGTGGATTGAGTTATGTTTTCATGTGTGGACCAGGTTGTACTTGAGCTCGTGAGTTGGAGCAGAACCGGAATTTTATACATAGGTATATGTATGGGCATATACCTAAGTAGTGTTGGTTGATACTTGTTTTCTCCTTGTGGTTTATCCTTTGTGGATTTTGGGAGACCTTGGGGAGTCTCGTGGTCCCTATTGAGTATCATATATTCACCTTTTCATGGGATATGCCCGCACTACATTTTGTTTTTTGTAGACGACGAACATCGCTGGTCGTAGTTGAGGCTTGAGGAGAGGGATGGTACATGGAGGAGGACATTCAGGTGGGACTTACACGGAGAGGATGACCAGACTTGAGGAGTCGACGAGGCTATCTGTACTCACCCTTCGGGTGGGAGTTCCAGAGGACGACGTGGTGGTTTCTGCTTAATTTTAACTTGTTGTACTTTCCTTTTAGTTGTACTGCCCTTTTAGTTGGGTTTTTATACTGGCCCATTTACTTTCCAGCACTTAATTTTGTATACAGTTTAATAGTGTTTACTTCAGTTTGCGTACTCTGTGGTGTTTGTTTTTTTATAAAGGAAATGCCTTCCCTTTTACCAAGAATCATGCCTTTGGTGCTAGTCGCCAGCCCCTGGCCTATGGAAGGCGGGCTTGGGGTAGTCACGACACGAGCCCCGAGGACGGGTCGTGAAATATATAGTTTTAATGTTCTAATGAATTTTTTGACTCTTTTTTGACATATCATGTAAAATATGTTTACTTATAAGATACTACACTCCAAATCTATCCAAAAAAATTATTATTCTAAAAATATTTATATTTAGATCCTCATATAGATCTATTTGAATGTTAGAATTTCAATTTCTATTTTATTATAAGTTTACTAGCGGAAGAAGTTGAAACTAACCTCATTTAAAATATTTTGAACATGATCACATCATATTCTCAAGTGTTTTAATAGTCCATTATGATTTTTCATTAGTATTCTGATGACAATTAGTGTGAAAGATAAACAATGTATTTAATTCATATTGACTAATTCTCCAGAACGTTTAGTTAATCCTCATACACTGATACGATAAAATTAATGGTAGTAATTTATGAATCTTTACAAATACCTCTATATATATCATGGAAATTTGATCGAGTGAGAAATTTTCTCAAATAGTATTGAAATAATTTAACTTCATAAGTTAATCATCTACAACCTAAATAGCATAATTGATTTTAGATGTCTGGGGATGTCCTATGAAAAAATCCATTGTTTTTCCCTTACTTCCACTGAAGTAAGGGTAATGGTTCTATCATCCCCATAGAATTATAAAATTTATCTTTCTCTTTTTAAAAGATCAATAATTTAGATATATACTCTAATATATACCTCTTGATGATTCCCAGACTAAAATTATCATTGATATGTCTGTACATATTTATTCTACTAGTATAGAAAGAGAATTAGGTTTTATCTATATAATCCAATTTATCATTTTTAAAATTTGGCATTAAAGGGATGATTTATTATTTTTTTAATCTTATAATTCCATCATTTTCATGGTTGAACAATTAAATATTCAAAACTGTATTCTATAGCTCAATATCTTCCTTATGCACCTCCTTGATCATCAAAAGGAAGAGCGGTTTTGTAGTCAAACAGGTAAGATAATATTTATACACATACATTATGATTTCATGGTCTTCCCTTTTCAAATCCATGAGTATTAACTCTCTTCTAATCCTCATTATATATAAGTTTGTGTGAACCATCATTCTTATAGTATCAACTACCTTGTTTTTTTAACTGGTTGGTAATGTATTACCTATTTGTATGATTCCATTAAATCAAGCAATATACCTAGATTTATTTTCATATCAACTCATGTGAATATATAAATTTATTTCGTGTAATTAGTATATATATATATATATGATACATTTCATAATATAGAAAATGCCTCAATATTGTTAATTTTAATATTTCTACTAAATGTGTTGAGTCACATGTAAGGTAATTTTTCAAGTGAAACAACAATTGACATGAGGAATATGCAAACACTATAAGGCCCTTGATTTAATAATTTCTTAATCTAGAGATAAGTAATTAATTTGATTTTAATTCACATAGAGGATCTTTTCAGTTTTAGTGCATTTGAGTATTTGGTCATAACTGATACATAACAACTTCAATATTTCAAGTATAAACTTCAACTTACTATCCATTTTTTACAAAAAAAAAACTCTTTAATATGAAACATGACATCATTTCATGTTTTAATAACATATCATATCCTTGATCCCATCCTTGAATATGTTCTTCTTTATGACCTGTGAAAAAAATTCAATACATGGGATGGGTATAAAAATACCATTAAGGGATACATAATGAATGAAAACTGTTAGTCTTTAAAAAACATGCAAACCATGAAAACATTATCATAATGAAATACTTTTCACCTTTAAGAAGAAGAAAAAAACATGTCACTGAATATAAGATAATTTCATAGCATTTTTTAACCAAAAGATTACCACCAGTCCATAGAATGAAACCTATAACATATAAAGGTATCTTGGGACACTTAAATGGAATAACCATACGGTCTAATTACACACATATCACTAAAAGGTATAACTATACAACTGAATTCCACACCCAATGCATTGGAGGTTATAACATAACCCTCCATCCTTGGTTTATCATGTAACCACCCGTCGTTTCGTTTATCACATAACCACCCAACACTGGTTTATCATGTATCCACCCGTCAAATGACCAAGTACCAATATATAATCACAACACATAAATTATTGAAAATATAAACATTTCACTATTAACATTTCATTTAAAATCACTAGATATCATTTCAAGATATTGAAACAATCAATTCATTTCAGAAACCATTTTCAATACCAAAACAACCAAAATGGGAAAAAGCGATTTATTTTATTTTTAAAAAATTTAAGGCTTATAGAGGAAGCCAAATATCAAATGAATATTATAGTGGTGGAGAGGTCGTTGTCACTACATACATAAAAAACATTCTTTTATCATTTAGTAAAATGATTTGTAGAAAAAGTGTTCCCAATGTATTAAATTAAATGTTAAGGTGTTTTATTATACACTCTATTAATTAATGAGGTGTATATTATCAAAATATGCATCAATGAAAGGAGATTGAGATGAAGTCCCTTAAAAAGATCATTTTGTAAATAAAGTAGATCAATTATGTGTCTTCAATATAAGTAAAAATAATGAATGTATAAATAAAAGATAAGATATCAAAAGGTATTTCTCACATAATCATAGTTTGAAATCATCATGAAGTAGAAGTTTAACCCAAAGAATGGAAATTGGGTTAATAAGTTCCCATTCAAAAATTAGACATCCTAACATTGTCAATTAAAAATTCAGAAGATGTGTTGATGAAAAAGAAAAGGGTCTATAATCACATGGAAATAAAATTTACAACAATTAGGATATATAAAAACATCTCTCATAATAATAAAATGGAAATTAAATTACAGAACATAAAATAAGTCTTTGGCTAAAAGAGGAGGGTGAAAGGTTCCCTTTAAAAGATCATTTTGATAATAAAATAGATTGATTATGTGTGTTCACTATAAATACCCATAAATTATGTTTAAACACTAGATAATACAACAAAATTCATTTCTCACATAATCATATCATGAAATAGTCAATAATTATAAGATTAACCCAATTTATTGAAATTGGGTTATGATGTTCCCTAACTGTGAGTCCGACTTGTTTTGTTCAATATTAATCTCCCTAAAAAATAAAATTAAGTTAATTTATACTTTCTTAAGAGCCCTTTTAAGGTTTATTATTCCTTTTATATAACTTATTACCTTTTTAAACAATTTTATAATTATTCAACTTCATATCGGTCGTTTTTTCGATGATCAGTAATTGAGTCAGAAATGAACTTTTCGTAATAAAAAATAGTCCATGTAGTCAAAATTACATTATCTATGAAAAAATATTCATAATTGAAATTTCAAATATATCCAATATATATATATATGTATTTATAATAGTACATAAAATTTGTAGAAATGAAATGCACCATACAGGGAGATGGTAAACCGTAAGTAAGTACGAATGCTTCTTTCATTTTTTTTCATATTTAATGGAATGAAAACTAAATGATACATGGGTATATTATAATTCCAATATAATATAATATTTTATATATGTTACATAATTTCATTAACACCATCCTTTATACGTTCCATATATGTCATGAACATTTGAGGGGGCGGTAGTCCGCACTTCCTCAAATGAAATTACCATATTTTCACACTGTAGAAAGAATAAAGGTATGATATAAATGAAAAATAAATAATATTTGGTACTATATAAATATAATAAATATCATATATAAATAATTTTCCATCATAATGTACACTATGATAGATGGTAGGAGAAAATCTATAAATCATTGTTTCGTGAGGAAGTAGGTCGTCGTACACAGAAACAATATGTTAGTATCTATTTGATGGAGGTGTGTATAAGTGTAGATAATATAATTCTCATAAAAACATACTATTATATTTAGGATACTGGTTTTCTTATGTTATAAAATTATTATAAGATAATATGGAGTGGAGAACGAAAGTAATAGATAAGAACATGATAGATGATTTCACCTCTAAATTGGGTAAATTCTTTTGATTTGAGCCAAAAGGCTTTCTTTAATTCTATTAATCCCAAGGTAAGGATTATAGGAGGAAGGGAGGTATTTTGGGTGATTATTTTAGGATTATTATTATTATACAAGAGGCTTTAGAGGTGTCAGTAAATGGGTAGGGGTGATTCCCTTTTATAAGAGGGAGGAGGGGCACTTTAGGAATGTTTTGAAATATTATTTTATTATAAAATTATTTTTTGTTTTAAATTTGTAAAAAAACTTATTAAATTCAAATATAGTATTATTTTGGGTCTAAAAAATATCACAAAATAGGTTTTATACAAGTTTAGGTTTGCAAATTGACCAAATCCTTTTTTCCTCAAGCCTTAGTTAAAAACATTAACTCTTACCAGGTCTTCTTACCTTTTCATAATAAATGGTAACTATATTAACTATAAAATTCCAATTGAACCATATGTGGATCATTAATGATATTTTTGTAATTATATAATTCAGTTTTATGAATCTTATATTTTTAGGACTATAATATCATTTAATAAAGAGTATTTGTTTTATAAACTAATTTATATCAATTTTTACATTATAAAGTAATTGATTTTTGTTAAAGTCATAAAAAATTGATTCATTAGAAAAAAGGAATTACCTAAAATATAATATGTAAATATCATCTATAAAATTCTTTTATGTCATAAAAATTATAAAATTACATTTATTTTAATATTTATAATATCATTTATTTTAATCCTTTATTAATGAAGCAATCACTACGTCATCGTTATGTCATAATTAAATTTATTTACTTAACATATAAAATTTATTAATAAAATATCAGGATTTAGGAATTTTATTTTATTTATAATGAATATAAATAGTCTAATTTATCACCTATATAACCCCATATAAAAATTGTTTTACTAAACGATACATGTTTATGTTATATTTCTCGTTACTTTAAATTAATTATTCTAACATGTCATTATCTCTCCCAAGTGGATCCATGAAGTCCTAAAATCAACCCATGGATTCACATGGTTGTAAATATCTCATAAAATTGGATTAGATTTTGGGTTAGTGTAGTTTTATATTTTTATAATATTGATTTTTACCTATATTTACCAGATTTACCTTTTAACCATGACAAAGAAAATAATTAATAGAGTTAATATTAATAATGTATAAAAATAAAAGGTAATTACTAACAAAATTTGAACCTTATGATTCCAAATATGGAATAAATTTTTCATCATTCAAAACATATAATTTTCTGTAATTAATTTAAAATTAATTCCCATTGTCAAAACTAAAAGGCGGGTTTTTAAGAAATAATAATTATCAAAAGATTGACATGTGTTTATGTCCAATTTAAATGTGAAATTACTTAAAATGAACATAATAGGATTAAATGATAAATAAAAAAAATCCTATTATACTATAAAACCAATTAAAATAACCATCTAACTATACAAATATATTAGATGAAAATGTAGTTTTGAATAAAAATGGAGTATTTTTTTCACTATTCATTAAAATTGAACTTTAAATGAAAAATACCAAAATTTCTTCCAAATTAAATTTTGACATCCCAATTCTAAAAATGAATTTTATTTTTTCAAAAAGAGTATATAAGAGTGAAAAAATTAAATTTAAAAAGGGTTCTCCATCAAAAGGTGGTAAAACTGCCTTTTTAGGGAAATACATCATTTATCCGAAAAAATAAATTTTCTCTTATATCATACAAAGAAAACATATGATATAAATTTAAAAAAATAAATTGATTAAATAACACATAGTTTTCATCAAATAAAAATATATAAAGGGTGATAATATTTTACAAACACTATTATTCTCTTTTAAAAAGGTCTTCATAAGAACACATCCTTTATATTCAATTGGTTTTTATTTAAATTTATAATAAACTTTGAAACCAATAAATCATTATTTAAACATGTGTAAACCATATTTAATAATTTAGTTGATACTATAAATTCTCTCCATTCCAACAGTTAGGCGTTAACTACCATTTAAAATAATAATAATAATATTGTATTATTTTTTTGTATAACTCAATGTCATGCGCAACATAAGATTTAAGAGAAACCAATTGTTGCGTATCAAGTATGCTATTAGAAAGGGCATACCCTTTAACATAAAATAAATATATTATTCATAAGTATTAACATATATCAGAGATCATTATTATTTAAATACTTAGGTCATTACAACCACCATGTATTTTTTTAATTGGAAACATCTTAATCATTTTTTTGACACATCACAATATATTACAAACCCTTCTACATTATAGGGTAGTGTGAGTGCAGGTGTAGTAACCATCCATCTCTAATTCTTCTTGAAATTTTATCCACATTTAAATATACAAAATAACATTTCTCCCTTCTCCTCTAACATGATTATTTGATTTTTCAATCATAAGAAATTTCTAACAGTTCAATAAAAGTTTCAATCCAATAGAAAAAAATAATGGATATATTTTATAGGTTTTTGGGTCAATTTTTCAATCATATGGGTCTTTAAAAGAGCTATAGATATACTGTCCTTATGTAAAAATGATATATGAATGACACTTTCCGTATCCAAAATTCACTTAGTTAATTTTGAATAAAATTTCTCATTTCCCATGGATTGTAAAATAAACCATAAATAATCTTATAGATCATTCATCCTCATGAAATATTTGAGAAAATATTGTAAAAATACTAGCATAAATAGATAGCGGTAATCTCTAAATAATCTATTAATTAGATCCTTGATAATAATCGAGTCATTTGTAATTATTAATGGATTCAATAAGAATTCATAGTGTTTATATCTAGTTTGAATAGTTATATTTAGAAAATCCTCAATTTAACATTTAATTGATGATATCAATAACGAAGCCTAACATTTTGAGACGTAATGGGATATGCATAGTATAAGGCCCCAGCCTTAAACCTTACTTAATCTTGAGTTATTACAAGATTACACATTGGGGATCTTTTCGGGTTTAGAGTTTTATAGAATAAGATCATAAAACATTCATTACATTCCACATTTAAACAAAGTGGTTACATAATAGATAGTATTCATTTTTCCCATCAACGGAAACATATTTAAAATAAAACATGGATTCTTTCGTGACACTTCCTTGACACTATCATCATATCATGTACCCTTCCCTTGACCTGTGAAAAACATTTCAAAAACCTGGGATGAGCATAAAAAGCTCAGTAATGTATATAAAAATATGGAAAGGAAACATGAGTACATGTATACATAAGAATCAATGAAATCATACTTTACTCATAAAACATAAGCACTTTAACATACCTCATCAAATCATGAATAAAACATTGAAATCATAAGACATAAAGGTAACTTGAGGCATTCATAACATTCTTACGTAGGGAGTAACCCTCTTGGTTACGTTTGGAATACCCATAACAGTATATTCCCTAAATCTCTTCGGAGAAACCTTAACGTTTAACCCCTTCGCGTTACCCAATGCATTGGAGAGCTATATCGGGCTCACCCGCCCTTAGTTTATCACGGGACTACCTGTTTTCATAACAATTCCCAAGAACCATAACATAAACATATCACATAAATCATGAATAAAGGAAACATTACATTTCCACATTTCAATTACAATATAATGTTTTAGGATATTGAAATAATGAATCCATTAAAAAAGAAACCATTTCCAAAACCATTTAAAACATTTAATAGAGAGATTTTTGAACCAAAGTGTCTCATACCACCTTGAAGCTTTTAAAATTTTAAACCATTAATATCCATATAAATAAATCCTTAAAACCATTTGAAAACATGGATATTAATAAGAACAAATCATTGAAACATTTAACATGATATTTTGGTTAAAGCGGTTTTACCAAAATTAGAGACACTTGAATACAATAATTGAGGAATAAAATTTAGTCAGAACATTATAATATCATGAGAATAAATGGATTCATGATATAATATTCTAAAGGACAGTATATACACCATATACGAGTGAATTGGTGTATAACAACAATGAAGTCTCACTAGAAATGTCAAATGTGATGAAATCCCTTATAAAGAAGGTATCCTTAAATTAAGGACAAATCAATCTCAAAATTATTTGTGAAAAATATAAATACACCAAATATAAGTGGATATTAAGTTTAAAACAATAAAAGTTCATCCACACATATTCAAAGGATGACATAATGAATAACTACATGTTGAACCCAAAGAAATCGAAGTTGGGTTAAAAAGATCCCTTGGTAAAATTCAACAACTTAACGGCATCACTTCAAAATTCTGAAAATGAGTTGATGAGAGACAAAAAGGGCATCTCATCACTTGGAAATAAAATTTACATCAATAAGGATATAAAATAACATATCTCAACATAATATTATGTGAATTAAAAGACATATCAAAAGAAGTCTTTTAAAAATAGGAGGGTGAAAGGTCCCCTTACCGAGTTGGGTAACTTTCGAAACGTACACCCCATGGAAGAAGGGTCATACAATGAAGATGTGAATACCAATAAATGAAATTATACTAAAAAAATGTATAATAATGGGATGTACATACACCACTCAATGGAAATACTGGCAAACGTAGAGTAAATGTCACGAGAATAAAAGTGAGATGAAAAATCTCTTACGAAAACTCGGCAGCATAACAGTGTCACTTAAATCTTAAAAAAATGGATTGATGAGATCAAATAGAGTATCTCATTAATATGAAAATAAAATTACAGTATTATGAATATAAAATAACTTCCCAAACATAATAATGATGAGCTTATAAGAAATGACATAAAAGAGATTACTTAAAAAGAACGAGAGAGGTTGGATCACATACGAAAATTCGGCAGCCTAACGGTGCCACTCAAAAAATCCAAAGTGGATTCATGAGAGATAATAGGGTATCTCATCATAAGAACATAAAAATTAAAGTAAGATTAATATAAAATAACATCCCCATCACAAGAAATATGAGCTTAAAAGGAATGACATAAAAGAGTGTACTTAAAAAGAAAGAGAGAAGTAGGATCCCTTACCTCGGGTCCGATTTGACTCGATCGTTCTTTAACGTCCTAAATAATAAACTTGAGTTAATTTACACTTTCTTAAGAAACTTTTTCAAGTTTATCATTACTTTTATATCACTTATTGCCATGTTATAAACATTACATAATCATTTAAGTTAATAATGTTTGTTTTGTCGATATTTGGTTCTTAAGTCGAAAGTGGACTTCTTACAATTACATGTTGTTCGTGTGGTAAAAGGTTCGTTATATCCAGAATGATATTCATGATTTGGATATAATATATATCATATATATCCAGAATATAAATGTATTTATAATATTACATAATCATTTAGGTGTATGAAATGAAATTCACCGTTCATGGAGACGGTAAGCCGTACGTACGCATGAACGCTACATTCATTTCTTTGTCATATTAATGGAATTAGAACTAAATGAGAGGTATGTATATTTTAATTCCAAAATTATATTCATCATTTATATTTAAAATACATCATATATAATAACTTTAAATACATACTTTATACATCCCACATATGGCATTAACGAATCAAATCACATTGAGGGGGCGGTAGTCCGCACTTCCTATAATGAAATTATCGTGTTTACCCACAATGGAAACCATAAAGGTATGCCACAAAATAAAATTAAAGAAGCATAATTAAAACATAAACATATTATATATCATATATAAATATAGTGACATCTTAATGGACATCTTTTAAGGTGTTATATTAGTGTTGAACAATCATCGTTTCGTGAGGCAGAAATTCGCCATCCACAGAAACATTATGTTCATTAACCATTTGATGTAGGTGTGTGTACGTGTAGCTTGAATGATTATTATAACAACATCCTAGTATTTTTATGATACTGGGGTTGTTACAAAATAAATGAATTAAAAGAGTTTAGGGGGATGGATAAGAAAAATAAAATAAAAGAACACAAGTGAAGACAATACCTTAAAATCGGGTAACTCTCTTTGGTTTGAGATCAAAGGTTTCCTTGGGAAGACTTCTGACCAAAGTGAGGTTTCTAAGAGTTAGAGATTTAATTGTAGAGACAAAATGGTCAGGGGTTGGCTGATACAAAGGCTTTGTAAGTGTGGGTAAGGAGGTATAGGTGGGGGCCTTTTATAAGAGGAGAGGAGGGGCACTCTTGGAAAGTAAAGAAATGATACTTTATTTTAGAATGAGTTTTGGATTATAATGGACCCACATTGATGTGTTTCGAGGATAAGGTGATAAAGGTTCGAAATCCACCCATCCAATTGGTTTTTTACATGTGTAGGTCTTAGATTTTACATTATCCTTCCATTTTATTTAAATCGTTAAATAATGAGGTCATCGCTGCATCATCATGTTGTCATAAATAATTTAATTTATTTAATGTCTAAAAATTATAAAAAAAATACTATGATGTAGGAAATATTGTTATCATTCCAATTGCTATTTATAGTCAAAAACCTTACTTGTAAAACCCCATTTAAAATTTTGTTTAGTAAAACAACTCATGTTTGTGTCATTTTAATTTTAACATTAAATAAAAAGGTATTTATGTCATTTTCCAACCAAAGTGGCTCCATGGGGTCCCCAAGTTGACCCATGGATTTTCGTGGTCGGCCATGACACATCCAATGAGGTTAGGACATGTGTCTAGGACATTTCACATTATTAAAACATTATTATTACCTTAAATTACACTAATTACCTCTAATCGCGATTAAGAACATAAAAGTTACTATTCACCAAAAAATTATTTTAGTCACGTTGAACCAAATTTTACTTCCTAATGACAACCATGTATGTCAAATTTTTTAAATTCAAAACACAAGGGTGGAAAAGTTTCATTTAATTGAAAAATTAGTTTCTTTAACTACCACTTAGTGGTTTCACTATTCAACAAAAATTGAAGTTTTTCATAAAAATACCAAAAAAACACCCTAAGATATATTTGATATTCCGAACGAAAAAATGATGTTAATTTTAAAAAATTCAAAACATATAAGTTGCATTAATTAATTTAATAATTAATTCCCACTGTCAAAACAAATAGCGTTTATTTATGAAACAATATCTATTAAAAGATTGACACTAGTTTAAGTCCAATTTCAAAGTGAAATTAATTCCAATTACCACTATTGGATTAAATGTTAAAAATATATTTTAAATTTACTTTAAAAATAATCATAATATAATATAATCATATAAATAAATTAGATTTAAAAGTGGTTTTGAATTAAAATACAACATTTTTCATTATTCATTAAAAAATGAACTTTATTGGAAAGATACCAAATATTTACACCATGTAAATTTTGATGTCTCTATTCTAAAGAATAATTTTATTTTTTCAAATATAACACATAAAATTGTCAAAAAGTGGATTTAAAAGAGGTTCTCCATCAAAAGGCGGTTAATTGACCTTCTAAAGAACATTAGAATGTTTACGCTTTAAAATTGAATTCATTCACATTTCAAATCCTCTGACATTTATTGTAAAAAGTAAAAATATTTGACAAACTTATATAATAATTTTTAGTTAGTTCTGTTCATTCCCTCCATTACAACGGCTAGGCGTTAACTACAATTTAAAATTATATTATTTTATTATTAGAGTGCAATGTAAGATTCTCAAGAAACTCGTTGTTGTGTATTGGGTACGCCATCGAGCATAGCATCCCCTTTAAAGTAATATTAATATTTTATTCACAATTATGGATAAATATAAAAATGTCATATTATTTATTTACCTGGGGTGTTACATCCTTCCCCCCTTTTGGGAATTGCATCCTCTCAATTTTAAAATTGGGCTCGGAAACATCCTTGAAAGTCCCACATCGGAAAAAGAGTCGGTAAAACAAACACTTTAAAATAAAGAATGGGAAGTACAGAGGTCACCCGAGTTAACCCATACTAGGATTCCATGTAGGAAAACATGGACATGGAGGAGAAAACATAGGGTCATGTTCTGATAGAGAGTGATAGAAAACATGTTTAGGAGAAATTTATCCATAAGAAAATCACAAACATGTGGTGGGTTAAACGGTATTCGATTCCCCAGTAGGAAAAGTTAATAGACATCATTTTTGTTTTTTTATTGAGGAATTTATTCATAAGGAAACATAATTACTTATCATGTTGACTTTCAACTTTTATTATATTTTTTACACAAACTCATATTTTCTCCAAAAGACGAGTAATTAGGAAGACTTGTTCACTATAATCAACTTCTAGAGAATCACCTAATCCACAAAAGAGAACTATATTCTTCCCATGTCTTTAGACTTTAACCAAAACCAAAACTAAAATGGTTAGTACAAGATCAGATAATCCAGAAAAGGATAACCCTTTATAAAAAGAAAATATATTCTTAATCTCCAAAATTTGTCCAACAAAACCCAAAGTTCAATGAGGACCATTTGATAAACAATTTGTCCATAAAATTCTTCAAAGTAAACCAAACTAAGATTGAAACACAAATATTTGAAGGATTTAGTCACATAGTCTTCCAAGTTACAAATTAACTTTTATCTCCAAATAACATCAGTTGCTCTTAAATTCTCATATTGAAAAGTAATTAACCTAATCACATATCCTCGATGATAGGTTAATCATTTCCATAGATAACACAAAATAAACTTACTATTGATTCCAAAAATCATCTAACTAAAAAGAATTAGTCAAACTAACCAGGTACTTCACGTAGTCCAGTGGTAGGCGATAAAAACCTGTCGCACTTTGGTTGAGGGTTCGATTCCCGCAGCTTTGTCCGACGCGACGGGTTGTCACACGGTCTGCGTGTTGTCCTTTTTCCAAAACTATATAATTCTTAAAACATCCCCCAAAACGAGATAAAATATTCAAAAATGATCATAACATATTTTAACCTCAAGTTTATCTCATGCCTTTCATTTTACATCATAACATATAATAACCCATAACTACCTCAAAAATAAGGATCATATAAACTCTAATGGTTACCTTTATAATTATTACTTGAACATCCACATCGATTTGTCATATCATACATGATGCATTATAGATCATACCTAGGTTCAAGTGGTTGATCATGACTCCTTGATAGTTGGTTTAGAAAAACCATGAGTTTCCTCATTGAATCCACCATTTTATCTAGTATCTTAATCAGAGAACCACCATAGTTTCCTTCAAAGCTGTTGTCTCTTTGGTGCCTGCTAGATCCATCCATTCACTAAAAACAGAAATGTCAGTGTGAGTATATCAAGAAAACCATCATGTACTAATGAGGAAGGGAAACACTAATATATACTTTCTCATTCCCTTTTTCTAAAACTAGGACTCTTTCTGAAATCCTAACCATTATGGTAATGTCACTTGTGCTTAGAGAATACCCTAACCTCTAACATTATCTAAACCGACCTCTGATACCAACTATAAGGCCACAGCCTTAAACCTTACTTAATCATGAGTTATTACAAGATTACACATTGAGGATCTTTTCAAGTTTAGATTTTTAGAGAATTAGATCATAAAACATGAATTACATTCCAAAAATAAAAAAAGTGGTTACATAAAAGATAGTATTCATTTTTCCAATCAACGAAAACATATTTAAAATAAAACATGGATTCATTCTTGACACTTCCTTGACAATATCATCATATCATGTACGCTTCCCTTGACCTCTGAAAAACATTTCAAAAACATGGGATGAACATAAAAAGCTCAGTAAGGGATATAAAAATATGGAAAGGAAACATGAGTACATGTATACATAAGAATCAATGAAATCATACTTTACTCATAAAACATAATCACTTTAACATACCTCATCAAATCATGAATAAAACAATGAAATCATAAGGCATAAAGGTAACTTGAGGCATTCATAACATTATTATGTAGGGAGTAACCCTCCTGGTTACGTTTGGAATACCCATCATAGTATATTCCCTAAATCTCTTCAGAGAAACCTTAACATTTAACCCCTTCACGTTACCCAATGCATTAGAGAGCTATATCGGGCTCACCTACCCTTAGTTTATCACGGAACCACCCGTTTTCATAACAATGCCCAAGAACCATAACATAAACGTATCACATAAAACATGCATAAAGAAAACATAACATTTCCACATTTCAATCACAGTATAACATTTAGGATATTGAAATAATGAATCCATTCAAAAAGAAACCATTTCCAAAACCATTTAAAACATTTAATAAAGAGATTTTTGAACCAAAGTGTCCCATACCACCTTGAAGATTTTAAAATTTTAAACCATTAATATCCATATAAATAAATCCTTAAAACCATTTTAAAACATGAATATTAATAAGAACAAATCATTAAAACATTTAACGCGATATTTTGGTTAAAGGGGTTTTACAATAATTAGAGACACATGAATACAATAATTGAGGAATAACATTTAGTCAGAACTTTATAATATCATGAGAATAAATTTATTCATGATATAATATGCCAAAGTATAGTATATACACCATATAAGAGTGAATTGTTGCATAACAACAATGAAGTCTGAATAGAAATGTCAAATGTGAAGAAATCCCTTAGAAAGAAGGTATCCTTAAATTAAGGATAAATCAACATCAAAATTATTTGTGAAAAATATAAATACACCCAATATAATTGGGTATTAAGTGTAAAACAATAAAGGGTCAATCACACATATTCAAAAGATTTCATATTCAATAACTACATGTTGAACCCAAAGAAATAGAAATTGGGTTAAAAATTTCCATTGGTAAAATTCGACAGCCTAACGATATCACTTTAAAATTCAGAAAATGAGTTGATAAGAGATAAAAAGGGAATATCATCACTTGGACATAAAATTTACATCAATAAGGATAAAAAAGAACATTTCCCATCATAATATTATGTGAATTAAAAGACATAACAAAAGAAGTTTTTTAAAAAGAGGAGGGTGAAAGGTCCCCTTACTAAGTTGGGTAACTTTTGAAACGTACACCCCATGGAAGAAGGGTCATACAATGAAGATGTTAATACTAATAAATGAAATTATAATACACAAAGTTTATAATAATTGTCATTACATACACCACTCAAAGGAAATAGTGGCAAACGTAGCATAAATGTCATGAGAATAAAAGTGAGATGAAAAATCCCTTACGAAAACTCGGCAGCCTAACGGTGCCACTTAAATCTTCCAAAAATGGATTAATGAGATCAAATAGGGTCTCTCATAATATGAACAAAAAAATTATAGTATTATGAATATAAAAGAGCATCCCAAACATAATAATGATGAGCTTATAAGAAATGACATAAAAGAGATTACTTAAAAAGAACGAGAGAGGTGGATCCCTTACGAAAATTCGGCAGCCTAACGGCGCCACTCAAAACTTCCAAAATGGATTGATGAGAGAGAACATGGTCTCTGATAATATGAAAAAAAAATTAAAGTAAGATTAATATAAAAGAACATACCAATCACAAGAAATATGAGCTTAGAAGGAATGACATAAAAGAGTGTACTTAAAAAGAAAGAGAGGAGTAGGATCCCTTACCTCGGGTCCAACTTGACTCGATCGTTCTTCAACATCCTTAATAATAAACTTGAGTTAATTTCAACTTCCTTAAGAACCTTTTTCAAGTTCATTATTCCTTTTGTATCACTTATTTCTGTGTTATAAACATTACGTAATCATTTAAGTTAATAATGTTTGTTTTGTCGATATTTGGTTCTTAAGTCGAAAGTGGACTTCTGACAATTACATGTTGTTCGTGTGGTCAAAGGTTCATTATATCCAGAATGATATTCATGATATGGATATAATATATGACATATATATCCAGAATATACATGTATTTATAATATTACAAAATCATTTAGAGGTAATAAATGAAATGCACCATTCATGGAGACGGTAAGCCGTACGTACGCATGAACGCTACTTTCATTTCTATGTCATATTAATGGAATTAAAACTAAAGGAGAGGTATGTATATTTTAATTCCAGAATTATATTCATAATTTATATGTAATATACATCATATATAATAACTTTAAATGCATCCTTTATACATCCCACATATGGCATTAACGAATCAAATCACTTTGAGGGGGCGGTAGTCCGCACTTCATAAAATGAAATTATCGTGTTTACCCACAATGGAAACCATAAAGGAATGCAACAGAAGAAAAATACAGAAGCTTAAGTAAAACATAAACATATTATATATCATATATAAATATAGTTACATCTTAATGGCCACCTTTTAATGTGTTATATGAGTGTTGAACAATCATCGTTTCGTGAGGCAGAAATTCTCCATCCACAGAAACAATATGTTCTTTAACCATTTGATGTCGGTGTATGTACGTGTAGCTCGAATTATTCTTATAAAAACATCCTAGTATATTTAAGATACTATATTTGTTACAAAATAAATTAATAAAAAGAGTTTAGGGGGTTGGAGAAGCAAAATAAAACAAAAGAACACAAGTGAAGACATTACCTTAAAATCGGGTAACTCCCTTTGGTTTGAGGTCAAAGGCTTCCTTTGGAAGACTTATGACCAACGTGAGGCTACTAAGAGTTATAGAGGGATGTTTGGAGACAAAATGGGCAGGGGTTGGCCGATCCAAAGGCTTTGTATGTGTGGGTAAGGAGGTAGAGGTGGGGGCCTTTTATAAGACGAGAGGAGGGGCACTATTGGAATGTAAAGAAATGTTACTTTATTTTAGAATGCGTTTTGGATTTTAATGGTCCCACATTGATGTGTTTCCAGGGTAAGGTGATAAGGGTTCCAAATCCACCCATACAATAGGTTTTGGACTTGTCTAGGTCTTAGATTTTACATTATCTTTCAATTTTATTTAAATCGTTAAATAATGAGGTCATCGCGCATCATCATGATGTCATAAATAATTTAATTTATTTAATTTCTAAAAATCATAAAAAATCTACTATGATGTAGCAAATATTTTTATCTTTTTAATGACTATTTATAGTCAAATATATTACTTGTATTACCCCATTTAAAAAATTTTTTAATAAAAGAACTCATGTTTTTGTCATTTTAATTTTAACATTAAATAAAAAGGTATTTATGTCATTTTCCAACCAAAGTGGCTCCATGGGGTCCCCAAGTTGACCCATGGATTGTATTGGTAGTCCATGACACATCCAATGAGGTTAGGACATGTGTCTAGGTCATTTCACATTATTAAAACATTATTTTTACCTTAAATTACAATAATTACCTCTAATCGCGATTAAGAACATAAAAGTTACTATTCACCAAAAAATTATTTTAATCCCATTGAACAACATTTTACTTCCTAATTACAACCATGTATGTTGGATTTTTGAAATACCAAACACAGAGGTGGAAAAGATTCATATAAATGAAAAATCAGTTTCTTTAACTACCACTTAGTGGTTTCCCTATTCACAAAAAATTGAAGTTTTTTAGAAAAATACCAAAAATTCACCCTAAGATATATTTGATATTCCGAACTAAAAAAATGATGTCTATTTTACAAAATTCAAAACATATAAGTTTCATTAATTAATTCTATATTTAATTCCTGCTGTCAGAACAAATAGTGTGTTTTTATGAAACAATATCTATTAAAAGATTGACACTAGTTTAAGTCCAATTTCAAAGTGAAATTAATTCCAATGACCACTACTGGATTAAATGGTAAAAATATATTCTAATTTTACAATAAAACAATTAAAAAGATAATATAATCATATAAATAAATTAGATTAAAAAGAGGTTTTGAATTAAAATACAACATTTTTCACTATTCATTAAAAAATGAACTTTATCGGAAAGATACCAAAAATTTACACAAAGTAAATTTTGATGTCAATATTCTAAAGAAGAATTTTATTTTGTCAAATATAACACATAAAACTGTCAAAAAGTGGATTTAAAAGAGGTTCGCCATCAAAAGGCGGTTAATCGACCTTCTAAAGAACATTAATATGTTTACGCTTAAAAATTGAATTCATTCAAATTTTTAATCCTCTAACATTTATTGTAAAAAGTAAAAATATTTGACAAACATATATAATCATTTTGTAGTTAGTTCTGCTCATTCCCAGCATTACAAAGGCTAGGCGTTAACTACCATTTAAAATAATATTATTATATTATTAGAGTGCAACGTATGATTCCCAAGAAACTCGTTGTTGCGTATTGGGTACGCCATTGAGCATAGCGTCCCCTTTAAAGTAATATTAAAATTTTATTCACAAATATGGACAAATATAAAAATTTCATATTCTTTATTTACCTGGGGGGTTACACACAATGTATCAAAATTGTCATGATTATGCAGTAGAGGATATTTGTTCATGATCACAACCTTCTTGAGGTCACGATAATCAATGATAAGATACATTTGATAAATCATTCATATTTACTAAAAGAGATAGTAATACTCACAATAGAAAACATGGTAGCATAAAAACCTTTTTCATATTCTCATAGAGTTACTTCTTCAATTTCAGCAACTCAATCAGGCTCATTATATAAAGATTAATTGAAAATGGTATAACACTATGTATGAGTACTATTGAAAACTCAACCTTATGATATAGGGTAAGGTCATGAAATCCTTCTAAAAATATATTGATATATTCTTGAAAAATAGGAATGTACTCAATATCTAGTTTCTCCAAAATCAGATATTAAGAATGATATAATGAAAGAAATATTATCAGGAAAATTATAGTTCATCTTGAATTGATAGATGATAATATACTAATTTGTGATATGAAATGTGACTTATTTGTCCTTATAATTAATTTTCGATCTATTTATATATATCCAATCCATTTATAAAATCACATCAAATTCGACCATATGGACAATAATATGATTTTTAGGAAGCACATTCCAATTAAATTATATTATATTGAATTTAGCTACTTGAGATTTAATAATTATACCATTAATATTTTCCACTAATAATTAAATATATTTACATTGGGATGGTGATTTCATTCCCATAAAAAAAATTTAGATATAAATAAGTGTGTATAACTAAGATCAAATAAGAAATTTGTAGTTAATGAGTGGATGATGAGTGTAGCTTCCGACATTCTATTTTCATGAACCAAATCTATAATTGTGATTGCATAAGATAAATATTTTTTCATTTTATTTATTGGATTATAAACTTTATTTTAATTATATATAATTGGATAAATGGTTTTCATAATGTTAGAACTTCTTATAAATAGTCAATTGGAGTGTGGGTGGTCTATTTGGATGATCTTAATTTTTCATCAACTTCATTGGAGGACCTCCACATATTTTTTTTGGAATTATTGTCCTTTCCTTTCTTATCATACATACTAGATGAATTTACCTTTGCATTTAAGGAAATTTCCTCCATATCACTTCCCATATTTTCAACATAAAGGAAAAAATATTATCTTTCTTAAATGGGTTTTATCATTTCAGTTTCCATATAACTCCATTTTACTTTTATTATCCTAAAAATCTCGGGAAAAATAATTTTATATAATTTACATTTACACCTTGAGACCACATATGAAAAATTTCTTAATAGCTACTGGAATTCCTTATAGACTGGGTAATTTAGAGTCCATTTTTTAAGACACTAAATAATTTATCAATTTATTTATGGTCAATGAAAAAACAATAATCACAAATTGAATGTATTACTTTATCAATACTAAGGGATTCATCCTTATTTTTCTTTATCTGAAGTAATTATCTCTCAATTTTTGTTTGAATGGTATAGGGTCAAATAGTTAACGAAAAAATATTCTTAAACTATTCCAATCTAATAGATTTAATTTATTCTTCTCTCCTCACATTCAAAATGAGAGACCACCACTGATTCGCCCCACGTCTTAAATGATATATTATTAAAACAAACATTTCATTGTATGATCACTATAGAAAATAAAATATATTTTATGTTTCATTGATACATTAATCCAAAATTACTAGATTAGAAGACCCAATAAGTTATGTTAAATGTTTTGGTATGAGGGTATCAATTGAGATTTATTCCATCCTTAGATCATTTTGGAGTTTGGAATGATTCATGTTATAGTTCATACCTAGATAATTCCCGGTGAGAATTCCCATGACATTATTCACTCCATCTCCCATCCTACTTGGTTTCTTAATGGGTTAGTCCTTTCATTCTCCATCACACTCATTGTTAAGTAAATTCCATGAGGTTTCAACTAATAATCAATACCAAAATGGATAGTGCGAGTATACAAAAATAATAATCAAATAATAAGTCATATGATATGTAAAATCAACACAAAGATATAAAAAATTAGGACCCCCTAATTTCATCCAATGGCATTTTAAGTTCATCGTACATCATGTTTGGTTTAGAATAGGTTATTTTTGGTTCTATTGCATTATTTTTTATAGCACAATCCCAAAAAAAAACTAAACACTTCTTTGATACAAACAGAGATAAAACGACCATAAAATATATACAAATTACATAATTTTACATTAATAATCATTATAAATTAGATATAAATCACACCATAGAACATATAAGTTCACTATATTGGGAGATTAGATACATAAATATATTATTTCACAAAAATTATACGACAAATTCCAAAAATATTCATCAAATACAATACCCTTATAGAAAAATCATATATAATACTTATCTTTATAACTGGGGGAATCACCACTAAAAAATTGAGTTTTAAAAGTGCTAGTAAAGGGAATTTAATATCGCTGATAAATTTATATCTACACATCAGTTGTTAAAGGAAAGGCTTTAACAGCGCTAAAAAATAGTAATTAAATATGGAAAACTATATATTTTCAATCCTTTATGAGCCCGAACTCTTTATTTGTGCTTCCATAACCCCTTTAATAGTGTTCCCCCCCCCCATATCAGTACTTTTAACCCCACCACCCCTTTAATAGTGCTTTGCAAATATCCAAACTCCTACGTACACATGAATTTTAACTATGCACATATCCTATGAATATATAATACCTTTACTAATGCACAATGTTGTTTTATTGTCCATTTAATGATATTTTTGTTTATTTATACATATTAACATATATATTTTTATTCATATATTTATATAATTATTTTTAAATACATTTATAAAATATATATGTTTGTGTTATATAAAAATATATAATTATTTAAATATATTATATATTATATTCATTTACAAATACTTGAAAATAATATAAATATATATCCATTTATCAATACACAAATATATTTATATATAAACATTATATATTTATTTTTATAATGTAAAAAATGGTAAGATATTATTTTAAACACATTATTATAATATATATTTATTTACATATATTAGAATATACCTATATATATATATTAATTATTTACACACACACATGTTTATATATGAATATTCTTTTATAGGTGTATATATACATATTAATTAATTTTTATAAGGTTAATAAAATAGATAATTTTTTACTTCAAATAAAATGAATTATAAATATTTATTTTATATATTTAAGAATACATTTTTATATAAATATGTAGATATATGTTATTATAGGAGTAATTTATTATAATTTAATATAATAAAATTTGTATATATTTAATTATAAAAAAATACTACATTATGAAAATTGATTAAATTTTAGAACTATAATATAAATATGACTGTATACCCTGTGAATAAATTTGGTCCCCATTGAAAATGGGAAAAAGGCCTAGTTAAACGAGGATGAAATTCCATAGAATGTTAAAAAAATTGGGGTACCGAGACTAATCACAATTTTTTTAGGTCTTTTAGGCCATTGTGGCCCAAGAAATGCAATAAAGTGTTCCCGAAGGTCAATAGTCTGTGGAGCTCATCATAGGCTTAGATTTTATATGTTTTAGAGCTCAAATGGACACCCAATTCAAATTTTATGGTCGTACCTTTTAACATTCATTAATTAATTAATTTTTTATGTCATCAAACTATAAATAAATGACTATTACACAATAATAATTAGTAAATTATTAATTAATATTTTTATATTATTTTATATCCCATTTTCACTAAATATCTTATAAATTAAGTGTAAATTCCTTTTTATCCATATCTAAAACAAATTTAATATATATATATATATATTATCTATCTCAATGTCAATATATTTATATATAAATATGTAATTCTTAATGAAAATCATTTTTTATTAAATATACCATTTATTAGTTCTCAAAAAAAGTGATGATAGAGGTCCACCATTTATTAGCACGTTTTTTCTTGCACATATAGGGGGATTTAGCAAAAATTTTTAAGAGCAATGATATATGTCACCATGTAACCTTGTTTTTTAGTGCTTTTAAAGTTCCCTTTTTATAACACTAACAATAGAGCTTCTTATGATCCCATTTTACATCTTTTTTTCTAGAGCTATCAAATGAGTTATTTGAAAATGCTTTTAACTAGCATTGTTAAATACCTAGCACTGGATAAAACATGTTTTTTAGCAGTGAGTGATAAAAATAAGAAATATTTAGATCAAATTTTTCGTAAGGGGAAAAGATAAAATATATTAATCATAGATCATAAGTGAGTACAAGATGAACATGCAGTTATGAGAACATAATCATGCTACTTGACCAAATCATAAATAAGTTTACCCTATAATACATGGATAGTAAATTCTGGATAATTTAAAAAATTATTTTACAAAAATGAAATGAAAGGATACATAGGGGTATATAAACCAAAGCCAATAATATTGATCTATGAAAAAATAACATTAAAATGAGGCATATGAATGTGGAATATAAAAAGGAAATTACACTCATTTATTATGTCAAGTATCACTACATGAGCCACCATCACATAGCGGAAAAAGCCATTTTATGGATTGGGTTCACTCCTCATTCTATAAACTACGTGAACAATGTCCCATATTGGATTGGGTTCATTCCCTAGTCCCTTACTTGAAATCTCATTATGTATAATGGTTTACTCAAGAATTGGGGGGATATATAATTTAGGGACCACCCATCATATAAAGAGAAACCATACCTATGTGTTCCTCATGAATATGAAAACATTCATAATTCTATCATAACTTAATTAACTCATGTGAAAGAAATGGGTTTAATTAAAACATAAAAAACATGTTAATCTGTGATCTAGAGAAGCAATATGGAAGTTATCATTAAAAAAAATACCTATGAAAGCATAAGATATTTTAAATTATATTGAGTTAGAAGAAAATAAATTCTATAAGAGAATTAGAAAATTATTTTAAGAAATAATAATAAATAATCTTTACTTTTTTGAAAATATTTATTTTAAAAAGAAATATTTTATAAAAAATTGGGAATATAAATTATTTTTTAAAACCATTATAAACTAGAGAGTAAGTATTGTAATGAAAAATGAATAAGATGGATAGAAAATGTAAATATGATGAAGATATTTTCTAAAAATATTTTTTTCACACTTTTTTAATGAAATTCAAAGAAAATATAAAGTGACCCATGAAAAAACCCATAAAAATAAATTCAATTGATTATTATTTAAATAAATTCATGAAAAATTTAAAATTACCTTATAAAATGACAGAATTATCAATAATGATATTTATAATTTGAAATAAAATATATGAACATAGAAGAGAATTATTTCTGACAAAAAAGAAGAGATAAGTTCGGTTCCACTTATAAGAAACCTTTTAGTTGATTTAGGAGTAAAATATAGAAGAGAAGAAATTTATTCCCCAAAAATAACTAGAGGAGAATAAAATTGATGGGTTTTTATAGTGATAATCATCCAATTTTCCCTAATGCAATCTTAAACATAGGTAATGACATTCCAATGTGAGATTAGAATAAAACACCCTTACCTCAAAAACCCGTATATCCAAATGTCTTATACTTCCTTATTTAATAAACATATATTTATTATTCATAATTATAATACATTTATTCATATTTATTTAAATTAATTCAATTAACTTATAATTCCTCATTACCCACATATTAATGGTTTATAGTTAAAAAGTTTTATTCTATTTAAACTATTCTGTTTCCCATGCATGCTTTGGTTTAGAGGTTCTGGTCCTTACTCGATTATTATGGGTTAATAACCTCTATAATGATCTTGTATTATATGTTTCTAATATAGTTTTTGAGTCCCATGGTAATTTAATGGAACATATAGTGATGGTTCACATAGAGTTCTTAAACATACATTATTTAATAATTATTGTATTAAAATAGAAATAAATTTATTGGTTTATATAACTTACTATATCATAATTAAATAATTTTTAAAACATATTTAATTATTCATTATTATAAAAAATTTCTCATATCAATTTTTTCTTATTCATTCTTGATGTAAACTTTATAACATCATTCATATTGATGGTAAACCTGATCCAATCAAGATCAATGTATCATGACAGAGTGAGTACGATTATATTATTGCACAATAATATAACCACGTTCATTAGAGCATAATAATTTTAAATTTTTATTAAATTTGATGACATATTTAATACGAGGTTGATGAAAAAGATAAAGAATAATCAGTAATTATTGGATAATACATACATTGAGACTTGAATATCCTCTTAGAAATCATTATGGAAATGAGGGATTTGGGAATCCTTATTAATGAAAGATCCAAAATGTGTACTATGGTTTTGGGATAAGGGATTTTGTTATAGATTCAAGAGTGAACTAGAAGAAAATTGTGGTCTCTTAGGGGTAGATGAGTGGTCCTTTTTAGGTGAGTTTTGAGTGTGATTTTCATAAATAACAATTTTAATGAATATGATTGTTATTCTAATAAGAGAAGACAAAAAATAAATAGAAATAATATATAAGAGATGAGAGTTAATGGATAATACCCTAATATAATCATTTAAATTTAAATTTTTATGATATTTTAGGTCATCAGCCTCAAGATTTAAAACTTTTAACCCTTTTCAACCGTTTTCGTAATTACTAAATTTTACCTTGGTAAATTATTTTTAGCACTAAAAATGAAATTATCCTAATTACCTAATATTGTTATGATGATTCCAAAAATGAAATCCATTTTATTTGATTCAATTTACAAAATTTATAAATAATTATTTTGAAATAATAAATAAACCATGCATAAAACAATTTTAGCAAAAATATATTTTTTAATCTTAAATTACATTTATTTTTATTATTTTCAAAATAATAAAAATTAGATAAATGGTAATTTTCTTATTTTTATATAAAATTAACTAATGTTAGAAAAAAATCATTAAATAATATCTTTTTTTATTATATTTAATCACATCCCATTATTTATCTTCTTACCATTAAATTTTACAAATCCATCACTATTATAATCTATCTTTAAATATTATAAAAACTATAAATCATTATTAAATAAGAATATGTAGTGAATAAAAATATATATTTTTAAAAAATATTCTAATTAAATATTATTTTTAATTTATTTCTAGAATTATTAATTTTATATGAAATATATTATTTGTAATTTATTACAAAAAATTACACATATTCAGTTTTCCTATTGTATATAAGTGTATCTGATGAACATATATCTAAGGAAAACATTTACAATGAACATAATTCTAATGAACATATGTTTGAGGACCACATGTACAATTACAATATATATATAATTATCATTTTACTTACCTATATATATATATATCTAAACATACATCTCTAAAATCAATCATTATATTCACTAATTTTTCTGTAAATGTGATTAATATATTTCTAATATTTTATATTATTTTTATAGTTTTCATTAGCATTATTATATTCATGGTAGAATTTTTTGTTTTGAATTTCCACTTTGTATTTTTTTATTTACTTATAGTTTCATTAGTTTTGTAATTTTCATAATTATACTTCAATTATTTATCTAAAAATATATTTAATTTTTATTATAATATTATATATTAATGAATTAAGAATTGTTCATTAAAATTTGGTGTTTTTTTATCAAAATCATTCAAACATGACCAATTTATATAAAAAATATATATATTCTAAAATCATTGATCATCATACTCATACTATATTTTTGTAGACATATGAAAAAATAATATTCCCATGATTTTAGGCCTACCTTAATCCATAAATAGATCAATATGTATTAAATAATATGTTATCTATTTTAATATCAAGAACACTTCTAATTATATGTGTAATGAACTGACCCCAGTTACCGAGAGTTGGCGCATTATTACATAACATTGGTATGATCATAAAAGATCACGTCTTGAAAGACCAATTAGTTTAGTAGCCTTGGAAACAAGATTCAGACATAAGTTCGAATTACATCTTGAAGAGAAATACAGCACAAATATATTTCATTAGAAACATCCAAGCCTTCTAGATTATGCCTGTAGGTCACTCATAACAAAATTATTCATATCCCGGGAAAATGAAACATATGAAAGGGGTGAGCTCAAACGCTCAGTAAGGGTAAGTAATGCATTGGAAAATGACATAAATATTAAGCACGGTATATAATTGAAACCACATTCCTTTACCAATAATAATGAAAAATAATTTTATGGAAACAATACAGGATGAGTAAATAATGCAATAATAAAACATAATCATGGGTATTCTTCTAGTCGAATGACCACATGAACCATCAATATTATATCCATAATGAGGGAATGTATAATTCCGGAAATTCTGAAACATTTTGTCAAGGCCTCGGCCAAGACGTCTAAAAATGATTAAGGCCTCGACCAAAACCATAAATCAAATTGGGAAAGGGCCTCTACCAATTCCACATCAAGTTGTCTCATGAGACCTACCGATGCATCGAGGATCTATAGCGGGATCCACCTGTCACTTACTAAGTCCAATACATTCATCATGTGAAAAGATTTAATCATATCATAAACATACGTATTAAAACTAGCACACGAAATGTCAATACATTAACCATAAATCATTAATGGTTTAAAAATAGAACATCCACAGTCAAACATATCACAAAACCTTCAATACAATATGGAAGTTTTGTATCATAATAAATCAACTCCAAATAAACTTAAAATTCCATCAAAGGATGTTGATATAGATGAAATCAAAAATCTTTTTAGAAAATATCTCTTTCTATTTTGAAATAATTTAAGAGTCACATAATTATAAAATAAAACATTTACTTTGAAAATATTCTCATAATCTTGTAAGGGAATCTTCGGCGAGTTTATAATGGTAGAAAATAGTCACACCCGCCGTATAAGTTAAAAAAACATTCTTACCTTAATTTTGTCGAAAAGGTTAAAAAGGACCTTGTTTAGAAAATTACAGAAAGTTTCTTTATAAAAATCTTATAAAAATTCAACAAGGGTATAAATTAATTTAACCCATAGTCTATAAAATAGTAAGAATGTTTTGAAATACATTTTTAAGAAACATGTATGTGGATGTTAAATAGGTCTCAGTAGATAATTACGTATAAAAAAACCTCAGATAATGAAGAGATTGTGAAATAAACCCTTACCTTGTACTTTTCCTTGGTTAAAAGTAGGTTAACCTCCTGTATAATGGTGAAATAATTGTTGTTAAATTATACGAGAATCATATACATTAATATGATATCATATATGATATTTTAACATTTCTTTGTTAATAATATCTATGTATTATCGTCATTTTAGATGTTAACTTACTCGTTTTATTTTATATGTTTTGTTACATAAGTCTTGTTTGTTATGGATAGGTTGTATCATATTCACATACAGAATGATATCAAGTCCTTAAACATTATTTTCAATCATCAAATGAGAATTAGGCTTGAATGGATAAGATGGGGAATGAATTGCATCGCGTTTATGGAGACGGTAGTCTGTACGTAGACACAAGCAACAATATCATTATTTTGATATTAAAATAATATATAATTGGATGTTATATCATATATACAAGAATAATTATCATTTTATATTTATTATTTACATTAATTACATATCATTATTATACCCATCCAAATAATAATGTATTGAATAACAATTACACCACGATGTGGAGATGGTAGGTCCTACGTACGCACGTATGGTGACATGTCATTCAAATGATGGATAGAATACTGAATATGGATGTACAATTTTTATAATAACAGAACAGTATATAGAAGATAATGTAATTATTATTTTATATTGGAAACAACAGAGAAAGAAGAAGATGAAGAAGAAACGAACTTGAAAAAGGGTGGTGAAAACATTATCTCTTCTTCGGGTTCTTCCTTTTGATTTGATCAAAAGGGATCCTTAGGTTGGCTTTATGACTAAAGGAAGGCCTCTAGGATTAAGGTAGGATAGTTGATAGGGTATTTGGGCAGAGGTTGGATGAACCAAAAGGCTTTGAAGGTATGAAGAATTGGTTAGAAGTGGTGTCCTTTTATAAGGGGGTGGAGGGGCTCTTTAGAAAAAACATAAAGTATAAATTTATAATAAATTCATATTCGGTTTATAAGGGCTAAAAAGTAGATTATTAAAATTATATGGTGGGTATGGGTCTAAATTATTTCATCCAATATATTTTAGATAGGTTTGGGTCACTATATTATCCTTACTATTTATATTTAACTCTTAGTTAAATAGTTTTACATTTACCATGTTACTTTGTATTTTTATATTATATGGTGAATAAACATACTATATAATATTATGAGAACCAGAAGTGGTTCTTTAATGTCATTCATATCATCATATAAGTCCTTTTTTCAAACCATATATTTTTATGAATAGAACATGAAATAATAATATAATATTTGTTTTAAAAACTTCTTTATGTCAATTTTGAAACTATTTAATAATTTATTTTTGTTAAAGACTTAACAAGTTTATTAATTAGAAACAAATTAATTTAATAAATCCTATCAGGTCATATTAATCAATTAAATTATTTTATTTCACCAAAACTTTTAAATTTTGTTTATTTTAACATTTATAATACAAATTATTTGATTCTTCTTTTAATAAGGAAAATACTGAATCATTATTGTGTCATAAATAAATTTAATTATTAAATATCTAAAAATTATAAATCAAATACCATTATATAGGAAATATATTTATATTTATAAATAATATTTATATTCTAAAATACAACATATATAAGTCTATGTAAAAATTGTTTTCCCAAAAGATATATGCTTATGTCATTTTTGTATTTACTTTAACTTAATTAATATAAGGTGTCCTTATCACTTACAAGTGACTCCATGTGGTCCCAAAATCGACCCAAATATTCCCATGGTCAGACATGTATCAGAAAATAGGGTTAGGATAGGTTTTAGTGTAAATTAATATTATTATAATATTATTTTTTACCTATATTTACCGGATTTACCCTTTCACTATGGTAAATAAAATATTTACCGAAGTAATTATTCAAAATGTATAAAAATAAAAGTTACCTATATAAATAATTTGGATATCTTGATTCTAAATAAGGAATCCATTTTTCTAAATTCAAAACACAGAAGTGGAAAAAATTAATTTTATATTAATTCCGGTTGTTAGAACAAAAAATGTGTTTTTAAGAAACAATAACTATCAAAATATTGACACTTGTTTATGTCCGGTTTAAATGTGAAATTATGTACAATGACCAACATTGTATTAAATGGTAAAAACATATTCTAAATATACTTTAAAACCACTCAAATTCATAATTAATGACTATTAATTATTTCAATTAAAGATGTTGTTTTTAATTGAAATTTAGTGATTTTCACTATTCATCAAAAATTTAACGTTTTCCGAAAAATACAAAAAATTCACCCTAACCTAATTTCAATATTCCAAATCAAATAATGAATTCCATATTTTAAGATAAAATGTATAAATTTTTTGAAAGTGGGTATTACTATTCATAATGTCTAGTTTGATTGGTTGTGGTGTGTGTTAGAACTCGAAGTTGCGTACAACACACGCTACTGTATTATTAAAGGAGAAGCATACCGTGGATGCATGGGGTTTTACATTATACCCTCCTTCAATAAATTGTATCCTTGCAATTTGAAATTGTTTTCCAAAAATAAAAGGTTAAAAATAGAAAATATCTTTGGAAAACCCCACATTTGAAATTAGATTTATAAAATATAGTCTTAATAAGAGGAAAAGAGAAATGGAAGGGGCACCACAAAATTTTTATCTCTATTAGGAGAACATTGGTTGAAATTAGAGACATATAATTGGAGTAAAATTTAAATATTTATAGGTATCTATTGAGGTCATCATTCACAAACAAGTGTAAAATTGAGGGCCTTAAATTCATGAATATATGATGATTTAAAATAACATCGGTTCAATAAAACATAAGGTATTAGGAAAAATCATTCTTGGGTTTACGATCTCTTCAATAAAGTATAAGAATTAATTTCTTCATAGAATAAGAGAAGAAGAAAAATATATACTTGAAAAGTATAGTTCCATACTTTAACTAATTTCTACCTCAAAATCATCTTTCAATCTAAATGATAATAGAACTTAAAAAAAATATTCTATTTATCCTATTTGTTTGGGGTTAAAAAAATTAATTTACAATTCATCTTACAGTACTTTTTAAAAAACTATATTACTCAATCCAGGACATCACGGGTTGTCGCCCGACCTCCGGGTTGTCCTTTCATGACAATCAAAAATAATCTCAAACTAGAGTTATACAAAATACTTCACAGTCCAAAATTTGTAAGGAAGGTAAACACAAAAAGATCCTTTTTCCCACATAATAACATGTGAACACCTTCATCATGTATTCTTTTAAAAACTGCACATCCTCAATTACCAAAAAACCCTATTGATTACATTAATGCTCCTTTATTCCTTATTGAATACTGGATACACTCCTTCTATCAAAAAATGTTGTAATCTCCAACAATGATGGAATATAGAATTCATTAATCAATTTCAAGGTAGTCAAGAATATCCAATATAATATATTTAAATCAACCATCTCTTATTCCAAAATAACTACCTCATTATCGGGACCATATTATGGATTACCTTTCCTTTAACCATGTATTTTAAAAAAAGTGTAGTTTACAATTATGTCACTTTTCTTAGAACCATATAATCTCAAATCCTCAAGAAAATAGTACTGCAGTACAATCCTTATATATATCACAATATTCTTTTAACCAGAATATAGTTCTTGAATCCAAAAACACAAATACAATAAATCTTCAAGTTCAACTGTAGTAACAACATAATCTTGGCCTTGATCCATTGGCCCTTTCTGAGGAAAGTTTCCTTGATGCTTAAGACATTCATTTGCAGAATGACCCATTTCTCTATAGTTATAGCATTCAATATTGACATCAACATTCTTTCCCTTGCAATCATGAGCTTGGTGTCCTTCTTCACCACATTTGTAACAGACTCCCATCCCTTTTAGGCAAGTATCAGGGTGTTTCATCCACAATTATCACATAATGGAAAAACCTTTTTCCCCTTTTTCCCATTATCTTCCTCTTGCTCCACCGTTCTCTTCTTCTCTTTCTTTACTTTATGGTCATAAGATTTAGTGAATTCTTTTTCTGTCTTGATAGCACATAAGACAATATCTTCGTACGCTGAGAAGGATTGCGATACTAAATCTCAGAGAAGAAATGGTTTTATCCCATCAAAGAAACGATCAATCTTACTTCTTGGGTTACGTATATAATCGGTTGCATGCCCTGCTAACCTTGTAACGTTAGCCTCATACTTTGCAACATTATCATCCTCCTTTTGTCCCAGACTCAGAAATTGTCATTCCATATCTTCTCGATGGTCACGAGGAAAGTATTTTTCTAAGAAAATTTCTTTGAACTCCCTACATTCCATATTTTATATATCCTCGTCATTTTTTGTGTTTTGAATCAATTACCACCATTGATCAGTATCTCTAGTAAGGTGGTAAACTACAATGACAACTTTTTCCCTTTCGATACACACTAATGCGTGGAATATTTTCTCTATGGAATTTATCCATTTATCAACTACTAAGGGATTTTTACTCCCATATAATGTTGGTGGTTGTTTCCTCATGAAGAGATCTAAGATTGATCCTCTATACTATGGATCTGGGTGCTCCATACTGGTAAGGTTATTATTCATGACCTGAGTGAGTTTTCCCAGTATGTTGATAAGCTAATCAACACCAGTTTTATCACCAGATCCACTATAATTTTCTTTAGTAAGAGGGAAATCCCTATAAGGAGTATGTGAGTTGATACGATTTCCATTCCTTCCACTAGGTTCCATTTCTAAATAATGGCATGAACGAGATTAGTTTATGAACCTAAATACATAATTCCAAAGCTGTAAAATACCTAACCTAAATTGAACAGTTTATGGATATAATCCATAATCATAAAAATGTTTTCTTTGAGGAAGTGTATACTCATAAACCCTTCATAATGGTTTATAAATTAAATGATAATTATCCTAAGCATATCCCCTTAGAGTTTGGTAACCAAGAGTGCAGCAAGGCCCGTTGTCGTGCACCAGTTCCCATTCGAGTCAAGCTCAAAGCGGTGTTTTCGGGTTTTACGCCTAGGTACATCTATGGTAGAGCTACCTCTACTTGCTCATATCCAGAAAGGGATGGATTTTCTTGGAAAACTCAAAAATTATTAACATTACCAAAATTCTAGGAATTTCTTCTATATTAATCCTCCAAGTCCATCTTTGGTCTATGTGCTCTAACCAGAGTTTATCTAAATCTAGTTTCCAAGGTTTGTACTAAAATTACTCTGATACCAACAATAACGCCCCAACCCCAGTTACCCAGAGTCGGCGCATTATTACATAACATTGGCATGATCATAAAAGATCATGTCTCGAAAGACCGATTAGTTTAGTAGCCTTGGAAATAATATTCATACATAAGTTCAACTTTACAGCTTGAAGAGAAATACAACACAAATATATTTCATTAGAAACATCCAAATATCCAAGGTTATGCCTTCAGATCACTCATAACTAACTTATTCATATACTGGGAAAATTAAAATTAAGAAAGGGGTGAGCTCAAATGCTCAGTAAGGGTAAGTAATACAGTGTAATGTGACATAAATATTAATCATGGTAAATAATTGAAACCACGTGCCTTTACCAATAATAAACAAGAATTATTTTATGGAAATAATATGTGATGAGTAAATAATTCCATAATAAATCATAATCATGGGTATTCTACTAGTCTAATGACCACATGAACCATCGATATTATTTCCATAATGAGGTAATGTATAATGTTGGACATTCTGAAACATTTTTTCAAGGACTCGTCTGAGACATCTAAAAATGATTATAGCCTTGGCCGAAACCCTAAATCATATTGGGAAAGAGCCTCGGTCAATTCAACATCTAGTTATCTCATGAGACCCATCGATTCATCGAGGAGCTATAGTGTGCTCCACCCATCACTTACTAAGACCAATACATTCCTCATATGAAATGGCTTAAACATATCATAAACATTCGTATTAAAACTAGCATAAGAAATGTAAATAATTTATCCATAAACCATGAATGGTATAAAAATAGCACATCCACAGTCAATCATCTCACAAAACTGTCAATACAATATGGAAGTTTTGTATCATAATAAATCAACTCCAAATAAACATAAAATCCATCAGAGGATGTTGACATAGATAAAATCAAAACTCTTTCTATAGAAATATCTATTTATATTTTGAAATCATTTTAGAGTCACATAACTATAAAATAAAACATTTAATTTGAAAGTATTCTTATAAGCTTGTATGGGAATATTCGACGAGTTTATAACGGTAGAAAATAGTTTCACTAGACGTATAAGTTTAAAACAATATTCATACCTTATTTTTGTCGAAAAGGTTAAAAAGGACATTGCTTGGAAAATGACGGAAAGATTCCTTTATAAACATCTTATAAAAAGCCAACAAAGGTATAAATTACATTAAAACATAGTCTATAAAATAGAAATAATGTTTTGAAAAACATTTTTAGGAAACATGGATGTGGATGATAAAGAGGTCCCAGTATATAATTACATATAAACAACCTCGAATAATGAATAGATTGTAAAATAAACCCTTACCTTGTACTATTACTTGGTGGAGGGTAGGTTAACCTCCTGTATAATGGTGAAATAATTGTTATTAAATTATAAAAGAATCATATACATTAATATTATATCATATATGATCTTTTAACATTGCATTGTTAATAATATCTTAGTATTATCATCGTTTCAGGTGTTAACATAATCTTTATTTTTATATGTTTTGTTACATAAGCCATGTTTGTTATGGATAGGTTGTATATTATTCATATGCAGAATGATATCATGTCCTTAAACATTATTTTTTATCATAAAATTGTAATAAGACTTGAATGGATACGATGGGTAATGAATCTCATCGCGTTCGTGGAGACGGTAGTCTGTACGTACGCACGAGCGACAATATCATTTTTTGATATTAAAATAATATATAATTTGATGTTATATCATATATAAAGAATTATTATCATCTTAAATTTATTATTTACATCAATTAAACATCATTATTATACCCATCCAAATAATAATGTATTGAATAACAATTACACCACGACGTGGAGACGGTAGACCTTACGTACGCATGTATAGTGACATGTCATTCACAGGATGGATAGAATACTGAATATGGTTGTAACATATTTATAATAACATCACAGTATATAGAATATACCGGAGTTATTATTTTATTACAGAAACAACAAAGAAAGAAGAAGTTGAATAAGAAAGAAACATGAAAAGGGTGGTGAAAACATTACCTCTTCTTCGGGTTCTTCCTTTTGATTTTATCAAAAGGGATCGTTAAGATGGATTTATGACTAAAGTAAGGCCTCTATGATTAATTTATGATAGTTTAGAGGGTATTTGGGTAGATTTTGGCCGAACCAAAAGGCTTTTAAGGTATGAATAATTGGTTAGAAGTGGTGTCCTTCTATAAGGGGGGGAGGAGATTTTTTGGAAAAACATAAAGTATTAATTTATAATAAATTTATATTAGGTTTATAATGGCTCAAATGTTTATTATTAAATGTATAAGGTGGGTATGGGTCTAAATAAATTCATAAAATAGATTTTAGACAGGTTTGGGTCACTACATTAACCTTCTCATTTATATTTAACTCTTAGTTAAATAGTTTGACATTTACCATGTCATTTTGTATTTTTATATTATATGGTTAATAAAAATACTATATACTTCCAAGAGAACCTAAAGTGATTAATTAATGTCATAAAAATCATCATGTAAGTCCTTTGACCAATCATTAGATTTTCAGTAATAGAATATTAAATAATAATATAATATTTTTTTAAAAACTCCTTTGTGTCAATTTTGCAACAATTTATTAATTGATTTTTGTTAAAGTCTTAAAAACTTTATTAATTAGAACCAAGTTCATTTGAGAAATTCTATCATGTCATAATAACCAATAAAATTAGTGGATGTCATCAAAACGTTCAAATTATATTTATTTTAACATTTATATTACCAATTATTTGGTTCTTCTATTAATAAATAAAATACTGCATCATTATTGTGTCATAAATAAATTTAATTATTAAATGTATAAAATTTATAAATAAAATACCATTATATAGGAAATAATTTTATATTTCAAATGAATATTTATAGTTAAAAATATAACATATATAACCTTATGTAAAAATTGTTTTTATAAAAGATATATGCTTATGTCATTTTTGTATTTACTTTAACTTAATTAATATAAAGTGTCCTTATCACATACAAGTGGCCCCATGGTGTACCAAAATCGACCCAAAGATTCCCATGGTCTGACATGAATCAATAAATATGGTTATGACACGTTTTAGGGAAAATTAATATTATTATAATATTATTTTTCCCCTTATTTACCGGATTTACCCTTTAACCATGGTAAATAAAATATTTACTGATGTAATTATTCAAAATGTCTATAAATAAAAGTTGACTATTTACACAATTTGGAACTCATGATTCTAAATATGGAATCCATTTTTCTAAATTCAAAACACATAAGTGGAAGAAATTAATTTAAAATTAATTCCCGTTGTCAAAACAAAAAGCATGTTTTTAAGAAACAATAACTATCAAACGATTGACACTTGTTTATGTCCGGGTTAAATGTTAAATTACATCCAATGACAAAAATTTTATTAAATGATAAAAATATATTCTAAATATACTTTAAAACCACTAAAATTAATAATTTATCACTATTAATTATTTTGATTTAAAAAGTTTTTTTTAATTAAAATTTATTGATTTTCACTATTCATCAAAAATTGAATGTTTTCAGAAAAATAACAAAATTCCACCCTAAGCTAATTTAAATATTTTGAATCCAAAAATAAAATCCATTTTGAAAGAAAAAATTTATTAAATTTCAAAAAGTGGGTATTACTGTTCATAACTGCCGGTTTGATTGGTTGTGATGTGTTTTAAAACTCGAAGTTGCGTACAACACACGCTACTGTATTATTCAAAGAGAAGCATACCGTGGAAGCTTGGGGTGTTACAATATGTAAAATTAATGTTTCATAAGTTTTAATTTAGTAATATTTTTTCAAAATTCAACCAAAAAATATAAAAATATTTGTAATGTATTATGGTATTCATAATTCAAATGGATTTAAACATCTCTATTAATGAAAGGGTTTTTACACAGTCAACATTGGTAATTGTTTAAGTCATCACCAACTAATATTTATTTATATGTTTTCAAATTAACTACCATGTATATAAATCTCTTGAATTCCTATGTAGACTTTGTTGATTTCATAACTAATAGTGAAAATTTTAAAATAAATAACTTGTTTTTTGTAACAACTCATGAATTTCTGGATCATTATTTTTGAGAGGGAATTTTAATTTTCATCTAAAGAATGGATTATATCATAAATGGGATTTTATATCGAAAATTAAAGCAGTATAACATTATTGAGATATGATTTGGGATGAATACTGAATCTCATAATAAGTATGAAGTGCTCGAATAGGCATTAGAGTAAGGCTATAATGCCTTGCTGAAAAAATGTTGTTGTAGAAGGTCACACAATTTTAGACAATATAAGAGTTAAAAACCATGTAGAAACATGGCTTTGTGAACCAATTATGGGTGGAAATTCATTTTACCATGTATAGGAGTGCTTCAGAACATTCCCCCATGCTCGTATAGTAGAATTTTTTGGTAAAGGTGTGCATTGTGCTGCGACCAAAACATTGGAATCTATTTTTAATCAGGGGTAGATCATCAATTTAAGGGCCAAACACCTTTGATTTTTGGTTGATTGAAGACCTAGGAGGCCCATTTAGCTGTATCATCTCTCCCCCTCTCTCCCCCATGTGATTCTCCCTAGAATATATGAGATTATATTCTATTTTACAGTGGTTAAAGGTATGCTCCTCCCTCAGTTGTTTTCCAGTTTGGTTTCCACATGCTAGTTTCTAATTTAGTTGATTTATTCAAGGATTTTGGTTCCAAATACATTAGATAATTATAGAATAGTGTAAATAAAATGTATATTTTTTGTGTGGTCAAGAGATAAGGTTCCAAAAGGTTGATTATCCACTGTTAGAAGTAGTTTTGGTGAAATGATAATTCATAGAGAGTTTTTATGTGAAAATTACTATTTAAATAAAGATTTGTAATTAATTATAAATGTTTATAACTATTTAATTTTGTTATGTGGTGTGAGTTAGATGTTTAGTATCCTGGAAAGGCACAACTGGGGAATATAATATATTTGACAAGGATTAACATTTAGTTTGTGGTATGTGGTCCCTATGATACAAAATAATATGCATGTTTATTCATGATGTTACTTTCCTGAATAATTTCATAAGATTGAGTAAAATAATTAGGGATTGAGGGTACCCCTGGTAGAAAATTTATGTTGGAATTAGGATTCCTTTTCTTTTAAGAATTTATCATAGAACTCTGGTATGTCTGGATCACCTAAAAACTTTATCTCAATGTGGTGAGGATTTTGGATGTGACAGTATGAGGATTATGGAATGTATTGGGCACTGATTTGTGTTGTGAGTAATCTAGGTTGGGTTCCTCGAGATAGGGAGATGGAATGTTGGTCTTGGGATTGATTGATGGATGGTGGGAAGGAAATATGCGTCACACATGATGGATGACACCTTTTAATGGTTAATTGATAGGTAGTGATAATTCTTTTTGGGATGAGTCCGCTAGGACATGATGTGTGTGACAAAGAGGTCCATACTCTTATTAACAAATAGATATACCTCAATTAGAAGATTATATATGAGGATCATATAAGGGTAATGAGAAAATATTAAGTATAATGAATTAGGTTTCAAATATTTGTTTTGGGTTGGGAATTCAACTACACTTTTTGTGGATTGGGTTTGTTTAATACATTTGGTTATAGTGTCACTAAGGGGTCAAACATGTGATATATCATACCCATATAGAGATCATGATAGGTCAGAATGAATGCCTTGAGGGGTGATATGAGATATGTTTCAAGGTATAATAAGACAAATCCCAAAATACTAGAACCCTATGTGGAACTTATGAGTTATGTGATGGGGTTTTTCCCAACCAAATATTGAATGTGTGTCCTTGTTATTGGTAAACAATTCTACTATCGGGGTGTGGAACCTACGAATTATCCTGACCACAAATGATATGCCATTTGTTGGAAATAGATGGGAATGAAGAAGTCCTCATTATTATAATATGTAGTCATTCCATGAGTGATAAGGAATGAATAGAGAATATTAAGATTCACCTTGAATGAGAAGGTATTGTTAGGGACCATTCCTTGAGTGAGAAGGAAATGTTTAGGATTATGGGAATATTTAGTTAGAATTATTGTATTGTTTTGATGTGTCGTGAGATGTGGATGATTGATATAGCTCCCCCCGTTTTAGGTAAGAAACAATTTCTTTATATTTTTAAGTATTTAAAGATTATGGGTGATGTTTGGAAGAGTTTGGAGAATAGGAATTCTATTTTTGGGGATAAAGGGAAGGTGTATGAGAGGAATGCTATTTTTCCAAACCATGCGATGGCCTAGGAGATGTAGTGTGGTTTGGGAAGTTTGAGGTAGTGGCTTCAGATCTATTGACACATAGTTTTGGTGTATGGACCCAACCCCAGTTGCCCAGAGCCGGTGCCTTATTTGATTAATTGGGAATACATACAAGGAATATGAAACCCAAAGGACTGAGTAGTTTAGTATTAATGGAAACAAGTTACATACATAAGTTGATAATTACAACATGAAGGAAAAACAACACTAATTTATTTCACTAGCAACATCATGTCTCCTAGATTATGCTTGCATGTCATTCATAATTTACTTCTTCATATCCTGAGAAAAATGAAACATAATAATGGGTGAGCTCAAATGCTCAGTAAGAGTAATAAATATAGTGGAAGATAATATAAACATTATAAATGGTGAATTATTGAAAACACATGCCTTTAATAATAATCTTGATCACATTATGGTAGAAATTTTAGCTGAGTAAATATTAACATAATAAAAAAATAATCAAGGGTATTCTACTAGTCAAAAATTCACATGAACATTCAATTACTAGCTTTATAATGAGTGAAGTGCATATGCCGGACATTCTGAATGATTTTTTCATGGCCTCGGCCAAGACATCTACTAATTAAGGCCTCAGCCAAAATCCATATCACATTGGGAAAGGCCTTGGAAAATTCCACGCCAATTTGTCTCATGATACCTAACGTTGCATCGAGGGGATGTAGTGGGCCCCACCCATCACATAATAAGTCCAATTCATTCCTCATATGAGAGGCGATAAACATAAACAACATATACATTCATATTGAAACTATCATATGAAATTTAACTAACTTTCCCTAATTATTGAACAAAAACACTAACCATTCGGAATAATATGGTGAATGGTTTTACGATAGATCATCCACAATAAAGTTAGTCATAATACATTCAATGAAATATGGTATATGGAATCATAAATTATTAACCTCAACAATACATGAGAATCAATAAGAGTGTTGAATCAAACTATAATAATCTTCTAAAATCATTAAGCAATTATTTTGATAAATACTCTATTATTTTTAAAAGAAGAGTTCCTTTGGAAAAATCATTGTATAAACCCAGTAGTGAAGTAAGATAGTATTTTCATAATAAAATTAGTGATTTTATAAAGATAATGGTTTCTAAAAACATATTATATAGTTCCCTTGAATATAAGTAAGGATTTGAAAAATTCCCTCGAATCGGGTTTGTATTTTGAATTAATTTTGAAAGTTCCTTTTAAAACAAGTAACTATCCAAAAAATAAGGGAGGGTTATGGTTTGTAAACATATATATGATAATAAAACAGAATATATGATGAGTACATAACAATACATAATAATTTCATTGAGGTAATCACATAATGAAAGTATCTCGAATGAAAATGGATGTTCAGGTAAAAAAAACCTTACCTTAACTACAAATGTGTTCCGATCTTGTACTTAAGTTTCTGGAATATGAAATTATACTTTTTAATAACTTATTTCAGAACCTATTATACATTTATTAATTTTAACATAATTCTGTATAGTTCATTTATGTCTTTATTGATAAGTTATTGTATTGAATTTCGCCATTCTAGAGTGTTTGTTTCCTTTATTTTCATATTCGGTTCACTTGTTTTTAAGTAATGAAGTTCATGTGGAATGGTTATAAATCTACAGTATTAGAATAATATATTATTAATGAACATAAATAATTGATAATGGTCATTTATATGATTTTGTTACATGGAATAAGGATGAATCATTCGATGAAAACCACTTCGATTATTCGGCGGTATTTGGAATATTATGAACTAGTTTGGTCATATAACTGAGTTATATGTACATATTATGGTTACTGAATATTAATTAGGTTATAACACATAATGTATTGTCTGGTTCATCCATGAATAAGTTTTCTTGACCAATAATGAAGAATAAATTGAATAATGAAACATTGTCGTCCACGAAGGTTATAACTCAAAACCTCATGGACGTCGATTTCGTTTATAAAAATAAAAGGGAGTGAATAAAAATATTTATGATGGTTCTTCCATTAAAATGATATAAATAAAGTATATTGATGTTACCAGAGTTATCATGGTAATTTGGAAAAAGGTGGTGAGAAGAGTATAACAAAAGTTGGAAAATTGAAATAAAAACAGATGATAAAGAATGGTGCTTTACCTCTTGGAATAACCTCCTTGAGAAACTCCTTAAGGGAAGGGTTTTTAGTCTTCTAGAAAGACTAAGAGCTTCCTGGTCATGGGGATTGACTTGCGAGGGGTTATTTTGCAGAACTTTGAGGAGCTTCAAGGCATAGAGAAGTGAAGAGAAGAGGTAGTGGTAGGGGGTTTTTATAGTGGAGGAGAGGGCTAAATTTTGTATCTTTAATTCATTATTTTATTATATCCCTCAAGACAACCAATAGTGTGGTATCATGTGACCCCTAATAGAAATAAGTTCATGTGAGTTCGAACTAAGTGGCATTTTATCACTTGTGACATCATGAATGGTGTATTTAACTTTAAAATTGATTATATGGTAATTTACTGTATTTCACTATTCATCAAAAATTCAATATTTTCATAAAAATCCCAAAAAGTCACCTCTACTATTTTTTGACGTGTAGAATTAAAAAGTGAGATATATTTTTCAAAAATAATCTTCTATATATTATTAATTTAATTTTAATTAAGGTCATAGTTAATTCGAAAAATAACAATCTTGATGTGCAGTTAGTTTTATGTGACATTGAAAAATTAATTAGGATCCCGTTATCATCTTTACATAAAAAACAAAACAATAAAATTATTTACTATTCAAGGGTCATATTACTGTTCATATAACTATTCATAAAGGGTATGTTACTATTCACCAAAAATCATGTTTGTTCTATCAGACTCCCAATCACTTACTGATCACAACTCTAGATGACCATTTCTTGAAATTAAAAAAATTTAAGAGACAAAGTTGTGTTTAATGGTTATATTATAATATTTCATTCTATATTTATTTTCAAAACCTTCAGGTGTTACATTCAACCCTCTTTACCAAAATTTCGTCCTCAAAATTCACAAAATATTACCTAAAAAGATTCAGGTATGTCTTTAACATAAGTTCCTCAGGCTCCCATGTTGCTTCCTTCATCTTATGGTTCCTCTATTGAACCTTTACCCGGAGAGTCATCCGATATTTCAATACTTGATCTCTAGTATTAAGAATCTTGATAGGCTCTTCACAATAAGATATATTGGGCTCAAGTTCCACTTCTTCATAAGTGTGTACATGTGTTGGGTATTGCATGTACTTTCTTAACATTGACACATGGATCACATTCTTAACCTTGGAGAGAATTGGCGGAATTACCAAACGGTAAGCTACGACTCAAATTCGGTCCAGAACATCAAAAGGTCTGATGTACCTGGGACTTAATTTTCCTTTTTTACCGAATCATTTAATACCCTTCCATCGATATACCTTTGAGATAACATGATCACCTTCTTGAAATTACAAATCCATCCATCGGTTATCCGCATATAACTTTCGCCTACTTTGAGATATTTTGATGTGGTTCTGGATAATCTTAACCTCTTCCATTGTTTTTTCAACAAGTTCTGGGTCCACGAGATTTCTTTCACCAACATCATCCCAGCATGTTGGTGTATGACATCACCTCCCATATAATTTTTCATAGGGTTCCACTTGTATACTTGAATGGAATCTATTGTTGTAGAAAAATTCTACTAGAGGTAAATACTGATCCCACATCCCTTGAAAATCAATTGAACAAGACCTCAACATGTCTTCCAATGTTTGAATAGTCCGTTCTGATTATCCATCAGTTTGTGGGTGGTAGGCAGTTCTCAAATGAAGATCAGTATCTAGGGCCTTCTGAAGACTTTTCCAGAATCTTGATGTAAAACGTGGATCACGATCAGAAACAATCGATAGGGGTACTCCATGAAGTTTCAAAACTTCATTAATATATATTCTTGCTAGACGTTCAAGTGGTAGATCTTCTCTTATAGTTAGAAAATGTGCTGACTTTGTAAGACGATAAAAAATGACCCATATTGCATTGTTCCTTCTAGGAGTCTTTGGTAGTCCCATTCCCCAATGGTAGAGTCCATATAGGATCATCGACTAATATTCTCTTCAGTTATTCAAAACATTCTTCAGAATATTTTGTGCAAACAAATTTAACCCCTTTATGTGTGAGCTTCGTTAGCGGGTTATCCAGTCGGGAAAAATTTTGTAGGAAATACCGATAATAATCTACTAAACCAATAAAACTGCATACCTCAGTTATGTTTTTTGGCATGTTCTAATCTTGGATTGCCTTTGTCTTTGTAGGATAAACTAGGATTCCATCATTAGATACAATATAGCCAAGAAAAGAAATCTCTTAAATCCAGAATTCACACTTGCTAAACTTCTCATGTAATTCATGTCTTCTAAGAGTCTTCAGCATAATGCGCAAGTGATTTTCATCATCCTCACATATTTTTTAGTATACCAAGATATCATAAATAAATACCACTACAAAATCATCAAAATATTCCTTGAAAACTCTTTTCATTAGATCAATGAAGACAGAGGGTGAATTATTCAATCCAACAGGCATCACTATAAACTCGTAATGACCATACCTAGTTTGAAATACAGTTTTCGGAATTTCTACCTTCTTCACACACAAATGATGATATCCAGATCGAAGGTCAATCTTTGAAAAGTATTTAGCTCTATGCAGTTGGTCAGGTAAATCATCAATGCGAGGTAGGTGATACTTATTCATTATTGTAATAGCATTGATTTCCCTATAATCAATGCAAAGCCTCATGGATCCATCTTTCTTCTTGATAAAAAGGACAGGGGATCCACATGGAGAAACACTAGGTCGAATAAATCCTTTTTCACACAAATCATCTAGTTGTTTCTTTAGCTCCACTAATTCAATAGTGGACATTCTATAAGGGGTCTTCGATATGGGCCTTGAACTCGAAATTAAATCAATGGAAAACTCAATTTCTCATTCTGGAGGATGTCCAGGTAAATCTTCTGGAAACACATCAACATATACTCTCACAATAGGTACATCCTCTATTTGAGAATTCCTTTCCTCACCCACAATTGTTTCATTCTCTTCCTCCCCAATAATTGAATTTAGTTGAGCTTTTGTGGGTGGATATAGATAAAAATCAGGTGTTGATGATTTTTCTCTAAAGATAAGGTGTTCTATATCATTGTCATCAAAAATTGTATCCTCATTCTTCTTACAATAAATTTATGCATCATGGTTTGAAATCCAATCTATATCGAGGATTATATAAAATTCAAGCATGGGTATGACGATGATATTAGCAGATAAGGAACATTTTTATACCCTAATGGGAAGTGATTCATAGAACTTTTTAGCAATGATACTTTCCTTAGGAGTTTTTACAGATAACTCCCTTGTTAAATAAAATTGGAAATATCAAATTTTCTTAAAAAACTGGGAAGATATGAAACAATGCAATGATCCAGAATCAAATAAAGGATTTTCTAAACATGAGGAAACAACTAAAGTACCTGACACCACATCATTAGGAACTTCAACATCTTCAGCTGTGATTTCATAAGCTTGTCCCTGATCCCATGCCCTTTTCTGTTGCGTATTTATTTGATGTTTTGGAAAATCATTAGCATAGTGTCCCATCTCTCAACAACTACAACATTGAACATCATTTGCTTCCTTCTACCCTTTGCAATAACCAGCAATATGGCCTTTCTGACCACATTTGTAGCATAATCCTTTTACTTTTAAGCATGCACCACTGTGTTTCCTTCCAAAATTGTCACATGGTTGAAATTTGACTCTTCCCTTCTTCCCTGTTTCTTTATTTCCTTTCCCAGGGTTTTCAACAACCCTATTATTTTCTTGATTTCCCTTATAGTCATAAGAAATAGATAATTATTTTTCTATCTTGATGGAACATGAAACTATATCCCCTTATGATGAAAATCTTTGGGAGACCAGTGACCGCCGGAGGAATAGCTTTAGGCCATCAAAGAATCAATCAATTTTTCTCCTTGGATTTCGTATGTAGTCTACATCATGTTGAAACATTATCATCTTCCTTCTGCCACATATTCAATAATGTTCTCTCCATATCTGCTCACTGCTCATGAGGGAAATACTTTTCCAAGAAGATTTCCTTAAAATCCCTCCATTACATATCTTCTATCTCTTCCTCCTCCTTTCTGTTTTAGATTAATGACCACTACTGATAAACATCTTCCGATAGATGATATACTTCCATGAAAACCTTCTCTCTTTCATTACATCCCAAAGCGAGAAATATCATCTCAAGGTAACATATCCACTGATATTCTACAAATAGGTTTGTAGTCCCATTGAATGATGGAGGCTATAGTCACATAAAGTGATCTAGCATGGATCCTCCACATGGTGGATTTGGATTCTCTATACGGGTAAGGTTATTATTCATAACCTGAGTAAGTTGTCCCAGTATAGTTATGAGTTTCTCAGCACCAGTCACAGCACCAGAGCCAACATCATTATCTTGAATCAGAGGAAAATCCCTACAGGGGACACATGCATTCGTGTGATTTCCATTCCATCCACTAAACTCCATAACTAGATAATGGCATACACTAGATGAGTCTATGAATCATAATGTATAATCTTAACTAAAAAAATACTTAGAAAAAATGAGATCCTACGCATGGCTAATACCATATTCACAAAAATGGTTTCATTGAGGAATATTTTACATTTCAATCCTTCATAATGGCTTATAAAGAAAATTTGAATTATCCTAAGAATATCCCACGAGAGTTTCGTAACCAAGTGTGCAGCAAGGCCTATTTTCATGTACCAGTTCCCGTTCGAGTCTAGCTTAAAGCGTTGTTTTTGGGTTTTACCCCTAGATACATCAGTGATAGAGCCGCCTCTACCAGCTCGTATCCAGACATGGATGTATTGATTGAAAGATCCACATAATCTATTCCTTACAAAAATACAAGGATGTTATTGTATGTATTACCTCAAAGACTAAATTAGGGATTCTTCCCTTATTCTACGTTTTCTAAATCTAGTTTCTAAGTATTCTACCAAACATACTCTGATACCAACGGTAAGGACCCATACCCAATTACCAAGATCCGGTGCCTTATTAGATTAAGTTGGCATAGATACAAGGAATACGAATCCCAAAGGACAAATTAGTGTAGTATTATTGGAAACATGTTCCTTACATAAGTTGATCATTACAACATGAAGGAAAAAACACTAATTTATTCCACTAGTAACATCATGTCTCCTAGATTATGCTTGCATGTCATTCATAATTTACTTCTTCATATCCTAAGAGAAATGAAACATAAGAAAGGGTGAGATCAAATGCTCAGTAAGAGTATGAAATACAATGAAATATAATATAAACATTCGACATGTTGAATAATTGAAAACACATGCCTTTAATAATAAACTTGAACACATTCTGGCAGGAATATGAGCTGAGTAAATATTAACAAAATAAAACATAATCAAGGGTATTCTACTAGTAAAATATCCTCATGAACTTTCACTTTCTAGATTTATAATTAGAGAAGGTCATATTCCAGACATTCTGAATCATTTTTTCTTGTCCTCGGCCAAGACATCTAGTGATTAAGGCCTCAGCCAAAATCAATATCACATTGGGAATGGCCTCGGACAATTCCACGTCGATTTGTCTCATGAGACCTACCGATGCATAGAGAGGCTATAGCGGGCTACACCCATAACATAATAAGTCCAATTCATTCCTCATATGATCAGGGATGAATGTAATCAACATATGCATTCGTATTGAAACTATCATATGAAATGTAACTAACTTTCCCCAATTCTTGAACACAAACACTAACCATTCATAATAATATGGTGAATGGTTTTAGGATAGATCATACACAATAAATTTAGTCATAAAACATCCAATAAAATATGGTATATGACATTATAAATGATTAACTCCAACGATACATAAGAATCAATAATATTGTTGAAACAAATGAGAATAATCTTCTAAAATCATTAACCAATTCTTGTGATAAATACTCTTTTATTTTGAAAAGAAGAGTTATTTTGGAAAATCATTGTATAAAACCAGATGTGAAGTAAGATGTTACTTTCATAATAAAAGGAGTGATATTATAAATTTAATGGTTTCCAAAAATAGATTATAGAGTGCCCTTGAAAATAGGTAAGAATTTGAGAAATTCCCTTGAATCAAGCATGTATTTTGGAAACAATTTTGAAAGTTCCTTTTAAAATGTGTAACTATCCATAAAATAAGGAAGGGTTATGGTTTGTAAACATATATATGATACTCAAAGGGAATATATTATGAGTACATAATAATGCATAAAAATTTCATTGAGGTAATTAGAAAATGAATGTATCCCGAATAAAAATGGATGTTCGGGTTGAAAAACCCTTACCTTAACTCCAAATGTGTTCCTCTCTTGTACTTAAGATCATGGAATATGAAATTATACCTGTTAATAACTTATTTCAGAACCTATTAGACATGTATTTAGTTTACCATTATTCTGGTTATTTCATTTATGTCTTTATTGATAAGTTGTTGTATTGAATTTCGTTGTTCTGGAGTGTTCGTTTCAATTATTTTTATATTTGGTTCACTTGTTTTTAAGTAATGAAGTTCATGTGGAATGGTTATTAATCCCCAGTATTGGAATAATATTTTATTAATGAACATAAATAATTTATAATGGTCATTTATATCATTTGGTTACATGGATTGAGGACGAATCATTAGATGATAACCAATTCAATTATTCGGCAGTATTTTGAATATTGTGAACTAGTTTGGTCATATAACATAATTATATGTACATATTTTGGTTACTGAATATTAATTAGGTTATAAAAAAAATATTATTGTCTGTTTAAACCATTAATACGGTTTCATGACTAGTAATGAAGAATAATTTGAAGAACTAACCTTCATCGTCCACGAAGGTTATAAATCGAAACCTCATGAACGCCGATTTCATTTATTAAAATAAATGGTAAGGGAATAAGAATATTTATCATGATTATTCAATTCATATGATATAAATCCAGTAAATAGATATTACTGTAGTTATCATGGTCATTTGGAAAGAAGAGGTGAGGAGAGGATAACAAAAGTTTATAAATTGAAATAAAACCAAAATAGAAAGTAGGGTGCTTTACCACTAGAAATAACCTCCTTGAATTACTCGTTAAGGGAAGGGGTTTTGGTCTGTTGGAAATAATATGAGCTTCCTGGTCATGGGTATTGACTAGGGAAGGGTAATTAGGAAGAACATTGAGAATCTTCAAGGCTTAGAGAAGTGGATAGAAGAGGAAGTGGTTGGGGGGGTTAATAGTGGAGGAGAGGGGTAAATTTTGAATATTTAATTCATTATTTTAATATATCCATCAAGACAACCAATAGTGTTGTTTCATGTGACCCCTAATAGTAATAAGTTCATGTGAGTTCGAACCATGTGGCCTTGCATCACTTGTGATGTATTGAATAGTGTATTTAACTGACAAATTGAATATACTTTATTGTAACGTATTTCACTATTCATCAAAAATTGTAGATTTTAAGAAAAGTCCCAAATATTCTCCGCTAAAATTTTTCGACATGTATAATTCAAAAGTGAAATCCATTTTTCAAAAATAATTCTTAATATTATTAATTTAATTTTTAAATAAGGTCATAGTTAATTCGAATAATAACAATCTTGAAGTGCAGTTAGTTTTATGTGACATTGAAAATTTAATTAAGATCCCATTATCATATTGCATTAATAAAATAAAATAATATCATTATTTACTATTCAAGGGTCGTATTACTATTCATATTACTATTAATGTTACTATTCATAAGGATATGTTACTATTAACCAAAAATCAAGTTTGTTCTATCAGACTCCAAATGACTTACTGAACACAACTCCAGATGACCATTTCTTCAATTTCATGACATAGAAGAGACAAAGTTGTGATTAACGGTTAGATAATAAAATTTCATTCTATATTTGTTTTCAAACCCTTGGGGTGTTACATTTGGAGACCATGTGAGGAGACCATGCAATTTTTCATCCTTAACGTAGTGTGTAAAACACAGTTATGGTATTCTTTGTATATCCCCATTATGCACATGGTCAAAGATAGATCCTAAAATGTGGATCTAATTCTTTTTTTCCTTTAATTGACTTTTTTCTTCTTATGAGACCCTAACTCGGGATTTTTATTCCCCAAAAGTGAATGATGGTTGGCCTATTTATCTAGAGGTGATTCAAAGTCTTCACTTGGTGATTAAAGGACAATTCCTTGTTGTACGTGTTCATTCCTCATCGTTCATAATTTTTTTATTAGATTTACTTTTCCCATATTCGTGGTTTCTCAGATATATGCCCACTATAGGTAGATATATGGTTATTGATGCCAAATAAGTTTATATTTGTTCTTTATTGTGATTGGGTAAATAATTTAATTCTGGTTTATGAAGATTTAACCTGGTATTATTGGCGTTCTTCATCTATTTATCTTATTCATCAAAAATCTTAAGGATGGGGGCTTCATTGCCGACTCATATTGCTATAATTGATTGGAATAGTTTCTTAATTTTTTATTTGATTGATATTGGTTGTGAAATATTGGTGCGAAGAATGTTATAAATATTTTTTAGTGACGATTTATGAGTTTCAAGGAAATTGTAAAATTGTGGTGATTTAATGTGAATTGTGGTTTAGTTTACATAATTATGAAATGTATTTTTTTAAATAAAAATTTAATGGATTTTTTAACTGGCTTGTTGGAAAAAAGGGTTTTAAATAAAAATGGTGTTTTATTGAAATGGTTTTGGAAACATGGTATTGACTTGGTTTTGGGCATACTTTGTGTGTGTGCTCATATTGAATTTATGAGGCATGGTTGAAATACAACCTTTTTCTTGGTGCCAAATATGTAATGGAACATGGAAAATAATTTCCATGTGATGACATGAAATATCTATTAGAGACCACTAATTAGTATGTAACTATCATAACAAAGCATTCATGCTTGGTATTGTGGATATGTGAAATCAATGGGGTATACCAATGGAACTTTTGAAATGGTTTTGAAGCAAGATTTGGTTTTCTACTTGGAATATATCTTATTCTTGAAAATTGATTAATACAGAACTTGTTTATATTTAGATATAAACTGTTTCTGAAGTTGTTTATATTTAGTTATAAAATGTTTTTGGAAATTGTTTTATATAAACTATTTTTGAAGTTGTTTATATTTAGTTATAAACTATTTTTGGAAATTTGTTTATATTATTATTTATATAAATTCTGATAACATTTCTATCCTAGTGGAATGAGTAGGGAATTCATTGGGAAATACTTACTATGTTTTAGTACTCACCCATACTTTGTCAATTAGTTACATTTATAGATATCATATACCGGGAAATGAAAAAGGTAATGTATCAAAAATATTTAGCACTACCTAACGATAATTGTACTATTTGGTGATGTTAGAGAATAAAGATTTTGGATCATAGAGTCTTCTTGTATTCTTGTAGTTTTATTAGTCATCGTCCACTATTTACTTTGATATTGTAGTCTTCCACTGTGGAACTTGATTTGAAATTTATTTTGATATAAAAAATGTAGTGTTGTCCTTCACAGTTATCATGCATCATATAGTGGTATGTTTGGTTATGAATTGTTTGTTAGTTATTTTATTCTTAAAGGATAAATCATCATTCACATGTGTTGAATCCCTTCAGAGTTTATTTCCAGCATTTGGTGTCTTAGAGATGTCACTTAAGACCATGTAGCATCCTACCACCTTTTTAAGCCAATAAGGAAAAGGAGGGATGTTACAACTGAACCTAAATTGAATGATAAGGTTGTGGGTTGTTTTGTGGACTTGGGGTCCTACATGGGTTGATGCATTTGGGATGATATTGGTGGATTAGGTCCCTTGAGAGATAAGGGTTGGTTTAGGACTTTGATTAATGTCACTGATAAAAAAATACCTATACCAACGGTTTGGAACCGTTGGTATAGGTCTCTAAACCAATGGTATAGATAATACCAATGGTTTGGAGAACAATTGGTTTGATTGGAGTGGGGATAGGTCTATACCAATGGTTCTCGGATAACCATTGGTATAGACCTATACAAACACTTTAACAAACCATTGGTATAGGTTGTATGAAAAACCTATACCAACGGCTTCATAAAATTGTTGGTATAGGTAATTCAAAAAATTAAACCTTTTGACTTCTTGATCCCAAAACCTCCCATTTATAGTCCAACGACCTAACCACTAACCTATAATGACTTTATTTAACATAATTTCATAAATATATATATGAATATTCATAAGTATTTTAACTTTTCATTTATTTAATGTTATTTAATGAAAGATTCCATAAAATTATGTTTTTACATATACAAACGGTTCTCAAAACCGTTGGTATAGACCTTTACCAATTGTTTTGATAACGGTTGGTATATGTGGTTTGATTTTTGAGAAATACCGACGGTTTTGGCCAAACCGTTGGTATAGGTCTACACTATACCAATGGTTTGGAAAAAACCATTGGTATAAGGTCACTGTATTGGCCCTATAACAAAATATTTGGCCAAAACCATTGTTATAGATCCATAGAGGTGACCTATACCAATAGTTTTTCCCAAACCGTTTCTATAGGTCCAAATTAGTGACGTATACCAACAGTTTGGCCGAAATCATTGGTATAGGTACATATAAGTGACCTATACCAATGGTTTGGCCAAACTGATTTTATAAGTCCAAAATAGTGACATTTACTAATGTTTTAGCCCAAACCGTTGGTATAAATCGTATTTCATCTACTGTTTCTTTGACCTACTACATTCTGTAGTGATTCTGTACATGGAAGAAACCCAACCCCAAGTCTTCAGGGTACAAGAAGGGTTATAAGTTCAAAATAATGATTCATGGGGATTAATAGATTCTAATGTGGTGTTGAGGCAAGTATGTTCAGGTATCCAGGTGGCATAGTTAGCACACGATGACCCATCCAATGTGTTTACCTCATTAAGATTCATGGTGGACTAGTAAGTTAATGGTAAATTTTTTATCATATTACTTTATGTATTTAATTTAACCATTCATAAAAATTAATATTAAATAGTATATTAGGGGGGATTGGTGTGAACTAGTAGAGTAATATTCTCACTCCCTACATGGGAACTCTACATCATGTGTAGACCTTGTGTTTATATTACAACTCTGGCTATAGTTTATGTGGTAGATTGAGATAGAGTATCTTGGTGAGTTTATAAACAGAGGTTTTTAGGATCAAGGATGGAAAAGGACTTGTGTTGGTATTTATTTCATTAGTTTATTTTTTTATATGTGATCGGACTAGTGGGTGATCATGTTGGATGTAAGATTTTATAACTTTTTCATTCATTTTGTTATAGAATTATTGTTTATTTATTTCTATGGACTTGTATTATTTCCATGACTTTTCTATTCCCACAATTGTATGACTTTTTTAAGAGAATAGTCTCTTCATTGAGTTGATTATGCCATTTAACTAGTCAATAAATAATGGTGTGTGGGGGTGGTGTTCTTGAAGTCTTGGAATCCCCGACCGAGAACAATTAAGTGGCCTAGGCCTTGGGTATTACAATTTCACTACATAGAATCCTATTTTATAAATTCATAAATACTTATAATTTAGTGATTTTTTCTAATTTATTATTCTTTATTACATAAACATAAATTATTTTCAATTAATAATATATCACATAACACAATGATTATAAAAACACCTCTATTTGGTTTTATCTTTGTTCAGTAGTATATGTATCTAGAACATTACATTCCATGAATCCTTGAGGAACGTTTTTGTATTAAAAATATTCATATATCATGATAAATGAATATATCAATGTATATTATTCAAACACAATCTCATGTATTGACGTTCAACATTTTCAATAAATTATAGTATTTTACAATATTATGTTTGGTCTATCATAGGGATTTATTTAGAGCCCTTGAACACTTAAGGATTATTCACATAGATAAAATTTTTCTGTCTTGATGAATGTTTTTAGTGAACATAAAATTAAAAATATCTTTGAATCACAACATATAAATTGTTTCATAATGGATTTATTTCAATTTATAACTTATAAGATATTCATTTATCATTATAGTTCTCATATGGTTAGGTCTTAACACCTCTATTTTCGATGAATAAATTGATGGTAATAATGAGACACTTTAAATAGATATAGCTCTCATACTTTATCCTCATTTTATATACACTATATATCTAATAACTTTAAGAAAATATAACTTTTAGAATAATTACACAATATATTATAATTATCAATGATTACGTGGTATAGATATGATTCAACTCAGTTATCGAAGGCATCATTTATTTTCTTACTAAGAATATTTATTACATCATTTTTATATTACCTAATAATATTATTAGAATAAGATAATGTACTACAATTTACCACTCTAATCTTCTTGAAATAGTTCACATTTATCTTGCAGAACTAAATCAAGAATATTTGTGTCTTTAACATCTTTAACACATAAGCGAATCTTGGTTATTTCAAAAAAAATAAATAATGTTAAATACATAAGTGATTTATCTTAAAATATTATTAACACCCAACCTATTATATGTTTACTTTTATTATAACATTACATAATATTATTATTCTACAATTGGGTTTTA